>CM075346.1:127803750-129112500 GCA_037693485.1 Kitagawia praeruptora | reverse complement strand
ATCCTACGTGATCTCACGAACAATTCATAAATATTTGTAAGCTAGAGCATGCTCGTGCCTTGCACGGACTACAATGCTAGTTAGACTATATTCGATGACGTTCAAAATTCCTCAAAAAAAAATTTCAATAATGTTATTTAAGTATATTTTTTCCTCAAGTTCGAATTTATTACTCCCTTGACAGTTACACACATTTAAAATATTTTGCTCATATAACTAAAAATGTTGTTTTTAAAAATTTCTTTTTTGAATGCTATAATTACCAAAAGGTATATATGTATTTAAGAATTTTCAGAAAAAAGTTCATGTAATTTTTTTTTTTTTTTGAATAAGTAAGCTCATATGCCTTACATTTGAGTATGTTCTCAAGAAATTTCCGGATGAGCGAAAATTGAATCAAAATGATAAGAAATAAGCTCTTTATCATTTAAGTGTATGTTTGGGGTATCTTAAAATAAGTAGCTTATGACTTATAAGCACTTATGTCATATAAGTGAAAAGTAGAGTAGTGATTAGAGTGTTTGGTAAATCAGAACTTATAATTAGTAGACTGTTTGGATAAATCAGAACTTATAAGTTAACTTTTTTTTATAATTTTCAAAATATTAGTTTTTTATATATAACAATGGATATCAATGGATAGATCTCAACGAATAGGGAAATTTGATATATACATATCAATTTTCTAATGAATGGATCGAGAGATATATGTTTTGAAGATTTGAAGGATGCGTATATCGAGAATAAGTTATAAGTTATAAGTTGAAAGTTAAGAATTCTTAACATTCAACTTATGAACTTATAAGTTATAAGTTTAGCTAAAACTTATTTTGGCAAACACCCCCCATAAGGACTTATGGCCTTATAAGCCATAAGTTCACAGACATAAGCTAAAACAAACAGGGCCTAAATTATCTAATTGCGCTCAATATATGTATTCACAAAGGAGGAAGTAACATATTAAGCGGGTGTTTGGGGTATCTTAAAATAAGTAACTTATGACTTATAAGCATTTATGTCATATAAGTGATAAGTGAAGCAGAGATTATAAGTTAGTAGAGTGTTTGGTAAATCAGAACTTATAATCAGTAGACTGTTTGGGTAAATCAGAACTTATAAGTTAACTTTTTTTAATAATTTTCAAAATATTTGTTTTTTATATATAACAATGGATATCAATGGATAGATCTCGATGAATAGAGAAATTTGATATATACATATCAATTTTCTAATGAATGGATCGAGAGATATATGGCTTTGAAGATTCGAAGGATATTATATATTGCGTATATCGAGAAATAAGTTATAAGCATAAGTTGAATGTTAGGATTTTCTAACATTCAACTTATGGCCTTATAAGTTATAAGTTGAGCTAAAACTTATTTTGGCAAACACCCCTCATAAGTGCTTATGGCCTTATAAGCCATAAGTTGACCATGATAAGTGGAAACAAACAGCCCCTAAATTATAACTATCAAGTTCGAGTTTTAGTGAATTTTGTTAAAGTTCTATTAATAATGTATTTCACTATGTAGAGAGATATAGTTGTTTCGTAGATGGTCATGTTTGGAGGGGGATCCGGAATTCATTAGTATTCTGATGAACGATTTGGAGTTTTAATGAAATTTCTTTCTTCTTGGCAAAAAAAAGAAAAAGAAAAAGCGCTAGGTACTATCACTCATCTACAGAAATGTTCAAGCCTCCAAACTACGTTTTGTGCATATCCACCACCCATTTACAACCTCATGGCTACATGGTTAGCTTTCGGTTGGTTGTTGCACATCAATTTTCACATTACGACTGCAATGCTTATCTCTTTGCGGATCGACTGACTATAATGGTAACTAATTAGCAGCACTTTACCATTATCTAACGATCAAACAAATTTTAATTCAAGATCGAAGATCGTGTGTTGTGTATCAAGTGTGACCTTTCGACTAATTCAAGGTGTGTGTTGTGTATTGAGTGCGACCTCTAACTCTTAATTTCCAGTCGACTTATGTGTAATTAATTTACAATCGACTTCTGTGTAGTTTGTCCATGCATTTTTAGACCAATGAAAAAGCATAGACCGGCACCGGATGAGGATATAAGAGACAGCCCACAAGATAGACAACCATATGCTTTCATGTCACACAGCTTGGAAGTACCCGAGGCCATGCAATAATTCTCAATCTGTACGAGTCTTCATTTTCAAGTCTCAGTGCAATTGGACATCTCTCATGTTGGGGCATACTTGAATCCCTGGTCTACAACTTCATTCAATGTACTCAAAGTTAAGTACTGAACAAAATAATTACAGCAATGGTACCAAAATATCCAAAATTCGACACAAAAAAATCTAACTCAAAATTCATGAAATTAATGAGCTAGGAAGAAAAATTGTGCAGGGTTCGGGCTCTATTATTGCGTCCTGTTCTTCCTTTGCTACTGCTAAACTGGATATTTGGACAAATATGCAGTACCATGAAGTATAAAGTACCTTCTTACTTGAATGAGAAAAAAACTAAAAACTCCTTGATGGATAATTATGTTATGACATAAAAAACTAACGTAACATGTTCTCAATGTTGTTTGAGTAGATTCGATAAACAAATGTAAAAAAATCTTATAAGAGAGCTAATTCCCGTTTACTCTAATGAAGCCTGTAGAAATTCACAAGCCAAAACCAACACCTATAAGGCAATCAGTACTTCTCCTCGTAATCAAAGATGCTTTATCAGCATCCTACAACTTCAGCAGTCACTAGGACTGAATGCATCTGGATTGGTGCCATATCTGCTCTTATGTCCATCACACAGTGACACTCATTTGGCCCTCCCCAAACCCAAAGGAATTACTTTTATGCTTTCTCCATAGAAATCCTCTTGCACAGCAGCATCTTCAGATACCCTATAGCAACTGGTGTTGTCTAACATCTTAGCATCAACATTGTTGAGGCCACTTCTAATCCAAGCAGTATTGTTCAACTCAGTTGCTATGGTCACATACTCCCGACTTGAAAAGGGGGGAAGCTCCTCATAATCAACAAATTCTGGCCCAAGCAACAAGCTTTGTGGATAAGCTCCGGTAGGAGCTGCACAGCAACCATAGCCACATTGGGAGGGAATGACAGATCCCATTGTCAAAGGCCCACATATTCCATTGTCAGGTTTGGATGCCTGGAGCAAAGGCCCCTGCATTGGGACTATTCTTGAATGTACAGAACCTGCTACCGAGCAATTTTGAGGGTTATAACTGCTAAATGCCCCGATTTGTGCTTCTTTACGGGAAAAGATAGGCTTGTTATTATTAGCAATACAACGAGTTTCTCCTTTTTGAGATTTGTCTTCTGATTCTGCAGGTCTACTCTCTGCAACGCTCCCAGAGATAAGCTCTGGGGATTTTACTGACATGAGCTCTCTATCCTTTAAGACTCCTTCAGAAGAGGCATTTGTCATTTCAAGGCTGCAACCTTCAAGCTGGTTTTGAGGTGGTGATACAAGCCTACTGAGCCCCATGTATTTACGCCTAAGTGTAGAATTCCAGTGGTTCTTGATTGCATTATCTGTTCTCCCTGGCAGAAACTTTGCAATTAACGCCCATTTGTTTGGATGGATTGCATTGGAAGCAATAATAATTTGATCTTCTTCATCTGTTAAGACTTAAGAGATTATCCAACAATAAATTTTGTATCATATAAGCTTTAGGAAATACATATGGGCATGGGCAGTTTTCAGTTTGTTTGCCTGTTTGCTAATGGCATCTGTGAATTTAAAAACACAGCTGTACCAAATATTTGTTTTGTTTATTTTTTTTTCTTTTTTCATGTGCAATTAATTAAATTGATAGAAGAGATTATAGAACGGTCCTGATTATTCCACATGTAAAGAAGGCCATAAATTGGGAAAAAATTATTCACGGTTGTATGCTCATATTAATGAACCAAGGAGCTCCAAAGTGTAAACTTAGCAAGGAAGACAAATAGTGAAAAAAACACAGCAGCAGCTTCATCACTAGTTAGGCCCTCTGTGCACTGCCCTTTACCAGGTTATTGCTTCTGCTAGGGACCCGCATTTGACTTATTCAAGAAGGAAGTCAGGACAAAGGGCAAGGCAGTAATAACACAGTTGAAGGGGCAATAGAGTAATTGCAAGGGACAGCTAAAAAGGGGAGACAGTTGGAGAATTAGGGTATCTGATTATTGTGAAGTAAATTGGGGAAAATTGGGAGAGAGCCGCCTCTCGAAAGCGGTGGGATTGTAATCATTAGGGTTTCGTTTTGTAAGACACTTATTATTATTATTATCAATCAGTGAGCCAGAGTAGCTTATTTCTGCTATCAAGAGTATTGTTTGCTTGTTTTATTTTATTATTGTGTCGAGAAGTGTATTTAAATTAGTGAGTCCATTGCAAATTGGTATCAGAGCGATTATCGATCCATGGCACCTTCAACAGCAGAGAATGAGCGATTGAATAAACTGGAAGAACAGTTGGGAGCGACTCATAGAGAGATCCGTGACACCATCACCGTTGAAGTAAGCGCCGCAGTGAAGGGAGCGGTGGCGGCGATGCAACAGACCTTAATCACGAGGTTCAGTACGACCTTTGAAGAGATAGCAAGGCAACAGGATGAAAAACTCGCAGCCGCCGTCGCACGGTTGGAGGGTAGGATTACACGGTCTCGAGATCTACAAGAAGGGCTCATATCATCCATGAGAGATGAGCAGCTAAAGTTCCAAACAGACCTCAGATCTACTTTGTGTACTCTCAAATCGGTTCAAACACGGGTGTCTGGTGCAGGTATGAATCCGATGGCGGCGGAAGGGGATGTAGGGTTTGGAGAAGGCAGTAGTAGTGGTGCAAAAGGGGGCGGATTTGGAGCAAAGGGGTCGGGTCTGGTGGATGGATATGGGTTTGAAGGAAATGGGTCGGGTTTAGGAGGTGGACCGGGTGGTGGATACGGGTCGGGTCACGGGTTTGGACCGGGAGTTGGAGATGGAGTCGGATTTCACGGGGAAACTAATCGCAATCAGTGGAGACACAAGAAATTAGACCTCCCACTCTTTGATGGGGAGAACCCAGATGGTTGGATCCTCCGGGCAGAACGGTTCTTCGATTTTTATAGTTTGACAGAAAAAGAAAAGGTGGAGGCCACCATTGTGGCATTGGAGGGAAAGGCTCTGCTGTGGTTTCAGTGGGAACACCGACGTCGCCCCATAGAAAGTTGGGAACAGGTGAAGAGGTTACTCCGACGACAGTTCAGATCTCAGGCACAAGGAACGCTACAGGAACAGTGGCTTGCTCACCGCCAAGGAGGTACAGTTTCTGACTACCGTTTAAAGTTTATAGAATTGCTGGCACCATTAGACAATGTGTCCGAGGAGTTATCTCTTGGCCAATTCTTGAATGGGCTACGAGAGGACATTAAGGCAGAGGTGAGACTGTTGTGCCCACTCACGGTAGACCATGCGATGGAACTCGCACATATGGTAGAGGATAAACTCAAATTTTCAAAGCAAAAGGGTGATTTTAAAGGGGGGATGAGCTCATCGGTGAAATCTGGTTTCTCTTTGGGGTTATCGCCAACAACTTCACCCCGCTCTTACGCCAATAGCTATTTGGCTAGTCCAAAGTCTCTTAGCCCCTCAAGCCAATCTAACTACTCTTCTTCGATAGTATCCACTGGGAGCAGCCCCAAGACTGTGGGAAATGTGCGAAAGCTAAGTGACAAAGAGTTACAAGAGAAGAGGGCCAAAGGACTTTGTTTTCGTTGCGACGGAAAATGGGGTTTAGGGCACAAGTGTCAACAGAAGGGACTCAGTGTCTTAGTGACCCAGGAGGATGGTGGTTCTGGCCAGGAGGAGGAGAAAGGGGGAGGGGAGATAGAGACAGATAGCGAAGGGATACAGGAAGAAGAAGTGCACTCAGAGGTTTCATTGAACTCCGTGGTAGGCATCACCAGTCCGAAAACATTTAAAATCAGGGGGGAAGTGAATAGTATGCCAGTGATTGTGATGGTAGATCCAGGCGCAACACACAATTTCATATCGACCCAGGCCATGGATAGATTATGGGTGGAATGCAGTCCAGCAAAGAGGTTTGAGGTAGCCTTAGGAACAGGGGATGTAGTACATAGTAATGGGGAGTGCAGGTCCGTGATATTACAGTTGCAAGGGTTAACTATTATCGAAGACTACTTACCCATTGAATTGGGGAACTCAGACATCATTCTGGGGTTGAAGTGGCTGGAAAAGCTAGGCACCATGACTGCCAATTGGAAAATGCAGAAAATCTCTTTTAAAATGGGGAAAGAAACAGTGGTTTTGCAAGGTGATGCGTCCTTGGGTCGGTCAGGGATCACTCTAAAGGCGATGATGAGGACCTTACGGAAAGAGGGACAAGGCTTCTTAGTGGAATTAAACTGTTTGAGTGGGAGTTCAACAGGGGAACAGGAGGCTGCAAAGGTAAAGACCGTGCCCACATTTTTGGCACCCTTGGTGCGACAGTATAACAGTGTGTTTCACCTTCCCAGGGGATTGCCTCCCAAGAGAAGCCAGGATCACAACATTGTGCTAAGGGAAGGATCAGACCCGATTAATGTAAGACCATATCGCTACCCCCAGGCCCAGAAAGACGAGATCGAGAACTTAGTGGGAGACATGTTGAGGGCAGGCATTATTCGAGTGTCCAGCAGTCCTTTCTCTAGCCCCGTTTTGTTGGTTAAAAAGAAAGATGGGTCTTGGCGCTTCTGCGTGGACTATAGGGCGCTCAACAAGGCAACAATTCCCAATAAATACCCGATTCCAGTCATTGACGAGCTCTTAGACGAGTTGAACGGGTCAGCCGTCTTCACAAAACTAGACCTCAAATCGGGGTATCATCAGGTGAGGGTGCGAAAGGAGGATGTCCCAAAAACCGCTTTCCGAACACACGAGGGGCATTACGAGTTTCTAGTCATGCCTTTCGGCTTGACAAATGCCCCCGCCACGTTCCAGGCAATCATGAATGAGGTGTTCAGGCCATTGTTGCGAAAGTTTGTTTTGGTGTTTTTCGACGATATTCTCGTCTACAGCCCGAATGAAAAGGAGCATGTGGGCCACGTGGAAACAGTCCTGGGTATTCTAAAGGAGCAGCAACTTTATGCTAATTTCGAAAAGTGTGACTTTGGAAGGGCAGAAGTAGCATACCTGGGCCACTTGATCTCGAAAAAGGGAGTGGCTGTTGACCCCTCGAAAATACAGTCGATGGTGGAATGGCCAGTACCACAAAATATTAAGGACCTTCGTGGGTTCCTAGGGCTGTCGGGCTACTACAGAAAATTCATAAGGAACTACGCTCACTTGGCTGGGCCTTTGACCGATCAACTCAAGAAGGACTCTTTTGGGTGGTCGGCTAGTGCTAATGAAGCTTTCGAAAATTTAAAAAGAGCTCTATCAACAGCCCCTGTCCTCAAGCTGCCTGATTTCACCATTCCATTCGTATTGGAGACTGATGCGTCCGGCTTTGGTTTAGGAGCAGTTTTGTTACAAGATGGGCATCCCATCGCTTATTACAGCAAAGTCCTAGGGCCAAGAACTCGTAGTAAATCCATTTACGAGAAAGAACTGATGGCGATCGCCTTGGCTGTCCAAAAATGGAGGCATTATTTGATAGGCCATCCATTCGAAGTTCGTACTGACCAACAGAGTTTGAAGTTTCTACTGGAGCAACGAGAGGTGGGGGCAGACTATCAACATTGGGTTAGTAAATTAATGGGGTACCAGTTTTCAATTGTCTATAGACCAGGGAAAACCAATAAAGTGGCAGACGCCCTGTCAAGGGCCTTTCCAGAAAATGTTGAGTTGTGCAGCATAGTGTCGGTGGGCGGAGTGTCCTGGGCAGAGGTCAATAAATCGATAGAAGGTGATGGGTTTCTGAAACAGTTAAAGATGGATCTAGAGGATAAACGCTCTCTCCCGAAAGGATATGAGTTGGTACAAGGGATTGTGAGATATAATGGCAGGGTGGTCATACCCCCTCAATCTGAATTGACCAAGAGGCTATTGAGGGAGTACCACGACTCTCCTATCGGGGGGCACTCTGGTGAAGTGAAGACGTACAAAAGGTTGGCCTCGGAATGGTTTTGGCCCGGAATGCGTAAGTCAATCGCACAATACATAAAAGGGTGTGAAACGTGCCAACAACAAAAGCAATCATCACTGAAACCAGCGGGTTTTCTTCAGCCATTACCCATACCCACTCGTATATGGGAGGACATATCTCTTGATTTCGTGGAGGGTTTACCGAAGTCTGGTGGGAGTGACACAATTCTGGTCGTGGTAGACCGCTTATCGAAGTATGCCCACTTCATTGGGCTGGCTCACCCCTTTTCTGCACCCAGCGTAGCTACGGTTTTCATTAAGGAAGTGGTCAGACTCCATGGGTACCCAGCTACGATTGTCTCGGACCGAGACCGGATCTTTATGAGTCTATTCTGGCAGGAGTTGTTTAGAAGCCAGGGAACGACTCTCCTTCGTAGCACTGCTTACCACCCCCAGACGGACGGCCAAACGGAGGTGGTAAACAAAACTCTTGAAGGCTACTTGAGATGTTTTATTCAGGGAAAGCCACGTAGTTGGAACAAATGGCTTGCTTGGGCGGAATACTGGTATAATACAAGCTTCCATGCCTTGACCCAGCACACCCCGTTTGAGATTGTTTACGGGAGACTTCCCCCTCCCTTGGTCAGATTTACAGAACCGAATACAGTAGTGGCTTCCCTTGAAGAGCAGCTGTTGGAAAGGGATGCTATTTTGGATGAGTTAAAGGTAAACTTGGTGCAAGCCCAGCAGAGGATGCGTGTACAAGCTAACAGCCACCGGAGGGAGCTAGAGTTCGAGCCGGGAAATTTAGTCTATGTGGAACTTCAGCCTTATCGGCAGCAATCACTAGCACAAAGGGTCAATGATAAGTTATCACCACGTTTCTATGGACCTTTTAAGGTGCTGGACCGCATAGGGCAGGTGGCCTACAGGTTAGATTTACCTCCAACAGCCCGGATACACAATGTATTTCATGTGTCCCAACTTAAGAAAGCAGATGGAGCAGTTCAAGGGTCGACACCCATACCCCCACAAATCTCTACAGACTTGGTTATGGAGACTATTCCAGAGAAGGTGTTGGATGTCAGGAACAAAAACCCACAAGGGAAAGAGGCAGCACAGGTGTTGATTAAGTGGTTAGAATTACCCGTCTGGGAAGCTACTTGGGAGGATATGGAGGGCATTGCATTGCGGTTCCCAGATTTCCACCTCGCGGACAAGGTGGCTGTGTTGGCCCCCGGTAATGCTAGGGACCCGCATTTGACTTATTCAAGAAGGAAGTCAGGACAAAGGGCAAGGCAGTAATAACACAGTTGAAGGGGCAATAGAGTAATTGCAAGGGACAGCTAAAAAGGGGAGACAGTTGGAGAATTAGGGTATCTGATTATTGTGAAGTAAATTGGGGAAAATTGGGAGAGAGCCGCCTCTCGAAAGCGGTGGGATTGTAATCATTAGGGTTTCGTTTTGTAAGACACTTATTATTATTATTATCAATCAGTGAGCCAGAGTAGCTTATTTCTGCTATCAAGAGTATTGTTTGCTTGTTTTATTTTATTATTGTGTCGAGAAGTGTATTTAAATTAGTGAGTCCATTGCAGCTTCCCACCCTAAACTTCTTCAGCTTCATCATCCGCATAAGTAAACAAGCATACTTATCACGTATCAAAACCTCCATTGAGCATCAAAAAATGTAAATATCATACTCCCCGTTTCCTGTCAATTTTTTAGGCCTATGATGCTCTGACAACGCTCCTACTGTACCAACAATTCTATGTCAACAATTAGCCTGCGGCAACAGTAACTGTTTCAAACCTATTACTCACATATTTATCTCCACTGTAGACAGCCTTTGGAGAGGTTTGAAGATGAAATGGAGAGCCTCACGGCTGATAACTTCAGTCAAGCAAAAGGTTCAAAGAGTTTTCATATCATAGGGTATTCAATCAATACAATTAGAAATCAACAAAGCCATTCCAAACTAGTTATATCATAACATAGTTCCTTTTTCTCAAGACACTGCCCCCTCTTCTCAATTAGAGGTGTGTTGGTGATACATTGCGGGTGTGAATTTTTCATTATAAAAAAAAAGGAACGGAGAAAAGGAGGCAATACATTCACTGACCAGACAAATGGAGGGGTGCATCGAAGGAGACTTAATTAAGACCACCAAAACCCCAACCAAACCAAACGAGCCCAATCCAACTAAAACGGTAAAAACTACAACACCAAAAAGCCGCAACTACATAAACACCATTTCATAACCAAAACCCACTCTTTAAAATAACAGTTCTAACCAATCAACACAACAAACACAAAACATTAACAAACACAAAAGAAAAAAGAAATTACCAGTAAAAGGCTTGCGTTTAAGGCAAGGATCCAACTGATTACACCAGCGAAGACGACACGATTTCCCAGACCTGGGAGGAATTCCCTTGGCTATCAAATTCCAGTTTCTTGGTCCAAGCTTGCATACAAGATCACGCAACACTGCGTCTTCTTTCTTGGACCAAGCTCCTCTAACTCTTCTTCCATCCACTTTTGCCACTTCTCCGCGATCATCGGCAGCCTCAATGAGTGTGATTTCATTTTGGTCAGTCGCTCTGGTCATTGGAGTCCTAAGCATTTTTGCAATTTATTCATTACAGTTTGTTATGTTCTTTAGTCTATAATAAATGTGAATGTAGTTGTATGTTCACATAGATACTGTAAGAAATGACAAAGAAACGTAACTGAATCCACGTAGTCACGTACCTGTCATGTTGCAAGCAAAAGTGTTGCTCCTAGTGGATGCATATTGAAACGTTCTAAAATGGGGTTAGGCCGTGGTTTGGTAAAAATTAGTATTAAGCGAAAAATTATTTCAATAATTAAGTTAAAATATTAATTTTAGTACACTATTTAATTATTATGTAGTTATAGAGAATTGAATCTGAAATAAAGTAAAAATATCTTTATAATTATGTAGTTGTAAGTAATCGAACCCGATGTGAAGCTAAAAAAATTAAAGTAAATAAATTTTGTATAATTTGTAATTGTAAGGAATCGAATCCTGAATTTAGTGATAACAAAATTTGATATTTTGGTACTTTGGTACTTTTGGTACTATGCGTACCATTAAAACATGATTTTCTAAAGCACGTTGAGGTAGCTCAGTTGGTTGAGCTTACCTATAAGCCAAATTATTCAAAAAAAAAAAAAGATTGTATAAATATATTCATATTACATGAACAACACAATTTTTAATATGATTCCATTATTAAAAAATTTATATTTACACTTAAATTTAATATATTTAATATTATTATATATCAAAAAATATTTTTCATGTTTTTTTTTACTTTCTCGTATTTTTTGCGTTTGTGTAAATCAAGGTACACCAAAAATTTCACAGTTCACTCTATATTTCTTGTGTAGATAAAAGGTAATGGATCGTGTTACATTATGAAAAGTACACAAAATCATTTAGTATTATAAAATATTAATATTTTTAAAATATTGAGAATTTGTATAATTAATAAATATTATTTAAATATGTATTTGTAGAGAATTGAATGATAAAAGTATTAAATTAACTAGGTAACAAAGCGGAACGAAAACATTTTAAATTTTTTAGGGAAATTCTCGTTGGTGCCCTTCTAGAATTGGCTTTTTCAAATGGTGCCATTTCGTATTTTGGACTTACGACTGGTACCCTTAAAGTAACTGATTACCCTAATTATGCCCTTCTGTTAATCAAAACGTTAAGAAACGTTAACAAATTTCAACATTTATTTCATAATAAAATTTTATGTCATATAAATCAAAAATTAAAAAAAGTTAAATGTGGAATTATGTTATTTTATGGTCAGAAAATGACTGAACACATATTTTAGATTAACGGTATGTTAACTTATTACAGATTAATGTTTAATATTTTTCAATTTGTGGTACATTAATAATTATAAATTAGTATTTAATTTTTTTAACTAGTAATACATTAAAAACTTATAGATCATCATTTATTTTTATAGTTTTTTTAATGTTTTTAAAATTTTGATTAACATAATGACATAATTAGGGTAATCAGTTACTTTAGGGGTGCCATTCGTAAGTCCAAAACACGAAATGACACCATCTGGAAAAGCCAATTCCAGAAGGGTACCAACGAGAATTTCCCAAAATTTTATATGTAACATTATTGTTAGTTGAGTTTTATTATTTGAAAGTTGATATGATGACTTGAAACTTGTGTGAAATTACCCCTCAGATGGTCGGACAGTGGCGCTTAAGGCTTGCTGCCTTGAGGTCACGAGTTCGATTCCCTGGGGCGTTCCGGGATTAAGTGGGCTACCATGATCAGGATATGAGTGTGCTAGTATGCCCTCCGGATTAGTCGAGGTGCGCGCAAGCTGGCCCGGACACCGGATTGTCAAAAAAAAAAACTTGTATGAAATGTTACTAAATTTGAATATTAAAGAATTATATAGAAATGAATTAGTAAAAAGGAAGCATGTTTTTGTTAAAGTCTTAAGTATTAATAATAATAGTATTTTCGAAGATATTAACGACACCTATTTTGTTGCATAAAAATACTTTTGAAATCCAATATTGATAAACATTTGTAATGTTCAACAATGGATAAGTAAAAGTAATATTTTTGTATCATTTCTGCTGTCAATATTGCTTAGTTTGTTGATAAATTTGTTTGCATGATAAAAAAATAAGCAAAATGTAAATGTGATAAGAGGTGTGATTGAATTAACTTTAGATAAATTTGGTTGCATGACAAACAAAACAAAATCAAATATATTTTGTAAGTCATGCTTCATATTTATTGGAATGATACGAGACTTGTATTTATTTATTTGATTAATTTTTTTGAGCATTTATAAGAACTTTTTTGTATATAATATTAAATTTAAATTCATGGATACATGTTCAAAATGGTACTCACATATTGTAATAATTTTATACTAAATCTTATAATAAACATGTACATGTAATTATTTTCTATCTCCAATAAAAATGAATTTAAAAATCATTGGAATCTCAACAAACACTAAATCGTTTAAAATGAATTATACAAACAAAATGAATATCCTCTAACATATTATCAACTTCATCACCTCCATAAAGGTCTTTTACTTTTTTCATACCAAATTACAATGTCAACATAATTTTTATAATAAAAATTTATAAAATATTAAATATAACTAATTAACTTCTTAAACGCCGACGCCCGTCTCATAACATACATGCATGATTAACTGATTAGTAATAGTATAAGAATTTGTGTAGTTAGAATATTAATTTAATCCAACACAAAAATTTTTCCATGGATTAATTTAATCAGTAAAGAAAATTGTTGGATTAGTTCAATTTAATCGAGTTGGTCACACCCCCTTTGTAATTTGTTCATGTGTAAAAGTAAATTATACAATTTTGCTTGTATTTAAATTATGGATGTTAATTGAAAAATGTATATATTTTCTTATCTCTTCATGATTCTTACGATCACTGATTACGAATTAATCGAAATGTTAAAATCGTCTATTTACTATTACAGAAAAAGTATGCATCAAATTTGAATAAAGATTAGAAATTGAAAATATTAATAATTTTATTTTATCGTTTTACCTTGAAATAATTGTACTTTTAGATAGATAATTAATATTTTATATTAATATAACAATTATAATGTTCTAATAAAGATTGCTAAAATTTTATATTAAGTATAAAATAAAGTGTATTTAATATAAGTTTAATAGGTACAATTAATGACTAATTAAAATGCTATTAATTGCAAGAAAATTATTTTAATAAAAAAAATCAAATATGTGAAAAATCAAGAAAAATATTTTGAAGTTTCTGAGTGAAAGACTCTCCGATCTCATGGTATTATAATATACATATAGATATAGATATATAGATAGATTAGAAAATTTATATACTTCCTTATATATTATTATGATTATCAGGGTAATTGATTACGAATTTATCGAAAAATTAAAATCGTTTATTTATTATTGCCAAAAAAATTTGAAGTGATTTTGAATAAGGATTAGAATTGGACTATATCAATAATTTTATTTTATCATTTTACGTTGAAATAATTGTACTTTTATATGGATAATTAATATTTTGTATTAATATAATAATTATAATGTTCTAATCAAGTAATAATCATAATTGAAATATTTATATAGATAATTATAATAATTATTGGCTAAAATTTTATTGGGCTTTTTTGAAAAATAAATTGATAAAGTAAATTTTTGCACATTTACTTTTGTTAAGAATAGCTATTTGCAAAAATACTATCTTATTTGCAAAAATACTTTCTTATTTGCAAAAATACTATCTTTTGTATTCAGTTGTGATAAGTGGATTTATATCCACTTGAAGCGTTCCATATCGGCTTAAATTGGTGTACTTGGACTCAAGTTTGTGGTATTTTTGATGTGTTTTGTTTAGTTGTGCAGGTTTGCGAATTATCGATTAGGGTTGCCGTTTCCGTCCAATTTGAAGTTGATTTGTGCAAATGGAATGAAGTTTGGAGTCAAGCACTGAGATTTTATGATGATTCCAAGTAAAGTTAATTGACTATGGAAGAAATGGCAAAAAGAACGGAAGAAAACGGCTCAGACATCGTACTCTCCTCCTTCGTTTTGGACATCCCCTCCATCGCTGCACCTCCTCCTCCCTCCTGAATCTCTCGAACTCCCTCTCCAACATCATCGCCAACATCAGCCGCCTCCTACCCTTCCACCGTTCGTCCCCAGCTTAAATCGTAAACTCCGCCTCGTCTTCTCTCCCCACCACTTCCATCTCCTACACCCCTCGTCCCCGCCCTCGCAGCACCCCCCCTTTTTCGTTCTACGCTCCTTCATTTCGTTCCCCCCTCCTTCGATTAACACAGTCCAACACCAACACTCTGCACCACCCTCGAACTCCCCAATCTCTCCCTGTCCGCATCATCTCCCCTGCCTCACACCCCTTTCAGTCGACACTACCACTACACGGACAAAACACCCCTGCATAGTAACGAAACCACTATCTACTCCAGCAGTTGCAACTATCTTTCCCACAACTTCCACTGCTGCTAACACCTCCGCACACTACAATCTCACACACGCTCATTGTTAACCACTGCAATACACCTCCCCCTCCTCCAGCCTTCTATTTCTCTCAACCCAATTTCTCTGGTTAAACCTAGACTGTCTGAGGCTTCAATTGTCACAATTATTTTATTATCATTTTTCCATAGTAAGAGCGTTCTTTTTATCTTTATTTATTTCATTTTCTCTTTTGTTCGGTCCCGTTTTTGCCTTTCTGTGTAACTCGGTTTTGTTTGTGTCTAACCTTTTTGTTATTTTCTTTTCGCTTTCAGCTTTCGGTTCTTTACTACTATCATTATCAGTACTATTGTATTTTATTAGTACTATTTTATTTTATTTTTATTTTTATTTTTTTATTCTATATTTTATTCGATTTTTATTTTATTATTATTTTATTTCATCTTCCCGTTTGTTTTATCGATGTCGCGTTTTTTACGTGTTGGTACTCTGAATTTAGGTACCCTAACAGGCAAATTTTTGGAGCTCGTGGATGTGTTGAAGAAGCGTAGAGTAGATGTGGCATGTATTCAAGAGACTAGGTGGAAGGGGGCTCAGTCTAGAGAAGCGAACGAGTATAAATTGTGGTACTCAGGTCTTGCCAACTCGAGGAACGGAGTGGGTATTCTTCTGGCGAAGGATCTTATAGACAACGTCGTGGATGTGAAGAGGTGTAACGACAGGATCATGTCCGTCAGAGTGGTGGTTGGGGAGAAGGTGGTGAACGTGGTGTGCGCGTATGCCCCTCAAGTCGGTTTAGGTGACTCGGAGTAGGAGGCTTTCTGGGTCTGTTTAGATGAGTTGGTCGGAAGTATTCTAGAGGATCAACTTTTAGTGTTGGGTGGCGATTTTAATGGCCACATTGGTGAGAGGTCAGATGGCTATCCCAGTGCCCATGGGGGTTTCGGCTTCGGGGTCAGGAACGCCGGTGGGTCAGCGTTGTTGGAGTTTGCTATTGCCCAGGAGTTGGTAATTGTGAATTCTGTTTTTCAGAAGAGGGCTGAGCACCTCATTACCTTTAGTAGTGGGGGTCTCAACACCAAAATAGATTACCTTCTTATGCGCAAGCGGGATGCTAGGGCGTGCGTAGATTGCAAGGTGTTCCGGAGTGAGGCGTGTGCTTCCCAGCACCGTCTGTTGGCCATGGATCTATTCATGGGGGGCCGAGTTGTTCGTAGATCGAGAGAGTCCAGACCAAGAATCCTTTGGAAAGACTTGAAGGGCGAGAAGGCAGCCGAATTCAGGGAGTCCCTACTAAAAGAAGGTTGTTTTGATCCTAGTGGAGATGCTAACTGTCAGTGGTCCAACATGGCGAAGGCTATTCGGTGCGTGGGCGAGAAGGTGGTGGGGGTCTCTTCAGGAAAGTTTAGTGGTCATAAGGAGTCGTGGTGGTGGAGCGAGGAGGTTCAAATGAAAGTAAAGGCAAAACATGTGCTCTTTAAAGAGCTTATGTCGAGTTGTTCAGGGACGGAGAGGACTCTGAGGATGGAAGCATACAAGGTGGCAAGACGAGAGGCAAAAAAGGCGGTGGCGAAAGCCAAGAGTGAAGCCTTCGAGGGGCTGTACAAGTGCCTAGATACCAAAGAAGGAGCGAACGATATTTTTAAACTAGCCAAAGCTAGGGAGAGAAGGAGGCGCGACCTGGGTTCTGTTAAGTATATTAAGGATGATTCAGGCCAAGTGTTAATAAATGAAGACGCCATTAAGGAGAGGTGGAGTTCGTATTTTCTCAATCTTTTCAATGAGGCTAGGAGGAGTGGTGACAGTGTGACGCAAGAGGTCCCTCTTTCGTCTGTTCTCTCTTTCGGCCCATGTGAACATATCAGCAAAGAGGAAGTTAAGGGTGCCCTTAAAAAAATGGCTAGAGGGAAAGCGGTTGGACCGGATCAGATCCCTATCGAGGTATGGCTTTGTCTTGGTGAGGTTGGCGTACAATGGCTAGCAAATCTGTTTAATGTTCTCCTCTTGGGTGCTAAGATGCCAGATGAATGGAGGCGCAGTATTGTCGTCCCTTTTTTCAAGAACAAAGGCGATGCTCAGAACTGTTGTAACTATCGGGGAATTAAATTACTCAGTCATACTATGAAGCTTTGGGAGAGAGTGGTTGAATTTCGGATTAGAAGAGAAGTTGAAATCTCAGAGAACCAATTTGGTTTTATGCCTGGGAGGTCGACGACCGAGGCTATTCATCTCGTCAGATGCCTTATGGAGAAGTTTAGAGAGCGGCGCAAAGACCTCCATATGGTGTTCATCGATCTTGAGAAGGCGTATGATAGCATCCCCCGTGAAGCTATTTGGAAGAGCCTGGAGGAGAGGAGAGTGTCGTCAGCGTACTTCAGGGCGATTCAAGACATGTACTCCCAAGCTAGTTCTTGCGTCCGGACCCCAGTTGGTGACGCGCGTTACTTCCCTGTTGAGATTGGGCTACACCAGGGGTCGGCCCTTAGTCCTCTTCTTTTCGCTCTTATCCTGGATGTCATGTCGCGAGGGATTCAAGATGTCGTCCCTTGGTGCATGCTCTTCGCCGATGATATCGTACTAGTGGCGGAAACGAGGGGGGAGGTCAACGAGAAGTTGGAGTTATGGAGATCCACTTTGGAACCCCAAGGCTTGCGTGTGAGCAGGTCAAAAACCGAATATCTCTGGTGTAACTTCAGTGGTGAGGCCAACGAGGAAGGGGTGAAGGTTAGGATTGAAGATCAGATCGTCCCCCGTACGGATAAGTTCAAGTATTTGGGTTCGATCATCCAGAAGGAAGGTGAGATTGAAGATGATGTCTCACATCGTATCAAGGCGGGGTGGCTAAGGTGGAGGGCAGCGTCAGGGGTGATGTGCGATAAGAAAGTCCCGTTAAAGTTGAAAGGGAAGTTTTATAGAGCGGCAATACGCCCTGCGATGTTATATGGTTCGGAGTGTTGGGCGGCGAAGAAGGCCCTCGAGAACAAGTTGGAAGCAGCTGAAATGAGGATGTTGCGGTGGTCTTGTGGCCGCACGATGTTAGAAAGAATGCCGAATGTGGTTTTCAGGAGCGAGTTGGAGGTGGCGCCTCTTTCTGCGAAAGTTAGGGAAGGGAGGTTGAGATGGTTCGGCCACGTCCGTAGGAGGCTGCAGGAAACCCCGGTGAGGAGGGTCGAGAGTCTTTCGGTTGTGGGGGTGAGGAGGAGAGGCAGACCGAGGAGGTCGTGGGAAGAGCAGCTTAGGATGGATTTGAAGGCCTTAAACTTGAATGAGACCTTGACCGCTGATAGGAGTTCTTGGAGGCGCCAGATTAGAGTTGTGGATTCTCTTCTAGGGAGCGGTTCTGTTGTTGAGAGCCTCAGAGTAGGGTTTTCTCGGTTAGTGTTATCTTAGTAGTTTGGCTTTTCGTTTCATATTGTCCTCTATTTTTCTGATTTTGCAGGTGCAGGGAGCACGGCCAGAGGTCATCCTAGATCAGGAGAGGAGTGCGCATTGCAGCTTAGGTAAGTCCCATGAGGTCCAAGCCATGGGCCCAGGTTTGGTTGAATACTTTCCCCATCCTTTTCATCCTTGCGCATAATTCACACTGTTTTGTTGTGCACTAAGCCGGGGGTCTTCACGGAAACAGCCTCCCTACTGTAAAAAGTAGGGGTATGGTCTGCATACATCTTACCCTCCCCAGACCCTGCTTTGAGCGGGATATACTGGGTATGTTTGGTTTGGTTTGTTTTTTATTGTATTTTTGGAATAAAAACCTATTTCTAGTTGTATTTTAGGTTAATTTTCTTGCTGGGCAAGAATTCTAGAGCCTATTTAAACACATTCTACCATTGTAATTGTGAGGACCATTACATATCAATTACTTAGGTTTATTTGTATCTTTTCATACTTTGTTTTTATCATGGTTCATCAGATCCCATGATGACGAGAGGTTCAATTACGAACTAATCGTTGTCATGGGATTCTAACGGATTTATTTATGGAGCTTTAGTATCTTGATGCTTTAAAGATCTGTGTGTGATGTATATCTGATATCCTCGTATGGTTATGCTTAATTGATAGATACGTCATGAACATCTAATTTGTTAATCTCTTGTGAAGTGAAAGTGGATCTTGAGATTTAGAACTTGCCATGCTAGCATAGGTTCATAATTGTTTATCAATATGATTCGTGGTGTGAGATGAAAATACTTATACTGCCCTGTGTGATCTTAATGGATAATTTGTTCTTCAACCGTTATGTTTTCAAATTCTATAGACATATAGGGTCTAAGCATAATTGGTGTCTATTCATCTTTTATCTCTTTTGTGGATGTATGTTTAGTTTGGTATTCATATACTGAGAAGTAGCGTATACTTGTTTCGTGTTATCCGATCAGATATCATATCTATTGCATATTGTTATTCCCAGATTACACACTTGTATAATTGTAGAAGGGGGGGTTGAATACAATTCTTGATAGTTATAAATTTCTGATAAAAACCACAGAAATCTATAAAGAAATAATTGCTGAATAGAAATGATTCACAAACACATAAAAAATCAGGTGGTTAAATGTACCACCTGAGATTTATTTGAAGAAAACCCTGTGATACAAATGTACACAGCTTCTGTGTTTACAACTCTTTGCTTCTAAAGATATTCAAGAAACCCTAAGCAAATGTGTCTGTTTTCTTACACTCTAAAGAGTTGCTACACTTGGTTATATATCCCAAGTTTACAAGTACTACAGGAATAAGATAATATTAATCTAATTCTAGTTGACTTGCTACTCCACTCCAAATCCACATGTAGCCTAAAGGTTGTCCTTGTGAACAGATATGTCCCCTGCACCTTTCTTGTATGTACTGTGTAAATGGAATGCTTCTTTCTTCTGTGTTTCCAAAGTATGGCTGCCATACTGCTTTTTATACCTACTATCAACCCATGTGATCTGTCAGTCAAACCTGTCCTTATCAACTGCTAATTCCCAGCTAGCATAGGATAAAGTGACAATGATTATCCGTTGATGTTGTACACAATTATCCGTTGATGGTAGTTTGAGCTGTATCCGTTGATCGAGTAGATTTGAGTTGTATCCGTTGATAGAGCCCTGTTCTTATCCGTTGATACACTTTCACTTACACAGAATTACATAGCATAGCTTATTTACAATTGGCTACCCTATTCTGCCTATCCATTGATGGTCAACATGACTCTGAATAGAAACACTATCAACTGATAAATAGAGATATTGCAGTATGCTACAAAACCTCATCCGTTGATGAGCTACCTGTCAACGAATAGAGTTATAAGGTCTTATCCGTTGACAGTTACAAAACTTGACTTATACAATTTTGCTTGAATGTTAAGTTATCATCAACTACAACATATTCCTAACACATATAGTGATTAAAGGCGTCAGATCTAAGCGAAGTATTTAATTAAGTTAGGATTCCATGGTTTATCTTGCATAAGTAATTCGATTTTAATTATCATTAGTTAAGTAATTCTTAGTATAATAGTTTGTATCTTAGTTTCATTTAGATAATCAAAATCCAATATTGTTAATTGTTTTAGCAGTGAATAATAACCATACATTGTTGCATAGGTACAAAACTGAATTAAAACCATAACCAGATCTCTGTGGGAACGAACTCGACTTATTCATATATTACTTGTGACCACGTACACTTGCGTGATTTAGTGCAAACAAGTTGCATATGTGGTTGCATATGCAATTTTTTTTACATTTTTTTTAAGGTGGGGTGATTTTGGTGGATTTGGGTTGCAAGGCCCCGCCAGGGGCCATATTCAACTGAATGCAACAGAAAAACGAAAGTTGCAACTTCCAGTTTTCATTTTCGACCAGTTTTTTGAAATCTATGTGTATATATATATATATATATATATATATGTATATATATATATTTCAAAAAACTGGTCGAAAATGACAACTCAAAAATGGAAATTTTTATGCAACTGAATGCAACCACATGCAACTGAATGCAACCTCATATGCAACTGAAAAACGAAAGTGGAATTTTCTTCTTTTTTTTTTTTGCCAACTTACAGCTGTATATAAGGGCGGCGCAGCCGCATATGAAAATTCAAATTTCAATTGCGTAAAGGAAAATGCTAGGTACCCCAAATTGGTACCCAAAAAATTTCCCAAATGTCAAGTGTAGCAATTTAATTGGATATAATAATAATGGGCCCTCCTGCATTCACACCAACCAATCAAAAATTTTCACCTATGCCATTTAAGCTTTGCCACATCATTTGGAAGTAATTTTTGGGTACTGTTTACACTAAATCACGCAAGCGCACGTGGTCACAAGTAATATATAAGGTTAAGTCCAAATTCGTTCCCACAGGGATCTGGTTTTGGTTTAATTCAGTAAACGCACCTATGCAACAGTGTATGATCTTAATTCACTGCTAAGACAATTAATAAATTAAGGTTTTAACTAACTAAATTAAACTAAGAAGCAAATTAACAAAACTACGAATTAACTAACTAACAAGAATTGAAATCTAAATACTTCTGCAAGATAAACCATGGAATCCTAACTTCATTAAATACTTTGCTTAGATCTGACGCCTTTAATCACTATATGCAATGGTTATGATATCTGATCGGATAACACGAAACAAGTATACGCTACTTCTCAGTATACGAATACCAAACTAAACATACATCCACAAAAGAGATAGAAGATGAATAGACACCAATTATGCTTAGACCCTATATCTCTATAGAATTTGAAAACATAAAGGTTGAAGCACAAGTTATCCACTTAGATCACATAGGGTAGCATATTATCTCTAATCATGCCACAAATCATGATGTTAAAACATCAACCTATCCTATGCTAGCATGGCAAGTTCTAAATCTCAAGATCCACTCTCGCTTCACAAGAGATTAACAAATTAGATGTTAGCTACGCATCTATCAAGTAAGCATAACCATACGAGGATATCAGATATACATCACACACAGATCTGTAAAGCAATCAAGATACTAAAGCTCCATAAATAAATCCATTAGAATCCCATGACAACGATTAGTTCATAATCGAACCTCTCGTCATCATGGGATCAAGTGAAACCATGATAAAAACAAAGTATGAAAAAATACAAATAAATCTAAGTAATTGATATGTAATGGTTCTACTCCTAATGATGATGATGATCTAATTTTACAAGGGTTGGATGTGTTTATATAGGCTCTAGACATCTTGCCCAACAAGAAAATACCAAATCAGAATTATAATAGAAGTACGTTTCCTAAACTGATTCTGATTTAAAGGGAAATTCGCAGCTGTCTTTTCTTCAGATTTTCTGGACCGTTCCAGCTGCAATTGGGCCTCTGGACCACTTTAGAATGATAGAGAATTCCGTTATCTTCGCGTGGACAGTAAGATCGCCCAAAACTGACTTCTAGAACTAAAGATATGGCCTAAACAGTGAATCTCACGCGTGCAGCCCAATAAATCCGAATTTTAATAAATTAAATCTCCAAAAATGACAAAAACATCCACCATAATCAACATCCTTGTAAATCTGCAAAACTAAACAAAACACATCAAAACTACAAGAAACTTGAGCCCAAGACAATCAATTTAAGCCGATTTAGAATGCTCCAAGTGGAGATAAAATCCACTTATCACACCCCCAAACTTAAACCGATGCTTGTCCTCAAGCATAAACAATTACAACTAACTAACTACAGTTAGGGGTGTTCGCGGGTCGGGTTGATGACGTTTTTGCAACCCGACCCAATTAAATCGGTTTCAAAATTTTTAACCCAACCCGTAAAAAATAATTTTATAACCCAACCCTACCCATTATATATCAGTTTGGGTTGGGTTGGTTCGGTTTGAATTGGTTAAATAATTTTATAAAAAAAAATAAAGTACACAAAGTAAAGCTCATTTTGAGAACTTAAGTAAAATTAAATTATGTGTAACCTAGGATTTTATTGTTAATATTTAATTTAATTATTGTTATAATTTTAGTAATGTAAATTACATCGTAAATCATATGCATACACGCCATATGTAATCATACATCTATAAATAAAATTATATTAAATTATAAAATAAAAATTATATATTAGATCGGGTTGGGTTGGGTTGGGTTGGCCGAAAAAATATAAAACCCATACCCAACCCATTTAAATCGGTTTGAAAATTTTCTAACCCAATCAAGTATCGGGTTTTTTTTTATCGGTTTGAACGGCCGAAAAAAGGGTCGGGTTGGGTCGGTTTGGTGAACCCATGAACACCCCTAACTACAGTAAAACCTCTATAAATTAATACTCGATAAATTAATAACCTCGATAAAATTAATAATTTGCCTAGTCCCAACTTGGGACCAGTACAAAATTGGACCCCAATCGATAAAATAATAAGATAATAACTTTTTTGAAATCCCAGTGTATATATATTGGTCCCAACGAAACTATAAATTAATAATTACTAAAAGATTCCAAATTCTAAGATTGCCTGGTAAAAAATGAATCTGTAATCACTTATTTTTTGTTGAACTTCAAATCTATATTGAGTTTATCTTTAAATCTTCTCATTGCACTTAAGAGTTGGGGCATTGTTTTCTCGTATTTCAACAAAAAGTTGTGAAGAGTTGTTGCTGCTTCCAATGCTTTTTTCCGAGTGACCGGTTCCAAAGCTAGTGAATCATCCTCAAATTCAATTAATTTGTGAATGCACATTAATAGAATGTGCCTTGGAACTTGTTTTTGTAATTTATTTTTCATTTCTAACTAATATACATTGTAAATAGTACATTTACTTGGAAATTTAAAGGTCATACGTAAAACCTCTTTAAATTAATAAATTATTAATTTATCGATATAATAATATCTCTCTAAATTAATAAAATATCCCGGTCCCAACATTATTAATTTATAGAGGTTTTACTGTAGTACCACTTCCGTAGGTGATCACGGTTGCATTTGGCATATGCAACAAGCCCTTTAAACCCCTAGGCAACCCTAGTGGACGAGTAAGGTCTCGTGAGGGCCTATAGCGAATGTACCCACAAAATCCATTTAACCTAATGCAATGCAATGCATGAATGCAACTAACATGAAAAATGCAAATAATCTAGTACTAATATCCTACCATACCTTCAAATCATCTCATGTCATATCAACTTAAGAATCAAAGTAAATACGCAATGTCTTGGTGTCGAAAGTGCAAGTATTCACATAGTCTACTCAATAAACATGCATAAGTTCTCACAAGTCCATGTCAAGTGTAAGAATAAGTTAGTAAACATGCTAAGCCTACAAGAGTACATCTTTGAGACAAAACTCGGGATCTCATACGCAAAAACAAGCAAACACTCACAATCCACTCACAAAAGAATATTCACTCAAGAACAAGGGTAAATGTATCACTCAATTCCAACAAAATCATAAACATGCTTGACATTTGATATCAATCTAACTCTTAACACAACATACATCAATGACGATAATCAAAAGGTCTTTATTTGGGTTGTAACGGGGCTAGGGACAAGGTAAGTCAAATAAGCCAAAACAGGTGAAGTGTCAAAAGCCAGTAAGTACCATAATAAATCATACACAACACCCTATTTCCCCCTCACACATAATTTTACTCTTCTCTCTGCCAACAAAAACGCTCGACTAGTCGACTAGAGTAGGATCACAACAAACACAAACATGCTCTCATAATATATAATTTTTTTCTTTTTTTTTTCTTTTCGAGAGCTAAATATAACACAAACAATAATATAAACAATAAAAATGATCCCACAATTTTATTACACAAGCCGACTATCAAGTACACAACCCAATTTTCAATATTTCCCCCAAAAGTAAGACCAACAATAACCCCTCCTTGCACAACTTATTACTCCCTTAAGCACTCTACTAGCCTTTGACAATGTGGGTTCAAATTAATGTAAGGCCAATACAAGAAAAAGGTCTAGGCAAGTAATGTGGTATGTCACCGAAAAAATAGGATTAAGCTCAACGGGTTAACTAATTGATCATGTAAACATGGTATGGTAATATGGGAAAATATGCGGTTATTCCTAAATGCCTTTATCATTTTAATCGTCAATTAATGTCATGCGTTTCAAGAAAGACCTCAAACAACTGCTAGCAATGCAAACAATCTGTGGACACTCAAGCAAACGAATAAATTGCAAATAATATGCAATAAGGCTCAAAATCTCACTTGGTGGAAAAACATACTCAATCCCAAGAAAAAAATCTCTCTAACGCCCCTACTTGTATTCAAAGCATGCAAACTAATTCATCTTGCACATATTCATGTCCTTCTAATCACTTACAACATTCAATAAGTCTACTAGCTTCAACTTATTAGATTAGATTAATTGCATTTTTCATATTAAGAACAAAGCATACCACTTCTCAATCAAAAGCGTCAACAACACAAAATTCCTATCAAGCATGGGTTCAAATGCAACTATTATGAACTCACATGATATACGAAAATAAAAACAGAATGTCCTATACGAAACAAACGTAAATAACACGAACAAAACAATCATGCATAATTTAATACTACTAATATGCAAAGCATGAAATCCTACATGAACAAATAATACAACAACAACTAATCCCCCAAACCACCCCCAAACTTAAAATATTCAATGTCCTCATTGAATGGAAGTAAATACAAGGGATAGCAGAAAACATACCTGAATACCGAAGCATACCCAACAATTTTTTTCTCGCAAAAATCTCCTTTCCTTAGCAATTGGCCTCAAAACAACCGATTAAATTTAACCTCCACCGTCGAAAATGAAAATTTCCCAACATTAGCACTATCTCTCCCATGCTTACGAGCCAAAAGAATCAATACCCAACTCACAAGAAGCTTCACCAAAAATTACCAAGCAATACCACACCAAAAATAGGCAAATACCTAGAATAATACAAAATCCCAATTTACAAGAACACAAATTCGTAATCAAAATAAAATTAGAGAGAAAAAATAAACCCACTACGAATTAGAGAGGTGAACTTGCAATTAATTCCTCTTTAAAATTGAATTTTTAGAAATATATAAAAAAATAGAAGAGGAATTGGATTTGTATGTATAGGTGGGTATATAGAGAGTAATATGTAAGGATTTATGGTAGAGATTTAGAATAGGAGATGGATTTTGGAGAGGCTTAGAATTGATATTGGGTTAGAATTAGGAATTAGGGATTGGGGTTATAAAATAGGAGAGAGGTGTGAGAAATTTGTGTTTTAACAACACAAATATTCGTGTAAAAAAAACGTACTGGACAGATTACATCCCGCGCCGCAGCCTCGACATCTCGCGCCGCGGCCTCAAATACATTCTGGCGCGCCACACTTTTTTTCTCGCCACTTGCCATAAACAATTGTGGCCATAACTCACCTGGTAATTATAATACATGCGCCTTGCATTATAATAAAAGACTGACGCCAACCTTGCACACATCTCCTGTCGGCAACTGTTTATTTGTTTTGTATATAATTTTTTATTTTTCTTACAAAATCACACGCACAACATAATACATTGACAGACTTGACATGGCGCTGCGGCCTGGAATTCCTACGCTGCGGCCTGAAACACATTCGGTCAACTGTTGCATTTTTTTTTTTTTAGAGAAAAAAATAATCCTACTAAAGTGTACAATCAAATTTTGGGTTGCCTCCCAAAAAGCGCTTCTTTAACGTCAATAGCTTGACGTTACTTCCAAGTCTCCATTAAGGATGATAATAGTTCGCCTGGTCCTCTCTTCGCGAGACTTCATCGTCATCACGACGGCACACTTTCTGCTCCTTCTCCTTGCTTGGCCTATTCGTATAACAAATATGTCCTATTCCAATGCCTTCATCTGTCGACCCAAAATCTGTCAATTTGTAGAACAACACACATTCGCGGGCTTCGCTTGAATATAATGGAGGAGGGTAAATGTGAGTTGCTGAAGCCTTTGGTTCCTCAAAGCGAACTTCCTCCATTGGCTCTAAAGCGCTACCTCTATCTTTACACTCTGAGACAAGTAGAAGACCTGCATCTTTCCCATGTTCTTCAGCCTCTTGGTACGCACATACCAATTTTTGAAATTTCTGCAGCTCAACAGTGTCTGTCCTAAATAGTGCCCTTTCCAAATCATCCACCATCCTAACATGATCAAATTCCTCACATGGCTTGTGAACACTAACCTCCTCTTGGAATTTGTCTTCCTCAATTACGCATGTAGTACCTTTCTCCAAGTCACCGTTATTCTCTGGTATTGCCTCTAGCATGAATTGTTGTTTCTCTTGTTCCAAGATACTACAAACTTGAGCAACAAGTGTCCCCATAGATTTGATAAGCTTCTCATTATTCTCTGCAAGCATCCTAATCTCCTTCTTAATTTCCTTCAAATCATCAACCTCGTCTGACTGAAAAGTAGGAATAGATTGCTGATGTTGAAACTCTTCACTACCAAAGACATATGACATATCTGGAACATCTTGCTGGTACTGTTGAGGATGGTATTGAAAATATGGTTGTTCCTCATAACTAACATATGGATCAACTCCTTCGTAGTAACAATACTGTGAGGGATCATGAACGCCCAAACACCGCTCACATTGTTGAGGCATGGATGTACTCGAATATGCCCACCATGGCAACTCCTCGCATGCCATCTTCAAACACTCAAGTACCTGAAACTCACCAAACTAAACAAGATAGATAAGAAAAACAAATCCGAGTCAGTGAACTCTAACGACCACTATTGACAAGCACATAAACCAA
Source organism: Kitagawia praeruptora (assembly GCA_037693485.1). Taxonomy (NCBI): domain Eukaryota; kingdom Viridiplantae; phylum Streptophyta; class Magnoliopsida; order Apiales; family Apiaceae; genus Kitagawia; species Kitagawia praeruptora. The sequence continues at coordinate 129,084,606 of CM075346.1, read as the reverse complement.
AAATAAAACACAGATGATCCCCGGCAGCGGCGCCAAAAACTTGTTTACACTAAATCACGCAAGCGCACGTGGTCACAAGTAATATATAAGGTTAAGTCCAAATTCGTTCCCACAGGGATCTGATTATGGTTTTAATTCAGTAAACGCACCTATGCAACAGTGTATGATCTTAATTCACTGCTAAGACAATTAATAAATTAAGGTTTTAACTAACTAAATTAAACTAAGAAGCAAATTAACAAAACTACGAATTAACTAACTAACAAGAATTGAAATCTAAATACTTCTGCAAGATAAACCATGGATTCCTAACTTCATTAAATACTTTGCTTAGATCTGACGCCTTTAATCACTATATGCAATGGTTATGATATCTGATCGGATAACACGAAACAAGTATACGCTACTTCTCAGTATACGAATACCAAACTAAACATACATCCACAAAAGAGATAGAAGATGAATAGACACCAATTATGCTTAGACCCTATATCTCTATAGAATTTGAAAACATAAAGGTTGAAGCACAAGTTATCCACTTAGATCACATAGGGTAGCATATTATCTCTAATCATGCCACAAATCATGATGTTAAAACATCAACCTATCCTATGCTAGCATGGCAAGTTCTAAATCTCAAGATCCACTCTCGCTTCACAAGAGATTAACAAATTAGATGTTAGCTACGCATCTATCAAGTAAGCATAACCATACGAGGATATCAGATATACATCACACACAGATCTGTAAAGCAATCAAGATACTAAAGCTCCATAAATAAATCCATTAGAATCCCATGACAACGATTAGTTCATAATCGAACCTCTCGTCATCATGGGATCAAGTGAAACCATGATAAAAACAAAGTATGAAAAAATACAAATAAATCTAAGTAATTGATATGTAATGGTTCTACTCCTAATGATGATGATGATCTAATTTTACAAGGGTTGGATGTGTTTATATAGGATCTAGACATCTTGCCCAACAAGAAAATACCAAATCAGAATTATAATAGAAGTACGTTTCCTAAACTGATTCTGATTTAAAGGGAAATTCGCAGCTGTCTTTTCTTCAGATTTTCTGGACCGTTCCAGCTGGAATTGGGCCTCTGGACCACTTTAGAATAATAGAGAATTCCGTTATCTTCGCGTGGACAGTAAGATCGCCCAAAACTGACTTCTAGAACTCAAGATATGGCCCAAACAGTGAATATCACGCGTGCAACCCAATAAATCCGAATTTTAATAAATTAAATCTCCAAAAATGACAAAAACATCCACCATAATCAACATCCTTGTAAATCTGCAAAACTAAACAAAACACATCAAAACTACAAGAAACTTGAGCCCAAGACAATCAATTTAAGCCGATTTAGAATGCTTCAAGTGGAGATAAAATCCAGTTATCACACCCCCAAACTTAAACCGATGCTTGTCCTCAAGTATAAACAATTACAACTAACTAACTACAGTTAGGGGTGTTCGCGGGTCGGGTTGATGACGTTTTTGCAACCCGACCCAATTAAATCGGTTTCAAAATTTTTAACCCAACCCGTAAAAAATAATTTTATAACCCAACCCTACCCATTATATATCAGTTTGGGTTGGGTTGGTTCGGTTTGAATGGGTTAAATAATTTTATAAAAAAAATTAAAGTACACAAAGTAAAGCTCATTTTGAGAACTTAAGTAAAATTAAATTATGTGTAACCTAGGATTTTATTGTTAATATTTAATTTAATTATTGTTATAATTTTAGTAATGTAAATTACATCGTAAATCATATGCATACACGCCATATGTAATCATACATCTATAAATAAAACTATATTAAATTATAAAATAAAAATTATATATTAGATCGGGTTGGGTTGGCCGAAAAAATATAAAACCCATACCCAACCCATTTAAATCGGTTTGAAAATTTTCTAACCCAATCAAGTATCGGGTTTTTTTTTTATCGGTTTGAACGGCCGAAAAAAGGGTCGGGTTGGGTCGGTTTGATCGGTTTGGTGAACCCATGAACACCCCTAACTACAGTAAAACCTCTATAAATTAATACTCGATAAATTAATAACCTCGATAAAATTAATAATTTGCCTAGTCCCAACTTGGGACCAGTACAAAATTGGACCCCAATCGATAAAATAATAAGATAATAACTTTTTTGAAATCCCAGTGTATATATATTGGTCCCAACGAAACTATAAATTAATAATTACTAAAAGATTCCAAATTCTAAGATTGCCTGGTAAAAAATGAATATGTAATCACTTATTTTTTGTTGAACTTCAAATCTATATTGAGTTTATCTTTAAATCTTCTCATTGCACTTAAGAGTTGGGGCATTGTTTTCTCGTATTTCAACAAAAAGTTGTGAAGAGTTGTTGCTGCTTCCAATGCTTTTTTCCGAGTGACCGGTTCCAAAGCTAGTGAATCATCCTCAAATTCAATTAATTTGTGAATGCACATTAATAGAATGTGCCTTGGAACTTGTTTTTGTAATTTATTTTTCATTTCTAACTAATATACATTGTAAATAGTACATTTACTTGGAAATTTAAAGGTCATACGTAAAACCTCTTTAAATTAATAAATTATTAATTTATCGATATAATAATATCTCTCTAAATTAATAAAATATCCCGGTCCCAACATTATTAATTTATAGAGGTTTTACTGTAGTACCACTTCCGTAGGTGATCACGGTTGCATTTGGCATATGCAACAAGCCCTTTAAACCCCTAGGCAACCCTAGTGGACGAGTAAGGTCTCGTGAGGGCCTATAGCGAATGTACCCACAAAATCCATTTAACCTAATGCAATGCAATGCATGAATGCAACTAACATGAAAAATGCAAATAATCTAGTACTAATATCCTACCATACCTTCAAATCATCTCATGTCATATCAACTTAAGAATCAAAGTAAATACGCAATGTCTTGGTGTCGAAAGTGCAAGTATTCACATAGTCTACTCAATAAACATGCATAAGTTCTCACAAGTCCATGTCAAGTGTAAGAATAAGTTAGTAAACATGCTAAGCCTACAAGAGTACATCTTTGAGACAAAACTCGGGATCTCATACGCAAAAACAAGCAAACACTCACAATCCACTCACAAAAGAATATTCACTCAAGAACAAGGGTAAATGTATCACTCAATTCCAACAAAATCATAAACATGCTTGACATTTGATATCAATCTAACTCTTAACACAACATACATCAATGACGATAATCAAAAGGTCTTTATTTGGGTTGTAACGGGGCTAGGGACAAGGTAAGTCAAATAAGCCAAAACAGGTGAAGTGTCAAAAGCCAGTAAGTACCATAATAAATCATACACAACACCCTATTTCCCCCCTCACACATAATTTTACTCTTCTCTCTGCCAACAAAAACGCTCGACTAGTCGACTAGAGTAGGATCACAACAAACACAAACATGCTCTCATAATATATAATTTTTTTCTTTTTTTTTCTTTTTTTTTCTTTTCGAGAGCTAAATATAACACAAACAATAATATAAACAATAAAAATGATCCCACAATTTTATTACACAAGCCGACTATCAAGTACACAACCCAATTTTCAATATTTCCCCCAAAAGTAAGACCAACAATAACCCCTCCTTGCACACCTTATTACTCCCTTAAGCACTCTACTAGCCTTTGACAATGTGGGTTCAAATTAATGTAAGGCCAATACAAGAAAAAGGTCTAGGCAAGTAATGTGGTATGTCACCGAAAAAATAGGATTAAGCTCAACGGGTTAACTAATTGATCATGTAAACATGGTATGGTAATATGGGAAAATATGCGGTTATTCCTAAATGCCTTTATCATTTTAATCGTCAATTAATGTCATGCATTTCAAGAAAGACCTCAAACAACTGCTAGCAATGCAAACAATCTGTGGACACTCAAGCAAACGAATAAATTGCAAATAATATGCAATAAGGCTCAAAATCTCACTTGGTGGAAAAACATACTCAATCCCAAGAAAAAAATCTCTCTAACGCCCCTACTTGTATTCAAAGCATGCAAACTAATTCATCTTGCACATATTCATGTCCTTCTAATCACTTACAACATTCAATAAGTCTACTAGCTTCAACTTATTAGATTAGATTAATTGCATTTTTCATATTAAGAACAAAGCATACCACTTCTCAATCAAAAGCGTCAACAACACAAAATTCCTATCAAGCATGGGTTCAAATGCAACTATTATGAACTCACATGATATACGAAAATAAAAACAGAATGTCCTATATGAAACAAACGTAAATAACACGAACAAAACAATCATGCATAATTTAATACTACTAATATGCAAAGCATGAAATCCTACATGAACAAATAATACAACAACAACTAATCCCCCAAACCACCCCCAAACTTAAAATATTCAATGTCCTCATTGAATTGAAGTAAATACAAGGGATAGCAGAAAACATACCTGAATACCGAAGCATACCCAACAATTTTTTTCTCGCAAAAATCTCCTTTCCTTAGCAATTGGCCTCAAAACAACCGATTAAATTTAACCTCCACCGTCGAAAATGAAAATTTCCCAACATTAGCACTGTCTCTCCCATGCTTACGAGCCAAAAGAATCAATACCCAACTCACAAGAAGCTTCACCAAAAATTACCAAGCAATACCACACAAAAAATAGGCAAATACCTAGAATAATACAAAATCCCAATTTACAAGAACACAAATTCGTAATCAAAATAAAATTAGAGAGAAAAAATAAACCCACTACGAATTAGAGAGGTGAACTTGCAATTAATTCCTCTTTAAAATTGAATTTTTAGAAATATATAAAAAAATAGAAGAGGAATTGGATTTGTATGTATAGGTGGGTATATAGAGAGTAATATGTAAGGATTTATGGTAGAGATTTAGAATAGGAGATGGATTTTGGAGAGGCTTAGAATTGATATTGGGTTAGAATTAGGAATTAGGGATTGGGGTTATAAAATAGGAGAGAGGTGTGAGAAATTTGTGTTTTAACAACACAAATATTCGTGTAAAAAAAACGTACTGGACAGATTACATCCCGCGCCGCAGCCTCGACATCTCGCGCCGCGGCCTCAAATACATTCTGGCACGCCACACTTTTTTTCTCGCCACTTGCCATAAACAATTGTGGCCACAACTCACCTGGTAATTATAATACACGCGCCTTGCATTATAATAAAAGACTGACGCCAACCTTGCACACATCTCCTGTCGGCAACTGTTATTTGTTTTGTATATAATTCTTTTTTTTTACAAAATCACACGCACAACATAATACATTGACAGACTTGACATGGCGCTGCGGCCTGGAATTCCTACGCTGCGGCCTGAAACACATTCGGTCAACTGTTGCATTTTTTTTTTTGAGAGAAAAAAATAATCCTACTAAAGTGTACAATCAAATTTTGGGTTGCCTCCCAAAAAGCGCTTCTTTAACGTCAATAGCTTGACGTTACTTCCAAGTCTCCATTAAGGATGATAATAGTTCGCCTGGTCCTCTCTTCGCGAGACTTCATCGTCATCACGACGACACACTTTCTGCTCCTTCTCCTTGCTTGGCCTATTCGTATAACAAATATGTCCTATTCCAATGCCTTCATCTGTCGACCCAAAATCTGTCAATTTGTAGAACAACACACATTCGCGGGCTTCGCTTGAATATAATGGAGGAGGGTAAATGTGAGTTGCTGAAGCCTTTGGTTCCTCAAAGCGAACTTCCTCCATTGGCTCTAAAGCGCTACCTCCATCTTTACACTCTGAGACAAGTAGAAGACCTGCATCTTTCCCATGTTCTTCAGCCTCTTGGTACGCACGTACCAATTTTTGAAATTTCTGCAGCTCAACAGTGTCTGTCCTAAATAGTGCCCTTTCCAAATCATCCACCATCCTAACATGATCAAATTCCTCACATGGCTTGTGAACACTAACCTCCTCTTGGAATTTGTCTTCCTCAATTACGCATGTAGTACCTTTCTCCAAGTCACCGTTATTCTCTGGTGTTGCCTCTAGCATGAATTGTTGTTTCTCTTGTTCCAAGATACTACAAACTTGAGCAACAAGTGTCCCCATAGATTTGATAAGCTTCTCATTATTCTCTGCAAGCATCCTAATCTCCTTCCTAATTTCCTTCAAATCATCAACCTCGTCTGACTGAAAAGTAGGAATAGATTGCTGATGTTGAAACTCTTCACTACCAAAGACATATGACATATCTGGAACATCTTGCTGGTACTGTTGAGGATGGTATTGAAAATATGGTTGTTCCTCATAACTAACATATGGATCAACTCCTTCGTAGTAACAATATTGTGAGGGATCATGAACGCCCAAACACCGCTCACATTGTTGAGGCATGGATGTACTCGAATATGCCCACCATGGCAACTCCTCGCATGCCATCTTCAAACACTCAAGTACCTGAAACTCACCAAACTAAACAAGATAGATAAGAAAAACAAATCCGAGTCAGTGAACTCTAACGACCACTATTGACAAGCACATAAACCAAAAATAAAACACAGATGATCCCCGGCAGCGGCGCCAAAAACTTGTTTACACTAAATCACGCAAGCGCACGTGGTCACAAGTAATATATAAGGTTAAGTCCAAATTCGTTCCCACAGGGATCTGGTTATGGTTTTAATTCAGTAAACGCACCTATGCAACAGTGTATGATCTTAATTCACTGCTAAGACAATTAATAAATTAAGGTTTTAACTAACTAAATTAAACTAAGAAGCAAATTAACAAAACTACGAATTAACTAACTAACAAGAATTGAAATCTAAATACTTCTGCAAGATAAACCATGGATTCCTAACTTCATTAAATACTTTGCTTAGATCTGATGCCTTTAATCACTATATGCAATGGTTATGATATCTGATCGGATAACACGAAACAAGTATACGCTACTTCTCAGTATACGAATACCAAACTAAACATACATCCACAAAAGAGATAGAAGATGAATAGACACCAATTATGCTTAGACCCTATATCTCTATAGAATTTGAAAACATAAAGGTTGAAGCACAAGTTATCCACTTAGATCACATAGGGTAGCATATTATCTCTAATCATGCCACAAATCATGATGTTAAAACATCAACCTATCCTATGCTAGCATGGCAAGTTCTAAATCTCAAGATCCACTCTCGCTTCACAAGAGATTAACAAATTATATGTTAGCTACGCATCTATCAAGTAAGCATAACCATACGAGGATATCAGATATACATCACACACAGATCTGTAAAGCAATCAAGATACTAAAGCTCCATAAATAAATCCATTAGAATCCCATGACAACGATTAGTTCATAATCGAACCTCTCGTCATCATGGGATCAAGTGAAACCATGATAAAAACAAAGTATGAAAAAATACAAATAAATCTAAGTAATTGATATGTAATGGTTCTACTCCTAATGATGATGATGATCTAATTTTACAAGGGTTGGATGTGTTTATATAGGCTCTAGACATCTTGCCCAACAAGAAAATACCAAATCAGAATTATAATAGAAGTACGTTTCCTAAACTGATTCTGATTTAAAGGGAAATTCGCAGCTGTCTTTTCTTCAGATTTTCTGGACCGTTCCAGCTGCAATTGGGCCTCTGGACCACTTTATAATGATAGAGAATTCCGTTATCTTCGCGTGGACAGTAAGATCGCCCAAAACTGACTTCTAGAACTCAAGATATGGCCCAAACAGTGAATCTCACGCGTGCAGCCCAATAAATCCGAATTTTAATAAATTAAATCTCCAAAAATGACAAAAACATCCACCATAATCAACATCCTTGTAAATCTGCAAAACTAAACAAAACACATCAAAACTACAAGAAACTTGAGCCCAAGACAATCAATTTAAGCCGATTTAGAATGCTCCAAGTGGAGATAAAATCCACTTATCACACCCCCAAACTTAAACCGATGCTTGTCCTCAAGCATAAACAATTACAACTAACTAACTACAGTTAGGGGTGTTCGCGGGTCGGGTTGATGACGTTTTTGCAACCCGACCCAATTAAATCGGTTTCAAAATTTTTAACCCAACCCGTAAAAAATAATTTTATAACCCAACCCTACCCATTATATATCAGTTTGGGTTGGGTTGGTTCGGTTTGAATGAGTTAAATAATTTTATAAAAAAAATTAAAGTACACAAAGTAAAGCTCATTTTGAGAACTTAAGTAAAATTAAATTATGTGTAACCTAGGATTTTATTGTTAATATTTAATTTAATTATTGTTATAATTTTAGTAATGTAAATTACATCGTAAATCATATGCATACACGCCATATGTAATCATACATCTATAAATAAAATTATATTAAATTATAAAATAAAAATTATATATTAGATCAGGTTGGGTTGGCCGAAAAAATATAAAACCCATACCCAACCCATTTAAATCAGTTTGAAAATTTTCTAACCCAATCAAGTATCGGGTTTTTTTTATCGGTTTGAACGGCCGAAAAAAGGGTCGGGTTGGGTCGGTTTGATCGGTTTGGTGAACCCATGAACACCCCTAACTACAGTAAAACCTCTATAAATTAATACTCGATAAATTAATAACCTCGATAAAATTAATAATTTGCCTAGTCCCAACTTGGGACCAGTACAAAATTGGACCCCAATCGATAAAATAATAAGATAATAACTTTTTTGAAATCCCAGTGTATATATATTGGTCCCAACGAAACTATAAATTAATAATTACTAAAAGATTCCAAATTCTAAGATTGCCTGGTAAAAAATGAATCTGTAATCACTTATTTTTTGTTGAACTTCAAATCTATATTGAGTTTATCTTTAAATCTTCTCATTGCACTTAAGAGTTGGGGCATTGTTTTCTCGTATTTCAACAAAAAGTTGTGAAGAGTTGTTGCTGCTTCCAATGCTTTTTTCCGAGTGACCGGTTCCAAAGCTAGTGAATCATCCTCAAATTCAATTAATTTGTGAATGCACATTAATAGAATGTGCCTTGGAACTTGTTTTTGTAATTTATTTTTCATTTCTAACTAATATACATTGTAAATAGTACATTTACTTGGAAATTTAAAGGTCATACGTAAAACCTCTTTAAATTAATAAATTATTAATTTATCGATATAATAATATCTCTCTAAATTAATAAAATATCCCGGTCCCAACATTATTAATTTATAGAGGTTTTACTGTAGTACCACTTCCGTAGGTGATCACGGTTGCATTTGGCATATGCAACAAGCCCTTTAAACCCCTAGGCAACCCTAGTGGACGAGTAAGGTCTCGTGAGGGCCTATAGCGAATGTACCCACAAAATCCATTTAACCTAATGCAATGCAATGCATGAATGCAACTAACATGAAAAATGCAAATAATCTAGTACTAATATCCTACCATACCTTCAAATCATCTCATGTCATATCAACTTAAGAATCAAAGTAAATACGCAATGTCTTGGTGTCGAAAGTGCAAGTATTCACATAGTCTACTCAATAAACATGCATAAGTTCTCACAAGTCCATGTCAAGTGTAAGAATAAGTTAGTAAACATGCTAAGCCTACAAGAGTACATCTTTGAGACAAAACTCGGGATCTCATACGCAAAAACAAGCAAACACTCACAATCCACTCACAAAAGAATATTCACTCAAGAACAAGGGTAAATGTATCACTCAATTCCAACAAAATCATAAACATGCTTGACATTTGATATCAATCTAACTCTTAACACAACATACATCAATGACGATAATCAAAAGGTCTTTATTTGGGTTGTAACGGGGCTAGGGACAAGGTAAGTCAAATAAGCCAAAACAGGTGAAGTGTCAAAAGCCAGTAAGTACCATAATAAATCATACACAACACCCTATTTCCCCCCTCACACATAATTTTACTCTTCTCTCTGCCAACAAAAACGCTCGACTAGTCGACTAGAGTAGGATCACAACAAACACAAACATGCTCTCATAATATATAATTTTTTTCTTTTTTTTCTTTTTTTTTTCATTTCGAGAGCTAAATATAACACAAACAATAATATAAACAATAAAAATGATCCCACAATTTTATTACACAAGCCGACTATCAAGTACACAACCCAATTTTCAATATTTCCCCCAAAAGTAAGACCAACAATAACCCCTCCTTGCACACCTTATTACTCCATTAAGCACTCTACTAGCCTTTGACAATGTGGGTTCAAATTAATGTAAGGCCAATACAAGAAAAAGGTCTAGGCAAGTAATGTGGTATGTCACCGAAAAAATAGGATTAAGCTCAACGGGTTAACTAATTGATCATGTAAACATGGTATGGTAATATGGGAAAATATGCGGTTATTCCTAAATGCCTTTATCATTTTAATCGTCAATTAATGTCATGCGTTTCAAGAAAGACCTCAAACAACTGCTAGCAATGCAAACAATCTGTGGACACTCAAGCAAACGAATAAATTGCAAATAATATGCAATAAGGCTCAAAATCTCACTTGGTGGAAAAACATACTCAATCCCAAGAAAAAAATCTCTCTAACGCCCCTACTTGTATTCAAAGCATGCAAACTAATTCATCTTGCACATATTCATGTCCTTCTAATCACTTACAACATTCAATAAGTCTACTAGCTTCAACTTATTAGATTAGATTAATTGCATTTTTCATATTAAGAACAAAGCATACCACTTCTCAATCAAAAGCGTCAACAACACAAAATTCCTATCAAGCATGGGTTCAAATGCAACTATTATGAACTCACATGATATACGAAAATAAAAACAGAATGTCCTATATGAAACAAACGTAAATAACACGAACAAAACAATCATGCATAATTTAATACTACTAATATGCAAAGCATGAAATCCTACATGAACAAATAATACAACAACAACTAATCCCCCAAACCACCCCCAAACTTAAAATATTCAATGTCCTCATTGAATGGAAGTAAATACAAGGGATAGCAGAAAACATACCTGAATACCGAAGCATACCCAACAATTTTTTTCTCGCAAAAATCTCCTTTCCTTAGCAATTGGCCTCAAAACAACCGATTAAATTTAACCTCCACCGTCGAAAATGAAAATTTCCCAACATTAGCACTATCTCTCCCATGCTTACGAGCCAAAAGAATCAATACCCAACTCACAAGAAGCTTCACCAAAAATTACCAAGCAATACCACACCAAAAATAGGCAAATACCTAGAATAATACAAAATCCCAATTTACAAGAACACAAATTCGTAATCAAAATAAAATTAGAGAGAAAAAATAAACCCACTACGAATTAGAGAGGTGAACTTGCAATTAATTCCTCTTTAAAATTGAATTTTTAGAAATATATAAAAAAATAGAAGAGGAATTGGATTTGTATGTATAGGTGGGTATATAGAGAGTAATATGTAAGGATTTATGGTAGAGATTTAGAATAGGAGATGGATTTTGGAGAGGCTTAGAATTGATATTGGGTTAGAATTAGGAATTAGGGATTGGGGTTATAAAATAGGAGAGAGGTGTGAGAAATTTGTGTTTTAACAACACAAATATTCGTGTAAAAAAAACGTACTGGACAGATTACATCCCGCGCCGCAGCCTCGACATCTCGCGCCGCGGCCTCAAATACATTCTGGCGCGCCACACTTTTTTTCTCGCCACTTGCCATAAACAATTGTGGCCACAACTCACCTGGTAATTATAATACACGCGCCTTGCATTATAATAAAAGACTGACGCCAACCTTGCACACATCTCCTGTCGGCAACTGTTTATTTGTTTTGTATATAAATTTTTTTTTACAAAATCACACGCACAACATAATACATTGACAGACTTGACATGGCGCTGCGGCCTGGAATTCCTACGCTGCGGCCTGAAACACATTCGGTCAACTGTTGCATTTTTTTTTTGAGAGAAAAAAATAATCCTACTAAAGTGTACAATCAAATTTTGGGTTGCCTCCCAAAAAGCGCTTCTTTAACGTCAATAGCTTGACGTTACTTCCAAGTCTCCATTAAGGATGATAATAGTTCGCCTGGTCCTCTCTTCGCGAGACTTCATCGTCATCACGACGGCACACTTTCTGCTCCTTCTCCTTGCTTGGCCTATTCGTATAACAAATATGTCCTATTCCAATGACTTCATCTGTCGAACCAAAATCTGTCAATTTGTAGAACAACACACATTCGCGGGCTTCGCTTGAATATAATGGAGGAGGGTAAATGTGAGTTGCTGAAGCCTTTGGTTCCTCAAAGCGAACTTCCTCCATTGGCTCTAAAGCGCTACCTCCATCTTTACACTCTGAGACAAGTAGAATACCTGCATCTTTCCCATGTTCTTCAGCCTCTTGGTACGCACATACCAATTTTTGAAATTTCTGCAGCTCAACAGTGTCTGTCCTAAATAGTGCCCTTTCCAAATCATCCACCATCCTAACATGATCAAATTCCTCACATGGCTTGTGAACACTAACCTCCTCTTGGAATTTGTCTTCCTCAATTACGCATGTAGTACCTTTCTCCAAGTCACCGTTATTCTCTGGTGTTGCCTCTAGCATGAATTGTTGTTTCTCTTGTTCCAAGATACTACAAACTTGAGCAACAAGTGTCCCCATAGATTTGATAAGCTTCTCATTATTCTCTGCAAGCATCCTAATCTCCTTCTTAATTTCCTTCAAATCATCAACCTCGTCTGACTGAAAAGTAGGAATAGATTGCTGATGTTGAAACTCTTCACTACCAAAGACATATGACATATCTGGAACATCTTGCTGGTACTGTTGAGGATGGTATTGAAAATATGGTTGTTTCTCATAACTAACATATGGATCAACTCCTTCGTAGTAACAATACTGTGAGGGATCATGAACGCCCAAACACCGCTCACATTGTTGAGGCATGGATGTACTCGAATATGCCCACCATGGCAACTCCTCGCATGCCATCTTCAAACACTCAAGTACCTGAAACTCACCAAACTAAACAAGATAGATAAGAAAAACAAATCCGAGTCAGTGAACTCTAACGACCACTATTGACAAGCACATAAACCAAAAATAAAACACAGATGATCCCCGGCAGCGGTGCCAAAAACTTGTTTACACTAAATCATGCAAGCGCACGTGGTCACAAGTAATATATAAGGTTAAGTCCAAATTCGTTCCCACAGGGATCTGGTTATGGTTTTAATTCAGTAAACGCACCTATGCAACAGTGTATGATCTTAATTCACTGCTAAGACAATTAATAAATTAAGGTTTTAACTAACTAAATTAAACTAAGAAGCAAATTAACAAAACTACGAATTAACTAACTAACAAGAATTGAAATCTAAATACTTCTGCAAGATAAACCATGGATTCCTAACTTCATTAAATACTTTGCTTAGATCTGACGCCTTTAATCACTATATGCAATGGTTATGATATCTGATCGGATAACACGAAACAAGTATACGCTACTTCTCAGTATACGAATACCAAACTAAACATACATCCACAAAAGAGATAGAAGATGAATAGACACCAATTATGCTTAGACCCTATATCTCTATAGAATTTGAAAACATAAAGGTTGAAGCACAAGTTATCCACTTAGATCACATAGGGTAGCATATTATCTCTAATCATGCCACAAATCATGATGTTAAAACATCAACCTATCCTATGCTAGCATGGCAAGTTCTAAATCTCAAGATCCACTCTCGCTTCACAAGAGATTAACAAATTAGATGTTAGCTGCGCATCTATCAAGTAAGCATAACCATACGAGGATATCAGATATACATCACACACAGATCTGTAAAGCAATCAAGATACTAAAGCTCCATAAATAAATCCATTAGAATCCCATGACAACGATTAGTTCATAATCGAACCTCTCGTCATCATGGGATCAAGTGAAACCATGATAAAAACAAAGTATGAAAAAATACAAATAAATCTAAGTAATTGATATGTAATGGTTCTACTCCTAATGATGATGATGATCTAATTTTACAAGGGTTGGATGTGTTTATATAGGCTCTAGACATCTTACCCAACAAGAAAATACCAAATCAGAATTATAATAGAAGTACGTTTCCTAAACTGATTCTGATTTAAAGGGAAATTCGCAGCTGTCTTTTCTTCAGATTTTCTGAACCGTTCCAGCTGCAATTGGGCCTCTGGACCACTTTAGAATGATAGAGAATTCCGTTATCTTCGCGTGGACAGTAAGATCGCCCAAAACTGACTTCTAGAACTCAAGATATGGCCCAAACAGTGAATCTCACGCGTGCAGCCCAATAAATCCGAATTTTAATAAATTAAATCTCCAAAAATGACAAAAACATCCACCATAATCAACATCCTTGTAAATCTGCAAAACTAAACAAAACACATCAAAACTACAAGAAACTTGAGCCCAAGACAATCAATTTAAGCCGATTTAGAATGCTCCAAGTGGAGATAAAATCCACTTATCAGGTACCAATTTGGGATATCTAGCATTACTCTTGCGTAAAAGGTTAGTTGCATGTGGTTGCATATGCAACTGAATGCAACTATAAATTGCAACTTCAATTTTTTAGTTGTCATTTTCGACCACTTTTTTGAAATATATATATATATATATATATATGGGGTTAAGTTCTATGGAGACCAACATTTTTAGTGGAGACCGAAGACCAATATCAATCAAAACATTGCAAAAACTTATTTATTGAAAATCATGTTCTATTAAAATCACTATACCATCTATTTCATTGAAAATCTTGAAGATCATATATGTTTTACAAACAAATTTCATTAAAAATCTTGAAAATTATGTATGTTCTGCAAACAAAATATTGCAGAACGTATTGTTTTCCAAAACATGTTCTTCTTGCAAATCATATATGATTTTTAAGATTTTGAATGAAATAATAATGTTAATTGAACATTCTTTGCAAATATATATGTTTTGCAATGTTTTAAGTGCATAATGTATATGGTCTCCACGGTCTCCATGGTCTCCACTCAAATGGTGGTCTCCATAGAACTTAACTTTATAATATATATATATATATATATATATATATATATATATATATTTCAAAAAAGTGGTCGAAAATGACAACTGAAAAATGGAACTTTCTTATGCAACTGAATGCAACCACATGCAAATGAATGCAACTTTCGTTTTTCAGTTGCATTTAGTTGAATATGGCCCCTGGAGGGGCCTTGCAACCCAAATCCACAAAAATCACCCCACCTTAAAAAAAGTTGCATGTGGTTGCATTCAGTTGCATGTAGTTGCATTCAGTTGAATATGGCCCCTGGCAGGGCCTTGCAACCCAAATCCACCAAAATCACCCCACCTTAAAAAAAAAGTTGCATGTGGTTGCATTCAATTGCATGTGGTTGCATTCAGTTGAATATGACCCCTGGTGTTGGGTTTCAACCCAATGTGATGTTATGGGTTTGGGTGGTACAAGATATATATGGGTAAGATAATAATTAGGTGTCAAGAATTGGAAGACTTGTATAACAAGTATGGTAAGACTTGTAGAACAAGTATGGTAAGTCTTGGTGGCTAAGTTTTGGGTGGCTATATATACATAGTCATATTGTATTTGTTTGAAGATGTGAAAGCTTAAGAGATGTAGTCTTAAGTATTGTTTGGGAGATGCTTGAGCATTGTTGGTTCAAGTATCGGATTGGGACACCGTTAAGGTGTTATTGTTTTGATGTATTATTGATATTGTTAAGATTAATAATACTAGTTTGGGACGTGGGTGTTTCCACGTCAAGTATTTGTGTGTTCTTGTTTTGCGCTTTGGTAGATCTTGTCAATTATTGATTGGTGTGTATGCGCGCTCTGTATTGGTTGTTTGTGAATCTCGAATTGTGTGTAAGTCCCCTAACCTAACAAGTGGTATCAGAGCCAAGGTTTGGGTTTGTGATTGAAGAGGTTGAGGGAAAGTTCTAGAAGGATTTGCTGACAAGGAGATTGCTACTAAAGCGGGTGGAGATAAAGTTACGTGCGGTTTGGCGGTTGACTTGCACCGTGGATCAATCCTGTGTTTGGACTCGAGATGGAAGAAGATGGAAGAGGTCATCGCAATTGCTTCAATGGCTTGATCAACCAGGTGAACTGTTTGGATGATACTACGGATTTTTTTCAGGAGATCGAAGGATTGTGAAAGCAAGGATCGGGTGACTCAACATGTGGAAGAGCACTCGTGGTGGTTAATGCACGTGATTTTGTAGATGGATACATCGTTATGGCGAAGAACGATGGTTTAGGTGGTTTGGAGAGTTCACTAAACGGGTTTTAGCGACACTCAAAGATTGGAAGAGCAAGAGGGGGTTCTTGTTCGAGGGGAGGCGTTGGCGAATGGACGTCGATGGCTTGATGGTTACCGTTCAATCCGATGTGGGTATTGGGTTGAAGGGGAGGATTGTTGGGTTTCAACGCAATGTGATGTTATGAGTTTGGGTGGTACAAGATATATATGGGTAAGATAATAATTGTGTGTGTAGGCAATTATTATATATGGTATGTCTTGATAACTAAGTTGGGTAATTAGGTGTCAAGAATTGGAAGACTTGTATAACAAGTATGGTTAGACTTGTAGAACAAGTATGGTAAGTCTTGGTGACTAAGTTTTGGGTGGCTATATATACATAGTCATATTGTATTTGTTTGAAGATGTGAAAGCTTAAGAGATGTAGTCTTAAGTATTGTTTGGGAGATGCTTGAGCATTGTTGGTTCAAGTATCGGATTGGGACACCGTTAAGGTGTTATTGTTTTGATGTATTATTGATATTGTTAAGATTAATAATACTAGTTTGGGACGTGGGTGTTTCCACGTCAAGTATTTGTGTGTTCTTGTTTTGCGCTTTGGTAGATCTTGTCAATTATTGATTGGTGTGTATGCGCGCTCTGTATTGGTTGTTTGTGAATCTCGAATTGTGTGTAAGTCCCCTAACCTAACACCTGGCGGGACCTTGCAACCCAAATCTACCAAAATCACCTCACCGTAAAAAAAAAAATTGCATGTGGTTGCATTCATTTGAATATGGCCCCTAACGGGCCTTGCAACCCAAATCCACCAAAATACCCCACCTTTAAAAAAAAGAGTCGATGAACAATAACATGCCACGTGTGTCACATGGCAGGTTACTGTTCATCCGAATTATTTTTTAAAAAAAGTTTTTAAAAATAAAAATTTAAAATTGGGTTTAAAGAGGAAATATAGTATTTTTGCGATTAAGATAGTAAATATGCAATGAATTAAAGAATATGGTATTTTTGCAAAGAAAAACTTTAAACCTAGTATTTTTTGTAAATTCTCATCAATTTTATTTTAAGTATAAAATAAAGTGTATTTAATATAAGTTTAATTGGTACAATTAATGATTAATTAAAATCCTAATAAATGCAAGAAATTATTTTAATAAAAAATCAAAAATGTCAAAAATCAAGAAAAATATTTTGAAATTTTAGAGTAAAAACCTCTCCAATCTGCTGCTATTTAGTTATAGTTATAGGGAGTTGAATCCGAGGTAAAGTTAAAAAAATTAAATTAAATTTTTTTTGTTTAATTATGTAATTTTAAGAAATGGATAAAAAAATATAAGTTGTATTGTATTTGGGTCTTATTAAAAAATAACAAGAGAAAGACGGAAAGAGCAATGAGGAATGTCCTTCAAATGACAGACTTTGAATACGTTGTTTGATCTCCTTGAAACTTCTTACAATATCCAGCTGTTATTATTATTATTTTTTGAGTTAATTGCAAAAATGTGTCCAGATTTTATACTCATTTTTAAAAAAGTGGACAGATTTTCAATTTTGCAGAATGGTGACCAGATTTGCCTTTTTCCTTTCAAAAAAGTGGTTGGAGATGATTTTCAGCTTATTTACCAGGAGTAAAATGGGAAAATATGTTATTTTACTAAAAAATAATGCTAAAAACCTAAAAAATTATCCAAATAAATCCTCAAATTAATATGTGTCACCATATGATTGATTATATTCGTAATATTAATAATAATAATGCCCCCCTCCATGCATGCACATAAATTGACTAATTAAATCTTGACAACTCATATTTGTGGATTTTTTTGTGAATTGATGTGCATACATGGAGGCATTATTATTATTACGAATATAACCAATCATATGGTAACACATATTAATTTGGGAATTTTTGTGGACAATTTTTGAGATCTCCACCTTTTAAAAGGAAAAAGGTAAGTCTGACCACCATTTTGCAAAATTTAAAATATAGCCACTTTTTTGAAAATGAGTGTAAAATCTGGCCACCACTTTGAAGTTTACTCTTATTTTTTTCTTGAGTACCAGCTGTTTTTTTTTTTTTTTGTGTTCTAATACTCTGTCACATTCCAGATCCGCTATTACAGTTCGAAGGGTTGTTTAGCGACAATTTAAGCTATCGATTTTTTTTTTTTCTTAATTTTCTCAAATTATGAAGACTGCTGATTCCAGTACCAATTGGTTCTTTTCCCCTGCATTGTGATTTGTGTGTTCCTTCCAGCACCTACGGAGCTTGCACTGAAATCCATTGCATAGGATTACGAAACTTCTTTTGGATCCACGAAGCAGCTAATGCAGCTCCAGAAATTTTGATTAGTTGGAAAATGGCCATGGACCAGTATGTTGATCTGATGGTATAACAACAGTAGTTATGAATAAATAGAAAGTTCAGAATTTTAGCTTCTTCCAACATTGCAAAGTGGTCAGTGTTCCTGGGTACATGACAACATGTTGCAAATTGAAAACCACCAACAAGTTTATATAATAGTTGCTGAATCAACTTTTAGTCTCATAAGTACATAATTTAGGCCTCAGTAGCTAGGTCATTATCAGATTCAATCTTCTTGTAGACAAATCCTTTAGCAACCCAAACGTAGAAGAACAAATTTAAGCTACTCAATGCAGCCAAAATCCAATAGAAATAATCAAGATGAGCTCTGTTAAGATTATTACCAGATAGCCAACCTTCCCCGTTATTAAATCTTGAGCTAATAATCTGCACAACTGATATAATCCCACTGCTCAAGAAGCTCCCAACCCCTGTTGTGCTAAGATACATTGCTGCCCCCATACTTCTCATTTCCTCCGGCACCTGATGATAGAAAAATTCTTGCATCCCAATAATTGCAAACACATCTGTAAGTCCACAAAGCATGTACTGCGGAACCAACCACCAAATCGCCATCGGGACTACCGACTTTGGTGAATCGATTAAGCCATGTTTTCTGGCAATGCTGACCCTTTTACCCTCTACTAGTGCTGCTACTACCATTGCGATAATAGAAATGAAAATCCCGATTCCCATTCTTTGCAGCATTGTAATTCCTGAGGGATGCTTGGTCAATTTTCGAGCCACTGGAACGAAAAAACAGTCATAGATTGCTGCACCAGCAAGGATGGTGAAGCCAGAGACGACTTGTAATGTGGCAGGAGGTATCTTCAGGTGCCTAACCATTGTGCTGCCTTGTTTGGTAAAGTATGTGCCTTGTTGAGCTATAACAACACCGAACATAAAACAGCTTATCCATACGGGGACCAGCCGAAAAATAAGCTTCGCTTCTTCGACTTGATTGACAGAACATAATCTCCATTCATTTCTTTTTTGGCTTGAAGCATCTATCTCGTCTATTATCATGGCCTTATTTAAGAATCTGCATATTAAATTTTGTGAAGGCATAAACTTTTAGCAAAAAATAGTTAATTCATGTCATGCCTGATATCAGCAAATGGTTGAGCAATCAAGCGATTTTATTTATTGAAAAATTGAACTTCCAATATCAACATTCATTTGAAAAAAAAAGACAGTAATAGTATGAGGACTTACTTAAATTGATTAGTACGAGCCAAAGCTGGAGAAGTACGATCAACATCCTGATAGCACTCACCTAACCTGGAAACATGGCGTTTTCTAACTGCAGCAACCACAACTTGCATAAATTTAGCGAACGGGCTGCCTATGGGTACAGCTCTTCGATACGTTTTTTGTCCGATTAAAAATATTAAGAGTGAACCTGCAATGGCTACCAAGGGCATTCCGAACCCAATGGCCCATCCAATGTAGTGTTGTGCATATATTACAAACACGAGTCCTGCAGTTGCTCCAAGCGCAACACCTAAGTAGTACCAGTTGAAGAATGAACTCTTCGCCAACTTATCCTCAGGGTCACTTTCGTCGAATTGATCAGCAGCGAATGTTTGAACACATGGTTTGTGCCCGCCTTCTCCCACACTTATCATGTAAAGTGCTAAGAAGAAAACTGGTTTGCGATGGACTAGTGAGATTGCTGATACTGAGATCGTTAATAGAACAAGTCCCTGAAAGTTATGTAATAGTGTATTAATGTTAACTAGCCGATAACCTTGCGAAGCACGGATTGTGATAAATTATCTTAAATTTCTAATTTTTAACTTTTTTAAATGAATAAAATCTTGAACCACCAAGTTGTATATAATACTATATTCTCGACTTTTATTTCGATTGTTTTAGGAGAAGTGAGTATTCCTTAACATATATTTTTCTAGCGCTTATGGTTTTAGGAGAACTGGTAACTTTACAAAAGTGACATTAGAATAAAAAGGTATTGATCGAGAACTCTACCAGGAGATATATAATTGATGAAAAAAGTATAGTTTTGAAACGGCCAAGGTAGGAATCAGCAACAAAGGCACCCAACACCGGAGTTACTGCAGTAGAAACTCCTAGCCAAATATTGACACTCTTAGCCGCACTGGATATTGGAATGCCCAGCACATTGTTAAGGTAATTTATGAGATTCCCTGAAATTCCAAAGGCTGCAAATCGCTCTGCAATTTCCACAACTGCATGGAAGTCGCAAATAAATTAATAATTGTAGAAACAAAAACTGAGAAACTGATTAATTTTGAAAAATTGCATCTTACAATTAAATAGAGCATATGACTTGTAGTAATCATGAGCAGATTATACGACTGAGTTTGCACCAGAAGTAACCAAAGTACACTGAAGATATAAGACATTATTTAAATTTGAAATCATGCAATTAAACAAAATTTCACATTTTGCTTCCAAATTTTAAAGAACTTAAAGGCATATTTGGTTGGTTAACGAAAATCGGAACTTTAAACCCAAGTGTTGTGTGGAATGGGAATCCATTCCTTTAAGGTGGATAAATCAAACCCATCATACTTGTTGAGTTTCCATTTTATTCCCATTCCCACTGACCCAATTCATTTCTGATTCTCATTCCCTTGCCAAGTTCTTGAATTTATATGTAACATAAAGACAGCATAGAATTTCTATGTAACAGCCATAACGCTCCTGGCTTTGCAACACTGGAGACCGGAATATAAACCAAACCTAACCAAACATACACAATTTTGATATTTTCGCAGCACTTTTAAGAAAATAAAACCAAAAAAGTATCTCAAAATTTACTACAGCCATAAATAAACACAATATATTTGCGAAAACGCCCAAGTATTGTAAAAAATATTGGAATAAGCAAATGCTTATAAGATCAACTTTGTCAGGTGAGTTAATACTCAGTACTCAAACAAGAAATTAAAAAGACAAGATATCTGTTGTAAGGATCTTTTGGTATTTCCCATGCATGCAGAGAGAACTTACAGATGATGAAAATGGCTGATCTCCAGCTATTTTTCATGGGTTTTTTCGCCGGAAAGGGGTTGACATCTCCATGAGCATCCTGTGAAGCAGATGCAGAGATAGGCACAGTTAAGAGGGGAGTAGAATAATTGTTCATTGTTGGGGAAGGATTTATAGAGTTGACACAGAGTTGATGGTATTTATATGCTGGCTTCTGACACAACGTTGAGTAGATAAGTTCCATCCGTAAATTTATTCTTTTTACATAGGGGTTATAAGAAAAAAACAGTCGGTTTGGTTTAAAATTTTGAATTTCTTAATAAATTTTACTATTTTTGGAATAAAGAGAAACGATGTACCCATCAAATTTCAACTTAAGGATAGGAAATTGTTATGTACTACATTATTAATAACTAGCTTCAATACCCGTGCAAGGCACGGGATTGCTCTAATTTACAATATGAATTTTTTTTCTTCATTGTGCGTTATGTTAATGCCCGATGTTTCTATTGTGACGATAAAAATCATTTTAGATAGAGTAAATTTCAAAGTGATGGCCAAATTTTTCGCTCATTTTCAAAAAAGTGGTCAGATTTTCAATTTTGCAAAATGGTGGCCAGACTTACCTTTTTCCTTTCAAAAACGTGGCTGCAGGCGATTTTCAATTTTTTGACAGGGGTAAAATGGGAAAAAATGCTAGAAATTCCAAAAATTATCCACAAAAACTCCCAAATTAATATGTATCACCATATGATTGGTTATATTCGTAATAATAATAATGCCCCCCATGTAGGCACATCAATTCACCAAAAAATCCACAAATATGAGTTGTTAAGATTTAATTATTCAATTTATGTACATGCATGAGGGGCATTATTATTATTATTATTATTATTATTATTATTATTATTATTATTATTATTATTATTATTATTATTAT
Source organism: Kitagawia praeruptora (assembly GCA_037693485.1). Lineage (NCBI taxonomy): Eukaryota > Viridiplantae > Streptophyta > Magnoliopsida > Apiales > Apiaceae > Kitagawia > Kitagawia praeruptora. The sequence goes on along the minus strand of CM075346.1, from coordinate 129,062,033 downwards.
TACGAATATAACCAATCATATGGTGACACATATTAATTTGTGGATTTTTTTGGATAGATTAAAATGTGACATATTGCCCTATCATAATTTATCATTTCATATCCACTAGTTACCTAGAGCCTCATATTGTAATTACTACATGTCCGATTAATTATCTAGGATACATGCCTAGAATTTGATATAAAAAGTTTGACCATACACGAGTTATAAACGTGTTAGGTCATAATTAATATGCGTCGATCTAGTAGCCAACCCTCCCAAATTGCAATTCAAATCACATGTATCGATTAAGTATTCGAATCTCCCAAAATATTCGGGAGAAAGTGATGTGCCGGTCAGTTAGGACGGTAGTTTGAAAATATTGTAAAAAACTTATTTTCTAAAAAGACAAGCAATAACAAAAAATAAGATCGTTCAGAATTTAAATGAGTACTAAGATTTTATTATCACATTTCTAATCCGAATATTATAATTGTATAATTATACAATATCTTTAATATTTTTTACATTTCTATTGGTGCTTTTGTAAACAATTAGAATAATGGTGATTTGTTTCCGCAAAATACCCTTCAAATATTTTATTTAAGATCCTATACGTCACTTTTTTCAAATTTTGCATGAAATAAAATAATACAAATTTTATTAAAATGAAGTAGATATAGAGATTTTTGTATATATACAAATAATAATATGTAAAATTATAAAACAAATATTGATAAAAAAACACATGATTGATAGGTAAATAAGGTAAATAATATAGGACATAATATAGGACACTCTGACACTTGTGAATGTATCTAATGAATCATAAAATTTAATCAAATATACATGTAGCTGAATGGTCATAACGGTGAATTTGAATTCATGATTAGTAGATTCATCATGTCAAAGGTTCGATCGTCATCTATATCGTAATATTTTTTTTACTTGACTTGACATTTAAGGGCATTTTTGTAAAATTAAATAAATTAAAATGTGACATGTTGTGGTATGCATTTAAATATTTAGATTATTACGTGTTCATTAACCATTTTTTAGAAAACATGTATTCAAATTTAATAAATTTATTATATTATCTATGTATTGCAAATAATAATTATTAATATTATTTTATTAAATCGAATAATTTCAAAATATCTAAGTTCACTAAATACCATATAGCACTCATTTATACTAAACTATAACATAATAAAATATAAATATGTAACTGTAAAACGAAGAAAAATGATTAAAATATCTTAGAAATCAAAATACCAAAGATTCTTCATTCATCACCCAACATACATAGCATATTTTATGACTTATAACACATGTGATGTGTTAGCCCAGTGGTAAGTTGATGTGCAAATGAACCTAAAGACCTAGGTTCGATTCTCATGAGCAACAATTTTTTGAAAAAAATTTAATCCAAGTGAATTAAAATGTGACATGTTGTGGTATTATATATATAATAGAAATAGATTGAGTAAAAAACAAAATGCTGGCCGTAATTTACAATTGCAAAAAAGTGGCCGAACTTTCAGATTTTCATTTTAGTGCCCATACTTTGTTTTTTCTTTTTAAAATAGTAGCCAAAGTTTTTTTGATTTTTAAAATAAGTGACCAAAATTGTTTTTGATTTTTAAAATAGTGGCTAAAATTATTTTTAATTTTCAAAAAAGTATATGGAAAAAGATCGATAGCCACTAAAATGAAAATCTGAAAGTTTGGCCACTTTTTTGCAATTCAGTGTAAACTACGGTCACCATTTTGGTTTTTACTCCTAATAATCTATAACCTTTATTAATAAGCGAAACACCCTTTTAACGGTACCACTTTTGGTTTCACCTCTATTTTTGGTTTCACCCCTATTTTGGTTTCACCCTATAATCCTATTTCTACTATAATTCTATGATGTTTTTTAATAAAATAGAAATTCTATTATAATTATAATTCTTTTATTACAACTTTAAATAAAAAAATAGTTTCATCCCTAGAATCATATTCCTTTATAATTCTGTGTTATTTTTTAAAGAAAATAATAAAACTGAAATCATATTATAATTATAATACAATTTTTTTTATCATAATTTAGAATCAGAAAATAATACGATCAATTCTTCAAAAGATTTTTCAAAGAACACCCCTTTAACGGTACTACTTTTGGTTCGCACCGTATTTTGATTTCACCCCTATAATCCTATTTTTGCTATAATTCTATGTTGTTTTTTAATAAAATAGAAATCCTATTGTAATTATAATTCTTGTTGTGGAATAAACTAGGTTATTAGATTGCGGCTAGGGTTTGTATGTATTTATTGCTAGGATTCGTGAGCTTCGTGCTTATATGGCTGCTCTTGTGCTCGTGGCTGATTCTGCTTTCACAAGATGCCTACGTACTTTGATGTATATCAAAGATCAAGCCAAAAAACGTAGTTCTAGGGTGAGGGGTCTGACCCTTTATATAGGCTGAGAAGCCTCAGAAATATGGTAGAATTAGGTGACTTGGTGGGTAAGTCAGCCTTGAAGAAAGTTCTAGACTCCTGTCTTGTAGGAGTTTGTTTCCTTGTATGACTATGTGCCTTGGAGGCTACTCATAATAGGGATAATGTACTTATTTGACTTATATTTTCCAGCTGTTAATTAGCCCTCAATATTAATTACGAAATTAATATTTAATTAGGGTTTTTGGGCCATCTAGTGGGCCCCATGTTTGGACCACACAAGGTCTAATTAATGCCACATTAAATGTGTCTTTAGGGTTTACTTTTAACCCATATCATTTGCCCCCCAACTTCTAGGAAAACTGATCAGGTTATCCTTGAAGTTTTAACGGTCTTTTCCGAGACTTGGGTCGGGGTTTATATATGTACACTAGTGTTTCACATGTATCGTCTTTTGTAAAGTGTGGAGCGACCTACACATTTACAACGATTTGCCTTGTTCGAGGCTAAGCAATTATATTCCATAACTTTTAGTTACATAATTTTTGTTTATCTTTTTCAAGGAATTCTCTTTAAAATCTCCACATTTATCCTATATTTTAGGATTTTTATAGTACCCACAGGTATTTTTCTCATAAAAATTCTATGTCCATGAAGATTCGCTGTTAAAAAAGCTAATTTCGACCAGGATTCATCATTTTCGACCAGAATTTCGACCAGGAATTCGACCAAAATTCTGGTCGAAATAAGGCCTTGAATTTCTTCTGGTCGAAAGACTTTTCGACCAGAATTCCTGATCGATTCGACCAGGATTCTGGTCGAATTAAGCGTCCAGAATTCTTCTGGTCGAACACATTTTCGATCAGGATTCTTGGTCATTTCGACCAGGATTCTGATCGAATTAAGCGTCCAACATTCTTCTGGTCGAACACATTTTTGATCAGGATTCTTGGTCATTTCGACCAGGATTCTGATCGAATTAAGCGTCCAATATTCTTCTGATCGAACACATTTTCGATCAGGATTCTTGGTCATTTCGACCAGGATTCTGATCGAATTAAGCGTCCAACATTCTTCTGGTCGAACACATTTTCGATCAGGATTCTTGGTCATTTCGACCAAGATTCTGATCGAATTAAGGGCCTTCTTGGCTTGTGGGCCTACTTTAACGGGCCTCTTGTTTTATTGGGCTTTATGGGCCTAAATGAATTTTGACCTAGCCCAATTCAATAATTCCCACAATTTCTTTTGGAATTTCTCTACTTTGCAAAATATCTTTGATGTTTTCTATAAAATATCCCAGATATTTCCGCAAAATATCCCAGATATTTTCTGTAGAACCTTCCAGAATTGGGCCTATTCCCAATTGGGCCAGTTTCATGGGCCTTTCACAGGTCAACTTTACCATTTTGACCGGTTACTGTAGGTTTTTTGACCGTTTGTAAGTATTTCAACCGGTTAAAAATTTCTATATAAGAGTGAGAGTGGAGAGTTCATTTCTCACACTCTCATTTCTCTCTTCACATTTTCATTCTGAGCTCTCGATATTTATCTAAAGAAATCTCTCTTTAAGTTCCGTTTGAAGTTTTCAAGTAACCTCCGGCCATCTTCTCCGGTCTTCTTCTCCGTTTACCTCTAGGGTTTAAAGCTGCCATTAATGGAGGATAAGGCTAAAGCTCGTCTTGCCAAGATGAACCAAGCTTCTTCTAAAGGTAAAATCACCATCCGCTCTCCTTACACATCACTATTAGATATGTTAAACGAGCGAGCTGATGACTACCCTTCCCTAGCCGAGTTAGATGCTTATGATTGCTGTAATACATACCATGATGCTGATGAAATTGATAAATATAATAAGTTATTTAAGATTAGAAAACCTTATAAACTTGTCCCGGCTGGGCCAAGTGACAGGCCTTGTCATTGGAGGCCCAATGCCTTGTGCATTTATAGGGAGTGCCTAGTAGCAGGGCTCCGTTTTCCTTTTCATGAGTTCATCCCACGTCTGTTGGCTGACATCCAATGCAACCCTTGTCAACTACCCCCTAATGCATGGAGAATAATTCTTTGTTTTATGGTTTTATGCCTAAGGCAAAACCTGCCTTTATCTGTAGCCCTCTTTCGCAAAATTTTTCAAATCTATAACAGCCCGCTTTTGAATAATGGCTGGGTGTACATCAAACTTCGTCCCAAAGTCCCCCTATTTTTAATAGTAAATCAGTGCCAGATAACAACCCTGGCTGGAAAAAAGAGTTTGCCTATCTTGAATGGGAGGGTGGTGACTGGGGCACCCTTTTTAGAAAGACCTTTTCCAAGGTTTCGGATGGAAAGGCTAAAGGGATCACCCTTAGTACAGAGGATCAAGCTGCCTTTGACATCCTGACTAAAGGTGATGGTATGTCTATAACCTGCCAAAGCCTTATAAATGAAGAGTCTCTGAAAGCAGGAGGCCTCTCACCAGTTTCTGAACGGGGTAACTTTCTTTCCTTTCTTTGTTTTTCCTGTTTTCACACTCGACTTATTCAATTGTATCTTTATTCATGTCATTTCAGTGGCCAAAATGCTTGTGGAAGCTTCTCCTGATCCTGAGAACGAGACTTCCAGGATGGCTCGGGCAAAGAGGAATGCTGATCCTCGAGAAAAGGGAGCTGATCCCTCTTTCTTACGCCCACACAAGGTTCAGAAAGGGAACCTCAAGTTTGGAGATATAGCTGACCTGGAGGGGAGTTCCCAGGTTAATGTCCAATCTGCTGTCTTTAGGCCTTCTTGGGGCTTCAGGAAGTGGGACTCTGTGGTGGGCTCAACCAAGCATGCTATGGACTGGTCGTTGAACTCAATCACTCCTCCAGACTACAAGGACCTGGTCCTTAATGGTGGTATAGGAGAGTCTGAATCACTTGGCTCCCAGGCTATTGCTACGGTATGCCTTAAACCTTACTAGTTTCTTATTTCCAACACTTCACTGTTTCCAGTATTTCAACTTTGTTTCTCAATGCAGGTCAGTGTTCATTTCCAGAGCTTGATTCATCAAGCGAAAGCTTGGAAGGAGAAGGCCAAGGGTTTCGAGACTGAGTCCCAGAAGAGGAGCTTACACATTCACCAGCTTGAGGAACAGCTGAAGAAGAAAGATGAAGAGCTAGTGAGTGCCCATGCTGAGGTGGTGGCCCTAAAGGATGACAAGGAGAAGCTGATTGATGACTGCTTGGACTCAGTTGAGTATAAGGGTCTCATGGACCAGCATGATGAAACTCTATATCCTGGCCAGTTCACAGAGGGATGGAACAAAGCCCTTGAGGCTGTTCTTAGGAGCCATCCTGGCCTATCCCAGCCTTCTGCCTTTCCTAGTCCTCATCCTCCTAACACTATGGCCACCGTAGCTGAGGCTGGATCTAGTGAGGAGTTAATTGGTGAGGATGATACCTTAGTTAGGAAGCATACTGCAACTAGGTCTTTGGATCCTGAGCAGCCCCTTGTTCGGGATGGAGACGCTAACTCGGATGGGGAAGCTTCCACCACTGCCACCAGCTCTGAGGATGGTTCTCCAGTAAAAGAGACTCCTGAGGCCACTTAGTTTATTTGATGTATCTTCTGCCTAAACTCTCATTTTGTAACTTAACTTTAATAGCCTTCGGGCTTTTATTTATGCAACTCTTTAACTTAACTATTCGTATAGCTAGCTTCCTTTCTAACTTTTTCTTTCTTGTCTTTGCTTGTAGTCTGTTAAGCTTTAGAGTGCTCTAGGTACTTGGCCCCTTGGCTTGTACCAAGCTTATAAATTAGTTCACCATTTGTTTTACGTGTTTAAAATAACAAAACAAAGGAAGTAACTCAGAGAGAAAGCAAAACAAACTGCATTAGGCTGTCAAAGAACAGTGATAAAATGGGCTCAACCCTTACATAAATACTCTATCTCCTACTGGGAGCAACATGCTCGGCTATGGTTTCATTCGAACCTTATTTCTATTCTTAATAGGTAAAAGACCAAGTCTTTAAACATAGTAAGTCTTGAGGTTCACTGCATGCCAAGTTCGGGGCACCTCAACCCCGTCCAAGGTTTCCAACTTGTAAGATCCTCGCCCTAGCACCTTCCTGACTCGATATGGTCCTTCCCAGTTTGGAGCTAGCTTCCCTTTTTGGCCAACTCCTGAGGCTTCTTTCTTCCTTAGGACCAAGTCGCCTTGTCGAAAGAACCTCTCTTTAACCCTTTGGTTGTAGTGGAAGGATGCCCTTTTCTGGTGTTCTGCATTTCTAGCATTTGCTTCATCCCTGACTTCGTGAATCAGATCAAGAGCTAACCTCATGCCTTCTTCATTACTTTCTGGTTCATATGCTTCAACTCGAGGCGAAGCATGCATAATTTCTAAGGGCACCACTGCTTAAGCTCCATAAGCCAGTAAGAAAGGGTTTCTCGAGTTGTTACTTTGCAAGTAGTGCGATACGCCCAAAGTATAGGCAGTAAATCAACTACCCAAGTATTCCTTGAACGTTCAACTCTCTTCTTTAGTCCATTAAGGATAATCCGATTGGCTACCTCAGCCTGTCCATTAGCTTGGGGGTGTGCTACTGAGGTAAAACGAAGCTCGATGGCATTTTCCTCACAGTACTTCTTAAACTCTTCATTGTTAAATTGTGTTCCATTATCCGTCACAAGGATTCGGGGAATTCCATACCTGCAAATTACGTTTTCCTAAAAGAAATGGGCAACCTGTTTGGTGGTTATCTTGGCTAAAGGTTTAGCCTCAATCCACTTAGTAAAGTAATCAATGGCCACTATCAAGAATTTCCTTTGTGCTGAAGCTACAGGGAAAGGACCGAGTATGTCCATCCCCCACATGGCAAATGGAATAGGAGAGTTAACTGATGTTAACTTCTCAGGTGGCTGCCTTACAATTGGAGCATGCTTCTGGCACCTATCACACCTTTTAACATAATCTTGAGCGTCAGCCAACATCTCTGGCCAATAGAATCCCAAGCGAGTAATCTTGTGAGCTAGGGCTCTGCCCCCCAAGTGCTGCCCGCAGATCCCTCCATGAACTTCCTCCAATGCTTCCTTTGCCTCCTGGGGCCTTAAACACTTCAAATATGGGATGACAAACGACCTTTTGTAAAGGATGCCTTCAATTAAGGCATATCTCAATGCTCTTACTGACAGTTTCCGTGCTTCCAAGGCATTGTCAGGGAGCCATCCGGTTTCAAGGTGAGCCTTGATAGGATCTATCCAACAGCCTCCTATATCAATTGGTGCCACTAACTTTGAGTTGACGGTCGGGGCCTTCAAGACCTGGAAGTAAACACTCCCTGCATAATTTTCTATCTCAGAAGAAGCGAACTTAGACAGGGCATCGGCCTTAACGTTCTCTTCTCTCGGGATATGCTCAACATAGCACTCTTCAAACTGAGTCATAACAGCTTTCACGACTCTCAGGTATTTCGCCATAGTTTCATCCTTAGCTTCAAACTCACCATTCACTTGCGATACCACAAGCCTTGAGTCTCCACAAACTTTAAGGTTCTTGACCCTCATGATTTTAGCCAAGCCCAAACCAGCTATCAGAGCTTCATACTCAGCTTCATTGTTGGTCATTGGGAAGTCTAACTTCAAAGCATATTCAACCATAAACCCATCGGGGCTTTGTAAGACCGTGCCTGCACCACTTGACTTTGTTTTTGATGCTCCATCAAAATAGAGCACCCAATACTCTTTCGGATCAGGTACAGGTTCCTCATCCTTATGTTCTTTCTCAGGGGTAGTTACCATCTCTTGCCCCCCGACTTCTTGGTTGTTAATGGTTCATTCAACCACGAAGTCAGCCAATGCCTGAGCCTTAATGGCCGTCCAAGGCTTGTATGTGATATCAAACTCTCCTAATTCAATTGCCCACTTGATTAGCCTTCCACTGGCCTTAGGGCTGTGCAGTATGTTTCTTAACTGCTGGTTTGTCAAGACTTGAATCTTATGTGCCTGAAAATAAGGTCGCAACTTCCTCGAGGCTGTTACTAATGCCAAAGCAAACTTCTCAATGGGTGAGTAATTCAACTCAGCCCTATGCAACACCTTACTCACATAGTATATAGGTTTCTGAATTTTCTTTTCTTCCCTGATAAGAACAACACTCAATGCTTGTTCGGATACCGTCAGGTATAAGTAAAGAACTTCTCCGGGAATAGGCTTGGCCAATAGCGGGGCTTCAGCCATATACTTCTTCAGCTGTTCGAAAGCCTCCTGGTTCTCAGAAGTCCACTCAAAATTTTTCACCTTCTTCAATGCTTGAAAGAAAGGCAAGCATTTGTCACCAGATTTGGAGATGAATCTCCCCAAGGCTGCAACTCGGCCTGTTAACTTCTGTACATCTCGTATAGAGCGGGGTGGTTCCATGTCCAGGATAGCTTTGATCTTGTCAGGGTTGGCCTCTATGCCTCTCTTTGATACCATCAGCCCCAAGAATTTTCCTGATCCAACTCTAAAGGCACACTTGGCTGGATTCAACATCATCTTGTGGTGCCTCAGCACTTCGAATGCCTCTCTGAGGTGCTTAATGTGGTCTGCCTTACACAGACTCTTGACTAACATGTCATCAACATAGACCTCCATGGTTTTCCCAATCAGATGGGCGAATATCTTATTCACCAGTCGTTGGTAAGTAGCGCCTGCATTCTTTAGACCAAAAGCCATAACAAGATAGCAAAAAACACCAAAGTGAGTTATGAAAGATACCTTTGGGATGTCATCCTTGTGCATCTTAATCTGATTGTAGCCGCTGAACCCGTCCATGAAACTCAACATCTCATGCCCAGCTGTGGCATCTATCAACGTATCTATCCTTGGCAGAGGAAAACAATCCTTAGGACAGGCGTCGTTCAGATCAGTAAAATCTATACACATCCTCCATTTCCCATTCGCCTTTTTGACCATCACAAGGTTAGCTAACCATTCAGGGAATTGTATCTCTTCAATGAACCCAGCCTCTAAAAGCTTATCAACCTCTTGCTTAATGGCTTCTTGCCTTTCTGGAGCAAAATTCCTTTTCTTCTGCTTTATCTTCTTCCGATCAGGATCAACATTAACTTATGAGTTATGAGTTGGGGATCAATCCCTGGCATATCAGCGGCAGTCCAAGCAAACACATCACTATTCTTCTGTAAGAATGCTATCAACGTTCCTTTCAGAGGTTCTTTTAGAGAATCTCCAATATAGGTGACTTTCTCCAGGTCGCCTAGCTCCAAAGATATGGGGACTAAGTCCTCTACTGGTTTCCCACGATGTTCATCATCATCACGGACATCCATGTCTTCAATTGGGAGTACCTGCCTCCCAACTCCATCAGCTCTCAATGCAGACACATAACAACTTCTTGCCATCTTCTGATCACCCTTTTGTTCTCCAACACCGTTCCGGGTTGGAAACTTAATTTTCATGTGGTAGGTTGAGGCTACAGCCTTGAATGCATGAAGTCCTGTCCTTCCAAGGATTGCATTATAGGTTGAGGCTGCCTTGATAACCAGAAAATTCAGCATCTGAGTAGCCTCTCTAGGTTCTTGTCCAATTGTCATGGGCAACTGAATAGTACCCTCAACCCTGGACTCAACTCCATTGAATCCGTAGATGGGCATGTTAGTCGGGGTCAGCTGAGAATCAGTGTATCTCATTTTCACAAATGCATTATGAAACAGAATATCAACAAAGGCTCCATTGTCTATCAAGACTCGCTTTACTTCTGAATTTCCAATTACTGGGGTTATGACCAATGGGTCATCATGGGGGAACTTTACCCCTTCGAGGTCTGAGTCGTCAAAGCCAATTGCTACTTCTGTCTTAGCATGCTTCGGGGCCTCTCCAACAATGTGCATCACTTCTCGAGCATAGGCCTTTCGTGAGTTGCGAGTTGTGCCAGCTGCCGTTGGTCCTCCCCAAATCATGTTGATAACTGGCCCTCGGGGCTGTATGTTTCAATCGCGATTGTTGTCTCTTCTATCATCGTCTCTTCTGTCATAATCTCTTCTTTGGGCTCCACGATCTTCACCCTTAGTGAATTTATTCAGCTTTCCCTTACGGATTAAAAACTCAATCTCATCCTTCAACTATCTGCAATCATCTGTATCATGTCCCACATCTTTGTGAAACCTACAATATAGATCCTTGTTTCTCTTCTCGGGGTCTCCCCTAAGTGGTTTCGGCCACCGAAAGTCCTTATCCTTTTCGATATCCAACAGGATCTGGCTCCTTGGGGCATTCAACCTTGCATAATCAGAGAACCTCGGTCCCAGACTTTTTTTTGGTGGCGAATCAGAGTCTTTGCTAGTTCGGTGATACTTGTCCCTAACATCGTACTCCTGCTCTTGCTTTCGCTTCTTTGTATCATTGTTACCCCGACCATTGCCTATTGTGACCTCCTTCTTCGTGCTGTCCTCAGCCTTGATGTACTTATCAGCCCTTCGCTGGAGCTCAGCCATATTCTCGGGAGGATGCTTTGCCAATGATCTCTTAAAGTATAGGTTGGTGGTGCCATGCTCCAAGGCTACCATTGCAACCTTATTGTCCAAATCGGTAATGTTTAAAGTCTCCTTAGTGAACCTCTTAAGGTAGTCTCTCAGATTCTCATTCTTCCCTTGCACCACATACATAAGAGACGCAGAACTTTTCTCATGCACTTTTCCGCTGATAAACTGGCTAACAAAGGCAGCACTTAGCTCCTTAAAAGAGCCAATTGATTTTGCAGGCAACCGGCTGTACCATTTCTAAGCCATACCCGACAAGGTTTGAGGAAACGCCCTACACTTTAAAGCATCACTTGCGGGCTGTAGCAACAGCGCGTTCGAGAACGTCCTGACGTGGTTCACAGGATCACCAGTTCCATCATAGGCCTTAATTGTTGGCATCTTGAACTTCTTTGAGATGCGGGCATTCATCACCTCCTCAGTAAATGGGGGTGTGGGATCATCAGGATCCCCTAGTGGCATCAGATCCTTAGGGTTGCTCTTGGGGGTTTCCACCCTCGTTGCTTTTCCAGTTGGGGCATCAGCCCTTCTTTGCCTTCTTGAAGGCCTCTCCAAGTCTATAAAGGGAATCGGTCCTGATGTTGGAGGAGGTAGAGTTTGATTTGACCTGACTTGTTCTCTTGCCATATCTTCCTTTAATCTTAAGATCTCGGCTTCATAAGCCTTAATCCTCTCAGCAGTTATTGAAGGGAGTTCATCGTGAGTAGTTCGAGTTCTTCTTCGAGGTTCTTTACTTGCACGTCGCCTCCTTGGAGCTTCATCACGATCGTAATCGTCGTCAGAGGATGAATCATCCGTATAAGGACCAGAAAAATCGTGATAATCTCGATCTCGGATATGCAGGGCATGACCGCTTGATCCAGCTCCTTGAGTAGGAGGGTAGTTAAGCAGCCCATACATTGGGTTGGTATTCACGGGGAGATCCGTAGTGTGGATCTGGACCCCTCGTGGAGGGTTGTTGGGATCTACAATCAAGGGAGAAACCACCATCTGAAAGGGATTAGTCCCTGGATTTGTGTGGACTATCGGAGGTAACGTACTCTCAACATGGGAGGTCATCCCTAGGGGTTGAGAAACTTGAAGCGGAACGATCGTTCCGGTCGTTGGGGGCACCGGATCTGTTGCTGGTGGAGCGGAGCTAAGTGGAATAGGATCAGTAGTTGCTGGTGTTGTTCTTCGTGTAGTTACCATGGTTGATGTCTTCTTCCCACAGACGGCGCCAAATGTTGTGGAATAAACTAGGTTATTAGATTGCGGCTAGGGTTTGTATGTATTTATTGCTAGGGTTCGTGAGCTTCGTGCTTATATGGCTGCTCTTGTGCTCGTGGCTGATTCTGCCTTCACAAGATGCCTACGTACTTTGATGTATATCAAAGATCAAGCCAAAAAACGTAGTTCTAGGGTGAGGGGTCTGACCCTTTATATAGGTTGAGAAGCCTCAGAAATATGGTAGAATTAGGTGACTTGGTGGGTAAGTCAGCCTTGAAGAAAGTTCTAGACTCCTGCCTTGTAGGAGTTTGTTTCCTTGTATGACTATGTGCCTTGGAGGCTACTTATAATAGGGATAATGTCCTTATTTGACTTATATCTTCCAGCTGTTAATTAGCCCTCAATATTAATTACGAAATTAATATTTAATTAGGGTTTTTGGGCCATCTGGTGGGCCCCATGTTTGGACCACACAAGGTCTAATTAATGCCACATTAAATGTGTCTTTAGGGTTATTTTTAACACATAACAATTCTTTTATTACAACTTTAAATAAAAATAATAATTTCATCCCTAGAATTATATTCCCTTACAATTCTATGTTATTTTTTTAAAGAAAATAATAAAATTGAAATCCTATTATAATTATAATACAATTTTTTGTCATAATTTAAAATAAAAAAATAATACGATCAATTCTCCAAAAGATTTTTCAAGGAGAACAACTAGAACATGTTTCCATACACTACTCTAGAACAATCGAAACCCGTTTCCATGCACTTCTATTAAACAATCTAAGTTTATAGTTTGTTAATCGCATAAATTTTTTATGCAAGCAAATAACATAGTTCTTTTTATAATTTTTGTAATATAATTTTATAAAAATTTAATTAAATAAAAATTAGTAATTATTTAACATAAATCTCTGAGCCCGTGCTTCGCACGAGTTATCATCTAATTTAATAAAAAGAGAGTATGTAGACATGACTCTCCGGCCTCTTTTTTCTTCTTTTCACAGAAAACCCCTAAATAAAATTCATCATATCTCCTAGTAGTTATTTTTCCCTTATAATCTATGTTCAAATTTTCGAAAATTTTCGGACAAATATGATTCTCCTCAGCTACTACACATAAATCGTTAGATTCTCCAAGAAAATATAAGAAAAAGATCTGCATAATATATGATTTTCATCCTTGAGATTGCAGTGGCCGAATCAAAATTATGAACAATTCGGTCATATAGTCTAGAATTCACATGTACTCTGGAGTAAACTTGAGTCCCGTTTAACTACGTTATACCTTCAGGTAACTTCAAAAACTGCAACAATGAATTCACGTAATGTTTACCACCTTGAGACGAAGAATTGCCAATGGAAGTTGGTCGTCTTTGGCAGAACATTTCCGCTGGCAATTAGCGATCACAGAATCGCGTGACTTGTAAATCTTCTGTCACGTTCATAATGCTAATTGTGCAGCTCCAGGAAGTTTCAATAGGTGGAAGCTGGTGATGCATGTATGTTTTAACAGATATTTCAATTAACAAAAAGTTTGTAATTTCTGCATCTATCAACACTCCATTTTTAACATACTCAGAGTTGAACAACTTCCCAGCTGACTACATGCAGCAAACGAAAACAACGTACAAGTTATAGACCGTTTCATGGGATTATGACCTCACCCACGAAGCAGCTAATGAAGCTCTAAATACTTTGATTAGTTGGAAGCTGGCTATGGACCCTGTTCTACACTACCAACCTTATTGCTCTGGACCAGTAATTTGTTGATCTAAGGATGTACAACAGTAGTCATAAATAATTAAAAAGTTCAGATCGAATTTCAGCATCTACCAACATTGCAAATTGGTCAGTGTTCATGGGTACATGTTGCAAATTGAAAACCACCAACAAGTTAATATACTAGTTGCTGAAACAACTTTTATTCTTTTAAGTGCATAATTTAGGCCTCTGTAGCCAGGTCTTTATCAGATTCAATCTTCTTGTAGACAAATCCTTTAGAAACCCAAACGTAGAAGAACAAATTTAAGCTACTCAATGCAGCCAAAATCCAATAGAAATAATCAAGATGAGCTCTGTTAAGATTATTACCAGATAGCCAACCTTCCCCGTTAATATATCTTGAGCTAATAATCTGCACAACTGATATAAACCCACTGCTCAAGAAGCTCCCAACCCCTGTTGTGCTAAGATACATTGCTGCCCCCATACTTCTCATTTCCTCCGGCACCTGATTATAGAAAAATTCTTGCATCCCAATAATTGCAAACACGTCTGTAAGTCCACAAAGCATGTACTGCGGAACCAACCACCAAATCGCCATTGGGACTACCGACTTTGGTGTATCCATTAAGCCATGTTTTCTGGCAATGCTGACCCTTTTACCCTCTACTAGTGCTGCTACTACCATTGTGATAATAGAAATGAAAATCCCGATTCCCATTCTTTGCAGCATTGTAATTCCTGAGGGATGCTTGGTCAATTTTCGAGCCATTGGGACAAAAAAACAATCATAGATTGCTGCACCAGCAAGGATGGTGAAGCCAGAGACGACTTGTAGTGTGGCAGGAGGTATCTTCAGGTGCCTAACCATTGTGCTTCCTTGTTTGGTAAAGTATGTGCCTTGTTGAGCTATAACAACACCAAACATAAAACAGCTTATCCATACGGGGACCAGCCGAAAAATAAGCTTTGCTTCTTCAACTTGACTGACAGAACATAATCTCCATTCATTTCTTTTCTGGTTTGAAGCATCAATCTCGTCTATGATCATGGCCTTATTTAAGAATCTGCATAGTAAATTTTGTTAAGGCATAAACTTTCAGCAAATAATAGGTAATTCATGTCTTGCCTAATATCAGCAATATCAAGAATAGGACATAATCAAATCTCAGACAAAATCATTTTAATTAATCGTCGGCCCTACTTTGCTTACTAAAAAGTTAAATTTCCAATGTCAACATTTCATTTGAAAAGAAGATAGTAATAGTATTATCAGGGCTTACTTAAATTGATTAGTACGAGCCAACGCTGGAGCAGTACGATCAACATCTTGATAGCACTCACCTAAACTGGAAACATGGCGTTTTCTAATGGCAGCAACCACAACTTGCATAAATTTGGCGAACGGGCTGCCTTTGGGTACAGCTCGTCGATACGTTTTTTGTCCGATCAAAAATATTAAGAGTGAACCTGCAATGGCTACCAATGGCATTCCGAACCCAATCGCCCATCCGATATAGTCCTGTGCGTATATTACAAACACAAGTCCTGCAGTTGCTCCAAGCGCAACACCTAAGTAGTACCAATTGAAGAATGAACTCTTCGCAAACTTATTCTCAGGAACACTTTCGTCAAATTGATCAGCAGCAAATGTTTGAACACATGGTTTGTGCCCGCCTTCTCCCACACTTATCATGTAAAGTGCTAAGAAGAAAACTGGTTTGCGATGGACTAGTGAGATTGCTGATACTGAGATAGTTAATAGAACAAGTCCCTGAAAGTTATGTAATAGTGTAATTAATGTTCCAACTCTTGAATCGACAAAAGTGAGAGTTCCTTAAAATATTTTTTCATGACGCTTATGGTTTTAGGAGAATTGGTAACTTGACGTAAACATTTAAAGGAAAAGGTAGTGATCGGAAACTCTACCAGGAGATATATAATTGATGAAAAAAGTATAGTTCTGAAACGGCCAAGGTAGGAATCAGCAACAAAGGCACCCAACACTGGAGTTACTGCAGTAGAAACTCCGAGCCAAACATTAACATTCTTAGCAGCACTAGATATTGGCATGCCCAGCACATTATTAAGGTAATTTATGAGATTCCCTGAAATTCCAAAGGCTGCAAAACGCTCTGCAATTTCCACAACTGCATGGAAGTCACAAATAAATAAATACTTGTAAAAAACAAAAACTGAGAAGCTTATTGCATCCGTACATCTGATACTTCAAACTTGCACCCTTTGGATGCTTCTCCATACAGAATCTTATAAACATTCCACACAGTAACACACCAACATGCATGAGATTTGCTTTCAATAGCTTAAACCCATCATTCATACATTTTAGTTTTGAAATTTGACAAATTTTGTAGTTAGTTTTTGAATGTATAATTATTTCAATTTTGATTCATTCTCTAACAAAGTTAGTTTTTCTTAAAAAAAAAGTATCGTTTAAGAATAGTGTTGTGAAACATCTATAGGAAATGTTTCACGTAAAAAACATATAAAGATATTAGAATAATTCAGTGTTACGAAATTATACGCTTGTAACATCTAAAAATTATTGAATGAAATATTAATAAGAAAAACTTTACGCAAAAGAACATCTAAATATAGTGAAATGACGTACTTATTAGGAGAAGTAACCTCTTTTATCTATACCAAAAGAATTGAGATTTTGTTATTTAGGGGGAAAAAAAAAGAATTGACATTTGTTTTTTTCCACGAAAAAGGTTGGATGACAACTCTCTGTTTGGCAACAACTAGTCTACCCTGATTCCTAAATGTTATTGATTTTACGCTTTAAAATTTTAAATATAACTGTCGTGTGAGATATTACTTTATACTAGCCGATAACCTGTGCGAAACACGGATTGTGATAAATTATGTTAAATTCCTAATTTTTAACTTTTTTAAATGAATAAAATTTTGAATCACCAAGTTGTATATAATACTATATTCTCGATTTTTATTTCGATTGTTAGTTAATAGACTCCTAGTATATATAACTTCAATAATAAATTAAATTAATATATAATTTTATTATTTTAATTAATTAAATTTATATAACTTATCTCTGGTAATATAAGAATAGTTATATTATTAATTTTATTTATTATTAATCTATTATAGACATATTTTAAATATTAATTAATGGAGCCCTAAGTCCTATATTCTCGACTTTTATTTCAATTTTTAGTTAATAGACTTTTATTATTAAATTAAATTAATATTTAATATTATGATTTTAATTAATTAAATTAATTAATATTTAGTGGCATACCGCTGTATACATGGCATACTGCGGTATACATTAATTAATTAATTGGCATACCGTATTTTAGTTCAGAGAGGACTTGTTTCATTAGTAGTTCTTTTTCTTATTGGCCTTCTATACATTTAAAAAACAATTTTTAAAATAAGATCAAATAGTAAAATAAGTTTTTATTAATTAATTGGCATACCATGCATACCGCGATATACATGGCATACCATTTAAAAGGGATTAAGATTAAATAGTAAAATAAGTTTTTATTAATTAATTGGCATACCGTGCATACCGCGGTATACATGGCATACCATTTAAAAGGGATTTCTGCTTTTAATATAGAGTATAGATGCTCAACATAATAGTACTTGCTTCGTTTTTATTTAAAGTGTAACTTGCTTTTACGTTTTTCTAAAAAAATAATTGAAATTGTTTTTTGTTGCAAACCATATTTTCGTAAATTACATTTTTTTTAAAAAAGTAATTTTGCAAAAATTTCAGAAAAATCGTATTTTTGCAACCATGAAAAGGTATTTTTGCAATAAAAAATCTATCATGGAATTTTTTGAAAAATCCTCAGAAATTTTATAAACATGCTAGTAAATGCCTGTTTCGACTTATGAAAGAAATTTAATAACGCACGCACACAAAACTAAAGTTCTCTAAACTAAAGTTCTCTTTCAAGCGCTGCTTGTTTTGCAGCCAAGAATTTATCTTCATAACTAAGTTAATTTCTACAGTCAGAGGCTCCTGGCTCTGCAAAACCGGGATTATAAATCAAACCGAACCAAACATACGCAAATTTAGTAAAGATTAAGATATCCGCAACTTTTTTTTTGTCAGGTGTTATCAATGGGAATTGAATCTTGGTCTTCATTTTATTTTGCACATTGTCATGCTACTTGACCACAAACTAATATGCAGCTTTTTTAAATCTACGCAAGTTTACTACAGCCAAAAACACCTTGCTATATGATCCAAAAATTATCAGGTGAGTGAATACTTAAACAAGAGACAAGATATATGTTGTAAGGATCTTGTTGTCTTTTCTATGCATGCAGAGAGAACTTACAGATGATAAAAATGGCAGATCTCCAGCTATTTTTCGTCGGTTTTGTTACGCTGAAGGTGTTGATATGTCCATTAGTATCCTTAGGAGCAGCTGCAGAGGTAGCCATAGTTAAGGTTGGTGAAGAACAATTGTTTGTCGATAGGGAAGAATTGATAGAGTTGACAGTGGGGGTTAATGGATTTATATATTGATATCATTTTAAGTAGAAAAGGTTGAATCCGTAGCTGTACATGGGGGTTACAAGAACAAACAGTCAGCTTGGTTGAAATTTTAAATTTCTGAATAAATTTGGATATGGTTGGAATCAAAAATAAATATGTAAGAGGAGTACATGCTCACCATATATCAATCTATCCAAGGGGAAATTATTATGTGTATCATTTTTGCTATTGTCTTTTGGAAAATGTTACGGCTCCCGAAATTGTTCTCAAAACGGTTCTCGAATGTTGAGTTGTCATTGCATGATTGATTATGTTTTTATAAATGAGATGGGTCTCTTATGCATTAATATGAATAACACAAATAAAATGATGTCGTGCTCGGGAGCACTTTTGGAATTTCTTTCGGGATACGTAACATTACTCTTATTTTTTTGTGTGTTTACTATGTGGATAAAATTCGAAAATTGAAAATTAGTAATTTTTGAACTGCAAATTTACCTTAACCAACGCACAGTTGCATAGAGTTTGTTTAGTTGATACTCATGTCATGTATCAGGAAGTTTTACCAAGTGTCATTTTAAAAAACTTATTTGATTGACAATATCACAATAATAACGGAAATATAAGTTTCTTGGAAATGTGACATACAGTAACACATGACAATGACAAGTTACTTACTCGTCACTGCGATAACTTTTACTCCTATTATAATAACAAAAAAAAAAACTTTTACTCCTATTACAGAACTACTAAACATAACTACAATTTACATATGAAATTCAACTTTCATAAAAAGTAATTTCCTATTATAAACCAAACAAGCACATTATATAATCAAACCCCAAAAAAAAAATTACAACGTTGATTGCAGCGGTAGAATAAAAATTGTGAAAATTTTTGTCTATAAACTGATTATTACTGCACAATTACATAGAGGGTCCAGGTCCCTGACAAACGATTGTCAGGGACCGGTTATTTAACAATCGGTTCCACAGCCGTTGGATCACTGAGATTAAAAAAAAAAAATTTACTGTCCGCTATAATTTTCCGCGGATAGGCAATTGGGGGGCCGTTGGATCGTTGATCCAACGGTTTAGAAACCGATTGTTATTTAACAGCTCCCTGACAAATAATTGTCAGGGACCAAAACCCTTACATGGATACTCTGTAGTAAACTCTTCATACTCTGCACAATTGCTATTGTCAGTCAAGTGTGAGCTGACATTCCTCATGACACTTAAATTAGGCCGACTGCTATAAGTCACTTCGACGTTGGCTCAGGAACAAGAGAGAAAATTCTCTAAATAACTTACTTTTATTCTCAAATTCAATGTCTCTTACAATGTTCTAAACATGCCTATTTATAGTAATGATAGAGGTCCTTATATGCAAATATTGAGGTCCTTAAATGCAAATAATTAATGGTAGGTGGAGTAGGTAGTTAGGTGGAGTAGGTGGAGTAGGTATTGACTTGTAAAATGGCACATGGGGTTGAATATTGAACTCATGCTTCTGGAATCATACTCCCCGGGTTGGAGAGAACTCGACCTCGAGTTTTAGTATTCTTCATTGTCGAAATAAGGTGAAAGATCAGCAATATTAAAAGTTGCAGAAACACCATATGTTCCAGGCAGTTCTACTTTGTAAGCATTGTCATTGATTTTCTGCACAACTTTGAATGGTCCATCAGCTCTAGGTGACAACTTGGCATTTGGTTGATTAGGAAATCTCTCTTTTCGTAGATGAATCCAGACCAAATCTCCAACTTTAAAAATCTGTTGCTTTCGATGTTTGTCTCGCTGATTTTTGTATCTGGAATTTTGTTTCCGTATCTGTTCTCGAACTTGTTCATGCAGTTTCTTGATTTCCTTCGCTCGACTATCTGCATCATAACTGAATTGTTGTTTGTTGGTTGACGGAGTCAAATCAAGTGGGCTAAGTGGACGGGTGCCATATACAACTTCAAAAGGGCACTTTCCCGTGGACTGATTAGTTGAATTATTGTAAGCAAATTCAACTTGAGCCAAAATAAGATCCCACTGCTTCAAGTTTTTACCAACAAAACTTCGAAGTAGATTTCCCAACAGTCGGTTGACAGCTTCGGTTTGTCCATCAGTCTGAGGATGGCTCGCACTACTGAACTGCAGCTTAGTTCCCATCTTCTTCCATAAAGTTCTCCAAAAATGGCTTAAAAACTTCACATCTCGATCAGAAGTGATCGTTTTTGGAATTCCATGAAGACGAACTATTTCTTTGAAATACAAATCAGCAACTTGAACAGCGTCATTGGTCTTTTGACAAGGAATGAAATGGGCCATCTTTGAAAATCTATCCACCACGACCATAATTGAATCTTTCTGACGTTGACTTCGTGGAAGTCCCAAAATAAAATCCATAGTAACATCTTCCCATGGTGATTCTGGTACGGGAAGTGGCATATATAAACCAGTGTTTTGGCGTTTGGATTTAGCCAAATGACAGATTCTGCATCTTTGAATATGCCGATTTATATCTCTTTCCATTCTTGGCCAATAAAAATTTTCCTTTACCATGGCCATAGTTTTATCTCGGCCAAAGTGGCCTGCTAATCCTCCATCATGGGCTTCCCAGATAATGGCTTCTCGTAGTGAACATCGAGGAATACACAAAGTCTTCTCTTTGAATAAAAATCCTTCATGCTTGTAGTAATCTTTGGAAGATTGCACTTCAGTAGTATTCCAAATTTTCTGGAAGTCAGGATCATCTGGGTACAACTCCTTGATCATTTCAAAACCAACTACTTTTGTTTGGAGTGTAGACAGTAGAGTATGGCGCCTACTGAGAGCATCTGCAACAACATTTTGAATTCCAGCTTTGTGCTTGATTAGAAATGGATAAGACTGTAAAAACTCACTCCAAGATGCATGTCGACGGCTAATCTTCTGTTGAGAGTTCAAATATTTTAAAGCTTCATGATCAGAATAAAGAATGAATTCTTTATTTAACAGGTAATGACTCCAATGGTGCAAGGCTCGAACAATTGCATAAAACTCCTTGTCGTATGTTGAATACCGAAGTTTTGCGTTGTTAAGCTTTTCACTGAAGAAGGCTATAGGATGACCTTCTTGACTTAGAACAGCACCAATTCCAGTGTGGGAAGCATCACAGCTAACTTCAAATACTTGATCAAAATTGGGAAGGGCTAATACTGGTGCTTTAGTTAAAGATTTCTTCAGCTTGTCAAAAATTTTCTGTGCAGCCTCGGTCCATTGAAACTTGTCTCCTTTGATACAATCTGTGAGGGGAGCGGCAACTGTGCTGAAGTTTTTGATGAATCTTCTGTAAAAAGAGGCTAATCCATGGAAACTTCTGACCTCATGGATTGATTGCGGAACTGGCCAGCTATTGATTGCTTCTATCTTTTCCGGATCAACTCGTATGCCTTCGGATGTGATGATGTATCCAAGAAAAGTAACTTCATTTGTCAGGAAAGCACATTTCTTCAAATTGGCATAGAGTTTTTGTTCACGAAGAGTCTGTAACACTTGTCGGACATGTTCCAAGTGTTCCTCCTTGTCCTTACTAAAGATCAGAATGTCATCAAAATAGACGACGACAAATTTACCAATAAAGGGTCGAAGGACTTGATTCATAAGTCGCATGAATGTACTTGGCGCATTGGACAACCCAAAGGGCATAACTGTCCATTCATAAAGACCATCTCTTGTTTTAAAGGCAGTCTTCCATTCATCTCCTGGTCGAATTCTGATCTGATGGTATCCGCTTCGAAGATCAATCTTTGAAAAGATAGTGGAACCATGTATCTGATCTAGCAAATCATCAAGTCTAGGAATTGGAAATCTATACTTGATGGTAATTTTGTTGACAGCTCGACTATCAACACACATTCTCCAGCTTCCATCTTTCTTAGGGACTAGAATGGCAGGAACCGCACAAGGACTAACACTTTCCTGTATTAATCCTTTTTTTAATAATCCTTCAACTTGATTTTGAATTTCAGCATGCTCCTGAGGACTCATTCTGTATGCGGGTCGGTTTGGAATCGTTGCTCCCGGACTGAAATCAATAGCGTGTTGGATGTCTCGCATGGGGGGTAGTCCAGATGGAATGTCTTCTGGAACCACATCGGGAAACTCTTCAAGTAATGGTTTAATTTCGACTGGAACATGAGTCTCCTTATTTGATTCGAATAATAGAAATAAGCTCATGGTTTAAACTTCCTCTATAGCTTCCTCCAGTTGTTTCTTCGTGACTAGGGACACTAATGGTTTGGCTTCCTTCTTGTTTTTATCAAGCTCACTCGGCGGCAGAGTAGCTAGCTTGATTTTTACTCCATCCTTGACAAAAGAGTAAGTATTTGCATAACCGTCATAAAGTACTTGACGATCATACTGCCATGGCCTACCTAGTAGAAGATGACAGGCATCCATAGGCACAACATCACACCATACTTGATCCTGGTACTTCTGACCAATAGAGAATGTCACTAGGCAACGCTTGTCAACTTTGACTGTACTTCCTTTATTGAGCCAATGCAAACTGTAGGGGTGTGGATGAATCTGGGTTGGTAGATCCAATTTTTCTACCATGTAACTTGAAACGACATTTTCACAACTCCCATTGTCTATGATAACATCACAGACTTTTCCCGCAGAAGTGCAACGAGTGTGGAAAATATTGCGTCTCAACCAAGGTTCTTCCTTATTGGCCATTGTGTTTAGGCTTCGTCGGATTACTAAGGACTCGCCCTGATCAGCAGCAGTAATTTCTTCATCGTATATTGGATCTGCGTAATATTCTCCTTCAGTGTCTTCTCGAGTCTCTTCTTCCTCATAAACTTCATAGGCTTCTCCTTTGATAATTGTGATGGTTCTCCGGTTTGGACAGTTTGAAGCAATGTGACCAAAACCTTGGCATTTAAAGCATTTAATGGCCTT
This sequence comes from Kitagawia praeruptora, assembly GCA_037693485.1. Lineage (NCBI taxonomy): Eukaryota > Viridiplantae > Streptophyta > Magnoliopsida > Apiales > Apiaceae > Kitagawia > Kitagawia praeruptora. The sequence continues at coordinate 129,038,731 of CM075346.1, read as the reverse complement.
GTTTTTGTTTTCTGTAGAAATGGTTTTAGGAGAGGGTTGGGTGGAAGAGCTGGCTTGGTTGGCAGGTGGCTTCTGATTGTAAGGTGGTTGGTTTGCTGGAGAGAAATTTCTCGTGGTAGATCTTTTGGGTAGCTGCTTCTCTACTCGCGTAGCAAGACGAATAACATCTTCTAACGACCAATATTGTTGAAGTTCAACACGATCAGCAATATCAGTATTTAATCCTCCGAGGTATCTGGCAATGGTCTGCTCCTCTTTTTCTTGTATATCACACTGCATCATCAACTTCTCAAATTCTCTTGTGTATTCTTCGACTGATAAATTCTTCTGACGAAGATTTTGCAGTTGGATAAACTTGTCTTGGTAGTAGTGAGGAGGAAGAAACATTCGGGTTAATTCCTTTCGCATTTTTTCCCATGTTTTGATCTTGCTTTTTCCTTCTCGATCTCGCCTTTTTTTAAGATTTTCCCACCAAATGGAAGCATGTTTCCTTAATTTCACAGCAATAATCTTCACCTTTTTTTCTTCGTGAATATCCTTATATTCAAACACCCTTTCGACTGTTTGAAGCCAATCGATGAAATCATCCGGTTGAAGTCTTCCTTCAAAGTTAGGAATGTCAACTTTAATGTCATCATGTCTGACTTGCGGCCTTTGAAGTCGACGATTTCTAGGTGTTAAAGAATCACTGGAAGATTCTTCATCTTCTGGTTGACGTATGAACAGTGCCTTCTTCTCCGGTGATGAACAGTGTCGCCTTCTCCGGTGATGAACAGTAACTCCGCCTGAACAGTGTCGTCTTCTCCGGCGATGAACAGTGAACAGTGAATAGTGAACAGTAACTTCTGACCGAAATAGTGACCGGAATTTCTGTTTTTTTTCACTCAACTCCGGGATCTAAAAACCTGGCTCTGATACCAAAATATGGCTCAGGAACAAGAGAGAAAATTCTCTAAATAACTCACTTTTATTCTCAAATTCAATGTCTCTTACAATGTTCTAAACATGCCTATTTATAGTAATGATAGAGGTCCTTATATGCAAATATTGAGGTCCTTAAATGCAAATAATTAATGGTAGGTGGAGTAGGTAGTTAGGTGGAGTAGGTGGAGTAGGTATTGACTTGTAAAATGGCACATGGGGTTGAATATTGAACTCATGCTTCTGGAATCAGACGTAATCGCAAAATTTCAAAGGCTGGCTGTAAAAGTTTCTACTATGTTCTAAAATTCCTGCAAACTTTGAACCTTTTCAATTTAACAAGCTTGATGTCTCTTTAGTGGTTTTGTTATAATATCAGATGCTTCGAATTCGAAGAAGAAGTTGAGGACTTTCTCATTCAGCAGTTCATTCCTTGGATGTTTTATAAACCTCGAGGAATTGAGTTAAAGAAGTAAAACCCAATGATCAGAAGAGAAAGAGAAATAACGAATACCTAGCCAAGATTTCTCAGACATAAAAACAAGACCTAAAGTGTTGTTTGAAAGTAATTTATATCCCTTTTCTTGAATTTCAGAGGAACACATTTTACTGTTTACACTCATGTCCTTAATATTGCATTTGCTTCTCTTTGGCAACAACATAGCTGATGATGGTTTGTTCGATTATTTTGTCCAAAATTCATTGCCCTTCCTGATATACCACCGCTTGCAGCTTCTTTTATATGTTCATGAAATACAAACATTATTTGCATATATGATTAGCTGCCGCCAGAAAGGAGAGGATACGAAAATGTAAATCTATTACGGAAATTCAGCAAATCTCACACTTTTGTTTCTCAAAAATACTAAACTAATTTGACTTAAGCCTGAGCGTTCACGTCATTTTGACATTCAATCTTTTTGTAAACAAATCTCCTAGCAACCCAGACATAGAAGCACAGACTTAAGCCACACAATCCAGCCAAAACCCAATAGAAATAATCAAGATGAGCTCTGTTAAGATTATTTCCAGCTAGCCATCCTTCTCCATGACCATATCTTGAGCTAATGATCTGCACAACTGATATAACAGCACTGCTCATAAAGCTCCCAACCCCCGTTGTGCTAATATACATTGCTGCCCCCATACTTCTCATCTCCTCTGCCACCTGATCATAGAAAATTTCTTGCATTCCGACAACTCCAAACACGTCCGTAAGTCCACAAAGCATGTATTGCGGAACCAACCACCATATCGACATAGGGACTACCGATTTTGGTGCATCAATTAGGCCATGTTTTTTTGCTATGCCGAGCCTTTTAGCCTCTACTACAGCTGCCACTACCATTGTCATCATAGACAGAAAAATCCCAATTCCCAATCTTTGCAGCATTGTGATTCCTGAGGGATGCTTGGTAAATTTTCGAGCAATTGGAACGAGTAAACTATCATAGATTGCGACAGCAGTTAGGATTGTGAAACCGGTGATAACTTGTAATGTGGCCGGAGGAATTTTGAAGTGCCCAACCATTGTGCTGCCTTGTTTGGTAAAATATGTGCCGAGTTGTGCGATAGCAACATTAAACATGAAGGTACTTATCCAGATAGGGAATAGCCGAAAAACAAGCTTCACTGCTTCAACTTGATTGACAGAACATAGTCTCCATTTGTTTCTTTTCTGGTTTAAAACATCTTTCTCATCAATTATCATGGCCTTGTCCAAGAATCTGCAAAGTGAATTCCTTTAGACATAAAATATTTTAAAAAATTGTAACTATATCTCTTGCCTGAAATTAAGAACATTTAGAAAAGGACCTTATTGAATCTTAGACAAACTCATTTAAAGTAATTGTTAGTCCTGAGCAGTCTTGTCCTCTGTCACACTGTCCCATTACTTTTTATCGAGACACTTTTTCAGATTCTGCTAATTCTAGGGACTGATCTAGCCTTTATGTCGTAGGGGCAAACAAAATGCGGAAAACTATGAGAAATACAAAATGGAAGCAATGGCAAACAGTTGGAATACATTCAGCTGATTATACAGCCAAAGCCTAACCACGGGGTGATGTTTCAGAAGAACATATCGAAAATATTTACCATATTCAAGATTCAATGGAGGCAAGTGCCCCCGTTGCAAGAAAATGAAGAATAATATAGAACTATTACGGATGTATTGTTCAATAAAAGTAAATCTAAACATGGAACAAAAAGACTTGCATGTATGAAAGGTTGAAAGGAACTAACGTGCAGCATTTGTTCACATGGAAGTCAATAAGGTAGGCTGTAGAATTTGTTTACTGCAGATACAAGACTACCCACGAAAGCAGGAAATAAATATATAGTACGTAAGGCATGACGTTGTTATATATGCCTATAAATAAGGCCTTTGTTGTGGTAGTAAGAGAGACCACAAGAGACACTAAAACAGTCCCACTTGTATTCTTATCCCCTACTCATAACATTCCTCTCAATATTAAATAATGGCCGCTCATCATCTTATTCATCTTATTCATCTTCTTCTTCTTCCTCTTCATCTTCTCCACCTTTTTCATCTTCTTTATAAGTTGTTTTGAGAGTCGATTCCTATAACTAGGCTTCTATCCGACACTTCTCCACCTTCTTCATTCCCCTTCATCGATTAAGTCCACTTTGTTCTCTCATCTTCTCTTCTGTTTATCAGTTCTTTCAATAAAATTGAGATCTAATCCTTTTTGGATGAGATTTTGTTTGTACCCATCTTTTTGGGATGTAGTATGTTGTGTTTTCATTTTTTGTGTGTCTTGTTATGAGTTTCGATAGTTTTTCTTAGAAGGATTTATATGGTATTTTGGAAGATCCGTAAGACTCGCATCGAATCTGGGACGACGGTAGATATCGCAAGAGCTCACATTTTAAAACAAAAAATTGTTCATATTATGGGGGCATTTGTTCTCCAATATCAGTTGATATAACTGATAGTTCTGAACATTATTCTACATATGTGCTTATGTGAAGGTCAATTGTGATGATACTACTAGTTTCATAGCTGATGTAGGTTGGATTGCTCAAGATGTCATTGTAATACTTTTTAAATGAAAGAATTTGGATATTTTATGTGTTAAGCGGTCTGAAAACAAAACAGTTATTTGTTTAGCTCGTTTTTTGTTTCACAATCACGTTGACAGTTCGGGGGTTTGTCCCGACTGGATTCTGATGTCTTAATATTAATAAAGTCTTTGTTCCATGTTTAGGTTTACTTTTATTGAACAATACATCCGTAATAAGAACTATGTATCTTTCCTTCGATTCATGCATATTGAGAAAGAAGCCAAATCAGAGCTCTGGGATTCAAAATCATTATCACTTTATGAAAGATATTTCTTTAAAGAGGAAAAAGAAAAAAAGATAAAAATATCTGAACTTACTTGAATTGATTAGTACGAGCCAATGCTGGACCACTACTATCCTCATCCTGGTAGCACACGCGTTGAGCATCATGCATTTCAGAAACATTACGCTTTCTAATAGCAGCAACCATAACTTGCATCATTCGAGTGAATGGGCTGCCCACGGGCACAGCTCGTCGATACCTTTTTTTCCCGATTAAAAATACCAAAAGTGCACCTGCAACGGCTATCATTGGCATTCCGAACCCGATGGCCCATCCGATATGTTCTTGTGCATAGATTACAACCAAAATTGCTGCAGTGGATCCAATCACAATTCCCAAATACCACCAATTAAAGAATGAACTCTTTGCCAACTTCTCCTCGGGTTCATTTTCATCGAATTGATCAGCAGCAAATGTTTGAACACATGGTTTATGCCCGCCTTCTCCGACACTTAGTATGTAAAGTGCTAAAAAGAAAATCGGTTTGCGATGGACTAGTGAGATTGCTGATACTGAGATTGTTAATAAAACAAGTCCCTGAAAGTTCATATAATAATTATAGTTATATAATCGGTCAAAAATTTGATTTAAGTAGAGTCATTACATTATAGCTTGGTCCTTGGAGTTCATGAGGAAATGTTGATGCGAAACCATACCATAAGATAAATAATGGAGGAGAAAAGTATAGTTCTGAAACGGCCAAGGTAGGAATCAGCAACGAAAGCACCCAATAGCGGAAATAATGCAGAAACTCCATGCCAAACATTCACGCTCTTAGCAGCACTAGATATTGGCATGCCTAGCACATTGATAAGGTAAGTAATGAGATTCCCCGAAACTCCGTAGTACGCAAATCGCTGCGCCATTTCAACAACTGCACGTTGTTTCCAATAAATTTAGAAACAGAAACAGAGAAGACTATAACTGAGCAACATTCAACAAGTGATCAGTTAATTGTTTTCTTTTATGCAACAGGTTACTGTTTAGTTACTCGTTCACTATGTACAGTATAACCCCTCTAAAGTAATAATCACTTTAGAGGGGTTTTACTGTATATGAAATTTACAATTAACTGAATAATCTGCACGAGTATTTCAATATCTCAGATGTTGTACATGGTCCCCTGTTAAAAACACGTGCTTCATATATATAAACATACTCCTTCTGTCCCATCCATTTCTTTACAATTTCCTTTTTGGGACGTCCCACCAATTCTTTACATTACTAAAAATAGTAACTTTTAATAATAAAATACATTCTTACATCCACTACTTCACTCCACTTTTTCAATACTTTACACTATTACACCCACTGCTTCATTTATTTTAACAATAAAATCACAATTACATCCACTACTTCATTTATTTTAATAATATCACATCCACTATCCTTGGTCTCCGTGCCCAGCCCCAATGTTAAGAAACTGTTGGAACAGAGGGAGTATTCTTTTTAGGATAAAATTTTATTTTTAAGGCATTGCCGTATTATTGCGTCCCGGATATAAGATACTAAAAAGTATAAAAATATGGACAGCTGTGAATTGGCAGGAAAAAATACTGTAAAAGAAGTAAAAGTACTGTAATAATAAATACATCTTTTATTTGCTGCTAAGCTCTTGTTTCGCAGCCTATCAACAATTTAAGTAGCTGCAGACAGATGATTATAACTTGAAAGCATCAATGTTCCAAATTTCTATCTATCACATTATCATTGCTGCAATGAGCAATCTATGTAAAGTTATACTACAAATCAAATGCATGCCATTGTTAATCGAACCGAATGTACCGAAAAATAAAATGCACAATCAAATGCATATGATTCTTTAACGAACCGAATGTACCGAAAAATCAAATATACCCAATTCTCAACCAAACCAAGCATACGAAAAATTTTGAAGGAGATAAATATATGGAATTCCATTCTCGTGATATAATCAAATAATACATTTACTTTTAAAAATACACACGTTATTTTTCCGAGAACTTCCTAATTTTGCCAGAAATCAAAATATTTGATGCATAACTTTTTTTTATAGAAAGAGAACTTACAAATGATGAAAATGGCAGAACTCCATCTATATTTCATGGGTTTTCTTGGGCTAAAAACACTGATATCTCCTTGAGCTTCGTGACTGGCAACTGTAGAGGTACCCATGGTTAAGACTTAAAGAGTAGTGAAGAATAATTGTTTGTTGTTAGGAAAGAGATCGAATATATAGAGTTGGCAACGTAAGCCACTGTATTTATAACTGATGTAAAGTTCGGTAGGAAACTTGAATTCATCCGTGGAACTTTTATTATTTTTGATACATAGGAGTTAGCATTTTAAACGATTTATTGAATATACATACCTAAAATTTGTTAAATGACATGCCATTATTTTTAGATTTTTTTAATAAATGGATCTTATCATAATGTATTAGATTATTCTTGTAAAATTTATATCCTATATATAATTAATACCTTATATATAATAAGCATAAGGGAGATCTTATCCAAATTTTTGGTCGTCGTCATTGTACTACCAAAAGCATATAATCCGTTGGATTAAAAAATTGGATTAAAAGTCATCTGTTGGATTATAAATTATATCCTAATATATTTATTTGTAATTTTCACTTTATTAATTTACTATAATACCCTTTCTTCATCGATTTGTTTTTTTTTCTTCATCATTAGAACTAAATTTGATTTAAAAAAATCTTTATAAGAGGGAATTTATCCAAATTTTTGGTCTGTCGCTGTACTACCAAAATTATATGATCCGTTGGATTGAAACTAGACGATCAAGATTAGATCACATAAAAAAGAAATTATAATCTAAAAAGGATATAATTAGATAAATTTGTATTAGAAGTGAATTTGAAAAGAAAATTATAATCTAAAAAGGATATAATTAAAAAAGGTTGTATTATAATTGAATTTTAAAAAGAAAATTATATTCTAAAGAGGATATAATTAAAAAAGGTTGTATTAGAATTGAATTTTATTTTTTATTTATTAGTATTAAAAAATTTCATATTTACTATTTGGCCTCTATCTTGAGATCTAGAAATCAGATTTGAATGATTTTACAATTCATGCGAATCTCATAAAAGTATCTTAAATTTGGTGATGCTTTAATAATTATTATTCAAATAGAAACACTCAAAATATCAAGAGAAAATATAATTACAAATTTTTACATTAATCCTAATCTATGTAGAAGTTCTACATTGATAATGCTATCAATTGTAGAAAATCTAATTGTATATGATTTAAATCATTGACATATACATTTTCTTATTTCAATATAATTATACTTTTTATTTTATAACATATTAAAATATAAAACATTTTTTATGCTAAATCCAACGATTTTCATCTATTTATTTTAAGATCTTTGTCGTATGGAGGAATAGACGATTATCAAAATTTTGGACAAAATCTATCTTATATAAATATATATACGAAGTACTTTTTAGTTTATAACATATTAAAATATAAAACAATTTTTATGTTAGATCAAACGATTTTCATCTATTTATTAATTTAAGATCTTTGTCATACGGAGGAATAGACTACAGATTATCAAAATTTCGGAATCTCTCTTACACTTATTATTAAAATTGTATTTGCTTGTGAGTAGAACAATCTTTAAATAATTATAAGGATATTTTGATAATCAAAATGAATTATAAGTAGAATTCATAAATCAAATAGAATTTTCAACTTAAAAAATCGTCAATTTCTTCTCTTTTTTGTTTCTGTGTAGATTTAATTATATCAAACCATCATTAATTTAAAGATTATTTTGTTAATTTCATGTGGGTTGTAAACGTCTAAATCAAATTTTAAAATTCAAGATAGAGTACAAATATTAAATCGAACATGTAAAATCTTATATATATCAATTTTTAAACATCAATTTGATATGTAAATTAACAATTATAAAATTTCATAAAAGTAATATAATTGTAGATATTAAAAAGGAGTCGTGCGTTGCACGGGTTATAAGCTAGTAAGGATAAGGTGGATATTTGGTTGTCAGTACTACCGCGAAATAAATATTGATCGCCCGATCTAAATTTTAATTAACGGTTTAGATTATATCCTATTTATTTTAATATTTAAATACTAATATAGTAATATTCCCGCGCGGAGCCTATTCTAATTGATATAGAAGAGAAAAATTATGTCCTAACTGATCTAGGTAAAATATAATTCCACATATATATCAATAATCTAAATTGTGTAAAATAGTTTATATACTTGAACTAATTGAAATATAAATTTATTGGCAAATTTTATAAATTTTAGAGACATATTATACAAACTAAATAATTTTCAAAAATCTTGGAGCTTTGGCCAAAAATACCCAAAAAGCTATATCACATAACAAGAATATCCAAAACACTGATGATGACCATAAATACCCGTCTATTATGCATTTCATATGAGAGTAATAGGGTTACGCATTTGATATTGGGGTAACTAGTATAGATTTTTTTTATCTATTACGCATTTGTAGAATGTGTAATAGGGGTACCCATTTTTCAAATGCGTAATAGCCTTCCCTGACACGTCTATTACCCCTCTTCCAAATGCGTAATATGTATAAAATCTATTAATTATTTCCCAAATGCGTAATAGAGGGGTATTTATGGCCATCATCAATGATTTGTGTTATTCTCGTCAGTTTTATTAAAAAATGAGGTATTTATGTCATTCTTTCAAAATCTTGATACTCACATGAGAGTATTATATTTTTTTAAATAATATAATCTTCATAAATCATAATATTTATGTGATTAATGATTCTCAAATAATCTAAATTGGATTCTTATTAATATCATATAAAAGAATCAATTAAATAAATATTAGAGGAATATAATTCAAATATAAAAGTTGGTCAATATAGAACTAAAACTAAAACTGATTTAACATAATAATTTAAAAAAAGCATTCAACAAATATGAAATTAAAATCCAAATTTTAAATTTATTCAGCAAATGCATAATACTATATTATGATCATCATGTGACATGTAAAAAATATTGTATTAAGATTTTGATATAAAATTTCATAATTTTTAATTTTCATAATTTTTTCTATTTAATCCAAGTCTAAAAGAATAACTTACCTATATTATTATGATACTCTTAAATTATGTGTTAATACAAGAATTTTATTAAACGAATTTGACGAAAGACTAAATTATACATAATATCATTATTATTTTTAAAAATTTGGCCCACATCAACCAAAGTATTTGATATATTTATTTTAATAAGTAATTATATGAATATGAATCGGGGATTAAGTATATTGTGAATATGTATATATGTGGGATTAAGTAATTAGAATCATGCTCTTATGTGATATAATCCTAACTGTTTATTTTTTATTCAATGTACCATCCTTTAATTAAACTAATTTTTATTTTATAACACTCATTAATCAATCCATATCCACATCTTCAGCGTACAATCACCACATTCAACACAGTAATCACTATAATCAAATCATTACAATTAACCAATAATCACTCAAATCAACACACAACAACCACATTCGGTCACGTCCTCCCTGTCACCACATCCGGCCATCACCTCTGACATCATCAATATCATACCAAAATCACTTGCTTTAAATAATAATTTTAAAAAAATGAATCAAAATTACCGCTAAATTCATGTTAGAGTTGACCGGATCTGACGATCTGTTATCGTACAAAAATCATTGCTTTAAATAATAATTATCAAGATATTGAATCAAAATCACTGCTAAATCCATGTTAGAGTTGAACTGATCTGAATTTGCTCTTCGTTAAAGTTAATAGCATCATCGTCACAATTGAATTTAGATTTCCAATAGATATTTACAGTTATATGTACATCAACCCATATGTGTACGTACCAAGAAAGAAAGGGATTAAAAAATTATAAAGAAGATTAGAGAGTGTAATTATAAGAAAAATGAAATGGGTGATCGGAAATTGATGGTGTTAGCAGCCGGAATTTGACGGTGGTGGTCGAAGTTTGGTCCGATATGGAGGAAGAAAGACGTGGACTAGAGAGGAAGAAGAGACAAGTGAGGATTAATAATATAATCTTCATAAATCTTAATATTTATGAGAATAATGATTCTCAAATAATCTAAATTGGATTTTTATTAATTTCATATAAAAGAATAAATTTAATAAATATTAGAGGAATATAATTCAAATATTTAAGTTGGTCGACAAAGTATAGAACTAAAACTAAAACTGATTTAACATAATAATTTCAAAAAAACCATTCAACAGAGATGAAATTAAAATCCAAATTTTAAATTTATCGAATAAATGCATAATATTATATTATGATCATGTGACATGTAAAAAATATTGTATTAAGATCTTGATATAAAATTTCTTAATTTTTTCTATTTAATCCAAGTCTAAAAGAATAACTTACCTATATTATTATGATACTCTTAAATTCTGTGTTAATACATGAATTTTATTAAACGAATTTGACAAAAGACTAAATTATACATAATATCATTATTATTTTTAAAAATTTGGCCCACATCAACCAAAGTATTTGATATATTTATTTTAATAAGTAATTACTAGTTTATAGCCCGTGCAAAGCACGGGTTAATTTTAGTATACTTTTTTAATTTACTTATAGTGTAGTTACATAATATTACAAATATTTTACTTTTGTACATAACAGCTTTTAGTATTAAATCTAAATTAATATGTTCTTGGCGGTAATCGAATCTTCAACCTTTCTATGTAGCATCTTTTAATATTAATTTAAAATTAAAATATTGTTGACGAGATTCGAATCTTAGACCTCTGTATATAACGAATTTTATAACAATTTTAGTATTGCATCCAACGATCATCATTTATTTGAGCTACTGATCTAACAGTTGTGAATTAAAGGGATAACCAAAACTACAAAATATATCCCATTTTGCTTATTATAGTATAGTATAGATTGTATAGATTTTGTAAAATAATTATATAAGTAATAATACGAAGTTTATTTTTGACTTTTTTGTTACATCTTATTATTACCTGAATTTTTTTTCCCAATATTAACGTAAATTTATGCACATATGAAGTACATAAGATAAATATGAATTTTTGTTTCGAACCAAAACTATTTAGTAGTTAAAGTCAGGTTTGATTGGATTGTTTCTCGAAAATAGGGGCGTAGTAGTTTCCAATAGAAGAGATGAGGGCTGCTTCGTGCTTATGTACTCGCAATTTTCAGTGCTATCTTGCAAATTAAATTTTTGGCGTGTACTAATATCAAATTTAATAGATGATAATGAGTTTCTAGTATTAAATTCAGTAGATGAATGATGAGTTTTGAAAAGTGAATTTTATTATATGTTTTTATTTTGGATTGTTTCTTGAAAGTCAGGGCATAGTAGTTTTCTATAGAGATGAGGGTTGCTTCGTGCTTAGAGCAAGTCACAATGTCCTAAATGTTATCCTAAATCAATATTTAGGACATTTAGTCACTTTTTGTGCTCCAACAATGTCCTAGTGGTGCCTTAAAATACTAGGACATCCATCTCATGCTTTTTTTTAAGGCACTTCTATATACTTGTCCTAATAATAAAAAATTAACTTCCCTCCTTTTTTACACTTCTCTCTCCTCTCTTTTTTCTCCTTTCCCTCCAATTCTAATTCAAATATATTATTATTTTAATTTATAAAGCACAAGTATAAGGCATGTTATTGGAATTGATACACAAAAATCATGACTTAAATCACTAGGACATTGTATTTTATTATATTTATAGGGCACCAACTAGGACATTGTTGGACTTGCTCTTATGTACTCACAATTTTTCAATGCTATCTTGTAAACTAAATTTTTTGCGTGTACTAATATCAAATTTTATAGATGATCGATGAGTTTCTAATATTGAATTTAATAGATGATTAATGAGTTGAAAAGTGATTTTTTTCATATTTTTTTATTAGTATATTTATACTTAAAAATATTAAATTTAATTATGCCGAAAAGTGAATTTTATCATATGTTTTATTAGTATATTTAGAGTTATAAATATTAAATTTAATTATGTTGTTAGTGAGAGTTGAACCCTTGACCTATGGTAGTACTCGCTTATTATCCATGTTACTTTTATTAATATATATATATATATATATATATATATATATATATATATATATATATATATATATATATATAGGATATAATAAAGGATATAACATGATATAATTTGTGTGTTGGACTTCTTGTAAGTTTTGATTAGTTAATAAGTATCCTGCTCTGATTATTATTAGGTTTCAATTGATTAATTGTCTTTGTATAATGAATTTTAATTTTTAATTATTTAATATTATTAAATACATGTATATCAAATTTGTATTGTAACTTTTTTTAAAATTGTGTGGTTGTAATATTGAGATTAATTGATTTTTAAATTGTGTGGTTGTAATATTCAAATTAATTATTAAAAAATTATTTAAGATGAAGTATTAGTAAATTATTTGTTTGTCTGATAAAATAAAAAGTATCACACATAATTATAACGTTATTATATTCAATTATATATAATATAATATAAGATATAATAAAGGATATAATTTGTGTGTTCATGGTACGCCTGTTGTAAATGCGTATCTCTAGCTACTGTTCACTTCCCCCAACAGCGTGACCAAGTGATACGGCTCCCCGAACAGCGTCTCTACACGATACTACACTCCCAGTAGTGTGTCTGAGGATCTCCACCACCAGTAGTGTGCCCCATGGGTATTTAGGACCGTGCTGACTACGGTGGGTATTTTGGTTATATGTATTTAATTTGTGGGTATTGTGGGCCATCACCCACCGGGAAAACCGGATAAAGGGTTTTTTTTTCACCTGACAGATTTTGAATACGTGTTTGATCTCCTTGAAACTTCTTACAATATCCAGCTGTTTTTATTATTATTATTTTTTGAGTAGCAACTGTTTTTTTTTTTGTGTTCTAAGAGCATCTCCAATGGGGACTAACCCCTTAGCAATATCCTAGTTGGCATGCCATAAATAAAAAATATAGAGAATGTGTAAAAAAAAAAAAAGCACTCCAATGGGACATTTCCCTTATATATAATTATAGCCAACCCCTTCATGTTGGTTACATATAGCCAGCCTCTAGAGACCTGTAACAAAATTTCACATCATCTATTAACATATTTATTGGTATTGGTTGTGTAATTCGAGATGAGCATGGCAGTTTTCTTCGAGCAAGGAATCAGAAATTTGATATAGATTTGCAACCGAGAGAGGCCGAGGCTGTGGCACTAAAGGAGGCATTATCATGGTCAAAACAACTCGGGTATAGAAGATGCATATTCGAGACTGATGCGAAGTTGTTAGCAGAAGAATGCAAGGGAGTAAAAGGAAAAGCATTTTTTCACACTATTGTGTCCGATTGTATTGATTTTTTTAAGCACTTTGATGACGTGCTAGTTCAGTTTATTCATAAGTCTGCGAATGAGGTAGCTCATAGGCTAGCCAGGGTCACTCATTCTATGCCAGGCATCCAAGAGTGGTCTTACACTGCTCCGGATTTTATTTCTGATGTATTGATCTTTGATTCTATTTAATGAGAAACAAGTACGGTTTACTCAAAAAAAAAATAAAATATATAATCTATTTATAATAACTTGAAAAAATAATAACATACTATTTTTAAACTATAGCCAACCATTATAGCCAACACCGTTGGAGTACAAACACCTTAAAGATTCAGCAAATATCTTACAGGTTCAGCAAATATGATTTTAGCCAACTATTTTTTAGCAAACCCCATTGGAGATGCTCTTATATTTGGGACGCAATAAATATTACTATAACCAAAAGTAATAATATATGGCAATGCCATAAAAATAAATATTACTATAACCAAAAGTAATTATATATGTTTTATTAGTATATTTAGAGTTATAAATATTAAATTTAATTATGTTGTTAGTGAGAGTTGAACCCTTGACCTATGGTAGTACTCGTTTATTATCCTTGTTACTTTTATTATATAATATGTAAAAAATCAGGTAATAATAATGTGGCGCCCCCGGTCCCGGGATGACCTCATAACCCGACCCGGGGCACGCCAACCAAACCAAACATCGTAATATATGCTTACACAACTTAATTTATTTAATAACCAAAAGAAGTCACAACAAAGTCAAGTCTTACAATACAAGATTACAGCATACTATAAGTTTCTAAACAACTTCAACATAGGTCTATTACAAAAGCATTCTTCTTAGAGTTCTACACACTTCTTATCCAACTTCGATAGTTTAGATCATCACATCTTATCTTTTTCCGAACATCTCTCCCCAAAATTCTTCCATGTGAAAGTTAGTGACATAAAAGGGTGAGCTCCTAGAGCCCATCAAGCATATATCATACGATTTAACTGAGGTTTGCAAAACAAGTAACTGAGTTCATCATAACAAATAATTTTTCACATAAATTTGAAAATGAGTATTCAAACACGATAGATTCATACGTTCTACCAGTGGGGATCCCGGCCAGCTAAACAATTGGTTTACCTTTTACTTCCAACAAGGAAGCATCATCATAAATTCACAATATCAATGTAAGAATACTCAATTTCATCAACAAATCATCAAATGTTCATCAAGATTTCAAAAACAATTTAATAAAGCAGTAGAGTATGGTATATACTTACAGTAAACCGCTTCTATTTTTTTCTTCTTTCTCTTTTTCGAATAATTCCCAATATTATCAGATTCGTCTCCCAAAAACTATCCAAAATTTATACTATCATTAACACATCATTTCCAAAATTACTAATTACTAAATTTCTAAATTAAACAAATATTAAATCAGATCAATTTAAATGAAAGTAACATAAATAAATAGAAAATATGGTATGAAGACTTACAGTTGTAAGCTTACTCATACCTTCCTATTTCGTACACTACAATATATTTATACAAGGAAAGGGGAACAGAATTCTATTTCTTCTCGATGTGGTACAATTACTAGGAGCTTGGAAAAAATTAGAGTTACTCAAAACCACACTACAACCATATTAAATCCCCAAACAAACGTGTCCACAACGAATTGGTTTTGCTGTGTTCAAGTGAAGCTCTGCAATATATACACCCTTACCTCTCTTTCTGTTATCGATTTGGTACAAAGGAAGATTTTTTAAAATACTCCCTCCGTCCCAAAATACATGTCCCTTTTTTAAAATGAATTTGTCCCATTTTACATGTCCCTTTTCTACTTTCAATGCAAATTTAAGGGTAATTTTCCAAAACTATCCCTACATTTATTGTATCTAAATTTGACTTTTTTTTTCAAACATTTAAGGGTAATTTTCCAAAACTATCCCTACATTTATTGTATCTAAATTTGACTTTTTTTTCAAACTTAACACTATTCTCTTTTTTCAATGTATTAATTAAGGGTATTGATTGGAAAATTTTATCTAACTAACTTTCTCTTAATATGTGTGTATTTTAGAAAAGGGACAAGTAAATTGGGACGGAGGGAGTAATAAAATGCTACTCGACTATAACTCAAACAATCCGGACATGACTGGCCAAGAATAACACCACTGAACCGACTAATCGCTGTCAATATTTCGCTTGTATGGTAGTAGTCAAGTTGCTCCATATATACTCCCAAGTTTTCCCATTGCTTATCAATGTGGGAGTTTGAGTTTTCTATTTCCTATAATGACTACTTATCCCACATCGAAAGGATTTCTACAACTACCCCTTCTGATGGTCTATAAATTCTAAGCAAGGTTATTGCCTTAGCTCCCACTTGAGCAGTGTGAAATACACAAAAGATACACACCTATCTCTTATAACAATGCTCTCAAATTTGGAGAAAAATTCCAAAAGTATAATAATTAAAGAAAAGCATAGAACGAATTCACAAATTTAAATGCAAGATGACTTGGTTTATCCTAAAATACAAGAAAACATGGGTGCTCACATTGTGTTCTCAACACATACAATTTGTCCCACATCGCATAGATTTAGAGCATCACTTCATATAAGCTCTATAAAACTTGAGTTGAGAAAAATTTCTTTCAACCTTTCTTGGCTTTGCTCAGAGCCAAAATGATCTCAAACTATAAAAGTTTTAAAGGAAGCAAGGCAAAACAATAAGGAATTTGGAGCCTTGTCCCATATACAGGTAGATCAAAACTTTTGAAATAGTTTAAGGCAAAAGTGGAGCTCTAATTTTCTTACAATTGGAAATAGCTCATTTTATCCCACATCGAGACACTAAAGAGAATGTCTTCCTCTTTGGTTCTATAAGAATAAGGTTCCTCCTTCAAGAACCTAAAAGTTGTAGCTCTTTGGTTCTATAAGAATAAGGTTCCTCCTTCAAGAACCTAAAAGTTGTAGCGGACAACTATAACTTCGGCTCTAATTTGAGCTAAGTAAATAAAGTCTAAATTTTGATGAATGAGGAATAACTAAACCTAAAATTGGTAACCTCTAAACTTGAATGTATCAAAAGGCTTTAGCTCCTCATACTTAAGAAGTATGATTAAGAAGTATGATTAAACATTTAAAACGTAAAACGTGAATGTATTTTGTCCCACATCGAGTAGGCAAGAAGACCGGGTATATAAGCAGTGATTTCAGGGCTTATGGGAGTTTGCTAGTTTAGCTACTTTCCTCGTCCCACATCGATAGAACAAGAGTGCCAAGATCCTCAAAGTTCTATATACTCTCTTGACTTAGCAAGTTAAGATTTTAGGTTACATAATGTAACTTGGCCCTTGTGGCTTTAATGGTAGTTCAAAATTTCTCCCATTCCCCTCTTTGGGCTTTGATGCTTCTGCTCGGCCCATTTCCCCTAGTCCAATTTTATGGGAACGTCGAAATATCGATGTAGACCATTCCTAGTCCAATTTTATACCATTCCTAGTCCAATTTTATGGGAACGTCGAAATATCGATGTAGACCAAGGAAAAAAATAAATAAACATTAGGAATTTTTATTAAACAAAATGTGCATATCATTCAAATAAAAGTATAATAATTCTGAAAGTAATTAATATAAAACACATAAAATTTTAATAATTTATATCATTCAGATAAACTAAGTTGGGATACTACATCCTTCCCCCCCTTAAAGAAATTTCGTCCTCGAAATTCAGAAATTAACTCATACCTGTCTCATCAAATAAATGAGGATATTTGGATCTCATCATTTCTTCAGGTTCCTAAGTTGCTTCTTCTACCACATGGTTTCGCAAAATTACTTTCAGAAGAGGTATCACCTTATTTCTCAAAACCTGCTCACGTCGATCTACTATTTCAACGGGAAGCTCTTCATACTGCATATTTTCTTAGAGTTCTATTGGTTCATATTCTATAATATGGGATGGATCTGTAACATACTTCCGCAGGTATGACACGTAGAAAACGTTGTGAATACGACTCAAATTTGGTGGCAATGCTAATTCATATGCTACCTCTCCAACTCGTCGAAGAATCTCAAATGGTCCAATATAACGGGGACTCAACTTTCCTTTCTTCCCGAATCTCATAACACCCTTCCATGGTGAAATCTTAAGAAACACAAAATCTCCCTCCTTAAATGTCACATCACGACGATCTGTATCTGCATAACTCTTTTGTCTACTTTGAGCCGCTAACATTCTCTTCTGTATCACTTTAACTTTCTCTGTAGTTACACGAATCAATTCTGGCCCTAACAATTTTCTTTCACCAACTTCGTCCAAACATAATGGTGTTCTACATCGACGCCCGTATAGAGCTTCATATGGGGCCATTCCAATTGTCGATTGATGACTGTTGTTATATGCAAATTCCACTAAGGGTAGATGTTCCTCCCAACTTCCTTTAAAGTCTAGTACACAAGCTCATAACATGTCTTCTAAAATCTGAATTGTTCGTTCTGACTGTCCATCTGTTTGAGGATGAAATGTCGTGCTCATACTTAACTTAGTTCCCATCTCTTGTTGAAAACTATTCCAAAATCTTGATGTAAATCTTGGATCTCTATTTAACACAATTGAAACAGGCACTCCATGTAATCTCACAATTTCTTGAATGTATAACTTCGCCAACTTCTCTAATGGTGATGCTTCAGATATAGCAAGAAAATGTGCACTTTTTGTTAGTCTATCCACAATAACCCAGATAACATCATTTCCCCTCTGTGTTCTTGGCAATCCTAGTACAAAATCCATCGTGATATGTTCCCATTTCCGTTCCGGGACAGGTAGTGGTTGTAATAATCCTCCAGGCCTTTGGTGTTCTACTTTCACTTGTTGACAAACTAAACATCTTCCTACCCATTCAGCAATCTCTTTTTTCATCTTAGGCCACCAGTAATGTTGCCTCAAGTCTTTATACATTTTCGTAGATCCAGGATGTACCGAAAAAGGTGATGAATGAGCACTAGACAATATTTCTTTCTTAATCTCTATATCAGATGGTACGAATATCCTATCACGAAACCTCACGATGTCATCATTTCCTTTCCTAAAGTCCTTCTTACCTAGTTCTGAATTAGAAATATTCCAAATTTCCTTTAAGCATTCATCTTGTCTCTGACTTGCCTTTATTCTTTCTAACAAATTCGGTCTGACCTCGATTTGATTCAACAAGCTCTCATTCCTTCCATGCTTAACAAATTCAATACCAAGTCTTTCTAATTCCTTAAGATTGGTCGATTCAACACTAACACTCGAACAAGTCCCAATCTCCTTCCGACTTAGCGCATCAGCCACCACATTTGCCTTACCCGGATGATATAAAATTTCACAATCATAATCTTTCAACAACTCTAACCACCTTCTCTGTCTCATATTTAAATCCTTCTGTGAGAAAATATACTTCAAGCTTTGATGGTCAGTATAAATCTTACACTTTTCTCCGTACAAATAATGCCTCCAAATCTTAAGAGCAAAAACTACCACTGCTAATTCTAAGTCGTGGGTGGGATACTTCTTCTCATGATTCCTCAACTGTCGAGATGCGTAGGCAATTACCTTCACTCGCTACATTAGAACACACCCTAGACCCTTTCTTGATGCATCACTATAGATCACAAAATCTTCGGTTCCATCCGGTAATCCAAGTACGGGGGCGGACGTTAATCTCTTCTTCAATTTAATAAAACTCTGTTCACACTCGTCCGTCCAAACAAACTTAACGTCTTTCCTTGTAAGGTTCGTCAACGACCCCGCTATCTTAGAAAAATCCTGAACAAACTTCCTATAATATCCAGCCAAACCTAAGAAACTTCGAATTTCCGTCACAGTCTTTGGCCTTTCCCAATTCATAATCACCTCAATCTTTGCAGGATCTACTATAATTCCTTCCTCCAAAACTACATGTCCAAGAAAACTTACTCTCCTTAACCAAAATTCACATTTCGACAACTTGGCATACAACTTTTCTTCTCTCAAGGTTTGTAGTACTATCCTCAAATGATCCTCATGTTCTTCTGTTAGGTCGAATACACAATAGTTAATCAAATACTGTATGAGTAACTTAACAAGAACACACTGTTTAATACTTAAAAACTGTTTGGAATTAACAATTCCTCTCTCAATGATGTAAAATATCACAGAGAGCTGCTTAGGTTACAATCAATGAATTTCTCAATGTTTGATTACCCTTCTAGGGTTAACCTAACTGTATTTATAGAACATACAGCTTCGTACAATCAGTAACTGATTCTCCTATAATCAAGCTATATAATTGATATCAATCACGATTGCTTCAAGTCTTCCAAGTCAACTCAATCTCTTTGACAGCTTTCCAATCTTCAAAGATATTGCTTCCAAATTTATCTTGTATCAATCTTCAAACACTGTTGACTCTTCAGACAATACCGCTACAGAGTTTAACAACCTCTGTTGCGCTTCCAGTCAGTGTTTAACTAAACTCTGACTGCTTCCAACTAAACTCTGTTTTGTCACTATAGCTTCCAAACACTGTTCTCATCAATCATTTCTAACAATCTCCCCCAACTTGTCCATTAACAAAAATGTACAAGTTTTACAGTAAATGATGATTTCAAAACAAATACAAAGTTTACAGTGTTTAACATACAAACAGAGTTTAAGCTATTACTTAACAATTTCTACAGAAAATAAGAAACTTCTTACAGACTTTAATTTCTAATCTCTTGAAGATCAGGCATTGTTCTGAGATAGTCTATAAGGAATCTTCTCTCAGCATTTTCAACTCTATTTGCATAGCTTCCTTGATTTCTCTCAACTGAGGATCATTCTCATCAGTTTGATAGATAGCAGCTCTAAGATCATAGATTTTGTTTCTTCTCATCTCATTTCCCAGTCTGATGTATTTCACTTCCTCAGATTTCACATTAAAATCCAGAACAGTGATTCCAAGATCAGTCTTCAGCTTTGTAGTCCCCTTCTCCATTTCTATCAGATTTCCATTCCAATTTCTGTACTTAGGAACATACTTACTGTTGATCTTCATTTGTCTTCTTGCAAGGTTCTGAATCATCCTTTGTCTGAGCACATTTTCAACTGACTGAGCTCTTTGATTTCTCACTTTGAAAATATACAGGACATATTCAAGTTCTTCCCAATATTTTAATTCAATATCCTTTTCAGAAACTTTAAACACTGTTCCATCAGCCATGAAATATAGCAGGAAATCCTTCTCTAAACTCTTCTGATATACAAGCTGTACTGACTCCAGTCTGTCTAAACTCTCTTGAGTGACACCACGACCTGGAACAGACAGTGAAGAAGGATCTCTAGGACCAACATATTGTCTTTTGTCTCTGTGTGAGCCTATGCCTTCTTTGTTGTATCCAACTTTACCAGATAAAGCTCTGCTATCAGTAAAATCCATTGGAACTGTAGCTTCTAGTCTTGAATCATGAAGAACACCCTTTCCAAATTTTGATTTCAACTGAGAAGACAATAATGGTGTGGTCACAACTTGTTCAGTAACAGAGGTTGTGTCTTCATTCTTCTGTACAACATGTGTATCAACAGAGTTTGTAACAATACTTTTCAGCTTTTGCTTAGCTTCTGCATCAGTTGGTTTTCTGAACACTTGCATTCTTTGATTTGTACCAACTGGTTCTTTGATTTGAATGCCTTTAAGAACAGGCTTTGCAGCTTTAGCAACTTTCACATTCTTCTTCAGTTTATCAGACTTTAAAGTCTTCAAATGCTTTTCTTGCAAACTCTTCTCTTCAGCTTTAGCATCTTCTATAGTAACTCCTTCTGCATTCTCTTCCATAAAAAGCTTAACAGCTAACTCCTCATCAGTCTTTGGATTTGATATTAATTCCAAACTCTTGGTTTTTGAAGTACCTTGAGTTTCAGTGTTTATTCCAACAGACTGTGACTTAAGAGATTTGCCAGATCTCAGAGTTTGCCTTTCAGAGTTTAAAACCTTACTCTTATCACTTGCCCCTCCATCTCCAGCATCATCCTTTTGAGACAGAGTTTGAGAAACTTTGCATTTAGACTTAGCAACTCTCTCCCCCTTTTTGACATCATCAGGAATGAGTATAGATGTGATAAGCTCCAAAGAGTTAGCAATAGAATCAACCTTAGCAAACAAGGTAGCTTGATTTTCTTCAACCTTTCCTAGCCTGGCAAAGAGAGTATCTTGAACTTTAGAAAGCTGTGCAGCTTTGATTTTTGACTCTCGTTCCATCTTCAGTTCTCTTGACTGTATCTCTGTCTTCAAAGAAGCAATTTCTTGCTTTGTATCAGCAAAATTTCCATCCAGAGTTTTGACTTGTACCACAGTTGCTTTTAAGCATGATAAAATCTCTGGATTTGAAATTTGACTAGCAGTTTGCTTAACAAAATCAGCTGCTCTCCCTTTTGGAAAAATACAGTCTTGTTTATACCAATCAGCAGCAGATTTAGCAAGATACTCTTCTTCAATTGTATGAGATGGACAAGGCTGATCAAAAGATTTATGCTTATTATCAGTCTGTGCTGGTGCACTCAGAAAAGAATCAGAGTTTGCACTACTGTCAGATTCATCTTCAGCACTTGCATCTTTAGTTTGAGCATCTTTTAAAGAACCACTGTGCTGAGCTGTGTCAGCCACAGTTTCTGCAACAACTTTTGCAATCTTTTCAACAGTGTCCTCATGTTGCACAGGCTCTGCAACAGAGTTTATATTTGTATCTTCAACAGGCATAGATTCAGAAATTATCTTAGTGGCCTGATCAACTTCATCACCTTTGTCTGGAATTGGAGAAGCATTAGATATCAGTTCTGTATGTGATGCTGCAGCTTCAGGAACATTTACTGCAGGCTCATCAGCTACATCAGGAGCTTCAACATGATCAACAGGTGAGATAGGATCAAGAATTGAATCAAGAATATCATTCACTGGTGAAAAACCATCTCTGTGATCCTCTTCTACAGGCATGTTATCCTCTGTAGGTACTTCAATATTTACAGTATTCTCTGCAAGCATTTCAACCTATGCAGGAATTTCAACATTGACAGCCACAATATCCTCTGCAGGTATAGCAATATTCTCTGCAACCTCAACAGTAGGTGTTTGTTGTGAAACCACCTCTGGAGCTTCAATAATATTCTCATCATCAGACTCTGAAAGAATTAATCTTCTCTTCTTGACTTGAGGCACTACAATCTCCTCTTCATCTTCACTTGAGCTCTCTCTTGGTGGTGAAAGTGAAGGTCTGTTTGCCTTTTGTTTCTTCCTTCTTGTATAAACAGCTCCAGGTAGTGTCTATTTAGCCTTTGAGTGTTTAGTGTTTTGGGCAGTGTGGATTTTTCTTATTGGTTTGGATTTGGGTTTTTCAGTAGTTACTGGCTCAGAGTTTAAGGTTTCAGTGTTTAAGGTTTCAGAGTTTACTGGTGAAGAGTTTATTTTTGGAGAGTTTATTGGTTCTGGTTGTGGTTGATGAGATGTAGTAGGTACAGTGGTTGTGGGTGTTGTGGGTGTGGTTGTGGGTGTGTTTGTTGGTTCAGAATTTATGGTGTCTTGAGAATCTTGAGGTTGGTTTACATAGTTCTGTAAGGCTAGTGGCATAAACATATCAGGTATGTGCTGTTTAGTAACATCTTTGTTTGTCAAATCAGAAAACATTCTTTTAGCTACTTGAAAAGGCTGAAACACATCAGCTTCATCAATTGGAATGTTAGGCACACAAGCAGTAAATAGCATTTGACAAAAACGAGCAAAATAAACAGAAGTAGGCTCAGACAAACGCTCTCCCAAATTCATTAACACTAGTCTACCAAAATCGAAATTACCTCCATATAGCAGAGCATGACCAATTTGAAGAGTGTCAAGAGGAAGTGCATCCCAGTTTGTTGTCTTCTTTCCAAAAGCCCTAGTAATACAGTCGAAAAAGAAACTCCATTCCTTTCTCAAAAGTGGCCGTCTCAAAGACCCTATCTTATTCAAGTTGCCTGCACATCCAATCTGCTCCAACATTGTCCTCAAGCGATCATGACCAACAACACTGTAAGAAGTGTGAGTCTCAAAATCCAGAGCATCTCTAACTGTAGTTGGAGTACTAATATACTCTGATTCATCATGAGTGAAAGTGATTGTTGGAGTGCCAGACTCTTCTCCATCATCATATACAGAGTTTGTCCAGAAAGTAGCAATTTGTGAAGCAGATAGTGTTGGTGGTGCAGTTAGAGCCTTCCCTATTTCAGAGTCTTTCAAGAAATTTTGGAACACATGAAACGCCTCTGGAGCATTTGCAGTCTCCAGTGGTGCTGCATAGTTGCTAGGAAGAAAAACTAACCCAACATCTCTAGTCAAAACTAGAGACCATTCCTAGTTCATTGACCAGTCTTGTAAATGTAGCTTCACTCAATGGCTTGGTGAAGATATCTGCAAGTTGTTGTTCTGTAGACACAAAGTGAAGCTCAATGTTGCCTTTCTCTACATGCTCTCTGATGAAGTGATACCTTATGCTGATGTGCTTTGTCATTGAATGTTGTACTGGATTACCTGTCATTGCAATAGCACTTTGATTATCACAGTAAATAGGTATCTTGGTATACCTTAATCCATAATCCAGCAGTTGATTCTTCATCCATAAAATCTGTGCACAGCAGCTACCAGCAGCAATATACTCTGCTTCAGCTGTAGATGTAGATATTGACTTCTGTTTCTTGCTGTACCAGGAAACAAGTCTGTTACCCAGAAATTGACAACTTTCACTGGTGCTTTTTCTGTCTATCTTACAGCCTGCAAAGTCTGCATCTGAATAACCAAGTAGTTTAAACTCTGATTCTCTTGGATACCACAGCCCCAAAGTCATAGTGCCCTTGAGGTACTTAAAAATCCTCTTTACTGCTGTTAAATGTGGTTCTCTTGGATCTGCCTGAAATCTTGCACACAAACAAGTTGCATACATGATATCAGGTCTGCTAGCTGTCAAATAGAGTAGAGAACCAATCATTCCTCTGTAACTTGTCATATCTACTGATGACCCTGCATCTTTGTCCAATTTTGTTGCAGTTGCCATGGGAGTTGTTGCAGATGAACAGTCAAGCATACCAAATTTCTTGAGAAGATTTCTGGTATATTTTGCTTGATTTATAAAAATTCCATCATCTGTTTGCTTCACCTGTAGGCCTAGAAAGTAACTAAGCTCTCCCATCATACTCATTTGAAATCTTGACTGCATTAGTTTGGCAAACTTCTTACAGAGTTTATCATTAGTAGATCCAAAAATGATGTCATCAACATATATCTGAACTAAAAGCAAATCACTACCAGATTGAAAGTAAAACAGAGTTTTGTCAATAGTACCTCTGTGAAACCCACTTTCTAGTAAAAATTTGGCAAGGGTTTCATACCATGCCCTTGGTGCCTGCTTAAGTCCATAGAGTGCCTTGTCTAACCTGTAGACATAGTCTGGATGTTTTGGATCTACAAAACCTGGTGGTTGTTCCACAAACACTTCTTCTTCAAGTTTTCCATTCAAAAATGCACTTTTTACATCCATCTGAAACACTTTGAATTTCTTATGAGAGGCATATGCTAGAAAGATTCTGATTGCCTCCAATCTAGCCACTGGAGCAAATGTTTCATCATAGTCTATTCCTTCCTGTTGTGAATAGCCTTTTGCAACCAGTCTTGCTTTGTTTCTTGTGATAACACCCTCACTGTCAGTTTTATTTCTGAAAACCCATTTAGTACCAACAATGGATCTGTTCTTGGGCCTTGGTACAAGTGTCCACACTTCATTTCTTTCAAATTCATTTAGCTCTTCTTGCATTGCTGTTATCCAGTCAGCATCTTTAAGAGCTTCTTCCACTTTCTTTGGCTCAGATTGTGACAAGAATGCATGAAACAGACATTCATTTGTTGTTGCACTTCTTGTCCTTACTTTTGCATCAGGATCACCAATAATCAAATCAGGTGTGTGGGATTTAGTCCATTTTCTTGCAGAAGGCAGATTGCTTCTGTCATCATGTGATCCTCCCCCTTGATCCATGCTCTCCTGATTTTCTTGGTGCCTCTCTTCATTTTCAGATGCTCCCCCTGAATGTGACTGCTCAGAATTATCAACAGAGTTTGAATCAACAGAGTTTGATTCAGAATTATCAATTGAGTCACTTTCAGTGTTTGAATTATCACTTTGATGTGATTCTTCATGCTCCCCCTCAACTGGTTCTTCCCTTGTTTCTGATTGAAGAGTTTCTTCAGTATTTACCAGTAGAGGTTCAGAGTTTAGATCAACAGAGTTTGTCAGATCAGTCTGATCAGAGTTTACTTTTTCAGAGAATAAATCTTCATTTTCAAAGTGCAGTTGATCATGTTCATTGACATCTTCAAGTCCAGTTATTTTCTTGTCATCAAGTGACACATGAATTGATTCCATGATTACTCTAGTTCTCAGATTATAAACTCTGAATGCCTTTGTTGACAGTGGATAGCCAACAAAAATTCCTTCATCTGCCTTTAGATCAAATTTGGTCAACTGTTCAGGATGAGTCTTCAACACAAAACACTTGCATCCAAAAATATGAAAATATTTTAGATTTGGCTTCTTCTTTTTCACTATTTCATATGGTTTTTTACCATGCTTGTTGATAAGTGTTGCATTTTGAGTAAAATAAGCAGTTTGAACTGCTTCTGCCCAGAAGTATGTTGGCAATTTTGCTTCATCTAGCATGGTTAATCTGGCAGCTTCTATCAAGGTTCTATTCTTCCTCTCCACTACACCATTTTGTTGTGGAGTGCCAGGTGCAGAAAACTCTTGTTTGATTCCTTTACTCTTGCAAAACTCTTCCATTGATGAATTCCTGAATTCAGTTCCATTGTCACTTCTGATTATCTTCACTTGATTCTCTGACCCTTTGTCCAGTTGGATTATATGTTCTGTCAGTGTTAATGCAGTTTTATCCTTCTTTGCAAGAAAATATACCCATGTGTATCTGGTATATTCATCAACAATGACTAGAGCATATTTCTTCTTTCCAAGAGACATCACATTCACTGGTCCAAAAAGATCAACATGTAGGAGATGATAAGGATTAACAATTGAAGACTCAGATTTGCTTTTGAAGGAGGCTTTTCTCTGTTTGGCCTTTTGACAGAATCACACAGGCCTTCTACATTCAACAAAGACCTTGGTAGACCTCTTACAAGATCATTCTTGATTAGCTCATTGATGTTGTTCAGGTTCAAATGAGAGAGTTTCTTGTGCCATTTCCAACTCTCTTCACTGGACATTCTTGTTGACAGACACACTGCTTTGCCATCATTGTTTGTTGACAATTTAATTTCATAGATGTTATTGTGTCTGTTTCCAACTAGAGCAACTTTCCCTGTAGATTTACTGATTACTTGACAATATTCAGGCTGAAAATCCACATGATATCCTCTATCACAGATTTGACTCACAGATAGCAAATCATGCTTGAGTCCTGGAACCAGAGCTACATTTGTGATGATGACATTTCCAAGATTAATGTTGCCATATCCCAGAGTATGTCCTATGTTGCCATCCCCATAGGAAACTTTTGGGCCAGCCTTCTCCTCATACTCTGATAGCAGGGCTTTATTTCCAGTCATGTGTCCTGAACATCCACTGTCCACGACTAGGGTACTCACCCTGGTGCCCTGTAATCACAAACAATCACTGATTGTTAGTTTTAAGGATCCAGACTTGCTTGGATCCTTTGGCTTTCTTAATTCTGTTAGCTTTTGCAGCGGAATTCACATTATCAGAGTTTAAGCTAACTTTTTCAGAGTTTACATTTGCAGAGTTTACTTTAACCCATTTCAAATTTGGTTTGGGTTCATAGTAATTATAGTAAATAGCATGATAATCTCTGCAAGTATAAATAGAATGCCATGTACTTCCACAGTGTTTGCATAAAGTCTGTGGTCTAGTTCTCACATAATCACTCTTTACTGCAGTTTTAGAGGGCAAAGAATTAATGTTCTTATTCTTACTGCAGAAATTAGCAAGATGATTAGTGCTACCACAATTAAAGCATGTTTTTCTAGGAGCTAATGAAGCAAGCATTGGCTTAATTCCTGATGTTATGCCTACCTTTCCATTTTTGTTTTTCCTAGGCATTTTCTGTTTGTTGACGGATTTTATCTCCTTAAGCTTATGCTAGTGTTGTTTATCTGTCATTAAACCAATGTTAGCCTCTTTAACAAAAGTCTTAGCATATGACTCTTTAACAGCCTTTTTCTCAGCTTCAGTCTTAGGTCCACCTATTCCCATGACATTACCTTCAGATGAACGATGTGGTCTAACTTTAACCATATTTTCAAATCTAAGTTCATCTCCTTCAGAGTAACCTAGACCTACTGTATCTGACTGAAACACTTCTTGTGTATCTTTACCAGAGTGTGTCCAAGTTTTAATGATGTGTTTAGTATCCTCCAATTCAGATTCTAGTTGCTTATACTTACCTAGCAACTCCTATTCAATAAACACTGCATCATCTCTCTCCTTCTGAATTTTATTCATGTTCTCAAGCTTTTCCTCAACTAGTTTGTTTCTGTCTTTGAGTTGAGAGCACTCAGTCTTTATCCTCTCATTTTCTAAAGTCTGATCCCTATAACTGATATGCAATGCTTTAAGATAAATTCTTAATTCAGTTATATTATCAGTGTTATAAGCATAGGTAGTTGGGGGTACCTTGAGATCATCATTTTCAGTCTGAGTAGTAGCCATGAGAGCATAGTTGACTTCCCCATCTGAATCTGAAGTGTCTGCCCAATCTCTGCCTTTAGTGTAGAGTGCCTTTTCAGTTTTACCCTTCTTGCACTCAGGAGCATAGTGACCCATCTCCTTACACTTGTAGCATTGAATCTCAGACTTATCTTTCTTACCAGATTTGAAGTCCTTTCCCTCAGATTTCTTGAAATTCTTCTTGTCAGACTTAGAGTAGTCCTTGGAGAATCTCTTTCCCTTCTTGAAGTTCTTGTATCCCATCTTCTTGAAGGTCTTTACCATCAATGCAGCCATTTGCATCATCTCTTCATCATCTTCAGAATCAGATGTTCCATCTGTGTTTGAGTCAACATCAGAGTTTGATGACTCACTTTCTGAGTGTATGACTAAAGCTTTTCCTTTTGCCTTTTTCCTTGATGCTTCCTTCTTTGATGGTTTCTCCTCAACCTTAAGTGCAACAGACTTTGACTTTCTACTTGATCTTTTGTTTCTCTGCTCCAATTCCAATTCATGGGTTTTGAGCAGTCCATAAATTTCATCAATCTCTGTTTCACCAAGTTCATAATTATCTCTTATAGTGGTTGTTTTCACATCCCACTTTTCAGGTAGAGAAAGAAGAAACTTGAGATTTGAGTCTTCTAAATCATACTCTTTATTAACCAATGACAAATCATTGAGCAATTTACAGAATCTGTCAAATGTTTCTGTCATGGTTTCTTCAGACTTTGCCTCAAAATGCTCATACTCCTGAGTGAGTATGTTTCTTCTATTTTTCTTGATTGCAGGAGTTCCTTGACACCTAACCTCAAGTGCATCCCATATTTCCTTTGCAGTTGTGCAATTAATCACTTTATTAGACATAACATTGTCTAATGCACTGTGAAGTAAGTGTCTTACTTTTGCATCCTTTGCAATAGATGAAAGATCCTCAGCAGTTAGATCTTTCTTTTCTTTTGGAATGACCTTTGATTCCTCACCAGCAGCAGTAGCAGATAACTTTGTAGGTTTGTGAGGACCTTCATAAATTCTATCAAGGTATTCTGGATCTGTAGCCTCCAGGAACATGGTCATCTTCACCTTCCAAATTGCATACTCTGATGGCCTAAGTATAGGAACCCTAATTGTTTCATACCTACTAACAGTAGTAGGGGCTTTCTCAGATGGTGGAGGTATCTCTGCCATTGATTACTATTGTGTTTTTGGATCTTTAACTGTAATAAAGTAACAGATTGTCTCTGATACCACTTGTTAGGTCGAATACACAATAGTTAATCAAATACTGTATGAGTAACTTAACAAGAACACACTGTTTAATACTTAAAAATTGTTTGGAATTAACAATTCCTCTCTCAGTGATGTAAAATATCACAGAGAGCTGCTTAGGTTACAATCAATGAATTTCTCAATGTTTGATTACCCTTCTAGGGTTAACCTAACTGTATTTATAGAACATACAGCTTCGTACAATCAGTAACTGATTCTCCTATAATCAAGCTATATAATTGATATCAATCACGATTGCTTCAAGTCTTCCAAGTCAACTCAATCTCTTTGACAGCTTTCCAATCTTCAAAGATATTGCTTCCAAATTTATCTTGTATCAATCTTCAAACACTGTTGACTCTTCAGACAATACCGCTACAGAGTTTAACAACCTCTGTTGCGCTTCCAGTCAGTGTTTAACTAAACTCTGACTGCTTCCAACTAAACTCTGTTTTGTCACTATAGCTTCCAAACACTGTTCTCATCAATCATTTCTAACATCTTCCTCAATTCTCGAGTATATAAGAATATCATCAATGAATACAATTACAAATTTATCCAAATAATTCCTAAACACTCGGCTCATCAAATCCATAAATACCGCTGGTGCATTCGTTACTCCAAATGGCATCACTACAAACTCATAATGACCATATCGAGTCCTAAATGCCTTTAATGGAATACTCTCTTTCTTCACTTTTAACTGATGATAACCTGAGCGTAAATCAATCTTTGAAAAGTAGGTAGCTCCTTGCAATTGATCAAAAAGATCATCTATTCGAGGTAATGGATATTTATTCTTCACCGTCAACTTGTTTAACTCTCTATAATCAATGCATAATATGAGGGAACCATCCTTCTTTTTCACAAACAACACTGATGCTCCTCAAGAAGAAACGCTCGGCCTAATAAACTTTTTATCTAATAATTCTTGCAACTGGATCTTAAGTTCGGCTAATTCTGTTGGTGCCATCCTATAAGGTGCTCTTGATACTGGTTGGGCTTCTGGAATCAATTCAATACCAAACTCAACTTCTCTTTCGGGTGGTAACCCTAGTAGCTCATCGGGAAAGACATCCAAAAACTCTCTAACTACAGGTATATCATCGGCTCTAGCTTTAACT
Source organism: Kitagawia praeruptora (assembly GCA_037693485.1). Classification (NCBI taxonomy): domain Eukaryota; kingdom Viridiplantae; phylum Streptophyta; class Magnoliopsida; order Apiales; family Apiaceae; genus Kitagawia; species Kitagawia praeruptora. The sequence goes on along the minus strand of CM075346.1, from coordinate 129,007,867 downwards.
TCTTCGTCCCCAATCACGTACGCAAGAAAACCCTCACATCCTTTTCTTAACATCTTACAAGCCTTCAAGACTGATATCATAACATTTGGCTTTTCTGACCTATCTCCTTTAAGGTGAATTTTTTTCTTATTCGGTCTAATCAAATGTATTCGCTTCTTACTACAATTTAAATTGGCCTTATACCTTGTCAACCAATCCATTCCTAAAATCACCCCAAAGTCTCGTAATTCCAAAGGTAGTAAATCCACCAGAAAAGTTTTCCCATTAATCACTAAGGGGCAATCTCTGTAAATTTTATCTATGAATAAGTTTCTACCATTTGGGAGTTTTACTAATAATCCATTATCTAAACTTTGCACAGGCATGGTTAACTTATTCACATATTTCAAATCCACAAAGGAATGCGTCGATCCCGAATCAAATAAAGCATGAACATTTTGGGCACAAAGTTGAAGCATACCTGACACCACGTCATGAGAATTTTCAGCATCTTGAGTTGTCATTGCATAGGTCCTAGCTACTGCCCTGGGTGCTGGTTGTTGGGGAGTTCCTGTTACAGTAGTCTTGTTCCCTTTGGTTTCAGCTTCCGTCTTGACTTTCTGTTGAGGGCAATCCCTCGCTAGATGACCTTGTCTCCCGCAGTTATAACACAAAATTTTAGGCTTTAGGCATTGAGTCGCTATATGCCCCTTCTCTCCACAGTTATAACACAACCCATCAGCTCGATAACAAATGTCACCACCATGCTTCCTTCCACATTTCTTACACTCGGGTATCCTCCTATCATTCTCACGAAAATCCTCTTTCTTTCTCACTTGAAATTTCTTATTATCTTGCTTGTATCCTTATTTAATACTCGAATCTGTCTCTCTTCCCCTCTTCTTACTGTTAAAGAACTGAGTGCGAGCTCCATACTCTCTCTCTGCAATCCTAGCTTTTCCAACCAACTTGTCAAATTGCTCCAACTCCAACAAAGATACTTTTTCCCTAATTGGAGGTTTCAGTCCCTCTTGAAACCTCTGACATTTCCTAGCTTCAGTATTAACCTGATGAAGAGCAAACCTAGAAAGTTCCAAGAATTTCGAAAGGTACTCCGACACCGACATCCCTTCCTGCTTTAGTCCTAGAAACTTCATCTCCATCTCATTCTTCATACACATAGGAAAATATTTATCAAAGAACAACTCCTTAAACCTTGTCCAAGTCATTTTAGAATAGTCCTCTGTCTGTTTAACTGTATCCCACCAAAATACAGCTTCCCCCCTTAATGAGTGTGTTGTGAATTTTACCTTTTGTTCCTCCAAACATTCAGAAATCTCTATCACCTTCTCAATTTCTTTAATCCATGTATTCGCAACATGTGGATCTAAATCTCCTTTAAATACAGGGGGATCTGCATCCTTAAAAGTCTTATATGTGCATCTTCACTTATTCTCACCCTCTCGTTCTAGATTCTCTACAAGCTCCGGACCATTTACACGTTCACCATTCACCTCAGGAGCATTCACAGGTGCTCGCGCTGCAGCTAAACTCTTCAACATGTTTTTCATTTTTGCTAAAACCAATAACATCTCAGGACTAATCTGCATGCCAGATTCATTCCCACTAGAATTCTCATCGGCCATCTTTACCTACAATTCAACACATACTATTAATCTCATTTCATTCAGAATTCATATACAATTATCACAACAACTGTTATCGAACACTACACATGTAATACATCCTATACTTTTCACATTCAACAAGTATGTCCACTAATTCCCTAAACGTTCCTCGGACCCCAAGGTTTCTATCACGGAATCCTATTTTCCACGTCCTCTCCTATTTCTAACCTTAGCTCTGATACCACCTGTGGCGCCCCCGGTCCCGGGATGACCTCATAACCCGATCCTGGGCACGCCAACCAAACTAAACATCGTAATATATGCTTACACAACTTAATTTATTTAATAACCAAAAGAAGTCACAACAAAGTCAAGTCTTACAATACAAGATTACAGCATACTATAAGTTTCTAAACAACTTCAATATAGGTCTATTACAAAAGCATTCTTCTTAGAGTTCTACACACTTCTTATCCAACTTCGATAGTTTAGATCATCACATCTTATCTTTTTCCGAACATCTCTCCCCAAAATTCTTCCATGTGAAAGTTAGTGACATAAAAGGGTGAGCTCCTAGAGCCCAGCAAGCATATATCATACAATTTAACTGAGGTTTGCAAAACAAGTAACTGAGTTCATCATAACAAATAATTTTTCACAAAAATTTGAAAATGAGTATTCAAACACGATAGATTCATACGTTCTACCAGTGGGGATCCCGGCCAGCTAAACAATTGGTTTAGCTTTTACTTCCAATAAGGAAGCATCATCATCAATTCACAATATCAATGTAAGAATACTCAATTTCATCAACAAATCATCAAATGTTCATCAAGATTTCAAAAACAATTTAATAAAGCAGTATAGTACGGTATATACTTACAGTAAACCGCTTCTATTCTTTGCTTCTTTCTCTTTTTCGAATAATTCCCAATATTATCAGATTCGTCTCCCAAAAACTATCCAAAATTTATACTATCATTAACACATCATTTCCAAAATTACTAATTACTAAATTTCTAAATTAAACAAATATTAAATCTGATCAATTTAAATGAAAGTAACATAAATAAATCCTATTTCGTACACTACAATATATTTATACAAGGAAAGGGGAACAGAATTCTATTTCTTCTTGATGTGGTACAATTACTAGGAGCTTGGAAAAAATTTGAGTTATTCAAAACCACACTACAACCATATTAAATCCCCAAACAAACGTGTCCACAACGAATTGGTTTTGCTGTGTTCAAGTGAAGCTCTGCAATATATACACCCTTACCTCTCTTTCTGTTATCGATTTGGTACAAAAGAAGATTTTTTAAAATAATAAAATGCTACTCGACTATAACTCAAACAATCCGGACATGACTGGCCAAGAATAACACCACTGAACCGACTAATCGCTGTCAATATTTCGCTTGTATGAGAGTAGTCAAGTTGCTCCATATATACTCCCAAGTTTTCCCATTGCTTATCAATGTGGGAGTTTGAGTTTTCTATTCCTATAATGACTACTTATCCCACATCGAAAGGATTTCTACAACTACCCCTTCTGATGGTCTATAAATTCTAACAAGGTTATTGCCTTAGCTCCCACTTGAGCAGTGTGAAATACACAAAAGATACACACCTATCTCTTATAGCAATGTTCTGAAATTTGGAGAAAAATTCCAAAAGTATAATAATTAAAGAAAAGCATAGAACGAATTCACAAATTTAAATGTAAGATGACTTGGTTTGTCTTAAAATACAAGAAAACATGGGTGCACACATTGTGTTCTCAACACATACAATTTGTCCCACATCGCATAGATTTAGAGCATCACTTCATATAAGCTCTATAAAACTTGAGTTGAGAAAAATTTCTTTCAACCTTTCTTGGCTTTGCTCAGAGCCAAAATGATCTCAAACTATAAAAGTTTTAAAGGAAGCAAGGCAAAACAATAAGGAATTTGGAGCCTTGTCCCATATACAGGTAGAAGGCAAAAGTGGAGCTCTAATTTTCTTACAATTGGAAATAGCTCATTTTATCCCACATCGAGACACTAAAGAGAATGTCTTCCTCTTTGGTTCTATAAGAATAAGGTTCCTCCTTCAAGAACCTAAAAGTTGTAGCGGACAACTATAACTTCGGCTCTAATTTGAGCTAAGTAAATAAAGTCTAAATTTTGATGAATGAGGAATAACTAAACCTAAAATTGGTAACCTCTAAACTTGAATGTATCAAAAGGCTTTAGCTCCTCATACTTAAGAAGTATGATTAAACATTTAAAACGTAAAATGTGAATGTATTTTGTCCCACATCGAGTAGGCAAGAAGACCGGGTATATAAGCAGTGATTTCAAATCCAGAGTTGAAGACATAAAGACTTGTAAACATACTGGGCTTATGGGAGTTTGCTAGTTTAGCTACTTTCCTCGTCCCACATCGATAGAACAAGAGTGCCAAGATCCTCAAAGTTCTATATACTCTCTTGACTTAGCAAGTTAAGATTTTAGGTTACATAATGTAACTTGGCCCTTGTGGCTTTAATGGTAGTTCAAAATTTCTCCCATTCCCCTCTTTGGGCTTTGATGCTTCTGTTCGGCCCATTTCCCCTAGTCCAATTTTATGGGAACGTCGAAATATCGATGTAGACAATTCCTAGTCCAATTTTATACCATTCCTAGTCCAATTTTATGGGAACGTCGAAATATCGATGTAGACCAAGGAAAGAAATAAATAAACATTAGGAATTTTTATTAAACAAAATGTGCATATCATTCAAATAAAAGTATAATAATTCTGAAAGTAATTAATATAAAACACATAAAATTTTAATAATTTATATCATTCAAATAAACTAAGTTGGGATACTACAAATAAGATGTAACAAAAAAGTTAAAAATCAACTACATATATAATTTTTTTACAAAATCTATACTATCCATATCTATACTATATTATACTAAAATAAGTGAAAGGGGGTATAATTTGTAATTTACTTAACCTCTATTTTTTGTTATCCTCTAATTTTTTTTTATCCCTCATCCACAACCGTTAGATCTTCAACTCAAATACATCATGACCATTAGATACAATAATACTAAAACAGAAGTCTAAGGTTCGATTCTCGCCAATAACATATTAGTTTATATTTAATACTAAAAATTATTATACACAAAGAAGTTGTTATATACAGAGGTTTAAGGTTCGATTCCCGCTAACAACATATTAATTTATATTTAATACTAAAAACTATTATATACAAAGATGTAAGGTTGGAATTCTTCCAATAACATATTAAAATTAATATTTATAATATTACACTACACTATAAATAAATTTAAAAAAATTAAAAGTAATCTGTGCATACGGTTTCTTTTTGTAATATATATATATATATATATATATTAGTTTTTTTTATTTTATATGTTATTAATTTACATATCAAATTGTTGTTAAAAATTGATATATATAAGATTTTAAACTTTAATTTAGTGATAGTTTAACAATTATTTTCCAAATAAACCTGAGTAGAAACAAAAGAGATAAAAAAATTGACGATTTTTTACGTTGAAAATTCTTATCTTGAATTCTTAAAATTTGATTTGGACGATTTTACAGCCCACGTGAAATTAACAGAATAATCTTTAATTTAGTGATGGTTTAATAATTATTTTCCAAATAAACCTGCGTAAAAGCAATAGAGATAAAAAATTGACGATTTTTTACGTTGAAAATTCTATTCGATTTATGAATTCTACTTATAATTCGTTTTGATTATCAAAATACTCTTGTAATTATTTGAAGATAGTTATACTAACAACCAAATACAATTTTAATAATAAGTGGAAGGGAGATTTTGTCCAAAACTTTGATAATCGGTAGTCTGGTCCTCCGTTTGAAAAAATAAATAAGAACCGTTAGATATTAAAATAAATAGATGAAACCGTTAAATCTCGCATAATTATTTTACTTTTAATATGTTATAAACTAAAAATTGTATTTATATTGAAATACGAAAAGGTGTATTTTAATGATTTAAATCATATATAATTAGATTTTCTACATTGAATAGTATTATCAATGTAGGTATTCTACATTGAATAGGATAAATGCAAAAATCATAATTATATTTTTTCTTGAGATTTTGAGTGTTTCCACTTGAAGAATTATTATTAAATCATCACTAAATCAAAGATAATTCTATGAGTTTCACATGGATTGTAAAATCATCCAAATCTAATTTCAAGATAGAGCCCAAATAGTAATTATGAATTTTTTTAATATTAATAAAAAGTAAATAAAATTCAATTATAATGCACCCTTTTTTATTTATATCCTTTTCAAATTATAATTTTTTAAAAATAAATAAATTCCAATACAACCTTTTTTAATTATATCCTTTTTAGATTATAATTTTCTCTTCTAATATGATATAATATTGATCGTCTATTTTTTAAAAAAATAGATTCGACAGTTGAGATTGTAAAATCATTCCAAATCTGCTTTCTAGATTTCAAGATAGAGCCCAAATAGTAAATATGATTTTTTTTTGAATACTAATAAAAATAAATAAATTTCAATTATAATACACCATTTTTTAATTATATCCTTTTCAAATTATATATTTTTTTTAAAAAATTCAATTATAATACAACCCTTTTTAATTATATCATTTTTAGATTATAATTTTTTTTTTAAAATTCATTTTTGATGCAACATTTTATAATTATATATTTTTTAGATTATAATTTTCTCTTTTAATATGATACAATCTTGATCGTCTATTTTTAAAAATATTAAATTCGACGGTTGAGATAATTTAGTACAGTGACCAAAATTATGGATAAGATCCCTTTTATGCTTATTATATATAAGGATATAATGATATAATTATTGGCTAACATGTATTTTATATTATAAATTATTTTGTAAAAAAATACATGTAACTAATAATAAGTTGTTTTTTGACTTTTTTGTTAAATCTTATTATTACTTGATTTTTTTTTCAAAATTAAAGGAAATTATATGCACATATGAAGTACAGAAGACAAACATGAATTTTTGTTTTGAACCGGAACTATTTGGCGGTTAAAGTCATGTTTGATTTGGATTGTTTTTCGAAAGCCCAGAGATAGTAGTTTTTTATAAAAGAGATGAGGACTGCTTGGTGATTATGTACTCGCAATTTTTTAATGTTATTTTGTAAACTAAATTTTTTGCGTGTACTAATATCAAATTTAATAAATGATTAATGAGTTTTCAATATTAAATTTAATAGATTATTAATGAATTTTGAAAAGTACTTATGCGAGGATGTTTTTATGATACATATATCCTTTTATCCAGGTTTAGATTTAGATGTTGTTTCGGTGCTGTCGTTCCTGTCTGTCATGTCGTTCCTAGGGCTTTTGGTTCATAGAGGTTGTAATCGTCAATGTACTACTACATCTGAGCAATCTCATATTTTGAGATGCTTTGACATTGTAAATTTTCAAATCAATGCAATGTTGGCTTATATAAAACAAAAGTTTTGAAAAATGAATTTTATCATATATTTTATTAATATATTTAAAGTTATAAATATTAAATTTAATTATGTTGCTAGTGAGAGTCCAACCTTTGACCTATGGTAGTACTGACTTATTATCCCTCTTACTCTTATTATATAATAGTATAATATATATATATATATATATATATATAGGGTCTTGTTCTAATAGAAACTAACTCAGAATAGAAACTAGAAACTAAACCTAAATTAAATATTTCAAGCTAATCTAATGACCAAATTAGGGGTACCCCAATACAAAAAACGTTTAAAATTATTGGCTCTATTCAAAAAAAAAATAAAAAAATTAAAAAAATTTTTTAAAAAAAGTTACTGTTCACGTGATGACGTGGCACGTGAACAGTAACTTTTTTTTAAATTTTTTTTTATTTTTTTTTATATTTTTGTTGAATAGAGCCAAGAATTTTATAAGTTTTTTGTGAAGGTGCCCCTAGCGGGGCCATTAAAATAAATGAAATATAATTTATTTAGTGTAGGTTTCTAGTTTCTATTCTAAGGTTGGTTTCTATTTGAACGCTAGCCTATATATATATATATATATATATATATATATATATATATATATATATATATATAGGGGGCTACTCTAGTGAGACCCCTGTTATAGTGAGAACTACACATTGGGCCGCCTAAAAAAAGCCCAATAAAAGAAAAGGCGCGCGCATCTCTCTAGAAACAATAACATACTGCTATGTGCGTGCGTTGAACATAAGTTTGGATGGAGTCTACCACTCACCAGTTGGTTCAGATGATGAATCGCCCGTGGTATGGTTCTCCAAGTGTTGTAGACAAATGGATAAACCACTCAAACCAAGCATCATTCAAATATGACAGTGGATCTGAACACTGTTTTTTGGGATAAGTTATTAACACTGTTTTTAAAAGTACATTCCTTATAAGCTACTATTAAATAGATAATGCCAAGTGGGGAGGAAAAAAGAAAAGAGAAGTGGAATATGGTGCCATATTCATTATTCACCTTGCTTGCAAAATACAAAGCATCAAATGACTGGATGTTAACAGACATTACACTGCTTGTTAACATTCACTCCTTTAGTTATTCCCAATCTTCTTGTACAAAATTGTACTCATACAAGACAAAAACTAGCAAAGAAAATTCATCAACTTTTGGCGTAAGATTTCCAGTCTCTTTTTTCACAAAAACATGATACGTATCCACTTCAAATTCGGTCTTCTCAACCATTTTAAATTTTTTTCTTACAGCCGATTCTCATACCACCATCACACCATAACCTCCATCACTCCCCAACCACCACACCACAAACCACATATCTCTAAATCACCACCACTCATATCACCCACATAATCAAAAAAATTCAAAGCAAATCACCGAAAAGTCAAAGCAAATCACCAAAAAATTAAATACAAAGCATCAAAAATTCGAGCATAAATCATAAAAAAAACAGCTATGAGACAAGACAAATCACAACATTACCATCTCTGGTCGCCACCACCACCAAATCACCGAAAATTCAAAGCAAATCACCAAAAAAATTTATACAAATCACCAATATTTCGTATCACAGTCACCACCAATAGCTACAGAATGACCAAACTAAAATTTTGATCCAGAATTTAAAGGTAAATCACCAATTTTACACCCAAATCACCAAAAATTCTGGGCACAAAATCATTAAAAAAATCTAATTTAATTTCGTAATAGTATCAAATTCACCAGATCTGAGTCATCGTCACCATTTCCCTAGCCTATACAGCCTAGTCAAAACATTTAAGCCATAGAGGAAGGGTGTTTCAATATCGAGCTTTTAAAATGATAGAGTTTGATATTACAAGGAGAGAGAGGGAGAGAGAGAAAGAGAGAGAAGAGAGAGAGGTAGAGAGAATTGGTCGGAGATGGAGAGAGAGAGAGATGAGGACAGACATAGAGAGAGACAGAGAGAGATATGGGAAATGAAGATGGTGCCCCTGCGGGGCCAGACGTGTGTTGGACTTCTTGTAAGTTTTGATTAGTTAATAAGTATCCTGCTCTGATTATTATTAGGTTTCAATTGATTAATTGTCTTTGTATATTGAATTTTAATTTTAATTTTAGTTAATGTTATTAAATACATGTATATCAAATTTGTATTGTAACTTTTTTTTAAATTGTGTGGTTGTAATATTGAGATTAATTGATTTTTAAATTGTGTGGTTGTAATATTCAAATTAATTATTAAAAAATTATTTGAGATGAAGTATTAGTAAATTATTTGTTTGTCTGATAAAATAAAAAGTATCACACATAATTATAATGTTATTATATTCAATTATATATAATATAATATAGGATATAATAAAGGATATAATTTGTGTGTTCCTGGTACGCCTGTTGTAAATTCGTATTTCTAGCTACTGTTCACTTCCCCAATAGCGTGACCAAGTGATACGGCTCAATAGCATGACCAAGTGATACGGCTCCCCCAACAGCGTCTCTACACGATACTACACTCCCAGTAGCGTGTCTGAGGATGCTCCACCACCAGTAGCGTACCCCATGGGTATTTAGGACCGTGCTGACTATGATGGGTATTTTGGTTATACGTATTTATTTGTGGGTATCCTGGGCCATCACCCACCGGCAAAACCGGATAAAGAGTTTTTTTTTCAACTGACAGATTTTGAATACGTGTTTGATCTCCATGAAACTTCTTACAATATCCAGCTGTTTTTATTATTATTATTATAATTTTGAGTAGCAGCAATTTTTTTTAACCTATTATGTAAAAAATAAGACACTCAAGGGAAGAGCACAGGTATAAATTTAGATAATAGGAAAAGAGACGCTACATTTGTTGATTGAGATCCCATCCACTAAAACCAATACACGTCATCTCCCTTTAAAATTATCCCTCTCCCGCTCAAAAGTGTCTCCCGCTATATAGATCTCCAACTTCTTTTTATTTTTATTTATCCTTGTTCTTGTTTATGGCAAATATATGTAATTAGGGTTTGTAATTTTATATATTGTTAAGTGTAAAAATATTTTATCAAACAAAAAAGTGTAAAAGTATTGTTTAACTGTTAACAAAATTTATTAATTACTTATATAATTATTTTAATATACATTACATATTTATAAAAAAACTTAAATACTAATATAATAAAATATTTTTTTAGTTATATGTTTTATGATATATAAAAGTAATGTTTGTTAACAACTTTTTCTCATTTTTAAATATTGCAATAATACCATTAATTATGTTTTTATTAATTATATTTTTATCATCAATTGTATTGAATAAAAAAAAATTAATTTTGTGGATTTTTCACTGAAAAATATATATATGTATTACTATTTTAATTTTATATATTTTTAAGTGTAAAAATATTTTATCAAACAAAAAAGTGTAAAATATTGTTTTACTGTTAACAAAATTTATTAATTACTTATATAATTATTTTAATATACATTACATATTTATAAAAAAAAACTTAAATACTAATATAATAAAATATTTTTTAGATATATGTTTTATGATATATAAAAGTAATGTTTGTTAACAACTTTTTCTCATTTTTAAATATTGCAATAATACCATTAAATATGTTTTTATTAATTATATTTTTTATCATCATTTGTATTGAATAAAATGTTTTTAAATTTTTTATTATTAATTACTTCGCAACAACTATTATGACCTTTGAAATATAGTAGTTAAAATATAGTCGTTGAGATTTGAAATTTGAAAATAACAATAAATACTTCTTTCCAAATATAAACTCTTACGGATTCAGCAAATTATAGATAATCTCTATTTATCTCTATTTTATACTATTATAGTTAACCATTATGGCTACCGCCTTGGAGATCCTCTAATACTCTGTCACATTCCAGATCCGCTATTACAGTTCGAAGGGTTATCGAAAAAATCTTTCTTAATTTTCTGAAATTATGAAGACTGCTGATTCCAGTACCAAATTGGTTCTTTTCTCCTGCACTGTGTGTTCTTTCCAGCACCTATGGAGCTTGCACTGAAATCCATTGCATAGGATTACGAAACTTCTTTTGGATCCACGAAGCAGCTAATGCAGCTCCAGAAATTTTGATTAGTTGGAAAATGGCCATGGACCAGTATGTTGATCTGATGGTATAACAACAGTAGTTATGAATAAATAGAAAGTTCAGAATTTTAGCTTCTTCCAACATTGCAAAGTGGTAGTGGTCAGTGTTCCTCAACATGTTGCTGAATCAACTTTTAGTCTCATAAGTACATAATTTAGGCCTCAGTAGCTAGGTCATTATCAGATTCAATCTTCTTGTAGAAACCCACTGCTCAAGAAGCTCCCAACCCCTGTTGTGCTAAGATACATTGCTGCCCCCATACTTCTCATCTCCTCCGGCACCTGATTATAGAAAAATTCTTGCATCCCAATAATTGCAAACACGTCTGTAAGTCCACAAAGCATGTACTGCGGAACCAACCACCAAATCGCCATTGGGACTACTGACTTTGGTGTATCGATTAAGCCATGTTTTCTGGCAATGCTGATCCTTTTACCCTCTACTAGTGCTGCTACTACCATTGTGATAATAGAAATGAAAATCCCGATTCCCATTCTTTGCAACATTGTAATTCCTGAGGGATGCTTGGTCAATTTTCGAGCCATTGGGACAAAAAAACAATCATAGATAGCTGCACCAGCAAGGATGGTGAAGCCAGAGACGACTTGTAGTGTGGCAGGAGGTATCTTCAGGTGCCTAACCATTGTGCTGCCTTGTTTGGTAAAGTATGTGCCTTGTTGAGCTATAACAACACCGAACATAAAACAGCTTATCCATACGGGGACCAGCCGAAAAATAAGCTTCGCTTCTTTGACTTGATTGACAGAACATAATCTCCATTCGTTTCTTTTTTGGCTTGAAGCATCTATCTCGTCTATTATCATGGCCTTATTTAAGAATCTGCCTAATAAATTTGTGAAGGCATAAACTTTTAGCAAACAATAGTTAATTCATGTCTTGCCTGATATCAGCAAATGGTTAAGCAATCAAACGATTTTTTTTATTGGAAAATTGAACTTCCAATATCAACATTCATTTGAAAAAAAGGCAGTAATAGTAATATAGTATGAGGACTAACTTAAATTGATTAGTACGAGCCAACGCTATTGAGAATATCACTCTCGTTTCTAATGCCAACTCAGCACACCAAAACTCAGCACCAACTTGCTCCTCAAGCAAAACATGACAGCTAGTATTTTGTCAGTTAGCATAACAAACTTCCTGAATTCTATTTTTCTCTTGTATAAATACAGTTCATGTAGATAGAGATAGATAGTTCTAGATTCATTATTTTGCTTAACCTGTAAGCTTCTTGTTTGTTCATCAATGGAGTTTCATAATGTCTTCTTCATTACTTAGTTTTAGCTCTATCAATTTCATACAAAGTTTCATGGTATCAGAGCGACTAATCGTTGATTCTTCCGCTACTGATTCTCTGATTTTTCGTCTTCAAGCTTCTTATGTCCGTACAACAATGGTGTTCATCAAGTTCAGGTGTTCATACTGATCTTTAAAGGAGTTTGCTTATTAATTTGTTGATTTCAACATCTGCTTGATTTTGTTCTTGTTCTTGCTTTCTAATCTCCATCTCTAAACTTGTTTCTAAACCTAGATCTTATCTTGATTCATAATCTTTGAATCTAAATCTCGATCTGTAATCTCTGAAACTAAAAACTTCAATTAGTTATCATTTCTATGGCTAATCGAAACAATACTCAAACTGATCCTTCGAGTATATTCTACATTCATCCATCAGATGCTAGTACTAACCAGTTAGTTTCTGTTAAATTCAATGGAAATGGATATAACAATTGGAAGCGTAGCATGATGCTCATGTTATCAGCTAAGAACAAATTGAGTTTTGTTAATGGAACTATTGTCAAACCTGCAACTACTTCAACAGAGTATAAAGCATGGGAAAGATGTAATGATCTAGTAATTTCGTGGATTTTGTTCAATCTTGATGAAACAATAGCTCGTAGTGTCTTGTTCTTGAAGACTGCAAGAGATATATGGAAAGATTTAGAGGATAGATTTGGATTTGCATCTATAACTCAGATTTACTCACTTGAACAAAAGTTATCTGAGTTAACTCAAGGTCATCAAAGTGTTTCTGAATTTTACACTAAAATCAAGACTCTATGGGATAGTATTGATGATGCTCAGCCTCTGCCAGTATGTGTTTGTGCAACCTCTACTTGTACATGTGCTTTGACTGATAAGCTACACAAGATACAGGAGACTCAAAGAGTGTTACAATTTCTGATGAAACTCAGTGATCAATTTTCAGCTGTAAGAGCTAATATACTTATGATGAATCCTTTGCCAAGTGTTACTCAAGTCTACAGGATTGTGGCTCAAGAAGAGAACCATAAGGAGATTTCACAGAGTGTTGCTACTGATAGCCTTGCATTTGTTACAGACAGAAAGCCTTATCAAACTCAAGGTTTCAGACCACAAGGAGCAGGAAATTTTAACAAAAGGCCATCACAAAAACCTCAGAATAACTATTATTGCACAAACTGCAAAATTGCTGGTCACAGTCTGGAGAGATGTTTCAAAATTCATGGATTTCCACCTAATTACAGAGGCACCAGAGATAGGAAAGTAGCTGCAATGGTTGTAAATTCTCAGGATGATCAGTCTGGTATTAATGATAGTAGTGATATTGTGCCTCATATATCTGCAGATCAGTATCAGCAACTTATGGCTTTGCTGTCTAAACAAAATGTGTCTGATTCTGATAACAATAAAGTTGATTCTTCAGGACATGCTTTATTAGCAGGTAATATCTGTCTAATGTCTTTTTCATCATCACAATGGTTATTGGATAGTGGTGCTACTGATCATATCTGCCCTGATTTACAAGAATTTGATAGTTTTGAATCAATAGCTGATAGTAATAATACTATTACTATTCCTGATGGCAGAAAGATTAAGGTCATGCACATAGGGACAGTAAGATTGAATGATAAAATTGTCTTAAAACAAGTGCTACATGTTCCTGATTTTCAGTATAAGCTTATTTCTGTTCGAAAGCTGTGTCAGGATATGAATTCTACATTGATATTTACTGATAGTCACTGTATACTACAGGACCATTTGCAGAAAGATCCTCCACTTCTTCTTGGTGATCTGCAAAATGGACTGTATGCTATACCTTCAAAGTCTGGGAATAATGCTAAAGGTTTTCTTGCTGATGTTGCTATTAAAGAAGCTAAACTCTGGCATCTGAGGCTAGGGCATCTACCATTTCATCAAATAAAGTACTTACATCCAGAATGTGATGTCAAAGAATGTGTGAAGACAAATCTTTGTCAAATTTGTCCTATTGCAAAGCAAACTAGAAACTCTTTTCCCACCAGTACTATCAAAACTTCTGCTGTACTAGAGCTAATTCATATTGATCTCTGGGGTCCTTATAGAGTGAAAAATCACAATGGATGTACTCAATTTTTAACTATAGTTGATGACTATAGTAGATATACTTGGATTCATTTGGTTAAGTATAAGTCTGATGTTGCTCAAGTTTTGATGGATTTTGTACAATATGCTGAAAATCAATTTAAAACCAAATTGTTGTGTGTTCGTTCTGATAATGCCTTAGAATTTGCTTCCAAAGAGTTACAGTTGTTTTATCATCGAAAAGGTATTATTCACCAAACTAGCTGTAGTTATACCCCACAGCAGAATGGAGTTGTAGAACGGAAACACAGGCATCTATTAGAAACCTCTAGAGCATTGTTTCATCAATCTAAGTTACCTGAAAAATTCTGGGGAGAATGTGTCTTGTGTGCAGCTTACTTGATCAACAGAATGCCCTTAACAAGTCTTGGAAATATTACTCCTTATCAGAAAGTTTACAAAGAATCTCCTTCACTAGATAATCTTCGAGTTTTTGGCTGTTTATGTTTTGTGTCAACAAGTAAAATCGACAGAGGAAAATTAGCACCTCGAGCTTCTCCTTCTGTTTTTGTTGGTTATCCTGTTACTCAGAAAGGTTACAAGGTTTTAGATCTTATTTCTCATAAAATTCAGGTCTCTAGAGATGTTACTTTCCATGAACATCATTTTCCCTATCATATATTGTCTGCTACAGATTCTCAGACTTATCATAATTCATTTTTCCTGCCACTTACTACTGTTCCCACAGATACTTGTTTTGATGATGAGAATATCACTCCAACTACACATACTACACATGATGATGATATTCCTCAAAATTCCATTTCTAATGCCAACTCAGATTCTAGTAACTCAAGTTCCAGTTCAAGTTCTGCTGGTTCTGCACCTCCAATACTACGATATTCCACTAGAAACAGGCAACCTCCAAGTTATTTAACCTCTTATCATTGTAACCTTGGCCAGCTTGATAAGGTGCAGTCTGCACATTGGTGCAACTTAGTTGCTTATGATGCATCTTTATCATCCCATAAAGCTTTTTCTTCCCAAATTAGTGCACTATCGGAACCTAAGAATTATAAAGAGGCATCTACTCAACCTATTTGGATCGAAGCAATGAACAAAGAACTTCAAGCATTATCAGACAACAATACCTGGGAATTAGTAGATTTGCCTCCAGGAAAGAAAGCAATTGGTTCAAGGTGGGTTTACAAAGTGAAACTTAATGCTGACGGTTCCTTAGAGCGATGCAAAGCTCGATTAGTAGCTAAAGGCTATAATCAGAGATATGGCATCAACTATGAGGAGACTTTTTCTCCTGTCATTAAAATGAGTTCTTTAAGGTGTTTAATAGCATTGGCAGCAAGCAGAAATTGGCCACTCTATCAGCTTGATGTGAATAATGCCTTCTTACATGGCACACTAGTTGAAGAAGTGTTTATGCAAGTGCCAGATGGAATGCTTAATCCTCACAATAAGGTTTGCAGACTTATTAAATCTATTTACGGTTTAAAGCAGTCTTCACGAGAATGGTTTGCAAAGTTACTCTCTGAACTCATACATATGGGATATACTCAGTCTAAAAATGATTATAGCCTCTTCATCAAGCATCAAGGTACTTCTTTTACTATTGTTGCTGTTTATGTTGATGACATAGTAGTCACAGGAGACTTAATTTCTGAAATTCAATCTCTAAAGTCTCATTTAAATGCAATGTTTGGAATCAAGGATTTGGGTATTTTACACTATTTCTTAGGAATAGAAGTTGGTTATGTTCCAGATGGAATTATTCTCAGTCAACGAAAGTTTGCTAAAGAAATTCTTGCTACTTGTGATTTCGATTTATCTCAACCTGCTAAGACTCCACTGCCCTTGCATTCTAAACTTAGCCATTTAGATGGGGATTTGTTGTCAAATGCTGAACTGTATCGTTCTTTAGTGGGAAAACTGAGTTACTTGACAAACACCAGACCAGATCTTTCTTTTGCTGTCCAGACATTAAGTCAATTTCTTCAACATCCAAGAACTAGTCATCTTGAAGCTCTTTATCATACCCTTCGATATGTTTCTAATACATCTACTCAAGGGATTCTTCTCAAAGCTACTGATTCTCTAACTGTACAAGCCTTTTCTGATTCTGACTGGGCTACTTGTCCAGATACTAGACGATCTATAACTGGTTACTTATTGCTTTTTGGACAGTCACCTGTTTCTTGGAAATCCAAGAAACAAAGCACAGTTTCACGTTCTTCTTCTGAAGCTGAATACAGGGCTATGGCTTCTGCAGCTTCTGAGGTTACGTGGCAGGTCAGATTGCTTGAAGAAATGGGTGTAACTGAGCTCAAACCTGTTACCTTACACTGTGACAATCAATCTGCATTATACATTGCCAAGAATCCTGTATTTCATGATCGTACGAAGCACATTGAAATAGATTGTCATTTTACTAGAGACAAAGTTATGGAAGGCCTTTTGCAGTTATCTTATCTTCCTACACAACATCAACTTGCTGATATCTTAACGAAAGTCTTACCTTCTCCTCGGTTTGCAGAGTTATTGTCCAAGTTGGGAGTGTCTACATTACCACCTCCATCACTTCCCAACTTGAGGGGGGATATTGAGAATATCACTCTCGTTTCTAATGCCAACTCAGCACACCAAAACTCAGCACCAACTTGCTCCTCAAGGAAAACATGACAGCTAGTATTTTGTCAGTTAGCATAACAAACTTCCTGAATTCTATTTTTCTCTTGTATAAATACAGTTCATGTAGATAGAGATAGATAGTTCTAGATTCATTATTTTGCTTAACCTGTAAGCTTCTTGTTTGTTCATCAATGGAGTTTCATAATGTCTTCTTCATTACTTAGTTTTAGCTCTATCAATTTCATACAAAGTTTCAAACGCTGGAGCAGTACGATCAACATCCTGATAGCACTCACCTAAACTGGAAACATGGCGTTTTCTAACTGCAGCAACCACAACTTGCATAAATTTAGCGAACGGGCTGCCAATGGGTACAGCTCTTCGATACGTTTTTTGTCCGATTAAAAATATTAAGAGTGAACCTGCAATGGCTACCAAGGGCATTCCGAACCCAATGGCCCATCCAATGTAGTGCTGTGCATATATTACAAACACGAGTCCTGCAGTTGCTCCAAGCGCAACACCTAAGTAGTACCAGTTGAAGAATGAACTCTTCGCCAACTTATCCTCAGGGTCACTTTCGTCGAATTGATCAGCAGCGAATGTTTGAACACATGGTTTGTGCCCGCCTTCTCCCACACTTATCATGTAAAGTGCTAAGAAGAAAACTGGTTTGCGATGGACTAGTGAGATTGCTGATACTGAGATCGTTAATAGAACAAGTCCCTGAAAGTTATTTAATAGTGTAATTAATGTTATAACTCTTGAATCGATTAAAGTGAGTGTTCCTTAACATATATTTTTCTAGCGCTTATGGGTTTTAGGAGAACTTGTAACTTTACATAACTGCATGTGAATAAAAAGGTATTGATCGAGAACTCTACCAGGAGATATATAATTGATGAAAAAAGTATAGTTTTGAAACGGCCAAGGTAGGAATCAGCAACAAAGGCACCCAACACTGGAGTTGCTGCAGTAGAAACTCCTAGCCAAACATTAACATTCTTAGCAGCACTAGATATTGGCATGCCCAGCACATTGTTAAGGTAATTTATGAGATTCCCTGAAATTCCAAAGGCTGCAAATCGCTCTGCAATTTCCACAACTGCATGGAAGTCACAAATAAATTAGTAATTGCAGAAACAAAAACTAAGAACTGATTAATTTTGAAAAATTGTATCTTACAATTAAATACAACATATAACTTGTAGTAATCACGAGCAGAGTATACGACCGAGTTTGCAACAGAAGTCCAGAAGTAACCGAAGTACATTGAAGATATAAGACTTTATTCAAATTTGAAATCATGCAATTAAACAAAATTTCACATTTTGCTTCCAAATTTTAAAGAACTTAAGGCGTAATTGGTTGGTTAACGAAAATCGGAACTTTAAACCCAAGTGTTGTGTGGAATGGGAATCCATTCCTTTAAGGTGGATAAATCAACCCATCATACTTGTTGATTTTCCATTTTATACCCATTCCCACTGACCCAATTCATTTCTGATTCTCATTCCCTTGCCAAGTTCTTGAATTTATATGTAACATAAAGACAGCATAGAATTTCTATGTAACAGCCATAACGCTCCTGGCTTTGCAACACTGGAGACGGGAATATAAACCAAACCTAACCAAACATACACAATTTTGATATTTTCGCAGCACTTTAAAGAAAATAAAACCAAAAAAGTATCTCAAAATTTATGTAACATCCCAGGTTTTTAGATTAATTTTAGTAAATAATTTGATAATTTAGTATTAACAATTAAGGACTTAAAATTATAGCATTTTTCAATTTTAGAGGAGTTATTTTAAAAAGTCATTAAAAATAAAAGATTAATAGGTTATAAATCATAATCAATTTTTAAGTTTTTTTTATTAAAAATGATGTATCATCAAAGAGTAATTATTAATAATAAAATTAGATATAGGATAATGTATGTATACTTATATAGAAAATAGAAAAAGATTGAGAAAAAAAAAGAGACATCGGAAAATTAGAAAACCCTAGCAAGAGAATTCAATTGGGAAAAGAAAGAAAAAGAAAGGTAGAGCGAGAGGAAGAGAAAAGAAACGCCGAGAGAAAGAGAGAGAGAGAGAGAAGAAGAACACGAGATGAGAACAACAAGAGAAGAGAAGACTCATAACAAGATTAAAAAGAAGGGGTAACGATTCTTTATTTCTTTTGATATTCTTGTTAATTCATGTGTACTATGTTTAACTGATTTTGATTATGTTAAGGATTTTTGTTAGTCTCTTAAGTTTTGTATATGTGGTGATATCGTGTATGTATCCATGAGTTCTTTGTTATATACATTGTATTAGTATGATTACTCCGATTTTGTATGCTAGTATGTTTGGATTCTGAATTCTTGTAAAATTCGTATAGGATTCGTTATTCATCGGAAATTTATGCAATTAGACTTTCTGAAAAGCTATTTGAATTGTCTACAACTTTTATTCTTTAACTTTTCTGAAATTCGGCTTGTAAGTTCGTGTTTTATGTGATTTTGTGATCTGACCTCTGTGTTTTCGAAACTGAGTACCCAACTTTGAAAATTCATAGTAAATTGAGTTTTTATCCAAAAATTATGAGCGATATCATTCTGGAAAGATATTTTCGTGTTCTACATTGTCTGTTCATATTTCTCTGTCAAATTCGGTGATTTTGATATCTTAAATATCAAATTATTGTTGTGATCAGGTGCTGATTCTGTTCTGCCAGTCCGCATTTTCATTGTTTCTGAATTCGTTACTTCTTCATTTTTTATGAGCCTTACCATTATGGAAAGGTCTCATAATTGTCTACGTGTTTCGTGTTTTGTACTTTTTCAAATAAAATCATTTTCATAGAGTAATTTGCCAATTTCCAGAACTAGTCAGGGCTGATTTTGTTAACAATGGTCTATTTTGTAAGATATTTTGGTGTGCGATTTTTGGAATTTTCTTTGAGTAAGTTATATGTAGCGTTGTATGAGTTCTATTAAGGTGTGTGCTTATTTGCTTTGTTTGATTGTTAATATATAATGAATTAATATTTAGGATTTGTTGTGACTTTATTTTCAGGGTACGACATCGATATCGAGGTAAGTGACTTTTCGTTGCTCACTAGTATTATCAAATCTGTTTTCTTATGTTTCAAAATATCTGATTGATTTGGTTATCGAAAATTGTGACATCGAAAATAGAATTTAGAAAAGATTTTTATAAGAATCCCCGGTTTTAATTACGTATCGAATCATAGAATCCGGTCACTGGATAGTGTGACATATAGAACTAGTTTACGCACGTTCCGGAACACATAGATACCTTGTTGAGTTTGACTTAACGAGGGACGTAAACTAGCCCCATCGAACTATAGAAGCCGTGTCACTGGCATAGTGTGACCGTAATTTAGAACTGTGGGAATATAATGTGATTTTACTGTTAAAATTGTTTTATCGATTTACAGCTTTAGAACTTTTGTTTTATTTTTAAAGTATTATATTTGAGCCGTCGGGCGATGGTTACTTGCTGGGCTTTGCAGCTCATTGTTTTAATATATTTCAGGTTCGGACTTTTGGAAGCTGATTGTGAATAGAGATGTGAACTTGTGAACTTTGTGCTACGTGATTTGATGCAATTATTTGGATAAGATTTATCGTGCTAGAAGAATAAATTTTTTTGTGTGCAAGATTATGATTATTGAATTTCTGGAGTTGAGCCTCCAATTTTATGTTTTTGGATTACTGAATTAGATCGATGTTTTGACTTTCGTTAATTTTGGATTTATTGATTTAAGAAATGTATTTTATTTTAGTTTTTAATTTAGAATTAATAGTCCGAAAAGTCGGGCTGTTACAATTTACTACAGCCAGAAATAAACACAATATATTTGCGAAAACGCCCAAGTACTGTAAAAAATATTGGAATAAGCAAATGCTTGTAAGATCCAACTTTGTCAGGTGAGTTAATACTCAGTACTCAAACAAGAAATTAAAAAGACAAGATATCTGAGTTTCAAAAAAAAAAAAAAAGACAAGATATCTGTTGTAAGGATCTTTTGGTCTTTTCCATGCATGCAGAGAGAACTTACAGATGATGAAAATGGCTGATCTCCAGCTATTTTTCATGGGTTTTTTCGCCGGAAAGGGGTTGACATCTCCATGAGCATCCTGAGAAGCAGATGCAGAGATGGGCACAGTTAAGAGGGGAGTAGAATAATTGTTCATTGTTGGGGAAGGATTTATAGAGTTGACACAGAGTTGATGGTATTTATATGCTGGTTTCTGACACAACGTTGAGTAGATAAGTTCCATCCGTAAATTTATTCTTTTTACATAGGGGTTATAAGAAAAAAACAGTCGGTTTGGTTTAAAATTTTGAATTTCTTAATAAATTTTAATATTATTGGAATAAAGAGAAACGATGTACTCGTCAATTTTCAATTTAAGGATAAGAAATTGTTATGTACCACATCTATACTCTTTATTAAAAGCAGAAACCCCTTTAAATGTACTAGCCGATAACTTGTACGAAGCACGGATCGTAATAAATTATCTTAAATTTTTAATTTTTAACTTTTTTTAATAAAATAAAATCTTGAAGCACCAAGTTGTATATAATAATATATTCTCGACTTTTATTTCGATTGCTAGTTAATAGACTCCCAGTATATAACTTCACTATTAAATTAAATTAATATTTAATATTGTTATTTTAATTAATTAAATTTACATAACTTCATTCTGGTAATATAATATAAGAGTTGGTATATTATTAATTATATTTATTATTAATCTATTATAG
This sequence comes from Kitagawia praeruptora, assembly GCA_037693485.1. Taxonomy (NCBI): domain Eukaryota; kingdom Viridiplantae; phylum Streptophyta; class Magnoliopsida; order Apiales; family Apiaceae; genus Kitagawia; species Kitagawia praeruptora. The sequence goes on along the minus strand of CM075346.1, from coordinate 128,985,840 downwards.
ATACTTTTAAATATTAACTAGCGTTCTACCCGTGCTACGCACCGACCGATAAATTGTATTAATAAATTAATATAAATATATTATTTTTATTTTTATTTTGAAAAATATATAATTTTATTGAAATGTTAATTAACGTAAGTATAAAATTACTTATCTGTGAATTCATACTAATTGAATTAATATTGTTAGTTACAGAGGCATGCCTGTACACATCTAATAACAAGCCTAATTGTTTGTAATGCTTTGCATTACTTACTTGACCTCTTAACTGAGGGAACCTCTAGTTGTAGAGTTTCTGTTTGTATTGTACTTGTAATAGGCATCAAATCCTAGTTGTGTAACTGTACAAATAGAGTCTAGAATAATGCTTGAAAGAAGTTCCATGGTTCATGCCTCAAGCAAGGAGTTAAAGACTGCCAAATAATCACAGTTGGGATTTGAAGAAATGAAGAATTTGCCTAAGTACCAATTCGAGAAGTATATTTGTCTATTCGAGAAGTCCAGCATTCGAGAAGTCAGAGATTCGATATCTCAAGACACTATTCGATATCTCTGAATACATTGTTCGATATCTCAGGGATTCGATATGTCTACTACTCTATTCGAGAATTCAAGAAGTCAACAAGTCAAGATGGTATTCGAGTTCTCAAAGAGTCAACAAGTCAAAGTTCCATTCGATATCTCAAAGACTCAGAAAGCTATTCGACAACTCAAGGATTCGATAAGTCAAATGCTCTATTCGACAACTCAAGGAATCCTGATGGAAAAGAGCTATTCGAGAAGTGGTTCGATATGTCACTATAACAGTATTCGAGAACTCAGAGTTATCGATCAAGTCAATTCTAGTTCTCGAATCACTTACTTAGTCACTTCTCGAATACATTCTTGGAGACAAAATACTGAAGAAATTGTACAAGTCAGAAACCTGCAACAAGCCAATGCACTTTATGGACCACAACCTGTAACGTGCTCTGGAAAGCCTACAAGGAAGCTTGGAGAGATATAGAAGAGACAAGGAGCTAAAGAAGTGGATCTAAACAGGCTTTGCAAAGTCAAATCTGTAACCGTTTGGACTCTTACTCAAAAAGGATAGACAGACTAGAAAGTAATTTGTTTAGCTACCTTATTTGTAGTAAGCAGGCTGTATCCATGTTCTATAAGGACACAGCCTCACTTCATAACTTAGTAACTTTTGTGAGTCTAGTTTTTCATACACTGTAAGCTATATCTATCTGAGAAAAACGAAGCTGAGAATACTACCATTTGTATTCACAGATTGTAGCAACCTTTATCTAATATACATTAGATTAAAGTGATATTGTGTCTTGTGTTGTTTATTTATCCGCACCTTAATTTCTGCACACACAGGCACTTATCTGCTACACAGACTCAACCCAAGAAAAGTTCAAGAATCCATTCACCCCCCCCCTCTGTATTCTTTTACCGTGTTCAATACTCAACAAGTGGTATCAGAGCGGGCTGTTTATTCAAAAACAGAGAAACGATCATGAGTTCGAATACACCAAAGACTACAGGAACGGTGAAGGTCCCTAAGTTTGATAAAGAAAACTTCAACCTCTGGAAGATAAAGATGATGTTGTTCATCAAAGCCTCTCATCCCTTGTATCCTGAGATTCTCAAGAATGGTCCTTTTGTTCCACAACAAGAGATACCAGAGAAGACTGTTGGAACCATAACAATCCCTAGAGCTTATGAGGCCAAGGATCCATCAAAGTGGACAGAGTCAGAAAGGGAGAAGGTTGCTCTTGACAGCCACCTCATGTTGCTCATCATTGATTCCATGGATATGTCAATGTTTGCAAACATTGCATCATGCACGTCTGCTAAAGAGATGTGGGATCACATTGAGGTGTTGTGTGAAGGGACTGATGAGGTTAAAGAAAACAGGAAACAGATATTGGTCACACAGTATGAAGCTTTCATGGCACAGCCCAAGGAAAGCATCACTGAGATGTTTGAAAGGTTTCACAAGCTAGTTACTGAGTTGCAGATGAATGGAAAGGTTTACAGCACCAAGGAGTTAAATATGAAATTTCTGTTGTCTTCACCAAATCATCTGGAGCAAAGAGTCATTTCCCTTAGAGAGAGAGATTTGAACAAAGTCACCTATGATGTACTCTATGGAGTCCTAAAGACTCATGAACTTGAGTTGCTTCAGAAAAGGGCTATCCAAGCCAACCAAGGTAGGATGATAAACACATCATGTGCCTTGATTGTCAACAAATCCATTCTGGACTTAGAAGCATCTACAAGCCAACTAAGGATAGAGGAGGTGGCAGATGATGAAGAAACTGAAGCTGGGGTGAGTGAACCTGTTGAGGAAAAGGAGGAAGAAGAAGAGGAGTTTTACACTCTGGAAGAACTTGATGGGATGGAAAATACTTCATATGCTTTCATGGCCAGAAAATTTCCAAACATCAGATTTAAAAGAAATCAACCCTTCAAACCCAAAACTCAAAACCATTCAGCCAACAAGAACAAGGCACCTGTGAAACCAAACAGAAATAAGTTCAAAACCGGTTATGTGGATAGGTCATCTGTAAGGTGTTATAGATGCAATGACCTAGGGCATTTTGCCAGTGAATGCAAGAAGCCTAAAAAGAAGGATAGAGATTATCTGGAGCTAGAAGCTAAGTATGAGGCCCTTCTGAAAAAGCAGACACATGGTAAGGCCTACATAGCTGAAGGGAAGTGTTGGGATGATTCTGAGAGTGATGAAGAGGAACAAGAATTCTGCAATTATGCCTTGATGGCCAACTCCAAGGATGACTCATCTTCATCTGATTCTCAGGTACCATCTCTCACTACTATAGACATGTCTGTTTCTGAATACAAATCCATGATTGAACAATTATCTGTTGAAATGTTTAATATTCATACTAGTATGACTGCTGCTAATGAGGAGATTGCTAAACTGTCTACTAGAAATGAAGTATTAACCAAAAAGAATGAGGAACTTGAGCTAACTGCTATGCAAGTAGAAAACCTTAAGAAAGAAGTTGAATATTTGGAGAACAAGGTTCTATGTGCTAGTCAAGTAGAGAAGGCTCTTAGGGATGAATTAGCTGAGAATGAATTCAAACTTAAAACTTTCAAGAAATCATCTGGTTTAGTGCAATCCTACTGTGAGAAAATTGAAGCTAAACCCAAAGCAGCTATTGGACTTGACTATGACTCTCTCAAACAAAGGAAAGGCTATGCTGTCATTGAAGAGGACACAACTGTTCATGAGAAAGTGCCTCACGTTTTGAGAAAAACTGAAAATCCAATTTTTAAGGAATCAACATTTGAAATTGATGAGGATGCCTTACTCATCAAGCAAATGTTGAATGATGAGGATGAGGCACAATCTAGTGAACAGCAAGCATCCTCTAAGGGTGAGATTGTCAAGTCAAAGACCAAGAAGCCAGTAGTTGATAGGCCAAGACCTAAGAAGTTTGTTAAGTTTGTATCAGCTGGGAAGAGTGAATCAGGAAAGGAAGTGACTAAAAAGAAACAGAACAGAAATGGCAAGTTAGGGATTAACAAGGATAACAACTATGCTTATATGCCTAATGCCCCTAGGAAAACTTGTCAGAACTGTTTCAGTACCAATCATCTAACTCATGCATGCAAGAAACCTGTTGGTAGTGTGTCTAAACCTTTCTATGATTGTTCTGTGCCTCTAAGACATAGAGATGCACCCTTCTGTGATAAATTTGACTGTATGCCATGCAATATGAATGTAATGACTAGTTGTTTTAATTTAAGAAGACAGTTCATTGATGGTTGTATCAGTCACAATTCTCACACACACTACACAAGGTCAAAGTCTTCAAGTCCTCCTAAAGCTAGGAAGGTACCTTTGTCACCTAAGTCTGAAACCTCAGGTTCTAAGACTTCCAACAGTGACAAGAAGACTGACACTAAGAAAGTTAACAAGCATGTTGTTTATGATAAAACTGTCTCTAAGTCACATGGACCCAAACTTGTTTGGGTACCAAAGGAAAAGTAATACCTTTGTGGTTGCAGGGCAAAGAAAGTGAAAAGAAGGTCATGTGGATTTTGGACAGTGGATGCTCAAATCATATGACTGGTGATATGGCCCTGCTATCACAGTATGAGGAAAAGGCTGGCCCAATGGTTGCTTTTGGAGATGACAACATGGGTAACACATTGGGATATGGCAAGCTGAAAGTTGGAAATGTCATCATTGAAGATGTAGCACTAGTCAAGGGGCTCAAGCATAATCTGTTAAGTGTTGGTCAGTTTACTGATAGAGGATTCAAAGTGAATTTTGACAAAGATGAATATTTGATCACCCACAAGAAGACTGGTGATTTTGCTCTATCTGGAGTAAGGAAGGGAAGCCTGTTTGTAGCCAATATGGACTCTGCAAACAAGGACAAAATTTGTTGCTTTTACTCAAAAGCATCAAATGAAGATTGTTGGCTGTGGCACAAGAAACTATCACACCTGAACTTTAAGGCCATTAATTCTCTAGTCAAAAGAGAGCTAGTGAGAGGCATGCCCACACTTGAATTCTGCCAAGAAGGAGTGTGTGAGGCTTGTCAAAAAGGAAAAATGAAGAGATCAAGCCACAAGTCAAAGACAGTGACATCTGTAACCAAGCCACTACAACTTATCCATATGGATTTGTTTGGGCCTGTTAACATAATGTCACTTGGAAGAAAGAAGTATGCCCTGGTAATGGTTGATGATTTTTCAAGGTATACATGGGTAGAATTTCTGGCATCAAAAGATGAGGCTCCACAAGTAATCATTGAGCATATAAAGAAAGTTGACAAGGAAGCAAAGGCAAACAATGCAAGTGTGATTGCATTGAGGAGTGATAATGGAACAGAGTTCAGAAATGCCACACTTGAAGCATTCTGCAAAGAGAATGGCATTTCTCAGCAATTCTCAGCTCCAAGGACTCCACAACAAAATGGAGTTGTTGAGAGAAAGAATAGAACTCTAATTGAGGCTGCTAGAACAATGTTACTTGATTCAAAAATGCCCACATGTTTTTGGGCTGAGGCTGTGAGCACTGCATGCTATATTCAGAACAGAACCCTCATCAACAAAAACACTGGAAAGACTCCTTACAACTTGATGACTGGAAAGAAGCCTACACTGAAGTATATTCATACTTTTGGAAGCAAATGCTTTGTACTTAAGGACAATTCTGAATATGTTGGAAAGTTTGATGCAAAAGCATTTGAAGGAATTTTTCTTGGCTATTCTATGGAAAGAATTGCATACAAGGTTTATGTCATTAGTCAAAAGAAAGTTATGGAAAGCACAGATGTAACATTTGATGACAGCAAACTACCTGGACTAGAAGAAGCCAATGATGAAGACAAAGATCCATTGAAGTTTGATAATCTAGATGATTCTGATGAAGAGACTGAAACTAGAGTTGAAACTCAAGTTCAACAAACTCAAGTGAATAATGATACAAGAGAAGAATTTGTGCCAATCAATAGTGAAGAAACAAGCATCCAAGACACACCTGTGAGTAATGGCAACTTCACAGGGGGAGGAAATGAGGATGATCATGTTGAGGATGATGAAGCAACATCAAGGATGAGAAATCAGGCTGAACACTCAAGGAAATGGGATAGATCACACACTGCAGAGCAAATCATTGGAGATCCTAATGCAGGAGTAAGGACTAGGAGAGCAACTCAAAATGAGTGCCTCTATGGATGTTTTCTATCACAAGTTGAGCCTAAGAAACTTGATGATGCATTGTTGGATCCAGATTGGATTATTGCCATGCAAGAGGAGCTGAATCAATTTGAAAGGAACAAAGTATGGGAACTTGTGCCTGCACCAAAGAATAGAACCATTGTTGGAACAAAATGGGTTCTGAAGAATAAGATGGATGAAGATGGTGTAATAATTAGAAACAAAGCAAGGCTGGTTGCAAAAGGATACTCTCAACAGGAAGGCATTGATTATGATGAGACATTTGCCCCTGTTGCTAGATTGGAAGCCATTAGAATATTCTTGGCATTTGCTGCTCATTCAAACTTTAAAGTTTATCAAATGGATGTCAAGAGTGCATTTCTAAATGGAGAGTTGGAAGAAGAGGTTTATGTGCAACAACCACCTGGCTTTGAGGATCCACATTTCCCAGAATTTGTCTACAGACTGCTTAAGGCACTGTATGGACTTAAGCAAGCTCCAAGAGCATGGTATGATACTCTATCACAATTTCTTCTTGAAAATCAATTCACTCGAGGCACATTGGACAAGACACTGTTTTACAAGAAGCATGGTGATGATATGATCCTAGTTCAAATCTATGTGGATGATATCATTTTTGGTTCTACAAATGAGAAACTGTGTGAGAAATTCTCTAAACTCATGCAGAGCAGATATGAGATGAGTATGATGGGAGAGTTGACATTCTTTCTAGGGTTGCAAGTCAGTCAAAGGAAGGATGGTATCTTTATCAGTCAAACCAAGTACATCAAGGATTTATTGAAAAAGTTTGACTTGGAAGATTGTTCACCTGCCAAGACACCCATGGCCACTGCCACTAAATTGGATGAAGATGCTAAAGGCAAGAGAGTAGATATCTCAGTCTACAGAGGCATGGTTGGTTCTCTACTCTACCTCACTGCAAGTAGGCCAGACATCATGTTTGCTACATGCTTGTGTGCAAGGTTTCAATCAAATCCAAAGGAATCACATTTGATTGCAATAAAAAGGATCTTTAGATATCTGAAGGGCACTCCTAACTTGGGATTATGGTACCCTAAGGACACAGGGTTCAATCTGGTTGGCTACTCTGATGCTGATTATGCTGGATGCAGAGTGGATAGGAAAAGCACCTCAGGAAGCTGCCAGTTTCTTGGACAAAGGTTAGTTTCTTGGTATAGCAAGAAGCAACAATCTGTGTCAACTTCTACAGCTGAGGCTGAATACATAGCTGCTGGAAGTTGCTGTGCTCAAGTGCTTTGGATTAGAAATCAACTTAGAGATTATGGACTTGTGTTGGAAAGAATTCCAATCATGTGTGACAACACAAGTGCAATCTCTATAGTTGCCAATCCTGTCAATCATTCTAGAACAAAGCACATTGACATCAGATATCATTCCATAAGAGAACATGCAACTAATGGAACCATTGAGTTGCATTATGTCTCTACAGATAAACAACTAGCTGATATATTCACTAAGCCATTAGATGAAGCCACCTTCACAAGGTTGGTAAGTGAGATTGGAATGCTGAATTCTTCAGATTCTGGCTAAGTGAATACATCATCTAGATTGTTGCAGCAGTAAACACTTACTTTATCTAAATTCTCAATATTTTTGAAGTAAGTGTTGGCTGAAATATGATTTATAAATATTTCAAATCTGTTGCATATGTTGAAAATCATATTTTTGTTAACTTAAAATTTCTATGAAATTTTGAGAAAATCACTATTTGGTTTGCTAGGATATTTTTCAATGAATATGTCTGGTAAATTTTTACAAGATAGTGAAAATCAAATTTTTATGAGTGATGGGTATAGTTCGATAAGTCAGACTTCTCGAATGATTCACTATTCGACATCTCTAATAAGTCTCATTAGAGTACTCTTGAGTTCTCGAATAGAGTCTTTCTGAGATATCGAATAGAGGAATTATTGACTTCTCGAATATAGTAACTGAGTTCTCGAATGATTGAGTTCTCGAACACTATATTTGAGTTCTCGAATCATTTGAAAAGGCTGAATTCTCGCTGAATTTTAATCGATTTTGGACTTTTTGTCTAAAAATTTAATTCACTCATAAAAACACATTTTATTTAATTTAGAATTATTTCTAAGTTAGATAACTGCCAGCTGTGAGTTTCTATCTGCTTGAGTTATCGATTAAGCCATTCTTGACTTCTCGAATAGTTGTTTTCTACTTCTCGAATGCCTGACTTGTCGATACAAAACAGTCTGCTAATCGACAATTCAAGTACTTCATACTTATACAATCTCACATCTATTCGATTCATTTCATTCGATTTCTCAAGCATCTACACACTCTAAACCCCTGAAACCCTAGCTACGAAAAGCCAAATTTCTTCTTCAACCTTCAATTTCTTTTCTCTCTTCTACACAAATGGCAACAGTAAAGTTCAACACCAACTTCATCGCTCTCACTAGTGATGTTGAAGCACCCAATGCAAATTTCAAGTGCTTTGTGAAATGGATGGCTGAGTCATATATCAAGGATGCACTCTCTGCAAACCCAACTCTGTATCTCGATATTCTGGAACAATTCTGGAGTACTGCTATTGTGGAGGTTGTAGCCCTGGAAAACGCAATCACTTCCTATGTCATCTACTGCAAGGTTCAAGATAAGGAAATCACTATCACTACTGCAGACATGAACCAAGCACTAGGACTACAACAAGAGTCATTTGACAGAATGGCCACTAATGCAGAGTTGGAGGAATTCTTTGAATTCATAAACTACTCAGATGGGATTAACCTTGGAAAGCTAAACAGAAAGAATCTGAGAAAGGAGTGGAGCTATGTGTTTGCAACTCTTCTCCAAGTCTTCACTGCCAGGAAGTCAAGCTTTGATCAAATCAGTGCACCTGTGCAGCAAATTGGATATGCTTTGGCCTATGGAAAGAAGATAGATGTTGGCCAAATCATACTTCAAGAATTATATGGGAGACTTGGTAAGAACACAACCAAGAGAGGTACTGATATTTTCTTCCCTCGCTTTATTCAATCTGTACTTAATTATAAAAATGCTTCATTGATTGAATTGCCTGGGATTGATAAAAATAAAATAGGCTATCCTAAGTCCATGACCAAACTCATTTTTGGTAACTTGGAAACTAGGAATGATGTGGATGTAAGACTGAACATAACTCCTCATATGGAGAGTTTGTTTAGGACTTACCCCCACAAAATGCCAACATTTGATGCAAAATCTAAGTTAGCACAGCCCAAGCAAGTAGAACAAAATGCTAACCCAGGGCCTGCTAACCAACCCTCTCAACCAAACACTCTACCTCTTACTGAGCCAACTGCATCATCCTCTCAAAAGGGTGATGTTAGTAAAAAGAAGAGAAAGGAAGTAATGTCTGCACCTTTAAATATCTTGTCTGAAGCAGCATTAGCTGTTGAATTAGGTCTAGGAAGTGAGGAATCTGAGTTACCCTTGCACAGAACAAAGAAGAAGAAAACTAAGACCACCTCTTCAGTCACACAAATGGCTGAAGTTGTAAAATCAGGGGCACACAGCTCACTAGGTGTATCCTCTCAACAGGGTGCACCTATAGAATCAAGCATCCTCCCCAATGCACCTTCTTGTATAGAGTCAGCACATGGGAGTGATAAGGCTGGCACAACACTGAGTGGAGAGCACATCACTCTTGAAACTCCCTCTATCTCTCAGGGGGAGTTGCCAAAATCTACTCTAAAACACACTTCTCTTCCAGAATCTATCTCTGAAATTTCTTTGGAGCCTGCAACTCAGACAACTGAGATGCAAGGTATTGATCATCAAGAATCCTTTTCTCTTGATGAGCCAATAATTTCAAGTGACTTAGTGCATGACACTTTGTTCACCACTCAGAACCCACATTTAGATGGTGAGGGAATGCATGCTGAGGCATATCCTAATGACACAATCACAAACACAGAGGTTCCCCTAGTTTTTACTAGAGACTCTGTGCCTGTGTCAACTGCTGGTGTAATTCATCCCACTTCTGTGGTGACACCAGTAGTAGAGTCAATCCATCCGGTTACAGAAGTTACATCTGTAACTGAGGAGACTAGCTTGCCTAGCTCTAGCTCTGACTTCATGTCAACATGGCTGAAGCCTGTGCAACATGACAGTGCTTCAGGATCAGGGTCTGTTCCACAACAATTGACGGTTGAAGCACTTCAAAGCTTAATTGTGGACCAGATTCCTGAGTTCACAAAGATTGCTCAGCACCTTCTCACTGCAGACATGCCCAATCCAGACTATGAGGCTATTCTGTTATGCCATAGGGATGATGTGGAAGTGCAGAAGTCAAAGATCATTGATGATGCTGAGAGAGATGGCAACATAGATGCCTGGTTGCAAGGAAAATATGATATTACTCTCGATGAAGCACTTCAGTATCTCAGGGAGGAATACATCACTTCACTGGGCTCCAATGCAAAATCCCTGTCACCTGGTGAAGTGTATGAAGCTGTAAATGATTCCTACAAGGGTTTCCTCAAGGCTGCACACTATCTTGGCAAGGGAGTCAAAACTGAAGTCAACAGGGTGTGTGATAAGACAGCCACTTCAGTAGCAGAAGTCAAGAGGGCCTTTGATGCTAAATTTCCTCAATTGGACAGTGTGTTCAAGGACATCAAACACTGCAACTCTACCTGCACTCAGGTGGACAATGGGCTGGCTATGCTAAAAGATGCTGTCACAGGTCTGGGGCATCAATTTCAGAATCTATCTGACCAGACTACAGATGCCAATGCCATGCTGAGAATAATGTTCAAGAATCTCTATGGAGATAGGCTAGTGACTGATGTTCCTGTGCATGAATTGTCTAAATATGAAGTGAAGAGGCTGCAGGATCAATCTTTATCTGGTTTTAAGGCCAATGAGCTATTCACTAAGGTCAACACTCTTGAGCAGGAGGTAGCTACTCTCACCAAGACCAATGCTCATCTCACAGACAAGGTTGCATTGCTAAATGATCAGTTGGACACTCAAGCATCCACCACAGCTGATGTCCTTCTGCATCAACAAACCATGTTAGCTGCAATGACGAAGCATATGGGTCTCCCTCTACCTGATGAATCTTCAATCCCAAAGGACATTTCTACAGCCTCTGTGCCTGACAACAAGCCTAAGGGGGAGAAGAAGGCTAGGAGGAACTCAAATTCAAAGGGGGAGACAAAGGGAGAGAAAGGCATAATAATCAAAGAGGGTGGTCAACAAAGGGCTGCTTCTAAGTCTCTAGCAAATGTGCCTGGCAAGGGAAAAGCCAAAGTAGATGAGCCTCCATCTATCTTGCCAGTTGTCACCTTACCAACTGTGCACATCACTACTCCTGGAGGACAAAAGCAATCCATAACTACCACAGTGGTTGCAGGGAGTATGCCATCTGACAAACCTCAAATCTCTATATCTGAGAGTGCCAAGCCTGTAGAAGTCAAAGTTGTTACTGAGGCCAAGCTACAAGAAGTTGCTAACTCCAATGACTATCATGATAAAGCCTTCTTGGAGTTTCTGAAAGCCATAAGGGAACAGGTTGGTGACACTCAGTTTTATCTGAGGGAGGTGAAGAAGCAGATAGACTACATCACTGTCATCCCCAAGAAAGTCAACAATTTATGGGTCAAGGAGATAGTGATGGTTTCCAAACTAAAGATATGGCATCTAACATACTAGACTCTACAAGACCTAAAGCACTCAGAGATAGATGCCATACTTGAGCTCATTGAGAAGAAGAATGAGAACAGCAAGAGTCTGTTTGATGATTTGAGGAATGGTCAACCTACAAGGCTACCAGAAGTGATCAAGAAGCCATGGACAATCATTTATCAGTCTGGTACCAGAATTGAAGATATCAAGCAACTGGTCATTCCCCATGATCTCACCACTAGAAATCACAGACTGATCATTGCTATCATTGATCAATTACAGAAGAAGGTTGGAGCCAGAAATGCTGAAGAAATTGAGGCACTGCATATCCTCAGAACCTATATTGCAACTGGTGAAATTCCAGAGATGGCTCAACCTAGGAGAAATAAGGATGATGATTCTGAAGACAAAGGTGATGGGAGGAGAAGACATCACAGGAGAGATAAGGGTGATGAAGATAAGAAGAAAAAGGGGGACAAGGATGGAAAGGATGATGATGACCAGGGTAAAACATATGTGAGAAAGAGTGGAAGACAGCAAGCCTTAGGCAATGCTAGCAGTAATCTCACCACAACACAAGACTCTAAGTCTAGGGTGAATACTGTTAGTAGTGACCTAGCAAAATCTACATCTATGGCTTCTGCAACTGTCTTACCATCTCAAGAAAAGAAGAAGATTCAAGTCAAGAAACCATGTGTATGTTTCAGAAAGCAATCTGCTAATGGAATACTACTATGGTCTACCAACCAAGGTCAAAGATTTCTGCCAAGCAACCATGTCAAGAGGATAAAGTTTAAACATACTGCAAGGAGAGTGAAGCTATCCAAATCTAGAGCCCTAACAATCATTCCAGGATTAAAACTCCAGCCACTTGATGAAGACTTTGATGAAGAGCAACTGCTATTTCTAAGAGCTCAAAAGATATGCTATGCTGCAATTGTGGATGACCACCTTGTAATCAAGTACACTGATGGGAAAGAAATGAAATTCAAACAAGGGGGTTGTCAACATTGGGGTAAATTGTATGAGATAGAAAGAATCATTGCATTGCTGGATTCTAAGGACAAGGTGGAGAAAGTATGGAAGCTGGAATTGATTGACTTTGTGAAAATGAAGAAAGAATATGCTGAGAAGATAAGGAAGGGCTGCTATGAGAAATGGTTAGAAAGGGAGAAAGAAATTGATAGACTGGAGATTGAAGCAGAAAAGCTAAGGGCAAAGGGATTGTGTAGAGTTCATTTTGATCCCTATGTGGTGAAGTATAGGAGGAGAAATGGAGATAGTGTCAATATAATAATGAACCTACTCAGTCACTATCCTGCCAACATTCTGAAGCCAGTGCTTGAAGATTTCAAAAACTCTATTATGATTGAAGAATTGGATGCTATGACAGAAATCATGAGAGCAGTAGATGAGATTGCAAGAAAGGAGAAATAAAGGAAACAGAAAGCATATGATGATCTACAAGCCAAGGCAATGGAGATGCAATCAAAAGAAAACGGCTAGTACCTCATCATACTGTGAGAAGTATTTATCTTGTAATTTCATTTATGTGTTCAATCAAAATACATACCTGTACTTTTAAAGTTTTATCTTTATGTATGTTAGGCTTGTTATCAGACATGAAATTGTGACTAAGGGTCTCACTCACAATTTGGGGGAGATTGTTAGTTACAGAGGCATGCCTGTACACATCTAATAACAAGCCTAATTGTTTGTAATGCTTTGCATTACTTACTTGACCTCTTAACTGAGGGAACCTCTAGTTGTAGAGTTTCTGTTTGTATTGTACTTGTAATAGGCATCAAATCCTAGTTGTGTAACTGTACAAATAGAGTCTAGAATAATGCTTGAAAGAAGTTCCATGGTTCATGCCTCAAGCAAGGAGTTAAAGACTGCCAAATAATCACAGTTGGGATTTGAAGAAATGAAGAATTTGCCTAAGTACCAATTCGAGAAGTATATTTGTCTATTCGAGAAGTCCAGCATTCGAGAAGTCAGAGATTCGATATCTCAAGACACTATTCGATATCTCTGAATACACTGTTCGATATCTCATTCGATATCTCAGGGATTCGATATGTCTACTACTCTATTCGAGAACTCAAGAAGTCAACAAGTCAAGATGGTATTCGAGTTCTCAAAGAGTCAACAAGTCAAAGTTCCATTCGATATCTCAAAGACTCAGAAAGCTATTCGACAACTCAAGGATTCGATAAGTCAAATGCTCTATTCGACAACTCAAGGAATCCTGATGGAAAAGAGCTATTCGAGAAGTGGTTCGATATGTCACTATAACAGTATTCGAGAACTCAGAGTTATCGATCAAGTCAATTCTAGTTCTCGAATCACTTACTTAGTCACTTCTCGAATACATTCTTGGAGACAAAATACTGAAGAAATTGTACAAGTCAGAAACCTGCAACAAGCCAATGCACTTTATGGACCACAACCTGTAACGTGCTCTGGAAAGCCTACAAGGAAGCTTGGAGAGATATAGAAGAGACAAGGAGCTAAAGAAGTGGATCTAAACAGGCTTTGCAAAGTCAAATCTGTAACCGTTTGGACTCTTACTAAAAAAGGATAGACAGACTAGAAAGTAATTTGTTTAGCTACCTTATTTGTAGTAAGCAGGCTGTATCCATGTTCTATAAGGACACAGCCTCACTTCATAACTTAGTAACTTTTGTGAGTCTAGTTTTTCATACACTGTAAGCTATATCTCTCTGAGAAAAACGAAGCTGAGAATACTACCATTTGTATTCACAGATTGTAGCAACCTTTATCTAATATACATTAGATTAAAGTGATATTGTGTCTTGTGTTGTTTATTTATCCGTACCTTAATTTCTGCACACACAGGCACTTATCTGCTACACAGACTCAACCCAAGAAAAGTTCAAGAATCCATTCACCCCCCCCTCTGTATTCTTTTACCGTGTTCAATACTCAACAAATATTAATATTATGAACCAATCATCAAAACAAATACAACCCGCGTTGAAAAGTTCAAAATCCATCTTTATTGTTTTTTTTTAATTTATCTTTCATTTTATTTCTCTCTTTTTTAGAGAATATTTCTACGTATCATGTTAACAAATTTTTCACCCATATTATGAGAATTCGGTATATTTATTCAATATCGAATCCTTAAAATATTTATTATATTAATTCATTGAAAATATTTGTATGGTCATGGTAAATTTTTCGATAACATTTAAAAAATATATAGAAACTTAATCCTCACGACTCCAATAAATCATTAGACTGTCTATCAAAAAAAGATTGCATGTTTCAGTCATATGAGAAAGTATATTGTTGTGGGAGGATTTTAGCACAACAGATTATGAGGCCTCGTGCTGGAATAGCGCCAATAAACAAGGAATCATCCAACCACCCAGAAAGGCTCGTGGTTGATGATCAATGGCTAGCCGCCCGGGAAGGCACACGACTAGGGTTACCGAAGAACACGGGATGTGGTTCCTCGGAAGGATCGGACTGAATCTACGGAATGAGAGTTCAAGGACCAAATGTTGGCCAGCCAAGAACCCTAATTTGACTGTGTCACACAAGAGTGCTCGTGCTCTAGCTACTCAAGGAGTGTAAAGTGTCGAAGAAGATCCCGTAAACTGCCTACATACCACTATTTATAGTGGATCAAGCCCGAATGTAGTTCTTGTATGATATGATTGTTTGTTCATGATGAGTTATCCTCTCTCCAGTGGGATAATGACTGTTATTTCTGATAATAATCGAGTGTGATGTATAAAATCAGGTTACCAAGCAGTTTAGGTAACATAGAATGATTATCTCTTGTATTTATCATGATTTTGTATCATTTATCAAGTATATATGACATATATCCTCAAATAACTGAATGTTTATCTGTTTGAGAGTGTTTTTAGATGATATAGACGTATTCCTAAAAAATAGGAGGCATGCCTTATCTGTATTGGCAGCCTAATCAGGCTTCCGGCGGAAGCTGGGGGTACCGCCCGGTAGCCTGGCTCCGGTACCCCCCCCCCCCCGGTAACCCCTATCACGGGAGCTACTCTGGAAGCTCTACTGGATGACTGGTAATAGTTATAGGTTATCCTCAAGGGGATGCCTTGAGACCCTTAGCCATGTGTTCCCGTGCTGCAGCGTACATGGTAACCCCTAGGGCTACCGTAGGCCTCCGGAAACCTGACAGATTACTCATTCTCTTCATGGATCTGGACCCTAATCCTCTAGTGGGCCTAAATCTAACCCATGCGAGATTTTGGTCACAACAACTACCCCCCGGTTCCCTGAAGTACTGTGTGCAAGGGGAACCTTATTATCCACGGGGTGCCGGTTGCTAAGAAAATTCATCTTTTTGCTATCTTGCTAAATCAACACCACATGTCAATACTGAAAATTCTTAATCATAGAGTTGGGACTAATTCTGATGTTTATAATTAGCAGCTCTCGTATTTGTGCTACAGAAGTTCAAATCAGCATAAAAGCGGAAGCCTCGTATTTTTACTCGTTTAAGGATAGATTAATCATTTTAATTCTTTGGAAATAAAATGATAACTATTGAGGAGGAAAAAATAGGCTAGGACTCTACCGTTTTTTGCACAGATAAATTGAAAAAATCAGCCATTTTCCCAGCAAAGGACGTTTCCCACCCCATCTCATTTTCTGTGCCACATTCATTAATCAAGGGGGGACACGTCTCTTTTCTCACCGTTTGTATATATCTATTCCCTTAACCCTTTGTATTTTATCTTTTCTCCACATCCTCTTTTGGGCAAGCAAGGGTTGCAAAGAAGTTTCCGACGAGAGCTAAGACATTCGAACTCCCGTTTCTACACTCTTCACCCAGGTATGTCTGTGACCTTGGAATTAGTACTGTAAATCATAGTAGCCATGCATATCTTGTGTTCTATGCCTCATATGTCCGTATATGCATATTAATGTTTGTCTTTGAATCGACACTTGTTTTGATACCATCCATTTCGGTTTACCCAAGTTTCATATGTTTGGTCTTTGATCCATGCTATACTTTTCAATTGTTGACCCTGTTTTGGATAGATCTGACTGGTTGAACTTTTATAAAGAATTGTATGTGTAAATCTTCTTGCTCATAGTGCATGTATCTGAGGGATTTCGGGCGATTTGTATTCCGGTTGCCCCTTCTAATCACTTTTCTAGATGCTCATGGCATGCTCGATGTTTGTTCTCATTGACTTGTTAAGCTAATACTTGGGGATTATTGATAGGGGTGTGACCATAGTGCCTTAGAAAGATTCCCGTGGTTCCTATTTTATTCTGGTAACCCCAGCATCATCATATTAGGTTGCCGTGTCGATGACTATTTTCACACTCTAGCTCTCTTTTGGCTTGGCCATTTTTGCATATTCTGGGTGTCCCGTTGGTTGGGCGTTAGAAACATTTCCCAACTCTAAGTCATCCCACTTCAATCCCCTTTGTTAACCTGCTTCCTATTTGTGGTTGCAGATGTCTCTTTCATCGGCATCGAGGGAGTCTTCCCAGTCATTAGGATATTTATCACCCGTGTCTGGGGAACCGTCTGATTCGGGGTCAACTCATCTGAATAATCTTTTGCTTTCCCAGCCCCTGCTTGAATCTAAACCATCAATTAGCTCCAGGACACGTTCCCAGGTAGAAGTAATAGACCCCTTGTCTGCTGAGATTGTCAGCCGGTATCCTAGCCTTTCCCTGGAGGCCGGTTCATCGAATTCGGATGGTGGAGAGGCAGAAAGGATTGATGTTAGTTCCAACACTGATGAAGGGGAAAAAACTATAAATGATCTCTGGCTGGGTGGTGAACAACCATTCTTCAGCAATGATGATGTGATGGGAAGGAATGATAATGCTGAGATGCCGTTGGTGGCAGAGGTTGAGCGAAAGCCCCATGTTCCTGCAGGTTCTGTTCCCTCTTGTGAGGATACAGATTCGTCCATGAATGCTGACAGACTTGCGCGGTTGAAGGAATCATGCAATCCAGGATGCGACCTGGTGGTACCTAGCATTGGTGAGAGGTGCCACAGGTTCGACAACTTTGAACCTGACCAAGCTATACCTAATGCAGTACTGTCTGCATCCTTTTTCAAGCTGGGATTCTCTATGCCGATGCATCCGTTTTTTGTTGACATGCTGAACTTCTATGAGATAGCTCCTATGCAACTGTCACCTAATTCCTTCAGGGTGGCGGCATGTATGTATATCCTTTACGATCAGACCTTTTCTGCCCCTATTACCCCTAGGGAATTGGGGTACTTTTATCAACTAAAGGGTGTAGGAAGGAAGATAGGTATTTTTTACCTTACCTCCTGGAATGACAGACAAGGGAGATGTATTAAGGGAAATAAGCGGGGAATGTATGACTGGATGGAAATGTTTTTGTATTGTTATGATTGTGAAGGGATGAGAAAAGAGTGGAATCTGACTCCGGGTAAGCATCTGGTACCCTCGTTCATTACTGGTAACCTTTATTTGGTTAATTTTCTACATAGCTCTTACCCCCTTTTTACTATCTATTATCTCATTTAGGGATCCCATCGCAAACTTTGCTCGAGGGGGCTGAAGCAAAGAGAGCCGAAAAGATTATGAGGTTGGCTGCTAGTTTAGGAGATGGCGAGAGTTTGTTAACTCCGGAAACCTTAGTGAGGTTGGGATTTGCGAGACTCCTGGCTCCCTCTCCCCCTGCCCAGGGGAGGGAGGCTGATGAAGGATTGGAAAGAGAGCCTAGACCTCAGGGTACTGACAGGAAGCGTGGAAAGAGAGATGGGGCTTCCGCTGACTTCTCTCCCGGTACCCCAGGCTACCGCTCCCTACACCTTTTCCTTACATTCTCACTAAACATGTCATGCTCCTTTGTTCATAGATACTCGTTATTAGTGGCGTCTCTATTGCTTTTCTCATGTATATGCTTCGAAACTGTGTAGTACTTGTTGCATTTCTCTTACTCATGTTATCATATGCATCCAGAAATCGGGCTCCGGTAACCCTACTGGTAACCTGATATTTCCTCATATAGTTACGTGTTACGGTTACTAACATCTCCAATGTTCCATCATTTCAGGTATGTCAGGATCTGTGCCATCCTTCATCAAACCATCTGATAAATATGAAGATTTATTTCCTGAAGACGATTTGCTCATGATGGAAACCCCTATTGCCGCTACTCCGATTTCCAGGGTCCCAGCTCCTGCACCCTTCAAGGTTGAGCTTTCAGCTACTGAAAAACGTAGATTATCTCAAGCTTCCGGGAGTTTCAAGACTACCCCAGAAACTCGATCTTCGAAGAGAGTTAGGATATCTCAGCAAGATACGCCTGTAGGTGAAGTGGAGCAGTTCTATCAGATGTCTGGAGGTCAGATTCCCATGGAGACGATTGCTGGGTGGGTTAAACAGAAAACCTCTGATGCTGCGAGATCCATGCTGTTTTCAGCGGGCGAGAGCTTCTTTCATCAACTTAGGCTTTCCAATCAAATGGCCCTGGCTACCCGTGGCGATATGAGGCTCCGAGAGGAAATCAAGCAATTGAAGTTAGATATGCAAGCCGTGGAAGGTGAGAAGAAGAAGCTGTCTGAGGCTGGTAAGAGGTTGAAGGGAGAGTTATCTGTGTTAGCCAAGGAAAAGGATAAGTTGGGCAAGTTGGTTGCCACTCAGGAAGAAGAGAAGGAAGAAAGGATGGTAGTCCATGCCTCCGAGATTAAAGAACTGAAGTTACAGGTGGATTCCCTGCAAGCATCGGTCAGAAGGCTCAAAGAGGCCCTTCCAGAAAGGTATAACTTGGGTTTCGCTAAGGGGGCTACCGATTACATGAGGTCTACTTGGCAAGTGATGCCTGACCTGAATTGGGCGCTTCTAGGTGAGGATGCCGTAAAGCAGGTGGAGAACTTCAAAGCAGAGGCTGCCAAGGCGATACCCAAGTCACCGATACCTCTGAAGGATACTACCGAAAATGTCCAAGATACCAAGGTGGAAGCTCCTGCAAGTGCGATCGAGGTTACTCCAGGTGATGCCATTAAAAAGGTTGACCCTGTCGAGGATTCCCCTAGTTCTGAGGCTACCAAAGACCTTTCCTCTCCTCAGTGACTTTCTCTCCAGCCATTTCAAACTTTATTCTCGTTTGTTTGTGAACTTTTGGTTTTAACTTAGGGGGTGGGCTCCTATAACGCTCCACAGATGTAAGGATTTGGCTCTTTAACTCTGTTCGTCGTATGGCCTCGGGCCTGGTACTTTTGAATTTGCTTTCGTAATGCATGTTTATCTTATTATCTGGTTTTTTATGTAGTAGGTATGATTGTCGCATCATTTCTGATTATGCAACGAGAACCAACTTGGACTTAATAATCCTTACTCATCGAACCCCCATAGTACTCATTCTCTAGGGTACCAATATGCTAAGTAAGAAAGGTACTACGATAACTTAAAATAGTGCGTAACTAAACACCACCATCGAATTCTATCCGGTAAAATGACTCTCCTCACTAATTCTAAAACAGGTTTGTACAAGTGCTCAGAGGATATATGTCATATATATGTTGATTAAATAGATATTAGATCATGAATCAAGATAAGAACGATAGAATGGTATCGCAGTGTAAAAGAGTACAAGAGTAAATATGGCAACACATACCTGGAAAGGTGGCCATAAAACTGATAGACTACTTGTACCTTTGTCTGCTTGGTTGTCACTGTGGGTGTGGGGGTACCGTCCGGTATCCCTATAGCATTTGGAAGCCCGAAGGCAGGAATCTGACACCGGGAGCCCCGTGGCCGGTAGCCCCTATCCGGTAGCCTGGGTACCGGGGCTCAGCCTGGAAACCTTTGTTCCGGGAGTCCCAGCCTTTTAATAAATCATGTGTGGTGATGCCATGTAGGCCAATCCTGCAAAGATGTCTTGCAATAAAGGGATCCAAGTGGGTAGACCAGGGTACCACACAAGCCCAAATGATGAAGGAAACCATGTATGCCGAACATGGTTCCATACATGCCTTGATAACCAAGTAAGCCATGTGAACCACTCAAGGTTCCATACATGTCTGGTATTGAAGGGATCCAAGTGTGCCAATCAGGGTACCACACAAGCCGAAATGATGAAGGGAACCATGTATGCCGAACAGGGTTCCATACATGCCCTGATAACCAAGTAAGCCATGTGAACCACTCAAGGTTCTGTACATGTCTGGTAATGAAGGGATCCAAGTGTGCCAATCAGGTTACCACACAAGCCCAAGTAATGAAGGGAACCATGTATGCCGAACAGGGTTCCATACATGCCCTGGTAACCAAGTAAGCCATGTGAACCACTCAAGGTTCCGTACATGTCTGGTAATGAAGGGATCCAAGTGTGCCAATCAGGTTACCACACAAGCCCAAGTAATGAAGGGAACCATGTATGCCGAACAGGGTTCCATACATGCCCTGGTAACCAAGTAAGCCATGTGAACCACTCAAGGTTCCGTACATGTCTGGAAATGGCAAAAATTTGAAATTCTGATAATTTCAACCTGTTAAGCTGAGAGGTGTATCCACTACTACCCCCCTAGTTCTGGATGGTAGCCTAGCTGCCATGTAGAACTATGCTTGTAGGTCTTACATATCTTTCTGAAAATATTTATAAGTGGTAAATGTAAAAGAAAACAATCAACTTCTACTTTTACTAAAAATCAAAGAGTACGAATACATCAAATTTCATCCAGACGGGGTGTGCATCCACTACCCCCCGGGCATCTATTGAAAATCATGAAATCCTAAGAACTGAAAGGGAAATGGTGCAACCACAACTAGTAGGTTGCCTTTATTCATCCTAAGCCTGAAAGAGGCCTACGTTTGCTCTGAAAAGAGTCTTACTGATAGTACTTTTTTAGGTGCTCGGCATTCCAAGCACGGGGAATAGTGTTCCCATCCATGTCTTCAAGGTGGTAAGTGCCTTCCCAAAAGATAGACTTTATTTTGTAAGGCCCTTCCCAGTTTGCTCCAAAGGCTCCGTGCCCGGGAACCCGCATATTGGGCATCATTCTTCTCAGTACTAGGTCGCCAACCTTGAGGGGTCGAGGGCGTACCTTGTTGTTATAGTATTTGCGGGTCCTCTGCTGGTAAGCCGCAAGTTTCAGCTGAGCGGTAGCCCGGCTTTCCTCTACCATGTCTAGGGCCAGCCTCTGATTTATTTCATTTGATTCTTGACTGAAATTGTCCCTTCGGTAGGACCCTGTCCCGACTTCCACTGGGACCATAGCTTCACAGCCATAGGTTAGAGCAAAGGGAGACTCTCCGATTGTGGACCTGGGAGTGGTGTTGTAAGACCACAAGACCATTGGAAGCTCCTCTGGCCAATTTCCCTTTTTATCTTCCAACTTGGCTTTTAGAGTGTGCTTGATGATTTTATTCACAGCTTCCATCTGCCCATTGCTTTGGGGGTGGCAAACGGCTGAAAAATCTTTCTTTATTTCCAAGTCCTCACATAGACTTCTCATTTCTCTACTATCAAATTGCTTGCCATTGTCTGAGATAAGCTTGTACGGTACCCCGTATCTACATATAATGGCTCGCTTAACAAATTCCTTCAGCTTACCGGCAGTGATGGTAGCTAGGGGTTCTGCCTCTGCCCACTTGGTAAAGTAGTCAAGGGCTACCACGGCATATTTCACACCACCTCTGCCTTTGGGAAGCTCCCCAATCAGGTCAATCCCCCATATTTCAAAGGGCCAGGGGCTTCCAATGGGTCTTAGTTCCACAGCTGGGTTGCTATTGAAGTTAGCAAACCTTTGGCATTGATCACAAGCTTTAGCAAAGTCATAAGCATCAGTTTTCATGGTAGGCCAGTAATAGCCCTGTCGGAGAATTTTGTGGGCCAAGGAGGTACCCCCCGAGTGGTTGCCACAAATGCCTTCATGAATTTCCCTTAGGATGTATTCACATTCATTTCCAGATATGCACTTAAGTAGAGGTTGATTAAATCCCCTCTTGTATAGGATGCCATCATAGATCACATAACGGGCAGCCTTATATTTGAGTTTCCGAGCTTCATCTTTGTCTTCCGGAAGTGTCCCCTTGGTGATATACTCACGTATTGGGGTTGTCCATTGGCTTTCCATTGAAGAATCTATTTCCATAGTCTCATCTCGATGGATACTTGGTTGGAGTTGCACTTCAAGGGGTATCACCCCTAACAGGACAGCTTCTTTTTGGGATCCCAACTTGGCAAGGGCATCGGCATTGGCATTTTCCACCCTTGGAATTTGATTTAGATTTAGCAATTTGAACCTACTGATAAGTTCTTGGGCATACCTCATGTAGAGTTCAGTGCGGGGGCCTCGACTCTGGAAGCTTCCTTTAATTTGCCATACAATCAGCATGGAGTCACTAAACACATTTAGGTATTCTACCTTCATTTCCAGAGCCAGTTTCAAACCAGCAATCAGGGCCTCATACTCTGCATCATTGTTGGTAGCCCTGAAGCCAAAGTGTATGGCACTCTGAATTCGGTGCCCCTCTGGGCTTACCAACTCTATTCCTGCACCTCCTCCATTATTATTTACTGCACCATCAACATACAGGTTCCACCATAATTGGGGGCTTTCGGCATCCCCTTCGGTAACTGGGGCTACCGGGGTACAATCTTCTCTGGTAACCTCAAAATCAGGAGGAAACTCCAGTAAGAAATCGGCCAGTGCTTGGCCTTTGATAGCAGTTCGGGGCTTTTAATCAATTTCAAACTGTCCTAGCTCAACAGCCCATTTCATCATTCTACCAGAGGCTTCCGGCTTGTGCATCACTTGCCTTAGCGGGAAGGATGTTCTAACTTCAATTTTATGGGCTTGAAAGTATGGCCTTAGCTTCCTGGAAGCCAATATTAGAGCATATGCTAGCTTTTCCATGCTGGGATACCGGGTTTCCGCATCAAGCAGCCTTTTGCTCACATAGTATACCGGGTATTGTACTTGTTCTTCCTCCCGGATCAACACAGCACTTATAGAGTATTCAGAAACAGCTAAATATAAAATGAGTACCTCACCTTCCAAGGGTTTGGAGAGCAAGGGTGGGCTTCCCAGCTGTTCTTTTAGTTTCTTGAAGGCTTCCTCACATTCCGGGGTCCATTCAAAGTTTTGACCCTTCTTGATAGCCTTGAAAAACTCCTTGCATTTGTCGGAAGACCGAGATACGAATCTATTTAGGGCTGCTACCCTTCCGGTAAGCCCTTGGACTTCTTTTACATTCCTTGGGGACCTCAGTTCCAGCAATGCTTTGATTTTGGCAGGGTTTGCCTCAATCCCTCTGTGGTTCACAATGAATCCAAGAAATTTTCCAGACTCCACCCCAAAAACACACTTTTGGGGGTTCAGTTTCATCCGGTACTTCCTTAGGATATCAAACATCTTAGATAGGTGCAACACATGGTCGGCTGCCACCTTTGATTTGACCAACATATCGTCAACATAGACTTCCATAGTCTTACCAATCTGTTCTTTAAACATCATGTTTACCAGCCTCTGATAGGTAGCCCCGGCATTCAATAGCCCAAACGGCATCCCCACATAACAGTACAGTCCTCTATCAGTTATGAAGCTGGTATGCTCCTGGTCCGGTTCAAACATTGGTATCTGGTTATATCCGGAGTAGGCGTCCATGAAACTTAGCAAAGCATGGCCTGCCGTGGCATCCACCAGTTGATCAATTCTGGGTAGCGGGAAGCTATCCTTAGGGCATGCCTTATTTAGATCAGTAAAGTCAACACATGTCCTCCATTTCCCATTAGGCTTCCGGACCAGTACTGGGTTTACTAGCCATGTTGGGTAGAAGGATTCTTTGATCAAACCAGCCTTCAATAACCGGTCTACCTCTTCCTGGAGGGCGGTAGCCCTTTCACCACTGACAGGCCTTCTCTTCTGCCGGATACCCCTTCTCTCAGGGTCGATGTTCAAGTGGTGGCACATGACTTTTGGGTCAATCCCCACCATGTCAGAATGACACCATGCAAACACATCAAGGTTGCTTTTAAGGAAAGCAGTTAACCTTTCTCTTGTATTTTTATCTAGCTGTTGCCCGATTTTCAAGATTTTACTAGGATCTTCAGCATCCACTAGTATAGGGATAGTATCCTCGGCAGCCCCTGCCTTTTCCAGGGTACCGGGCATCCTGGGATCAATGTCAATCTCAACCGGGAGTCCTCTCTCCGCTCCCTGGTTCTCATTCTCTAGCATTGCTCCGTCTAGATCATCATCTGAGGCACTTTTTACTATGCCTTCCAGTGAAATGTTATGAATTTCATCATTTTTTTCGGCAGCTTCCAACAACAAGCTTTGTGGTGGTACTACCCCCCGAAAATTAGGAACCTCTTCAGTAGGTTCATCTGGCAATTCCACTATCATGATGGCATTACACGATGCTCTTTCAAACTTCTGTGGCTCAAGCCCATGGCTTCTCATTAAGGCTTCTCCATCAGCCTTTTCTTCAACTTGAATAGGTTTGTCTGCCTTCTCGGCAGCCTGCACAGCTCTGTTATAGCATTCCCTTGACTCATGTTGACATCCTTTCACACACCCAATGCCATTTGGTGTAGGAAACTTCATTGAAAAGTGGTATATTGAGGTTACCACCCTCATATCTTTCAATACTAGTCTACCGAGAATTGCATTGTGGGATATGTCTTCATTTACCACCATGAATTCTGCCATTTGGGTGGCCTTGCAGGGATCCACACCCAATGTCAAGGGTAATTTGACCCTGCCCATGATTTGGACCGGGTTACCGGTAAACCCATATAGCTCATTATTGGTAGGTAGTAACTCTTTGTCCAAAAGTCCCAATTTCTGGAATGTGGTATATGCCAAGATATTTACTGAGCTTCCATTATCAACCAGCACTCTGTGCACATTCATTCCACCAATACTCACGGTTACCACCAAAGCATCATTATGAGGGTGGTGAACCCACTTGGCATCCTCCTCGGTAAAGGAAATATCAGCGGTTTCCCCTTTAAACAGCTTAGGGGGCCTTTCTGCAAGGTGGAACACATTAGTTAGGGGTTTGTCCCTGGCTTCCCGGGCATACCTATCTCTGGCATTCCGACTGGCACCCCCCAAATAAGGGCCGCCAAAGATGGTATGGATGCTATTAGCTCGGGTAGTCCTTTCTTGGTTTCCAGGAGCCTTGTCCTTGTTATCTCTACCTTCTTTATATTTCTTAGCCTCCTGGGCTACAAATTCAGTCAGGTATCCACCTCTAATCAACTCTTCAATTTGATCTTTCAAGTGCCTGCAATCAGCAGTCTCGTGTCCATTCACTTCGTGGAATGCACAGTACTTTCCTTGATCTTTCACTCCTGGGGGCCATGCCCGGTAGGGCCTCCGGAATAGCCCATTCTTCTCATTCACTTCGAGAATATGACTGATTGGGACAGTCAAAGGAGTATACTCTGAGTATTTCTGAAAATTCGCCTTTGGAGTGAGTCTGTCCTTGGCAGAAACTCTATCCTTAGTTGCATTAACAGCAATAAGGGTAGTCATGTCATCATACCGGGGGGCTCCTAAGCCGGCAGTACCACTCCCGGAAGCCCTCTTGTTCGAATCCCTTTTAGGGCTGTAAGAACGATTTCTTTTGTTCCTGCTCCAACCTCGGGAACTGGAATCTTTGGACAATTTTGCCATGGATTCCTCAATCACTTTGTGGCGTTCTGCTTGTTGGTAAAATTCCGCCAGGGTTCCGGGCTCCTCAGTTTGCAATTCCTTCCAAAACTCGGTTCCAGGCCTTACCCCGGCTATCAGGAAGTTCTTCAGAGTTTCATCAGAGGCCTTCTTCACTTTTGGCACTTGCTCATTAAATCTTTTGAAATACTGTCTTAAAGACTCGTGAGTTTCTTGCTTGATATTAGCCAGAGTATTCACCGGTGGGGCATAGGCCACGGTAGCCCTGAATTGAGAGATAAACTGATCTCCCATCCTCCTCCAGGATTTGATAGACCCTTCGGCTAGCCTTTTGAACCATTGGTGGGCATTTCCAGTCAGTGTAGATGCCAATAGCCTACACCTTGCTAAGTCCTCCACCTGGTAGACATCCATTTCCGTATTAAAACGGCTCAAGTATTCAACTGGATCGGAGTTTCCCTTGAACTTCAAGTCAGTATTCATCTTAAAGAACCTTGGCAAGGCTGCCTTTTTCACTTTCACAGAAAAGGGGGAACCGGCAGTGATACCGGACTTAAACTTTTTCTCCTCCTTGATCTTTTCCAAGGCTTTTTTCCAGTCAGACATCCTGAACTGTCCATTTTCACCATCTGAAAGCGTATCACTTTCAGAATCATCATCTTCATTGGCTGTCTTGCTTCTTCTAGGGACTGAACTTTGATGGGAGCCGGAATCCTGATCGGTACCCCCACCAGTAGGGACTCCGGTAGAGCGGGATCTCCTGTTTCTATGCCAAGAAGAGTGACTGCTTTGCCTATAATTCCTTCTGCCATCAGATCTGGATCTCCTGGAAATGCTTTTTGGGGGTACCGTTTGGGACCTCTCTCGGCGTTCTAGGGAACCCTGAGTTGTGGAACCTCCATTGCCATCTCTCCGATATTTGCTTCCAGTGTGAATCAGTTTGTGACGAAGGTCTTTGTTAGTCAGTTTTTTGCCAACTCGATCAAAAACACTTAGACTCTTGGTGGGTGAACCTTCGGCACCCTGAGTTTCCGGGACATCAGATTGGTCACCCTCATATTCTTCTTCCACAGGCTCTTCTGCGTCTTCTTCAGATGGGACATGATCAGTGTTGTCCTCAATATTGTCCTCAGACTCGAAATTCAGCCTTGTCGGAGTCACATTCTTCTTTTTTGACTTCGACTTGCACTTCCTTTGCCATTTTTTCATTTTCTCGGAACCTTTTTCCAAGTTGTTGACTCTTTCATTCATCGTCTTCAGATAGTCCATGATGTCCTTGTTACTAACATCATCACCACCTTTGTTTCGTCCATTACCATCCTGAGACGGTGTTTTATCACTTTCAGAATTGTCACTCGCCATATCTCCTCCAAATGACGACTTTTGAGGCCCCTCCTTCGGGCGCCAATTGTTGTGGGAGGATTTTAGCACAACAGATTATGAGGCCTCGTGCTGGAATAGCGCCAATAAACAAGGAATCGTCCAACCACCCAGAAAGGCTCGTGGTTGATGATCAATGGCTAGCCGCCCGGGAAGGCACACGACTAGGGTTACCGAAGAACACGAGATGTGGTTCCTCGGAAGGATCGGACTGAATCTACGGAATGAGAGTTCAAGGACCAAATGTTGGCCAGCCAAGAACCCTAATTTGACTGTGTCACACAAGAGTGCTCGTGCTCTAGCTACTCAAGGAGTGTAAAGTGTCGAAGAAGATCCCGTAAACTGCCTACATACCACTATTTATAGTGGATCAAGCCCGAATGTAGTTCTTGTATGATATGATTGTTTGTTCATGATGAGTTATCCTCTCTCCAGTGGGATAATGACTGTTATTTCTGATAATAATCGAGTGTGATGTATAAAATCAGGTTACCAAGCAGTTTAGGTAACATAGAATGATTATCTCTTGTATTTATCATGATTTTGTATCATTTATCAAGTATATATGACATATATCCTCAAATAACTGAATGTTTATCTGTTTGAGAGTGTTTTTAGATGATATAGACGTATTCCTAAAAAATAGGAGGCGTGCCTTATCTGTATTGGCAGCCTAATCAGGCTTCCGGCGGAAGCTGGGGGTACCGCCCGGTAGCCTGGCTCCGGTACCCCCCCCCCCCCCCCCCCCGGTAACCCCTATCACGGGAGCTACTCTGGAAGCTCTACTGGATGACTGGTAATAGTTATAGGTTATCCTCAAGGGGATGCCTTGAGACCCTTAGCCATGTGTTCCCGTGCTGCAGCGTACATGGTAACCCCTAGGGCTACCGTAGGCCTCCGGAAACCTGACAGATTACTCATTCTCTTAATGGATCTGGACCCTAATCCTCTAGTGGGCCTAAATCTAACCCATGCGAGATTTTGGTCATAACAGATATCTACTGTGCAAGATAGATGAAACGAACGTAATTATAACAATAGAAACTTTCATCTAATCTAGTTTGCTATGTGATTGTTCAATATCATTTTTACAAATTATATGTCCTATTATTAATGAATTGATTTACTATAAAAAAATATTATCAACTAACCAAACAAATTCAATATATCGCGCTCTTGGAGTAACATATGATTGTTAGATTTTATGGTTATTGCACTTACCTTATTTGTAAAGACAACTTAAAATGTGCATTTTCAGTTTGGAAGTTTGTATTTTGGTTTTTATATTCTTTTCTAGTAAAATATGGAATAATAAATTTTTGTTTTCTTTAATTCTTAAAATAAGACATATGAAAATGAGTATCACCTATTTTTTTTGTTTTTACTAACTTGTGAAAACAAGTTAATGTCCATAAAATTGAAATGAAGTGTGTAATATATAAACACATAATCACATTGTTACATATGTGTCCTTGTAATTCAGATTTTGGGTTAAATAACATGAAATTCAATTTCCTTTGACAGTGAGTATATTTTTCCGACATATATAAGAAGAAATAGCTTATGTAGACCTGACAAATCATTTTGTACATTCATGTCATGTACTTTAGGGTCTTTAACGAAAATGACATGATATTAAATCGTGTACCCGAAATTAGAACACAAAATGACCCTAAATTACACAAATTTTTTCGTGTACACGAAATTAAATGAAATACGTGAATAGAAAAAAATATGTCAATTACATGAAATATTACTATGTATCCAAGTTATGTAAATATATAATTATATGTCTTAGAACAACATTGAGATGTTACAAAACAAAACTAAGAGTAGCATGCATGGTGTAAAGTCTGCCAAACAAAATGAAACCCTCCTTTTTATTTTTTCTTATTTCTCGTTAACAAATATCTCTCTTCTTGTAGAATCTTTCTACCAAGTTATTTAGTTTACTTAGCCATATTTTATGCTTTGTTAATATAAAAAAAATATAATCAACCAACCAAGCAAATTCAATATATGCTCTTAGGTTAAGATATGAGAATTGATACTATTATTTTAATTCAAGAATACAAAATTCAAAAAGGCACCCTTTTATTAAAAACAATATATATTTTAAGTGTATACCATTTTTATTTATCATTATTAATAATTTTTATAACAAAAACTGTAGCTGCTGCTGCTCTCTCTCTCTCTCTCTCCATCTTTCCCAAGAAATGCTAAACTAAAGTTTAGGAGCTGATATTAGTTTTTTAAGTTTTTTTTTTTTAGAATTTTTTTCTTGATTTATCTTTATTTTTCAATAAATATATCATTGAGAATCTAGTACCTCGTTGCCCGTTGGTGGATTTTATCTACCAAAATATTAGATTTTGTAATATCTCCTTGTAAATGATAAGCCTTATTTTCTTTTTCTTGATTTACTTTGGCTTTCAATAAATATATCTCTTTATTGAGAGCCTAATATCCTATTCGTGGATTTTGTCTACCCATATATTAGATTTTGTTATATTAGTTCATTGATTTGGATAATATAGAATCACAGCTCTGGTCGGTTGTTTGAATACGTTATGACAAATCAGATTTACACATTTCTCATGTTTATAACAAATTGTTATATTATCTCGCCGAAAAGATTATATAATTTAGTGATATAAGCTAGAGATGTACCATAATTGAAGATCTATTCAATGATTGGATAAATGAAATTAGTGATCTATTTGACTATATGTTTATTCAATTTTAATTGTTTTTGTAGATGTTGTATGCCCTTTTATTGATGATTTTTGCAGGTTTAATTATTTTTGTGAATGACATATGTCCTTTTATTGATGAATTAATTATCTATAAATAAATAGTGATTTATAAGAAAATTTGTGCTAAATTGACCAATTTATTATGGAAATATTCACTAACAATATTTTCATTGACTCTGTAATATTTTTTATTTTTTGATTGATAATTTATACACCAGATAATGTATAGTACTATTTAAGTGTATATTTAATATTTTGAATAATTCAATTATATTATGAGGTCAAATTATTTTTCCATTAATTATTGCATAGTTAAAAATTTTCGTAATTAAAATGTTAAAAGATGGTTGGTTTAAAATTAATTCTTATATTTTAATTGGTTGATCCTAGCTTTTTTTATGATTGAATTATTTAATACTTTACATAATTTTGAATGTGTATTTAGAATAGTGTGGTAAATAGTTTTATATTGTTAATAATTTTTAATTCATGATTTTAATTGTATCTTATGATTTTGAATTGAGAGTTTCAGATATCAAAATATCTATTATAAATATAATAGATTCATGTATTAATGTATAATTTTTTAAATTAAATAATTATTATATTTAGAATAAAATTGTTAATTAATCACTGAATAACATTGGCAACCCAACACTGTAAAAATATAGATTATTGATTGTTTTAAGTTCCTTTTTAAGTAGGTTTGATCCTGTTTTCTTCCTGATGTCCAGTTGTGATGCAGGCTGATCACGTATGTAAAGGCTTTGCCTATCTAGCTCCTTCCTATTGGAGCTATATTATAATATAAGGTTTGCCTTTAAAAAAAAAATACAACAAAAAGATATAAAGTAGTACCTTAACCGAAATTAATATGATTTAGCTATAAGGAGAATTGATGCATACACTTTGTTTATCAAAGTTGGCTAGATCTCATGGGGAATAGGGAATAAGAGGCTTAGAATTCCTGTAATGTTTAAGTTGATATAATAATTATATTTTTTAGTTTGTAAGAATTATTTATTCTTTTAAAATTTTATTATTCAATCATAAACTATTTCTTTATTATTATAAAATAATTTTTAAAATACCCGTGTGCGTAGCACGGGCTATAATCTAGTCATGTTTAGTTAATTGATATGAAAAAAAATAAAAATTAACTGTTATTGAGTGTAACTTGATTTGATTTGAGTCTAGTCTTGTTGAAACGTAGAATCTAGATCCAATAGAGAAACATGTTACATTAAGTTTAATTGATTTAAATTTAATAGATTTTGAATGATGTTAAAATAATTCACAATTTTGTGATTGGTTAACTAATACATATTAGATTCGGGTATCCTTTATTATAATAAGGGATGTTCAAAAACAATTCACGACTAAAAGATATATAACCATATGTAATATACTGTTATGTGGATTTATAGAAAATAACATTTATGGTTAGTAGAATTTTTTTAAATTAAAAACCATGTGATATGCGAAGCTATTAAATCAAAATATTTTATATTTAAATTTAATTTAACCGCGATTAGTAAATTATAATAAGCATGGTAAATAATAAAACTTTTGTATATGATTGATTTAAAGTTTAGAAGTAAATTCTGATTGCCTCTTAAATAATTTTAATTTTTGATTGGTAATTTATTCACTAACCAATAATGATACTCTTATAGCGTATATTTAATAATTAAAGTAATTAAAATATATGTAGTGTTCGTTTATATGATTTTATTAATTATTTTTTTAACAAATTGTGAATAAAAATATTTTCGAACCTTTCAAAAAATCGAGTTTTTGAATATATGGATTTTATCCAAGCTATTTAAAAAAAATCGAGTTTTTGAAGATATGTATTTTATCCAAACTATTTAAAATTTGTTCAAATCCGATTTTGTAGTGTTGGCTTATATGCATTTATTAATTAATTTTATTAACAAATTATGAATAAATATATTTTTGAACTTATAAAAAAAATCAATTTTTTGAAGGTATGGATTTTATCCAAGTTATTTAAAATCTGATTTTAAATCCGATTTTTTCAGATTTTTAGTTAAGTTCGATTCTAATTATTTAATATTGATTATAATTGTACAATATATATTATAAAAATAAATTTACAATGTATGATGATATGATTGTGACTGACTTTAAATAAAAAGAGTGGTTGATTAATGAATGATTAATTATGAAATTTAATTTAAAAATATAATAGCATATGGTGATTGATTTCAAATTAAAATTGTGATTTTTTAGTAAATATTTTTTAATTTAAAAAATATTTATTTATGGATATGTTTAATAAAATTATTATTATATTTAAATTAGAAGTGTTAACTAATTATATAAGGAAACAGATTTGTAGGATTATAATTCAAATTTTAAATACATTTAGAATGATTGATTGGTTTAACCTTGGTTAAAAGATAGTAAGTTAAATTATATAAGGAAACATATTTGTTTTAATTTGATTGGTCCATGATTTAGAAGTGGCATATGATTGGTTCTAAAATAATTCATAGTTTTCTGATTGGTTAACTGGGTACATGATTAATTAACTGGATGGTGTGGTAGACTCAGGTAACTGTTATTGAGTGTAACTTGATTTGATTTGAGTTTAGTCTTGGTTGAAATGTAGAATCTAGATCCAATAGAGAAACATGTTACATTAAGTTTAATTGAATTAAATTAAATTTAATAGATTCTGAATGATGTTAAAATAATTCACAATCTTGTGATTGGTTAACTAATACATATTAGATTCGGGTATCCTTTATTATAATAAGGGATGTTCAAAAACAATTCACGACTAAAAGATATATAACCATATGTAATATACTGTTATGTGGATTTATAGAAAATAACATTTATGGTTAGTAGAATTTTTTTAAATTAAAAACCATGTGATATGCGAAGCTATTAAATCAAAATATTTTATATTTAAATTTAATTTAACCGCGATTAGTAAATTATAATAAGCATGGTAAATAATAAAACTTTTGTATATGATTGATTTAAAGTTTAGAAGTAAATTCTGATTGCCTCTTAAATAATTTTAATTTTTGATTGGTAATTTATTCACTAACCAATAATGATACTCTTATAGCGTATATTTAATAATTAAAGTAATTAAAATATATGTAGTGTTCGTTTATATGATTTTATTAATTATTTTTTTAACAAATTGTGAATAAAAATATTTTCGAACCTTTCAAAAAATCGAGTTTTTGAATATATGGATTTTATCCAAGCTATTTAAAAAAAATCGAGTTTTTGAAGATATGTATTTTATCTAAACTGTTTAAAATTTGTTCAAATCCGATTTTGTAGTGTTGGCTTATATGCATTTATTAATTAATTTTATTAACAAATTATGAATAAATATATTTTTGAACTTATAAAAAAAATCAATTTTTTGAAGGTATGGATTTTATCCAAGTTATTTAAAATCTGATTTTAAATCCGATTTTTTCAGATTTTTAGTTAAGTTAGATTATAATTATTTAATATTGATTATAATTATACAATATATATTATAAAAATAAATTTATAATGTATGATAATATGATTGTGACTGACTTTAAATAAAAAGAGTGGTTGATTAATGAATGATTAATTATGAAATTTAATTTAAAAATATAATAGCATATGGTGATTGATTTCAAATTAAAATTGTGATTTTCTAGTAAATATTTTTTAATTTAAAAAATATTTATTTATGAATATGTTTAATAAAATTATTATTATATTTAAATTAGAAGTGTTAACTAATTATATAAGGAAAAAGATTTGTAGGATTATAATTCAAATTTTAAATATATTTAGAATGATTGATTGGTTTAACCTTGGTTAAAAGATAGTAAGTTAAATTATATAAGGAAACATATTTGTTTTAATTTGATTGGTCCATGATTTAGAAGTGGCATATGATTGGTTCTAAAATAATTCATAGTTGTCTGATTGGTTAACTGGGTACATGATTAATTAACTGGATGGTGTGGTAGACTTAGGTTTGATAATAAAGGATTAAAGGAGTCCTAAGTTCTACTTAATACTATATTCCTGATTTTTAATAATTAAAGGAGTCCTAAGTTCTAATTGATACTATATTCATGACTTTTATTTCAATTTTTAGTTAATAAATTCATAGTATATAATTTCATTATTAAATTAAATTATTATATAATATTACAATTTTAATTAATTGAATTACAATTTTAATTAATTGAATTAATTAATATTTAATGGCATACCGTGCATACCGCGGTATACATGACATAACAGTTAAAGGGGGTTTCTGCTTTTAACAAAGAGTATACATACCGTGCTGTAGTAAGGTACGATCATCTTCTATACAGTTTAATTCACTTCGATTACAGTTTCAACGTATTAGGGTTTTGACTTGATTGTTGACTTGATGTTTTATGCACCATTTTTTATCTTTTTTGGTGGATTTTCTCTAATCCCTGTTACACTGACTTGTTTTGTTTCATGGGTTTTACTTGTTAGTCTGTGTATTGTATTGGGTTTTACTTCTTATGGGTCTTGTTGTTTTATTATGCTTTAATTAGTTAGGGTTTTATACTTCTTTGTGTAGTATGTCATCGTTGATGAATATAGAACTACATCATCATGGTGAATTTGCTCCTCAGCCTAAATGCTACTATATTGGTGGAAAGTGTGATGTAATTACAAATGAGGATACTGACTTGTTATCGTTTCGGCATTTAGAAGATTGGGCTGCTATGTTTGATTATAGTCCTTAAAGTTTGCTTTATTTTAAGAATAATGGACATGATTTTTCAAATGGAACTAGGATGTTATATGATGATAGCTCTATAAGAGATATGATTGCATTGTGTAAGCCATATGGTAAGATTCAATTGTATGTTGATCACTCACTAACTGATGAGGCAATTGAGGCTGATAAGAATGATAATATGGCTGGAGGGGATTATATGGCTGAAGGGTATGATGAGTTGGGGTATGAATTAGAAGGCAATTCAGATAGTGATTCTGAGTACGCTGCATATGAGTATGAAAATGGGAGTGATGAAACTGAGGAGCTAGATAGTGGGGGTTCAGATGTTGATGATGCAAGTGATGAGGAATTTGTTCAGAACAAAAAGAACTATAAGGCCGCTGTGAAGGAAGACATGAAAGGCTGTATCTATGATGAATCAGACTATGACTCTGATGAATTAAGGTCAATTGGGTCTTCAAGCGAGGATGAAAATAGCAAGATAGGTTATATTGGGCCACCTGTTATATCAAAGAAAAGAAGAAGACATGTCATTGGATTAGACAATCAGAACAGAAAAGGGAAGATAAAGTGGGAGGCAGGAATGTGCTTTGTGAATATGGATGAATTTAGGTCACTTGTGAGGGAGTATGGCATTAAAGAAAGAAGGGCAGTAAAATTTGGTGTTAATGATGCAAACAGATGCCAAGTTAAATGTGAACCAGGATGCCCTTTCTACATATGGGTGAGGAAAAAGAGAGATAGTGAAAGAGTGGAGATCAGAACATTACTCAATGATCATCTATGCACAAAGCCCTATAAAAACAAATTTGCATCTGTGAAATACCTTGCTGAGCAGTATGGTGACAGAATAAGAAAGAATCCCACTTGGAAAGTTAAAGAGATGATTGAGACAATAAGAAAGGAGATGGAAATTGAAATACCTTGGATCAAAGCTTTGAGGATAAGGAAGACAACAATTGAAGGAGTAGCAGATTCCTTGAAGCAACATTACTCAAGAGTTTGGGATTTTGGACATGAACTGCTTAAGACAAATCCAAACAATACTGTCAAGATTAGTGGCACCAGACTGAATGAAACAGATGTTAACAGGTTTCAAAGAATGTACATATGTTACTTTGCATTGAAGAAGGGATGGAAAGTAGGCTGCAGACTAGTTATTGGTTTGGATAGCTGTTTTTTGAAAACAGTCTGTGGAGGCCAACTGTTAAGTGCAGTGGGAAGAGATGGTAACAACCAGATGTATCCAATATGTCATGCAGTTGTGGAAATTGAAAGCATTGACTCATGGAGGTGGTTTACTGATTTAATGAAAGCTGACTTGGAACTTGGAGATGGCACTGGATTCACTATCATTAGTGATCAACAAAAAGTAAGTGTAAATGCATTAACTAATATTAGTGTAAATGTTTGTGTGTGCTTTTAATGTTTTTGTTATAACTTGAGAATGCTATTAAAGAGCTTTTACCAAAAGCTGAGCATAGGTTTTGCACTAGACATATCTATAGCAATCTGAGAAAGAAGTAAGCTTCCCAACTACTTTTTCTTCTACTTGCCTTTTATAATACTTAATGTTGTATATATAACTACTTTTTCTATTTTTCTTGTAGATATCCATCTGTGATGGTTAAGAGATTCTTCTGGACAGCTGCATGTAGCACACATCCAGTGGCTCATAGGAATGCAATGAAGCAAATTCTTAATCTTTGCAAACCTGCACATGAACAATTAAAGAAGCTAAACCCTGCTGTCTGGTCAAAAGCTTTTATTTCTACAACTCCTAAGGCTGACAACATTGAAAATAAAATGTCAGAATGTTTTAACTCATGGATTATTAATGAGAGGTTTGTATTTTTAACTCATGTCATATTTGTCAAAAAGCTTTTATTTCTGCAACTTTACTAACTCATGGATGAATAGGTACTTTCCATTGTTAACTATGCTTCGAGAGATACATTATAAACTTATGACAAGGATTAGGGAAAAAAGAGATGAAATGACGGCCAACAACATGGAGGTCTGTCCTAGAATTAAAAAGGTGCTAGATGTATCTGTAAAACATTCAAGGGAGTGGAGGGCATCCTGGGATTGGGATAGTAGATATTTGGTTAAGAGTGGCACAAAAGACATAACAGTGGATCTTGACAAGAGAAGTTGTGATTGTAGAGTGTTTGATTTGAAGGGAATTCCTTGCCCACATGTTGTTGCTGCTATCCATGACAGGAGGCAACAACCTGTAGACTTTGTTTCAGAATACTATAAAAGAGACAAATATCTAGCATCATACAGTTTCAAACATTCAAGGGAGTGGAGGGCATCCTGGGATGGGGATAGTAGATATTTGGTTAAGAGTTGCACAAAAGCCATAACAGTGGATCTTGACAAGAGAAGTTGTGATTGTAGAGTGTTTGATTTGAAGGGAATTCCTTGCCCACATGTTGTTGCTGCTATCCATGACAGGAGGCAACAACCTGTAGACTTTTTTTCAGAATACTATAAAAGAGACAAATATCTAGCATCATACAATTTCAGCATTGAGGCAGTCAAAGGTGAGGAATATTGGGATGAATACTCAGAAGAACAACTATTACCACCTGAGCTACCTAAAAAACTTAGAGGTAGACCTAAAAGGTTAAGAAGGAGGGAGGAGTGGGAGAGTGGTAGTAGCAGGGTGAAAGGAAAGCATGTTATAGCTGATGTTCCTCAGGTGCAAAGATATAGCAGTGGCAGAGTTCAACATTGCAGCATTTGTAGAAAGGCAGGACATAGAAAGAATAAATGTCCTGGGGTTGGTGCTCAGAATGAAGGACAAAATGCTGAAACTGGTGCTCAGAATGAAGGTTAAACTGCTCAGAATGGTGCTCAAAATGAAGGCCAAAATGCTCAAAGTGGTACTCAAAATGAAGGCCAAAATGCTCAAAGTGGAGGACAAGCTAAAAGAAACAAGTTGGGCATAGGAAGGCCCAAGTTGCCTATTAGAAGGCCACAAACAAAGAACATGTGCAAAGAACCAGTTGTCATCTCAACTCAAGCTTCACAGAATGATCCAAATCCAAGCCCTCGGCCCAGATGCAAGATGATTGCAAGGAAGAAATTGCCAATTACAAGGATTCAAACAACTCAGGCTGAAAATCCAAGTGAAGCATCACATGTCACTCCTCCACCTGCAGAAACAAGTGACACTAACCAGTTCATGATGAAGGTTTTGGGACCAGTTGGATACTCTGCATTATATACTGAACCACATGCTCAAGCTGAAGAAGCAACTGAAGGTACAACAACTCAAGCTGGTGATTTGGTCACTGAAAGTGAAAGTGACACTGAAACTGATAGTGATGGACCTCCTAGAAGAAGTGAGAGATTGAAGTTAGTGCTGTTCAAAAAGAACAAGGCTAACACCTCCAACTGCTCACCTGATGATCCCTTCGTTCTAGATGATTAAGTTTTACTCTTTAAGTTATTATCTTTTAAGACTTGTTATTTTGGTAGTTGTCTTTTGGTCAGACCCTATTGTTGGAACCATCCTTTTGGTGTTTAAGTAAACTGTTTTATGATAACTTATTCGTGCAAGTATTAGCATAAGTTTTTTTGTTTTATGATAATGTTTGTAGTATTTTTGTTATAGAAATAACATATTCATTAACATAAACATGACCTTTACACGAATCAGAATTTACAATGATTACAATGAAAGCTAATCTCCTTCAAACGATTACAATGAAAGCTAAAAAACAGAATTTACAAACGATTACAATGAAAGCTAACAACTTTCCTCCAACTTAATCACTTAAACGACAACTCATTTTGTTTGATGCTTCCTAAACAGAATTTACAATGAAAGGTAAAGAACACATCCAGTGCCTTCCAACTCAGCATCCTCTTGCCTCCTAAACATTCAAAAAAAAAATTGATAGATATTAGGTGCAATCGACCATTCATGCCACAATTACAAAGCACCCAGCTTCATCGAGGAAGAATTCGACATAACAGACATGAGGCTTCTGTTATATGGTCGAAGATAGTAATATATATGATAGGAATTAAAGAGATATATACAAATTAAAGAGAAATCAAAAGTTTGGTGATAAACCCTAATACACAAGAAAGATACGTATGATGATATATATACACAGAAGTAGCCGTTATGTGCTAGCCTATCAAAGACTAGCCACGTCACTGACAACACAGCACCTCCATTAAAAAAATTTAAAAAAGTTAACGTCGTGATATATATTATTATTTTAGTGCTTTAAATGAGTCGCCGTGGAGATTGGTGAGCTACTTGATACTTTTTAACGAGAACGGTGGGCAACTTGAATACATCAATCTGAATAAAAGTATATATAACGAGGCACTTTGAGAAAGTATATATAAAAGAAGGTAATTTCATGTAAACCTCTTCATCAAGATCTCCGTGCAAAAAAGCATTGTGAACATCCATCTGATGAAGTTCCCAGTTTTTGGATGCCGCAATAGCAAGAAAGACTTGTACTGTGGTCATTTTTGCAACCGAAGCAAAAGTCTCGTTGTAATCTATTCCTGACTTTTGATGATTACCCAACACAACCAAACGAGATTTTAAACGCTCAACTTCTCCATTGGACTTAAATTTTGTTTTGTATACCCATTGACAACCAAGAACACGTTTTCCAGGAAGGAGATGCTCCGAAGTCCACGTCCCATTGTCTTCCAAGGCTTTTATTTCTTCTTTCATGGATTGACGCCAACCCTCATGTGTCATGGCATCCTTAAATGATCTTGGATCTTTTGTATTCACATTTGCGGCAATAAACTTTCGATAATTCATAGAATAATTGTCACAATTTATATAATGTGCTAAAGGATAAGGAGTACCTGAAGGAGGATTAGAAGAAGGAACGGAGGGGGACGTACTATTAGCAAACACCGAATGAGTCACAAAATCGCGAAGCAAGATCGAGGGATATTTTTCCCGAAATCCACGACCCACAGACTCCGAGGGTGGTTGTTGTTCTGTAGCTGCTGTGCGACTAGCTTCGCCAGTGTCTGCTGGTTCTGTATGTGGGGGGTTGTCTACCTGCTCCTCAATATTTTCCCCACCATTATCATCAAAAATTTCAGTATGCTGCTCCTCAATATTTTCCCCACCATTATCATCAAAAATTTCAGTATTTTCATCCCCCAACTCGGATGCAACAAAATCATCATGAATGACACCACTCATTTCATAGGCATCTGACATAATATTCTCGTCTTCTGGACAACTAAAAGGAAACACATTCTCAACAAATTTAACATCCCGAGATACAAAGAAAACTTTTGAATCAAGGTCATACAATCTCCACCCTTTCTTTCCAAATGGATAGCCCACAAAAACACATTTTCGACTCCTACTAGCAAATTTGTCTCCATCTGTTTTTTGATTATGAGCAAAGGACAAACACCCAAATGTGCGAATTGCATCGAAAATAGGTGGTTTTTTAAAAAGAATTTCAAATGGAGTTTTATTTTGAAGCAAATGAGTTGGCGTACGATTAATTAAATGTGCTGCAGCAAGAACACACTCCCCCCAAAAATAAATTGGTAATTTTGCTTGAAATCGCAAAGCTCTCCCAACTGTTAATATGTGTTTGTGTTTTTTCTCAACCCTCCCGTTTTGTTGCGGTGTTCCCACACAAGAGGTTTGAAAAACGATCCCAGTTGCAGCAAAATAATCAAGCAAACATCGAAACTCTGTACCATTGTCACTCTGCACAACTTGAATTGTTTGTGAAAATTGTCTATCAACCATAGCAACAAATGCTAAGAATACACGAAATACTTCAGTTTTATCAACCAACAAATAAATCCAAACTGCTCTAGAATAGTCATCAACAATTGTCAAAAAATAACGGGCTCCACACAACGAAACATGACGATACGGATGCCACAAATCACAATGCACTTTTTCAAAAATTCTAAAAGCTTTATTATTACTCAGGGGAAATTTATTTCTAGGATGTTTAGCATGCATACATACCTCACACCCCTTATCCAGACTGTCTTTATTACTAACATGAGGAAGCAACTTAACTGCTTTCTCGGAAGGATGCCCCATACGACGGTGCCACAACTCCAAGTTAGACCTTGCTTCAATAGATCCCACATGGTGCACCGAATCCGGTTTGCTAAAATAGTACAATCCGTCCCTCCTAATTCCCGTTCCAATCAGCTCCTTCGTGTGGTCCTGTATAGCACGCATATAAGAAGTAAATTGGACAAAACAATTAAGTTCATCATTAAGCTGTGAAACAGAAAGTAAATTACAACTCAAATTAGGGACATAAAGGACCCCAGTTAAAGTGATCTTGTCCGACAAACGAACAGATCCCACTAGAGAGGCCAACACAATTTCACCGTTTGGCAATCCTACGGGACATAAAAAACTCTTTGTGTCAAATAACCAATATTTTACTCCTGTAACATGATGTGTGGCTCCAATGTCAATAATCCAAGAGGTAACATCAAACTTACCGTTCAAGCAGTTTTTGGCAATCTGGACATTACCCATTAAATTTGTGATTTTTACAGGTGGTGGTGGTGTTTCTCCGTCATCCACCATGGTTTAAGATACAGAAAAATGGGTTAAAGAAGATACAATGAATAGTGAATAGTGAACATTGAATAGTGAACAGTGAACAGTGAACAGTGAAATAGTAAAGTACTATTTGCAACTGTTCATCGTCTTCAACATTTGCAACTGTTCATCGTCTTCAACAATCGTCGGAATAGTAACTTGCCGGAATAGTAAACTTGTCGGAATAGTAACTTGCCGGAAAATTTTGCAGAAAATAGAGATAAAAATGCGGAAGAAGGCCTCAAAGATCAGAGGCTCTGATACCATGATAAATTGTACATAAACGGAAGAATATGAAGAATTACCCAAAACATTTGATTTTTGATGTCCCTCTACAATGCTAACAGAAGCCTTATATATAGGCTACAACTAATGACATCATTGCTTACAATTTTAACTTGCTGATCTAATCCATTACATAAGCTAACCTCTCTTTGACTAGCCTACAATTGTTGAATAGATGGTGCCTACAATTGTTGAATTAATGGTGCAGTGCATATGAGCCTCCGTAATAGCTATATATGCTAGTATTCTTGGGTTTTGATTTGCTAGTTTTCTTGAGTATTGATTGAGTACTGATGTATAACTCTTGTGTTATAAAAATTATTCAATGATAATTTGTTTCGGAATTGAAGATGGCAGTTTTAATTAACAATAGTGAGCCTGTTTTGGAAATAAAGAAATGAGCTGATGATATAGTGAGTATCACAGATCATCTTTTGTCACTCTCCTATGTGTTGAGTTAATTTTAGCAGGCATAGATGGTTAAAGGGATTTAAGGGGTGTGGCTAAATGATGGTAACAAAGCCACTAATGATGAATTATGACATGCATGTCACAAATTGATGGCCACTAGAGCTGATCACTCTAGTAAACGAAGGATAATTCTCGAGTAAGTGATGGATAATTGTAAATGAAGGATAATTTTTGAGTATATTCTATTTTCTTTAATTATAGTTTAATGATGACATTGTCCTCTTTTTATTACTTGTAAAACTGTCATTTCCTAATGGAGTACTTGCTGAGCATTGTAATGCTCATATTGTGGTTTTTGTTAATTTTCAGAAAAGAGTCTAGGCTTCACAAATAGCGGGAAAGAAGAACACACAGGCTGGGTAGGCTAATATTTATGTACTTTTTGTCACTATAAAATCTGGAAATGGTCAAGTTCAGGTGCCATGAACAATAAAAAGAAATTTGCACCAGGATATGGGTGATCTCTTGTACAAGTTTCAAAGATGAAATGACTAAAGTTTGTTAGTTAGAACCTTACATTTTTTTATAAGTCGCTGCTATGTATAGGATGCAGGCCTTGGGACCTTGCTAAATTATAAAATATTGTAATGATTAAACTTGAAAATTTTACTTCTTTTATTTAGTAAAATCTGGTGAAATTTGAGGGTGTTACAGTAAGTAGCAATACAAATACTGGATTGGACAAAATGCAACAAGGAAAACACCTACCCACATATCATAAGCAAGCTAACTGAACTTGTTGTCTCGGCGTAAATGAGAAAAATGTTAATGTTCCAAATTTGAACAGTGAGTAGTATGTGCAGACACACATATAGATGAGAGGT
Source organism: Kitagawia praeruptora (assembly GCA_037693485.1). NCBI lineage: Eukaryota > Viridiplantae > Streptophyta > Magnoliopsida > Apiales > Apiaceae > Kitagawia > Kitagawia praeruptora. Next base: position 128,942,755 of record CM075346.1, on the reverse strand, counting down.
GTATAAGCAAACCCCTGCAGCAGTAAAAACATAGGGATGAGAATAACAAATGTATATTATCTGATCTGTTAATATTTTGCACGGCCAAGATAGAACGCTTGGAGCTGCTTGTAGGCGATAGATTTCAATTTACAACTGAAGTTGGAAATAGTTGGACTGCAAAGCATCAGGTTTATAAAAACGGTTCACAACAGTGTAGGCAATTACTTGATGCATTCTACTGACATTTCAGTAAATTGAAAAATACGAAAAAAAATAAAAATTAAAGTCCAACCTGATAACATTTAAATTGTATATCTTCACTTAATTTTTTTTTTTTTTCCCCTTGTAACCTATTAGACTCAAAATTGACTTTACAACATAACAGATGATCATGAATGCCATCAGTTTTAAACTTGGGACTGTGTCAAATAAGTGAAAAATGGTTGCATTCTTGATTCACAACATTCTCAATAAAATTAAAATATGCACGCACTGATGAAAACTTCTATTCACAGTGACCCCGAGAAGCGCATCACTCCGTTAAATGCTCCTGCAACCGGTTTTTTAAGATTCCTGTTATAATATGCCACTCTCTAGATAGAAAGCGTTGAAGCACCAATTGTACTTCTAACCATCAGCAGTATGTTTAAGTGTGAATAAATGCATCTAATTAAGTATCTGAACTAAGACTGCTTAGTATAGTAGTTATTATAGATATGAACCTAGTAAAAAAAAGGAAATCATGTTTAAATTTATAACCCCAGACTCCAAAAGGGGATCATGTCAAAAGAAACGGGGCTTGAAACGGAAGACATATACTCATATTTCTGAATTCTATGTTGTTTAAAAGGACCAGAATTTACAAGGTCGATCGTGATAAACCGCAACAACAGATAGTTTAGGTATTAAACTCATTTTGTTACGAATAAATTGAGAATAAGTACAATTAAGGCTTAAATGGAACGCAAAAAGGTTGTAGTTTGCAGTTGTACATTTTATCAAAATGAGGCAGAACTCACAATTGCAGCAACGAATGTTCAGTCCTTAGGGTGGTTATTATCTACAATCATTCAACAAATCTCCTGGGTCACATAATCATTTCCATGCAACTTGAAAACACAAACAACATGCTGTGAGAAGAATTACCTGCACAAGCACCTCATGCTTCCCCGCTCCATGTATAAGATTTGAAAACAGTGACAAGTCTACTCCACTAGGCAGTATAGTGGCCTCGGCTAAGAGAATTGAAGCTGACAAGCAGCCAAGTATGATAGAGAAAAGTTTATCAAGTAGTTTTTGCAGAATACACTTCCAGACCAACTCTGCACGAAATTACCACAATGCTTTTGTAACACAGTTTAACACATATGCAGTTCCTGGTTACATTACAAATATAATATTTTGTCTGCTGTTTCTAAAATTTTATTAATCTGTGACAAATGAAGCAGGAAATGTGTGAAGTAAAAGATACCTATAAGAAAGACCCAAAAGTTCCAGATCTCGCAGTCCTAAAGCTTGAAATGTATTTCCTGAAAACTTATGATGCTCAATCAACAGAGAAACTAAATAGTATAATACAACAAAGATAATCAGACAACTTATAGGATAATAGCCCAAGCACAAGTTGAAGATTTTGAGATACTAAATGAATTCAGAATATTTTCTAGAAATTTTGAACATGTATAATGTCTTATGGGAACAAAAGTGTAAGGTTGTAAAAGAAAATATAGACAATGTGGAACCATCAATTAGAGTTGGCAACTAAAATGTCCCTCCAAGCAAGATTCATAATTATGGTTTCTGTATGATTGATTAGACAATTATTCCTTACTTCTTGCTTCCAGGAGGAGACACACTTGATTGTAAAAACAGTAAAACAGTAATTAGATGACACCCATTGAAGGAAATAAAAGACTGGATTAAGAGCAAACCATCCGGGTTGAATCACGATGCTCATAATTCTTTACAGTATCTTCCAGCTCGAGGGCTTCAGTTACAAAACTCATGTATTCGCTGTGAAAACCATGATTGCAAGGGAAAATAATAGTAAAGTGAGTTAGTAACAGAAGCACACATTAGACCTGAGACTTACACCAGATCATGCACAATTTAAATCTCGATAAGTAGGCAATCTCTATAAGCTATTACAGACATCAGTACTGCAAAGTCAAAAGTGCATGTGAAGGTTTGAGTTTCGCAAGAGACTCAAGCTGTCCCCGAGTTTAACTATTGTTCTATCTACATAAAAAGAAGAAGGCACCAAATGAAGAGGCACGTGATAAGTCATTGTATAGGCATTTTATATGAATACCAAGCAAAACACATCAATATCTTAAAGTGCTTTATATGTAGATACTGGATATTGTAACACATCATTTTATATGCATATAGCACTTTGATGGGTGGGAACAGATATGCTCTGTAAATTATGTAACAGATATAATCCATATCATTTTCACCTAAATTTCCACCTTGGGGTTTGAAAGTGGGATCTTCATTAAGCTCAAAATTTATTACCGGAATGTGTACAAAGGTAAGCAAGTAGGGAAACTGGGGGGAGGGGGACTCTCTACTCAGCTCAGTATTAATCCAATAATATTTGGGGTTGGTTAGGAAGAAATATAGCCATTGGTAAATATGATAATATGAATAACCTCCTGGCTCGTACAAGAAATTTTAAGCACAGCAAAGCAATCACAAGACTACATGCTTAATTACCATTTGCTGCAGTAACTTATCAACGATAGTCATGTAAGGTCTCAAAGGATCACGCCTGGACATCTGCTTTGATGTTGCTTGAGTAACCTAGTTCAACAAAGCATTTGCCAAATAATTTTACATAAAAATAAGAACAATGCAAATACAAACAGAAACAAATGTGTAAGGACTTTATGGGTCATATTACTACCCATAGTTTACACATATGATACTTAACACTCTGTTGTTTTAAAATTATCACTTAGCCACACCCACACGCTGTTACAATTTTTGTGTATTCCCAGACATGCACCCTTTAGACCTAAATCCTTTCAACAATGACACTACCTTTTAACAATGACACTGAAAAAAAGTATATCCCTTCCGTATGTATGGCCATACCTAAAGTATCTAATTTACAAATTAAGATAGTGTTATTCTTGAGACTATTCTTTTATGTACTATTCTTTTATGTACTATTCTTTGTGTAATTCATACATATACAAAGTCCATGATCATAATGGTTGAATGGCAATGATAGTTGCAGCCAGGGGCGGACCTAGGGGGTGGCTGGGGTTGGCTCCAGCCCTGGTGAATATTTTGGAGTCCTCTTAGTATATATTCTCCATTGTTAACTAAGCCCTGGTGTAGCTCAGTTGGTTTGTGGCCTGGAACAAATCGGGGAAGACCCAGGTTCGATTCATAGCTGCAGCGTTTTTATTTTTTCCATAATAAAAGTTGCAAACTATCCCACAATCCAATCTGAACTCATTTCTCTATCTCTCGGTCATCAAAACCAGTTTTAGTTTGGTTTCAATTTGTGATTAGGTTTGTTGATTTTATTGATTCGTAGGAATCTCTAAGACATCAGTTTGGGAATTTGCAGAGTAAGGTGTTTCCTGCCTATTTCACGTTTGATAGATTAGCAAATGAAGTCATCTGCTCTAGGGAGAATGCAAGTTTTGTTTCCAGCAGCTTACATGAATTAGACTTCTTATTCTCCACTAGATGTATGCTCTTGATGCATTCCTTAGTTAGACTTCTCCATGTCTTCCTAGTCGCAAGGATTTAATTTCCTGTAGCAAATTTTCTTGGTGCAGGTGCATCATCATACTACTGATGTTGTTATTTAGTTAAGTAATCTTGAGGATGATTTTCACACTGCAAGCTTATTTAGTGTTAATAAATGATTATGGTATAATGTTGTTCACTGTCTTGTTCAGAATTACACACTGGTGTCTTAATACATTATAGCTTCTCAGGGAAACACAATACTTGGTTCAGGTGTAGTCGTAACTCTGGCTTCAAATCATCAGCCCCGGTAATTTCAAAATCCTGCGTCCGCCCCTGCTTGAGAGCTTATTCTAATCAAAAATCAAGACAAATATTTTGGCAGCACTATCATTTTTTCATTATTTTCTGCACTTGTATTAGTTAAAAGCTCTCCATTTCTATGACACAGTAAGAGATTTAGAAAGCAGAGAGTATATGACTGCATATTTGTATAAAGCGGTATATTTCAAATAATAAGGGTCTTACAACTATAGCATTTGAAAAATCCTTATGTGCATCATCAAGTTTCACAGCCATCCTAGATACTTTATGAGATAGAACCTTCTAGCGATTGATCCACTTTGCATTTTGCCAGAGGCCCTTTGGAATTTCACTCAAACCCAAGCCGAGCAGAAACCAAGAATACCACCATGCCTACATGTTCAAGCATTAAATGTGAATAAACGAAAACTATAAACACACCCAAAGAGATACTACGAAGAAAAATATTAACATATGAAGTCCTATGAAATGTTCAATATAAATCTAGGATTACTCTACTCAAATCCTTATGAGAACATTACAAAACAGAAAGATATACAAATCATAACATAAAGTTAAAAATCTAAATTTTAACACAAAAATTTAAATTTAAGGGAGAGCTCATGATAGAGTCAAAACTTGTACACTTAATTGGTATTTTTATTTCCCAATTTGCACCTTCTCTTTGGTGAGCAAAACTGAGCAAGAAACCAAGGTGCTGCCCCTTGAGCTCCCATATATGCTACTGTCAAGTTAAACCTAGTAGTAACTTGTATTATCAATTTTATACTTAGTGCAAGTGCAAGGATGTACTACTTTCTAAATTGTCTAAAATCTTAATATAAAATAGAACAATAAGCTGTTAGGACCCGATCTGATCTGCTCTAATATAATTGAAATAAACACTTTTATTGATAAACTCACGCACACGGAAAACACAATATTTAGGTGGTATTCGAGAGACCACCCACTCTCCACACTCACACTTCACTCAATCTTATTTCTTCATACCTCAATCATACAAATGACTTCTATATTTATAACCCCATATCAACTCACAATCCCTAATCCCTAAATTAAAGCTAAGATATTACATATCCCACCAAATCCTCCCTTTCAAATCCTTAATTGATGCAAAAACTAATTATTCAGATTTGTAACTGATTTATTAATTATTATTTTTATTATGGTTCCTAACATTACTCGCCGCCCAAACTTGAACCTTGTCCTCAAGGTTCAGATGAGAAAATGGTTCCATCAACTTTCTTCTTCTTCTTCTTCTTCTTCTTCTTCTTCTTCTTTTTCCTTTTCTTTTTATTCCAGAACCCTTGCCTCTCCACCAATATTTTTCTACATTCCTCCGAGTTGCAAGAAGGCCGTTGACATTCCCCGCAATAGCACAAGAACAGAAGATCGTTTTTCAAGCATACTACAACTGACCAGACCTTCGTTGTTGGTGAAGAGAGATTACTGAGTTCAAAATAACTTTCAGCCTCTAGCGACCAACTTTCTAGTTTTACGCCCTTGACCACAAATGTGTTAAGTCTTCGTGATAATGAGTCCATGGATGCGCTTGGAGGTGGCGAGACATCAAACAAACAAATCTCTTGTTCTTTGCTATTGCCACTGTCCGGAGTCTGCTCTAAAACCCCCAATATTGGTGGCTGTTGTGGAGTCATTTCATCTAACCGTTTGGAAAATGCATCCAATATTTCAACCAAAACAAGAATAGTTTCTCCAAGTGATGAAATTTTGTCTATTCCTGCTTGAAGTTTTTCGAAATCAATTCCTTGAAAAACTGATTTAAGATCTCTATCATTCGCTTGTACTCCATTGAGCTTCTCCTCAGTTTCGTGGACTCGATTCTCGACCCGTTTCAAGCCTTCCATTGTCCCAAAAACGAAAATGCTCTGATACCACTGTTAGGACCCGATCTGATCTGCTCTAATATAATTGAAATAAACACTTTTATTGATAAACTCACGCACACGGAAAACACAATATTTAGGTGGTATTCGAGAGACCACCCACTCTCCACACTCACACTTCACTCAATCTTATTTCTTCATACCTCAATCATACAAATGACTTCTATATTTATAACCCCATATCAACTCACAATCCCTAATCCCTAAATTAAAGCTAAGATATTACATATCCCACCAAATCCTCCCTTTCAAATCCTTAATTGATGCACAAACTAATTATTCAGATTTGTAACTGATTTATTAATTATTATTTTTATTATGGTTCCTAACATTACTCGCCGCCCAAACTCAAACCTTGTCCTCAAGGTTTAAGTATTTTTTTTTTTCCTTTTCTTTTTGATTGAGTACCCCTGCATGACCAATAATATTCTGAATTCTTCCCAGCTGCAAAAAGGTTGCCGACTTTCCTTGTAACAGTACCAAAACAAAGCATCATTTTTCGAGCATAGTACAACAGACCAGGCCTTGCCTTGTGGTGATGGGAGATTCTTGAGTTCAAAATAGTGTTCCTCATGAAACAGCCCACCTTCGAGGTTCTCATCATTAAGCACAAGCAATTCAATTAGTGGCGGCATTGAATTCATGGATGTTGTTGGTGGCAATCCATCAGACATTTGAGTCCCTTGTTCTTTGTCTTCGTCACACCCAGATTCTGCCGGCACTTGTTGTAAAATCCCAAAAACAGTCGTAGACGGTCCAGTACTTTCAAAATGAAGGTTGTTCCCTTGTTCTTTGTCTTTGCCACATCCAGATTCTGCCGGCACTTGTTGCAAAATCCCAAAAACAGTCGTGGAAGGTCCAGTACTTTCAAAATGAAGGATGTCTAACTTTTTAAGTATGGCAATCATACTTTCTTTGAGAAAAGAGATGTCGTTTAGACCTGAATGCATTGCTTCCACTTTCTTCTCTAGGTCCTCGATTCGATTTTCAATTTGTTTTGCATCTGCTATTGTCCCAAGAACGGAATTGCTCTGATACCACTGTTAGGACCCGATCTGATCTGCTCTAATATAATTGAAATAAACACTTTTATTGATAAACTCACGCACACGGAAAACACAATATTTAGGTGGTATTCGAGAGACCACCCACTCTCCACACTCACACTTCACTCAATCTTATTTCTTCATACCTCAATCATACAAATGACTTCTATATTTATAACCCCATATCAACTCACAATCCCTAATCCCTAAATTAAAGCTAAGATATTACATGTCCCACCAAATCCTCCCTTTCAAATCCTTAATTGATGCAAAAACTAATTATTCAGATTTGTAACTGATTTATTAATTATTATTTTTATTATGGTTCCTAACATAAGCTTTTTTGAAAGATTCAATTAGGGTTGTGGCTAAATGTTCTGCTATGATTAAGGTAGTCCTATGTAGTCATCAGGGCATTAATTCCATGGTGCGATGCTCTCCTTTAATGGCATCAGACACCAACTACTAATATCTTGTTAAATTCCAAGCACAATGATATGGTGACTAGGAATGGAATCATGTAAAGTAACTGCTAGAAGGTAAACACACCAGTTTGCGCGCAAAATAATGAGCAGAATAAGACCACATAGCGCAATAGAACCGACACACATGTGGAAGAATAAATTAGCGTGCACACTGGTCTTCAATCTTTCTGTCAGTGTGAAGTCCCCGGCATCTTCATAACCCTGAATTATAGGCACCACAGCCCTGCTCAGACAAATAGTTTCATATAAATCTATATGAACAAGTGCATATTTATGCTGCAAATCACAGATAAGTCATTAAGACATTTTGGCTTAAACTCATCATACTCAGACAAAAAAAATAGTAAGTTCACACAATAACAAAGTTCATTTTAACAGCTTTCTGTGACTAGTATGCAGAAATTCAGATAATCTCTTCTTCTTAGTGTCTGTCACTAAATACATATCTTTATCCAACAAAATACATATATATAATACAAGAATAAAACAACAGATATTATTACTTTTAACTACATCTTAAAAGATTATATAAATATCAAACGGGAATAGGAGTTCAATTTTTGCCAGCATAACTAAAAATATCAAATCACCAAGACTGGACTGTCTAAGGCTACATATTCTTAAATAGACAGGAAATGCTAGCCATAATTTAGCTGTTCGATCGTGCAAGTAATTATTTTTCGAGGCCACCATTTTTTAGTAATGCAAGATCAAAGAGGCAACTATAATGGCCTCCCTGGATGAACACAATTGTAAATTTCAAAATCATGAGGCAATCACAATTACTAGTAAGCCGATGCAGGAGTTAGATCTTAAGAAATGATCGAAAAAGACGGTTGGATTAGTACCAAGTAAAAATGTGCTCCAATATGAAAGAGTCCAGAAGAACGATAATTCTTTTAATTCTTGTCCAACGATTGCCTGCATGAAGGGGAACGTGAAGTCAATAAACCGCATCAACAATACAGGACAAAATTGTTGCAGTAAATATTAAATAATACTATTAATTTCACAAATCACCAAATCATTTAAGTTTCTACAAAAACATATCTGAAAATCCAAAATATTAGACTTCTACTTATGATGTCACACTCAGTTACATCAATCCTTAGAAGCCACTAAACTATGCCGCTCTAATTTGTCAACTGTTCTCACTCTGGCAGATTCAGGGACTTAATTACACAATTAATGTGAAATTTACTGTAAGATATCTTTTAATTTCTGTAAAAAAGGAACTACTAATTTAGGCTTCTTGTACATAGATGAATTTATATACATAAGAAGACTATGTGTTGATGGAATAGTTTTAGGACTGTTAGCTTATAACTTTTTCTAAAAGCTATGCAACCAATTTCACTGCCAACTATTCTAGCATTCAACTCTAAGATATCTGCAACTTTCAATAACACCTTAGTTGTTGATATAGTCTTTAAATTACATGTGTATGATTAGCATTTCCCTTTAAACAGTGTTGTATTAAAGATACACCAACACCATCTTGTCATTCTCCCTCTAACCCTCAATTTGGCATCTACATGCTTCCTTAATTGCACGTTTTCCCGTATATAAATTACTAATATGCACATTAGTAATTACTAACACAATTCAACTGGTAAGTAACCAACCATCTAAAATCTTAATATTTTAAAGAAAGACCTTTAATGTATTAATAATTATCAACAGTCCCCCTTAATTGTACGATTGAACAAACATACAACACTTGAGCACAAACACCATTTTAGCTAACCAGCTCATCTAAAAAAATGAATCGTATATAAATCATTAATTCCTATCAGAAAACCTATCAAAAAATTCGTATGCATCATTAATTCCTCCTAAGGCATACCTAAATCACGAGACTAATAATGTACCTAAAACTAAACACTACTTCAGTTCGATGCAAATATCGTTATAAAAGTTATAACAAAACACACCTATATGAAGAAAATAATGAGCAATGCATCATGCAAAACACACACATATATGAGAAATGAAGAAAGAAAGGAACATACACACCAAATGTCAGCTGGAACAAGGATGATAATAGAGATTGAAGAAAACCAGGTATAACCCACGAGAAAAAGAACGTTACGAGGCACATCTGGACCCGCAAAATATCTCAACATTAACATTACCATCCCCATTGTTAATGGCAATGAGAACATGTAAAATACCCACATCTTTTTCTTTGTAATAAAAAATAATATGAAACTTGAACTATTTGTATTATTGAACAAGAAATGACATGGTTTTGTTTAATATGTGATAATGAAGAGACTCGGTTAATGGTAGCTCCAAGTTTTCATTTGGGTTTTTTAGTTTTGCCTCCAAATTAACGGCTGTTTTTTGGTAGACCCGTACATGGATCACTTCAGTTTGGCAGGCCAACCAGCACCAGGCTAATTTTGTCAATGTAGAAATCGTAATTTGGTGGAAATAGGTTCAAAATTTCTCGATAAATAAATGTGTTTTGAATCTACTCCTCTGTCTCATTTAACTTTTCAAAATCAACTTTATCTAACTTTGAATTATTTAAAAATAATCATTTATAATTTTACAAATTGATTCATAAAATAGAATACTCAAATTTTATCATGGTATTTTTTTTAAATATAAATATTATTATATAATGTGATTTTTTTCTTTGTCAAATTTGATAAATTTGATTTTGACTATTCAAACTTAGACAAAAATTATGGGACGGAAGAAGTAAAATATTAATTTGTGTCAAAATTATTCATTTATCGAGATTACGAAAACATTGTTTATGTTGACAACTCAATCTGAATACAAGCGAGTGATGCTATTGAATCAAGACCATCACAAAAAAAAAATTTAGGGACACAAAATTTTTATAATTTTAGGGGCATGAATTTTTATTTCACATAGGAAGTGTTATAGTAAAATTTCACTTGGTTGTTTTAGAATGGATTCGAGTTAGTTATGCTTGAAATTGGGAATCAACTGAGCGTAATTAGGATTTGGAGAAGGACAGAAGGTGAACATACCGGATTATTAAAAAAAAAAAAAACATGCAAAGGATTTGCCCTCGCGTGCCCTCACCCTGCAATACCAATTACACAATATATTTCAATAATTAATATTACTTTTTTCCAAAAAAAAAACACTTTACTTTCTAATTAAATCATATTACTTTTTTATAAACACAGTTAAAATTCCAATTATACTATGTGGTTCAATCATTAATACGGTATAGACTAATCAATATAAATTAAAATAAGTAGATTTTAAACGTGTTAGAATTTATTTTTGCTTATTGGTTTTTCAAAATATGTGATATATTGATTTGGTCTGGATTCTGGTTTTTTTTAACCAAATCAATATAAATGGTTTTTCAAAAATCAAAATCGAACCACAAACAAGTTAGATGCCAAGATCAAACCAAATCTGATCATAGAAAAATGGATTGGTTCGGTTTCGAACCACGATTTGAACTTTATAACATACTCCCTCCGTCCCAATGGGATGTTAACATTTGCATTTTGCACGGAAACCAAGATAGTGAGTGTAATATTATTAAAATAAATGAAGTAGTGGGTGTAATAGTGATTTTATTGTTAAAATAAGTTAAGTAGTGGGTGTAATAGTGATTTTATAGTTAAAATAAGATAAGTAGTGGGTGTAATAATGTAAAGTATTGTTAAAATAGCCGCGCTTCGCGGCGGCGTTATAAAATTTTTTTAAAAAAATTAATACATTTACGTTATATTGTAATATTAATTTTAAATTTCAATAATTAAATATCCTTTTCTAATGAATCGATTTCTTGTTAAACACGATTCTTTCGATTGCCGCTCTCTCTTTAAAATCAAAATCTCAACTTTAACATATATTATAAAGACTTATATAATATTTTTTATCCATAAAATCGAACAATAAAAAAAATTATGACATCAATATCAAATTCTAATAGCTAATACAATCTTTTCTAGTGAGTCGTCTTCTCGTTAAATACGTTTTGAGTCGCTCTTATTTGGAACCGAAATTCTAACTAATTATATAAAAAAAGTAAATTCCAATTTTTATATTCTTTAAACTTTCTAATATTTATAGAGTTTTAAAAATGAAAATACATCTTATTTTTTCTGTATATTATAGATATTCATGTACTTATTTACAACTTCTGCATGAGAATGTCTTTCTGTTATGTTAACATATAAAAAAATTAAATTCGAAGACTTTTCGTTACGGGAATAATATTAAATTTATGGATATATTTTTCTAATGCAAGTATAATTAACTTGTATAAAAAAGATAAAATAAAGGATTTCTAGGAAAAAAGATATATAATTTTAAAAATCGTGTAAGACGTCTCCACCGTCCTCGTGTTCTACTTCTATTAATAAAACATTTTTATTTTATGTATTCCTTATATATTCAAACATTTTTATACGGTCTTCTCTAATGAATCGCTTTCTCGTTAAACACAGTTATTACTATTTTTCAGCTCCCTAGTTAAGACCAAAAACCTAACTTTTACATGTATCACTTGTATGATAATGTTTATCCATAAAAATCAAATCCTAAAAATAAAATAAAATTTATAACATCAAAATGATATTTTAATAGCTAATACAATCTTTTATAGTGAGCCGTCTTCCTGTTAAACACGTTTCGAGCCGCTCTCGTTTGGGTCGAAATTCTAAATTCATTACATATTATTATTGATACTTATCTTACACAATAACTTTTTTCCTTAAAATTAAAACCTAAAAAATAGAGTGAATTCCAATTTATACTTTATCTAGACTTTCTAAAATTTATGGAGTTTTAGAAAATGAAAGCACATCTTATTTTCTCTTTATATTATAGATACTCCTATTTTTATTTAGGATTCCTGCATGAGAATGTTCTTTTATAATGTTAACACATCAATTCTTTTCTTTTAAATACAATGACTTTTTTATGATAATAGTATTGGATTTATGAATAAATTTTCCTAATAGAAGTATAATTAACTTATATAAAAAATATATAATTTAAGAAGATCGTACTTTCTATAAAATATTTAGTTATATTGATGCTCTATATATTCAAACACATATTATACTTCTAATAGAAATTTTATTTATATGTTTTTCTATAAATTCGAACTCTTATTCTCTATAAATTCAAACTCCTATTCTACTTCTAATAGAACTTTTAATCGTATGCTTTATAAATACTTATTCTACTTCCAATAGAAACTTTTATTTATATGTTTTTTCTATAAATTTGAACTCTTATCTCTATAAATTCGAACTCCTATATTCTACTTTCAATAGAACTTTTAATCATATGCTTTATAAATACTTATTCTACTTACAATAGAACTTCTAATCATATGTCTTCCTATAAATTCGAACTCTTCACCACTATAAATTCGAACACCTATTATACTTCTAATATGTTAAATGATATTTTTATATTTATAAGTGTTTAAAATTGTAAAATTCTAGAAAAATAGAAAAATAGATTGAGACGATCTTAGAGCGCCACCTAAACTCCCTCGTACCCTCCTTTATATATATATATTGATAAGTGAAGCAGTGGGTGTAATAGTGTTAAAACTTAATCTCTCAGTCTCTAAGTATGTTTCCTGTTTCCTTTGAACACGTTTGTCAATGCACACTTTTAATCGTTAATATCTTCAATTTCGTATTAGTATTAATTATAAAAAATTCACTGTATTAAAGTACTCATAAATACGAATCCAACAAGATCACTCATGACTATATTTCGTCTTATAGATTATACGTAAATTAATAGTCAACCGCTTATAATGAATAGTATCAAAAGTCAAAACGAGAAACACATATTGAGACGGAGGGAGTACTATTTTAGGAAATGTTAACAATCTATTGGGATATCCCAAAATAGAAAGTGTTAACAATCTATTGGGACGGAGGGAGTATTATTTTTCTAATTTTTGTTAAACTTAAAATGAAATTCTGATTTAAATAAATATAAAGTAAATTTTAATACACATTAATATTATACACTACATATATGTATTACTATTTATATTTATCAATGTTTAGTATGCTGTCTATGTATTACGTTTATATATTTTAATTGAATATATATAAATAGTAAACGAATTAATTTATTGTAGAACTACAACATATTGATAAAAAACTTAATATCATATTTATTAAGTAATTTAATCTATTTATTATATATACGTATATACATTACATTATATACTATAAATTATAATTTAACTAATAACTGTCTACTAGAATTTTTAAAATTCTAAGGTATAATTATATAACGGTTCGGTTTTTGATTTAATCGGTTTTAAAATATTGAAAATCATAACCAAATCATTTATATATAAACGATCTGGTTAACCGAATCACTAACAACATTTTTAGGGTTTCCATTTTTTTTATTCGGATTATTATGATCCGATCGGTATCCACAATTTAACGGATTTTTTTCAACATCCCTAGAAACAAAGGTTATCATGCCTGTCATTGTAAAGGTTTTTGCAGACGTTGTTACTGCACCAAATCTTGTCATGGATCACATCATCATCTTAATCAAAATTAATCTTGAATGGGCCGCTTAAATTAATATATGATCATATATCTAGGAGCAATAACAAGTACTACAAATAAAGTTTTACGTGTTCTCTCTCTTACTCAGCTCATTGTTTAGCTTGCTCTAATTTTCGATTCCATACCTGAACAAATCAGAGTGAATAACCATCAACAAGCCCAATAATATAAAAAAGTTACTAACATGAGTAATATGTTTACAGTCCCAATAATTAATTAATTAATTATACATGTCTATTTGAGTATCAAAACCATGGTTGTAAAAATCGGTCATCGGTATAAATCGGTTACCGATTTATACCGATTACCGATGAACCACACCCTTTCTTCATTTCTTCGGCTGTCATAAACACTAGGGAAGTCGCTCCGGCGCTTCTCATGTCCAGAATCAGCTTCACCAAGTAGAAAAATAGGGCAAATGTGGCAAAACCTGTTGTCCAGACAGCCTTCCATTTGTACGGATTGGCAAGAAAAAAAGCAGCGCTAGCCACGATGGAAGTGTTATAGATAAACTAAGGCATGGAGGAATGTACCGAGAAAACTACAATAATAATCAATATCAAACAATTAGCCATCACACTATCAAACACAACACAATAAATATAAACAGATCTGTATCGAGTAGGCAATGAGAGTATGAAGCCGCAACACAACACAAAGGCAGTAGTCATATAAATTAGATCAGCATGAACCTACTTTCGATAGTTATTACAACAAAGCTCTATTGAAGCCAAAACAATCAATCAATCAATCATCAATACTACATAGCACATCATCATCATCATCAATATACAACTAATTATGAACAACTAATCAATCAATATCATCAATCTAATCATCATCATCATGAATATACAACGAAATTTGAATAAAATAACGTAATAGAGTAATTTACCCTAGGTATAGCGAGTAGGAAACCAAAGCACATCGCCAAAACAATAGCAATATTACATAGCACAGTTGCGACGATGACGATGATATCATCCATATCATCCATTGAAGACGAAATGAGAGTTAATTGTGTATAATGTAGGGTTTTGAAAGAGAGAATGTAATGCAGGGTTTGAAAGAGAGAATGTAATTCGAAATGATTTTCTATTTCATTTATACAACTGTGGTTAGCTCCACACAAACATTCTACTTAGTATTTTAATATTATTACCACGTTCGCCTATTTGTTTGTGTTGCAAACTGTATTTTTTTGTAAATTTTCAAAAGAAAAATAGTTCAAATAATCAATTGATACTTCTTAATCTTTATTATATTATATTATATCTTTATCTTTTGTCTTTAATCAAATTTTTAATCTTATATAATCTTGTAAATAAATTCAAAAAAGTATTAAAAATAATCCGTACAAAACAAGAATTATAAGAAAAAAAAATATACAAATGAATTTATTTCAATACATGTCAACGGAATACAAAATCAAAATTTGGCAACAAAAAAAAAATGCATCCTTGTTACCGCCAAAATTTTGGTTTGTCATTTTTAAATTCAAATTTAAGAAGATTTAGATAAGAACAAACGGAGGTTATCAGTTGTTACTAACTTTTTTTTTAAAAAAGGCCTTTATTAATTATTTAGAAAGTATTAATTTCGAGTTTGAATTGAGCCAAAAAAATTTGTTTGGACACGATTAATTATAAGGGAAATTCTTAATGGTACCCTCTTAGAATTAGCTTTTTTAAATGGTACACAAAATAGTTTTAGTTTCCGAATGGTACCATTATACTATTATGTCATTCTTTGTAATACCCCTACTGTTAACCTCCATTAGTCAAACGTTATATTTTGGGTACCACTTGTAAAAGTCAATTCTAAGAGGGTATCATTGATAATTTCTCTTAACTATATTATTCTGATTTTTTTTATCCTATTATTCTAAAATTTAGACATATATATGTATTAGACTAAATCAGTTGTTAAAGTCGGGTTAGGTTAAAATGAGGAAAATTTGATTGAGTGAAATTGGGGATAATCAAATTCAGTATAATCGGGGTTCAAAAATCGAGTATCATCTCTAACTAAACAATGAAAAATCTCATTTGTTTCAATCTGAGTGCATCTTCTCATTACTCTATCTATCTTCGATCTTGTTAAAAATTGAGTCATGCATATACGTATTTTGAATTTGAGAAGGAAAAGTGAGAGCAAAAAATTGATGGCTCAGACCATGAAGATAACCTTGTGTTTCTAAATGATTTTGATGATTTACATAATATAAATCGTCTTTATATATCTGCTTTAAAAATTGTAGAAGAATATGATTAAAAAAAAGCATAATAATAAATTTTTGAACCCTAATTACACTCAATTTTATTATTCCAATTTCACTCGATCATTTATCCCTCTATTTAACTAAACCTCTACTTTAACTATTTATATTTAGTTTAATACGTATATGTTTAATTTTTTAAAATAATAGGATTCAAAAATAATGATTAAGGATTATATATAGAGTCTTATTCTAATAGAAACCACTCTACCGCAGTAGAGTTTAACCACCAAGTTCGGGATGAACTAGAAACTAAATAAAAAAATTTCTAAATCGTGTCGGAATATAGCACATATGGTATGCAAATTGATCGTTGGGAGATTGAGAAAAATATAGTGAAGTCGGATTTCAAAAAAAAAAACTTACCGATTGACGTGAAAAATAAAATTGAAAACGGAGGGGATTAGTTGGAATTGTGTGTGTGAGGGTATATTGGATTTGTGTGTGGTGTCCCTAGAGGGGCCATTGTATTAGATAGATCTAAGGGCTAAGATTAGTTTCTAGTTTTTATTTTAATTTTAGTTTCTATTTGATCACTACCATATATATATATATATATATATAGACAAGTGATCAAATGAGACCCCTTCTTAATATAAGAACTGAGACTAAATCTTAGCCTTACTCTTTTTATCCCAAAATTAAATCTCAGCCACATATTTGTAGATCAAAAACAATCTCTCTCTCATCCATTGGTACAGTACTTCTTTGACCTCCATTTCCATTTCTGTTGAGTATGGAATACACACAAGAGAATACAGAGGGGGGTGAATGTATTCTCTAACTTTTCTTCGAATATAAAAACTTTGAGAAAGTTTGAATCTGTTGAACTATGTTTATGTAGCAAAGTGTGTGTTTTGTGTTTAACAGAATATGAATACGGAAATAAGAAACACAAGAACACAGTACTCACTTTAATCTAATATTTTATTAGATCAAGATTTTGCTACAATCTGTAAATACAAAATGTTAGTATTCTCAGCTTCTTTCTCAGAGAGATGTTCTAAAAATTTGCTTGACTAATCTCTATTCTCCTATCTTCTTGAGAAGTGAGGTTGTACACTTATAGAACATTTGTACAACCTACTTACTACAAATATAGTGACAGACAAATTTGCTTTCTAACTTGTCTATCCCATTTTGAGTAAACGTCCAAGCACCATGTAATTTGACTTTTCTTTTGCTCTGCTCAGATCCACTTCTTAGCAGCTTGCCTCCTGTAACAACTCTCTAAGCTTCTTGTAGACTTTCCAAAAGCAATTTACAGTACTGTGGTCCTGATCTAAAATGTTTTGGCTTGCTACAGGTTTCTGACTTGTACAATCTTCAGTATTTTGTCTTCAAGACTGCATTCGAGAAGTAACAAAGCAACTGATTCGAGAACTAGAATTGACTTGATAGATAACTCTGAGTTCTCGAATACAATGGAAATGACATATCGAATCACTTCTCAAATTAGTCTTTTCTTCAGGAATCCTTGACTTATCGAATAGAGCTTTTAACTTCTGGAATCCTTGACTTATCGAATAGCTTCTTAAGTCCTTGAGATATCGAATGTAACTTTGACTTGTTGACTTCTTGAGTTCTCGAATAGAGTTATAGACATGTCGAATCCTTGAGTTATCGAATGAGCTTTGACTAGTTGACTCATTGATATATCGAACATTATCTTTTGAGATATCGAATCCCTGACTTAGTCACTTCTCGAATACATTCTTGGAGACAAAATACTGAAGAAATTGTACAATTCAGAAACCTGCAACAAGCCAATGCACTTTATGGACCACAATCTGTAACGTGCTCTAGAAAGCCTACAAGGAAGCTTGGAGAGATATAGAAGAGACAAGGAGCTAAAGAAGTGGATCTGAACAGGCTTTACAAAGTCAAATCTGTAACCGTTTGGACGCTTACTCAAAAAGGATAGACAGACTAGAAAGTAATTTGTTCAGCTACCTTATTTGGAGTAAGTAGGTTGTATCCATTTCTATAAGGATACAGCCTCACTTCCTTAGTCATTAACTTTGTAACTTTGTGAGTCAAGTTTTTCATACACTACAAGCTGTATCTCTCTGAGAAAAACGAAGCTGAGAATACTATCATTTGTATTCACAGATTGTAGCAACCTTTATCTAATAATACAATAGATTAAAGTGATACTGTGTCTTGTGTTGTTCTTTATCCGTACCTTCACTTCTGCACACACAAACACTTATTTGCTACATAGACTGTAGCCAAAGAAAAGTTCAAGAATCCATTCACCCCCCCTCTGTATTCTTTTATCGTATTCAATACTCAACAAGTGGTATCAGAGCGGGTTGTTTATTCAAAAACAGAAAAACGATCATGAGTTCGAATACACCAAAGACTACAGGAACGGTGAAGGTCCCTAAGTTTGACAAAGAGAATTACAACCTCTAGAAGATAAAGATGATGTTGTTCATCAAAGCCTCTCATCCTTTGTATCCTGAGATTCTCAAGAATGGTCCTTTTGTTCCTCAACAAGAGATACCAGAGAAGACTGTTGGAACCACAACTATCCCAAGATCTTATGAGGCCAAGGATCCATCAAAATGGAAAGAATCAGAAAAGGAGAAGGTTGCTCTTGACAGCCACCTCATGTTGCTTATCATTGATTCCATGGACATGTCAATGTTTGCAAACATTGCATCATGTACATCTGCCAAAGAAATGTGGGATCACATTGAGGTGTTGTGTGAAGGAACTAATGAGGTTAAAGAAAACAAGAAACAGATACTGGTCACACAGTATGAGGCTTTCATGGCACAGCCCAAGGAAAGCATTACTGAGATGTTTGAGAGATTTCACAAGCTAGTTACTGAGTTGCAGATGAATGGTAAGGTTTACAGTACCAAGGAGTTAAACATGAAGTTTCTGCTATCCTCACCAAACCATCTAGAGCAAAGGGTCATTTCTCTAAGGGAAAGAGATTTGAACAAAGTTACATATGATGTGCTCTATGGAGTTTTAAAAACTCATGAGCTTGAGTTGCTTCAGAAAAGGGCTAATCAAGGCAGAATGGTAAACACATCATGTGCCTTGATTGTCAACAAATCTATTCAAGACCTAGAAGCATCCACAAGCCAGTTAAGGATAGAGGAGGTAGTAGAAGAGGAAGAAATTGAACCTGAGGTAAGTGAACTTGTTGAGGAGAAGGAGGAAGAAGAGTTTTACACTCTTGAAGAACTAGATGGGATGGAAAACACTTCATATGCTTTCATGGCCAGAAAATTTCCAAACATCAGATTCAAAAGGAATCAACCCTTCAAACCCAAAACCATTCATTCAACAAAAGCAGGGCACCTGTGAAACCAAACAAGAATAAGTTTAAAACCAGCCATGTGGATAGGTCATCTGTAAGGTGCTATAGATGCAATGACCTAGGGCATTTTGCCAGTGAATGCAAGAAGCCTAAAAAGAAGGATAGATATTATCTTGAGCTTGAAGCTAAGTATGAGGCCCTTCTGAAAAAGCAGACACAAGGTAAGGCCTACATAGCTGAAGGGAAGTGTTGGGATGATTCTGACAGTGATGGAGAGGAGCAAGAATTCTGCAATTATGCCTTGATGGCCAATTCCAAGGATGACACATCTCCATCAGACCCTCAGGTACCATCTCTCACTACTATAGACATGTCTATTTCAGAGTATAAATGCATGATTGAACAACTATCTGTTGAAATGTTTAACATTCATACTAGTATGACTGCTGCTAATGAAGAGATTGCTAAACTGTCTACTAGAAATGAAATGTTAACCAAAAAGAATGAGGAACTTGAGCTAACTGCTATGCAAGTAGAAAACCTTAAGAAAGAAGTTGAATATCTGCAGAATAAGGTTTTGTGTGCTAGTCAGGTTGAAAAGGCTCTTAGGGATGAATTAGCCGAAAATGAATTCAAACTAAAAACTTTCAAGAAATCATCTGGTCTAGTGAAATCCTACTGTGAGAAAATTGAAGCAAAACCCAAGGCTGCTATTGGACTTGATTATGACACTCTTAAACAGAGAAAAGGCTATGCTGTCATTGAAGATGACACAGTTGTTCATGAGGAAGTGCCTCACATTTTGAAAAAGACTGAAAATCCAATTTTTAAGGAACCAACATTTGAAATTGATGAGGATGCCTTACTCATCAAACAAATGTTGAATGATGAGAATGAGGCACAATCAAATGAACAACAAGCATCTTCCAAGAGTGAGAGTGTCAAGTCAAAAGCCAAGGAGCCAGTAGTTGATAGGCCAAGACCTAAGAAGTTTGTTAAGTTTGTTTCAGCTGGGAAGAGTGAATCAGAAAAGAAAGTGACTAAGAAGAAACAGAACAGAAATGGCAAGTTAGGGATTAACAAAGATAACAACTATGCTTATATGCCTGATGCCCTTAGGAAAACTTGTCAGAACTGTTTCAGTACCAATCATTTAACTCATGCATGCAAGAAACCTGCTGGTAGTGTATCTAAACATTTCTATGATTGTTCTGTGCCTCTAAGACATAGAGATGTACCATTTTGTGATAAATTTGACTGTATGCCATGCAATATGAATGTTATGACTAGTTGTTTCAATCTGAGAAGGCAATTCATTGATGGTTGTATCAGTCACAATTCTCACACACACTACACCAGGTCAAAGTCTTCGAGTCCTCCTAAAGCTAGGAAGGTACCTCTGTCACCTAAGTCTGAAACCTCAGGTTCTAAGACTTCTAACAGTGACAAGAAGACTAATGCCAAGAAAGTTGACAAGCATGTTGTTTATGATAAAACTGTTTCTAAGTCACATGGACCCAAACTTTTTTGGGTACCAAAGGAAAAGTAATACCTTTGTGTTTGCAGGGCAAAGAAAGTGAAAAGAAGGTCATGTGGATTTTGGACAGTGGATGCTCAAATCATATGACTGGTGATATGGCCCTGCTATCACAATATGAGGAAAAGGCTGGCCCAATGGTTGCTTTTGGAGATGACAGCATGGGTAACACATTGGGATATGGCAAGTTGAAAGTTGGTAATGTCATCATTGAAGATGTAGTACTAGTCAAGGGGCTCAAGCATAATCTGCTAAGTGTTGGTTAGTTTACTGATAGGGGATTCAAGGTGGATTTTGACAAAGATGAATGTTTGATCACCCACAAGAAGACTGGTGATTTTGCTCTATCTGGAGTAAGGAAGGGAAGCCTGTTTGTAGCTAATATGGATTCTGCAAACAAGGACAAAATTTGTTGCTTCTACTCAAAAGCATCAAATGAAGATTGTTGGCTGTGGCACAAGAAACTATCACACCTGAACTTCAAAGCCATTAATTCTCTAGTCAAAAGAGAGTTAGTGAGAGGCATGCCCACACTTGAATTCTGTCAAGAAGGAGTGTGTGAGGCTTGTCAAAAAGGAAAGATGAAAAGATCAAGCCACAAGACAAAGACAGTGACATCTATAACCAAGCCCCTACAACTCATTCATATGGATTTGTTTGGGCCTGTCAATATTATGTCACTAGGAAGAAAGAAGTATGCCTTGGTGATGGTTGATGATTTTACAAGGTATACATGGGTGGAATTTCTGGCATCAAAAGATGAGGCTCCACAAGTAATCATTGAGCATATAAAGAAAGTTGACAAGGAAGCAAAGGCCAACAATGCAAGTGTGATTGCACTTAGAAGTGATAATGGAACAGAGTTCAGAAATGCCATACTTGAAGCATTCTGTAAAGAGAATGGTATTTCTCAGCAATTCTCAGCTCCAAGGACTCCACAACAAAATGGAGTTGTTGAGAAGAAGAATAGAACTCTAATTGAGGCTGCTAGAACAATGTTACTTGATGCAAAAATGCCTACATGTTTTTGGGCTGAGGCTGTGAGCACTGCATGCTATATCCAGAACAGAACCCTCATCAACAAAAACACTGGTAAGACACCTTATAACTTGATGACTGGAAAGAAGCCTACTCTAAAGTATGTTCATACTTTTGGAAGCAAATGCTTTGTATTGAAGGATAATTCTGAATATGTTGGAAAATTTGATGCAAAAGCATTTGAAGGAATTTTTCTTGGCTACTCTATGGAAAGAATTGCATACAAGGTTTATGTCATCAGTCAAAAGAAAGTTATGGAAAGCACAGATGTGACATTTGATGACAGCAAACTACCTGGACTAGAAGAAGCCAATGATGAAGATAAAGATCCATTGAAGTTTGATAATCTAGATGATTATGATGAAGAGACTGAAACTGAGGTTGAAACTCGAGTTCAACAAACTCAAGTGAATGATGATACAAGAGAAGAATTTGTGCCAATCAATAGTGAAGAAACAAGCATCCAAGAAACACCTGTGAGTAGTGGCAACTTCACAGGGGGAGGAAATGAGAATGACCATGATGTGGATGATGAAGCAACATCAAGAATGAGAAATCAGGCTGAGCACTCAAGGAAATGGGATAGATCACACACTGCAGAGCAAATCATTGGAGATCCTAATGCAGGAGTAAGGACTAGGAGAGCAACTTAGAATGAGTGCCTCTATGGCTGTTTTCTATCACAAGTTGAGCCTAAGAGACTTGATGATGCACTGTTGGATCCAGATTGGATTATTGCTATGCAAGAGGAGCTGAATCAATTTGAAAGGAACAAAGTATGGGAACTTGTGCCTGCACCAAAGAACAGAACCTTTGTTGGAACAAAATGGGTTCTAAAGAATAAGATGGATGAAGATGGTGTAATTATAAGGAACAAAGCAAGGTTGGTTGCAAAAGGATACTCTCAACAGGAAGGCATTGATTATGATGAGACATTTGCTCCTGTTGCTAGATTGGAAGCCATCAGAATATTCTTGGCATTTGCTGCTCATTCAAACTTTAAAGTATATCAAATGGATGTCAAAAGTGCATTTCTGAATGGAGAGTTGGAAGAAGAAGTTTATGTGCAACAACCACCTGGTTTTGAGGATCCACACTTCCCAGAATTTGTTTACAAACTGCTTAAGGCACTGTATGGACTTAAGCAGGCTCCAAGGGCATGGTATGATACTTTATCACAATTTCTTCTTGAGAATCAATTCACTAGAGGCACACTGGACAAGACATTATTTTACAAGAAGCATGGTGATGATCTTATCTTATTTCAGATCTATGTGGATGATATCATTTTTGGTTCTACAAATGAGAAGCTGTGTGAGAAATTTTCTAAACTCATGCAGAGCAGATATGAGATGAGTATGATGGGAGAGTTGACATTCTTTCTTGGGTTGCAAGTCAGTCAAAGGAAGGATGGTATCTTTATCAGTCAGACCAAGTATATCAAGGATTTATTGAAGAAGTTTGACTTGGAAGATTGCTCACCTGCAAAGACACCCATGGCCACTGCCACTAAATTGGATGAAGATGCTAAAGGCAAGAAGGTAGATATCTCAGTCTACAGAGGCATGGTTGGTTCTCTACTCTATCTCACTACAAGTAGGCCAGACATCATGTTTGCTACATGCTTGTGTGCAAGGTTTCAATCAAATCCAAAAGAATCACATTTGGTTGCTATAAAAAGGATCTTTAGATATCTGAAGGGCACTCCAAACTTGGGACTATGGTATCCTAAGGACACAGGGTTCAATCTGGTTGGTTATTCTGATGCTGATTATGCTGGATGCAGAGTGGATAGGAAAAGCACCTCAGGTAGCTGCCAGTTTCTTGGACAAAAGTTAGTCTCTTGGTATAGCAAGAAACAACAATCTGTGTCAACTTCTACAGCTGAGGCTGAATACATAGCTGCTGGAAGTTGCTGTGCTCAAGTGCTTTGGATTAGAAATCAACTTAGAGATTATGGACTTGTGTTGGAAAGAATTCCAATCATGTGTGACAACACAAGTGCAATCTCTATAGTTGCCAATCCTGTCAATCATTCTAGGACAAAGAACATTGACATAAGATATCATTTCATAAGGGAACATGCAACTAATGGAACCATTGAGTTACATTATGTTTCTACAGACAAACAACTAGCTGATATATTCACTAAGCCATTAGATGAAGCCACCTTCACAAGGTTGGTTAGTGAGATTGGAATGCTGAATTCTTCAGATTCTGGCTAAGTGAATACATCATCTAGATTGTTGCAGCAGTAAACACTTACTTTATCTAAATTCTTAATATTTTTGGAGTAAGTGTTGGCTGAAATATGATTTATAAATATTTCAAATCTGTTGCATATTTGGAAAATCATATTCTCTTGTTAACTTGAAATTTCTATGAAATTTTGAGAAAATCACTGTTTAATTTGCTAGAATATTCGTGAATGAATATGGCTGGTAAATTTTGAAAAGATAGTGAAAATTGAGTTTCTATGAGTATAATTCGACAAGTCAGACTTCTCAAGTGATTCACTATTCGACATCTCTAACAAGTCTCTTTAGAGCACTCTCGAGTTCTCGAATAGAGTCTTTTAGAGTTCTCGAATAGAGGTTTCCTTGACTTCTCGAATATAGTGTTTTAGTTCTCGATTGACTGAGTTCTCGAATACTATATTTGAGTTCTCGAATCATTTGAAAAGGCTGATTTCTCGCAGAATTTTAACCGATTTTGGATTTTTATTCAGAATTCAGAATTACTCATAAAAACATATTTTGCCTAATTTAGATTTATTTCTAAGTTAGATAATTGCCAGCTGTGAGCTACAACCTGCTTGAGTTATCGAATAAGCCTTTCTTGACTTCTCGAATAGTTGTTTTCTACTTCTTGAATGCCTGACTTGTCGATACAGAACATACATCTAATCGACAATTCAAATACTTCATACTTTTACAACTTCACATCTATTCGATTCATTTCATTTGATTTCTCAAGCATCCAAACTCCCAAAACCTCTGAAACCCTAACTGCAAAAGCTAAATTTCTTCTTCAACCTTCGATTTCTTCTCTCTCTCTCACACAAATGGCATCAGTAAAGTTCAACACCAATTTCATTGCTCTAACTAGTGATGTTGAAGCACCCAACGCCAATTTCAAGTGCTTTGTGAAGTGGATGTCTGAATCGTACATCAAGAATGCTCTATCTGTTAACCCAACTCTGTATCTCGACATTCTAGAACAGTTTTGGCAGTCTGCTACAGTGGAGGTGGTGGCTCTTGACTCTGCAATATCCTCTTACATCATCTACTGCAAGATTCAAGACAAAAATCTCACTATCACCACAGAGGATATGAATGAGGCACTTGGGATGGGTACCAAAGGAGAGGTGTATGACCCACTTGCTACAAATGCTGAATTGGAAGACTTCTTTGATTTCATCAAATATGCAGATAGAATCAGTCTTGGGCACTTGAACAGGAAGCATTTGAGGAAGGAATGGAGTTATGTGTTTGCTACACTTCTTCAAGTCTTCACTGCAAGAAAATCCAGCTATGACCACATCAGTACTCCTGCACAGCAAATAGGCTATGCCTTAGCTTATGGAAAGAAGATAGACGTTGGTCTCATCATTCTGCAGGAGCTGTATGGGAGACTTGGTAAGAATTCAGCCAAGAGAGGTAATGAAATTTTCTTCCCTCATTTTATTCAATCTGTCCTTAACTTCATAGATGATAAATTGATTGAATTAGATGGGATGAATAAAAATAGAATAGGCTATCCTAAATCCATGATCAAACTCATTTTTGGTAATTTGGAGACTAGGAATGATGTGGATGTAAGACTTAACATAACTCCTCATATGGAGAGTTTGTTTAGAACTTACCCCCACAACATGCCAACATTTGCCTCTAAGTCTGAGTTAGCTAAGCCCAAGCAAGTAGAACAAAATGCTAACCCAGGGCTAGCTAACCAACCCTCTCAACCAAACACTCTACCAATCACTGAGCCAACTGCATCATCCTCTCAAAAGGGTGATGTTAGTAAAAAGAAGAGAAAGGAAGTAATGTCTGCACCCTTAAATATTTTATCTGAAGCAGCATTAGCTGTTGAACTAGGTCTAGAAAGTGAGGAACCAGAGTCACCCTTACTAAGGCCAAATAAAAAGAAGAAAACTAAGACCACCTCTTCAGTCACACAAATGGCTGAAGTTGTAAAATCAGGGGTAAACAGCTCACTAGATGTGTCCTCTCAACAGGGTGCATCTATAGAATCAAGCATCCTCCCCAATGCACCTTCTTGTATTGAGTCAGCACATGGGAGTGATAAGGCTGGCACTACACTGAGTGGAGAGCACATCATACTTGAAACTCCCTCTATCTCTCAAGGGGAGTTGCCAAAATCTACTCTACAACACACTACTCTTCCAGAATCTTCATCTCATATTTCTTTGCAGCCTGCAACTCAAGCAATTGAGGAGCAAGGCATTGATCATCAAGAATTCTTTTCTCTTGATGAGCCAATGAACTCAAGTGACTTGGTGCATGACACCCTGTTCACCACCCAGGACCCACATTTAGATGGTGAGGGAATGCATGCTGGGGCATCTCCTAATGACACCATCACAAACACAGAGGTTCCACTAGTTTTCACTAGAGACTCTGTGCTTGTGTCAACTGCTGGTGTAACTCATCCCACTTCTGTGGAGACACCAGTAGTAGAGTCAATCCATCCGGTTACAGAAGTTGCATCTGTAACTGAGGAGTCTAGCTTGCCTAGCTCTAGCTCTGACTTTATGTCACAATGGCTGAAGCCTGTGCACCATGATAGTGCTTCAGGATTAGGGTCTGTTCCACAACAATTGACGGTTGAAGCACTTCAAAGCTTAATTGTGGATCAGATTCCTGAGTTCACAAAGATTGCACAGCACCTCCTCACTGCCAACCTGCCAAATCCTGACTATGAAACTATTCTCCTGTGCCATAGAGAGGATGTGGAGCAACAACAGGCCAAAATTGTGGATGAGTCTGAGAGAGAAGGCAATATAGATGCCTGGCTTCAAGGAAAGTATGACATTCCTCTCTCAGAAGGCCTACAGTACCTCAGAGAAGAGTACATCACTTCACTAGGGTCCAATGCCAATTCTCTCACCCCTAGTGCTGTGTATGAAGCAGTCAATGACAGTTACAAGGGAATTCTCAAAGCTGCACACTACCTTGGCAAGGGTCTAAAGACAGAAGTCACAGAAGTGTGTACAACCACAACCAAGGAGGTGCATGAGCTAAAAAGGGTTTTTGATTCCAAATTCCCTCAACTGGAAACTATGGTCAATGAAATTCTAGCCTGCAAGTCTAGCTGTATTAAAATGGACAATGGCTTGGCCCTTCTCAAGGATACTGTCACAGGGCTGGGGCATAAGTTTCAATCTCTGTCTGATCAAACCACAGACTCAAATGCCATGCTGAGAACACTGTTCAAGAATCAATATGGGGATAAGATGGTAACTGAGGTCCCTGTTCATGACATGACCAAGTATGAAGTCCAGAGACTCAAGGATCAATCAGTCTCTGGTTTCAGGGCACATGAGCTATTCACTAAAGTGGATACTCTTGAAAAGGAGGTGGCTACTCTCACTAAGTCCAATGCTCATCTTACAGACAAGGTTGCACTTCTCAATGATCAGTTGGACACTCAAGCAACCACCACAGCTGATGTTCTTCTGCATCAACAATCTATGTTGGCTGCTATGATGAAGCATATGGGTCTTCCTTTCCCTGAAGAATCTTCCACCCCAAAGGTCACTTCTAAAGCCTCTGTGCCTGACAACAAGCCTAAGGGGGAGAAGAGGACAAGGAATTCAAATACTAAGGGGGAGAAACCCAAGGAAAAAGGGATAAAGTTAAGAGAGGGTGATCACCAAAGGGCAAATAAATCTCCAACTCATGTGCCATGCAAAGGAAAAACAAAGGTTGATGAGCCTCCTACCTCACTGCCAGTTGTTACTCTACCAACTGTGCATGTCATTACTCCTGGTGGCCAGAAGCAATCTATCACAACCACAGTGGTTGCAGGGAGTATGCCATCTGACAAACCTCCATCCTCCATATCTGAAAGTGCCAAGCCTATAGAAGTCAAAGTAATTACTGAGGCCAAGCTACAAGAAGTTGCTAACTCAAATGTTTATCATGATAAAGCCTTCTTGGAGTTTCTGAAAGCCACAATGGAACAGGCTGGTGACACTCAGTTCTATCTGAGGGAGTTGAAGGAGCAGATTGACTACATCACTGTCATCCCAAAGAAAGTCAATAATCTATGGTTCAAGGAGATAGTGATGATATCTAAATCAAAGATATGGCATCTAACATACAAGACTCTACAAGCCCTAAAACACTCAGAGATAGATGCCATACTTGAGCTTATTGAGAAAAGAAATGAGAATAACAAAAGTCTGTTTGATGATTTGAGGAATGGCCAACCTTCAAGGCTGCCAGAAGTGATCAAGAAGCCATGGACAATCATCTATCAGTCTGGCACCAAAATTGAAGACATCAAGCAATTGGTCATTCCCCATTATCTCACTTCTCGAAATCACAGACTGGTCATTGCTATCATTGATCAACTACAGAAGAAGGTTGGAACCAGAAATGCTGAAGAAATTGAAGCACTGCACATTCTCAGATCTTTTATAGCAACTGGTGAAACTCCAGAGAGGGCTCAACCTATGAGAAATAAGGATGATGACTTTGAAGACAAAAGTGATGGGAGGAGGAGACATCACAGGAGAGATAAGGGTGATGAAGATGAGAAGAAGAATAAGGATGACAAGAATAAGAAAGATGGTGATGACCAAGGAAAAGTCTATGAGAGGAAAATTGGAAAACAGCAAGCCTTAGGCATTGCTAGCAGTAACCTCACCACAACACAAGACTCTGAGTTTAGGGTGAATACTGTTAGTAATGACCTACCAAAATCTGATTCGATGGCTTCTGCAACTGTTTTACCACCTCAAGAAGAGGAGAAGATTCAAGTCAAGAAACCATGTGTATGTTTCAGAAAGCAAACTGCTAATGGAATACTACTATGGTCTACCAACAAGGGTCATAAGTTTCTGCCTAGCAATCATACAAGGAGGAGTAAAATTAAGCATGCTGCAAGAAGGGTGAAGATATTGAAATCAAAGGCACTGACAATAATTCCAGGATTGAACCTACCACCTCTGGATGAAATCTATGATGAAGACCAACTGCAGTTCATATGGGCTCAAAGAATCTATCATGTTGCCATTGTTGATGATTTTCTTGAAATAAAATATACTGATGGAAGACAGAAGAAATTTAGACAAGGAACGTGTCAACACTAGGGCAAGCTATATGACATAGAAAGAATAATTGCAATGTTGGATTCTGAAGATAGAGTGGAAAGGGTATAGAAGCTGGAGCTAATTGACTTTGTCAAAATGAAGAGAGATCACCAGGCAGAAATGAGAAAGAACAGTGAGGAGCTACTAAAGAAAAGGGAGGAGGAGTTTGCTGCAATGGAAACTAAGGCTGATGAATTGAGAGCTATGGGTCTGTGTAGAGTCATGTTTAATCCTTACATCATTGAGTACAAGAAATATGGTAGAAATGTAAATATTAGAATGGACTACATCAGTTCCTATTCTGAGAAACAGCTGAATGAAGTACTTAAGGATTTATCAGTCTCCCCTCTAATTGAAGAACTCACTGCAATGGAAGACATTATTCTTGCCATGGAGGAAAATGCAAAGAAGAAAGCCAAAGAAGCTGAGGAGAAAATGAAAAATGAGAATCTGCAAGCCAAAGCTCAAGAGATGAATCCAAAAGGATATGGCTAGTAGTTTCTCATAACTTGTAAGAACACTTCTATGTACTTTCCTCAATCAATCTACATACCTGTACTGTTAAAGTTTTATCTTTATGTATGTTAGGCTTGTTATCAGACATGAAATTGTGACTAAGGGTCTCACTCACAATTTGGGGGAGATTGTTAGTTACAGAGGCATGCATGTATACATCTAATAACAAGCCTAATTGTTTGTAATGCTTTGCATTACTTACATGACCTCTTAACTGAGGGAACCTCTAGTTGTAGAGTTTCTGTTTGTATTATACTTGTAGTAGGCATCAAGTCCTAGTTGTGTAATTGTACTTATAGAGTCTAGAATAATGCTTGAAAAAAGTTCCAAGGTTCATGCCTCAAGCAAGAAGATAAAGACTGTAAAATAATCACAGTTGGGATTTGAAGAAATGAAGAATTTGCCTAAGTACCAATTCGAGAAGTATATTTGTCTATTCGATAAGTCCAGCATTCGAGAAGTCAGGGATTCGATATCTCAAGACAGTATTCGATATCTCTGAATACACTGTTCGATATCTCAGAGATTCGATATGTCTATGTACTCTATTCGAGAACTCAGGAAGTCAACAAGTCAAAGTATTATTCGAGTTCTCAAGGAGTCAACAAGTCAAAGTTCCATTCGATATCTCAAGGACTCAGAAAGCTATTCGATATCTCAAGGATTCGACAAGTCAAGTGTTCTATTCGACAACTCAAGGAATCCTGAAGAAAAGAGCTATTCGAGAAGTAATTCGATATGTCAATATAACAGTGTTCGAGAACTCAGAGTTATCGATCAAGTCAATTCAAGTTCTCGAATCACCTACTTAGTCACTTCTCGAATACATTCTTGGAGACAAAATACTGAAGAAATTGTACAAGTCAGAAACCTGCAACAAGCCAATGCACTTTATGGACCACAATCTGTAACGTCCTCTGGAAAGCCTACAAGGAAGCTTGGAGAGATATAGAAGAGACAAGGAGCTAAAGAAGTGGATCTGAACAGGCTTTACAAAGTCAAATCTGTAACCGTTTGGATGCTTACTCAAAAAGGATAGACAGACTAGAAAGTAATTTGTTCAGGTACCTTATTTGGAGTAAGTAGGTTGTATCCATGTTCTATAAGGATACAGCCTCACTTCCTTAGTCATTAACTTTGTAACTTTGTGAGTCAAGTTTTTCATACACTACAAGCTGTATCTCTCTGAGAAAAACGAAGCTGAGAATACTATCATTTGTATTCACAGATTGTAGCAACCTTTATCTAATAATACATTAGATTAAAGTGATACTGTGTCTTGTGTTGTTCTTTATCCGCACCTTCACTTCTGCACACACAAACACTTATTTGCTACATAGACTCTAGCCAAAGAAAAGTTCAAGAATCCATT
This sequence comes from Kitagawia praeruptora, assembly GCA_037693485.1. NCBI lineage: Eukaryota > Viridiplantae > Streptophyta > Magnoliopsida > Apiales > Apiaceae > Kitagawia > Kitagawia praeruptora. The sequence continues at coordinate 128,911,380 of CM075346.1, read as the reverse complement.
CACCCCCCCTCTGTATTCTTTTATCGTATTCAATACTCAACAAAGCTCCTTCTCCCTTTCTCTCCATCTCTCCATACACTCTCTTTTCAACTTCTCTTCATAATCTCTCTTCATCTTTACAAAGTCTATTAGCTCCAGCTCCAAACTTTCTCCACTTTGTCTTCAATGTCCAACAATGTAATAATCCTTTCAATGTCATACAGTTTACCCCAGTGTTGACACATCCCTTGTGATTTCATCTCTCTACCATTTGAGTATTTAATCTCCAAACAGTCATCCACAATTACCACATGGTCGATTCTTTGAGCAAGTTGAAATTCCATTTCTTCACTGTCCATCTTATAATCTTCATCAATAGGTAGCAAGTTTATTCCTAGTAGAGTGGTGAGTGCCTCGGATACATGTGTCTTCACTTTTCTTTTCTTTTTCTTGCCTTAGACTTGAGTTTAGCTTTTGCATCTTGTCACTATGAAGTATTTTGAAGCCTTTACCTTTTGACCATTGTAGTACACCATTAGCATTAGTACTTGTTTTGAGAAACAGGAACCTGTAGCTAAGGTAACATGTAGCTTTGATAGTATTCACGAAGTATGAGTATGATTTGACAGATTGCAGACAGAATGTGCAGACTACGATTGATTGATCAGAATTAGCTTACATACAGATTGTATTGAGCAAGAGGTAAGCCTCGGGCAGCTTCCTGAGCAAGCATTGAATTAAGCCTCGAGCAGCTTCCTGAGCAAGCATTGAATTAAGCCTCGGGCAACTTCCTGAGCAAGCATTGAATTAAGCCTCGGACAGCTTCCCGAGCAAGTATTGAGTAAAGCCTCAGGCAGCTTCCTGAGCAAGAATTAAGCCTCAGGCAGCTTTCTGAGCAAGTTTGATTTAAAAGCCTAAGCTGACTGAGCAAGACATTTTAGCTAAAAGCCTCATATTCCTTGAGCATATGATTAATAAGCCCTGTTGACAGGCACCTAAAGCCCTGATGAAAGGCATCTTAAAGGAACCTGTATGGAGCCGAGACAGGCATACAGGAACCTGAGACTATATGTCTCACCCCTCCGTGGAGCTGCCCCTGGTACGAGAGGAAGTGGGAACTTGTGTGGAGCCTAGATGATGTGTAAAATTATGTCTAACCGCAAGCGCACGGTATCAATTGTAGTAGATACTAGCAAATACTGGTCGATTCCTCAAGGAGACAGTTTCAATTTCAATTCAACTATTATCAATTGTTTCTAGTCACAAACGATTATTAGAGAATTTTATTAACTACTAAAACAAATTTAACTATTATTTAAATCAATTAATAATGGGATCTAGGGCAATTCAGGTTCACCATGCTTACACCAAACAAATCACAAAGGTATAGCTATTTAATGGGATTAAGTAATTAAAGCAATGGTTAATCTTTTTCAAGCATTAACACTCTCAGAATATCTAATGATGCTTCCACAATCACCTTCAATTCCGCTAATTGTATGTAAGCCTCTAGTAGTAAAATCTTTCGATCTATTACTCCTATTGCAATCGATTAATCCGTGATATTGCGCAATTACACAAATTAAGAATTAGAACATATCAATCAGAATTACTCTCTACCCATTAATCTACTAATCAAATTAAGCCTGAATCATGGTGCAAACATGGCTCCCCTTAATGCCCTAGAATTAAATTACTCACTCATTCTAGGATTAAAACTAACAATAATAATCAAAGAAAGCCATAATGAACATGTAATTAATAAGGAGAAGATAAGAAATACCTTAAACCTTTGAATAACGAAGAAAAATTAAATCCAAGAATTAAATTGAGCTTGCAAAGATGGAGAGAAGAAAATAAAACCCTGCCTTTTTAATATTAAGAACGTATGTAAAAATTGTGTGTAAAAGATATCCCCCCTAGATAGATCCCTAAAAGTATTTATATAGAGGTGTTTACAAATTCCTAAACAACTAAGGTTCTTGCCAAAAATAATATGCCCAGCTGTTTTTATAATTAAAATTATATTTGAAGCAGGAAAATAATAAAACAGTTGAATTGTTTCCGCAAAAACCCGCGCTATTGCGCTGCAAACGGCGCTGCGCCTCTTCAACCCGCGTGTCGCGCTGTTGCGCCATTTCAAGCGCCGCAGCGCCTTCCAGCCACTGTTCACCAGTTTGAGTCTCGCGCTATTACGCCTCTTATAGCGCTGTTTCGCCGTGGTGCTTCTGGAATTTTCTGTTTTTCTGCCAAGTCAAGTAGCGCTCTTGCCCTTCTTTTCAGCGCTGTTGCGCCAATAGCTCCCTGGAATTTCATTTTGTTTTGTTCCAAAATTGCTAAGAAATGAGCCGGAATTTCACCATTTCTCCTCGTAATTTCGTAAAATAAATCTTTCGAGCTAAAAATCACATAAAATCTTTAAATAATGCTCGATTCCTTCCGACTTGGCATTTATTTATTTCCTGCAACAAACTCAAATAAAACTAATTAAATTGACACGATCATTCGCAAAAGTACCGTAAATGTGGGAATAAAATCCTATAAAATATACTCTATCAAATATCCCCACACTTTGCACTTTGCGCGTCCTCGTGCAAACTAACATAATAACTATATTAACTAATTAGTACCACTTCCGTAGGTGATCACGGTTGCATTTGACATATGCAACAAGTCCTTTAAACCCCTAGGCAGCCCTAGTGGACGAGTAAGGTCTCGTGAGGGTTTATAGTGAATATACCCACAAAATTCATCCAACCATGCAAAAGATTAATGCCAACACAACACCACACACACCCGTCCCCTCATGCCACTTCAACTTAAGAATCAAAATGAACATGCAATGCCTTGGTGTCTAAAGTGCAAGTATCCACATAGTCTACTCAAAGAAGATGCATAAGATCATAGAAATTCATGTCAAATGTAAGAATAGGTTGATAAACATGCTAAGCACACAAGAGCACATCTTTGAGACACAACCTGGGATATCCTATGCAAAAGCAACAACTCACCGTTCACTCACAAAAATATTCACTCAAAACATTTGGTAAGTGTTTCACTCAACTCCAACAATATCATAAACATGCTTCGTCCTTGTTATCAATCTAACCTTTAACGCAACATACCTCATCAATGACAATCAAAAGGTCTTTGTTAAGGTTGTAACGGGGCTAAGGACAGGGTATGTCAAGAAAGCCAAAGAAGGTTAGTCAAAAGCTAGTACCTGACATTGAAATTCAAACAACTCCCCTACTTATTAAATCCACTAAATACCTCCCCACACTTGAGCTTTTATTTATAAACATCTTGACTAGTCGAATCAAAGTAGGATCACAAAGAATAAGTATGCTCTCGTATTTATTTATTTTTATTTTTTTTTAAGAGAGCTAAGTAATAGCAAGAACAATGATCCCAAAAATATGATTTCAAACTTCGACTAACAAGCTATGAACCAAACCCCAAATATTCCCCCAAAGTTATGATCATCAATATAACCCCCCTTTTATGCACACCTTATCACTCCCTTACGAACAATACCAGCCTTTGACAATTAGGTTCAAATTTAAAGTAAGGCTAATACAATAAAAAGGATAATGGCAAGTAACTTGGTGTGTCACCGAAAGAATAAGATTGGGCTCAAAGGGTTAACTAATGGATCATGTATAAATGGTTTGGATATATAGGAAATATGAGGTTATACCTAATTGCCTTTATCATGTTATCATCAATTAATGTCATGCATCTTAAGAAAGACCTCAAGCAAGTGCTAGCAATGCAAACAACATGTGGACACTCAAGCAAACGAAAAATCATGCAAAAGATATGCATATAGGCTCAAAACTCACTTGGTTTGACAAAGCATAATCAATCCCAAATAACAGTCTCTCTAACGCACTTACTTGTATTCAAAGCATATAGACCAAATTACCTTGCACATATTCATGGCATTCTAATCATTTATCACATTCAATAAGTCTACTAGTTTCTACTTGCTAGTGTACGTGTGTGCACAAGAACATCACATGTCACTTCTCAATCAAAAGCATCCATAAACACAAGATTCCTAAGCATGCATGGGTGCATTTACACAAGTAATCTTCACATGACTAGAATTATTTTTGGTATTTTTTCAAATTTTTTAAATTTTTTTTTTACACTACGTTACGTTGAGAACACCGAGAACACCTCCCCACACTTAAGCGAGTCAATGTCCTCAATGAATCATTAACCAAACAAAGAAATCTACAATATATAAAACATAAGGAAAGAAGAACTCCCCTTTGCAGAAGCATGATCCATGGGTTGCCTCCCAAGAAGCGCTTTTGTTTAACGTCGTTGGCTTGACTCAGCTGGTTCAGATCTCCGTGGAGGGGTTGTCAAGATAAATCACTTCCATCTTTCCTACGAATGCGCCATCCACATATAATTTAAGGCGTTGACCGTTAACCTTAAACTTTGCTCCGTCTCGTCCCATAACTTCAATAGCACCATAAAATTTGACATCGGTGACGGTAAAAGGTCCTGACCATCTTGATCTGAGCTTCCCTGGAAAAAGTCAAAGTCTGGAATTGAACAACAACACCTTGTCACCAACCTGAAAATCTCTTCTCTGAATCATCTTGTCATGCATCTTCTTCGTTCTCTCCTTGTAAAGCCGAGAATTGTCATAAGCATCAAATCGAAGCTCATCTAACTCATTAAGTTGAAGAAGTATCGCTTGCCCCGCAGCCTTCAAATCCATGTTGAGTTCTTTTATAGCCCAAAAAGCGCGATGTTCCAACTCCACTGGCAGGTGACATGCTTTACCATAAACCAACCGATAAGGAGTGGTTCCTATAGGTGTTTTGTACGCCGTACGATAAGCCCACTAAGCATCATCTAACTTCAAGTACCAATCTTTCCTTGACTTTGCAACCATCTTCTCCAAAATGCTTTTGATTTGGCGATTAGAAACCTCCACTTGGCCACTTGTTTGAGGGTGATATGCAAGAGCAACCTTGTGAGTAACGCCATATTTCTTCAACAAAGTTTCAAACTGTCGATGGCGAAAATGAGAACCACCATCACTTATCACTGTTCTAGGAACTCCAAAACGAGGGAAAATTATATTTTTAAAGAGCTTCATAACAACCTTGGAATCATTGGTTACCGTTCCAATAGCTTCAACCCACTTGGACACATAGTCGACTGCAACTAAGATGTATCTCATCCCACAAGAACTTGGGAAGGGTCCCATAAAATCAACACCCCATACATCAAATATCTCGACCTCAAGAATACCAGTTTGAGGCATCTCATGGCGTTTAGAAATATTGCCCGTCCTTTGACATGCATCACACGCCAAACAGAAAGCACGAGCATCCTTAAATAGAGACGGCCAAAAGAAACCGGATTGTAGTACCTTAGCAGTAGTTTTATAAGGACCATGGTGGCCTCCACATGCGAGAGAATGACAATGCTTGAGAATGTCATGTACTTCGAACTCAGGGACACATCTACGAAAGATTCCATCACCACACTTTCGATACAAGAAAGGGTCATCCCAAAAATATTGTTTAGCATCATGATAAAACCTCTTTCTTTGCTGGTAAGTCAATTCTAGAGGGTGATATCCACTAACACAGAAATTTGCAAAATCTGCATACCATGGAGTTTGAGTAGCAACCGAAAACAAGTGATCATCTGGAAAAGAATCGTCAATAGGAGTACTTGACGCAATATCAGATTTGAAATGCAACCGTGAAAGATGATCCGCAACTACATTCTCAGCACCCTTCTTGTCTTTGATTTCCAAGTCAAATTCTTGGAGTAACAGAATCCAACAAATAAGCCTTGGCTTTGCTTCTTTCTTCGCCAACAGATATTTAAGTGTTGAATGATCAGTGTGAACAATGACTTTGGAGCCAATGAGATAGGCTCAGAATTTGTCAAGAGCGTAGACCACAGCTAGAAGTTCCTTCTCAGTAGTAGCATAATTGACTTGAGCTTCATCCAAGGTTTTACTTGCATAGTAGATGGCATGCAATACCTTGTCTTTCCTTTGACCGAGAACTGCTCCGACAGCATAATCACTTGCATCACACATGATTTCAAATGGAAGATTCCAATCTGGAGATTGAATGATTGGTGCACTTATCAAAGCTTCCTTAATCCTGTTAAAAGACTCCAAACAAGCGTCAGTAAACACAAAGGTGGCATCCTTTAACAACAATTGATTGAGGGATTTTGCAATTTTTGAAAAATCTTTTATAAAACGACGATAAAAACCCGCATGACCAAGGAAACTCCTCACTCCCATGACACTAACAGGAGGAGGAAGCTTCTCAATCACCTCAAATTTTGCTTTGTCAACCTGGATGCCACGTTCAAAAATCAAATGACCAAGTACCACTCCTTCATTGACCATGAAGTGGCACTTTTCCCAATTCAAAACCAAATTCACCTCTTCACAACGTTTAAGCACTTTAGAAAGATTATGCAGACATACATCAAAATCAGACCCATAAACACTGAAATCATCCATAAATACTTCCATGATAGACTCTATGAAATCAGAAAATATGGCAGTCATGCAACGCTGAAAAGTAGCAGGGGCATTGCACAATCCAAAAGGCACTCTACGATATGCAAAAGTACCATATGGGCAAGTAAATGTAGTCTTTTCTTGGTCATCAGGATGTATAGGGATCTGAAAGAACCCTGAATATCCGTCTAAATAGCAAAAGTACTTATGCTTAGCAAGTCTTTCTAGCATCTGATCAATGAAAGGGAGAGGGTAATGGTCTTTTCTAGTAGCAGTGTTTAACTTACGGTAATCAATGCACATTCGCCAACCGGTGACAATTCGAGTGGGAATTAATTCATCTTTATCATTTTTAATTACCGTTGTTCCTCCTTTCTTAGGGACTACCTGAACTGGGCTTACCCATTTAGAATCAGAAATTGGGTAAATGATGCCCGCATCTAACAACTTCAAAACTTCTTTTTTAACAACCACTTGCATGTTAGGGTTCAAGCGACGTTGTCCCTGTATGCAAGGCTTATGGTCATCATCTAAGTGAATTCTATGCATGCAAAAATCTGGGCTAATCCCTGTAAGATCATCAATACTATACCCAATAGCTTTTCTATGTGCATGCAAAACAGTAAGAAGCTTAAAAACTTGGTTATCATCAAGACTAGAGCTAACAATCACAGGACAAGTCTTTTCATCATCAAGAAACACATATTTAAGATTAGATGGCAAAGGCTTTAGCTCTAACTTATTTACCTGAGGTTCACCACAAGAAGTGACAGTGTTGGTTACCTCATAATTCAGATCAGCTGCACTATTCAACTCAAGAATCAATGAATCGACTTCAACATGTCCTTCTCCTTCGTATGCTTCAAGCATGAGCACTGCTTCCAATGCATCATTCAATAGAATCTGAGGTGTCTCATCTTGGACAATTCCATCTATAACATCAATCCTGCAGCAAGTATTCTCAAGCAAAGGGGATTTAAGAGCGGAGGTTATAGTAAAATTAATTTTATCATCACCAATGCTCAATGTGAGAGTCCCACTTTTAACATCAATTACAGCACCTGCAGTACAGAGAAATGGTCTACCTAAAATAATAGGTATCTGGCTATCCTCTTCCATATCTAGAACTACAAAGTCTACAGGAATATAAAATTTTCCAACCCTAACATGCACATCCACTAAAATTCCAAGGGGATATTTTATTGAACGGTTTGCCATTTGCAAAGTCATCATTGTACATTTTAATTCTCCCATATTTAGTTTTTGAAAAACCGAGAGAGGCATGACTGAGACGCTAGCGCCTAAATCACATAAAGCTTTATCAATGAACAATGCACCTAAATGACACGAGATCGAAAAACTACCAGGATCTTTAAGTTTAGGTGGAGACTTATTTTGTAAAATAGCACTACATTCCTCAGTAAAAGCTACTGTCTCTACCTCACCAAAGGACCTTTTCTTAGTGAGAATATCCTTAAGAAACTTTGCATATGATGGAACTTGAGAAATTAAATCAGTGAAAGGAACTGTTACCTCAAGGTTCTTGACAAGTGTCATGAACTTACCAAATTGCTGGTCCACCTTAGTTCTGTTCATCCTGCTAGGGAATGGGAGCTTTGGCACAAATGGTGGAGAAGTAACTGCAGTCTTCTCTTTGTCCTTTGTCCCCGGCAGCGGCGCCAAAAGCTTGATGTGTAAAATTATGTCTAACCGCAAGCGCACGGTATCAATTGTAGTAGATACTAGCAAATACGAGTCGATTCCTCAAGGAGACAGTTTCAATTTCAATTCAACTATTATCAATTGTTTCTAGTCACAAACGATTATTAGAGAATTTTATTAACTACTAAAACAAATTTAACTATGATTTAAATCAATTAATAATGGGATCTAGGGCAATTCAGGTTCACCATGCTTACACCAAACAAATCACAAAGGTATATCTTTTTAATGGGATTAAGTAATTAAAGCAATGGTTAATCTTTTTCAAGCATTAACACTCTCAGAATATCTAATGATGCTTCCACAATCACCTTCAATTCCGCTAATTGTATGTAAGCCTCTAGTAGTAAAATCTTTCAATCTATTACTCCTATTGCAATCGATTAATCCTTGATATTTCGCAATTACACAAATTAAGAATTAGAACATATCAATCAGAATTACTCTCTACCCATCAATCTACTAATCAAATTAAGCCTAAATCATGGTGCAAACATGGCTCCCCTTAATGCCCTAGAATTAAATTACTCACTCATTCTATGATTAAAACTAACAATAATAATCAAGAAAGCCATAATGAACATGTAATTAATAAGGAGAAGATTAGAAATACCTTAAACCTTTGAATAACGAAGAAAAAATTAAATCCAAGAATTAAATTGAGCTTGCAAAGATGGAGAGAAGAAAATAAAACCCTAGCTTTTTAATATTAAGAACGTATGTAAAAATTGTGTGTAAAAGATATCCCCCCTAGATAGATCCCTAAAAGTATTTATATAGAGGTGTTTACAAATTCCTAAACAACTAAGGTTCTTGCCAAAAATAATATGCCCATCTATTTTTATAATTAAAATTATATTTGAAGCAGGAAAATAATAAAACAGCTGAATTGTTTCCGCAAAAACCCGCGCTATTGCGCTGCAAACGGCGATGTTGCGCCTCTTCAACCCGCGTGTCGCGCTATTGCGCCATTTCAAGCGCCGCAGCGCCTTCCAGCCACTGTTCACCAGTTTGAGTCTCGCGCTATTGCGCCTCTTATAGCGCTGTTGCGCCGTGGGGCTTCTGGAATTTTCTGTTTTTCTACCAAGTCAAGTAGCGCTCTTGCCCTTCTTTTCAGCGCTGTTGCGCCAATAGCTCCCTGGAATTTCATTTGTTTTGTCCCAAAATTGCTAATTAATGAGCCGAAATTTCACCATTTCTCCTCGTAATTTCGCAAAATAAATCTTTCGAGCTAAAAATCACATAAAATCTTTAAATAATGCTCGATTCCTTCCGACTTGGCATTTATTTATTTCCTGCAACAAACTCAAATAAAACTAATTAAATTGACACGATTATTCGTAAAAGCACCGTAAATGTGGGAATAAAATCCTATAAAATATATATAAAATATACTCTATCACTAGACCGGCACACTTGTTCTTAAAGAGAAGCTAATAAGCTCTCCCTCATGTGGAGCTGCCACTAGCACATAGGAAGAAGGGACTCAGTTCCTTAGCATTTACCTTCATAAGATGTCCATCATGACATATTAAGAAGAAGGAAATGATATGGAGCCCAGACAGGCATATTACTCCTTAAGGGGGCTATAAGCTTCCCCTTTATATAGAGCCTAGACAGGTGCATAAAGAAGAGGAATCTGTGCGGACTCCGAGAATGGTACACAGGTTCCTAGAGTCGCCTCGAGGCAAGGGGAACCAACATGGAACCTAGACTGGCATGTTGGAACCTAGATTTTAGGATTGGAAACCAAGCAGGTGACCTTTCCTAGAGTTGGCATGTACTTAACAGGTTTAGTTTATTAATATTAACTATTTTCTGTTTTTATGTTTCTTGTTTCTATTTTTGCAGGATTAGTAAGTAGCTATTTATGGTGGACCTGGTTTGGTTATTCAAAGACATAAGTTAAGAGGTAATGGAGCTAAAGTAGGTCAGATCGAGTTTCTTCGTGCAACATGTTATACGAAGAGTAAAGAGGTCTTGAGTTCACAAGTAAGTTGTTATGATACGGTTAAGTTTTTTTAAGTATATGTCTTGGAAAATTATAAGTGAAAGTATGAATGTATTCTGTTTCTTACAAAGGGTTAGCCCACGTAAGCTTGAATGCATGAATATGGACGCCAAGTAATTTTTAAGGTGCCTAACAGCGAAATATTTTATGGAGTTTTGAGAAAAAGTGCGCAGTGTTTAGCTAAGGTACAAGGGAGAAAATGAGTATCCATATATGTGTAAGTGTAAGACAAGAGGTATAACAAAAGTAGATAATTATCATTGAAAACTGGAGGTTAAAGTTATGGGTACGATGACCCAGGAAAAACCAAGAGTTAAAGACACGAGGGCCATAGAAACCAATTTAAGGATACATCTCGCGAGGCACTACTAGGGGCCCGCAACCTCATTCAAAGTTATTTAAAATATTCAAAGTTTAAGAAATGATTGATAGAAGATTCAAGCTTCAGGAAGCTTGGTGGAATCGTCCGGTGGTTGAGCAGTAGGAGGGATAACCTGGGTAACCTCTTGGGCAGAATGAATGGTAGCTTCTGCAGCCTCAGGAACAGAACCTAGAGGCCTCTCAACCGTCGTAGAGGGAGGTACAGAGTCACCATCGGCAGTAGCTTCCTTTTCAAAGTCTTTGATCATGCCCACTACATCTTCCCCAAGAAGAGACTAGTCCAAACCAGGCATTTTCTCCCAAGTTGAGCGCATATAATCTCTGATGCCTTCATCATAACCTTCATCGTAACGAGCTTTCTTTATGGCTAATATGGTGGACTTAACCGAAGCAGCAAAAACGTTGAGAGCATCTACTTGAATCTCCAATTCATGAACTTTTTCTAACAGAGCAAGCTTCTCACCCTTTAAACTTTTTACTTGTCCCTGAAGCTCATCTTTGTCATTCTTTAGTGAAGTTTCAACGGACTTCATCTTTCTCACAGTAGTTGTCACTATATTCACCTTCTCCTCTTTAGCAACCAGCTCCTCCTTGAGCTTAGAAACCTCTCCTTGAAACCGGAGATCATATTGAGTCTTATCTGCAATTTCATCACAGAATTTGAGGGTAAAAAACGTGTTTTGGGCTGAAGAAAACCTCATGGCATGGATAGCTTCAGTGGAATCCATCTTTGACCAACCATCAATGGTCTCAGCTGAAACATGGGTATCGATCATGTCTTTGAAAAGATTCTGAATAGTAGTTGGATCAACCTTCACAGCTTTTCCCTTCCTTAGGGACCTTGATTGAGAGCTTCCAGAAAGATCAAGAGTAGTTTGGGCTAGCTTACACTTAGAGGAGTTTGATGTAGGGGTGAGCATTTGGTTCGGATATTCGATATCCGAATGGATATATCCTAAATAATTTGGTTCGGTATCCGGATTGATAAAATATGGTTCAGTATTTGGAAAGATTTTTCTTAATTTTGGAATTTCGGTTTTTTTATTTGGATTTTCGGATTATCCGAAATATCCAAATTTTATTAATTTATTTAATAATTATATATTAATAAAAATGAGATATATATTATAGTTATGTCATGTTAATCAGCACGTAACCATCAACTGATCATGAACATCTTTTTCGTCTTTTTAGTTTGTTCCACTTCATCTTAAAAAGTTAATTTGTTTGCACGTCTCTGATTTCTAAGTGTATATAATCATCACTTATTAATCTCATTCTCTGCAAGTGTATTACCATCTACAAAGGGTAAGAACCAATTAAAAACAATGCTTTTAGCCCCTAATTTTTGCTATATTCTCATGTTATACATACATATGTTCCTAATTTTTTTTGGCAAAGAATTAAGCCTTTACTAATCTATCTCTACTTTGCTTGCAGATAGTTAGATGGAGACTGAAAATGCTATGGTAGAGGATAAAAACAATGATATTCCTCAACAAATTAAGAAGAGGAAAGCAATGAAGCCAAGAAGCAGTGTTTGGCAACATTTTGAAAAATTCAAAAATGATGAAGGAGAAACAAGAGGTAGGTGTCATTATTGTAATAAGGATTATACAGCTCAATCAAGTTCTGGAACTAATGGTTTAATTAATCACTTAAGAAGTTGCAAGGTTTATAATACTGATTCTATTCAAACACAAATATCATTTAAGCCATCTAAGGAAGGTGATGCATCTCTTGCTATTTGGAAATTTGATGCTAAAGTAGCTAGGAAAGCTTTAGCTAAAATGATTGTGATTGATGAATTACCATTTAAATTTGTTGATGCGGAGGGCTTTAAGAATTTTGTTGTTGCTGTGTGTCCTAAATTTCATATTCCTTCTAGGTGGACTATAGCTCGTGATTGTTATGGGTTATTCATAGATGCTAAGAATGAACTAAATCCTTTATTGAGTGGTTCAAATTGAGTATGTCTAACTACTGATACATGGACATCAAATTGAAGAAAAAAATTATAAACTTATGTCCTATATATAATCACAAGGGAGAGGCAATTGGCTTGTTGATTGAGAAATGCATGCGGGATTGGGGAATTACTAAAGTTCTTACTATTACAGTTGACAATGCTAGTTCAAATTATGTTGCACTGAATAAGTTAAAATCTAAAATGGTCAATTGGGACACTAGTATTTTAAGGGCTGAACATCTCCATGTGAGATGTGTTGCGCATATACTGAATTTAGTTGTTCAGGATGGCTTGGCTGAGTATAATTCTTCCATTTCTAAGGTTAGAAATGCTATAAGATATGTAAGAATGTCCCCGGCTAGGTTGAATAAATTCCAAGAATGCAAGGATTTAGAAAAGGTTGTTTGTAAAAAAGGCTTGTGTTTAGATGTGTCTACACGGTGGAACTCAACATACTTAATGTTAGATGTGGCACAAGTTTATGAAAGGGTTTTCGAAAGGTTTGATGAGCAAGATCCGAGGTACAAAAATGATCTTGAAGAAGAACATTATGAAATAAAAACTGATGAAAATGGTCTTAAGGTCAAAGAGAAAGTGATAATTGATGGCATGCCTACATTTCATGATTGGGTTACGGTTAGGCATTTTTCATCTTGTTTGAAACTATTTTATGACTTGACTGTGAAGATTTCTAGCACATCATATGTTACTTCCAACATGTTCTTACATGAAATTTATAGGGTGTACTGTACATTACAAAGATGGGTTAGTGGTTCAAATCTTGACTTGTTTCAAGTGGGGGATAAGATGCTTGTAGAGTTTAGAAAGTATTGGGGTGATCCCTTGAAAATGAATATGTTGTTATTCATTGCAATGGTTCTGGATCCTAGGCATAAGTTAGACTTTGTGATTTATTTGCTAAAACACATGTACGGAAATGAGATTGGAGTTAGTGCAGGAAAGAAGTTGCGAGAGGTTTTATATCGACTCTTTAATGAATACAAAACTAGAATGGAACCTGAGAAAAGCAATTCATACAATCTTCCAACACAAAAAACTCCAAGTAATGATGTGGTTAATGATCGCCTCTTTGAAGTTAGGATGCAATATGAGAAAGAGAGTGGTGGAGATGGAGTAGGACTGATATTTTCTGAAGACAGTAGTTGCCCCTCAGATTTGGATGAGTATTTAAGTGAGAAACCAAAAAGTCTTAGTCATGCTGATGAAGATTTTGACATTTTAGGGTGGTGAAAGTTCAATTCTGTAAGGTTTCCCATTCTTTCACAGTTGGCTCGTGATGTATTAGCTATGCCAATCTCTACAGTTGCCTCCGAGTCGGCCTTCAGTACAGGAGGTCGAGTACTTAATGATTTGAGGAGCTCCTTGACTCCTAGAATGGTGGAAGCTCTTTTGTGTACTCAAGACTGGATTCGTAGGTCTAAAGCAACTAATGTAGCGGAAACAGCAGATGAAGTGGACAAGCTTGATACATGTATGCCTAAACTAAATATTTACTATGTTCATTTTACAAAAATATATCTATTTCTGTTATACTAATGTTTCTTTTCTTTTAATCTTGTTCACAGCTTTATCAAGGCTGAGCATTAATGGAGGTGGAACTTAAATAACTTCAGTAAATTGTAAGTTGTATGACTATTGTTATCTTCTGTCCCTGAGTTTTTGCATTTGCCTGATTGTTTTTTCTTTTTGTTTCTTTAGTATCTCATGTATACCCGTATATGAATACACTATCTATACTTAGTTTAAGTGTCTAGTATTAAAAATGATTTAGTGAAATTTTCTTGATTGTGTTATCTCACTTATATACTACTAAGTATAGAGTACTGATGTCCATGAGACGTTGAAGTCAAATTGGAGATAGATCTGAGGAGGCCAATAAGTTGCAGGCAAATTTGTGATGTTTGAGATATTATCTATGTAATGCCAGACCTCTGTAAAATTATAGAGTAGACACTATTTATTTGTGATCAAGAGTTTAGTTTAATACTCTGTTGATTTCTAATCTTAAGCTTTTGATTTATTAAAGAGTGCTCTAATATTTGTGTAGCTTCTTCGTCGTCTTGCTGGTTTTTGAGTTTTTCATGAAAATGAGGTCAGTGTTACACTTAATGGATTGGATCACATGAGGAGATTCTATAAGGTAAGATAGTAGTATCAAAGATATATAGTTTTTTCATCTCATTACAGAAGCAGCGCTTTTGTTTTTAACCATATACTCTAAACCTGATTGTCACTAGAATTCATTTTTTTAAAGTAAATTAATTGTGCCATATATTTTTAATTTTATAGATATTGCAAGTGTTATGTAAAAGTCAGAATACTAGTATTTATGATAACAATTATATCAAGTGTCGGTCTTATTTCTTATGCTTCCATTTTTTGCATACTTGCATTGAAATCAAAATAACTTTTGTTTTGTTTTAACAATAACTTTTTATAGCAACCAAGTATAATTTTATTTTTCTTTTCTTGTCTTTACAGGGAGATGCTAATATTGAACTTGATCACATGGCACACTCAATAAAGAAAGCTAGACGGACTAGGAAGACATTATTTTCCTTTCTATTCTTAGGATCTTTTTTTCTAGATTTAATTTCAATTCCTTTTAATTAGTAGATATTTTGACTTGATGATTTTTGTGAACCGGGTTTGGTTTGGTGATTGGCAAAGACTAATTTATGGTTTGAACTTAGAAATGCTTTTGTGATTCTATTCTACCGTACATTATTCAATTTAAACTCTGTCTTTATATACAAGAATGAGTTCAATTGACAATGTTAATAATTTTCTTTACATGATATTTCGTTTTTTGGTCTTTTGGTAACCGAACCGAAATAAAAAAATTTGGTTTGGTATCCGACCGAATTTAATTTGGTTCGGTATATGGAAATAAAAATTTATTTATTAGGATATTTGGATATCCAAATTAATTTCGGTTCGGATTCCAAATATCCGAATGCTTACCCCTAATTTGATGGCTGGTTTTGAGCAGACACAGGAGTAGGAACTTGATTGATTGGAGTTGCAGCAAGCGGAACCTCCTGTACATCATCATCAACTTTAAAGATCTCTTCGACATTCTTCGACCTCTTCACAAACGAGGGAATCTTTGGAGCCATGCCTGCATAAATGAACAAGTCAAGATTGAACTAAAGGATATAAGGAAAGTAGATACAGTTACAAAGATAAAGCATAATGAAAAGGAAGCTCATACTAGATTCTGAGGGAAGAAATCCTAAAGGGGTCAGATTTTCTGGGGTCATCAAAATTAAACAATCTCTTATAGAAGAAGACAATTTCAGGATCTCCTATGCCCTAAGAAGATGATTACCAGTCAGAGGAGTCTGTTTTGGGATCCTAGGTCGACGGTTGAATTCATACCTAACCTCAGGGCAACCATAGCAATATAAGAATTGCTCTGGCCATTGTTCAAAATTTTGTTTCACATTCTTTATGCATTGACCCTGATGACAAGGCCAAACAGAAAGATAGAAGCATCCGGAGCTTCTCTCAATATCTTTTAGCTTGAAGAAGAAATCAAGCTCTTTTGTAATCAAAGGGGTAGTGAATTTGATGGCATAAAGGATATAAGTGCAGATGGCAAGTCTATATGAGTTGGGAGTTAGCTGAAGAGGAACAAGTTCATAGAAATCTAAAACTTCCCGAATAAAGGGATGTAGAGGAACTTATACACCAACCTTAAAGAAGGCTGCAGAAATAACGGCTTTAGGGATACCTAGTTCAGGGGTCTTAACATTGAACCTGTGAGCCCTTTCACCAGGTTCTGGGATAAGAATTGTGCAGGTTGGGCTAGGGCATTCTTCATATAGCTTCTCGAGTTTGGATGAGGTCATGATAGAATCAGTTTTCTCACAATAAGGGGTGACCTCGACTCGGTAGAGGTCTCTTTCAACCTCAGGTTCAGGTTCATCATCCTCTTCAAGATCAGGAAGGTTTTGGCACCTCCTCCTCATCAGAAGGCCAATTATCTCCTAAATTAATAAAATTGGGAGAATTCAGGATTTTATCTTTATTAGTTGGAAGTCTAACAAGGATGTTTTGAGGCTCACCTAAATATGGGATAGAAACTTTGGACCTAGCCCTATTGCTGATAGATTTGGCGAGAACAGGATTTATTGAAGAATGGTGGTCTGAGTGTGTTGAATCAGAAGACATCTGCAAAGACAGACGAAGAGGGGTCAGGTTTGAAGGAACCTAAGGGAGATACTAAGGTCCTAAGATACTTAAACAGATATAGTGACAGACGAAAAATGATACAAAAGATCTCAATGGAGATTATACAAAATAAAAGCATAGACGTGTAGAAGATGAACAGACAATCAAAGGTTATGGTAAAATTGAAATGATATGACCATGAACTGACAAATAGACAACTACTAAACAGAGTATATTGAAAGTTTATGTGTGCGACGTAAAACGTGAAGAAAAAATACATGTACGGACGTTGAAGGCAAATGAAGAATAGAAAAGAGACGACATGCAAGATTAAAACAGGCAGAAAGTTGAAAATCAAGTCAAGAATGTCAAAGAATAGAGAGAAATAGGTCAGAATCATACCTGGGATTGAAGGAAACGGCGACTGGGAAGCTGGATTGGATAGATGACCGTCGGGCTTCTTTTCTTTCTCTCTCTGAGGGTTTTTGATAAACGTTTGGTAAAGGTAAAAAATGGAGATGAAGCAATTCGTGCGTTTATATAATCAAGGTAAATAGGGGACAACCCCATACACGTGGCAGTGAATTACTGGAGCGGTAAGTGATGAGATACACGCGTGGGAGGCGTGTGAACCTTGGGAACATTTACATTAACTATAGCTTCGGTAGGTGATAAGGGTAATTTAAATTTTGAATTATCTCTTAAAGATATTTACTGCCAACCATTATTCTCTCCCAAATTTCAAAATTATGAACACTCGAAGAGACGTGATAAAATATGGAGTAACTAGTCATATTTCACGGGAAGCTGAATGATGACTATACGCTGATTTTGAAAGCTACAGTTTGGAGAAAAGAAGAAAAGTCAAAAGAGAATAGCCGAAGAACAGGTTCCGGGTTGAGAAGAAAACTAACGAAGTCTATACCAGTTGAAAATATCTTGTGTCCTGTTTCCTACGAAGAGTTAGCTCATGTAGGCTTGGATATAAGATATTTAAGCAAGGCATGTGAAGAATAACGATTCAGCATTGAACCCTTGATCAGAAAGCAGAATAGGTTCCTTTCACATTTACATGATTTCAAGAAACCGGGGGGTAGTTGTTGTGCCCAAAATCACCATGGACTGAGTTTAGGCCCATTAAGCCAGAGGGTCCAATCCATACAAGTTAAAAGGTAGATCCAGTCCAAGCCATGAAGATCAGACATGAAGAAATGAGCATCATACTGAGAGATGATCAAGAAACCATGAGTATCAGGAGGTTCCCGAAGAACTGGAAGCTGGACAGATTACAAATGGACCAAGTTCCCCCCCCCCCCCCGTAGAAGAGTTCTAGTTAGCATAGCAATAGCCACAGAGAGAATCAAAAGCATGTGAAGACATCAGGAGAGTTATCCAGCCTAACACGTTTGTTATTTGTGCAGGTACAGATACCTAGAGAGAGGTTCCTGAGCAACAGGTACCGAATTAAGGAGGTTCCTGAGAAACAGACTCCTGAGATATAGGTTCCTGAGCACCAGGTTCCTAAGAGCAACCAATAGAAAGATCTAGAAGCTA
Source organism: Kitagawia praeruptora (assembly GCA_037693485.1). Taxonomy (NCBI): domain Eukaryota; kingdom Viridiplantae; phylum Streptophyta; class Magnoliopsida; order Apiales; family Apiaceae; genus Kitagawia; species Kitagawia praeruptora. The sequence goes on along the minus strand of CM075346.1, from coordinate 128,893,044 downwards.
TCTAGATAGATATAGATTTATTGCTGGAGTGTACTTCTAGGACGCAGTTGATCCTAGAATGCCTCTAATAGACATGAGAATTATAGTAGAGTACGAACTTGAGTTCTACTCTACTTAGCCAACCAGTTTGTGGTAAACTTTAAAGGAACCTGAGTCCAACACGAACTAGACAACCTTATATAGATGGTAAAATAGAATCAGCTTAGCATTAGAACTACGTGAGCTTGATTCCTATATAAAGGATACGTAGGCACCTTGAGGGTAAGACAAATTTAGCTCTCTAATTTTCTCTAAAGGCACCTGAGATTATTGGAGACACCCTCGAGCTCAGCTCACCCCCATAAACACAACCAAAATCTTTCACTGAACAGTTGATCGTTAGCCTTTACATCTCACCAAAAACCTGACAAAAGTTGTTACGAAATCCACTCTTCAGCAAATTATTTTTAGGTGTTTATAAAAGGTAATATCTTCAACTAAAAGTAATTGTGAAAAAGGTAATCGACTAATTATCATTAATTTATTATGTTAATGTGAAAAGGGTTGTTTTAAATTAAAAAGGTAACGTATTTTAATTCGAAAGTAAATATTAATGATCAAAAGATATGATACGATTGATGTTTTTAGGTGTTTATAAAATTTATTATCTTCAACTAAAATTAAATGTGAAAAAGGTAATCGACTAATTACCATTAATTTTATTATGTTAATGTGAAAAAGGTAATCGACTAATTACCATTAATTTTATTATGTTAATCGACTAATTACCATTAATTATATTATGTTATTATTTATTTTAAGTGTTATATTTTTCTTGAAAACTACGGTGTGATATTTTCGGGTATATATTTATGATTGTAAGATTTGTTTTAAATTAAAAAAATGACGTCTTTTAATTCGAAAGAAAATATTAATGATCAAAAGATATGATATGATTGATGTTTTTAGATCTTTATAAAAGGTAATATCTTCAACTAAAAGTAAATGTGAAAAAGGCAATCGACTAATTACCTTTAATTATATTATGTTACTATTAGGTGTATTTTTTTCTTTATAATGAAGGGTAATAAGTAAATTCATGAAGTACCAAAAACCAGGTACAAAAAAATTAAACAAATTACGTGTTTTAATTCGAAAAAAAATATTAATGATCAAAAGATATGAACGATTGATGTTTTTAGGTCTTTTTAAAAGGTAATATCTTCAACTAAAAGTTAATGTGAAAAAGACAATCGACTAATTACCTTTAATTATATTATGTTATTATTAGGTGTATTTATTTTTCTTTATAATGAAGGGTAAATAAGTAAATTCACGAGTACCAAAAAACAGGTACAAAAAAATAGGTACCAAAAAACAAGTACCAAAAATTTTAATGTTTCGGCTTTTATATAATAGTATAGATTAGGCCTGAGGTTGTCCTCAGGAATTTCTTATGAGATTATAACATAAGAATAAATCTTAGGCTACATCCTTTATCGGCCCAAGTTTGGGTTCGACTCTCCCGAGAATTATCTTAGAACAGATACTCACCTGTAAGCATATAAGCCTAATTATTCAAAAAAAATAAAAAAAAATCTACATGAGTATTTCAATATCTCAGATGTTGTACATGGTCCCCTGTTAAAATCACGTGCGTCATATATATAAACATATTCTTTTTAGGATAAAATTTTATTTTTAAGGCATTGCCATATATAATTACTTTTGGTTATAGTAATATTTATTGCGTCCCAGATATAAAGACAATAAAAAGTAAAAAATATGGACAGCTGTTTTTTTTATATATAAAAAAATTGAATTGCCAGGAAACAAGACTGTAAACGAAGTAAAAAAATTGTAATAATAAATACATCTTTTATTTGCTGCTAATCTCTTGTTTCGCAGCCTATCAACAATTTAAGTAGCTGCAGACAGAAGTAGATCAGGGATGACCTTAACTTGAAAGCATCGGTGTTCCAAATTTCTATCTATCACATTATCATTGTTGCAATCTATATAAAGTTATACTGCAAATCAAATGCATATGATTCTTTATCTAATCGAATGTACCGAAAAATCAAATGCATACGATTATTTATTGAACCGAATATACCGAAAAATTTAATGAGCCACATGCACTCTCTATCAGCCCTATGCAGTCTTTACCATATGCTTTCTCTATTTTAGTTTATTTCAGTGAACATTTTCATGTGTTATGTCTTGTAGTGCAAGTAGTTCTCAGAAGGGTGTTCTTGTCATTCTGTTTATGAGCATCTTTCCGTTAGGTAGTAGCAGTCTAGCAGTACAACCTTTTGGCATATATGTATGCACAAGACAATATTGTATGGTGGGCTTTTGATATGATTTATGAGAGTGTTTTAAGTTATCTTATTTTCTCTACAATCCTAGTGCTCTTCTCATCATTTAGCTATTTGATTAATTTTAGTATCATGGAATCAGAGCAGCTAATGAAGACATGTTATAGAGTGGATTAGGTAGAGAATATAATAGTGTTTCTTGTTGTCATAGTCTCCTTGTTTAAGGCCGGTAGATCTCAGTCCAGATCCAGTCTAGTGTTTGTGAGCTGTGCTCTTCTAGTAAAAGTCTAGTCTAGTGTGTGTGAGCAGTGCTCTCTTCAGTGTAGTCATGGCTAGTGGCAGTAAATTTTCTTTCTCAGATATGCAGAATCCTTTGTTTTTTCACCCATCTGACAATCCACTCTCTATCAGTGTTCCAAAGCTTCAAGATGCGAGTAACTACCATACGTGGAAAAGATCTATGGAGATACAACTCGCCTCCAAACGTAAGCTGGGTTTTGTAGATGGGACAGAGGTTCGAAGTACTACAGATGAAGTAGAAGGCGTTCAATGAGACACCTGCAACAGCATGGTAACCTCTTGGATTCATAATAATATCTCTGAATCTATTAAGCAATCTGTACTCTTTAATACATCTGCATCTGAAGTGTGGAAACAGCTTGAAAAGCGTTTTTAGTTAACACATGGGTCTAGAAAGTATAAACTCAGTAGAGAATTGTTTAATCTAAAACCGAATGGTGCTAAAATTGTTGATTAATATACCTCGTTGAGTAGTCTGTGGGCTGAGTTAGACTCCATGAATCTTTTACCTACTATAACTACTGTTGGTGAGGATGTGACAGCCTTGTTAAAGGCTATTTAGACACAAAAGGAGGAGGCACGTCTCTTTCAATTTTTAAATGGTCTAGATGAGTCTTATGGACCTCTTCGCAGCCAACTATTGATGGTGACTCCACTGCCCAGTCTTGAAATGGCGTGTGCTTCTATTCAACAGGAAGAATCTCAACGAGATGTCCTCAAAACACCTCTCTCTCTTGAGTCAGATATGTCAGCCATGTTTAGTAAAACTACCTTGAGATCTGGAAAGCTCTATAACACATGTGGCGGCAGAAGTAACACTAGTGACAGATGCTGGAACACTATTGGATACCCCACATGGCATTACAAACACAAACCCTCTCCAACAAATCATTCACCTAGACCACAGAATTCTTCAAATAACCGTTGGTCTAATACCAGAGCCTTATTCTCACCAAAACACCATTCTGCAGCACATGTGACTGCAGGCCCCTCAAACACAGACCAACCAGTTGTCCTGTCTTCACAACAACTTCAACAATTACTTCAATATTTACCCTCACAGTCTGTGTCAACAACACATAAGTCACATGATGATATGATGGAAAGTCCATTCTCAGGCATGATTTCGTGTCACACAGTTCACACAAATCCTCATACTTGGATTGTGGATACAGGGGCGACGGACCACATGACCTCGAACATTGGTATTCTCACCAATGTTAAACCCATCACTTCACCTATGAATGTCAATCTGCCCACTGGAGCAAGTGTTACTGTGTCTCATGTTGGAGATGCAAGTCTACAAAATGGACTGAAACTGGAAAACGTACTGTATGTGCCAGCCTTCACACATAACCTCCTCTCCATTCACAAGTTGTCACAAGACAATAACTGCTTTGCTGTGTTTTCGCCTAATGCGTGCTTTATTGTTGATTCTCTAACTTATGAAGAAAGAGGTAAAGGCAGTGTTATCAATGGACTATATCACATGTCAAACTCTACAACTAAGAGTGGAGTGTCTCGATCACTGTGCTTGATTGTGACAAATCAGTCACTTGCAACTCAATTCACTCTATGGCATAACAGGTTGGGGCATGCCCCAGCCTCAAAATTGAAGTTCATTGACTGCATCAAGCACTGCACCAATGTCGATGACAAAGTGTACTTGACATGCCCCATGGCAAAGTTCACGAAACTACCTTTTCCCATAAGTGAGTCACGAGCATCTAAAGCTTTTAAACTGATTCATACGGACATATGGGGACCTTACAAGGCAAGCACAAGGCAGAAGTACAGGTTGTTTCTCACCATTGTTGATGATTATACGAGAATGACATGGGTTTATCTCATACAACACAAGTCTGAATATTTGAAGACACTGGAAGTTTTCTAAAACTATGTCAAGAATCAATTTGGAGTTGGCATTCAAATTGTGAGATCAGACAATGCCTTAGAGTTTAATGATGCTGGGTGCAGAACCTTCTTTCAGTCACATGGCATAGTGCATCAGACATCGTGTCCGTATCGACCTCAATAAAACGCTCGAGTCGAGCGTAAACATCGTCATCTACTTGAAGTTGCCCGTGCACTTATGTTCCAGTCAGGGTTGCAAGTTTCTCACTGGGGAGAAGCTGTTCTTACAGCTGCATACATAATTAACAGGTTGCCTTCCTCTATCTTGAACAACAAATGTCCTTATGAATTATTGTGTGATGCACCTGTGGATTACTCGAATATGAAAGCTTTTGGGTGCTTAGGATTTGCTATCAACAGTGTTCATTCTACTGATAAACTAGCACCTAGAGGTGTGCCATGTGTATTCATTGGATACCCACCTACTCAAAAGGGATACAAACTGCTTGATTTAACAACTAAGAAGGTCTTTACATCGAGAGATGTATCCTTCAATGAAAACATCTTTCCCTGTAATACTTCTACGCCTAAACCATATCTCTTACCTCTACCTACTGAAATGCCCACACAGTACACAAATACCTATGTAGATGATGAATTTCTGGTACCATTAAATCCAGCTGAACCAAGAGAAAACATAAACCAATCTATTGAGCCATCGCGTACCACCATTGAAATATCTCAAACACCTTCGAACACAACTCATGATACCAGCTCTAGCCTAGAAAATCAAACTCAAATCGTGACATCTCCACGATGGTCTTCGAGAACTCATAAACCTCCATATTTAGCAACAAAAAAAAACTCATAAACCTCCCACTTGAAGAAGATAAATATATGGAATTCAGATATAAGCAAATAATACATTTACTTTTAAAAATACATACGTTATTTTTCCCAAAACTCCCTAATTTTGCAAAAAATCGATCGGAATATTTGGCGTGTAACTTTTTTTTATGTCAAGAGAACTTACAAATGATTTAACAAAAAAAGAAACTTACAAATGATGAAAATGGCCGAACTCCAACTATATTCCATCGGTTTTCTTGGGCTAAACACACTGATATCTCCATGAGCTTCGTGGCTAGCAACTGCAGAGGTACCCATAATTAAGACTTAAGAGCATCTCCAACCATAAAGGCCCCTTAGCTAAAAGTGTGTCAAATATGCCTTAAATAAAAATTATAGATATTATATAAAAAAAAAATCATCTCCAACGGGACATTACTGTTATCTAAAATTTTAGATAATCCTCTAAAATCATATCATATTGGCTATATTTGTCGAACCTCTAGAGACCTGTAGTAAAACTCCACATCATCAATATTACCATATTAAAATAATACCTTTTATTTTTAACAATTTTCAATAATAATAGGGAATTGATAAATAAGCTCCATGGATTGATATTTAATCTCCAATGGATATGTAAATGACATAACTATCCTTGATAAAAACAAAATCAATGAAATTCATTATTTAGAAAACATGGATAGGAATGTAATTAAAATATCTAAAAACTAAAGTTGGAGCTTAAATAGTAAAAACATGAGCTTATTTATCAATTGCCTAATAATAACCTGCTATTTTTAAAAGGGTTTTGTCTAATGTGTGTCCAAGGGCACATGCTAAGAATCCGTACTTGATGAGTTGTCAAATTTTTATTGGTGGATATTTATGTGAATGCAGGGGTCCATCATTATTAATTAAATCTCCACCAATCAAAATTTGACAATTAAGCTAGCACGAATTATTAACATGTGCCCTTGGACACACACTAGAAAATTCGTTTTTAAAATATGACTAATCATTATAGCCAACTTCATCGGAGTATAACACCTTACAGATTCAATAAAGTTTATATAATTACTATTTTACATCATTTTAACCACCCATTTTAGCCAATACCGTTGGAGATGCCCTAAGACTTAAAGAGTAGAATAGTGTGTGTCAAAAAAAAAAAGACTTTAGTGAAGAATAATTGTTTGTTGTTAGGAAAGAGATCGAATATACGGAGTTGGCAACGTAAGCCATTGTATTTATAAGTTATACTTCCTCCGTCCCATCCATTTTTTAACATAAATTTTTCACTTGCGTGATACGCATTTTAAGGCTCTTATAAAGTATGGTTTCATAACTTATTTTTAAAATTTTCTTTTTATGTATAAAAATAAGATTGTTCTATTTTTATAAAAAAAAAGAAAATTTCAAAAATAAAATATACAACTATCATTAAAATCTAACTTAAAATGCGTGCCGAACCCCCGTTCTCCAATATTAACTATTGGGTGGGACGGAGGGAGTAACTTATAACTGATGTAATGTTAGGTAGGAAACTTGAATTCATCCGTGGAATTTTATTGTTTTTGATACATAGGAGTTAGCATTTTAAACGATTTATTGAATATACATACCTAAAATTTGTTAAATGACATGCCATTAATTTTGGATTTTTTTAAGTATAAATGGAGCATGTCATAATATATACTCCCTCTGTCCCATCCATTTGTTTACACTTTCCTTTTTGGGATGTCCCATCCAATTCTTTACATTTCTAAACTTTGCTAAAATAGTAAAGTTTTATAATATAAAAATCAACTACATCCACTAATTTTCTCCACTAACTCATTTTATACATTATATAGTGATGGGTCCCACCACTTTACTCATTTTTCTTACTTCTCTCCTCCTTCTTTATATTTTTTCTTGGTCTCCGTGCCCAAACCAAATGTAAACATTTGGTTGGGACGGAGGGAGTATTATTATATAATATATAAATGGAGCATGTCATAATATATCATCATATGAGTATTAAAAATTTTGGTATCAATTTTTTGCTACTTCGTAAATTTATTTATTTACCCTTCGTTATAAAAAAAATATGTACGATATCTATACTATAAAAACACCTAAAATAAAAATAAATAATAACATAATATAATTAATAGTAATTAGTCGATTAACTTTTTCACAATTACTTTTAGTTAAACATATTACCTTTTACAAACACTGAAAAACATCAATATCGTATCATATCTTCCGATAATTAATATTTTCGTTCGAATTAAAACACATTACCTTTTTGATTTAAAAATAATCTTACAATCATTAATATTTACCCGAAAAATATGACACCATATTTTTTTATTATTAATAAAATATATTACAAATCTGTATACGTTGTTTATAATAAAGAAACATTAGTATAATCCGTAAATATGATTATATTAAATTAAAATTAAAAAAACTATTCAAAATAATGATTATATAAAAATATAACTGCAACATTAGATAAAATTTATAACATAATAAAAAAATCCCAAAGTTTATCGGTTCGGTTTTCAGCACGGTCAATCTAATTATTAAAATAAATAATAAAATAATATAATTATGATAATTAGCTGATTGCATTTTTAAATAAAAAAATTTTCCTTTAAATTCATGATATAACTTTTTATAAACACCTAAAATATTATATCTTCCAATCAATAATATTTCTTTTCTAATTAAAACATGTTAACTTTTAATTTAAAACATAATCTTGCAATAATTAATATATACCCAAAAATATCACAGCATATCTTCTAATAATATAAATATAATAGAAATATGTATACTACTAATAATGACCATTAAATTTTTAGTAAAAATAAGAACCGTTAGATCTAGATACATTATATGATTAAATTAATTTACTACATTTCAAGGTTCACGTTCCACAACATATTTATTTAAATTTTTATAATATTAATTACAAACCAGGGACATCATTAATTAAATTTATATTAAATTATTTAAATTAAAAATAAAATTAAAATATTGTAAATAATAATTATAAAATTTATAATTATAACATAAAATAAAATTTATAATATATCAAAAAAAATCTATAAATCCGTGCATTAAAGTTACACAAGTTATAACCTAGTACACATAAAACGAGATTTGCTTATACTCCTCGAACTCCCTAATCTTGTCTATATTTATTCATTCTTATAAAACACAAGTAGAGTACAATAAATGTTTTTGCTTATTTTTTTGTAATAATAATAATAATAATAATAATAATAATAATAATATAAACAATAATAATAATAATAACAATAATAATAATAATAATAATACAAATTATTTGAATTCTAACTAGTGAAGAGAAAGAAAATGTTTGAGAAGGAAAAAAATGATTATTATATTGTTTATTATTATATAAAATAAGGGATGACTAATAATTTCTCGAAAATAGAAATTTATTAGGAGTCCCTAATATTTTACATAATCACAAAAATATTATTTGAATTATGGGTTTTTTTAGAAATACATGTATTTAGAAGTTTTTTGCAAAAATATTATATTTTTTTTAAAAAAAATCTTGATTTGCAATTTTTTTTTGCAAATTTACAGTTTGCAACTTTGCTACCATATTTGTAACTGATATTAAATCAATCATAAATGTAATTATAAAAATTTAATAATTGTACCATCTTTGGTTGCATAAGCTTGCTTAACAAGTTGCATCGATCAAATCAAATACAATCAAAATCAATCCAAATGCAACAAAAATAACTTCAATTACTTTTTTTGAAAGACGTAAAAGCAAGTTGTATTTGATTGGTTTGGTTGCAAACCATTTTTTTATAAATATTTTTAGAAGTTAGTAATAAAAATTGCCAAAATAAATTTTTTGATAATTTCTATAGAATTATTTGATGTCAAATTTGTAAATTGTAATTTAAAAATTTATATATCAAGCTAAGAGCAAGTCCAATAATTCCTATTATGTTACTTATAAATATTATTTAATATTGAATCATAGTGATTTAAGGACTTGGTTTTACATATCAGTTCCAACAATATTTCATTCCTTAATATTATTATTATTATAATAAATTTGATAAGAGAGAGAAAAGAAGTAGAAAAAAAGGAAGGGAATGAATTTTTTATTCATGAAATGGGTAATGGCTAATAGTTACTTATAAAATAAATAGATAATGAGATCTGTTGGACTTGCTCTAATTTCATTTTTGGGTAATGCTCATTTTCGGAATATTAATTTCCTTTTATGTTTGAAATAAATTATGAAAATATTTGAAATGACAGAACGTGAATCCATGTTACGGAGTAAGTAACCCTATAACTCATGTAAAAGCTTAAGATTATCGCAAGTGCTCTCCTTTTCCACCGAAAGTTTTCTCTCTAGCTTTTCCCCTTCTCCTTCATTTCCTTCAGCCTCTTCTCCTCCGGCGGTGGTTTATCCACTGACCGGAGACCCTTTTCTTGTCTAATTTCTTTATTTCTTTTAATAATCATCCTCCTTCTGTGAGGATTGTGAGTTGTTTGGCTTGTTTACCCATTTATTGGGTTTATTTGTCTCTCCTTGTGAGAGTTTGTTCCGTCCGTTTATCGGGTCGCGCTATTTTCCGTCGGTTTTGGATCGTGTTTTATGTTTCTTTTTGTTTTAATTATATGGGAATTAGATGAGCAAGATCAAGATGAGATTCATAGCAGGTGCAGTTTTCACGAAGATGGTTATACCGTTATTGTAACGAGGATCTCCATTAAAGATGCAAAGTCATCGATGTTATTTCATGGTGGTGATACCATGATTTGGGAGCCGTGCTTGCAGCGCTTATGCTTTAGTAATCATGAAAACGATTTCTGTTGTTGTTTTTTTGATCGATTCTCGTTTGTCATAGGAAAGTTTCTTGATTGTAGATGCCGTATGGCTTTATGTTTTTGAAATTTTCCGTTCCCGATCAAAAAAAAAAAAAGCTTAAGATTTTAAAGAAAGTCTTAACTAAATATTTATATTATATTCTAACATGCTAGATTGTCATTATTTACTAACTTTTATTTAGTTTTAGGACATCATATCTATTGGTCTTGCTCTAGCCCATTTGTTTGGGCTGCTAACCGTAACTTGGACTGGGCCTCTTGCTAGAAGTTCTTTGTCACTTTTGAAATCCTATAACTTAGCGCGAAAGGTTGCTTTACTAAGATTCTGATATAAGGCGCGTTAGCACTTTAAAAAGATTGCTCTCGTTAGCTAGGCCATTTTCAATAAGGGGCGGAGCTTGAAGAAGCGAGCTTAGAGTAGCAGCCTATTAAGTTAAGTTCCTTTGAGATTTTATTAGTCAAACGCTAGCGCCCCTATAGAATCAGGATATTCTGCTATCAATGAAACCGAAATAAAAAAAATAAGTGCGTTTCAGATAGATCGAGACTTGTAGCTTGTATGAAAATGATTAATTGACTAATTGTATTGTCTATTGTGTGTCTGACTAACAAAATACAAGATAACTACAAGATATTTTTTCTTGGAAAAAATTTACTCAAACCCATTTTCAAATTGATTAAAAATCTTTAGAACATTTTGAAATTGAAAATACATGTAAAATATTGATACTAAACCGGTCCAAGATCACGATTCGAGGCATTTCTAAGTTCCAAAAGGCTTGCTCTTCACTCAAGTTGGACAAAGTAAAATATATGACAATTGCAAAAATACTAAAATAAGGGCCTTTTTGTTAGAAGTTGTCCTACATCGTTTGTGGGAGGGACAGATTGCTAGTTAATAAGCAGTCGGTTAATTCCATTAATAAAGAGGTATTTTGGGATGTGCCCAAAAACAAATTCGTGCGGACTCGGTTCAAAGCGGACAATATCATACTAATGTGGAGTTAAGGTCTGCTTAGCAAGCCCAACAAGTGGTATCAGAGCTATGGTTGTAACGATCCATCAAATCTCAGATGGGCTCCTAGAAGGATTCAGGAAGAGGCAGATAGGCTATCCTAGGATGGAATTAAGGAGGAGCATGTGGGCCTTCCAATGTGGGCCTAAGGGGAGCCTGATAGCCGGGAACTTGCAGTATGGCTCAAGGAGAGCAGATCACTGAATGATGGGAGGTTATAACGGTCCATAACAATCTCAGATGGGCTCCCAGATGGATCAAGGAAGAGGCAGGTGGGCTACCCCAGAATGGGCTTCAAGAGGAGGCAGATGGGCTTCCAGTATACATGGGCCTAGGGGGAGTCAGATAGCCAGGAACTTCCAGTATGGTTCGAGGGGGAGTCAGATCACACAGAAGGAGGTAGATTCGATAGGTGTCGAGCCCGATGTGTGAAGGGCGAGATTGTTAGGATTTGTCCTACATCGGTTGTGGGAGGGGCAGATAGCTAATTTATAAGCAGCCAGATAATTCCATTAGTATGAGGCCTTTTGGGAGTTACCCAAAAACTAATCCGCGCGGACTCAGCCCAAAGTGGACAATATCATACTAATGTGGAGTTAAGGCCTGCTGAGCAAGCCCAACAAGTGGTATCAGAGCTATGATTGTAACGGTCCGTAACAATCTCCGATGGGCTCCAGAATGGATCCAGGAAGAGGCAGATGTGCTATCCCAAAATGGGCTTAAGGAGGAGCAGGTGGGCCTTCCAGTGTGGGTTTAAGGGGAGCTTGATAGCCAAGAACTTCCAGTATGGGTCAGGAAGAGGTAGATGGGCTATCTCCAGGTTGGGCTTAAGGGGGAATATGTGGACCTTTCAGTATGGGCCCAGGGGGAGACAGATGGCCAAGAACTTCAAGTATGGGTCAAGGGGGAAGATCACACAGAATGGTGCCAAATTCGACAAGTGTTGAGCCCGATGTGTGAAGGAGGAAATTGTTAGAAGTTGTCCCACATCATTTGTCGGAGGGGCATATTGCTAATTAATAAGTAGTCTGTTAATTCTATTGGTAATGAGACCTTTTGGGATGTGTCCAAAAACAAATTTGTACGAACTCGATCCAAAATAAATAATATCATATTAATGTGAAATTAAGATCTGCTTAGCAAACCCAACACTCAATCCACTAATATCTATCCCAACACATTGTTTCAAGGTCAGAAATCACTATCAACATAATTCATCGTAATATTTTAATAAATCTCCAGTTGATAAATAATAATGTTGATAATCAACTTGATTTTTTTCTTTCTGAGTGTAGCTTATATGAGCTAATAAGTAATAATGTTTTTTATAATAAATCTCCAGTTGATCGGAAATTATACCCAGAACTAACGCTAAGTTATTATTATTTATTAGGCTATCCTATCATGCTTTTAACAACTTGAATTTATTTATATACAGAATTGCATATAAAATATAAGACATTTTCACTTCAATGTTCTCGAGAAATGTATTTAGCTATAAGTACATGAGACAGGCAATATGTGAAGAATCAAAATCTGAAAAATCAATTGAACTGAAGAAGACTTGTGACATTTTAGAGAATAATGTTGAATATTTTTGCACCAACCAAAGTGCTATGTAACAAAATTGTCTTTCTTAATTTGCTATACACAAGAACGGACCACAATAATCAAAGTTAGTGGGCAACAATATTTGATCCTCACGATGGTTTAGTAGGTGTGTTATGGTCCATGACATGGGGGGAAGTTTGTAGCTTACATCTTTGCAAGAATATGCCCACTCAATAACACACGCCCAAGACGACAAAGTTAGCAAATCTAGATGATCGAACAAGATAATTTTTTTGATGAAATCTCGATTTAAATTGTATACACGAGGGATTCATTATATTACGTTAGTTCTCGGTCGACATAAATCATATTTATCATCGAATCAAATAAAATCTCGCATTTTGTTAACACGTCGCCAGATTTGATTTCTTGTTCTGGCTAATGCTTGACTTGGTTTTTCACTTAATTCCATACAGAGATTGAAAGAGATGTATGCAAAATGAGAGCCAAAACAAATGTAAAACTACTAGTGAGGTTTTTTGTTCTTAAAGGGTCTCGAATCCAAAAAAACATAACATGGCCCATATATACGCTCACCCTAGAGTGAAAAGCTATACGGAATAAGATGGCAAAGTGAGGGGTGGGGTTGAGTTTTGATTGTCGTTTGGTACTGATTTAGGTGTCGTATTGTGAAGTCTCTCCTTAACTGCATCCATGCATGTGACCCCTTTTAAATCCATTTGCTAGCTGGAAAAGTAAACAACAGGGTGAGCCAGTCCCCTTTATTTCGTTATAATTTTCTCCTTCGCTACCTGCTTCTTGCTGGTTAGCAAGAACCTTACTATCTCCATTTCAATTTGGATCTCAGTTGAGCAACTTTGGATAATCAATGTTAGAGGTTCCAAAAATATTTATCGAACGATGTATCATACGATTAAATCAAATTCCCGAAAATTTCGAATAGTGTCTATATTAATCTGGAAATATGAAAACACATCCAGCAAGCTAGCTAGCTTTCGGTTGAATCCATTCCTTGCTAGATTTTTTCTGGTAGACCCTGTAATTCTTCTAAATTTTCCTGGTGAAAAAGAAATGACATAAAACAGGTATTTACTGGAACTTCAAACTATGTTACAACTTAAATAGAAGGACAAGTTACTAAATTGTTTCACCTTGAAATAAAATGTTGCCAGAAATGAGGAATTGTGGTCCAATCCATGAGGAAAAAATCAAATAAAGCAACAGTAGTGCAAGGAGAGGTAGATGCATTGGGTCCACCTTGAAATAACATTTCACAATATTCACTCATGTAATACACAAGTTTAAATAGCAAGATTAGTCCTCTCTCTGTTCATATACTTGTCTTTCTCAATGCAAATTTAAAATTGCTTGGTCCTTACAGTTCATACATTCATCTGTCACATCGAATGTAGTTTATCAAATTATGAATTTCAGGGATTTGCGAATTGACAGTCACTACTACTTTTCTTCACCGGATGATCTCTTTTGTTAATTCTCTCCGTTATATGATAACCCTTAAGCCCTACTAGTACCTAAACCTCCTCCGTAATGATCGCGGAATAATTTCTCATTCACACGATCATAAATTACGAAAATTTAAATACTCACGTACCAATTCTGTTCATCAATAGTATTTTTGATTGAAATCATTAAACTCAATGAGTTACGATGTTAAGGATCGTACACACACTTATTTACTCACGAGCTATACGAAACCCGACAAGATTAATAAGTTGCAACGTGTATTACGGGAAATTGGCACCAGGACGGTAGTTGGATGCATTGGCATAATAAGGACGAATACCTACCCCGTGAAGAGTCCATTCCAGCACATCCATTATAAGAGTAGGAGAGGACAAGGAAAGATGCAAGTGTGAGTGGAAGTTAGCAAACTCGAAGTGTTGAAGGACGATGACATGAACAGGGCAAATGGGCAAACAAATGCCAGGCTCTGTCAAATTAGTGATGCTCTACCAGATGGGTAACAAGAGCCGGGGAAATTTATATTTATGTACAATAAAGATGAGACATTTGAACTGTACCCTTTGATGTGCACCATTGTGATGGACAAAATACCAAATATATGAACCAACCCTACTCTTTCATTTCAGGTTCAGACACTGTCTCATTTTACCCCACTCATTGTTTAGCAGTTTTTGAACTTTTTATTTCAAACAATATATTACTAATTATATGTTATAAACAATTTTATTTTGATTTATTGGTTTGATGTTCGTGAGGATGTTCTCAGATGATGATATGAGGTTAAAAGCGGTTTCCATATTAATACACGATAAAATAATTATAAATATAAGAAATATATACAAAATTTTGTAAATTTTCTCATATTTGATTTAGTTGCAGGGGGGCCTACTTAGCACCATGGAAAGCCTGCACTGTTAATGTTCCTTTGATGTTTCACTAGTGTGGACAAAATCTAGCATTATGCACCATGATTATGAGGGGGGTCAAACAATTACATGCTCGACTTTAGTATCATATACCATCTGTTTAGACGTAGTAAAGCCTACCTAGCTCTCAAACCCATGTGTTTAACCATTTATAAATTGTTCATTAGTTTCAAACCCATATGAACAAATTCATAATAAAACCAACATAATCATGATTAAGACTTTTGCCAGCTTGATCAATACCAGCTAGCTGCAATTATTTCAGATCGATTAGGTACACTTACCGCTTTAAATTCGAAAACTAACCATATGAAAAAGGAGATAAACAGTTTTGGTAATGGTAATGGTAATGGCACACCTTTGTTGAATAATCTTGAAATTAACTGATATCCAACTAGAAATCGATGCGCGAAAAGCATCGTATATAATTTTAACCAAGTCATTGTCCAATAGAACTATCCTAACACATGATCACATTCATCTCAAGCTAGCAAATTAAGCAAGACATGGCAAAAGAAAACACACACAGAGATACATATATATAGGTGTAGATTACTATATATGTTAGGAAGTTTGTAATGCGACGTGAATCATGGATCAGCAGTATGTACAGTTCTGGTAATTAACGAGAAAATGTAGTATAGATTGATTACAAACATGCTTATACATGAAATTTGATGATGATCAATAGGGGTAAGGTCCCCTACACCATTATGACAATCAAAATTAAAATTTCAGGACTTAAATTCTCCTCTTATCAACTATAGCCTATTGGCCCAATCTTGAAAATTTGATATCATAGAAAGATATGGGGATGCATGCCAGATTGTGATTGCCTTCATATCATTAGTTGTGAATTCCAGTCTCCTCTTTTATGTACTATTCTTTGTGTAATTCATACATATACAAAGTCCATGATCATAATGGTTGAATGGCAATGATAGTTGCAGCAACAGTTGACAGTACTTACTGATTACTATTCTTCTTACTTACTGATTGGTCAACAACATACAATCTCGCATGTAATGACGGAACCAGGATATTAAAAAATCCGGGATTAAAATGCATAACTAAATAATTTACATTTAAATTTTAACGAGGTTAAAAAATGTAATTAGTGTACATGAGTAGAGTGCATAGTAGGAAACATGTTAGCCTGACGCAGCATAAAAATCATGTGCCAAGAACGTATCTTTGACCAAGAAGATAATTGGGTCAAAATAAGATTGATTAAGCCCTAGCTAGAGTTAGCTGTTAGATCCAAGGCTACATATATTTCTGGATTAATTATAAGATCCTATCATTGATACATATGTATAACTAATTAAGAAGATTAATTAAACAATAATAGATGTATAATTTACGTGTATATTATCTAGGAGAGGAGGAGGACATTGCGTATAAAAGAAGTTGATTGAGAAAAGGAAAGTTTAGTGTATGGAGGGAACATGGAAGGGACCACCAGCATTGAATTAAAAAAACAAAACAATAATAATCAAAAAACAATAATACTACCACCACCCAACTTGTTGGGAATTTTTTCTAATGGAGAAGGAATGACCCACTAGCACTGATCTAAATTTATTTTTATAAATAATTAAAAATTAAATTCCCATGTGCCTGGTTTTTTTAATGAATTTATGGGGTCTACAAAATTATTAAATATTCCTGCTCACAATTGTATATATTTATTTTTTAAGTTATAGTTGTAGTTTAATTTTTAATATTATCTAAACAGTGTAATCAAGGGCCTCCTCAAATGATCATTACAGTACCATTATTTATCAGTCAAATTAATTTCCAGCAGATTTTAAAATAAAAATGTAGTCGTACACCACTTATATTTGTTCTTTTATATCCAGCAACCTTATACCACTTTCTTCTGTCTCTTCTCCCTTTTCTCTCTCTCTCTCTCTCTCTCTCTCTCCCAGTGCAGAGGTTGGAAAATGGAAGGGGTGATGAAGGTTGATGTTGCTGCAACTTAAGGAAGCATCCAAAGGGATCGCATTGATCCTTCACTCTATCATAAAAATGTGTTTATCAATAAGATATATATGTGAACATTATTAATTCATCAGAGTTCATGTATATATATATATATTGAATTTGGATCATGCTATCCCTTTGGATTCCTCCTTTTGTAGCTTATATAACTCTTCGAACATGTTTATGAAGAAACCTAATTAAGTTGGTAGGCATCCTCCCAATCAACAACTCAAACAACCGGCCCGGAAAGCGAATCATTGGCAGAAGATTTAAAACGCAACCACCAAGTAAGTCTCAAGTCACATCGCCGGCCAAAACCTACTCTTTCAGAACCACAAATAATTTTTTCCCAAACATCTATTCACATATATATATATATATACCTGTATAAATTATCATGGATTTAGCTGCAGGTATATTATTTATATTCATGTAAAATGGCACAATTTAAAGCTAAATCTTGAACTTGGAGTGATGTGCCACACGTTAGATCTATTTCCAAGATAGAGATCAACTTGAAAAGAGTTCCAAGTGGTCACTCATGCATCGTCATAATCATATCATTGTTTTCTTCAAGTAATTAAAGTTTTCGTGTTTGTGTGTGTAGTGTATCATGTACATCAAATCTAATTTTCGATTTCTAATTAACTTACATCGGTAGTATCTTGAGTTACATACGATTGTCAGGGATCAAGACCCTACTTAAAGGATTAATGGAATAGGTCACGTTTAGGGTAAGGCAAGAAAATAAGACTGAACTTCTCTAATATTTGTGGGTTGATCTATAGGTTTTTTATTGAATGATTAATGATTATAGTGATGATCACTGTCTATTTTCTTCTGGCTGTATGTACCCAAATATGTATAAACAGTACAAACATGAAATGATCATCACTTGACTGTGTGTGTTTGTGTGTGTGGCTAGCACTCGATCTCTCCCATGGCAAAGTCGTCATGATCAACAGGCAACTTGAGGCGACTTTAGCCAAACTGGTGCGAATGAAACAGTACGTAGAGCAGTACTGGTGTACGTGGAAAGTTGTTTATTCATACACCATTAGGTTTGCATCTTACCCTTTAATTCCCTCTTCCTTTATGTTTTACCATTACATTCACATGTATTTACATACTTCCAACATTTTTTTTCAACTTCCGAAAGAAAAGAAAAAAGAATCCACTTTTGCATGTCAAGAAATAGGGACTTTATCGATCAAATTTTATCCGACCATTTGTTCGATCGGAAGTGATCCTGTTTCTTATTTCTTATAGTGTTAGAACAAGTGCAATGCATAGCTATATTTCAAATAATACTAATACCGTGTTAGTACTTGATGCCGCACTCAACTATTAAGAACACTAGCTATGTTAATCCTCTTTACACATCAACCCTTCGCCAAGAATGTACTAATGGGCGAAACGGTTGGTTGATCGATATATCAAATGACTAGAAACTAACCCTACCATGATGAGAGGGGGCCTTATTAAGACTCAAAACCACATGGTTTAAGACCTTTATTAAGAATCCAAAGTAAAGAAAGATGATATTTAACAACTTCTTTTTTAGCTCACATTGAGTGTACCAAAGGCAAAGGAATCATAAAACATGTGGGTGAGAACTTAAAGAAAGTCCTTTAAACATGGCTACATTTTTTGAAATAAAAGGCCAAGTAATTCTCTTTATATTGATCGATCTTCCCTTTCACATGACCGCAACTTTCAACGACCTCAATGTGAAACTGTAATCACATGGCCAACTACCTTTCGAAAACTCCCTCATCTTCATTTCATTAAATATGTTATCTGTGTGCATTCAAAAACTTCAGCATCAGTTTAATTATGGGGTTACCGAAACAAGACAGGAACTGATTCAGCATCAGTTTAATTATGGGGTTACGGAAACAAGGCAGGAACTGATTGTTTGGCTAATAATGTAGTGCTCCTCAGGTAGGTGTGTGTCTTTGTAATGTATATTTGTTTATCATACGAACACAATATTCACTACAAGAAAAACACACATTTTTTACCGCACAGTAATTCTGTAACTGTGAAAATAGATAGTGTAATGTACAATAACATAATGTAGATCAGAATTTTCAGAGATGTAGAAGCTTTCATTAGTCAGGTATTCCTTGGTAGCTAGCTAGCTAGTACGGGTTCATGACAGACTTCAAGAAATGAGAACACTAGTATTCATATCTAAACTCAATTCAATATCTCAATTAATTCAATATGAGTTGAGTTTGAACCGAATATATATCAGTTTTGAATTTTCGGGAATTAATATTTGTACATTTGATTCAAATTTTTTAGTCAAACATATTGTTAAGTTACCGGTTCTTGTAGAATCTCATGATGTTAGGGAAAAGGCTTACCAGAATCATATTCGAAGGCTCATTATCTGGTCAAAAAATGGATTGTTCGTGTTTTTTTACCCTTGACGTCCCGTTGATCCGATTTTCAATACTAGGTGGGATCTCATCCCTTTTTGGGCAATATTTCAGTAAATGAAAATATTGGGGGTAGGAGGGAGGTCCGATTTTCAATAGTAGGTGGGGATCGCGTCACTTTTTGGACCCACACAATTTTAATACTCCCTCCGTCCCTTTTTAGTTGGTACATTTGCAAAAAAAAATTGTCCCTAAATAGTTGTCACATTCCTTGTTCCAATACATATTTTTACCAATTTTTCCATATCTGCCCCTTATTTCTAATACCAATGTTTGATTTTATATTTAATGCACATACTTATAAGTCATCATTTAATGTTAAGATTAAGGGCAAACATGGAAACTAATTACATAATTAATTCTTTCTTAATATGTGAGTTTTTTGCAAATGTGTCAACTAAAAAGGGACGGAGGGAGTATTTCAATAAATAAAAATATTGAAGAGTAGGATGAACTCTTGTCAGATTTTCAATACTATGTGGGATTTTTGGGCATACCTTAGCACACAATTTCAATATTTCAATAAAAGAGAATATTTTCTGATAATATTGACTTTTCAATATTAGGTGGGGATCTCGTCCCTTTTTGGACCCACTATATCACACAATTTCAATAAATAAAAATATTTGAAGTAGGGGAACTCGAACATAGTCTCATATATTTATTTGGGTCCTGTTAACAATAGCCCTTAGGGCTATGTTTAAGGAGTAATTTTTGCCATGTGGTGGATTTTTATTGGATGATTTATGTGAATGCATGTGGACACATACTTTTTTGCAAGGGGGACAAAACCTTGAGCCAATTAAAAACTACCACATAACACCTTAATCATAGCCCTAAGGGCTGTGGTTAACATTTTCCTATTTATTTTTACACATGCGCAAGGTATTAGAATTATGAGTAATGCTAAACATAGTCCTTAGGGTTATGGTTAAGCATTAATGTAAGGGGATAAATTCATTTAATATGTCAACTTTGCACTTAATAAATCAATTTTGCACGAATATCAATAAAATTATTTAACAATTTTGGATGTTTTTATTAGTGAAAATTAATGTGAATGCAGGGGATCCACTATTATTACTTGAGAAGTTAAATAATGATGTAAAGAAGTATTGAAAACCCAAAAATCCATTAAATAATTAAAAATAAATGTTGAAAATATGAGAATATTTAATGCTTAAGCATAGCCCTTACGGCTATGGTTAACATTTCCATATAATTATGGGCCCGTTTGGGAAATCTTATTTTTCAGAAATAAGTTACTTATTCTGGAAAAAAAGTTAGGAAATATGTACTTTTTTCTTAAATAAGTAACTTATTTTTGCAAGATAACGAATATTAAACTCCCGATACACATTTTTTTCTAAAAAAAAGTATATAAATACAAAATTTTCCTGAAATAAGTAACTTATAAGTCGATCATCAGATTTGGCAAACACCGCCTATATAAGTTACGTATTCCAATAGACAATGTGTATCCACCGGTTCAACTTCATTACACTACTGCTTTTATAGTGTAGCTCAAGGAAGACCATTGCTTAGTCATCAACTATTTTAAAAAAATTATGTATAAATATATTTTCGAAACATTTAAAAAGTGTGCTAACAACAACTCACTCAAGGAGGAGTAGAAGTACAATCTAACAATCTACGAGCTTCAAAAATGACAAAAAATGGGGTCTGATGGTTATAAATCATAATTGAAGGTTTTGAACATTGAGATGGTACAAAATTGTTTCTAAAACAGAAAAAAATTGTAGTTCAAGTGTTCCCCTATTGGGCTACATTTTAGCTTTAGCCGGGACAGGTAAAACTGTCAAAATTACATAATATCAGAATATCCAACGAATTGATACTTTCTCTAGGGACCAAAATAATAAAATTATGATAAAAGAAAACCCTACAACTGCTTTTAAATTCAAACTTTCTGATCCCACCTCATTCAAAAAATCACAAACTCGAAAAACAGCCATGCATGAATCAAAGATAGCTAGCGTACAATTATAGATTTGTATGTTTAGTGTTGATTGCTTTTTATTTATGTCGTCAGCAAGTAGAGTTTAAGCCGAGATATATGAGTTCTGTAATCTGTATACACCATGGGCAATATCTTGGCAATAAAAATCGAATGGATTCGATAGGCAGTACCGTGCATGTCTACTGTTCTTTTCTCATTAACAATTAAGAGGTAAATATCGTTGAGTAAACATATCACATAGACCCAGCAATTTCGTACGTGAAATGAAAACACCATACCAATTAATATACGGGTGGATCCAAGTGTGAATTATTAGAAGAATTTGAAAAATGTTTTGCCCTCTGAAACATATCATGATAGTGTCTTTGTTGTTGGAAGTATAAGCTAGAAAGTCCAAAGCCTGTCTATATATATACTTTCCTAGTCATGCTTCAAACTTGTAACTGCAAATCTATATGTTTCCTGACTTATAGTTTTCTAAGACCTTAATTAAATAAGTTTCAGTTAAGTGTTTTGTAATCCTATAAATATGATGCACTGTGAGGGAATGAATATAGACCTCAGTTTTCAGACAACAAATTTCTTCTCTCTGCACCTTTTATTTTCAAGTGTTTTTTCTGATCTTTTAATCCTGCATTTGTGTACTGTCAAATTAATCAGTCCATAAGTGTCTTGTTGACATGAAATATCCTTAAGTGAGTGTCTTGATAAGAAATCACTAAGAAATGTATAGTTGTATGGTCGACCGGGCACTGACATATTGCGTTATTGCATTTTTAGATTGTCTACGGCCTTGACAAGGATTCAATTGAATGCAGGGCATATGAAAGGCGTGATGCCTCGGTGGATCATCAATGTAGCTTTTATGATTGCAATCCGATTACATAACTACTACGTTTCGAAAAGATTGCATATCACTAGGATATATATTCATGAATTTTTTCATTTACGTTGCAGCAAGTCGAAAGTTTAAAGACTTGTAATGAGTGTGTCCGTATTTAAATATTTATACTTTGACCCAGTCTAATAGTAAATGTATTTTGCAACATATCATATCATGAAATTTTATGCGATACATATAAATTAGAATTTTTAGTGTAAATACATGGGTGGTTCATATTTACATGTATCGTGAAAATTATTCGAGATATGATGTTACAGAAATTGTTTGCCCAAAATTATTTGTCATAAAGAAATGCAACTTATCGACCAGATTGTGACACTGTTAAAGTTTTGAAGATATTCAAATCCCCAGTTTCATGGAGAAAACACGTTAATTAGTGTAAAAAGAAAATTGTGAAGATGAAATAATCCAGAACTAGTTAATGTGGGAGAGTCCTGCGTTTGACTTTGACCATTTGTCTACCACATATGTAGGTTAAAAGAGCAATAGGAGATCGTAGAAATGATTCTCCTTGTCTGCAAAAACCATGGCATAAAATTACTCATGTTTTTCAGAATTTGGAATTAGCATTCGAAACAAGCCAACCAACGTACCTAGTTCACGAGATGAGATATTAATATAATATTGTTTGACTATGTGCTTCTCCGATCCTGAAGGTCATATCAGCTTCCTGCAATATTGTAAAACGGAGACATTGCTGATATTCATGAGAAATAATTTTTTTAAACTCTTACAGAACCTCAGTCACGGCTCTAGATAGGCTCACATGCATGTTTCGGCACTTAAAAAATTTGTGACGCTACTTTTATGTGTTTCGGCTCTAGACCTATTAATCTCGTTGTTTTCTCGCACTAGCTCAGTGGTATCCATACTATGCGTATAATTTGTAATTTTGGTGTTATCCCTATTTTTTGTTATCCCATTAGATCTTCAACTCAAATAGATCAACAATACTAAAAATTGGAGGTCTAAGTGTCGAATCCCTTGATATTAGATTATGTTATATAAAAATGTTAAAGGTTCGATTTCCATCAAAAACATATTAATTTAGATTTAATATTAAAAATTATTAATATACAAAAGTCCAAAATCTGAATTCTCCCTTCATATTAAAAATAATGTTTATTATATTATACTCCGTATATACTAAAAACTATAAGTAAATTAAAAAAAATATAAAAAGTAACTCGTACTTTGCACGGGCTATAAGCTAAAAAAACGAAACCTACCCAATTATAATACCACTCAAATTGTGTCTGGGGAGGGGGAGGGTAGATGTGACCATGCCCTATACAATAGGGAGACTGTTTTCGAAAGACCCCGACCTAGTACAGAAACAGAAATACAAATACAGAAAGAAAATCTAATACAAACTAGAAAACTCACGCACACGCAGGAATCGAACCCCTGAACTCCTTCAAAAGAGGCCGATCATTGGATGGATATTCATTGGATGGATGTATGGAAGGTGCTAGATCAGAGAAAGTACAACTATATTTTTTTTCCGGTAATCATATACGGAGTAATTTTTATAAATAAAATCATTTTCATGGAGAATAATACAATATCACAACTATATTTGTTTTCAAGAAAAGGGTTTGATTTTCTAAGTTTCAATATTCTTCCGGATGAATCATTAATAAATTCAACTTGAGATTTTCGTTGACTATAAATCATTTGTTAATATAATCTTTCTTTTTCTAATGCAGCTATTTGAGAATTTTTTTTTCAATAAAACTATTTATCTCATCTCTGCAGGTAATAATATACTTTTGAAATTTAATTTGATTTATTAAATTAATTAGAAAAATGTTTCAATAAACTAAAATATAATATACAATTGAGGGGATTATTGACTTCTGCCATGCAAAAGACTGTCATCCAACCTTCCACACAAATTTCTTTGATGCATTGGGAACTTTACATCTTTCTAAACCTAAGGTTTAGTTTACTCTAATCTCTTATCTTAATTTTAATATATCCTTAATATTGAAACAATATATATACAAAATCTTGATATGCAACCATTGAACAAACCTATTAAACACCAGCCAAGTTAGGGATTTTCAGCTCCCTCCCATCAAATCCATATGTATTACATGTTATCATGTGTTATGTATTATCACATTATCATAAAGTTTTCATTTTACTAGTATATTATATACACTGAACATATACGTGGACGAACAAGGTGTTTATAAATTATAATCTCATATATCTATAGCAGCTGTGTGAATATATATATATATATATATATATATATATATATATATATATAAGCAAGTGATCAAATACAAACTACAAACTAACACTAAATTAATTATATTTCATCTATTCTAATGTTTCTGCCAAGGGTACCTTCACAAAAAATGCTTAAAATAATCGGCTCTATCCAACAAAAAAAAAATAAATAAATAAATCTTGCCGTGGAAATGCGTAGCATTTAAGACATTAAACGGATGAGTTAGGTAGTCATGAGGGCCGAAGGCTCTCGACACACCCGTCAATCGTCTATTGCCTTTACCATTGATTGTCATTCCTTACAACTTTAGAATGATAAAGGCTCGAAGCGCCGTACAAGAAGGTGCGAAGCACCATTAACCAGTGAAATCCACTGCCACGTCATCACGTGAACAGTGATTTTTTTTTTTGTTGGATAGGGCCAAGTATTTTAAACGTTTTTTATATTGGGGTACCCCTAGTTTGATCATTAGATTAGCTTGAAATATTAGATTATGCTTGGTTTGTAGGTTTGTATTGGAGTAGCCCCATATATATATATATATATATATATATATATATATATATATATATATATATATATATATATATATATGGGGTCTTGTTCTAATAGAAACTAAATTAGAATAGAAACTAGAAACTAAACATAAATTAAATATTTCAAGCTAATCTAATGACCAAATTAGGGGTACCCCAATACAAAAAGTTCATAATATTCTTGGCTCCATCCAGCAAAAAAAAAAAAATACTGTTCACTGCTGACGTGGTAGTGACGTCAGCGTGAACAGTAATTTTTTTTTTTTTTTTTTTGCAGGATAGAGCCAATAATTTTAAACACTTTTTGTGAAGGTGCCCCTAGCGGGGCCATTAGAATAAATGAAATATAATTTATTTAGTGTTGGTTTCTAGTTTCTATTCTAAGATTGGTTTCTATTTGACCACTAGCCTATATATATATATATATATATAGGGTCTTGTTCTAATACAAACTAAATTAGGACAGAAACTAGAAACTAAACCTAAATTAAATATTTCAAGCTAATCTAATGACCAAATTAGGGGTACCCCAATACAAAAAACGTTTAAAATTATTGCCTCTATTCAACAAAAAAATTAAATAAAATAAAAAAAAGTCACTGTTCACGTGATGACGTGGCACGTGAACAGTAACTTTTTTTAATTTTTTTTTATATTTTTGTTGAATAGAGCCAAGAATTTTATAAGTTTTTTGTGAACGTGCCCCTAGCGGGGCCATTAAAATAAATGAAATATAATTTATTTAGTGTAGGTTTCTAGTTTCTATTCTAAGGTTGGTTTCTATTTGAACGCTAGCCTATATATATATATATATATATATATATATAGGCTTTTGCTCAAATACAAACCACTCTTAAAATGAGAACTACAAACCAGCACAAAATATATAATATTTCATTTATTTTAAGGGCCCCGCCAGGGGCACATTCACAAAAAAGTCTTATAATTCAACACTCTATCCATTCATCAAAAAAAAAATTAAAAATAAACTGCTGCCACGTCACCATTTAAAAAAAATCATAATTTTTTTTTCGATGAATGGATAGAGGGTAGAATTATAAGACTTTTTCGTATTGCGATACCCCTAGTTTGATCATTAGATTAGCTTAAATGTTGTATTGAAATTTGGTTTTTAGGTTTGTATTCTAAGGAGGTTTGTATTGGAGTAGCCCCTATATATATATATATAGGTTTTTGCTAAAATACAAACCAATCCTTAAATACAAACTACAAACTAACACTAAATTAATTATATTTCATCTATTCTAAGGTTCCTGCTAAGGGTACCTTCACAAAAAATGCTTAAAATAATCGGCTCTATCCAACCAAAAAAAAATAATAATAAATCTTGCCGTGGAAATGCGAAGCATTTAAGACAGTAAACGGATGAGTTAGGTAGTCATGAGGGCCGAAGGCTCTCGACACACCCGTCAATCGTCTATTGCCTTTACCATTGATTGTCATTCCTTACAATTTTAGAATGATAAAGGCGTGAAGCGCCGTACAAGAAGGTGCGAAGCACCGTTAACCAGTGAAATCCACTGCCACGTCATCATGTGAACAGTGATTTTTTTTTTTTGGATAGAACCAAGTATTTTAAGCATTTTTTGTATTGGGGTACCCCTAGTTTGATCATTAGATTAGCATGAAATGTTGAATTAGTGTTTAGTTTGTAGTTAATTTTAGTTTGTAGTGGAGTAGGACTCTATATATATATAGGGTCTTGTTATAATAGAAACTAACTTAGAATATAAACTAGAAACTAAACCTAAATTAAATATTTCAAGCTAATCTAATGACCAAATTAGGGGTACCACAATACAAAAAATATTTAAAATTATTGGCTCTATTCAACAAAAATTTAAAAAAAAATTATAAAAAAAAATTATTGTTTACGTGATGACGTTGCACGTGAACAATAATTTTTTTTTATTTTTTTTATATATTTTTGTTGAATAGAGCCAAGATTTTTATAAGTTTTTTGTGAAGGTGCCCCTAGCGGGGCCATTAAAATAAATGAAATATAATTTATTTAGTGTAGGTTTCTAGTTTCTATTCTAAGGTTGGTTTCTATTTGAACGCTAGCCTATATATATATATATATATATATATGGTTACTCTAGTGAGACCCCTGTTATAGTGAGAACTGCACAATGGGCCACAAAATAGACCTAATAAACAAAACAGGCACGCGACACTACCTTTTCCAAATTAAAAAAAAATAAACCAAACCACCATCTCTATTGCTCCGTTATTCACCCATCTTTGTTGCTCCATTTTTCAATTACCACACCATTATTATTTTAAGAAGAAGAGGCTGGTTAGTGAAAGTGAAAGACACGGCACTTAAATTAGGGATTGGAAAGAGGTGCTAACTTTAACATTATGATATTATATTCTGGTGGTAACTAAATTACTAGATGACATCGCCACACCATCATTATCACACAATCACCAGAATTACCAAATTCATTGTAAAATTACCAAATTCAATGTAAAATCACCGAATACAAATCAAAATTACAAAAATTTAAACCAGACAGATGCTATTGACCCCATCACCAATTATAAAATCTCTAAAATCAAGCTCGAAAAAATCACTAAAATTATATACAAATCACCTAAATCTTGAATCCAAAAAAGTTACAGATCTGAGGCTATAATACAAATACAAATCACTAAAATATAAACTACTATCACTATCACTATCTGTATTCAAGTCACCAAAAATAAGTACAAAAATTATCAAATTGAAAGGTGATTTGTATTGAAAAAAAGTAATTTGTAATTAAGAAAGATGATGGAGATGGTGCACCTGCGGGGCCAGACAACGAAAAGAAAGGAAAAGGAGATGGTGCCCTTGTGGTAGACATATCCTTGTATCTATCGACTCCATCCTTCCTTGCACCACCATCCCTCCACTCGCTCCATAACCACCACCTCCACCAGCCCCAAAAACATCATCACACTATCGCTGCTAACTAGCACTACCACTAACCACTATCACCACCATATTCACTATCGCTGCTAACTAGCACTACCACTAACCACCATCACCACCATATTTACCACTTATGATAATCCCCAAACCGCAAGTATTTTTACAAATCAATAAAAATATATTTTCGAATTACAAAAATTTCAACACAAATCACTAAATTTCAAACACAAATCACTAAATTTATTAAAGATAAATCTCAACAGCATAATCTATACAACCACCGCCATCTCCATCATATCGACTTTGACCCCCTACCACCACCGATCCACCATCACCGCCATAAATCACTACCCAACGACTATCGAATGATAAGCTCTAATAATTTCTCATGCCTTCATCTTTCAAATCATCGATCTCGTTTATATCAAATTTTGCTTTTCTTCGACGTTCTTCAAACCATAATCATTATCCAAATCATCATAACGATCTCCTCAATGAAAATCATCAGATCTAAGCATTATACATCTGTAATAAGTCTTACTTGGTATGTGTTTTATGCTTGAATCTGAAAATGGAAGAATATTAAAAAGAAGATGAAAGATTATAAATCGAGGATGATGGAGATAGATTGGTGTATATATTGGCTGTAAATCTAAAAAAATGGAGAAACAACGATGTTGTATGATGGTGGTAGTGGAAAAGGACGATTACCGATCCGAAGTGGCGGCGAGAAGATAGCAGGTAGAGAGAGAGAGAGAGTAGTTTCAATGACGATGAGCAGGGAAAGAGGAAATGAAATGGGGGAGATGAGTTGTATGATTAGATCTAAAATACATACGGTTTAGATTTAAGATACATATAAAATACGTAGGGCTGAGATTGATTCTCAGTTATCATTTTAAAAGGGGTCTCATTTGAGCACTTGCCTATATATATATGAGTTCCACTCCATAACAAACACTTTATATATATAACAAACAATAAAGAACACCTCATATATCTAATCTAATATAAGAGTTCCGTCATGGCACCCAATACAGAAAGTTGTTATTTTTTTATCCTCTATCCATCCGGCAAAAAAAAAATTTAAAAAAAAAAACAAAAAAGTTTTTTACTGTTCATGATGACGTCACTGCTGACGTCAGCATGACGTCATCATGAACAGTAAAAAAATTATTTTATTTTTAATTTTTTTTTATTGGATGGCTAGAGGGTAAAAAAATAATAACTTTTTGTATTGGGTGCCCCTGACGGGGCCAAAGGATCTAATAGATTTAAGGTGTTCTTTATTGTTTGTTATATAAGGGTGTTCTGTATGGAGCAAAGGCCTATATATATATATATATATATAGGGTTGGACTCCATAGCAAACACCTTATATAACAAACAACAAAGAACACCTCATATCTAATAGATCCATTACCCCTGGCGGGGCCACCCAATACAAAAAGTTCTTATTTTTTTAGGCTCTATCCATCCAGCAAAAAAAAAATTTTGAAAATTTACTGTTCATCGATGACGTCATGATGACGTCATCAGTGACGTCATCGATGAACAGTAAATTTTCAAAAAAAAAATTTTTTTTTTGCTGGATGGATAGAGCCTAAAAAAATAAGAACTTTTTGTATTGGGTGCCCCTGGCGGGGCCAATGGATCTATTGGAATAAATGATTTTATAGTGTTCTTTATTGTTTGTTATATAAGAGTGTTCTTTATGGAGCAAAGACCTATATATATATGTTCATGGTCAAATAGAAACCAAACTTAAAATAGAAACTAGAAACTAACCCTAAATAAATTATATTTCATTCATTCTAAGGACCCTGCTAGGGACACCTTCACAAAAAATAGGGGCGAGCATTCAGATATTTGGAATCCGAACCGAAATTAATTTGGATATCCAAATATCTGAATAAATAAATTATCATTTCCAAATACCAAACCAAATTAAATTCGGTTGGATATCAAACCAAATTTTTTATTTCAGTTCGGTTCCCAAAAAACCAAAAATCCAAATATCACGTAAAGAAAATTATTAACATTGTTAATTGAACTCATTCTTGTATATAAAGATAGAGTTTAAATTGAACAATGTACGGTAGAATAGTATCACAATAGCATTTCAAAGTTCAAACCACAAACTAGTCTTTGTCAATCACCAAACCAAACCCGGTTCACAAAAATCATTAAGTCAAAATATCTACTAATTAAAAAGAATTGAAATTAAATCTAGAAAAAAATCCTAAGAATAGAAAGAAAAATAATGTCTTCCTAGTCCGTCCAGCTTTCAATAATATATATCTCAGTTTTATTAATTATAATTGTTAGGGGGCGCAATATTATAAGTATCTGAGGCCCAACCCAATAAAGCCTTTGGGCTCATTACCTTTGGATCTATTAAGGCCCATCCGATCAGCCCGGCCGAAGATTGATAATGAAACCATCGACCGTTGTCCCTGTAACGCTTTAAACATTTATTGCCCTCCATAACTGAGAATCAAGAGAATCACCAACGGTATACTCCTGGACACAATATAAATAGACACAATTATCAGGTGAAAAACACAATCACACACTCTGAAACACACTGGTTTACATACGCTTTACGTTTACGTTTCCACTACCGTTTACTGATTCTCACACTGGAGGTAAATCGGGGGATAACTCCCTCGCATTCTTCTCTTTGCAGGAGCTACTGAAACCCGTTCTTGGCATACCGAAGGTGGGTGTGACCGAGGCATATTTTGAGTCCTGACATTTGGCGCCGTCTGTGGGAACGTATAAGCTTCTTTTTGTGAACCATGTTACCAGAGGACCCCGAAAATCTCAATACAGAAATTCCTAACTCCGAAGAAATAAGGCAACAAAAGGAGAGAGGAAAAGCTATCGAAGCGGAAGGATCCCAAGGAGGAAAGAAATGAGCCTTGCAAAAGAAGGCCGATGAGTTAAGGCTGGAGGCCATAAAACTCCAGCGCGAAGAGATTGAGTTAGAAGAAAAGCTAGCACGAGAGGCCCTTCAAGCTGGAGAAGAAGAGCCCGCAAGCGAACCTTATAGAACCCCATGTAGAAGCAGAAGAGAAAAAAGGTCCCGACCTCACGGGGAAGAGTCTTCAGAGTCCGACACGCATTCCTCGCACCCATCCCAAGATCCTTCGGATCTAGAGGAAGAAGAAACAGGCTCTCAATGGAAAGACAGGTTTCGAAGAATGAAAAAATGTATGTTTGGGGATCAGAAGAGGACTGAAAAGATCGAGCAGTATAGACCACCCCCAGGTCGACAGTTCCCAAAAATGACCGAATTTAATGGTAAGGGGGACCCAGAAGATCACTGTGAAAAGTATGAAAGTCGAATGACAAGAATGGGCCATGATGATATCATGCTCTGCAAAATGTTTAAAACCTATCTGAAGGGTTCCGCCTCCTTGTGGTATCGATCGATGAGACCTAGATCCATACCTTCTTATGATCGACTAAAGAGCAAGTTCTTGAGGCATTACTCTCACCTTTGCCGAAGAGAGAAGGATACCGAATCACTCATCCATTGCCGCCAAAGATCCGATGAAGAGTTGGGTGACTACCTAGCCCGTTTTAAAGAAGAGGTTGGCATGGTGACCAACCTGGATAAAGTCAAGGCAGCAGGATTTCTGACGGCTAGCCTCGACTCAGTTAAAGGGAGAAAGCTTCGGTCGTCATTATATGATGTTCCCCCAAGGTCTTTAAACGACATCTATATTCGAGGAGAGAGTATCATAAGAAAGATGGAGTCCATAGACGGTTATAAAGAATCACCCAAAGATAGCCGAAGAAAGGGTGGTCAGGGGAAGAATGACCGAAAGAAAGAAGACAAGCGAGATGATGATCGAAGGAATGATAGAAGAAATGATTCTAAAATAGATAAGGAGCCAATGGTGTTTACTCCACTAAACACCCCCATCTCCAAAATTCTGAACGAAATCAAAAGTCGGCCTGATTTCCGAAGGCCAGCGAAGCTGAGGGTACCCGATCATAAGAAGAACGGGAGTAAGTACTGTGATTACCACCAGGGCAAAGGCCACAACACTGACGAATGTTTTCATCTGAAGCGATTGATAGAGAGAATGGTAAAAACAGGTGACCTAAATCAGTTTGTTAAAGATATATTTAAGGAACCGTTTGGAGCCCAGGAGAAATGACTCAGGCCCGAAAGAGGCTAGAAATCGGAACGAAGAGGATGACAACCCTAGGCAAAGGGAAAGAGATGAAGCCCCTCGATATAGAGGGGAGGTAAGGACGATCATGGGGCTACAGTACTGGATCGTTGTAGCAAAACGGCCAAAAAGAGGTATGCAAGACAAGTCTACAACCTATATCAACATACTGCACAAGGCAAGCAACCGCAGCCCATAATGTTTACGGAAGAAGACTACGAAGATGTCATTTGGCCGCATGAAGACCCTCTGGTGGTAAATCCGATCATTGGACAGAACAAAGTATGGAAGGTGCTAATAGACGGTGGCAGTTCGGTCAACATTTTGTACCACCGGACTTATGAAAAAATGAACCTGGGGGGAGAACAGCTGGAATCTTGCAACGAACCTCCACTCTATGACTTTGGTAATTCACCAGTTCCAATCGAGGGGACGATCGTATTGTCCCTAATTTTGGGTAAACCTCCTTGCACAGTGGAAAAGCAGTTGAAATTTTATGTCGTCCGAGTGGATAGTCCGTACAATGGCATCCTCGGGCGCCCTACTTTAAAAGCTTTCCAAGCTATAGCTTCGATTCCACATTTGAAGTTAAAGTTCCCTACCGATCACGGCATCGGCAAAATGAAAGGAGATCAAAAGACGGCCAGGATCATTATGCTGGAAGATCTAGACAGATCCAAAGAAGAAACTGAAGATGAAGGGAAGAAGAAAAGGCGTATGAATGATCAATCCGGAAGCATTCACCACACTATGAACATTGAGCTAGAAAAGTTTGGGGACAATCTCTCTAATCCAATAGCCGAACTAGCAGTAGAGACCGAAGAGGTTGAATTATATGCGGGCGTCTCTGGTCGAATGATCCGTATCGGGAAAAACATGAACGAAGACTTGAAAGCAAAGGTGATTGCTGTGATTCGAGAGTACCATGACATATTTGCTTGGGGTCCCGAAGACATGCCCGGACTAGACCCGAGCATTGCCCAACACAGTTTGAATGTGAAAGAAGGATCCAAGCCAGTCAAACAGAAAAAGAGAAACTTCGCCATGGAAAGGCAAAAGGTAATTCAGACAGAGGTGGAGAAACTTTTGGAAGCAGAGTTTATTGAAGAGATAAAATATCCCGAATGGTTAGCCAATGTGGTAGTGGTCAAAAAAGCAAATGGCAAATGGAGGATGTGTGTCGATTACACTGATCTCAATCTCGCCTACCCGAAAGACCATTATCCGCTTCCCAACATCGACCAACTCATTGATGCTACATCAGGGTACGAAATTCTGAGTTTCTTAGACGCCTTCTCCGGTTACCATCAAATCGCGATGAAATCTGAGGACATCCCCAAAACAGCATTCATCACCCCGAAAGGAACATATGCTTTCATTGTAATGCCTTTCGGCTTGAAGAACGCGGGGGCTACCTTTCAGAAGATGATCAATAAGGTTTTTAAAGATCAGATCGGAAGAAATATGGAGTGCTACGTGGATGACATAATAGTGAAATCCCTATTTCGGGATCACGCCGACGACTTGAGAGAGTGCTTCGAGACTCTAAGAAGGAACAACATGCGAATCAACCCGAATAAATGCACATTCGGAGTATTCAGCGACAAATTCTTGGGTTATATGGTGAGTGCTCGAGGCATTGAAGCCAATCCAGAAAAAATAAGAGCAATAACCGATATGGAAGCCCCGAGAACAATTTGGGACATTCAGAAACTGACAGAAAGATTGGCTGCCCTAAGAAGATTCATCTCCAAATCGGCCGATAAAGCTTTACCCTTCTTTGAAGTATTGAAAGGTACGAAGACTTTCTCGTGGGGTCCAGAATGTGAAAAAGCCTTCGAAGATATCAAAGAGTATTTGACAAAGGCTCCGTTGTTAATGAGACCGGATCCACAAGAGACTTTACAACTGTACTTGGCTGTGAATGATCGGACGTTGGGGGCTGTCTTAGTCAAGCTACACAATGGAAATCAGTACCCAGTTTTCTACGTCAGCCACATGCTGAAAGAAGTAGAAACCAGATACCCGAATGTTGAAAAATTTGCTTATGGGCTGGTCATGGCCTCAAGAAAACTGCGACATTATTTCCAGGGGAGGATGATACAGGTCACGACCAATCAACCTTTGAAAAAGATATTACAGAGACCAGAAGCTTCGATCAGAGTCGTTGCATGGGCCATTGAATTAGGAGAATTCGATTTGGAGTATGTGCCGAGGATTGCGATAAAAGCACAAGCCCTGGCAGATTTCATAGTGGAGTGTTCGTTCACTGGTTCCGAAGAGTTTCAAAACGAAGAAAAATTGATACAAAGTCCCGGCAAGTGGAAGTTGTTTGTGGATGGTTTGGTCGCCGGAAGTAAGTGTGGAGCAGGTCTAATTCTTACAAGCCCTGAAGGGTTCGAGATATGCCAGGCCATCCGATTCACTTTTTCCCTAACCAACAACGAAGCTGAATACGAAGCACTTCTGGCTGGGATGAACTTGGCAAAAAACTTAGAAGTCAGACATCTTCGGGCATTCAGCGACTTGATGCTAGTGGTGAAACATTTCTCAGGAGAATATGAACAAAGGGACGCCCGAACCAAAGCCTACGCGACCAAGGTAAAGGCAAATTCTCTACTGTTTGAGTCTTTTGAATTGACCACTGTAGCCAGAAAAAACAACAGCCGAGCCGATGCATTATCTAGGCTAGCTTCGGCCGAAACCCAGAATCTCACGGGTTCAATCTACCTCACTGAAATCAAAGCGCCCTCCATCAATAAGAAGGTATGTTTCGAGATACATCAAGGGGTAGATTGGATAACCCCGATTTGACTATTTCTAGAGAAGGGGACACTACCTCTGGACAAAACCGAGGCTCTGAAAATCAAAAATCGGGCCACCAAGTACACAATAATAACATGGAAAATGTATCGAAGATTGGCAACTGAACCGCTGCTAAGGTGCCTAGCTCCCGAAGAACAAAAAACAGCTCTGGAAGCCGTTCACGAAGGAATCTGTGGGGAACACTTGGCAGGTCGATCCTTGGCCTTCAAGATCCTAAGGCAAGGATTCTTTTGGCCGACCCTACGAGCCGACGCACTAAGTTATGCAAAGAAATGCAGGCAATGTCAGCTCTTCAGCAACATTCCGAAGCAACCGCCCGAAGAAATGACTTCTGTCTTAAACCCAATTCCCTTCGCCATGTGGGCCGTGGATATTGTTGGAATCCTACCTACCAATACCAGGCAAGCAAAATATTGCATCGTTGCAATCGATTACATGACCAAGTGGGTAGAAGCACGACCTTTGTCATCTATTACCGAAGAAGCTGCCAAGAAATTCATGCTAGAACAAGTAATCCTCAGATTCGGGATTCTCAAAATTTGTGTATCGGACAATGGGACCCAGTTCATCGGGAAAAAGTTCAAGAAGTTTTTAGCCTTCTTCGGAATTCAACAGAAGTTCAGTTTAGTCGGTCACCCACAAGGAAATGGGGCAGTTGAAGCCGCAAACAGAATCATCTTTGATGGGATAAAAAAGAGGCTCAGAGAAGCCAAAGGGTTATGGGCTGAAGAGTTACCATATGTACTGTGGGCTTATCGCACCACTTAAGATCTTCGACCGGAGAAACTCCTTTCAGTCTGGCGTATGGCACCGATGCAATGGTCCCAGTAGAAGTCGGTCTGGAATCATACCGAAGCGAAGTGTTCAACCTCGAAGCAAACGAGTTGGGCCTCCGAGTTAACGTGGACTTGTTGGAAGAGGCCAGAGAAGTGGCACACCTAAGAAATGTCAAGTATCAACAGCAAACTGCTCAATACTATGACTCAGAAGTAAAGAAAAGGTCCTTTAAAGTTGGGGATTTGGTTCTTCGGGAATTAGCAACATCTATGCCAAGCAAGCAAGGGAAGCTTCAGCCAAACTGGGAAGGGCCCTATGTGATCATCCAAGTCATTCGACCAGGGACTTACAAACTAACTGAACTAGATGGAAGTCCGATCAAGAACACATGGCATGCTTCCCGATTACGCAAATATTATCAGTAAGCTTTTGTAAGAAAAATTCAATTTTGATTATTAATAAAAGCTTGATTTTGCTTGGCCCATTTATTTTTCTATTGATTACTTAACCCGAATGGCCAAAGCGTTGCTCGGTTGGGAACGACAAAAAAAAACCCCGAAGCAAAAGTCCCAGTTCGCCCAAAAGGTCTTCGGGAGGTAGGATTCGCCCAAAACCGAAAGAAGAAACCTTTGGCCGAACTGCGACTCGGGGGCAACACGAGGCAATGTCCGAAGAGACTTCGCCCGAAGCATCGAACTTCTGAAAATTACTCCAAGAAAAACTTCGAGTATAGGAACGACCAAGCCAGAAAACCTCTAAAGAGGATGGCCAAAATAAAACAATTCCCAAAATTACTCCAAGTAAAACTTCGAGTATAGGAACGACCAGCCAGAAAACCTCTAAAGAGGATGGCCAAAATAAATATTTGTTTGAGCAACAGGAAATGCAAGTTACTTAAAATCCAAAGATTGCACATGCATAGGAAAAAAAAAGTAACTTAAATCCGAAGAGTGCCCAACAAACAGTATGAAACAAAAAGCGCCCGAAGGCCTTGATTTCATTAATTAAGAAAAATACAAACTAGCCTAAAAAGGCGAAAGAAAAAAATTACAATAAATCAAGGAACTGCACTATCCAGTTCCCCTAGCTGACTTAGCTCGACCTTTCGGTTTGCCATCCAGTCGAGCAACTCCTCAGTATCGGCCATCATCTTATCATTCTGCTGCCATAAGGAATCATTCTCCCGGAGCAGTTCAGCATTCTCGGCCCGAACAAAAGAGAGCTTGGACTTCAGCTCCTTGACTTCCTTCTCCAGCAAAGGAATCTGCTTCCCTTGATGAGAAAGCATGAGGTCTTGATCCTTCACCTTCTCGGACACGGAAGCGGCCCAAGGGGTAGCCTAAAAGAAAAAAGAGTGAATTGAAAACCATGTATAAGATGAAAAGTAATTCGGTGAGAAAAACACTCCTTACCAGATAAAGATGCCCCAAGAGGTTGGCAGTGGCTTCGACCGTATCAGCCGCGTCATAAATAGAACAGTCCTTCGGAAGGATGAAGGAATGGCAAAGATCTTCAGCGATCTTCTTTGAAGCCGCCGAAGCAGGAGCTCCAAAGGAATCAGAATCCATCACCACCCATAAAGGCCGGTGAGAATTTTTATCCATTTCCTCGACACGACTTTTCTTCTCCGAAATTTTCGGAGGAACATCCTTCGGAAAGGAAGGAGGAACGGAGGAACCAGCAGTTGATACGATCTTTGCACGTCTTTCTGCCGCTCTCCTTCTCATCTCTGATCGACTCGACACTGAAGCAAGAGGAAGAAAATGTTAGCTAAAATCAATTACTTATCAATATGATAAAAACAAATACAAGAATATACTTACTGATTATTCGCAAGATAATCTCGAAGAACCTAGTGTTTGATGGAAATCAGAGAAAAAATGGAGAAAATTTTGAGTGAGACAAAAGATGGAGTAATACGTGATTAACAACATCTATTTATAAAAGAAATTCACGGCCCTGATGAAGTGCCGCTTGATTAACTTCTGCCTAGGATAAAGGCACGTGTCTTCCCAAGAAAAAAATGGTCAAACTACAATTAAATGGGGGAAAATGCTAAGAGTCTCCGTATTCAAAAAAAAAATTATTTGTATGAGAAGGAGATATTTGCTATGGCACAGGTTACTAAGTCCCAGTTCGCCTAAATGGTCTTCGGGAGGCAGGATTCGCCCAAAACCGAAAGAAGAAACCTTCGGCCGAACTGCGACTCGGGGGCAACACGAGGCAATGTCCGAAGAGACTTCGCCCGAAGCATCGAACTTCCGAAAATTACACCAAGTAAAACTTCGAGTATAGGAAGGACTGTCCGAAGACTTGACTGTCCGAAGACTTGAGCCCGAAAAGCAAAAATTACAAGGATAAAAAATCCCGAAGAGACTAATCCCGGAAAGATTTCTGAGCGTTGAATTTCTGAAAAATTACTCGAAGTAAGTGATTGTTGAGTATATTTCGAATTACCAAAAAATACATGCATATTATTTCAGGTATTATTAGCAAGGGAAAAAATGACTTGAAAAAACAAGTTATTTAAAGAACAAATTGATGATAGAAGCCAAAAAATAAATAGAAACTCATCAATAAAAGCCCGAAGGCATAGTTACATTACAATGCCGGAAGGCATAAGTTCAAATACACGAAGTACAAATTACATCACTCCGAATCGGGATCGGAGGAAACAACCAAAGGCACATCAGGGATCTCCGGACGAAGGACTGGATCGTCTTCAGGGTTAAAAAGGATTTGCTTATAGTCAAGACCTGCCTTGTGAGCAGCCATGACAGCATCATCATATCCCACTGAAAAGCCCATGTCTT
This sequence comes from Kitagawia praeruptora, assembly GCA_037693485.1. Classification (NCBI taxonomy): domain Eukaryota; kingdom Viridiplantae; phylum Streptophyta; class Magnoliopsida; order Apiales; family Apiaceae; genus Kitagawia; species Kitagawia praeruptora. The sequence goes on along the minus strand of CM075346.1, from coordinate 128,854,219 downwards.
CAGATCGGGAGATGGTTTTCTTTGCCTTCTTCAACTCCTTCTTCAGGCGGCGAAGCTCCAACCAATCGGCCTCCTTGTCTTCGGCCAGCTTCTCCTTCTCCCCGAGCAAGGTATCATTCTGAAGAATCAGGTCACTCTTCTCTTGCTTGAGAAGGCCTTCCTTTCGTTGAGACTCGGCCAAGAGATCTTTGAGCTTCTCCACCTGACTTTCCAAAGGATTAACCTTATCCTTTAGAGAAGTAATCTCTATGTGGAATCCCCGAATGATGACAGCTTGATCTTTGACCTTTTCGGTCACAGCAGTAGCCCAAGGAACGGCCTGAAAACACACCAGAAAAGGCATCAGAACCGAAATCGATAAACAAATGGAGGAATGTTTATACAAGGAACTTACCAAACTAAGATGCCCCAGCATGTTCTCGCAAGCTTCAATAGTAGGAGCTGCATCATAAACCGAACGATCGGCTGGAAGAATGAAAGAACTGCACAAGTCCTTGCAGAGCTCCTTAGCAGGCTTCGGAGCAGGAGCACCGAAGGAATCCGTGTCCACTACCCCCCAAGAAGGTCGATAAGTCTTCAAAATCGGAATTGAATCATCGATTCTCCTCTTCTTCTCATGCTTACTTCCATCCGATGAGGGAGTCTCCGAAGGGATCAGAGCAACAGTGTTGATAACGGGAGTCTCTATCCTTTCGGTCTCCATAGGTGTACTCCCTGACACCGACAGAGTGGCCTCCGCCTCTTGGGGATTCGAAGCAACATGCCCTTGGGAAGTACTTCCAGGGCCACCAGCTAAAGCCAAGGCTTTTCTTTCGGCCGCTCGCCTCCTCATATCAGCCACCGCAGACACTGAAAGAAAAACAGATAGGGAGGTCAGCTATTAAAAAATATAAAGCGAAGAAGTAAAATTAAACTAAAAGTACCCATCATGCTCTTCGGACAAGCCCCGTCTCTAGTAGAAGATAAAGGGATTTTATTATCAGGAACTAAAGGGTTATTAAGCTTTCAGTAACAAAGCTTCTCTTCATCGGAAAGGACTTTGAGCATAATCCTATCAGTCTCGACTTCTTTCCACTCCGAGAATCTATGAAGACCAGGAGAAGTAACATAGCACCAATGATCGTGCGTCTTCTTATTACTGGAGTTAGTAGCCGTCCAATTGGCACGACCCACTCTTCGGGTAATGTTATAAAAACCCGGAGACTTGGCATTCCTTCGAAAATCATAGTGGTGCCAAAAGAGAACTGACAGAGGAGGCACCTCGTGCTGCAGGCATCGGTATTGAAAGACGTTCATATGAATGAAACTATTTGGGTCTAGCTGGCCAATCGCTATACCCATCTCCTTCAGCAGAACCTTTACAAGAGGCAACAGAGGAAATCGGAGCCCACAAGCGAAAGCAATCTCCGATATCCCGGTGGCTATCTCTTCGGGTTGATCATTGACTGATATGCCCAGAGTATCATAAATACGATCGGTAGAATCAGGGAGAAAATAGCGATAACCTTCGGTAAAATCGAATCTAGCCCTAAAGGTATCTAGGTCTTCTTGTTTCAGAACGGACGATTGGTTGGCAGCAGCGTATACAGTGCCATCCTCAAAAAACAAAGCAGGAGCATGACCCACTGCATGTCCCAAAGGGCCTATTTCAGGGTTTGTCATCGAATCTGGAAAAATCAAGATGAGTCGTTAGTCCGATACTCGGGGACAGAAAGACAAAAGAAAAATAAAAAACTACAGCCGAAAGGAAATCCCCGAGTATGAATAGACCAACGACGAATTGGAAAAAATCAAGAAAAGATGGGAGGGCCTACGGCGAAAGAGGTTCTTATTCTCAGAAATCAGAAAAATAAGTCGAATACTCAAGGAGACTTAAAACATTATGAAAACTAAGTACATTATCAGAAAGTACTTGCAAAAATAAAAACGTATGTAAATACGATACAAGAAATGGACTTACTCGTTGAAGAGTGTGGTTGACGATGAAAGTTGAAAGCCCGTTGATTGCTCCGAGGTCTCGCACAAAATTAATCCAGAAGGCAAATAGAGTGAAAGGGGGTACAAGAACATGAATATATATACAGAAATGAATGGCTATGATGCATAGACGGTTCAATATCCCTGTCCTAGATGATGACACGTGGAGCACCGTTTAAATAAAAGGCTATAAATTGAATACTACTGTCGCCTCAAAAGACGCACCTTCAATGGAAAGATACCGATCGACTAAGTTCTTCGGCTAAGATGGACTTCGGTCTCATTTCCAAACCGATCGAAGCCCCGGGACATGTTAGGGGGCCAAATATTATAAGTATCCGAGGCCCAACCCAATAAAGCCTTTGGGCTCATTACTTTGGATCTATTAAGGCCCATCCGATCAGCCCGGCCGAAGATTGATAATGAAACCGTCGACCATTGTCCCTGTAACGCTTTAAACATTTATTGCCCTCCATAACTAAGAATCAAGAGAATCACCAACGGTATACTCCTGGACACAATATAAATAGACACAATTATCAGGTGAAAAACACAATCACACACTCTGAAACACACTGGTTTACATACGCTTTACGTTTACGTTTCCACTACCGTTTACTGATTCTCACACCGAAGGTGAATCGGGGGATAACTCCCTCGCATTCTTCTCTTTGCAGGAGCTACTGAAACCCGTTCTTGGCATACCGAAGGTGGGTGTGACCGAGGCATATTTTGAGTCCTAACAATAATTATTAAATAAATTAATAAAATTTGGATATTTTGGATATTTCGGATAATCCAAAAATCCAAATAAAAAAACCGAAATTCTAAAATTAAAAAAATCTTTCCAAATACTGAACCATATTTTATCAATCCGGATACCGAACCAAATTATTTCGGATACATCCATTCGGATATCGGATATCCGAACCAAATGCTCACCCCTAACAAAAAATGTCACAAATTAAGTTACCAACGTCCAGGAAAAAAATCACTATTCACGCGATGACGTCATCAACGTGAACAGTAATTTTTTTAATGGATAGAGGGTAGATTATTATACGTTTTTTGTATTGGGGTATCCCTAGTTTAGTCATTAGATTAGCTTCAATTTTTTTATTTAAGTTTAGTTTTAGTTTCTATTATAATTTAGTTTCTATTATAACAAGACCCTATATATATATATATATATCAAGAGCAAAGTGCTTCGTAAAGTGGGAGACTAAGTTTTTTTTTTTGCTCCAATATTATCACAGTATATGGTCTGTGTGATTTTGTAAAAATTACCAAGTTCGTAGTGTTAAAATAAAGATAACAATAAAATATTATTATAGCTGACCCGAAATTTATAATACACTAGCTTTAAACCCGTGTGATGCACGGTTGCTTTTATCATTATTTTTATTTAATTTTTTTGGATATATATATATATATATATAGGCAAGTGCTCAAATGAGACCCCTAATTAAAATGAGAACTGAGAATTCATCACATCCCTTTATTTTTATAAGGCTCCTTTAATCTAAACCATACACTTTGCTCTTTCTCTGCCTCCATCCCGTCACCTATTATCTTGCAGGTAGTTTTTTACATTTCTCACTCTTCTTCTTCCCATTCTCGTCTCATCTCATCTCATCTCTTACTCTCTCTCTCTCTCTCTCACTTTTTCTCATCAAACTCTAACATTTTAAGAGCTCAAAATTGATCGAAACACCTTCGAACCTTTAAAAAGTGTTCGAAATCATATTTCATCCTAGACTCTCATCTTCCCGACGTTGATTGTAGACCATTACGGGTTACGATAGGATCTTCAACAAATCTTTTGAAGGTATAAAAGAAGAAGATGACGTCATGGATCAATTAAATTTTAGTTCACCACAACATTTCAGTTCACCACGACGGAGCCTAACAATCAGCGAGCATGACAGTGGTTATGTGGGCTAGTGAAATAGCGATGATGACTCAGATCTGGTGATTTTGATAATATTACGAACTTACATCTGATTTTTTTTTATTGATTTCGTGCCCAGAATTTTTAGTGATTTGGGTGTAAAATTGGTGATTTGTCTTTTAAATTTTGGGTTAAATTTTAATTTGGTGATTTTGTAGTTGTTGACAGTGGTTGTGTGGGCTAGCGAAATGGCGATGATGACTCAGATCTGGTGATTTTGATAATATTACGAACTTACATCTGATTTTTTTATTGATTTTGTGCCCAGAAATTTTAGTGATTTGGGTGTAAAATTGGTGATTTGTTTTTTAAATTTTGGTTTGAATTTTAATTTGGTTATTTTGTAGTTGTTGATAGCGATTGTGATCTTAATATTGGTGATTTAAATATAAATTTGGTGATTAAGTAGCTTATAGTGTAGAGTAATTAGGTCAATGTGTTTTATATTAGTGATTTGGATTCAAATTTTAATGATCCGTGTGATGACGATTGTGTATCCATGATGTCGTGGTGGTGATGTTGCGATTGGTGATGATGGTGATTGGTGTTTGATGATGGCGGTGATGGTGTAGTTGTGGTTATGGTGATGATTGTGGTCGTGAGGTGGAATGGCGAGGAAAGACAGGTGGTGGCAAATTATTCTGATGTAGGAGAGGTTGATGGGTCTGTGGCGATATGCAAGGATATACACAAATATGCTGGATAACATTTGTATTGTGTATTATTTAATATATCATTAATTTTGTAACTATCCCTATAGTTTAGTTTAATTACAAAATTGCCATTGGAGTCTCAGTTCTCATTCTATTGGGGTCTCAATAGAATAACCCTCTATATATATATATATATATATATATATATATATATATATAATAAAAAAACTTATGTGAATTTGTAATAATTATTATTGAATTTTTTTTAGTTTTTTGTTAGTTTTCGTTTTTTTCTCGTTTATGAAATTTAATGTTTTTGTAATTTTTAAGTTATAAAATTATTTTAGGAGTTTTGTTGAGATATATTTTTAGTTAATAACTATATTTTTTTGGGTTTTTTTGTTGATTTTTTGTATTTTTTTTCCAGTAGTACAGAATCTATTTTTTTTTATATGCCAAATTTTATTATAATGAGCCCGAAGGCTATTACAAAGATGTTACTATCTCTCTCTCTCAAATAAAACTACTGGAAGACTAAAACAACTAACATGGAACAACAGCTTTACAAAATGCAAACCACTCTTTTGTAGAAAACATCAACATCACTTGACATCTTCTAGAGAGCCCAGAGCAAATTATTTAAGAAAGCACCACCACCACTTGACATGCTTTCAAAATTCCACCGATGTAATGACCAAAAAACAGGACGGAGCGCGCGTGGAAGCGTTAATTAATCATTGCTCACAGAATCAGTTATATCTAGCCGGAAAACTGATGATTGGAATGAAAGTTAACGTTGGAAAGACCAAAACCCACTTCAGTGTCGTCTTTGAGCAAAGCATAATAATCAACTCCCCAGAAAGATTTGAACTCAACTAAAACAATCCCATGGTTTCGAACAAAAACATAACTAAAAACAAAGTTAAGAGAAATGTATTCTCTACCACTGAGACAAAATCAACAAAAACTCACTGCACGCTTCACCTTGCGGTTACACGTCGTCGCAACAGATGAGACTAGGTAATTGATGCCCGGAAAGAATAGGAGAGGAAAAACATTCTGACTATTCCATCACACCTCCATCGATCACTTAGAATAGGAATCGAACACAACAAATTCCAACCCATTTAGTCTTGTTTCTAACCTCTTGAATCCTAATGTTCCTGATGAACCTACAACTTGCTCCTGATGAACCTAAAATCTACCACTGCTGGAGATTATAACAAGACCCAAGGTATTAGAGAAAAGTTGTTTGTCTTCCTCATCTAAAGGTCACAATGAAAGTTTAACGAAGAAAAAGAGTATAACATAGCTTAGCCGCCGAAATCTACCAAACTGGGGTCATCCTCCGACACCTCCAAACACTGAGCTTGAACCACCAAAACTGCAGCGAATCCAGACACCACCTCTTGAGACCATAGGCCCCGACAACAAGAAAACAGCCCCGTGTTAAAAGTCTGACACCCCATTATTCTCTCAAAAGCGATACCGTGAACCACTGCACGTGCCACCAAGTGACGCGCCGTCGCGACAGAAGAACCCATAGTAGTCGATGCTGAGAAGGGAAGTGATAGACAGCTTGAGTTGAAATCGAAGATACCGGAAACAAGCATAGCCAAGACAGTTTGTGTTCGAAACCGGCAAGATCGACTGGGGTGTTTAAACAAATTGTTTGTTGTTGTAGACCTACTAAGTTGGAGACGCAGAGGAGATCTTAAAATAAAAAGAAGAGAGAAGGAAAGTGCTAGATCTATAATACAAAAACACCTCAAACAAGAGTAATTGATTTCAATACATAGACTTAGCAAAGAGACCTCATTAAAAACCCCAAACCCTATGGAATAAATTATGGGGAAAAGAGTGTCCCTGAAACTTCAATTCAAAGAGGAAGTGAAGTTGCTAGTGTATGAAAGAAATTAATAACTCCGAAAATAGAGAGTGCTATAGATCTAGCGAAGAGAAGACTGAAGGTGAATAAAATAAATGAAGTTAAAACCTCCGGTCGGTGGAGAAGCCACCGCCGGAGAAGAAAGGGAGGCTGAGGAGTTGTATTCAGAGAATTTTTTGAACTAGTACAGAATCTATAATCTTTGTAAATTAAATATTTGTTTTTTTTGGTGTTTGGTATTTTTACTATGATTTTTAGAATTTTGTTTGTTATTAAATTATTAAGTATATCTTTTTTCATTTTTTTTAAAATATTTTTTTAAAGGGTGTTTGTTGGTTTTAATGTAAACTACATTTTAAAATTTAGGAAATTTCTTTTTGTGATTATTTCATATATCTTTTGTTTTTTCATATTAGATTAGATGTGATATAGTTGATATCTTTTTTCCTTTAAATGTTTATGTTTCTTTTATGCTGATTTAGATTTTTTATATACAATATATTAGGATTTTTTATGTTGGTTTAGATTTTTTTTTGTGAAAATCTTTCTCTCCCGTATTTTTTGTTAAGAATCTTGAATTTACTATTTACATTTGTTTAACGATTATTCTAATTTAATTTAACTGTGAAAATAAACTTTTTTCATAAATTATATTTTATATAAAAATGTCACAAATTATATTTAGTTACAAATCGAATAAAAAAAGTTACAGTTGTTCATGTTTTCTTGATGGTAGTGATGTAAATAATTTTTATTATAAAAATAATTTGTCTAGTAATTTCTTTTGAAAAACAAATTATATTTAGTTACAAATCGAATAAAAAAAAATTACATTTATTTATATTTTTTTAGATTGCAATTTTATAGATACACTATTTATTGATAACTAGCCTAAAACCCGTGCGATGCACGGATTTTTTTTATACTATATAAAAAATTTCATTAATTAAAATTAATTTTTTTTAAACATGAATTTTGGAGACTTACTTTTTTATATGAGATGATTTGATAATAATTATATAAATGTTATTCGTGATATTTCTATTATTAAATAGAATGTCCGTGGTATGATTAGAAAATTAGAGAATTTAATTAGTGAAAATTAAAAAGATTATATGTTCTAGGTGAAAAATGTAATTGATTAGTTTATAGTAATTATAATTGAATTACGTTATTTTACTAAATACAATTGCTCGTAATGTTTTTAGAAAATGAGAAAATAATATTGTCCGTGATATTTCTATTATAAAAAAGAATTTTAGTTAGAAAATATAGAAAAGATGATATGTTTTAGCTGAAAAAGGTAATCGGTTAATTAAAAATATTATAATATTATTAGTTTATTTTATTAAATAGAACCGTCCGTGATATAATTAAAAAAAAATAGTTAGAAAAAATAGAAAGGTAATGTGCATGATTCATGTGGAAAAAGTAATTGTTTAGTTTATAGTAATTATAATTTAATTATGTTATTTTACGAAATAAAATTGTTCATAGTTTTTAGAAAATGAGAAATTAACGCTACCCATTATATTTCTAAAAAAAAGGGAATGTAATTAGAAAAAATAGAAAAGATGATATATTTTAGATGAAAAGGTAATCGGTTAATTATTAGTATTATAATATTATTATTTTATTTGTATTAAAAAGAAACACCTATAATATAATTAGAAAAATGGAGGTTTTAGTAAGAAGAAAGAAAAAAGGTAACGTGTTTTGCTGAAAAAAGGTAACCGTCCATGATATAATTGTAAAAATAGAGATTTTAGTTAGAGAAAAGAGAAAAGTTAACGTGTCTCGATTGAAAAAGGTAATTGATTAGTTAATAATAATTATATATAATTATGTTATTTTTTAGCTGAAATGGTAATTGGTTAATTATTAGTATTATAATATTATTATTTTTATTATTAAATAGAAATGCCTGTAATATAATTAGAAAAATGGAGGTTTTAGTAAGAAGAAAGAAAGAAGGTAATGTGTTTTCCTGAAAAGGTAACCATCCATAATATAATTGGAAAAAGAGAGATTTTAGTTAGAGAAAAGAGAAAAGGTAACGTGTTTTGACTGAAAAATGTAATTGATTAGTTAATACTCCCTCTGTCCCTCTCATTTCTTTACATAAAAAATTGCGTATCTGACACGCATTTTAAGGTGCATTTTAAGGATAGTTCTATAACTTATTTTTGATATTTTCTTTTTTTGTATAAAAATAGGATTGTTCTATTTTTATACAAAAAAAGAAAATATCAAAAATAAGTTATAGAACTATCCTTAAAATGCACCTTAAAATCCGTGTCGGAAACTGGTCCGCAAACGTAAACTATTGAGAGGGACGGAGGGAGTAGCAATTATATATAATTAAGTTATTTTCTTTAAACAAAATTGCTTGTACTATTTTTAAAAAGGAGAAATTTTAGTTAGATAAAATGTAAAAGATATTCTATTTTAAATGAAAAATGAAATTATTTAGTTATTGAAAAATAGAAAAGGTTATATGTTTAAACTGAAAAAGGAAATTGATTAATTAATGAGAAATTTTAGTTAGATAAAATATAAAAGATATTGTATTTTACTTGGAAAATGAAATTATTTAGTTCTTGAAAATAGAAAAGATAATATGCGTAACCTGAAAAAGGAAATTGATTAGTTAATAGATATGTAATTGAGTAAGGGTAATTAGGTAAATTCAATAGGTACCGTTGAACCAAACTTTTAATGTTTCGGCATTTATATAATAGTATAGATATGTATCTTCACAATTTTAAAATATCAATAAAATAATTTACATTTGTCTATGTTTTTTTAAATTTATATTTATTTATATTTTTTTATAGATTGCATTTTTATAGTTATAGATTGCATTTTTTAGTTACACTATTTATTGACAATATGTATCTTCACAATTTTAAAATATCAATAAAACAATTTACATTTATTTATGTTTTTTATAGATTTTATTTTGTTTATTTTTTTATAAATTGCATTTTTATAATTATAGATTGAATTTTTATAAATACACTATTTATTTACAATATATTTTGTTTATTCTTTTGGTGAAGATTAAGATTCCTGACAACATCTCTTACTCTCTCTCTTTTTAACTCTGACGACCACCCAAACTCACTTACGCTAATTATATATAGGATAAAATTTCTCAATACTTATATAATAAATTTATATAAAATAAAGTATCGCAAATATCTTTAATACAATAATATAATAATTATGTTTATATTCTAACACCACCCCCCCTCAAACTCAAGATGTTGGCGCAATGAGTATTGAGAGTTTGTCAAACAAAAAAACAGAAGCGCGAAATAAAGTGAGATTTTGTGAAAATATTAGCAATCTGAAATCTAAAGTGCAGAAAAGACTAAGGTAAGGTGATGGTACGTTGCTGCAAATGATGACGAGTCAAATGACAATTAATCTCTATATGTTTAGTGCACTCATGAAATATACGGAATTACGAGCAATATAGACTGCATTCTTATTATCACAATAAAAAGGAGTAGGACGAGTAAGCTTAACACCCGAATCTGCAAGCAACCGACGTAACCAAACAACCTCACAAGCAGTGTTGTAAAAATGGGGAATCGGACTTAATCAGTGGATTAATCGGGTAATCGAGTATTAATCGGAATAATTAATCGGAACTAATTTAATATTATTTTAAATATAATTATTATTAATACACATAATTATTTTATTATTTTGATTATACATGAATAATTATCATATATTTATACAAATATATTTAAAATATATAGAATTATTAAAGTAAATATAAATTTTAAGATCTAATTTTTGAATTGGGGTCAATATGAGAAAAAAAATTATAAAATTCATGATTTAACTGTTTAAAATATTAATTTCTTATATGAGAATAATATTTTTCATAAAATTTATTCAATTTTATACTTTTTGATTTTTTTTAATTTTTCTACAAATTTTTCAATTTTTTACTAATAATGCCGATTTTTGACCGATTAATCCTGATTTTTCGAAAAAACAATTTTTTAGCCGATTTTTATAAAATCAGTACGGTGACCTACCGAACAGCGATTAATCGGCGATTAATCCCGATTAATCGCCGACTTTTAGAACAGAGCTCACAAGTAGTAGAATCCAGGGTACGATACTCAGTTTCCGAAGATGATCGAGAAACAACATCATGCTTCTTACTCTTTCATGAAATAAGAGAATCACCAAGAAAAATACAAAAACCGGTAGTGAATTTACGATCATCAGGATCGCCAGTCCAATCAGCATCACTATAAGTACGCAACTCTAAAAATAAGGAAGAAAGAAACAAAAGATTTTGAAATTGAGTCCCACGAAGATACTTGAGAATACGCAATATCCGATTGAGTAACTGTGAGATAACAAGATTACCAACAATCATGCGATATAAACTAGCTAGTATCCACAATCTTGTTATCAGTAAGACGTGCACGATCAAGCAAATCAACAATATACTTAGATTGAGATAAAAGATACCCATTTGGTGAACTAACAGCCTCAATTCACAGAAAGTAACAGAGCAAACCTAAATATGTCAAGGCAAACAACAAACCAATTCTAGTTTTATTGACTCAATACCAACACAGTCATCACCAGTAATAATCATATCATCAACATATAAAGACAAAATGATTTAATCAGCACTCGTGCATCTTACAAATAAAGCAGAATCATGATGACAAGGACGAAAACCAAGTGAAGTAAGCACATTAGAAAACTTATCAAACCAACAACGAGATGATTGTCGAAGACCAATAAATTGATTTACAAAGTCTGCAAACATAACCTGGTTGATGTGGAAGACCAAGAGGAGGTGTCATATAAACTTCCTCGTGAAGATCACTATACAAAAAAGCATTATTAACATCCATTTGAAAAAATTTCCATTTACAAGAAGAAGCAATTGCAATCAAAGTACGAACCGTCATCATCTTTGTAACATGAGCAAAGGTCTCTTCATAGTCTAGGTCGTACTCCTGGTAATAACCTTTAGCAACAATGTTAGATATAATTGATGTAAGTATTAATCAGTGTTTAAGTGATACAGTGTTAAATCAGAGTTTAAGCTGGAAGCAGTCAGAGTTTGGATAAACGCTGACGAATGGAAGCGCAGACGCTGATTGAATGGAAGTGCAACAAAGTTTATTAAACTCTGTTTGGCGGAAGCGTCTACAAGTCAAACAGTATCTGAAGATTAATTAAAGATAAATATGGAAGCAATACCTTTGAAGATTGGATAACTATCAAAGAGATTGAGTTGACTTAGAAGACGTGTAGCAATCGTAATTGATATCAATTGTATAGCTAATTTATAGGAGAATCAATTTACGATTGTATAGCAGCTGTATGTTTTATAAATACAGTTAGGTTAACCCTAGAAGGGTATCGAACATTGAAATATTCATTCATTGTAACCTAAGCAGCTCTCTGTGATATTTTACATCACTGAGAGAGGAATTATTAATTCCAAACAGTTTTTAATTACAAAAACTTGTGTTCTTGTTAATCTCTCATACAGTACTTGATTATATTTTGTGTATTCGACGTAACAAGTGGTATCAGAGCCAATCTGTTACTTTATTATAGTTTAAGATCCAAACACAATAATAATCAATGGCAGAGATTCCTCCTCCATCAGGTTCTGAGAAGGCTCCTACAACTGTGAGTCGTTATGAAACAATTAGGGTTCCTATTCTAAGACCAACAGAATATGCAATCTGGAAGGTAAATATGACTATGTTTTTGGAGGCTACAGATCCAGAATATCTTGACAGGATTTATGAAGGCTCTCATAAACCTACAAAGTTATCTGTTGCTACTGCTGGACAAGAGGCTAAAACAGTCCTAAAGGAGAAGAAAGATATGACTCCTGAAGATCTTTCATCTATTGCAAAGGATACAAAGGTTAGGCATCTACTTCATAGTGCCTTAGATAATGTTATGTCTAACAAAGTGATTAATTGCACCACTGCAAAAGAGATCTGGGATGCCCTTGAGGTTAGATGTCAAGGAACTGCTGCTATCAAGAAGAATAGAAGAAACATACTCACACAGGAGTATGAGCACTTTGAGGCTAAATCTGAAGAGACCATGACAGAAACATTTAACAGATTCCGTAAACTGCTCAATGATTTGTCATTGGTAAACAAAGAGTATGATCTAGAAGACTCAAATCTTAAGTTTCTTCTTTCTCTACCTAAAAAGTGGGATGTGAAAACAACCACCATAAGAGATAACTATGATCTTGCTGATACTGAGATTGATGAAATCTATGGGCTGCTCAAAACTCATGAATTAGAAATGGAGCAGAGAAACAGAAGATCAAACAAGAAGTTAAAGTCTGTTGCTCTTAAGGTTGAGGAGAAACCTATGAAGAAGAAAGCTAAAGGAAAGGCTTTAGTCATTCATTCTGGAAGTGAATCATCAAACTCTGATGATGATTCAAACACTTCTGAATCATTAGACTCTGAGGATGATGAAGAGGAAATGAAGAAGATGGCTGTTTTAATGGTGAAAACCTTCAAGAAGATGGGTTTCAAGAACTTCAAAAAGGGAAAAAGGTTTTCTAGAGATTCAAATGAAGACAAGAGGAGTTTCAGGAGGTCTGAGAGAGAGGAGACCAAATCTGGGAAGAAGGACAAGTCTGAAATTCAATGCTATAAGTGTAAGGAGATGGGTCACTATGCTCCTGAGTGCAAGAAGGGTAAAACTGAGAAGGCACTTTTCACCAAAGGCAGAGATTGGGCAGACACTTCAGATTCAGATGAGGAAATCAACTATGCTCTCATGGCTTCTATTGAGACAGATTCTGAAACCTCTGAAAACAAGGTACCCCTTACTACATATGCCTATAATACTGATAATATAACTGAATTGAGAATTTATCTTAAGGCATTGCATATTAGTTATAGGGATCAGACTTTAGAAAATGAGAGAATAAAGTCTGAGAATTCTGAACTTAAACAGAGAAACAAAATTGTTGAAGAACAACTTGAAAACATGTAGCAAGTTCAGAAAGAGATGATGTTGTTTATCTCGAACAGGGGTTGTTAGAAAAATATAAGCAACTAGAATCTGAGTTGGAGGAGAAAAATCACATAATTAAGACATGGACTCATTCTGGAAAAGACACACAAGAGGTTTTTCAATCTGACACTGTAGGTCTAGGTTATTATGAGGAAGATGAACTTAGGTTTCATAATAAAGTCAAGATTAGACCACCACTTCTATCTAAGAAATTTAGAACATTTGTTAATGGAATAAATGAACCTAGGTTTGAAGGTGGTAAACAAGCTGTCAAGAAAGAACCAGTAAAAAATAGTGTTAAACAGGTTAATATTGGTTCAATGACAGATAAACAACTCAAGCATAAGCTTAAGGAGTTAAAATCTGTTAAGGAACAGAAAGTGTCTAGAAAGAACAGAAATGGTAAAGTAGGCATTTCTTAGGGTAAATATCCAATGCTTGCTTCTTTTGCTCCTAGAAAGACATGTCATAACTTTGGTAGTACTAACCATCTTGCTAGCTTTTGCAGGAAGAATAAAGTCATTAATTCTTTACCTCCCAATTCTGGAGTAAAGAAAGAAAATGTTAGAACTAAACCACAGACTTTATGCAAACACTGTGGAAGTACTTGGCATTCCATTTTTACTTGCAAAGATTATCATACTATTTATCATAATTACTATGAACCCAAGCAAAATTTGAAATGGGTTAGAGTTAATTCTGCAAGTGTAAACACTGATAAAGTTAGCTTAAACTTTGATAATATGCATTCCGCTGCAAAAGTTAAGAAAGTCAAAGGATCCAAGCAAGTCTGGATCCTTAAAACTAATCCTCAGTAATTGTTTGTGATTGCAGGGCACCAGGGACAGTACCCTAGTCGTGGACAGTGGATGTTCAGGACACATGACTGGAAATAAAGCCCTGCTTTCAGAGTATGTGGAGAAGGCTGGCCCAAAAGTTTCCTATGGAGATGGCAACATAGGACATACTCTGGGATATGGCAATATCAATCTTGGAAGTGTCATCATCACAAATGTAGCTCTGGTTCCAGGACTCAAGCATGATTTGCTATCTGTGAGTAAAATCTGTGACAGAGGATATCATGTAGATTTTCAGCCTGAATACTGTGAAATAATCAATAAATCTACATGGAAGGTTGTTCTAGTTGGAAACAGGCACAATAACATCTATGAAATAAAGTTGTCAACAAGCTCTGATGGCAAAGCTGTGTGTCTGTCAACAAGAATGTCCAGTGAAGAGAGTTGGAAGTGGCATAAGAAACTCTCACATTTGAATCTGAACAACATCAATGAGCTGATTAGAAAGAATCTTGTTAGAGGGCTACCAAAATCCTTATTAAATGTTAATGGCCTATGTGATTCCTGTCAAAAGGCCAAACAAAGGAAGTCATCTTTCAAGAGCAAGACTGAATCTTCAATTGTTGATCCTTATCATCTTCTACATGTTGATCTTTTTGGACCAGTAAATGTGATGTCAATGGGAAGAAAGAAATATGCTTTGGTCATTGTGGATGAATACACCAGATATACATGGGTATATTTTCTAGCAAAGAAGGATGAAACTGCATTAACTCTGACGGAGCATGTAAAGCAACTAGACAAAGGATCAAAACACAAAGTCAAGACAATAAGAAGTGATAATGGAACAAAATTCAGAAATGCAACAATGGAAGAATTCTGCAAAGACAGAGGAGTGAAGCAAGAGTTTTCTGCACCTGGAACACCACAACAAAATGGTGTAGTTGAAAGAAAGAACAGAACCTTAATAGAAGCTGCCAGAACTATGCTTGATGAAGCAAAATTGCCAACTTATTTCTGGGCAGAAGCGGTTCAAACTGCCTGTTTTACTCAGAATGCCACTCTGATCAACAAGCATGGAAAAACACCATATGAAATGGTGAGGGAAAAGAAGCCAAGCCTGAAATATTTTCATATTTTTGGGTGCAAGTGCTTTATGCTGAAAACTCATCCTGAATAGTTGACAAAATTTGATTTAAAAGCCGATGAAGGAATTTTTGTGGCCTATCCACGGTCAACTAAGGCATTCAGAGTTTATAATCTGAGAACCAAAGTGATCATGGAGTCTATTCATGTGTCATTTGATGACAAGAAAATAACTGGACTTGAAGATGTAGATGAACATGATCAACTGCACTTTGAAAATGAAGAATTATTCTCTGATGAAGTAAACTCTGATCAGGCTGAACTGACAAACTCTGTTGAACTAAACTCTGAACCTCTACTGGTAAATACTGAAGAAACTTCTCAGTCACATACTAAGGAAGAACCAGTTGAGGGGGAGCATGAAGAATCACTTTAAAGTGATGACTCAAATTCTAATAATGAGTCAGCTGAAAAATCTGGATCAAACAATGATGACTCAAACTCTGACAGTTCAAACTCTGAGCAGTCAAATTCAGGGGAAGCCTCAGAGAATGAAGAAAGACATCAAGAAAATCAGGAGAACATGGATCGAGGGGGAGGATCAAACTCTGAGAGAAGTCATTTGCCTTCAGCAAGGAAATGGACCAAATCTCATACACCTGATTTGATTATTGGTGATCCAGATGCAAGAGTAAGAACAAAAAATGCAACAACAAATTAATGTATATTTCATGCATTCTTGTCACAAACTGAGCCAAAGAAGGTAGAAGAAGCTCTTCAAGATGCTGACTGGATAACAGCAATGCAAGAAGAGTTGAATGAATTTGAGAGGAATGAAGTTTGGACACTTGTACCAAGACCGAAGAATAGGTCTGTTGTTGGTACTAAGTGGGTATTCAGAAATAAAACTGATAGTGAGGGGGTTGTTACAAGAAACAAGGCCAGACTTATGGCAAAAGGCTATTCACAGTAGGAAGGAATAGATTATGATGAGACTTTTGCTCCAGTTGCAATATTGGAGGCAATAAGGATGTTTCTTGCTTATGCTTCCCACAAGAAATTTAAGGTATTTCAGATGGATGTAAAAAGTGCCTTTCTGAATGGGAAACTTGAAGAAGAAGTGTTTGTTGAATAACCACAAGGATTTGTGAACCCCAAATATCCAGATTATGTCTACAGGCTTGATAAAGCACTCTATGGACTTAAGCAAGCACCAAGAGCATGGTATGAAACTTTAGCACAATTTCTTCTAGAAAGTGGGTTTCACAGAGGTACAATTGATAAAACTCTGTTTTACTTTCAATCTGGTAGTGACTTGCTTCTAGTTTAAATATATGTTGATGACATAATATTTTGGTCTACTAATAATAAACTCTGTACAAAGTTTGCCAAGTTAATGCAGTCCAGGTATCAAATGAGTATGATGGGAGAGCTTAGTTATTTTCTAGGCCTACAGGTAAGGCAAACAGATGATGGGATTTTCATAAATCAAGCAAAATATACCAGGAATCTTCTCAAGAAATTTGGTATGCTTGATTGCTCATCTGCATCAACTCCCATGGCAACAACAACTAAATTGGATAAGGATACAGGAGCATCAGTAGATATGACAAACTACAGAGGCATGATAGGGTCTCTTCTTTATCTGACAGCAAGTAGACCTGATATCATGTATGCAACCTGTCTTTGTGCAAGGTTTCAAGCTGATCCCAGAGAACCACATCTCACAGCTGTGAAAAGAATTTTCAAATATCTCAAGGGCACCATTACTTTAGGGCTGTGGTATCCCAGAGAATCAGATTTCAAGCTTATTGGTTACTCTGATGCAGACTTTGCAGGTTGTAAGATAGATAGAAAAAGTACTAGTGGAAGTTGTCAATTTTTGGGTGACAGACTAGTTTCTTGGTACAGTAA
Organism: Kitagawia praeruptora; assembly: GCA_037693485.1. Classification (NCBI taxonomy): domain Eukaryota; kingdom Viridiplantae; phylum Streptophyta; class Magnoliopsida; order Apiales; family Apiaceae; genus Kitagawia; species Kitagawia praeruptora. Next base: position 128,836,900 of record CM075346.1, on the reverse strand, counting down.
GAAACAGAAATCAATTTCTACATCTACAGCTGAGGTAGAGTATATTGCTGCTGGTAGCTGTTGTGCACAGATCCTATGGATGAAAAATCAGTTGCTGGATTATGGATTAAGAGAGCATGTAGAGGAAGGAAACATTGAGCTCCATTTTGTGTCTACAGACCAACAGCTTGCAGACATCTTCACCAAGCCATTGAGAGAAGCTATTTTTACAAGGCTGGTAAATGAACTTGGAATGGTTTCTGGTTCTGACTAGAGATACTGGTTAGACTCAAATTTCACTTATGTCATGCATTACTTATGTTTTTGTGATGTGTTAAATAATATGTGAACTCAGTTTTTAAACTTTGCTATGCAAACTCTGTTCTTTGACTATCAAACTCTGTTAGCAAGTTTTGTCAGTCAAACACTGTTAACATGCTGGATAAACTCTGATTAATTCTGATAATGTTATTGTCTGAGATACTCACCAATGAAGAAAATGTATGAAGCATGATTCTCAGTTATTAATCATGAACCTTTCTAAGTTATCTGTGATCTAATTTTAGACTGTGCAGAAATTCAACACAAGCATGATACTGATTCATATTTATAGCATCTCTTAGTTTATTTATCCTAAACTCTGAGTCTGTGAATACTGTGTGCATTGCCTCTCATGAATAATTTCTGATTTTGATGACTCCTAAACTCTGTTAGTGACACTCTGTTCCCAAATAAATTCACATGGTACTTAATGATTCCTTGTTTGTGCTTGTGGAAAATTATAAAACTTGAGATGTGTCATTGTTTAATTTGGTGAGTACTGAAGCATGCTTGCACCCTGTGAGAACTTGAGCCAAATAGTGATTGATACATTATATATCAATCAATTTTTTTTTTGTGATGTTCATCTGTAAGTATGTTGCTCTAGAACTTGTTTTAAACCATTTTGAGACTGCATGGTATGTGTGTGCATGAAAATGATAAAGGCATTAGGATTTACCACATTTATCCAAACACTGTTCATAAAACAAACCCTTAGTGAACCTCTTTGAGCCTTATTAACTGTTTCTTTTAAACTCTGATTATTCAAGAACAGTTAGATTCATTTGAAAATTAATGAGCAAACAGTTGAGAATTACTTTGTAAAGGAAAGTTCATTTCGTGAATATATATACATAAAAAAAATGTATATATACTGATTATTATGAATAGTTATGTATTTGCAGTACAACTGAACACTTTGCTCGATTGAATTGTTCAGTTAGCCATTTCTTTTCTTTCTTCTTTTTCTAGTCACCTATTTGTTCTTAACCAAATTACAACCTTGAACAAATTCCTTTTGATTTGTGCATACATGTATTCAAAGTAGTGTAGATTTGGTGGACAACCAAGCATATGGTAGTATCTGCTTTTATTGGTTGAACTGAGTGTAAACACTTCTCATAAACACTTGTGTGATTTGAGAGTTTGTGAGTTTTTAATCCATGGCATGTTCCTCACTGAATGCGACTTTGATATCTATCTCTTGATCTTTTTGTCTATAAAGACTGTGTGCTTACTTTGATTATCATGGACATCAAAGGGAATTGATTAATTCAGAGTTCTGTATATTCTTTATTACAGAGTTTAGCATTCATCATATATTCAGTGTTTACAATGAGAGTTTGTGCATCCATTGTTTACTGATTTATCTTTATGGATTTTATGAAATATTAGATGTTCTAAAAAATTGGATTAGTAAATTCTGCTATCCACACACAAATATTCACATTTGTGCAGTTTTTGAAAGGGTTTCGGTAATAAAGATGGAGAATTGACAAACACTGATGGATTTTGTCTAAATACTCTAAGGTATATCTTATTTCAGATGATTTCAAATTTGGGGTAAAGAGAGTTTTTGACAGCTGTTGATTTGTGTAAAAGTGTTTAATTGTGTCAGTAATTAGTGAGAGAAAATAGAGTACTTATGGTTGTAATTACTGTGCATGCATGTCTGTTCCGCTAAATGTGTAACACGTGTCCCACTTACACATTTTTCAAGGATCGTGTCCCACTACACATGGTATTTGGTTGCGTGTATTTATGGTAAAACGTTTGAGTTTAACTATTCAATACATATCTAATCATTTCTCTTTATACGATTCATATTCACACAAACACTTTCATCTACTCACAGTTACTTTTTACACAACCACTCACAAGTCTATCGCATTTCTCACTTGCACATTTCATCAAACACTTTTCACTCACATCTTACTTTTCATATTTTCTTCTAAAATCGTACTAATGGCAACCAAAGCTTTCACTGCTCTTGGACTTCTGTTTGTTTCTAATAACTATACAGCACCACTGGAAAATGAAAACGCTCCAGATGCGTTTCATTTGATGCAGAATTTCTTACACAATTCTGAAATTGGTCAGGCTTTTATTGAACCCCAAACACTGTCTGCATCTCAAATCGCTTCATTCTGGCAAAACTCTATTTATGATAATGGTGGGAAGAATGGGACTCCATCTATTGTTTTCACTTATGACGAAACTAACTATGTTATCACTCCAGATACAGTCAGAGAAACCATGGGCTTTGACATTCATACTTCGTATGCTGTTGTTTCTGAAGCAAATCTGCGAGAGATGTTACAACAGATTGGTTATTCTGGGTCTTTGGTAAAGCTTGGGTCAGTGAAAAGGCCACAGTTAAGGAAAGAATGGAGTTTCTTTTTCGACTGTATCACAAGGGCTTTTGGGAACAAGGTCACCAACTGGGATGCAATTCCTACAGACAGTCTTCAAATCGGGTATTCTCTTCTTTATGGTAGTAACTTTGATTTTGGAAGACTTGTCTTAATGAATTTGGGAGAGAGATTGTCAGCACCTACAACTGTTTATTTTGCTCGTTTTTGTCAAATGCTGTTTAATGCTTGTGTACCAAATGTCACAATTGCTAAGAATGATCAAGTTCAACCTTTTAAAGTCACCAAGCGATTTTTCTCTGATTTGACAAACAAAGATGCCACTAAGGATGTGCCTGAGTTGATTTATCCCCTTGCTTTACAGAACTTCATAAATCAACCACAAGAACCTCAACCCACTCAATCCTTGAACACTGATCACACTTCAAACCCTGCTCCCACTCAAACTGAACCACAAAGCATACCTTCATCCATACAATCTGAACCACTAACCACTGAACCTATAAACACTAAACCTCCATCATCTCAACCACAACCTCAGCCTACTACTCAACCTCAACCAGACCAACAAACATCCAAACCTAAACGAAAACGTACCAAGCATGCTGCTCACAACTCCAGGCATAGCATTGCAAGGGCTACAAGGGCAAGAAATGAGAAGAAGGAGAGAGCTAATAGATCTCCATCACCCTCTGTTGTTGATGTAGAGGATGAGTTAATTTCTAAAGAAGAAGTAGCAGTTGGAGTACAAATCTACAAAAGAAGAAAATTGGTAATCTCTGATTCAGATGAAGAGGTGAATGTTGAAGCTCTAGAGGATATCTTTAAGGAGACTCCTGCTGTTGAGACAGAGATTATCACAGAATCTAAAGTAGCAGAAAATGAACTCAGAATTGATGAACCAGTACTTGCTGAGGTTCAGATTGCAAATGATGACAGAACTGAGTTACCTGCCATGGGAAGAGTTTGATGAAAATTTCATTGAAGTTAAAGTACCTACTCCAACACCCATGGCTGCAACAAATTCTGTAGATACTGGTGTTGCAGATCAGCCTACTGTAGTGCTAGAAGAAATAGAGGTTGCATCTCACACAGAGTTATTCTCTGATGCACATCAAGTCTCTACCCATGGTGAGGAAATCGATCAACCTGCAAAAGTTATCTCTGCTAATCAAGAAAAACAAGTTACTAAAGAAGCCTTTGTTGCTGAACTTAATGAAGAAACTGCCTCAGTTGCAGATGTAGATGATCAAGATCAAGTTCAGATTGATGCAGATGCAAATGATCTTTCTGAAGAAATGAGTGGAGATGCTGGTTCTGTTCCAAATGATCAAAATCAAGTTCAGACTGATGGACAGAAAACAGGGAAGAAACCAGACTTTGCTGGACCTTCTGTAAGAGAAATTGAAGATGATTATCTGGCAAAGCAAACTGCAGATTGGTACAAAGCATACTGCATCTTTCCTACTGGAAGAGCAGCTACTTTTCTCAAGGATAACTCTAAGAAGATTTCCAATCCAGACATTCTAACTTGTTTGCAAGGTACAGTGATTCAGGTTAAGACTTTGAACCACAGATTTGATGAAACTCAGAAGTCAATTATAGATCTCAGAACTAAAGTAGCAAATAGAGAAATGAGTCTACAGAGAGACAACACCATGTTGTTTCAAACCTTCTCCAAAGCTCAAGAGACTTTGACTCAGAGATTGGGCAAAGTTGAAGAAAATCAGACTTTGTTAGCTGACAAGATTGAATCTATTGCCAATTCTCTTGAGTTAATTACTTCAATCTTGATTCCTGATGATGTCAAAAAGGGGGAGAGATATGCTAAGACTAAATGCAAGCAATCTCAAACTCTGACTAAAAAGGATGATGCTGGAGATGAAGGAGCAGATGATCAAGGTAGGAGATTGAGATCTGGGAAGTCAATTGCTCATTCTGGAAAAGTGGAAAAAGTGGAAATTGTAAAGTCTGGTGGAACAAACATTGATGTTCAAAGTACTTCGAAGATCAAAAATTTAAAATTCTTTTACAATCCACAAACTAATGAAGAGCTTGCTGCTAAGTTGTTTCTTGAAGAAAATGAAGAGGGAGTTACTCTTGCAGATATTCAAGCTGAGGAAAAGAGTTTACAAGCAGAACATAAGAAGGCTTTGAAGTCTGGCAAGTTGAAGAAAAATGTAAAAGCTACTAAGCCTGTTCTTAAAGGCATTATGATTAAAGAGAATGTTGGTACTGATCAAAGGATGCAAGTATCCAGAAAGCCAATAGAAGCAGAAGTTAAGTTGAAGTTGAAAGGTAAAGCTGTGGAAGAAGAAAAAGATTCTAAGAAGTTAAGTACAACCTCTGTTACTACACAAGTTGTACAGAAGAAAGAAAACACAACCTCTGTTGCTACACAAGTTATGCATAACTCTTTATCTTCTACATTACAATCAGTTTTTGGAAAAACCTCAGTTTTTTAACAAACTCCGGAGACTGGAGGTCCTATGGATTTTTCTGATGGAAAAGGTTTAACAGGAAAGATTGGAAGAAATAAAGCTGGTCTGGGCTCACATAAAGATTCAAGGCAACAAACTGGTCCTAGAGATCCTTCCTCACTGGCTATTACAGGTCGTGGTGTAACTCAAGAAAGCTTAGACAGACTGGAGTCATTACAATTGGTCTATCAGAATAGTTTAGAAAAAGATTTTCTCTTATATTTTATGTCTGATGGAACAGTGTACAAGATTGGTGAGTTTGATCTTGATTTGAAGTACTGGGAAGAATTAGAACATGTTCTATATCTTTTCAAAGTGAGGAATCGAAGAACGGAGTCAGTTGCAAATGTTCTTATATAGAAGATGCTTCATAACTTGGCAACTAGAGGAATGAAATACAACAACAGATATGTTCCTAAGTACAGAGATTGGAATGGAAATCTTATTGAGATGAAGAAGGGTACTACAAAGCTGAAGACTGATCTGGGTGTTACAGTTCTTGATTTTAACTCACAATCAGAAGAAGTAAAATTTATCAGACTGGGTAATGAGATGAGGAGAAACAAAATCTATGATCTGAGATCTGCTATCTATCAGATTGATGAGAATGATCCTGAGTTAAGGGAAATTAAGGAGATAATATAGAGAGAACTTGAGAATGCTGAGAGAAGATTGCTGATAGATTATCTCAGAGCGACACCGGATCTTGAGGCAATTTGATAAAAGATACTCTGTAAGAATTTCTTGTTTTTCTGTAGATTTTTTTTAAGTAAGTAGTTTAAACTCTGATTACTTGTTAAACACTGCATTTGTCTATTTTGTTTTGACATCATCAATTATCATTAACTTGTGCATTTTTGCTAATGAACAAGTTGGGGGAGATTGTTAGATATAATTGATGTAAGTATTAATCAGTGTTTAAGTGATACAGTGTTAAATCAGAGTTTAAGCTGGAAGCAGTCAGAGTTTGGATAAACGCTGACGAATGGAAGCGCAAACGCTGATTGAATGGAAGCGCAACAGAGTTTGTTAAACTCTGTTTGGTGGAAGCGTCTACAAGTCAAATAGTATCTGAAGATTAATTGAAGATAAATATGGAAGCAATACCTTTGAAGATCGGATAACTATCAAAGAGATTGAGTTGACTTAGAAGACGTGTAGCAATCGTAATTGATATCAATTGTATAGCTAATTTATAGGAGAATCAATTTACAATTGTATAGCAGCTGTATGTTTTATAAATACAGTTAGGTTAACCCTAGAAGGGTATCGAACATTGAAATATTCATTCATTGTAACCTAAGCAGCTCTTTGTGATATTTTACATCACTGAGAGAGGAATTATTAATTCCAAACAGTTTTTAATTACAAAAACTTGTGTTCTTGTTAATCTCTCATACAGTATTGATTATATTTTGTGTATTCGACGTAACAAACAAGTCGATATGTATTCTGCCTCTATGAAGCTGCGGACAATTACTTTGATTTATTTAATGCCAAACTCATGATGGAGCGATTAATAAAATTACGGATAGTCTTCGGACTAGCCTGCTGAATCCAAGTCTAAAAAGACATATAGAGTGGGAATTCTATTTTCTTTATAATGTAATTCAAGTGTTTTTCTGTCTATGAGATATCGTAACTCTCGTTTGACAACTGCCCATTGTGTTACTAATTAAGTAATTATGCATTAATCATGATAGTTTGTTAACATGAAAAGATAGAGGCCGAGAGAAGGAAAGGTAGGACAAGGAGGCCAGGAATTTTTTGTTCTTGAAATATCGTCATGTACATTTAAGCTTATTTTTCTTAGGGGTTCACACAACTTTTACTTTATACATATATTTTTGAAACATATTTTGGTTAGGATATCAAAATTAATGTATTTTTATTGGGATAAAGAAGACCTTGAAAAATCTGATGCATTTCCTTGCCAAAAAGTGATACTACTATGATTTTGATGATCACAAACAGCAAGCCAATAGGTTTAATTTAGATATAAAACAACATGTTACTTCTACTTGTACTAACTTGGTTTTGCAAGGTAAGTCAGCTTACTGATTGTCAAATCAGTATCTTAAAACAGCAAGCCAAAGTCAGACTTTTGTTACAGTTTAGCAAGCCATTTGCGCAGAGGTGGATCAAAAATAACATGCTATTTTATACAGTCCAGAAAGTCCATAACTGCGGAACTCATGGAGATTTTATAGGAATGGACTTCAAATCAATTGTAAGGATACTTTAAATATATACTCCCTCTGTCCCACCCATTTCTTTACATGTTTCCAGCACAGCTTGACACACATTTTAAGGTGTATATTAAGTATAGTTCCATAACTTATTTTTAAAATTTTCCTTTTTTGAAAAAAAATTTACACATTAATTTTTTATTCAGAAGAAGAAAATTTTAAAAACAAATTATGGAACTATACTTTATAGGAGCCTTAAAATGCGTGTCGGGCCCTCTATCCCAATGTAAAGAACTCGCTGGGACAGAGGGAGTAATATGTATATTGTATATATCTGAACTCAATTTAAACTTATCCTTCTATTCAAAGTTGACTTCCTAAATTATTGGTTTCAATAAGAACTCTTTACTTATTCAATACCTCATGTAGGTATTCTTTTACTTCTTTATTTATAGAAGAACAAGTCTTCTCTTCTTTACTTCTTTTGTCAAACGTTCACATAACATTTATAAACAACTCTAACAATTTGAATGTTGGATTGGATCTAAACGTTGGACGATTGTTTGATTAGTTTATGACCGTTTATGTAAACCATATATATATATATATACATGTTCTTGTTTTAAATTTTCGGTTGCTGAAAAATCTAAGAACATCAAGAACAAAATATCAGTTTCTACTTTGCAAAATCTTTCTCTTTGATTCTCTTCGAGCTCATTTATATATCTATATATCTGTATTGTTTATTTAGAGAATCTATAGCTTGAGTTGTATCTTTGATTAATTGTATTGTTCTGATTGTAAGTGTTTTAGTTGTTGGACACTTGGCTTGAAATAGTAGGGATTCGAGAGTTGTGCTAGAGAATTATACTTGGGTAGTATAACTTTGAGAGCAGATTCTGTTTTAAGTCTATTTAGCAAGCCATTTGTATCAGCAGCTAGGTTAGAGGGTGATAAATTATTGTATCTTGTAATCGCTTTATTATTGATTAATAACATATTCTCTTACCAGATTGGTAAGGGACCAGGACGTAGACCATAGTGGATTAGGGGTCCAACCTGGCTAAAAGATTGTGGTGTTCTTTATTTTTCCTGCACTTTACTTACTACTTGTGCTTCAGCTTACCATTTACATTCAGCGTACCATTTGCATCTGTTTTAAATTGAAATCAGTAAGCTATTTTTGGTAATTGTTAAAATTGAACTTAGATAGCCATTTACACCTATTCACCCCTCTAGGTGTGCATTTTCCAAAAGATCATAGAAGGATTCAAGATTTTTGATAAAAATGCTCGAGGAAAGTGGATGAATAATTCTCGATCACTAATATTATCAAGTATCAACATGTGTGGAAAAAATGTAAATGATAGTAAAACCATCGTCATGATTAATAAATAAGAAACAGTTAAAACGGACTTGTAAAATTTATAAAGAAAAATGTTAGAGAACTAAATAAATATTCCAAAAAAAATTTCGACATGGCATATGTTTTCCTATAATTGATTGATAAATTTATGCATTCATAAGAATTCATCAATTAAAATTTCTATATTTTGCCTACTCAAGACGACCACATCATTTTGGAAATTTTTTTAAAACATTTCTTTTGGTTCCATAGTTTTACTTATTTATAAATAATATATTTAAATGAAGATTTAATTTTTTTCGAATGAAAAGAAAAAAACAGAAATACATTTTACTAGTTTTATCTTATTTTTATTTTAAGTCACTTTAAAATTTACTACATAGACACGCTATATTTTAATGAGGAAGTTTTTGTTTTTTGAAAAAATAATCAGTTCATTAGTCAAAAGAATTGGATAGATGCTTAAGAATATCGATAATAAATCCTTCCTTACAACCAAACGATCTGAAGATGATTTGAATGTATGTACTTGTTTTCACCCGATTGTTTTGTGCAATCGATCATAGATGTGAACCATAATAACCTTCATTCCTGAATCACACCCATGAAAATCCTGACAATCTATAATCTCGGCCATGTAAAACACCAAAACAAAATATGTAACATCCCACATCGATTAGAATAAGAGTATTTGGGACCTTTATAGATACAAGTAAACAACTAATGTGTACCAATTTGATTGCACTTTTGGACTAACCTGTGGTGGGTTGTTGGGTCTGGTATGCATTCGGTTGTGGGCTTGGATGTTATAAATGGTATTAGAGCTCTACCCAGCCAGAAGTGCAGAGGCACTGCTCAGGTTCCGAATATGTGATTGTGGGCTCGACGAGGACGTCGACCCTGTAAGAGAGAGTGTTTGTAACATCCCACATCGATTAGAATAAGAGTATTTGGGACCTTTATAGATACAAGTGAACAACTAATGTGTACCAATTTGCTAGCACTTTTGGATTCACCTGTGGTGGGTTGTTGGGTCCGGTATGCATTCGATTGTGGGTTTGGATGTTATACAATAAAAAAAAAAAAATAAACTCTCACAAGGAGACTAACAAAATCCAAACAAATTGGAAACTTATTAAAGGAAAACAAAATTTTAACAAAGAAAACGAAAAATAAAAAAATTGCGAAAACTTCTCAAAATATTTTAATGAAGACTAGGGTTAAGAAGATAGAGAAAGTCTGTGCGGCTATGATTTTGATTTTAATAAGAAAGTTATGTCTCGACTTGATATCGATGATACACGCCTCGGGATATTTTTTAGAGTATTTACCAAATGTACTATCCTTTTTTACTTTTCTTGCAATTATACGGTACTGTTGAAAACCTTGCAAATATACGTTATTTTCATTATCTCTCTCATCCATTACCTTTTCATTCTTTTTTCCTATCCTGTATTCTATCCTCTTCGCCCTTTATTTTTTTTCTTCTTATTCTCTCTTCTCCCTTCTTCTTTCTTCTCCCTCCGCCACCACAATTCCCGATTGACCTCCTCCGATGCCACCTCCTTCAGATCTCCGACTTCCCAGACCTCTTCCGATCTCCGACCCCGACCTCTCGACATCCACCTCCTTCTCCGATGCCATCTCTGACAAATACCACCACCACCATCATCGTCGCTTCATCGTCGACCATCATCTTCTTCAGAAAGGGGCCGCAGGCCGACAACCATCATCGTCGACAAGGAAGAGGCAGAATATTCTCCGATCTATTCCAATCATGAGTATAGTAATATTGATTTGAGATGTATATGGTTGATTTCAGTGGATTTGAGTTGTTTTGGTGGATTTGGATTTATAAAATTAAGTTGCAATCAGTTGTTTTGGGTAGCTTTCATATTTACTAAAATGTTAAAAAAAAAGTTTGTATTTGGTTGCTTTTGGTTGAATCCGTATTTTTGCAAATTTTGTCAAATAGACCGTATTTTCGCAATTAATACCGTACTTTTGCAATTATATTTTTAAAGGAATAGTATTTTTGCAAAATGTTTATAACCATTAGGTATTTTTCAAAAAAACCTTATTTTATTATTACATAATTCATATTTGAATTTATCAATATGTCCTTGAAAATTTTCATATAAAAACATTATAATCTTAGAATGGCTTCTTAAGAAGTCCAATACTTTATAATAACATCTTCAACCTAATTCTATATTTTAATTCTATATTTATTCTTTTACATCAAAATGGTATAAAAAATCTATTTCAACCCCTCTAAAAATTATATCAAAATGAAGTGATACCAAAAATTAGACCAAATTTACTGTGACTCCAAATTTTTAGATTTTTTCAAAATTTTAACATTATTCTTATACTTATTAAGTAAAACAAATTTATAGCTCATGTGTTACAAGAACTTTTACACTATTATACTTTTAACCCTAAACTATCATTTAAAGTACAATAAGATTCCTTTTGGTGTAAATGGATTGAAGATAATTTTAAATATAGTGAAATTTTTACACTATTTTAGTGTAAAAAACACACCAACATACTGTAATGGATTGTAGATACTCTAATTAATTTTTGTTTTATAAATATAATAAAATAAAAATTCCTAATTATTAAAATTTTTATTTATATATCAATTTCAACAAGCATCTCTTATTCATTCCTAATTATTATAATAATAAATTTAAAGTAAATGAGGAAAAATAAGTGCAAAAAAAAAAAGGAAAATAAATTTTTGATTGATAAAAATGGAGTTAATGATGGTTAGAGATTTCACAAAAATAGGTAACGGGTAGTGATTCCTAATATTTTATATTAAATTTTAGTTTAAGAACTAAAATAGGGAAGTTATTGAATTTTCTCTAAAATTGACATCAGTGCCATTTTTCTCTAGTTTAATTGGAGTAAAATAATCTTCTTATATCTATTAAAAGAGAATTAGGGATAAAATACGCAAATAAAATAAGCGTGAATTAATAATTTTATCCTTATTTATCAAACAATTACAAGAATGCCACCTCTATATAATTAAATTCATGTTATTTTCAAGAATCGAACCAATATATTCCATTTTCAAAGTTCATGGCATAACTATTAAGCTACATTCATTTTTGAGTTCATTTTAAAAAAATTATTAGATGATTTCAAAAAAAAAATTATTAGATAACCACATGTTCTTTTATTATCATATTTATACTTTTTTATTTTATTTATCTTTTAAGTAAATAAATTAATAGTCTATCTTATTTATAAAATTAAAAACTGAAGTATACATAAATATAAACGAGTCCGAATAAAAAATACGAATTTGTTAGCATTAGTCTCTATATAAATATTAGATTATTTAAATAATTAGTTGGAACATGTTTTAAAAAAAATTGATTTATAAAATAATATATAATTTCATCATATAATTTAAATATGTGAGTAAAATTAGAGATTTTTGGTCGACCAAACATTTACACTTTGAGCGATTAGATATATAATTGGTCTGAAAAATAAATTAGTTTAAGATGTATAAAAATAATTGAATTTTTGTTTAAAAATATGAGAATTTTAAAAATAGGATTTATATCATTTATAAACATATCATTTTTAATATGTCGTGTTAGATGGAAATAAGATATTTTTTTAGATAATAAATATTATGAAATTGCGATAAATATTACTTATAACCAGTCAAATTATTATCAGACTTAAAGGACAATATACAGATATTACATAATATATTAAATTGACACATGTCATATAATTCAATATGATAAATGTATTCTAAATATATCAATAATCGCTGAACATTTTAAAATTGTCACATATATATATATAACTATTTTACTTTGAAAAATATCTATCTATCTTTTATGATATATTAAACCAAGACAACTCAAGTGATAAGAGCTTATTTTCTGTTTTTTAAAGTTTTGGATTCGATTCTCGTTAAACTCGAGATTTATTAAGAATAAATACTAATTTGTAAGGCATATAAGACTAATTACTCAAAAAAAACCACAACACCATGAAAATAAGTGTCATTTTATTGACCGTGAAGTTATGATTTTCCCCTTTTAGATTCAAAACTTGCAATAGTGCCACTCCTTTAGTTTTTATGGGAAAAAATAGATGACATCATGTTGGTGTTGTTAATCGAACCATTGTATTCTCCTTTCAAATTCATATCATAACTATTGTAGTACACTTAGTTTTGATTTTTCTTTAAAAATTTTATAAATAAACCATATCTTTCCATCTTGTCCCATCTATTTGTATCTTTATTTTTGAGTAATTACAATATTGGTTTATTTTATTTTTAGAATTATAGCATAGTACAATATAAGAATCAATAAGATTTGCATTTCTCTTTTGCCATTTTTAATGATCGATATGAAAGATAAAGTTTTAGATTATACATGAATGTAATCAAATTCGGAAAAAATATGGATTTATTTGCATTCGTCTCCACGTAGATATTAAGTTGGTGAAATAAAAATTATGAATTTATTTTAAGAAATATGTAAATTTTATTTATCAAATCATACATAATTAAGAATTGCGTTACATAATCATTATGTACATAAAATTTTAAATATGTGAGTCATATTCGGGATTTTTGGTCAACCAACTACATAGACTTTTAGCGATGTAATTGTATGATTGGTCTAAAAACAAAAATATTTGAAAATATACAAAAAAATAATTGAATTTATGTTATAAAATGAGAAATCAAAAATTAGAACGTATATTTATATAATAAAATAACGCATGCATTCAATATTAAATTGAAAAATATATGATATTTTGAATCATAAATCTATACTTACTATTATATAATAGCCGGAACATTAAAATTTTTGGTACCTGTTTTTTGGTACCTATTTTTAGGTACTTCGTGAATTAACTTATTTACCTTTTATTATTAAGAAAAATATACATGATATCTATAATATTAAAATTCCTAAAATAAATAATAACATAATACAATTAATGGTAATTAGTCGATTATCTTTTTTCACAATTAATTTTAATTATATTCCAATCATTAATATTTTTTTCGAATTAAAACATGTTACCTTTTTAATTTAAAACTAATCTTACAATCTTTAATATAAAGAAAATACATACGATATATATACTATTAAAACTAAAATAAATAAAAACATATAATGGTAATTAGTCGATTGCCTTTTTTCATATTTACTTTTAATTTAAGATATTACCATTTATAAACACATAAAAACATAAATCGAATCATATCTTTCAATAATTAATATTTTCTTTCGAATTAAAATACGTTACCTTTTTAATTTAAAACCAATCTTACAATCATTAATATATACCCGAAAATATCACAACATATTTTTTTAATTATTAATAAAATATATTAAAAATCTGTATACGTTGTTTATAATAAGGACATTAGTATAATCCGTAAACATGAGTATACTAAATTAAAATTAATTAATTATATAATAGTCGAAACATTTAAAATTTTGGTACCTATTTTTTGTATATGTTTTTTGGTATTTCGTGAATTTACTTATTTATCCTTCATTATAAAAAAATATACAAAATATCTATACTATTAAAACACCTAAAATAAATAATAATAACATAATATAATTAATGGTAATTAGTCGATTACCTTTTTCATATTTACTTTTAGTTGAAAATATTACCTTTTATAAATACCTAAAAACATTCAACCATATCATATCTGACAATAATTAATATATACCCAAAAATATCACACCATATCTTCTAATAACTAACAAAATATAATAGAATTTCGTATACTACAAATAATGACCATTATATTTTTAGTAAAAAATCAGAATCGTTAGATCTAATGATTAAATATATTATATGATTAAATTAATTTAATAAAATTTCAAGGTTTGAATTCTATCAACGACATATTTATTTTTAAATTTTATATTATAAGTTTTAAAACATGCATGTCATTAGTTAAAATTATATTAAATTATTAATATTAAAATTAAATTAAAATATTGTAAATAATGATTATATTAAACTATAATTGTAATGTAAAATAAAATTATTACATATCAAAATAAATCCGTGTATCACACGGATTATAAGCTAATATTTCAAAAACATCAATTATGAATAGTGACCAATTAGACTACCTTCTCAATTATAAAATATGGTAAAATAAATCAATCAATATATATATATATATATATATATAAAGGAGGATACGCGGGAGTTTAGGTGGCGCTCTAAGATCGTCTCAATCTATTTTTTTAATTTCCTAGAATTTTTGAATTTTAAACACTAATAAATATAAAAATATCATTTAACATATTAGAAGTAGAATAGGTGTTCGAATTTGTAGAGAAGAAGAGTTTGAATTTATAGAGAAGACATATGATTAAAAGTTCTATTGGAAGTAGAATAGGAGTTCGAATTTATAGAGAATAAGAGTTCGAATTTATAGAAAAAACATATAAATAAAAGTTCTATTAGAAGTAGAATAGGTGTTTGAATAGATAGGGCAGACATATAATTAAATATTTTATAGAAAGTATGATATTCTTAAATTATATGATTAGAAGTTCTATTGTACGTAGAATATGTATTTGTAAGGCATATGATTAAAAGTTCTATTAGAAGTAGAATAGGAGTTCAATTTGAGAAAATTACCAAAATGCCTATTTTTCCTAAGTTTTTGCCCAAAATACTGATTTTGAAAAAAATGGCCCAAAATACCGACGGGATACGGAGTTTCGACCTCCGTATTACCCTAATACGGTACACCGTGTACCATGTTATGCATGATACGGAACACGGTCTTCCGTGTTATGCATGATACGGAACACGGTCTTCCGTGTCAGGTGGGTGCGCAGCACTGTCACGGAACACCGTCCACCGTATCATGCATAACACGGAAGACGGAGCTCCGTATCATGCCCTGTTACGGAGGACGCTTCTCCGCATCACACCCCCTATCACGGTACACGATGTAGCGTGTCCCGTCAGTAAAAAGGGCCATCCAGTTTCCCAGGTGATTATTTTGGGCCATCACCCGTTCAATTTTACAGAAAAAAACATATAAATAAAAGTTCCTATTAGAAGTAAAATAGGTGTTTGAATATATGGAGTAGACATATAATTAAATATTTTATAGAAAGTACGATCTTATTAAATTATACTTTTTAAAATAGTTAATTATATTTCTATTAGGAAAATTTATTCATAAATCCAATACTATTGTCATAAAAAAAGTCATCATATTTAAAAATAAAAGAATTGACGTGTTAAAATAATAAAGGAACATTCTCATGCTGAGGAATCCTAAATAAATACAGGAGTATCTATGATATAAAGAGAAAATAGGATGAAACTTCATAAATTTTAGAAAGTCTAGAGAAAATATAAATTGGAATTCACTCTATTTTTTAGGTTTTGATTTTAAGGAAAAACGTTGTTGTGTAAGATAAGTATTATCAATAATATGTAATGAAGTTGGAATTTCGATCCCAAACGAGAGCGGCTCGAAACGTGTTTAACGGGAAGACGACTTACTATAAAAGATTGTATTAGCTATTAAATTATCATATTGATGTTATAAATTTCATTTATTTTTAAGATATAATTTTTATTGATAAATATTATCATACAAGTGATATATGTAAAAGTTAGGTTTTTGGTATTAACGTGAGGGCGGATCAAGAGTAATAACCGTGTTCAATGAGAAAGCGGTTCATTAGGGAAGACCGTATAAAAGATGTTTGAATATATAAGGAATACATAAAATAAAATGTTTTATTGGAAGTAGAATATGAGGACGGTGGAGACGTTTTATACGAATTTTTTAAAACTATATATCTTTTTTCCTAGAAATCCTTTATTTTAACTTTTTATATTAATTATAATTGCATTAGAAAAATATATCCATACATTTAATATTAGGGCTCTTTTCATAAATAAATAGGAAAAAGTAAATTTTTGCATATTTACTTTTGTTAAGAATACCAATTTGCAATTTTACTAACTAAGTTTCTAAATTGCAAAAATACTAACCCTAACCCTCCCCTCCCCTCTTCTTTCTGTGAAGCTCGACTGTACTCTTTTTTTTTCTTTTTTTTAAGGTGGGGGCTATTTTGGTGGATTTGTGTTTCCTTGCCCCGCAGGGGCATATTCAAATGAATGCAACCAAATTCAACTAAATTTGCAACTGAATGCAACCACATGCAACTAAATTTCTGATTTCAGGTTCCATTTGTCAGTTGTCATTTTCGACCTCATTTTTGGACTATATATGTATATAAGGTCGGTGATATTTTGGTGGATTTAGGTTCTATGGCCCCGCAGGGGCATATTCAACTAAATTTGCAACTGAATGCAACCACATGCAAATAAATTTCTGATTTCAGGTTCCATTTGTCAGTTGTCATTTTCGACCTCATTTTTGGACTCTATATATAGAACCTAAATCCACCAAAATATATATATATATATATATATATATATATATATATATATATATATATATATATTTTCGACCTCATTTTTGGACTCTATATATATATATAGTCCAAAAATGAGGTCGAAAATGACAACTGACAAATGGAACCTGAAATCCGCAACTGAATCAAACCACATTCAACTAAATTTCTGATTTCAGTTGCATTCAGTTGAATATTGCCCCTGGCGGGGCCTTGCAACCCAAAGCCACCAAAATCACCCTACCTTTTTTTAAAAAAAGAAGTTGAATGTGGTTGCATTCAGTTGAATGTGGTTGCATTCAGTTGAATCAGTTGAATGTGCTTGCATTCAGTCGAATATTGCCCCTGGCGGGGCCTTGCAACCCAAAGCCACCAAAATCACCCTACCTTTTTTAAAAAAAGAAGTTGAATGTGGTTGCATTCAGTTGAATATTACCCCTGGCGGGGCCTTGCAACCCAAAGCCACCAAAATCACCCTACCTTTTTTTAAAAAAGAAGTTGAATGTGGTTGCATTCAGTTGAATGTGGTTGCCCCTGGCGGGGCCTTGCAACCCAAAGCCACCAAAATCACCCTACCTTTTTTTAAAAAAGAAGTTGAATGTGGTTGCATTCAGTTGAATGTGGTTGCCCCTGGCGGGGCCTTGCAACCCAAAGCCACCAAAATCACCCTACCTTTTTAAAAAAAAAAAAGAAGTTGAATGTGGTTGCATTCAGTTGAATATTGCCCCTGGCGGGGCCTTGCAATCCAAATCCACCAAAATCACCCCACCTTTTTAAAAAAAGTTGCATTTGGTTGCATTTAGTTGAATGTGGTTGCATTGAGTTGCAAACAAAAATCCACCAAAATAGCCCCCATCTTTAAAAAAAAAGGGACAGAAGTCGGCGGCGTCTGTTGATCAGGGGGAGGAGAGAGAAATTGAGGGAGGAGGGGGGCCTAGTATTTTTGCAATTTTGAAACCTTGTTTGGTAAAATTGCAATTTATTAAGGAAGGTGGTATTTTTGTAAAAAGAAACTTTAAATCTAGTATTCTTGGTAAATATCCTTAATATTATTCCCGTCACGAAAAGTCTTTGTATTTAAATTTTTTTTAATATGTTAACATAACAGAAAGACATTCACATGCGGAAGCTGTAAATAAATATATGAATATCTATAATATACAGAAAATTTAAGATGTATTTTCATCTTTTAAAACTCCAAAATATTAGAAAGTTTAAAGAATATAAAAATTGGAATTTACTCTCTTTATATAATGAAGTTAGAATTTCGGTTCCAAATAAGAGCTGCTCGAAACGTATTTAACGGGAAGACGACTCACTAGAAAAGATTGTATTAACTATTAGAATTTGATACCGATGTCATATATATTTTTTGTTTAATTTTTACGGTTCGATTTTATGGATAAAGATTATTATATAAGCCTTTATAATATATGTTAAAGTTGGGATTTCGGTTTTAACGAGAGAGCGGCTCAATCAAAAAAATCGTGTTTAATAAGAAATCGATTCATTAGATAAGATTATTTAATTATTAAAATATAAATATAAATATTATAATATAACATAAATATATTGAATTTTTTTAAAATATTGTAACGCCGCCGCGAAGCGCGGCTTTATCGACTAGTATATATATAAAGGAGGATATGCGGGCGCTTAGGTGACGCATCTCAAATCATCTCATTCTATTTTTCTAATTTTGTAAATTTTATAATTATAAATATTAATAAATAAAAATTATTCTTTAATATATTAGAAGTAGGATAGATATTCCAATTTATAAGAGAGAGGAATTCAAATTCAAATTTATGGAGAACACGTTGTCTATATAAACAAATTCAAATTTATATGATGTTCAAACACGTTGTCAAATTTATAAGAGAGAGGAATTCAAATTCAAATTTATGTAACCATAGATATTCAATAACTTATTTTTTTCTTTGTGTTTTTTAGTTTTGATTTTACAGCAATATATGATGTTCGCATGTTCAATATGGATACAGAGTCAATTTATTTGTATGCTTTCAGTAGTTACGTACCATCCAGTTGGTCTTTTTTTGAATTATATGAATTGCTGGTGTATTTTAGATGTGGATATAGAAGTGTTTTATTTGTATGTTTTGTATGAATTATTCTAGATCAAGTATATTATTGAGTTTTTTTAAAAATAGAAAAATATACTAAATTCACTTTCTCAAATATTAATAACTGTTAATTATGTTTCTTTCAAAAAATTAATTATTCATTATGTAAATATAATAATGTTAAGATAAGTCAATATCTTTTCTTTTGATTTTACAGCAATATATGATGTTCGCATGTTCAATATGGATAGAGAGTCAATTTATTTGTATGCTTTCAGTAGTCATGTACCATCCAGTTGGTCTTTTTTTGAATTATACGAATTGCTGTTGTATTTTAGATGTGGATATAGAAGTGTTTTATTTGTATGTTTTGAATGAATTATTCTAGATCATGTATATTATTGAGTTTTTTAAAAAAATAGAAAAATAAACTAAATTCACTTTCTCAAATATTAATAACTCTTAATTATGTTTATTTCAAAAAATTAATTATTCATTATGTAAATATAATAATGTTAAGATAAGTCAATATCTTTTCTTTTATATCAATATCAATATCCTTTTTATATATATATTGAGTAGGATACGTGGGCGCTTATGTGGTGCTCTAAGATCATCTCAATCTAATTTTCTAATTTTTTTTAGTATTTTAGGATTTAAAACACGGACGCTTATGTGGCGCTCTAAGATCGTCTCAATCTAATTTTCTAATTTTTTTGTATTTTAGGATTTTAAACACTAATAAATATAAAAATATTTTTAAATTTATTAAAAGTAGGATATGTGTTCGAATTCATAAAGGAGAAGAGTTCGAATTTATAGGAAAAACATAAAATTAGAAGTTCTATCGGAAGTAGAATAGGTATTTATAAGACATGTGATTAAATTAAAGTTTTATTTGAACTAGAATAGGAGTTTGAATCCATAGAGAATAAGAGTTCGAATTTATATGGAAGACATATAACTAGAAGTTCTATCGGAATTAGAATATGTATTTATAAGACATATGATTAAATTAAAGTTATATTTGAAGTAGAACAGGAGTTCGAATCAATTGAGAATAAGAGTTCGAATTTATAGAAAAAACATATAATTAAAAGTTCTATTGGATTGGAAGTAGAATAGGTGTTTGGATATATAAAATAGACATATAACTAATTATTTATTGGAAGTAGAATATAAGGATGGTGGCGACATCTTTTACGATATTCTAGAATTATATATTTTTTATATAAGTTAATTGTACTTCTATTAGAAAATTTTATTGATAAATCTAATGCTATTCTCATAAAAAAGTCTTCGTTTAACATAATAAAATAACATTCTCATGTAGGAAACCTAAATAAATATAGGAGTATCTATAATATAAAAAGAAAATAAGATGTATTTTCATTTTTTAAAATTCCAAAAATTTTAGAGAGTTTAAAGAAAGTAAAAATTGGAATTTACTCTATTTTTAGGATTTGATTATATGGCAAAAAATTGTTCTATACGATAAGTATCATCAATAATATTTAATGAAGTTTGAAGGTGATGCTCTAAGATCGCCTCAATTTATTTTTCAAATTTTTAGAATTTTAGGATTTTAAACGCTAATAAATATAAAAATATCTTTTAACATATTATAATTAGAATAGGTGTTCGATTTTATAGAGGAGAAAAGTTCGAATTTATAGGGAAGACGTATAGTTAGAAGTTCTATTGAATGTAAAATAGGTATTTATAAGGCATATGATTAAAAATCTATTGGAAGTAAAAAAGGAGTTCGAATCTGTAGAGAATAAGTGTTCAAATTTATTGAAAAAACATATAATTAAAAGTTATTTTGAAAGTATAATAGGTATTTGAATATACAAAATAGACATATAATTAAATATTTTTTTTGAAGTAGAATACAAGGACGGTGGTGACATCTTTTACGATCTTCTAAAATTATATATTTTTAGATAAGTTAATTATACTCCTATTAGAAAACTTTATTCATAAATTCAATACTATTCTTATAAAAAAAAGTCTTCCTATTTAAAAAGAAAATAATTGATGTGTTAACATAATAAAAGAACATTCTCAAGCGGGAATCCTAAAAAAAATATAGGAGTATCTATAATATAAAAAAAAGATGTATTTTCATTTTTTAAAATTCCAAAAAATTTATAAAGTTTACAAAAAGTACAAATTGGAATTCACTCTATTTTTAGGTTTTGATTTATGGAAAAAAATTGTTCTATAAGATAAGAATCATTAATAATATATAATGAATTTGGAATTTCGATCCCAAATGAGAACGACTCGAAACGTGTTTAACGGGAAAACAACTCACTATAAAAGATTGGATTAGATCTTAGAATTTGATATTGATTTTATAAATTATTTTATTTTTAGGCGATTTTTATGAATAAATGTTGTTATACAAGTAATATATGTAAAAGTTAGGATTCTGGTCTTAAAGAGATAGCGACTGAATTGGAATAACAATGTTTAACGAGAAAGCAATTCATTAGAGAAGACCGTGTTGAAAATTAAAATGTAATATTATTAATGTTATAATAGAAGATAAATATATTTTGAATATATTTTGAATTTTTTAGAACTCTATGATTTTAAATAGAGTGATGGCCCAAAATAATCATTTTTGGGATTAAGTGATCCAAAATACTGATTCTGGAAAAAATGGCCCGAAATACCGACAGGATACGGAGTTTTGGCCTCCGTATTAGCTGAATATGTTACACAGTCTACCGTAATAGCTGGATACGGAACACGGTCTTCCGTGTTATGCATGATACGGAAGAGCGTATACCGTGTTTGTGTTGCACACCCGCTTAACACGAAACACATCACACCGTGTTACACAGAACACGTTACACGGTGTACCGTATCATGCACTGTTACAGAAGATGAAGTATCGTATTACCCCTCATATCAATCGTGTCCCGTAAGTAAATAGGACCAGCCATGCTCAAATATGAGTATTTTGGTAATTTTCTCTTTTAAATATTAATAACTAAAGAACTATCCTTTAACATATTAAAAACATAATAGGTGCTCAAATTTATAGATTATAAGAGTTTGAATTTGTAGGGAAGACATATAATTAAAAGTTATATTGGAAGCAAAATAAGAGTTATAATTTATTGAGAATAAAAGTTTGAATTTATAAAAAATGCAAATAATTAAAAAAAATTATTGAAGGTTGAAAATATGTTTGAATATATAAAGAATACATATAATAAAATGTTTTATTGGAAGTAGAATACGAGGATGGTGGAGACGTCTTATACGATTTTTCAAAACTATATATCTTTTTTCTAGAAATCCTTTATTTTCATTTTTATATACGAAGTTAATTATATTTGCATTAGAAAAATATATCCATAAATTCAATATTATTCCCGTAACGAAAAGTCTTTGTATTAAAAAAAATAAAGTGTTAACATAACAGAAAGACATTCTTATGCGAAAGTTATAAATAAATACAAGAATACCTATAATATACATAAAATATAAGATGTATTCTCATCTTTTAAAACTGCATAAATATTAGAAAGTTTAAAGAACTTAAAAATTAGAATTTACTCTCTTTTTAGGTTTTAATTTTTAAGAAAAAAAGTTATTTTATAAAACAAGTGTTACCAATACTATGTAATGAAGTTAGAATTCGGTTCCAAATACTCGAAACGTTTTTAACGGGAAGACGGTTTACCATGTAAGATCATATTAGCTATTAGAATTTGATTATGATGTCATAATGTTTTTTATTTTTATGGCTCGATTTTTATGGATAAAAATTATTATATAAGTCTTTAACAAAAAAAATGATTCAATAGAAATGATTATAAAACTATTAAAAGTTAATATTGATGATGTAATATAACGGAAATCTATATTGAATTTTTTTAAAAAATTTGTAACGCCACCGTGAAGCGCGACTTTATCAACTAGTATATATAAAGAGGAGGATACGCGAGAGCTTAGTTGGCGCTCTAAGATCGTATCAATCTATTTTTCTAATTTTTAGACTTTTAGAATTATAAACACTAATAAATGTAAAAATATCATTTAACATATTAAAGCTATAATAGGTGTTCGAATTTATTGAGGAGAAGAATTCGAATTTATAGGTAAGACATATGATTATATGATTAGAAGTTCTATTGCAAGTAGAATATGTATTTATAATGCATATGATTAAAAGTTCTATTGGAAGTAGAATAGGAGTTCGAATTTATAGATAATAAGAGTTCGAATTTATAGAAAAAACATATAAATTAAAGTTCTATTAGAAGTAGAAAAATATCATTTAACATATTAGAAGTAGAATAGGTGTTCGAATTTATAGAGGAGAAGAGTTCGAATTTATAGGGAAGACATATGATTAGAAGTTCTATTGGAAGTAGAATAAATATTTATAACGCATATGATTAAAAGTTCTATCGGAAGTAGAATATGATTTGGAATTTATAGAGAATAAGAGTTCCAATTTATAGAAAAAAACGTATAAATAAAAGTTCTATTATAAGTAGAATAGGTGTTTTTAGCATATTAGAAGTAGAATATGTCTTCGAATTTATAGAAAAGAGTTCGAATTTATAGGTAATATATATGATTAGAAATTCTATTGGAAGTAGAATAAATATTTATAACACATATGATTAAAAGTTCTATTGGAAATAGAATATGAGTTCGAATTTATAGAGAATAAGAGTTCGAATTTATAGAAAAAACATATAAATAAATAAAAAATTAGAAGTAGAATAGGTGTTTGAATATATAGAGCAGACATATAATTAAATATTTTATAGAAAGTACAATCTTCTTAAATTATACTTTTTTATATAAGTTAATTATACTTTTATTACAAAAATTTATTCATAAATCCAATACTATTTGTTGTATTATATGACTTATTTATTAAATATAAAATACAAAGAAAAAATATTAATTGTTGTAAAATTAATATATATTGGGAGTTAATATTGTGGGGGTTACAATAGTATTAATATGGGAGTTACACTATTGATATGGGGGTTACAATATTAATATGGGTGTTACAATATTAATGGTGGAGGTTACATATTGCTATATGGAGAATTTTATGGGGCAGTTACACAAGGTTAAGGGGTGGAGATTGTACTAAGAATGCCTATAAATAGTGGGTAAAATCTCAGTGAAAAAGTACACAAAAATACAAGCTTGTTCATAGTACAATCGGAACCCTTATCCTTTTTATCTTTCATTTGTCATTTCTTCGGTAAGTTCAAATATTGCTTCATTGGTATCAGAGCTGGTCACTATCATTGCTGCAGTTGTTCTCTTTTTGGTCTGCTATTGCTATTCACCC
Source organism: Kitagawia praeruptora (assembly GCA_037693485.1). NCBI lineage: Eukaryota > Viridiplantae > Streptophyta > Magnoliopsida > Apiales > Apiaceae > Kitagawia > Kitagawia praeruptora. The sequence goes on along the minus strand of CM075346.1, from coordinate 128,812,291 downwards.
TTATTACTTTGTTTACCCAATCAAATTCTTACATATGTTCTTTGTCCTCTAAGTCCTTCTTATCATCTTGTTTGATTATTTGCATGTTCCTTTTCTTTTATTTACTTGATCACATGCGTCTTCTGTACATGTTCTTGTTGTTGTTATACCAAATTTTTTTTCGTGTATAATGCTGGTGCCATGCATGCTTATTTTTTTATTTTATTTTTGTTGACATGATTGTTTTTGGTCTTGATAGGAGTATTGTTTTCAACAGGTATATGTAGTTACCCATGTTTCTTACTTAAATGTTTATCTTGATGTTGTTAGCCTAATTTTTTTTTATTCATGATTAGTTATACATTTATGGCCTTGAGTCCTATAGTAATCGCTAACATGCTTGCATCATCTTTAAGTTTTTTGTTTTGGTCTCGGCCATGTGCTGTTATATTAGCTAGATGTACATGTATATCTATGTTCTCTTGTTTAGTTAATTTTGACTCATGTTTAATAATTTTTTGTATCTTTGTCTTTATATGCCATGTTATTTAACTTTTCTTAATTAGAGATCATACCCTATCGTATTACCTGAGTCTCTCTCTTAATGTTAATGTTTCTTATATATGTTTTTATAATATTCAATTATGTTAAATCTGTTTTTCATGATACTTGTTACTTTATTATAATATTCAATTTTTTTATGAAATCAAGTTGGAGTATAATTACTGTAAGCTCTTCTATCTTTTAATGTTGCCTTTTCGATTTTGTGCACTGATTTTTGTTCAATTATTTTGCAATTATTAATTTACTTACTTGCTTGTCATTTTTTGAATTAAAGTGTATGTCGTGATTGAAGTTTTACCATTTTGTTAATAGATTGAAATGACGAGCAAGTTGATTGCATCTGAATTGGCTAAGATTGAAAGGTTGAATGGCACTAATTATGATATGTGGAGTCCAAAAATCAGATATGGCCTGATTCATGACAATTTGGAGAGTGCCATTGAAAAGGATGGTCCGACTTTGGGAGAAAAATCTAGTGATGTTGAAAAGGAGGAGTATGAGCAATGGAAAATTTGTGACAAGAAGGCGAAGAGTCTCATGTTAATGTTTATGGAAGACAACTTGATCAAGGTATTTGAGACGTATGAAAGCGCCAAAAAGCTTTGGGATTCGCTCAAAGAAAAATATGATGCCATTTCTGATGTGAATGTGCAACTTCTTTTGCACAAGTACAATACTTGTAAGATGAGTGAGAGCGATAATGTGATTGACCATTGTAACAAGATGCTAGTGATGGCTAAGGATTTGGCGGCAGCAGGAAATGAGCTTTCTGAAAACATGCAAATTGCGGGGATCTTGAACAGCCTGCCAAGCTCACTTAACATGGCCGCAACAACTTTGAGGTTGAATGGAACTATCAAAAGTGCATCTCAACTTTCTGCAGCTTTGGCTATGGAACATGATTTGGTTAATAGCCGAAGGCAGTTGGAGTTGAATTTGGTGCAAGATGAGGAGCTAAACTTAGCTCAAGGAAAATTTAAGCCAAGCTATCAAAACAAGGGACAAGGAAGGTTAGGTCCTTCGAAAGGGAGAGGTTTTAAACCACATCAGCAAAAGAAAAAGTTTCCACTTGGAAGTTGCTATGCTTGTGGAAAGTATGGTCACTTCAAAAATGAATGTCCCGAGAATCAAGAAGGAGATGAGGGCAAAGGCCAAGATCAAAAGGGGCAAAACAAACGTGAGTTTGTTGGGGTTATTGAATGCAATGCTGGTCATGTAGCCACAGACATTGATGGATGGTGGATTGACTCTGGAGCAACCCACCATATTGCGAAAACTAAGCAAGGCTTGACCGAGTTTGAGGAGTTGAAGAAGGGTGAGCAAAGAATTTTTATGGGGAATAACACCTACTTGGATGTTGTGGGAATTGGTTCTTATAGGTTGGATCTTGGGGATAGTGTGATGGTCCTCAAGAATGTGATGTTCGCTCCTGGAATGAGGCGAAATCTTGTTTTTGTTCCTGCATTGCTCAAGAATGGATTGGAAGTACGATTTTATAATAATCAAGTTTCGATCGGAAAGGATAAGAAGGTGTATGCTATGGGCAAGTATGAGCCCGATCATGAGTTGTTTAAGCTTTAAATGTGTGACTTTAATTTATAAATAATGGGCAAGTGTGGGCCCGATCATGATTTGTTTTTTGAGTTATAAATTGTGTTTTGAGTTTGTTAATAATGGGCATGTATGAGCCCTTGAAAAGTTTGAAGTTTTTTTGTTTGAAGTATCATCAATGATAATAATATACGGATAAGATAATCGAGTTTCGATCGTAAATGATAAGAAGGTGTATGCTATGGGCAAGTATGAGCCCGATCATGAGTTGTTTAAGCTTTAAATGTGTGACTTTAATTTATAAATAATGGGCAAGTGTGGGCCCGGTCATGATTTGTTTTTTGAATTATAAATTGTGTTTTGAGTTTGTTAATAATGGGCATGTTTGAGCCCTTGAAAAGTTTGAAGTTTTTTTGTTTGAAGTATCATCAATGATAATAATATACGGATAAGATAATCGAGTTTCGATCGGAAAGGATAAGAAGGTGTATGCTATGGGCAAGTATGAGCCCGATCATGAGTTGTTTAAGCTTTAAATGTGTGACTTTAATTTATAAATAATGGGCAAGTGTGGGCCCGGTCATGATTTGTTTTTTGAGTTATAAATTGTGTTTTGAGTTTGTTAATAATGGACATGTATGAGCCCTTGAAAAGTTTGAAGTTTTTTGTTTGAAGTATCATCAATGATAATAATATACGGATTTCTTGTTTGAATTTTTTTTTGTGTTATTTTACAAGTATATGTATGACTTGTAAGTTTGAGATGTTGTGAGAAAATAAATTGTCGCCTATGTTAAGAGTTTTAAGGTTGCAACCAAGAAGTTAAATATATTAAAGGCGAACAAGTTGTTTTATAGGCTATGGAATCTCTATTTTTGTAAAGGTGTTTAATCGTTTGGGATGCAGAATTGCTGTCTGGCGCCAATCTTGTTGATCATGGAAAACGATTAAGGTATTGCAATGTGAATCCGTGTACTTTTAATGTCTGTTATGTGGCAAAATGAAAACAACATGTTGTATGTTACCACTAGTGATGTTTTTTTATGAAAGAAATTTAACTCAAATCATATTTTGATATGTGAGAAAAGTGGGAGTTATATAGATATTTAACAAATAAGTCAAGTGGGAGATGTTGTATTATATGACTTATTTATTAAATATAAAATACAAAGAAAAAATATTAATTGTTGTAAAATTAATATATATTGGGAGTTAATATTGTGGGGGTTACAATAGTATTAATATGGGAGTTACACTATTGATATTGGGGTTACAATATTAATATGGGTGTTACAATATTAATGGTGGAGGTTACATATTGCTATATGGAGGATTTTATGGGGCAGTTACACAAGGTTAATGGGTGGAGATTGTACTAAGAATGCCTATAAATAGTGGGTAAAATCTCAGTGAAAAAGTACACAAAAATACAAGCTTGTTCATAGTACAATCGGAACCCTTATCCTTTTTATCTTTCATTTGTCTTTTCTTTGGTAAGTTCAAATATTGCTTCACTATTGTCATTAAAAAGTCATCGTTTTTAAAAAAAATTGATGTAATAATATAATAAAAGAATATTGTCATGTAGGAATCCTAAATAAATATAGGAGTATCTATAATATAAAGAAAAAATAAGATGTGTTTTCATTTTCTATAACTCCATAATTTTTAGAAAGTCTAGAATAAGTATAAACTGAAATTCGCTCTATTTGTTAGGTTTTGATTTTAAGGAGTAAGTTGTTATGTAAGATAAGTATCATCAATAATATGTAATGAAAGTGGAATTTCGATCCCAAATGAGAGCGGCTCGAAACGTGTTTAACGAGAAGACAACTCACTATAAAAGATTGTATTAGCTATTAAAATATCATATTGGTGTTATAAATTTTATTTTATTTTTAGGATTTGATTTTTATGGATAAACGTTATCATACAAGTGATATATGTAAAACTTAGGTTTTTTATTTTAACGAGATAGCGGATCAATATTAACAATCATATTTAACGAGAAATCGGTTCATTAGAGAATGCCGTAAAAAAAATGTTTGAATATATAATACATATAATAAAATGTTTATTTGAAATAGAATACGAGTACGGTGGAGATATCTTACACAATTTTTTAAAACTCTATATTTTTTTCTTAGAAATCCTTTGTTTTAATTTTTTTATACAACTTAGTTATACTTGCATTAGAAAAATGTATCTATAAATTAAATATTATTTCCGTAACGAAAAGTCTTCGTTTTTTTTATATGTTAACATAACAGGAAGACATTCCCATGCGGAAGCTGTAAGTTTAAAGAATATAAAAATTGGGATTTACTCTATTTATATAATGAAGTTAGAATTTCGATTCCAAATAAGAGCGGCTCGAATCGTATTTAACGGAATGACGGCTCACTAGAAAAGATTATATTAGCTATTAGAATTTGATACTGATGACATAATTTTTTTATTTTTTACGGTTAAATTTTATGTATAAAAATTATTATATAAATCTTTATAATATATGTTAAAGTTAGGATTTCGGTTTTAACGAGAGAATGGCTAAATCGAAAGAATCATGTTTAACAAGAAATCGATTCATTAGAGAAGATTATTTAATTACTAAAATTTAATATTAATATTATAGTATAACATAAATGTATTGAATTTTTTTAAAATATTGGAACGCCGACGCGAAACGCAAATTTATCGGCTAGTTTTTATGTAATATAGTAAATTATGAATTTTACGCTAGTTGGCTACTTACAGTCTTACAATCCTGAAACAACTTTCTACCTTAGCGCTTTCCTGGTAATTACCCACATAAAACTAAAAAAATATTCCATATAAATTATTATAATTACATAAAAAATACACATAATCTTGTATTAATCTTTATAATTATAGAAAAAATTTATGATCATTATTTCATTGTACGTATACCTTGAAGATTATATGTGCTCAACAGTCAAGATACACAAAATTTATTATTTTACAAAGTATGTTATATGAAAATTAATATTTCATTAAAAAATTTGATAATCATGTATTTTTTTTTTAAAAAAAGCGTGTATGTTTTATAAGTAGAACATATACGTTCTACAACCTAAACATGTCTTATAAATTACTCGTTTTCATTATCTTGTTAGCAAAACATACTTGTTTTTCAAAAAATTTAAAAGAATAATAATTTTTATATAATATATTTTATAATATTTTATTTGCAAAACATAAATGATTTCCAATTTCGATAAAATAAAAATCCTCATGGTAATCTCGCATTGTATTCGAAAATCTATATACACAAATTGCTGGATAATCCTTTCCTTGGGATCCATACTTAGGTTCGATTAAATTTTTTAATAACATTTTGATCCATGAACTATCCATTTTTAGGTATGGTATCCATATTTAGATTTGTAAACATCTATGTATTTATTTAACTCATTCTTAATTATGGAAACTCTACATATCAATTTAAATATTATTAATGTCAATAATTGAAATATTTATGGTAAGCTCATTAATAAAATTTTGAATTAAACTTTCAATTAAGGTAAGTTTTTCAATGCATATCATCATACAATGTGTACAATAAAACATTTTAATTGGAATAATCTTTAAATGTATTTGTTATAATAATAAAAGATAATCTTTTATTTCATTGATATTAGTTATTTCACAATTATAATTAGAAATATCTAATTTTAATTTTTTTTAATTAATCATTAATTTTCTTATATTTTTAATTTTATGAAATTATTTTTTAAAATATATGTGTGCGTAATACGGCCTATAATGTAGTATAGTTAATGGATTAAACTATGGATAACTCAATTAATGATTAGTTAAAATATTAAGATTAAGTTTAGTTTTTTTTAATTAATATTTTTTATATAAACAATAAAAATATTTTCAAACAATGTTACCAAGAAATTACATGTAGACCTGATTCTAAAAGGTTCGACCCGAAACTCCAGTCCACAGTTCCACACTACCCTACCGGCCTACCCAGTACCAATTACCAAACCTCATCGAAACCCTAATTTCAAAATCCCCAAATTTCACCATGTCAAAATTCTCAATATTCACCTTGTATTACTTCATTTTCACCTTCATAACCCTAAATTCCCACCTCACATTCTCTCTTAAAACCCTTAATTTCGATCCAAACACTCTACTCTCTGGCGACGCAGAGCTCATCAATGGCTCAATTAATCTCATCCGTCCGATCAACTCATCAAAACATGGAGCTGTACAGAGTAAGAATCACGTCATGTTTAAAAGATTTGACCCTTTATCTTTATCTACTGATTTTGCGTTTTCAATTAAGGGTAATGGTGGTAATTTGTGTTTTGAAATCAAGAAAATATCAAGAATTGGTAATGATGTTAGAATTTGTTTTAGGGGTAATCTTGTTGGGGTAGAAGTTGGTGATGGGGTTGTAAAGTTTGCGACTTTCGGGGAGTTTTTGGATAGTGGGGAGAAGTTTAGGTGTTGGATTGATTATGAAGCTAGTTCGAAGCAAATTGAGGTTAGGGTTGGGAAGATGGGTAGTGAAAGGAGTTATGTTCCGGTGGTGATGTATGCAGTTGATTTAGTGGGAATGTGGGATGGTGAGGATGTGGTTGTGGGGTTGAGTTCGTCGGGGAGTGGTAATGTTGGGGAGAGTGTTATTGTGTATTCGTGGAGGTTTAGGGTTAGAGGTGTTCCGAAGGGGTTGCATTCTAGACCGATGATCCCGGAGAGTGGAGTTAACGGACGTGTTGAGCAGAAAGGAGAGAAGAAAAGGTCGTGTCATTTGGGAGTTGTTACGTTAGGATGTGCAGCGTTGGTGGCGGTGGTTTTGCTATCGTTTTGGGAAATGTTTGTCAGAAGATACGAGTATGATTCTGTGACCCCTGAAGACATTAATATCAAGCCGGCGGATTTTAAGTATCAAAAGATTGGTGTAGACGTGGAGAACATCTTTGAAGATGTTAAGAAGGAAAAAGTTGTAGTTTGAGCTGTGGCATACTGGCATTGTATGTGCAACAGCGACACTGGTATGTAATTTCCTATGTTTGTTGTTATGTAGGTCTACGTCTTATGTTAACAGTCTTTGAGTTTTAAACTTTATTTTGTGCTTCTTTTTTGTATTAATTAAGGTGTGAACTGCTATTAACTTGTAACCTTGGTCCTCTATGTATGAAATTTAATTATCTTGGATTCTTATCTAATTATGGTTTGTAAGGGATAATGTTTAAGCAAGCAGGGTCGTTATTCATTCAATCATTCAGTTGTAATGTCAAGTTCGTTATTGAAACTGGAATGCCCTCTTATTTTGGTACTAAAACATCAACCAACTTATGTTTATGTGAAAATTGGTTGTTTAGTGGCCCATCTGTGATTTTGCTCTGATATCGTCTTAATGTTTCACAGATATGTTCATAGCCTAATGTTTATATGATATTTCATTGGTGGATTACTTGATCATGTATTGTCTGGATCAAAATTGTTCCATCTAGTCTTTGAGAAAAAGTCACTCGGAAATCGCTTTAATAGTGATCTTTACTTTTCAGAACTTGCTTTTGTTTTGCTAATAAGCTAGGATTTCAATTTTTTTAGGACAACGATCAAACATGTGAATCTGTTATTCTCTCAAACTCTCATATAGGTTTTTGTTAATCACACATCGTCAATGCAACCAATCGTTTTTGCTTTCACTTCTTTTGCATCTTTTTACGCCAAATGTTAACTTCCACATCTCTAGCATCTTCAAAGGCTAAGGACAATGTTTGCGAGCCTTTGTTGGTTGCCTGATTATCCAATTTTTTGACTAGAGCCTGCCAAGGTTGTAAAAATCGGAACTCGGTCCGACTCGGTTTTGTTCCGGAAAAATGAGTACTCGGAAACTCGGAGAGTACTCGGAGAACAAATCGGAATTTTTTAATATTTTTTCTCATATATTAAATCCATTCATTCATATTTTAATGTACATGTGTTGAAATTTGGAATTTAATAGTAATATATATTATATATATATATACTAATAATAATTATTTAATAATATTAAAATCAATAGATAAACATTAAAAATACAAATAAATATAATTCGATTTAACTTCAAAATTCGGAACTCGGAACTCGGATCGGACGAGGGGTAAAAAACGAGTACTCGGAATGAGTACTCGGCTGATTCAGCTATTTTTAGAACCCTGGAGCCTGCTGAATGAACTCTTCATTCGAAAAGATAAGGTTTCGAATAAAATTGAATGCTTTCAAAAGGAAGCCATCGAAGCCTTTCCACAAAATGACAGAGTGATTGTCGATACGATGATGGGAATGGAAAACCAGAATGAACTGAACGGAGTTTTTAAATTATATCAAGGTGCGAAGTCCTTTACTTCTAAATTAGTTTCGTGTTTAATGAACTACTCTTAGCAAAATCGTGGTCTGTAATTCCCACCAAAAGACAAAAAAAAAAAAAAAAAAAGGTAAAAAGAAACCCATATTTAATCCGAGAAACTTATTTGTGAAATCTGATTTCCAGATAAACTGATCATATATCATTGAAATTTACAAGTCTTACTGATTTTCTAGAAGCAAAAATGTATCATATTTTTTTTCCTAATTAACTGAAATATTAAAAAATTAGCGAAATCGATTAAAATACATACAGATATTCTTGTGTTTCCCCTGTGCGGGGGATGACTAGCGGTGACCACAGATGAAAGTCGTACCTATTTCACCAAATCGACAACTAATTTTGTTCAACTAATTCACAAAAAAAAAAAAAAAAATGTTCAAACATGCAAAACTTCATCTTATCTTTCCAAAATCTCCGTAACCCAATTTATAAATAACAATTAATCATCGTATATTTTATAGTAAATTAAAAATAATAAAATTGTTTTGTTAAGGTTAACCATGGTTGTAAAAATCGGTAATCGGTATAAATCGATTGAGGTACCGATTTAAGATTAATCAAGTAATCGGGGATTAATCGGAAGGATTAATCGGAGTATAAATCGGATATTATAATAATATTTAATATATTAGTCTAATTTACAATTAAACATATCATTTTAAATAAATTCATATGATTAATCGGATTTCAAAAATCGAATCGATGGGTTACCTTACAGAGGATTAATCGGCTAAATATGAGATTTGTAGAACCATGAGGTTAACAAAAAAAATATTTTGCGAAAGGTGACGCCGTGACGTACACTCTAATTATTGGTGTGTGTATATTTTATGAATAAAATTACAAGTGCCCCATAAAGCGAAGCAACAAATACAGAGGCCAAGATTTGTTGACAAAAATATACATACACACATGTATGTATAACTGTAACCACACCTGCCGTGAATCATCGGAGTGAGTTATAGTAGTAGCATCTGTTTCTGTACTTGTACTATTGTTGTACTTATGTCTCCAGGTGGGGTCCACTTTTAACAGCCGTCTTTTTACGGATGCGAGCGCCTCTGTCACACATCATCTTTCTCCTGCCTGCCATAACCATTTTATAAACTTCTTGATTCGTAGTATTGAATGTTCTTCATTCCATGTATAGAGAAGCGTGCTTTTATGTACCACCCAATAGCTCGTTAGTAGATTTTTAGATGAACGAGTTACGAGTGGTTGGTTGTGATTTAATGCGATTGTATTTATTTATTTATTTGAAAATTGCAAAGATTCTGTAATATTAAATTATTTTTAAAAAAAAAGATTGAGAAAATCGAGGGGCTGGCTTTTACTCAGTATATAGAGGTGGATGGAGAGGAGGAAGAGGCTGTCTCTTTCCTACAACAACAGGAGGAGGAGGAGGTGGAGGTTCCAATGGAACAAGGACTTAAAGATTCCGATACCGGAGATCGGAATGATCATGATCATTCTGCTACTAATTATGTAAGCATTGAGATTCCGGACACCGCCCACCAGATTAGTCAAGGTCATCATTCTTCCTTCCTTCTTCATTTTTGTGTCTATTGTCCTTTTCTTAAAAACATTTATGTTGGTATTATATTTATCATTGCCTTTTCTTTATGTTGGTATTATAATTATCATTGCCTTTTCTTTCTTTCTTTTTAGTTTTTAGTAGTAAAATGTATTGTTGCATAATATGAATATTTGTTAACTTCTGGAGATCCCCCCCCCCCCCCACCACCACCATGAGTCTGGCTCTTTACGCGGTGTACATTCTATCCTTGTAAACCCTGCTTGTGAGTGGAATATAGTACTTTGGTCTTTGGTCTTTGGTTTATGTGTATGTACTAATTCGTGCATTTGAGTTTTTTTGTTAGCCTGATTTTTTTTTATATGTTTCTTTAACTTGTGATTATTAGAACAAAAATATTATGTTGTTTGATGTATGATTAATCCATTTATCAATTGTGATATAGAATAAGAGCTTGAAGATGAACTGCATTAACTGGAGAGGAAACCGAGAAATACTGAATGAATATTCATAGTGATAGAATGAGCTAAATTTTACATTCATACCTATATATAATCTCTGTATATTGCCACAACTGCCTAATTCTCCAACCACCTCCTACCAGCTAATCCCAACTTGATACCAAATGGATTCTAAGAGAATTAGTATATGCTCTGAAAGAAATAAGTTTATTTACATTGTTGGAGAAACTTTATGTGCTTTGTGGAGGTTGTTATTAAGATGCTTTGGAACTTAACAAGTATTTATGTTGACATCCTGGAAGTGAATGAACAATCTTGAACATCTACAATGTAATTATTGTGGTGTCAATGGGAGCTGGGGTGCTGGCCAAGTGCCCAGGAGCACATGTAGGTAGATGATGCATAAACAGCTTGTGAGCTACTGTATGACCCAAGCATCTAGGCAGTAGTTTGGCGGCACCTAATAGCTTGATAGAGTACATAAAACTAGAGTTTCTAGAAATAAATACTTATAATATGTGGCGAAAATAGGGTTTTAAAACTAGGAGATACTGTATATGTCTGCAGATTCCATGAATGTTCTATTTGTGAATCAATCTGTGGATTATCTGCATGATATGAACTTATAGTGGACTTTAATATCAGAGCTCACTAAAAGAGGTTTGATTCAGGAAGCTTGTCAAACTGAATATCAGCCTGTTGTCACCGGATTGGCAATGGTATAAGGTGAGTTTGGGTGCTGATCTGATTTGTTTTATGGCAACATAGTTGTTCCTTTGTTGTAAGTTGCCTGGTGCATTTATTCAATAATCAATATGTACTTGATTTTTAATTGTTTGAAGATCAATTTCATTGTGCACGAGTAGATGTTTTTAAATACAATTAAAGATTTCAAACATCCTGTCACCTAGATTTCAAACATCCTGTCACCCATATAATAATGGAACAGCAGTGGGATAAAGTTAGTCTATATATAAGGAATACTTTCGAAGAGGAGGTAGATATCTTCTCCCAATTCTTATTTGCGAATAGATTAGTCAAGGTCTTCCTTCCTTCTGTATTCACTTGTGTTATTGATTCTATTAAAATATAAGCTGTTTACCTAATACTAATAGTAATCGGATCTTTGTAGTTGTATGTGCATATAGGCTTGTGCTTTGGAATTTTCTCTAATCATGGTAGTTTTCGTGGATACTCAGTTTACGTGTTTTCCGAACAAGTCAGATCGATGGTAAAAAGTTGAATTTTGTCCATCTGGGTAGATAAGTTGTTCCTAAGATTAAAAAGCGTGCCTCATTATATAACTGAAGTCCATCATTTCTTATAATTTTTTTTACTCTTATCAAGTTGTTATTCGGTGAGTTGATTTGTGTTGCTGACTAGAGTTTGTTGTTATTGCGTAGTCTTAGAAATGTCTATATAAAGGATAGCGACTGGGTCAAACTGTACTGAATCCAATGTATTTTGCCTGTATTGCATTTTGTAGATTCATGGTTACAAGTGGGTTTTATTCTCACCACTGGTATCAACAGTGCTTATGTGTTAGGATACTCTGGTGCGGTCATGGTTCCACTTGGTTGGATTGGAGGAGTTGTTGGTTTAATTGCAGCCACGACCATATCATTGTATGCCAATGCTCTCATTGCCAAACTCCACGAATACGGGGGAAAGAGACATATTAGGTACAGGGACCTCGCCGGATTTATATATGGTACGCTTTACATCAATATCACATTATTTGACAGCTCATACTCAGATTATGGCTTACGTCTAGAATTGGGATTTTATTTTGCAGGTAAAAAAGCTTATTCACTTACGTGGGCGCTGCAATATGTGAATCTTTTTATGATTAATGTTGGATATATTATCTTGGCTGGTCAGGCTCTGAAAGTAAGTTCACTTGTGAACTGCAAACGTTTATAACCAGATAGTGAAAAGAATTTGTGCAAGCTTTTAACTTTTTAATTTTTGGCAATAGGGATTTTGTGCTGTGAGAGCTACCTGAATTGATAGTTTTAATATAGTAGAATAAGTATGAACAGGAAAATATGTGATTATTAGAATTATAAGGTCTAATATTATTCACTTTTTATATGCAGGCTATTTACGTCCTTTATACTGCTGACCATGTCATGAAACTCCCATACTTTATTGCAATAACCGGGTTTGTATGCGGCTTGTTTGCAATTTCAATTCCAAATCTATCAGCTCTGCGGTTCTCACTTGGATTGTCAACACTTTTCAGCCTGATATACATTGTCGTAGCAGTTGTACTGTCTGTTCGAGATGGTATGATGTCCAATCTTTATATTATAGTTTATATGTGATCTTCTTGCAAATCTGGTATCGCTTGTGCTTTTAGTTGATGCATTTTCAACATTAATGGTGGGGAAATGATCAATTTACTAGTTGTCACAAGCAAATGATATCATCTTTCTTACTGCTGCTCACATCTTCTATATATCCTTTCTTAAAAAAGAATTGGCTAGGATAAAAACATTATTTCTTCTATAAATACTAAGAGATAAAGTTGAGCTTTGTTGCACTTCCACAAAAGTTTTGGCAACTTTTGCCTCATTTTGAGGTTGCGAACTAGATATCTTAGGAATTGCTTCCCAGTATATTGGGAGTTCTGCCAGAAAACCACTCGAATGCTGACGTGATTCTGTTACTTGCAAAACCTAACCGTATTAGGAATATTTATTGGATACTTTTTGCCATTATACTCCAAGCTATACATGACTTTCAATCTCTGAATTGTTATTTGGTCTCTAGAGTATCTGTCATGAACCAAATCTTGGGTTTGCACGTCCAAGCTGACTTGTGTACAGTATTTTTGAAGTAAACACGCCCTTTTCTTGAAATTAGATAACAAGCAGACAAAATTGTCATCCCCCCGCTTTAGGGGTGTAATCGAGCCGAGCCGAGTCGAACCCTGCTAGGCTCGAGTTCGAGCTCAACTAAAAAGTTCGGGCTCGAGTTCGATCGAGCCTTCCATTTCAAGCTCGAAACTCGGCTCGTAAAAAGTTTGATATGTTCGAGTTCGGCTCGAAAGCTCGAATCGATTTCATCGAATATGGCAAATACTCGAATATGATCGGTTCGGCTCGAGTTCAGCTTAAGTTCGGCTCGAGCTCGACTCGATTAACTATATAAATTACTCCCTCCGTCCCACAATACAAGTCTCTTTTGAGGAATTTTTTTTCCCCATAATACATGTCCATTTTCAATTTTCAATGTAAATTTGTGATAATTTTCCTAAACTACCCTTTTTGAAAATTGTATAGCAATTAATGAGGAATGACCAATAGTATAAAATAACTAATGTTCTTAAAAGTCAATGCATTTATAATGGGCATAAGAGGAAATGTATTATCTAATTAATGTTTTCTTAAGATGCGTAATTTTTTCAAAAGAGACTTGTATTGTGGGACGGAGGGAGTATATAATAGGCTCGCAAACCTTACGAGCCGAGTAATTTGAAGCTCGAGCTCGGCTCGGTAAAGTATTCGAATAGTTCGAGCTCAAGCTCGGTTTAATTATTACCTAACCGAATTCGAATATTTAACAAGCCGAGCTCGAGTAGCTCACGAACAGTTTGTATCATTTACACCCCTACCCCACTTTATATTTACTTGTAAATGGCCAAAGGTTAAATGGTAGTAATGTCAAAGAGTTGTTGGAGTATCAAATATTGGATGCTACATTGGATGCTAAGCTACTCTCATTACTCTCATTATTATGTTCCTTCTTATCTTTATGTTTGTTCTATCTTTCCCTATATTAAGAGGATACTTCCTCCTATTGTAAACAAAACAATCTATCAATATATCTCTCTATATTCAGTCTAATACACAAAATGTGACATGGTATCAGAGCGGGTACGTAATCTGGTAGAAAGAACAGATTTTATCACCTGAAGCATCAAGTTTCTCAAGAGAAACTTCTGCCCAGTTTTTATTTATGCAGATTCTGTTTCCAGCAGAATTTTCTACCCAGTTTTTTATTTTCTGCAGATTCTGTTTTCAGCAAACCTTCTTGTAGTGTTGTTGTCTTGAATAATGGCAGTGGTAATGGGGTTGAAAACCCTTTAATAAGGTGGGAAATAGCTTAAAGGATTTTTTTGATATGGCCTAAAATGTACTGCGTGGTCGCGAAGTCGAGTCCCGGTATTCCCAAAAGACTCAATAAACTCAAGATCGGTCGATCCTAAAAATGGGTATAGTTGGACGTTGGACGCTCAAATTAAGCTCAAGGGTTACTAGTGTCCACTCTTCAATCCCAAGATAGGTCTTTCATCCGAAGATGGGATTTCGAGTAAGGGGGCGTGTCAAAAAGTTGTTGGAGTATCAAATATTGGATGCTACATTGTATCCTACATTGGATGCTAAGCTACTCTCATTACTCTCATTATTATGTTCCTTCTTATCATTATGTTTGTTCTATCTTTCCCTATATTAAGAGGATACTTCCTCCTATTGTAAACAAAACAATCTATCAATATATCTCTCTATATTCAGTCTAATACACAAAATGTGACAAGTAATAATCTGCATCTTGTCCTCTACATAATATTAGATACTACAGTTGGTATCATGAACTATGTTGGGCCAGATCTATAACAATAAATCTCCTCATAAATGAGTTGTCATAGTGTGTTTAATATCCAACATGCTGGCTTGTGTAAACATATTGCTTCAAAAATAGGAAATAAATATTTGCATAAAACTAATTAATATTAATTCCTGCTCTCCTGATGCCTATGATGTCGCTGCTAAGATGTCTATGAAGTTAACTAAAAGTTGGTTGCTGCCGCTCGTTATTCACTTGAAAATGTTTGCCGTTAAATAGAAATAGGTTAGAAATATTGTTATAAGTTATAACCTGGGAGATGTTAGTATGTCATTTATAACCTACAGATCAGGCATTAACCCATGACTCAGCAGCCTAGATTGATGCTTGGAGGTTGTAACATAACTTGAAAGGCCATTAACTGGTCCTGCATTAGATATTGCAGTTGTCAAGTAGGAACAACCTGATTTTCTTTTGAAGAGAACGTGTTTCTTGTCATTTTACATAGGCGGCCCTTGTGATTGCATATATATGTACTCATGTAGGGTATCTTTTATTAAGCTGGTCTGGCAATTCAGTGTATGCAAGGTTGAAAAGCTGGTGTTTTCTCCTAAACACTTGGCCATTATCATACTAATAATGTTTCACTATCCTTTGGTATTGGGGGAGTATCAATAATCGCATTCGGTGCAACTTTGAAAGGAAAAGCTCCTAATAACTTACCTATCATAGTGTAAAAAGATTTCAACATCTTTTAATGTTGGGAAAGTATCAATAACCGCGTTCTTGCAACTTCTACAGGAATTAAGGCTCCACCAAGGGACTACAGTATTCCAGGAACAGATACAAGCAATATATTCACAACAATAGGTGCAATGGCAAGTCTTGTTTTTGCCTTCAATACAGGGATGCTTCCTGAAATACAGGTACACCACAGGTCCAATAAGATTAATATATTTTGTTGACTTTTTGCAGTAACATACATTTGTAATAACTAATAAACATTATGCATCCAGTTCTTTTTTGCTTCAATTCCTTATCAAGTCCCTACAGTGTTAATATGTTGAGTGACATTGATGTTTTGGGGACCACAATCGTAGTTCCTATAACTCTCTGTTAGTATGGAAACTCCATTTTATAGGATAGCATGCTATTAGCATACATCTCTTTACAATATGCTTTTTAAATTGTTTCTCTTTGCAATAATTCCCACAACAATTCCACTTTGAAACTAAATATAAAAAAGTATTTGTGCTATTAGCAAATATTTACTTGTCATAATTCTTGGCAGTCAGTGTTCTAGTTCAGTAATTCACCTTAGAGAACCTTTAGGTCAAAAGGATTCTTGTCCGATGCAGTACACATTTGAGATGGATAGTGCACTTCGTGGTTTTCTATCATGGGTCTCCATTGTTTACTAGAGTGCTCAATTCACAGAAGTTGCGGTTTTGAATGTGTTCAATCTAACTGCTCCGATAATTTGCAGATTTAAAACTAAAAATTATAAAAGAGGAACGGTTTATTAACATCACAGATCCTGTAGATAGTAGGCTATCCTTATCCTTAATTATCATGAATCAGCTAGGCTCTTAATACCTTAATTTATCTCATTCCCCTTCACTTTAAATAGTTATCATGAGATTTTACGAAGTCACTTTTGACTTTTTCTAGTTTCTCATGACAGGCTACTGTGAAGCAGCCTGCTGTCAAGAACATGATGAAAGGTCTCTATTTTCAATTCACTGTAGGGGTTTTGCCATTGTATGCTGTTGCGTTCACGGGGTATTGGGCCTATGGATCCAGTGCATCATCCTATTTGCTCAATAGTGTTGGCGGTCCAGTTTGGGTGAAGACCGTAGCTAATCTTTCAGCATTCTTTCAAACTGTCATTGCTTTGCATGTAATCTTCATTACCCTTCCTTTTAACTATAGATAATCACATTTACTTATTCTGTCCTGTCTATGTAAATCTTTATTCATAAAGGGTAAAATAATTTGCTCCTGTTTGCAGATATTTGCTAGTCCAATGTACGAGTATTTGGATACCAAATATGGTATTAAAGGGAGTGCATTGGCTGCTCGCAACTTGTCATTTCGAATTGGGGTAAGAGGGGGATACATAGCTTTAACCACGCTTTTATCAGCTATACTTCCATTCATTGGAGACTTCATGAGCCTCACGGGAGCTATCAGCACATTTCCCTTAACATTCATCCTTGCAAATCACATGTACTTAAAAGCTAAGAAAAAGAAATTAACTTCTGTATCAAAGGTTTGGCACTGGTTCAATGTCATTTTCTTCAGCTGTTTGTCTGTGGCAGCAGCAGTTTCTGCAGTGAGGCTAATTGTTGTGGACTCCAAAGCGTATCATGTGTTTGCTGATCTATAGGGGAGATTGGATATAGTAGTATTGCCTCCATGTAACTGTGTAAATTCAGTATTGAATTTGAACATTAAGCTTGGAGCAGAAAGCTTTTTAATATAAAAGAAGCAAGGTCTTTAATTGTGAACTTTGTGCCTCTCATTTTCTTATAGCTTTCCGGTTTACATATAGCCTCATGATCTTAAACAGTAAATGGGAAAGTTCAGGCTTCCGTAAGGGTGTGATTATATCTGTTGATACACCGATAGTATCATTTCTAGTTTGTACTAGTTAAAAGTTTACAAATTCATCACTCCAACCAACGTCTTCCTTTTTCTTAACACAGATGAATCTTGAATTGCTAGAGCCAGAAACAGGTTACATTATAGGTAGCTATAGATATTTAGATAGCTGATATAACAATCACCATTGCAACTGGAAAAGTTGTCATCAGGTTCAATAGCTAATTGATCTAACAAGCTCAGTAATGGATTACTAGCACAGTGCAACACTTCATGATATGAATGAAAAGGCACATGAAAAAGTTGCAAATTGATCTAACGAGCTCAGTAATGAATGACAAGCACAATACAGTAAAACACTTGACGAATAATGAGTTTTCTTAAATGGTTAATGAGAAAACACATGAAACACTAGCAAATGATCTAAAATCTTTCCTTAACAAATAACAAGCACGGTACACCACTTTATGACTAATGGGCTCTCTTGGCAGAGCAGATGAAACACTTGAAGCGTACAGTCGGACCAACACAACTAATGCAGAGTTTTACCAGTGTGCTATCCCAGATTGTTGTTTACACTAGTTACTAGTATCATGGAAGATAAAAATCATATAAGATCAATCAATTAGTCATTTCTATGCATTTCACAGAGGTGAACAAGCAATCAAGCATCCATGTTGTACCCACTTGATTACTAGAAATTCTTGTGTTAATAAAAGCAAATTCTTGAGGACTTGAGGGGGACAAGACGACAAGTTACCAATAAAAACTAAATGCATGATTTGTTATTCTTAAATCTCTTGCAGACCACACATCCTCCCAGAATTGACTAATTAAATGCTCAAATTTCAAGCACCATCTTTTAACACCAAAATCTTTCTCCACGCATATGGTGATATGGGAGGAGGAAAAGAGCCAGCCGAGCTAAATTACGTATACACCGTATTGGCCAGCATCACACTGAAAAGAAAACTGATATTGAAACACAAAATTTATATATTAAACTTGTGCTCTCTTTCTTTCACAAGCTAAGAATGGTCATATTGTTCTTTGGTGGGCTTGCAGATTAGTATCGTAACTAGAGAAACATGACTGACAATATCAAAATCCCAATAACCGCAAAGCATTAAAGTTGGTGCATAGGAATTGACCTAGAAGTCTCAAGCGTACAGAAGGGACTTAACAAGCAGTGAAATCTTTGTTTAAGCAACAGACAAATGGCTAACATTGGATAAAAAGGTGGAAACTATGATAGTTTGTTCATATTCAAGAAAATCTTTCGTCAGTATGTTTTTGTTTTAAACAGCAATAAGCCAATAACAAACAATACTAATACATGTTACTTCCACAAACATATCTTACACAGGTGAAAAAAGTCCTAGCAAAAGGACCCGCTCCAAAACAGATCAGCCAGAAACTAGCTTCACAACAATGCAAAGGGAGTTGAGTATTATCAGAAGCACTCTCAAGTACTGCGTTGCATATATAAGACCAATAAGCTGCCCCTTGAATGAGTTTCTCCTTACACCTGAAAATTCCTGGAAGCTCCACCCTCTAGGTATTAAAAAGCGGTCCTCGTTTAATATTGCTAGTGCATTTGCAAGAAGCAGACAACCCTCCAGCAGCGTCCACAAACCCATATCCTACAAAAATAATGAGTAGGTAATCACAAATGCTCAAGTGATGTGTGTCGTCTCCCAGGAATCAGGATAGTATAATATGAAAAGGAAATTAAAAAAAAAAGGTAGGCTGCAAGTAAATCTTTTTAAAGACACAAACCTACCACTTAAATACACTCACACAGACAACCGACACAAATCAAGTGCTAAAGCATGAAACTTCTAACAGATTTTATGTTATGTGGTAATACTAAGCTACCATTACAGTAAAATTATTTCAACTGCAGTTGGATATAATTCACATGTATTTCAGAAGTAACAGAAGTACGAAAAGAAAAATTACTAATGTTGTAAGATGGACAACAATTCAAAACTTCGATAAACATGGTCAAGCCACAATCATTATTTAGTGCACAGGTGAATGTGCATAACATAACACATTGTCATCATAAAAAGCCTAGCATGATTAATAGTTACCGACTAATTGCTGGAGTCAAACTGTGCATCTCCTTGTTCTGTATAGTTCCCAATTCCAACAATTAACCACACACCTTTTCACTTATATGTTCAAAGAAACCAATTTTAACAAAAAAAGAATGCATCAACACTTAAATAATTCTTGATTCTTGTAATTAAAAACCACCCAAAAAAGTTGAATCTTTCTGATTGCAAGGCACAATTAGTTAATGACAAACACTAATATGAACAAAACCAAGCATTATAAACCAACTTCCCCCTCACCCATTATTAAAAACTTAACAAAGATTAAAACTTGCAACAAGGCAAAAAATAATAGTTTCCATTATTTAACTAAAACTGTCCTGTCCTTATACAAAGAGATTATACAAAATACAAATACTGATCTTGTAATAGAGAAAAGACCCAACATTTCTGTGGCAATAAATATACATACATGTTTATATAACTTAATACCTGAGAAAGCTTCGTGTGGGTGGCCTGAACAATCCCCTTGGCTGGCTTGGATCACAGAGATGATGGAGATACCTTAAAATCAAGAACCGGTTACTTACTTTTTGCCTGATGATGTTAGTTAATCTGTACATTCCCAAAACTACCCCTGGACATCAAATGTAAACAAAATTATTTATTCGGGATTAACTTTTAATTTATTAATCAATAAATTTAATATATTTTCAATATATTTTTTCCTTTTTGAAATATATTTTCAATATATTTAAAACATTACTTTTACTATGAGGGGATTTGATTCATCATGATTAATTAGTGGCTAAAGGACAGAAATATTATATTAAGAATAGGCTATTACCAAAATACCTGGCGCGCCGAGTAGTTACCAATTATACCGTTCTTTTACGCATTCTTCAACACAGTAATAGCTGTTATGCATTTTCGAATAGCATAATATTTGTATTTCATTTTACCCACATTTTATTACGCATTTGCAGTGAGTGTAACAACCAGTTACGCATTTTCCGGCTGCATAATACACATATTTAATTATTACAGAATATGTTACGCATTTGGCAAGGGTGTAATAAACTGTATTACGCATTTCGACACCGGGTATCAATTTATTTCCACTTGTCTATTAAATTTATTGGGCCTGTTACGCATCTTTCATCTGGGTCAAGGTTATTACGCATTTTTCATTGGGGTAATATGTATTTATAGAGTAAAGTGCACTTTGTGTACCTGCACTTAGGCCTTGACACCACTTGCAATACCCAACTTTAAATTCGAGCTTTTGCAATACTGTAATTGTTATTTCGTTACAGTTTGTGTACTTCCGTCTGTCTGACGTTAACGACGTTAAAAAACTAGGGCTATCTCTGTCTTTTCTCATTCATCCTCAATAACCACTTGACATTTACCCATAAAACTCACATTAACAGGAATCAATTCGTTCTCAACAAACCCATTCCGTTCATCACTCCATTCTCCAATACTCTGTCATTTCTCCATTTGCATCGAACGGAATGGGTTTGTTGAGAACGAAGAACTTTAAATTCGAACACATAAACTCTAAACTCGAGCACATAAACTCTAAAACGAAGAACTTAGAAACGCAGCAACAAACAACAACTCGGCAGAGACAGAGAAAGATTCAATCAATCCGACAAACCAGTACAGACTAATACAATACAACTAAGCAGGCTATTAACGAAAACAACGAGACCAAAAACCAAATTCGGCGAAAATCAAATCGACAACGAACTCAAACGCAAACTGCAAGAAGTACAAATACTTCGACTAACATGAACTCGATAGAAACTCTGCAACCAGCGAAATACAACATTCCCAAAATTTGGAAAACCAGACAAACGAGACATTAGCACTACTCAGAATAACAGTCATCTTAGCATCACACCGAACAATCTACGCAAAGGGCTCGACAAAAGACAGCACAGCAAACCCGCATCGACAACTACAATGAAGCAACTCGTATTCAATCTGCAATCGACATACACGAACCCAAACATGACTAAACAAAACAAGATTACAAGCAGCAATTTAACAACTCGAACTCAGCAAAAACAGACTGTAATTTAATAGAAATATTAAAACCAAAAAAAACACAGCAGCAAAAGGGGAGATGGGTTTTATGTTGTATGCGTGTAAGAGATAGAGAGAAAGAGGGGGAGGGATAAGGAGAGGAAAGGAAGTAGATTAAACAAAGAAAAGACAGATATACCCCTAGCTTTTTAACGCCGTTAACGTCAGGCAGACGGAAGTACACAAACTGTAACGAAATAACAATTACAGTATTGCAAATGCTCGAATTTAAAGTTTGGTATTGCAAGTGGTGTCAAGGCCTAAGTGCAGGTACACAAAGTGCACTTTACTCTTAATTTTTTTTCTAAATATATATTTAAAAACATTATTAAAAAAATGTATAATTAAAAAATGTATTAATTTCGTTATTCGAAAATTTCTAAAACTCAAAATGTAAAAGTTGAACCCCAAATGTTAACCGTTGAACCCCCTAATGGAATACAGTTTAAAAATAATATTTTAAAAAATGAATGTTTTAATTAGTCCGGCGTCCTGATTTTTAAACGCTAACGCGTTTAAAAATCAGGATAAATTAGGGTTTTGGGTCTAGGGTTTTGGGTTGTAAACAACCCTAAATCCTAAGTCCGTATAAGGTTTATTCGTCATTCCGAATATTTCTAAAACCCAAAATGGAATTGTTGAACCCTAAAGGTTAACCGTTGAAATCCCGAGGAAATACAGATAAAATTTAAAAATTTTAATTAAAAAATTGAATCCGGTGGCCTGATCCTAAACCCGAAACCCTAAGTTTGTATACGGTTTATTCGTCATTCTGAATATTTCTAAAATTCGAAATGGAAAAGTTGAACCCCAAAAGTTAATTGTTGAACCCGTAAGGGAATAAAGATAAATTTTAAAATTTTAATTAAAAAATTTAATATTTTTAAACCCCAAATATTGGAACCCGTTGAACCCATTATTATTTTAATACTAGCATTTTGCCCGTACTTCGTACACGGCATCTTATTTAATTTAAAAATGATAATACCAAAAATTTAGCAAATTTGATTGATTTCTTAAGAAATCTTATTTAATTTAAATTGACAATACCAAAAATTTAACAAATTTGATTGATTTCTTAAAAAGATATTGTATGCAAATATATAAATAATCAATTTTTATAAAGATATTATATACAGTTATATAAGTATTTAATAAAATAATGATATGCTAAAACTTATATAAAAAAGTAGCATACAATTCTATTTTAACAATGTTGAAAATTTATTTAATCCATCAAAATATGCAATAAAAGTATTAAGTATTTTTACAAATATTGTTCTCAAATTTAAAACAATAATAAATTGTCTTCATTATTCAAATGCGGAAATGATAATTCATTCACCCCCAATGGATCCAAAACATTAAATGGTTCCAAAACATTAAACCTCATATAATATCAAGAACATATTATATTAACTATGAGACCTCATAGTTAATATAATATGTAAATGTTGCAGAACAATGAGACCACATTTCAAGCAATTTTTAATTTTTTTTTGTTAATTTTTTTTATGAATGGATAGAGGGTAGAATTATAAGACTTTTGTGTGAAAATGCCCCTAGCGGGGCCCTTTAAAATAGCTTGAAATGTAGCGAATATGTGTGTTCTCACTGTTCTCATTTTAATTTTTTTTGTTAATTTTTTTTATGAATGGATAGAGGGTAGAATTATAAGATTTTTTTTGTGAAGATGCCCTTAGCGGGGCCCTTTAAAATAGCTTGAAATGTAGTGAATATGTGTGTTCTCACTGTTCTCATTCTCACCAGAGCGTGACCATTAAACTGTATTAGTAAATTCATGTATGAAAATACAATGTATAAATTTTATTAATAGAGATTCTTTTATTAAAAATAAGTAAATTACACAATTAAATAAGCAAACCAAAATATCATATAAATATTCTAGTAGATTTATAGTTTATGTTCAAATTAAGGTCTTTCAACATGGCTCTCGTTTTCTGAAATTGTTGAATTTTTATTTTATTGACTTCATTATATTAAAAGTATGTTCTTATTGAAACGAATATAATAATTGGAATTTGAATATATTTTTAAACTACTTATTTTGATGGGTTGTTAATTTTTTTGTGATCAACTTAGAGGGGTGACCAAAAATAAAATTAATTGGAATACATAAACCCATTACCCACGTTATGATAAACAATCCTATAAAATGGAAGTTGCTTATGTGGTTCAGACTTGTTAATTACTTCAATACTTCATTAGCTTGATCATCATGTGAACCATCTTTCTTTTTATCACTTATGTTGCTGCTATGTAGTCTATCTGTAACTAACATCTTTCTTTTTATCACTTATGTTGTTGCTATGTAGTCTATCTGTAACTAAACATCTCTCTCTGCTTGTAATCTATATTTATAAATGCAAACTTCTTCTTGTATTGTATTTTGTTTTCAATATTTAAAATTATGTAGCTGGAGGAGAAGAGAAAGGTTGGAGGTGCAATCGTAGTACTACAACATTACTGAAAATAAGTACAATATCATAATAGAATTTTTTGTTCCAATCTAAATTCGGTCGCTCCAAATGCTGTGTAATGACAAAAACGGGCATTAATTAAAGAAATAAAGAAGATTAAAAAAATGAAGGATAATACTGTTTACCAAAAACACAGGTCTCCTCAAGAAGCTCACTTATTCACTTTTATCTTCAAATAATATATGATTACAAATTATAACAATCACATTTTCCACTACCTATTTTCTCTCAAAAAGCAAACTAAACTGAAAAAGGGAAAAGTTAGTTCTTTTATATTTTAATATGGAGCTCAAGTGAAAGTGCTAAATATGAGATCATATATGAAGTGAAATTGAACGCGAGTAAAGAAGATATTTAGAGCATAAATAAGAGCAATGTTGCCTGACCCAGAGGGTGAGGCTTGTGTTAGCTTCTAAGTATGTTATTCCATAGTCCCTTCGGAGACATCCGATAATAAGTATGCTATTCCATAAGACCTTCTGGTACGTAGCATGTCTACCCCATGAACCTTAAGTTGAACAAATCCATAAAGAACATAAATTTGCTTGAAAACAAAATAATGTCTATAAGTATCAAATTGAGTCCCAAGATTATTTACAAATAACATGGTCTGTACTGTGTCAATGTTATTAACTGGTAATCTTTCCAACTATCTTTGTCATTATGACATGTAAAATCGAAAATTGAAAGGCCAAGCAAATATTTTAAAGGTACATTTCTGGTGTCCTGTATATTATTATAACATCGGGTAATTCATTAAAACTTTAATTCTTAAATTCCAAACCAAAATCAAAACCAAACAAATATTATCTTGTCTAATTTTTAATACTGTGAAATCAATAAAAACTTAACTCTTATGGTCAAACTAAAAACCGGAACCAAACATATATGACCCGTACGGAGGTCTAGTACACATACCTTAACCCTACTTCAGGGGGTTGAGATGTTAATTTGGTGAAAACCCCAGCTTTCAAATTTGAAAAGTGCAAACATGCGTCAAAATCCAGCAGCGTGAAGATTTGAGCGGCTTGGACTTGAAGGTGAAAAGTGACAGAGATAGATTTGAGTAAAGACAAAAAGAAGAATCAAAGAAATAAAGAAAGATAAAAAAAATAAAGGATAATAGTAGAGGTTTAGATTTTGGTCAATCCAATTGGGTTACTCCAAATGTTGTGTAATGACAAAAAATAGTATATGTTTAGATTTGGGTCGATCCAATCTAAATTGGGTCGCTCCAAATGCTGTGTAATGGTAAAAAGGGGCATCAAAGAAATAAAGAAGTTTAAGAAAATGAAAGATAATAGTATCGTTGACGGAATTCGAACCTTGAAATTTTAGTAAATAAATTTAATCATGTAACAATTTTAATCATTAGATATAACCGTTCTAATTTTAACTAAAAATCTAACGGATAATATTTGTTGTATACGAATTTTTATTATATTTTGTTAGTGGTTAGAAGATATGATGTCATATTTTTGGATATGTATTAATTATTGAAATATTATGTTTTAAATTAAAAGTCAACTTTTTTTAATTAGAGAGAAAAAAATTATTGATTGGAAGATATGATATTTTAGGTATTTATTAAAGGTAATATCATCAATTATAAGTAAACATCTTTTAATTGAAAAAGGCAATCAGCTAATTGTCATTAATTGTATTATTAATAATAAATGAAGGATAATAGTAGAGGTTTAGATTTGGGTTGATCCAATTGGATCGCTCCAAATGCTGATTAGAGATAAAAAAAATATTGATTGGAAGATATGATATTTTTGGTATTTATAAAAGGTAATATCATATAAATTATAAGTAAACATCTTTTAATTGAAAAAGGCAATCGGCTAATTATCATTAATTATATTATTAATAAAAAATGAAGGATAATAGTAGAGGTTTAGATCCCCTCGTTTCTCCTTTATATAAGTATATAATAGTTCTAATTTTAAACAAAAAATCTAACGGATATTATTCGTTGTATACGAATTTTTATTATATTTAGTTAGTGATATTTAATTTTCACTATTAGTAAAATTTAAAATGCAATTGAGTTGTATATTTAATTTTCTCGATTAGTAAAAATTTAAAATGCAATTTAGAGAAATTGATAATTTTAATATGTTTTACTTGAAAACAGAAATTGATTAGTTATTAGGAGAAATTTTATTTATAATTAAGTAAGGGTAATTAAGTAACAATAGGTACCGACCGACCAACCAACCGACCAGCACCATATAATTGGAAACATATAGATTTTAGCTAAAGGAAATAGAAAAGGTAGCGTTTTTTTTAAAGAAAATTGATTATTTTAATATTTTTACTTGAAAAAGAAAATTGATTAGTTATTGGGAAATTGTTTATTTATAATTAAGTAAGGGCATCATTTAATTGGAAAAAAAGAGATTTTAGCTAAAGAAAATAGAAAAGGTAACGTATTTTAGAAGGAAATTGATTATTTTAATATGTTTTACTTGAAAACAGAAATTGATTAGTTATTAGGAGAAATTTTATTTATAATTAAGTAAGGGTAATAAAGTAAAAAAATAGGTACCGACCGATCAACCAACCAACCGACCGACCAAACTTTCAATGTTTTAAAATGAAATTTTAAAGGTAAGGATATTGAAATTGTATATTTAGTTTCCTCGATTAGTAAAAATTTAAAATGCAATTTAGATATTTACTTTACTTCATTAGTAAAGATTTTATAGGTAAAAAATAATGAAACTATATATTTAGTTTCCTCTATTAGTAAAGTTTTAAAATGCAATTGAGATTTTTTTTAATCATTGGAATTATTAATTCAAAAATTTGAGAAAATTAAAAAAATAGAACCGAGCTATTCGATGCACGGATTTTTTTTAAATATTATATGAATTTTTCATTAATTTAAGTTAATTTTTTTAAAATATAAATTTGGGAGGCTTAAATTTTTATATAAGATGATTTGATAATAATTATATAAATGTTATCCGTGATATTTCTAGAAAATGAGGGATTTTTGTTTAAAAAAATATAGAAAAAATGATAGGTTTTACTTGAAAAAGGTAATCGGCTAATTATTAGTATTTATATAATTATTATTTTATTTCATTACATAGAAGATGATACGTTTTAGATAAAAAAAAAAGGTAATCGCTTAATTACTAATATTATAAGATTATTAGTTTATTGTATTAAACAGAACCATCCGTGATATAATCGGAAAAAGAGAGATTTTAGTTTTTAAAAATAAAAAGGTAACTCGAAAATTAAAAAGATGACATAATTTATGTGAAAAAGGTAATTGATTAGTTTATAGTAATTATAATTTAATTATGTTATTTTACTAAATAAAATTGCTCATAGTTTTTAGAAAATGAGAATTAATGTTGCCCATGAAATTTCTAGAAAAAAAGGGAATTTAATTAAAAAAATATAAAAGATGATACGTTTTTGTTGAAAAGGTAATCAGTTAATTATTAGTACTATAATATTATTATTTTATTTTTACTAAATATAATCGCTCGTGATATAATTGGAAAAATTGAGATTTTTGTAAGAGAAACGAAAAGGTAACGTGTTTGAAAAAGGTAACCGTACATGATACAATTGGAAAAAGAGAGATTTTAGTTAGAGAAAAGAGAAAATATAAGTATTTTGGCTCAAAAGGTAATTGATTAGTTAATACTAATTATAATATAATTATGTTATTTTATTAAACAAAATTGATCGTAGTTTTTAAAAAAGGAGAAATTTTAGTTAGATAAAATGTAAAAGATATTGTATTTTACCTAAGAAAGAAATTATTTAGTTATTGAAAAATAGAAAAGTTAATATGTTTAACCTGAAAAAGGAAATTGATTAATAAAGGAGAAATTTTAGTTAGATAAAATATAAAAAATAGTGTATTTTACCTGAAAAAGGAAATTATTTAGTTTTTGAAAAATAGAAAAGATAATATGTTTAACCTGAAAAAGGAAATTAATTAATTAGTAGGATGGAAATTTTAGTTAGATAAAATATAAAAGATATTGAATTTACATGAAAAAGGAAATTATTTATTTATTGAAAAATAGAGAAGATAATATGTTTAACCTGAAAAAAGAAATTAATTAGTTAGTATGATGGATTTTATTTGAGTAAGGGTAAATAAGTAAAATCAATAGGTACCGTACCGATCGATCGACCAAACTTTTAATGTTTCGGCTTTTATAATATAGTATAGATTTTATTAGTGGTTAGAAGATATGATGTCATATTTTTGGGTATGTATTAATTATTGCAATATTATGTTTTAAATTAAAAATCAACGTGTTTTAATTAAAGAGAAGAAATTATTGATTGAAAGATATGATATTTTAGGTATTTATAAAAATTTGAACCTTGAAATTTTAGTAAATAAATTTAATCATGTAACATATTTAATTATTAGATCTAACAATTCTAATTTTTAACTAAAAATCTAACTGATATTATTCGTTGTATACAAATTTTTATTATATTTTGTTAGTGGTTAAAAGATATGATGTCATATTTTTTGTTATGCATTTAATGCATTTAGTAAATATATTAAATCATTAGATCTAACAGTTCTAATTTTTAACTAAAAATCTAACGGATATTATTCGTTGTATAGAAATGTTGAGTATTGAACACGGTAAAAGAATACAGAGGGGGGGGTGAATGGATTCTTGAACTTTTCTTGGATTGAGTCTGTGTAGCAGATAAGTGCCTGTGTGTGCAGAAATTAAGGTGCGGATAAATAAACAACACAAGACACAATATCACTTTAATCTAATGTATATTAGATAAAGGTTGCTACAATCTGTGAATACAAATGGTAGTATTCTCAGCTTCGTTTTTCTCAGAGAGATATAGCTTATAGTGTATGAAAAACTTGACTCACAAAGTTACTAAGTTATGAAGTGAGGCTGTGTCCTTATAGAACATGGATACAGCCTGCTTACTACAAATAAGATAGCTAAAACACATTACTTTCTAGTCTGTCTATCCTTTTTGAGTAAGTGTCCAAACGGTTACAGATTTGACTTTGCAAAGCCTGTTTAGATCCACTTCTTTAGCTCCTTGTCTCTTCTATATCTCTCCAAGCTTCCTTGTAGGCTTTCCAGAGCACGTTACAGGTTGTGGTCCATAAAGTGCATTGGCTTGTTGCAGGTTTCTGACTTGTACAATTTCTTCAGTATTTTGTCTCCAAGAATGTATTCGAGAAGTGACTAAGTAAGTGATTCGAGAACTAGAATTGACTTGATCGATAACTCTGAGTTCTCGAATACTGTTATAGTGACATATCGAACCACTTCTCGAATAGCTCTTTTCCATCAGGATTCCTTGAGTTGTCGAATAGAGCATTTGACTTATCGAATCCTCGAGTTGTCGAATAGCTTTCTGAGTCTTTGAGATATCGAATGGAACTTTGACTAGTTGACTCTTTGAGAACTCGAATACCATCTTGACTTGTTGACTTCTTGAGTTCTCGAATAGAGTAGTAGACATATCGAATCCCTGAGATATCGAATGAGATATCGAACAGTGTATTCAGAGATATCGAATAGTGTCTTGAGATATCGAATCTCTGACTTCTCGAATGCTGGACTTCTCGAATAGACAAATATACTTCTCGAATTGGTACTTAGGCAAATTCTTCATTTCTTCAAATCCCAACTGTGATTATTTGGCAGTCTTTAACTCCTTGCTTGAGGCATGAACCATGGAACTTCTTTCAAGCATTATTCTAGACTCTATTTGTACAGTTACACAACTAGGATTTGATGCCTATTACAAGTACAATACAAACAGAAACTCTACAACTAGAGGTTCCCTCAGTTAAGAGGTCATGTAAGTAATGCAAAGCATTACAAACAATTAGGCTTGTTATTAGATGTATACAGGCATGCCTCTGTAACTAACAATCTCCCCCAAATTGTGAGTGAGACCCTTAGTCACAATTTCATGTCTGATAACAAGCCTAACATACATTAAAGATAAAACTTTTAAAAGTACAGGTATGTGATTTGATTGAACACATAAATGAAATTACAAGATAAATACTTCTTACAGTATGATGAGGTACTAGCCGTTTTCTTTTGATTGCATCTCCATTGCCTTGGCTTGTAGATCATCATATGCTTTCTGTTTCCTTTCTTTCCCCTTTCTTGCAATCTCATCTACTGCTCTCATGATTTCTTTTCATCCTTGTCCCCCTTTTTCTTCTTATCTTCATCACCCTTATCTCTCCTGTGATGTCTTCTCCTCCCATCACCTTTGTCTTCAGAATCATCATCCTTATTTCTCCTAGGTTGAGCCATCTCTGGAATTTCACCAGTTGCAATATAGGTTCTGAGGATATGCAGTGCCTCAATTTCTTCAGCATTTCTGGCTCCAACCTTCTTCTGTAATTGATCAATGATAGCAATGATCAGTCTGTGATTTCTGGAGGTGAGATCATGAGGAATGACCAATTGCTTGATATCTTCAATTCTGGTACCAGACTGATAAATAATTGTCCATGGCTTCTTGATCACTTCTGGTAGCCTTGTAGGTTGACCATTCCTCAAATCATCAAACAGACTCTTGCTGTTCTCATTTTTCTTCTCAATGATCTCAAGTATGGCATCTATCTCTGAGTGCTTTAGGTCTTGTAGAGTCTGGTATGTTAGATGCCATATCTTTAGTTTGGAAACCATCACTATCTCCTTGACCCATATATTGTTGACTTTCTTGGGGATGACAGTGATGTAGTCTATCTGCTTCTTCACCTCCCTCAGATAAAACTGAGTGTCACCAACCTGTTCCCTTATGGCTTTCAGAAACTCCAAGAAGGCTTTATCATGATAGTCATTGGAGTTAGCAACTTCTTGTAGCTTGGCCTCAGTAACAACTTTGACTTCTACAGGCTTGGCACTCTCAGATATAGAGATTGGAGGTTTGTCAGATGGCATACTCCCTGCAACCACTGTGGTAGTTATGGATTGCTTTTGTCCTCCAGGAGTAGTGATGTGCACAGTTGGTAAGGTGACAACTGGCAAGATAGATGGAGGCTCATCTACTTTGGCTTTTCCCTTGCCAGGCACATTTGCTAGAGACTTAGAAGCCCTTTGTTGACCACCTTCTTTGATTATTATGCCTTTCTCTCCCTTTGTCTCCCCCTTTGAATTTGAGTTCCTAGCCTTCTTCTCCCCCTTAGGCTTGTTGTCAGGCACAGAGGCTGTAGAAATATCCTTTGGGAGTGAAGATTCATCAGGTAGAGGGAGACCCATATGCCTCATCATTGCTGCTAACATGGATTGTTGATGCAGAAGGACATCAGCTGTGGTGGATGCTTGAGTGTCCAACTGATCATTTAGCAATGCAACCTTTTCTGTGAGATGAGCATTGGTCTTGGTGAGAGTAGCTACCTCCTGCTCAAGAGTGTTGACCTTAGTGAATAACTCATTGGCCTTGAAGCCAGATAAAGATTGATCCTGCAGCCTCTTCACTTCATATTTAGACAATTCATGCACAGGGACATCAGTCACTAGTCTATCTCCATAAAGATTTTTGAACATTATCCTCAGCATGGCATTGGCATCTGTAGTCTGGTCAGATAGATTCTGAAATTGATGCCCCAGACCTGTGACAGCATCTTTTAGCACAGCCAGCCCATTGTCCACCTGAGTGCAGGTAGAGTTGCAGTGTTTGATGTCCTTGAACACACTGTCCAATTGAGGAAATTTAGCATCAAAGGCCCTCTTGACTTCTGCTACTGAAGTGGCTGTCTTATCACACACCCTGTTGACTTCAGTTTTGACTCCCTTGCCAAGATAGTGTGCAGCCTTGAGGAAACCCTTGTAGGAGTCATTTACAGCTTTATACACTTCACCAGGTGACAGGGATTTTGCATTGGAGCCCAGTGAAGTGATGTATTCCTCCCTGAGATACTGAAGTGCTTCATCGAGAGTAATATCATATTTTCCTTGCAACCAGGCATCTATGTTGCCATCTCTCTCAGCATCATCAATGATCTTTGACTTCTGCACTTCCACATCATCCCTATGGCATAACAGAATAGCCTCATAGTCTGGATTGGGCATGTCTGCAGTGAGAAGGTGCTGAGCAATCTTTGTGAACTCAGGAATCTGATCCACAATTAAGCTTTGAAGTGCTTCAACCGTCAATTGTTGTGGAACAGACCCTGATCCTGAAGCACTGTCATGTTGCACAGGCTTCAGCCATGTTGACATGAAGTCAGAGCTAGAGCTAGGCAAGCTAGTCTCCTCAGTTACAGATGCAACTTCTGTAACCGGATGGATTGACTCTACTACTGGTGTCACCACAGAAGTGGGATGAATTACACCAGCAGTTGACACAGGCACAGAGTCTCTAGTAAAAACTAGGGGAACCTCTGTGTTTGTGATGGTGTCATTAGGATATGCCTCAGCATGCATTCCCTCACCATCTAAATGTGGGTTCTGAGTGGTGAACAAAGTGTCATGCACTAAGTCACTTGAAATTATTGGCTCATCAAGCGAAAAGGATTCTTGATGATCAATACCTTGCATCTCAGTTGTCTGAGTTGCAGGTTCCAAAGAAATTTCAGAGTTAGATTCTGGAAGAGAAGTGTGGTTTAGAGTAGATTTTGGCAACTCCCCCTGAAAGATAGAGGGAGTTTCAAAAGTGATGTGCTCTCCACTCAGTGTTGTGCCAGCCTTATCACTCCCATGTGCTGACTCTATACAAGAGGGTGCATTGGGGAGAATGCTTGATTCTATAGGTGCACCCTGTTGAGAGGATACACCTAGTGAGCTGTGTGCCCCTGATTTTACAACTTCAGCCATTTGTGTGACTGAAGAGGTGGTCTTAGTTTTCTTCTTCTTTGTTCTGTGTAAGGGTAACTCAGATTCCTCACTTCCTAGACCTAATTCAACAGCTAATGCTGCTTCAGACAAGATATTTAAAGGTGCAGACATTACTTCCTTTCTCTTCTTTTTACTAACATCACCCTTTTGAGAGGATGATGCAGTTGGCTCAGTAAGAGGTAGAGTGTTTGGTTGAGAGGGTTGGTTAGCAGGCCCTGGGTTAGCATTTTGTTCTACTTGCTTGGGCTGTGCTAACTTAGATTTTGCATCAAATGTTGGCATGTTGTGGGGGTAAGTCCTAAACAAACTCTCCATATGGGGAGTTATGTTCAGTCTTACATCCACATCATTCCTAGTTTCCAAGTTACCAAAAATGAGTTTGGTCATGGACTTAGGATAGCCTATTTTATTTTTATCAATCCCAGGCAATTCAATCAATGAAGCATTTTTATAATTAAGTACAGATTGAATAAAGCGAGGGAAGAAAATATCAGTACCTCTCTTGGTTGTGTTCTTACCAAGTCTCCCATATAATTCTTGAAGTATGATTTGGCCAACATCTATCTTCTTTCCATAGGCCAAAGCATATCCAATTTGCTGCACAGGTGCACTGATTTGATCAAAGCTTGATTTCCTGGCAGTGAAGACTTGGAGAAGAGTTGCAAACACATAGCTCCACTCCTTTCTCAGATTCTTTCTGTTTAGCTTTCCAAGGTTAATCCCATCTGAGTAGTTTATGAACTCAAAGAATTCCTCCAACTCTACGTTAGTGGCCATTCTGTCAAATGACTCTTGTTGTAGTCCTAGTGCTTGGTTCATGTCTGCAGTAGTGATAATGATTTCCTTATCTTGAACCTTGCAGTAGATGACATAGGAAGTGATTGCGTTTTCCAGGGCTACAACCTCCACAATAGCAGTACTCCAGAATTGTTCCAGAATATCGAGATACAGAGTTGGGTTGGCAGAGAGTGCATCCTTGATATATGACTCAGCCATCCATTTCACAAAGCACTTGAAATTTGCATTGGGTGCTTCAACATCACTAGTGAGAGCGATGAAGTTGGTGTTGAACTTTACTGTTGCCATTTGTGTAGAAGAGAGAAAAGAAATTGAAGGTTGAAGAAGAAATTTGGCTTTTCGTAGCTAGGGTTTCAGGGGTTTAGAGAGTGTAGATGCTTGAGAAATCGAATGAAATGAATCGAATAGATGTGAGATTGTATAAGTATGAAGTACTTGAATTGTCGATTAGCAGACTGTTTTGTATCGACAAGTCAGGCACTCGAGAAGTAGAAAACAACTATTCGAGAAGTCAAGAATGGCTTAATCGATAACTCAAGCAGATAGAAACTCACAGCTGGCAGTTATCTAACTTAGAAATAATTCTAAATTAAATAAAATGTGTTTTTATGAGTGAATTAAATTTTTAGATAAAAATCCAAAATCGGTTAAAATTCAGCGAGAATTCAGCCTTTTCAAATGATTCGAGAACTCAAATATAGTGTTCGAGAACTCAATCATTCGAGAACTCAGTTACTATATTCGAGAAGTCTAGAATTCCTCTATTCGATATCTCAGAAAGACTCTATTCGAGAACTCAAGAGTACTCTAATGAGACTTATTAGAGATGTCGAATAGTGAATCATTCGAGAAGTCTGACTTATCGAACTATACCCATCACTCATAAAAATTTGATTTTCACTATCTTGAAAAAAAATTTACCAGACATATTCATTGAAAGATATCCTAGTAAATCAAATAGTGATTTTCTCAAAATTTCATAGAAATTTTAAGTTAATAAAAATATGATTTTCAACATATGCAACAGATTTGAAATATTTATAAATCATATTTCAGCCAACACTTACTTCAAAAATATTGAGGATTTAGATAAAGTAAGTGTTTACTGCTGCAACAATCTAGATGATGTATTCACTTAGCCAGAATCTGAAGAATTCAGCATTCCAATCTCACTTACCAACCTTGTGAAGGTGGCTTCATCTAATGGCTTAGTGAATATATCAGCTAGTTGTTTATCTGTAGAGACATAATGCAACTCAATGGTTCCATTAGTTGCATGTTCTCTTATGAAATGATATCCGATGTCAATGTGCTTTGTTCTAGAATGATTGACAGGATTGGCAACTATAGAGATTGCACTTGTGTTGTCACACATGATTGGAATTCTTTCCAACACAAGTCCATAATCTCTAAGTTGATTTCTAATCAAAAGCACTTGAGCACAGCAACTTCCAGCAGCTATGTATTCAGCCTCAGCTGTAGAAGTTGACACAGATTGTTGCTTCTTGCTATACCAAGAAACTAACCTTTGTCCAAGAAACTGGCAGCTTCCTGAGGTGCTTTTCCTATCCACTCTGCATCCAGCATAATCAGCATCAGAGTAGCCAACCAGATTGAACCCTGTGTCCTTAGGGTACCATAATCCCAAGTTAGGAGTGCCCTTCAGATATCTAAAGATCCTTTTTATTGCAATCAAATGTGATTCCTTTGGATTTGATTGAAACCTTGCACACAAGCATGTAGCAAACATGATGTCTGGCCTACTTGCAGTGAGGTAGAGTAGAGAACCAACCATGCCTCTGTAGACTGAGATATCTACTCTCTTGCCTTTAGCATCTTCATCCAATTTAGTGGCAGTGGCCATGGGTGTCTTGGCAGGTGAACAATCTTCCAAGTCAAACTTCTTCAATAAATCCTTGATGTACTTGGTTTGACTGATAAAGATACCATCCTTCCTTTGACTGACTTGCAACCCTAGAAAGAATGTCAACTCTCCCATCATACTCATCTCATATCTGCTCTGCATGAGTTTAGAGAATTTCTCACACAGTTTCTCATTTGTAGAACCAAAAATGATATCATCCACATAGATTTGAACTAGGATCATATCATCACCATGCTTCTTGTAAAACAGTGTCTTGTCCAATGTGCCTCGAGTGAATTGATTTTCAAGAAGAAATTGTGATAGAGTATCATACCATGCTCTTGGAGCTTGCTTAAGTCCATACAGTGCCTTAAGCAATCTGTAGACAAATTCTGGGAAATGTGGATCCTCAAAGCCAGGTGGTTGTTGCACATAAACCTCTTCTTCCAACTCTCCATTTAGAAATGCACTCTTGACATCCATTTGATAAACTTTAAAGTTTGAATGAGCAGCAAATGCCAAGAATATTCTAATGGCTTCCAATCTAGCAACAGGGGCAAATGTCTCATCATAATCAATGCCTTCCTGTTGAGAGTATCCTTTTGCAACCAGCCTTGCTTTGTTTCTTATTATTACACCATCTTCATCCATCTTATTCTTCAGAACCCATTTTGTTCCAACAATGGTTCTATTCTTTGGTGCAGGCACAAGTTCCCATACTTTGTTCCTTTCAAATTGATTCAGCTCCTCTTGCATGGCAATAATCCAATCTGGATCCAACAATGCATCATCAAGTTTCTTAGGCTCAACTTGTGATAGAAAACATCCATAGAGGCACTCATTTTGAGTTGCTCTCCTAGTCCTTACTCCTGCATTAGGATCTCCAATGATTTGCTCTGCAGTGTGTGATCTATCCCATTTCCTTGAGTGTTCAGCCTGATTTCTCATCCTTGATGTTGCTTCATCATCCTCATCATGATCATCCTCATTTCCTCCCCCTGTGAAGTTGCCATTACTCACAGGTGTGTCTTGGATGCTTGTTTCTTCACTATTGATTGGCACAAATTCTTCTCTTGTATCATTATTCACTTGAGTTTGTTGAACTTGAGTTTCAACTCCAGTTTCAGTCTCTTCATCAGAATCATCTAGATTATCAAACTTCAATGGATCTTTGTCTTCATCATTGGCTTCTTCTAGTCCAGGTAGTTTGCTGTCATCAAATGTTACATCTGTGCTTTCCATAACTTTCTTTTGACTGATGACATAAACCTTGTATGCAATTCTTTCCATAGAATAGCCAAGAAAAATTCCTTCAAATGCTTTTGCATCAAACTTTCCAACATATTCAGAATTGTCCTTAAGTACAAAGCATTTGCTTCCAAAAGTATGAATATACTTCAGTGTAGGCTTCTTTCCAGTCATCAAGTTGTAAGGAGTCTTTCCAGTGTTTTTGTTGATGAGGGTTCTGTTCTGAATATAGCATGCAGTGCTCACAGCCTCAGCCCAAAAACATGTGGGCATTTTTGCATCAAGTAACATTGTTCTAGCAGCCTCAATTAGAGTTCTATTCTTTCTCTCAACAACTCCATTTTGTTGTGGAGTCCTTGGAGCTGAGAATTGCTGAGAAATGCCATTCTCTTTGCAGAATGCTTCAAGTGTGGCATTTCTGAACTCTGTTCCATTATCACTCCTCAATGCAATCACACTTGCATCGTTTGCCTTTGCTTCCTTGTCAACTTTCTTTATATGCTCAATGATTACTTGTGGAGCCTCATCTTTTGATGCCAGAAATTCTACCCATGTATACCTTGAAAAATCATCAACCATTACCAGGGCATACTTCTTTCTTCCAAGTGACATTATGTTAATAGGCCCAAACAAATCCATATGGATAAGTTGTAGTGGCTTGGTTACAGATGTCACTGTCTTTGACTTGTGGCTTGATCTCTTCATTTTTCCTTTTTGACAAGCCTCACACACTCCTTCTTGGCAGAATTCAAGTGTGGGCATGCCTCTCACTAACTCTCTTTTGACTAGAGAATTAATGGCCTTAAAGTTCAGGTGTGATAGTTTCTTGTGCCACAGCCAACAATCTTCATTTGATGCTTTTGAGTAAAAGCAACAAATTTTGTCCTTGTTTGCAGAGTCCATATTGGCTACAAACAGGCTTCCCTTCCTTACTCCAGATAGAGCAAAATCACCAGTCTTCTTGTGGGTGATCAAACATTCATCTTTGTCAAAATTCACTTTGAATCCTCTATCAGTAAACTGACCAACACTTAACAGATTATGCTTGAGCCCCTTGACTAGTGCTACATCTTCAATGATGACATTTCCAACTTTCAGCTTGCCATATCCCAATGTGTTACCCATGCTGTCATCTCCAAAAGCAACCATTGGGCCAGCCTTTTCCTCATACTGTGATAGCAGGGCCATATCACCAGTCATATGATTTGAGCATCCACTGTCCAAAATCCACATGACCTTCTTCTCACTTTCTTTACCCTGCAAACACAAAGGTATTACTTTTCCTTTGGTACCCAAACAAGTTTGGGTCCATGTGACTTAGAGACAGTTTTATCATAAACAACATGCTTGTTAACTTTCTTAGTGTCAGTCTTCTTGTCACTGTTGGAAGTCTTAGAACCTGAGGTTTCAGACTTAGGTGACAAAGGTACCTTCCTAGCTTTAGGAGGACTTGAAGACTTTGACCTTGTGTAGTGTGTGTGAGAATTGTGACTGATACAACCATCAATGAACTGTCTTCTTAAATTAAAACAACTAGTCATAACATTCATATTGCATGGCATACAGTCAAATTTATCACAGAAGGGTGCATCTCTATGTCTTAGAGGCACAGAACAATCATAGAAAGGTTTAGACACACTACCAACAGGTTTCTTGCATGCATGAGTTAGATGATTGGTACTGAAACAGTTCTGACAAGTTTTCCTAGGGGCATTAGGCATATAAGCATAGTTGTTATCCTTGTTAATCCCTAACTTGCCATTTCTGTTCTGTTTCTTTTTAGTCACTTCCTTTTCTGATTCACTCTTCCCAGCTGATACAAACTTAACAAACTTAACAAACTTCTTAGGTCTTGGCCTATCAACTACTGGCTTCTTGGTCTTTGACTTGGCACTCTCACCCTTAGAGGATGCTTGCTGTTCACTAGATTGTGCCTC
This sequence comes from Kitagawia praeruptora, assembly GCA_037693485.1. Lineage (NCBI taxonomy): Eukaryota > Viridiplantae > Streptophyta > Magnoliopsida > Apiales > Apiaceae > Kitagawia > Kitagawia praeruptora. The sequence goes on along the minus strand of CM075346.1, from coordinate 128,773,287 downwards.
ATCCTCATCATTCAACATTTGCTTGATGAGTAAGGCATCCTCATCAATTTCAAATGTTGATTCCTTAAAAATTGGATTTTCAGTTTTTCTCAAAATGTGAGGCACTTTCTCATGAACAGTTGTGTCCTCTTCGATGACAGCATAGCCTTTCCTTTGTTTGAGAGAGTCATAGTCAAGTCCAATAGCTGCTTTAGGTTTAGCTTCAATTTTCTCACAGTAGGATTGCACTAAACCAGATGATTTCTTGAAAGTTTTAAGTTTGAATTCATTCTCAGCTAATTCATCCCTAAGAGCCTTCTCTACTTGACTAGCACATAGAACCTTGTTCTCCAAATATTCAACTTCTTTCTTAAGGTTTTCTACTTGCATAGCAGTTAGCTCAAGTTCCTCATTCTTTTTGGTTAATACTTCATTTCTAGTAGACAGTTTAGCAATCTCCTCATTAGCAGCAGTCATACTAGTATGAATATTAAACATTTCAACAGATAATTGTTCAATCATGGATTTGTATTCAGAAACAGACATGTCTATAGTAGTGAGAGATGGTACCTGAGAATCAGATGAAGATGAGTCATCCTTGGAGTTGGCCATCAAGGCATAATTGCAGAATTCTTGTTCCTCTTCATCACTCTCAGAATCATCCCAACACTTCCCTTCAGCTATGTAGGCCTTACCATGTGTCTGCTTTTTCAGAAGGGCCTCATACTTAGCTTCTAGCTCAAGATAATCTCTATCCTTCTTTTTAGGCTTCTTGCATTCACTGGCAAAATGCCCTAGGTCATTGCATCTATAACACCTTACAGATGACCTATCCACATAACCGGTTTTGAACTTATTTCTGTTTGGTTTCACAGGTGCCTTGTTCTTGTTGGCTGAATGGTTTTGAGTTTTGGGTTTGAAGGGTTGATTTCTTTTAAATCTGATGTTTGGAAATTTTCTGGCCATGAAAGCATATGAAGTATTTTCCATCCCATCAAGTTCTTCCAGAGTGTAAAACTCCTCTTCTTCTTCCTCCTTTTCCTCAACAGGTTCACTCACCCCAACTTCAGTTTCTTCATCATCTGCCACCTCCTCTATCCTTAGTTGGCTTGTAGATGCTTCTAGGTCCAGGATGGATTTGTTGACAATCAAGGCACATGATGTGTTTATCATCCTACCTTGGTTTGCTTGGATAGCCCTCTTCTGAAGCAACTCAAGTTCATGAGTCTTTAGGACTCCATAGAGTACATCATAGGTGACTTTGTTCAAATCTCTCTCTCTTAGGGAAATGACTCTTTGCTCCAGATGATTTGGTGAAGACAACAGAAATTTCATATTTAACTCCTTGGTGCTGTAAACCTTTCCATTCATCTGCAACTCAGTAACTAGCTTGTGAAACCTTTCAAACATCTCAGTGATGCTTTCCTTGAGCTGTGCCATGAAAGCTTCATACTGTGTGACCAGTATCTGTTTCCTGTTTTCTTTAACCTCATCAGTCCCTTCACACAACACCTCAATGTGATCCCACATCTCTTTAGCAGACGTGCATGATGCAATGTTTGCAAACATTGACATATCCATGGAATCAATGATGAGCAACATGAGGTGGCTGTCAAGAGCAACCTTCTCCCTTTCTGACTCTGTCCACTTTGATGGATCCTTGGCCTCATAAGCTCTAGGGATTGTTATGGTTCCAACAGTCTTCTCTGGTATCTCTTATTGTGGAACAAAAGGACCATTCTTGAGAATCTCAGGATACAAGGGATGAGAGGCTTTGATGAACAACATCATCTTTATCTTCCAGAGGTTGAAGTTTTCTTTATCAAACTTAGGGACCTTCACCGTTCCTGTAGTCTTTGGTGTATTCGAACTCATGATCGTTTCTCTGTTTTTGAATAAACAGCCCTCTCTGATACCACTTGTTGAGTATTGAACACGGTAAAAGAATACAGAGGGGGGGTGAATGGATTCTTGAACTTTTCTTGGATTGAGTCTGTGTAGCAGATAAGTGCCTGTGTGTGCAGAAATTAAGGTGCGGATAAATAAACAACACAAGACACAATATCACTTTAATCTAATGTATATTAGATAAAGGTTGCTACAATCTGTGAATACAAATGGTAGTATTCTCAGCTTCGTTTTTCTCAGAGAGATATAGCTTATAGTGTATGAAAAACTTGACTCACAAAGTTACTAAGTTATGAAGTGAGGCTGTGTCCTTATAGAACATGGATACAGCCTGCTTACTACAAATAAGATAGCTAAAACACATTACTTTCTAGTCTGTCTATCCTTTTTGAGTAAGTGTCCAAACGGTTACAGATTTGACTTTGCAAAGCCTGTTTAGATCCACTTCTTTAGCTCCTTGTCTCTTCTATATCTCTCCAAGCTTCCTTGTAGGCTTTCCAGAGCACGTTACAGGTTGTGGTCCATAAAGTGCATTGGCTTGTTGCAGGTTTCTGACTTGTACAATTTCTTCAGTATTTTGTCTCCAAGAATGTATTCGAGAAGTGACTAAGTAAGTGATTCGAGAACTAGAATTGACTTGATCGATAACTCTGAGTTCTCGAATACTGTTATAGTGACATATCGAACCACTTCTCGAATAGCTCTTTTCCATCAGGATTCCTTGAGTTGTCGAATAGAGCATTTGACTTATCGAATCCTCGAGTTGTCGAATAGCTTTCTGAGTCTTTGAGATATCGAATGGAACTTTGACTAGTTGACTCTTTGAGAACTCGAATACCATCTTGACTTGTTGACTTCTTGAGTTCTCGAATAGAGTAGTAGACATATCGAATCCCTGAGATATCGAATGAGATATCGAACAGTGTATTCAGAGATATCGAATAGTGTCTTGAGATATCGAATCTCTGACTTCTCGAATGCTGGACTTCTCGAATAGACAAATATACTTCTCGAATTGGTACTTAGGCAAATTCTTCATTTCTTCAAATCCCAACTGTGATTATTTGGCAGTCTTTAACTCCTTGCTTGAGGCATGAACCATGGAACTTCTTTCAAGCATTATTCTAGACTCTATTTGTACAGTTACACAACTAGGATTTGATGCCTATTACAAGTACAATACAAACAGAAACTCTACAACTAGAGGTTCCCTCAGTTAAGAGGTCATGTAAGTAATGCAAAGCATTACAAACAATTAGGCTTGTTATTAGATGTATACAGGCATGCCTCTGTAACTAACAAGAAATTTTTATTATATTTTGTTAGTGGTTAGAAGATATGATGTCATATTTTTGGGTATGTATTAATTATTATAATATTATGTTTTAAATTAAAAGTCAACGTGTTTTAATTAGAGAGAAAAAAATTATTGATTGGAAGATATGATATTTTAGGTATTTATAAAAGGTATAATATCATCAATTATAAGTAAACATCTTTTAATTGAAAAAGGCAATAAGCTAATTATCATTAATTATATTATAAATAAAAAATGAAGGATAATAGTAGACGTTTAGATTTGGGTTGATCCAATTGGATCGCTCCAAATGTTGATTAGAGAAAAAAATTATTGATTGGAAGATATGATATTTTAGGTATTTATAAAAGGTAATATCATATAAATTATAAGTAAACATCTTTTAATTGAAAAAGGCAATCGGCTAATTATCATTAATTATTTTATTAATAAAAAAATGAAAGATAATAGTAGAGGTTTAGATTTGGGTCAATCCAATTGGGTCGATCCAAATGTTGTGTAATGATAAAAAAAATAGTATAGATTTAGATTTGGGTCGATCCAATCTAAATTGGGTCGTTCCAAATGATGTGTAATGACAAAAAGGGACATCAAATAAATAAAGAAGATTAAAAAAGTAAATGATAAAAGCAGTAATTTTCATGTGTAATGACAAAAAAGGGCACCAAAGAAATATAGAATATTAAAAAAATGAAGGATAGAAACAGTAATTTTCAAAATGTAATACTAGTAGACATTAAGATCGATGAATCTCACATATTTATAAATAAATGCAAGTCAAAATATGATCCAAAATTATCAAAGCCTCTTTATTTACCTAATAAACCTGAATTAGACAATGGTCTTGTAGATGAAGGACATCCATTAACACACGTCTGTCTTTTTGATACTGCAAAAAAAAATTAATTATATCATAATCTTAATTTAAAAAAAAACAGAGCACATAGCAACATCTATATTTTTCTTTAATTACCAGGTTCAGATGAAGGCGGAGAGATTTGATTACGTAAATTTCGTTTGTGACCTGTAGATGAAGATAAAAAGGTTATCTTGGGTTCTAATTGAAAAAGTAGTTATTCAAAAGATAGAATAGAAAATCAACATACACAAATAAAACATCTTGGCATAGTAAACTTAAATTAAGGAAATGTAAGATGTAATATTCTGAATGAAGTGATTGTACATCTAAATTCAATAATTGAAAACACTTTTAGCAATTGGATGTGTGTACAATGAGTGATTTTGTACCTAACCTAATACCGTTAATTCATGCTGTCGGATGAGATCTGCATTACTTGTATAGGATCATAGTAGCATACAGAGAAAGTTATGTTGACCTAAATTGGAGTGTTATATGAGGTTTCATAGTTGTTTTGTTTTGTTATCAAGTGGGAAATTTTCAAAAGGTTTATTAGTACCTGATAGAAGTGTAAAAGAATATTGTTCCTGTGACCCATCCATAAATTTATGATATGAAGAATATCAATTTTCCTGTACAAAGATAATATATGAGAATAACATTCCCAGAAGATTAAATAGACATAGTACATCTATATGAGGATATTGTCCAAAATCTCAACAAACATCAGTAAAACAAACCTCTAAATAAGTCTTCTAATTACACATAGAAAAATTATAAGAAAAAAAAGTTTTCAATCCCGCAAGAAACAAAAAAATCCATTATCAAACTATAGATACATTACAAATTCACAACAGAAACCATCCAAAACAAACTGCTAATCAATTCTCTTCTAATTACACATAGCAAAAATTATAAGAAAAAAAAAGTTTTCAATCCCGCAAGAAACAAAGAGTGAATGATGGCCTTGTTCCCTCACCACACACTTAGCAGACACTATCAGCAGAGATAACTTTTAATTTTCCATTTGTTCACAGCATAAAAAGTCCACCATCAAACATAACCATAGTAAAATAACTAAATACGTAAACACTTAGCAGACACTATCACCAGAGATAACTTTTAATCTCTCATTTGTTCACAGCATAAAAACTCCACCACCAAACATAACCGCAGTAAAATAACTAAATACATAAACAATTATACTAATATACACACATAGACCTCAACTTCCAAACCAGCAAAGAACTTAAATTCCATAACACATTCATTCCGAAAAAAAAACGTATATCTGAGATGCTGAAATAGCTGAGATGCTGAAACCGAATTGTGAAAGAAGGGGAGAAAGATAGTTTCATTGAATATATATAGACATCCATAAGGAAGTAATTGACTGTATAATTGATTGTATATGCAGCCATAAGGAAGTAATTTAGTGTATAATTGATTGTATATGTAGATGATTGGTCGACATGGCATCAGAAGAAAAATACCCGAATACCTCTATATTGATTAAAACATGGATATCCATTAACTCATTAACCCGATCAAAAAGTAAAAGGACTAAAAATCCTATGTAAAAAATGGGATAATATTGATTTTAAAGGGTAATTGGTGTAATTTAAAAGTAAAAGGACTAAAAAGTCTATGTAAAAAATATTGGATAATATTGATTTCAAAGGATAATTGGGGAGAAAGATAGTTTCATTGAATATATACAGACATCCATATGGAAGTACTTGACTGTATAATTGATTGTATATGCAGCCATAAGGAAGTAATTGAGTGTATAATTGATTGTATATGGAGATGATTGGTCAACATGGCATTAGAAGAAAAATACCCGAATACCTCTATATTGATTAAAACATGGATATCCATTAACCCGATAAAAAAGTAAAAGGATTAAAAAGCTTATGTAAAAATATTGGATAATATTGATTTTAAAGGGTAATGGATGAAATTTAAAAGTAAAAGGACTAAAAAACCTATGTAAAAAATTTTGATAATATTGATTTCAAAGCATAAGGAAGTAATTGAGTGTATAATTGATTGTATATGTAGATGATTGGTCAACATGGCATTAGAAGAAAAATACCCGAATACCTCTATATTGATTAAAACATGAATATCCATTAACCCGATCAAAAAGTAAAAGGACTAAAATGCTTATGTAAAAATATTGGATAATATTGATTTTAAAGGGTAATGGATGAAATTTAAAAGTAAAAGGACTAAAAAACCTATGTAAAAAAATTGGATAATATTGATTTCAAAGGATAATTGGTGTAATTTTATTAAATCCTTTACTAAGCATCATTAAGAATATATTGAATATTGATATTAATTGATATTGATATTGATTAACATATTTATAATAAAACATTACAAATATAATCGATTCTAATATTTTATTAAAAGCTAATAAAATATTTTATTAAAATTTTCTTTGATAACAAATTCGAAGAATTTCAGCATGTCTCTAAAAATAATTCAACTCTTGTTACCCAGCAAAAACGTACTCCCTCCGTCCCTCATGGTTGTTTACATGGGGGATGGACACGGAGACCAAGAAAATGTGTAAAAAATGAGTAAAGTTAGATGAAAAGTGGGTAAAGTGGTGGGACCTATTAATATTTATTTATAGATTTGAGATAGTGGAGGAAAGTAGTGGGTGTAATAGTGTTTTTTATTGTTAAATATATGAGATAGTGGGTGTAATAGTGGGAGAAGCTTACTATTTTTGGAATGTAAAGAAATGAGAGGGACATCCCAAAATAGTAATTGTAAAGAAATGAGAGGGACAGAGGGAGTAAGATATTAGATACACAACAATTAAGTGTCTCGTGTCTTGACTTTGCATAAAACACAAAAAAAATGTTATTAAAATATCATCAACTAATAAAATAGCGTGGGGCGATAAAATGGAAAGATATAGAATGTTTCTTTAGTGGTGAAGGTCAATTTAAACCCTTTTTTATATAAAATATATAATTATAATAATTTTTAAAATTTTGGCCAATTTTAACCCATGGAATACCCAACTGTCAGTAGAGTATGCACTTTTGTATGAGATATCGAACTGTCAGTGAAGTATCTAGCATATGAGATATTCATTTGTCAGTGGAGTATCTCTTATCCAGTATTTGGAATACCCAATTTTCAGTGAAGTATTTTATATAAATTGGGATACATAACTGCCAGTGGAGTATCCAAAAAGCTAAAATTGACCACTTTTTTCAGAATAGTTATTTTTGTTAATTTTATCAAAAAAATAATTATTTTTGTAATTTTTTCTCAGTTTATGTTATGAACTTGTGATGAAACCTTTAAGTGTTTCACTACATTTTCCAATTTGAACAGATCCCATAACATTGATATAAAAACAGAGAACCAAAAAAACGGAGCATCTATCAAAATTAATTTTTTTTAAATTTTTGTTTACGATTTTATCATATTTTTAAAATATTTGTAAATATATTTTAAAGAATATTTATTGAAAGTATTAACTTTAATAAAACATTTATAAAAATATATTTTGCCGAATATAACTATTTACAATCATATATTCAACTTTAAAGAGAAGAATCAATGCGAAAATGTTTTGGGATGAAAAATAGAAAAAATGACAAAAATGATTGATTTTTGTAAAAAAAAATGATGAAAATACCTAAATTCTGAAAAAATGAACAAAAATACCCGATTGAATATGCATTTGTCAAATGGGTAAGTGGAACACGCATTTGACAAATGCGTATCTTTCACAATCTCTTTTTTCTTTTTAAAAATTCTGTATGGAATACACATTCTCCACATGCGTATCTATTGAATACACATGTTCAGGGGCGAACCTATAGCCAAGTGAGTGGGTTCATAGGAACCCACTCAACTTTCAATATATACTATACCGTTTACATATTTCATACTAAAATCCATTAGTTCATTATTAATTTTGGCTATCAGGAACCCACAAACCTGAGTTTGAACCTTATTAACTACATTTTGATTATCAGGAACCCACTAAATATTCATTATATATCATATATGTATATATTTTTGACATTAAAATACATTGGTTCAGTGAGAGCTTCTCCAATGGCGTTAGCTAAAATGATTGGCTAAATTACATAAAATATTAATTATGTAAAATTTGTCGAACCTGTAAGACATTGTGTTTCGAGGGTATTGGCTATAATGATTTGTTATATTTTAAAAATGGTATGTTATTAATATTTCAAGTTATTAATGGAATATATAATTTTAATATAGAAATAAGTGATGTGGCAATTCACTACAGATCTCTAGCGGTTCGACAAATATAGCCAACATCAAGAGATTATCTATAATTGTAGACAAGGATTTTGTCCCATTGGAGTGCAAATTTTTTTACACATTCTTTATAATTCCTATTTATGGTAATTAATTTCAAATTTTACCTAAGAGGTCTCTCCCATTGGAGATGCTCTGATAGTCTTAGCAAATTTGTACGGATTGATCAAGGTTCAAACTCACCTTAGCTACATTTTTTTTACATGCTCTCTTTGGAACCCACAACAATAAATTTCTGGGTCTGCCACTCCACATGTTGAAAATGCGTATCCCAGGCAGAATCCTTTTAAAAAAAGATTGTGAGAGATATGTATTTACGTATCCCAATTACTCATTTGGTAAATGCGTATCCAATCGAGTATTTTTATTAAAAAATTTAAAAAATTTTATTTTGGTAAATTTTGTTTAAAAAAAAAATAAACTTATTCTTCATCCTGAAAAATAGAAATACCATTTAAAAAATTCGTATAAGACACCAAATTTATGGGACCTAATCCTACGTCGAAATTCAAAAAAATCTTTAAAAATTTATATCGAATATATTTCAGCAGTTTACATATTATAGTTGGCGTCATGGCGATAATGAATTTGTGTGTTCAATGTATGAGTTAGGGTCACACTTCAAAGGAAAAAAAAATCACCCGAATATCTTTATATTGATTAAAACATGGATATTCATTAATCCAATTAAAATGTAAAAGGACTAAAAAGCCTATGTAAAAAAATTGGATAATATTGATTTTAATGAGTAATTGATGTAATTTAAAAGTAAAAGGACTAAAAAGCATATGTAAAAAAATTGGATAATATTGATTTCAAATGATAATTGGTGTAATTTTATTAATTTTTTTACTAATTAGCATCATTAAGAATATATTGATATTGATATTATTGGACTGGACTTTTCTTCTCCTAAAAAATGCAAGAAGCAATTACGTTTTCAATATTTAAAATTTTTTCTTCAACTTGGTAACGAAATTTGGACAAACGTTTTTACACATTCTTTTTGAAAAATATTTTTGGAAAATATCAACATGTAAATGAATTTAAAATAAAAAAATTGTTAAATACAAGAGAAACAAAAATTTTAAATATTATTAAATAATATTTGCATTGCTGGTGAGATTCTTAGTTTAAAACTTAAAACCTTTGGAATTTCTATTTTGTTAATGATATTATCATTTTGGTTGTTTAGTAATTAAATTAATCAATTTTTGAATAATTATAAAAAAATGTTTTTTTTATTATTTTAAAAAAATGTTAACAGCTACATTTCAAATTATAAGAAACATATATTCCAGTGAATATACATTAATTTTTGGAAACTACAAGAGAAACGCATTTTAAACGTGCATGTTTCTCAAATGCAATTTACAAATGCAATTTTATTTTATAGAAAAGGATTATTTATTTAAGTTATATATAATTTGGATCATTTTATTAAAATTAAGATATAAAGGATTATCATCCTAAAAAATAATGCGTACCTCATAAAATATTACAAGAGTACAACAATTACAGGCTTTCACTAACATCTCTCTCATTTTCTTTTAAATATTTAGAAAAATAAGCATGTTTCCTAACTTAAAATTGTGGCTTTTAAGCTTTTAAGTTGACATATAACGCGTGTTTGTATAAAAGGACTAAAAAGCCTATATAAAAAATTATATAATATTGATTTTAAAAGGTAATTGGTGTAATTTAAAAGTAAAAAGACTAAAAAGCCTATGTAAAAAAATTGAATAATATTGATTTCAAAGGGTAATTGGTGTAATTTTATTAAATCCTTTACTAAGCATCATTAAGAATATATTGATATTGATATAAAATACCTAAACCGTATTATTTTAATAAAATAAAACAACAATGAAAAAAAAAATCCGATAGTTATCGAGAGAAAATCTTTTTATTGTTAAATTTTGGTACTCACTTGCCACTCCCGACGGTTAACAAACTATTCTATTAATATATTAATAATTTTAAAATCTAAATCTCTATTCCTCTCCCTGCACCACCCCTGCTTCTATCTGCTTCTTGTATCAAACGTAATACTCCCTCCATCCCATAATATAAGTTTCTTTAGGAAAAATTACGCATCTTAAAAAAACATTAATTTGATGATACATTTCCTCTAATACCCATTATAAATGCATTGACTTTTAAGAATATGAGTTATTTTATACTTTTGGTCACTCTTCATTATAATTACTATACAATTTTTAAAAAAGGTAATTTAAGAAAAGTAAAATAAATTTACATTGAAAATTGGAAATGGACATGAGAAAAAAAATTCCCTCGACTACGAGCCTGTTTGGGGTTCCTTAAATTTTTTTTTAACCCACTTAAAGTAGTTTAAGGGTGTTTGGCTAACCTTTAATTTTTGCCAATTAAAGTAGAATTGAGCTTAAAAAAAAAAGTAGGCCTGAGGTACTTTTTTTCCTCAATTAAAGTAGCAGACTCAGATCACAGACTCAGATCATTCCAACGGCATTATTGTTTCTCTTCTCAGCTCATTCCACAAACAACACAACGGCATTATTGTTTCTCTTTTCACGCTCTGCACATCGTCTTCTCTTTCACCAAGCTTGAAGAATAAATCAAGGCCGAAAGGGAATCGACTCTATCCGGCAATCAAATCAAAGGCAGCACTGAAGATTCAAATCAAACTACACACCACCAGTTTCAACAAAACGAACACTCGACTCCTCAAACTCTCCAGCCTCTCTCGTTTTACGGCGTCTCTCTCTCAATCTCTTACAATCTCTCTGTTCTCTCCCCCTCTCTGACTCCCTCCGTTCTCTCCTTGTCCAGTAAACACCACCAACGCAAATAAAACCACAAAACTCCATCCCCACTCTCCTCACTTCTCTCTTCTACAACATCACCACAGCCCCTCTCCCCTTTCTCCGATTCAACTCGGGTCACTACTCACAATACCCATCTCCTTTCATCTCCTCCTCTCGACCTCCCTTCTCTCTTTCTCCAACAACACCACAAACTCCCCTTTAACTCCGATTCAAACCTCTATTACCAATCACAATCCACACCACAATCGAGTCCACCCGATTAAAACATTGAAATCGACAAACAATTAACAGAACAAAATAACTACCTGTTGTTGTTGTGCTCTGTTTTGTGTATATTTATAGCCGAGCTTTTGGGATAAAGAGACAGGAGTGTTTTGTTTTTGTATATGATCTGTGTTTTTGTTCATGGACAATAATTTAAGTTAAAATTTACCAAACACCAAAATTACTTTAAGTTAATTTACCCAAACACATGTCTTTAACTTAAAGTTAAAATTTTCACTTCTAACTTAAAGTGACTAAGTTACAATTTAAGTGATAAGTGACTAATTTTAAGTTAAGCCAAACGGGCTCTACTATTGTGCGACGGTTAGAAAAATGATCACTGTTTTATAATGATAAAAATTTCAATCCCATCTAAACAATCGATTTCAATCACAAGAATATATCACTTTAAACGGAGTTTAAAGTAAATACAACAGCTTTACTTTACTTTTATTCAGAAGAAAAATCTGAAATTTATTCAACACTTTACTCCTCCTTCACCGCCGTTTAACTTCCGGCCGTCGTCTACAGTTTTCCGGCGTCACTTAAGGGAATGAGCTGCCAATAACTCATTCCAATAAGATCGACCCACCTAGGTATTTTTCGAGAATTGTTATATTTTTCTTATTTTAGGGATTTTATTGGATACTAATTTCAAGATTTGGGCTTTTGTTTTTTATTTGTTATTAAAATTTGATTATATGCTTTATGAATTCACATATGCATTCTGTTTCAATGTTTTTGCCCTTTATCCTTGTTGCTGCTAATCATATACATAATACTGTATGTTTGTTTAGCTTTTTGCTAAGATATTAAGTTCAATTTTGTAAATGCTCCCTAGTTTAATTTTCTTGTTATCGAAATTAAACTTGTTTTGATAGTCTTGTTTTAGTGTTCAAGAACCCTCGAATTTCAAGGTCCATTTGTATCTCTTGTTCTGCGTCTCCTCAATTGCCATTACTGATAGCTTTAAAGTTTTGTGGCTAAAGGTTTGACCCTACCTGTTTCGGGTTTTAGTATTGTTAGAGGCCCATCTCCTTTATGGGCCGAACCGATATTTCAACGCCTCAAGCCCGAACAGAGGCCCATATTCGTCTGGTCCAGTTGCCGATAACGGTCGTATGGTTCCAACTCCCGAGAACGTAGGACACGTCGGCACACGATGCCCACTATTCGGATAACCGCCCGGAAGGAGCTGAATATTAGTCAGGTTCTTCTTTTCATTTCACAGACAATTTACACACAGCACAGACACTCTACGTTCTAAATTACCTTACCAAAAACCGACTAACTTATTCTCACACCGGAGGTGAATCGGGGGGCCAAACCCTCGCATTCTTCTCATTTGCAGGTCCGACCGAACCAAGGTCCGGCGAAATACAGTCGTAACATTTGGCGCCGTCTGTGGGAACGTAGAGTTGCGTTTGTGTTGAATTATACAGTTAGTAATGGCGAATGAAACCGAGATACCAACAGCTGACGATAGCACTATAGCCGGAAATACTCGCACCACTCCTCCCATCACCCCAAGGCTTTTGATTTTCGACGAAGAGGGAGACATACCGTCTCCCGAAGAACAAAGGGAAATTCTGATGAAGTGGCGAGAGGAACAAAAAGCCAAGGGGAAACGGAAAGAAATAGAAAAGGAGAAGAGCAGCAAGGAGGCCGAACGTCTGGCCAAAAAGAGGGAGGCTGACCGTTTAAGGCTAGAAGCCCTAAAGCTCCAAAGGGAGGAGATCGAGCTACAGGAAAGGACCCTCCGCGAGGCTCTAGAAGCCGAAGACACGGAGGTGGACGACCGAAGAGATAAGAGGCCAAGAACCAGAAATGATGAAGATGAGTCGGGGGACTCTGAATCATACTCGAGGAGGACCCGGTCAAAGGTAGTTTATTCCTCCGACTCGGAGGAAGAGGGCCCCCACACGGACGATCGTATCCGAAGGATCGAGAAGGCCATGTTCGGAGAGAGAAAGGTCAGCCACGAGCCAGTGGTGACCGAGGACATTGAACAGTTTCGACCGCCTCCTGGAAGGCAGTTCCCGAAGATGAACGAATTCAACGGAAAAGGTGACCCCGAAGACCACTGTGAGAAATATGAATCACTTATGACTGGGATAGGGCACTGTGATGTGATGCTCTGCAAGATGTTCAAGACCTACCTAAAGGGGAATGCATCCATGTGGTACAGGTCATTGAGACCTAGGTCGATAGGCTCGTACGAACAAGTGAAGAAAAAGTTCTTGAGGCACTACTCACATTTGTGCCGAAGAGAGAAGGATACAGAAGCCCTGATCCACTGCAGGCAGGGACCGAACGAAGATTTGGGTGATTACTTAGCAAGGTTCAAAGAGGAAGCCGGTATGGTCACCAACTTGGACAAAGTCAAGGCGGCTGGATTCCTCGCCGCAGGCCTCGACCCTGTTAAAGGTAAGAAGCTTCGGTCCTCTCTTTATGATATGCCTCCCAAATCTTTAAATGATATATATGTGAGAGGCAGTGTTGTTAAAGGCGCGCCTAGGCGCACGAGGCGCAGCGAGGCGCAGCGAGGCGCACATTTAGTGCCTCGACTTGACCGAGGCGCATCGCCTTCAATGAGGCGCGCGCCTCTACACCCGAGGCGCGAGGCGCAGCGAGGCACGAGGCGCAAGAGGCGCACTTTTAGCCTATTTTTGACTGATTTGGACTGTTTGTGAGTGATTTTGACTGATTTTCCACTGCTTTTGACTGATTTTAACTGTTCTTGACTGATATTCCACTGATTTTGACCAATTGTCTACTGATTTTGACCAATTGTCTACTGATTTTGACCAATTTTGACCGAGTTTGACCAATTTTGACCGAGTTTGACCGATTTTCCACCGAGTTTGACCAAGTGCCTCACTTCGATGAGGCGCGCGCCTCGCCTCGCGCCTCGTCGCCTAGGCTCCAGGAGGGTCTGGCGCCTTGGTGCGCCTCTCGCCTTTAACAACATTGGTGAGAGGAGAGGCCATTAGAAGAAAATTGGAATCAATTGGGGGGTACAAGGAGAACAAGAAAAATGATAGGTATGACAGGAGGGACGACCGAAGGGATGACAGAAGAGACGACCGAAGGAGTCGAGGAGATATTAAGAGCAGGTTGAATGATACAAGGCCCGACAAAGGAGCCGAACGAAGAAGAGATAGAGATAGTACTGTGTTCACACCATTAAACACACCTATCTCGAAGATTCTCCATGAGATAAAGGGTAAACCTGGGTTTGTCAGACCACCCAAGTTGAAGACCCCTGAGAATAGAAGAAGCGACAGCAAATATTGTGACTACCATCGGGACAAAGGTCATAACACCGAGAAGTGCTATCATTTGAAGAAGTTAATTGAAAAGATGATCAAAGATGGGGAGCTGACCCAATTTGTGGGCGACTTGAGGGACAAACTAGAATCCAAGGAGAAAAGGAAGGAAGCGGAAAGTTCCGAGAAGTACCGAGGGGAGGTCAGGACAATTTCCGGAGGAACAGTGCTTGATCGGGACAGTAAGACAGCAAGGAAAAAGTATGCCAGACAGATCTATAACCTGTACCAGTCAAGTTCAGCCAAGCAACCACTGCCTATCTCCTTCACAGAAGATGACTACGAAGATGTGATATGGCCGCACGAAGACCCACTTGTTGTGAACCCAATAATAGGGGAAAACAAGATATGGAAAGTGCTGGTAGACGAAGGGAGCTCAGTCAACATTCTATATCACCGAACATATTGCAAGATGAATTTAGGAGGCGAACAGCTGGAACCATGCCACGAGGCACCTTTATATGGTTTCGGTAATCAGCTTGTGCCGATAGAAGGCACCATCACTTTGTCTGTCATGATGGGAAAAGCGCCATACACTGCGGTAAAGGAAGCAAAGTTCTATGTCGTTCGGGTGGATAGTCCGTACAACGGAATTCTGGGAAGGCCAGCCTTATCTTTGTTCCAGGCTGTATCCTCTATCCCTCATCTGAAGTTGAAGTTCCCAACAGAGCATGGAGTTGGAGAAATGAGAGGCGATCAGAAAGCCGCCAGAATAATCATGTTAGAGGACTTGGAAAAAGACAAAGATATCGAGATGACCGAAGCCGGAAAGAGGAAAAGAAATGAGACCGAAGCTGGGGGCAGCCACCAACTGCTGAACATTGAGTTGGAAAAGTTTGGGGCCGACCTGTCAAGCCCGATCGCTGAGCCGGCTGCAGAGACCGAAGAGGTGGAACTGTACGTGGGCCAGTCGGGAAAGATGATCCAAATTGGAAAGAGCATGGAGCCGAAATTAAAAGAGAAAGTCATCAAGGTCATTAGGGAATTTCACGACGTATTCGCGTGGAATCCCGAAGATATGCCAGGCTTGGACCCTGCGGTCGCTAAACACTGCTTAAATGTAGCTCCCGAAGCCAAGCCCGTAAGACAAAAGAAAAGGAATTTCGCCATGGAAAGGCAGAAAGTAATTCAAGCTGAAGTCGAAAAATTGCTGGAAGCAAAGTTCATCGAAGAGATAGACTATCCCGATTGGTTGGCAAACGTAGTGGTGGTGAAGAAATCTAATGGCAAGTGGAGAATGTGTGTCGACTACACCGACCTGAATAAGCATTGTCCGAAGGACCACTACCCCCTGCCGAACATTGATCAACTGATAGATGCTACTTCGGGGCATCAAATACTCAGTTTCCTGGATGCATTCTCAGGATACCACCAAATTGCCATGAATGCCGAGGACGTTCCAAAGACAGCATTCATCACACCGAATGGCACTTATGCCTACATAAAGATGCCTTTCGGCTTGAAGAACGCCGGGGCAACATTTCAAAAGATGATCAACAAAGTGTTCAAAGCCCAGATCGGTCGGAACATGGAGTGCTATGTGGACGATATGATTGTTAAGTCCCTTTTCAGGGATCATGCCGAGGATCTGAGGGAATGTTTTGAAACGCTCAGAAGAAACAACATGAGGATCAATCCGAACAAGTGTACGTTTGGAGTAAATAGTGGGAAATTTCTGGGATACATGGTTAGCGCCAGAGGAATTGAAGCCAACCCGGAGAAGATTAAAGCAGTCATTGATATGGAGGCACCGAAGACAATCAGGGACATTCAAAAGCTGACCGGACGGCTAGCAGCCCTGAGGAGGTTCATCTCCCGATCGGCCGAAAAGGCCCTACCATTCTTTGAAGTGCTTCGGGGGTCCAAGAATTTCGAGTGGGGGCCAAACTGCCAGAAAGCATTCGAAGATGTTAAAGAGTACTTAGTGAAAGCCCCACTCTTAATGAGACCCGACCCGAAGGAGACATTGCAGCTGTACTTGGCTGTGAACGACCGAACACTTGGAGCCGTGTTGGTCAAAGAACATGAAGGGAACCAGCATCCGGTGTTCTATGTTTCTCATATTCTCAAGGATGCAGAAACAAGATATCCGAATGCAGAGAAGTTCGCTTATGGACTGGTAGTGGCCGCAAGAAAGCTAAGGCACTATTTCCAGGGAAGGACGATCAAAGTTGTAACCGATCAGCCGTTAAAGAAAATATTGCAAAGACCAGAGGCATCGGGCAGAGTGGTTGCTTGGGCGATCGAACTGGGGGAGCATGATTTGGAGTATACACCAAGGACTTCGATCAAAGCCCAAGCATTGGCGGATTTCATGGTAGAATGCTCATTTTCGGGGCCGAATGACTTAGCTCCTGAAGAACAAATGATTCAGGCACCGGGAAAATGGAAGTTGTTTGTCGATGGGTCGGTCGCCAAGGAAAAGTGCGGGGCAGGGCTAATTCTTACAAGCCCAGAAGGATTCGAGATTTGTCAAGCTATCAGGTTCACTTTCCCGTTGACGAACAACGAAGCCGAATATGAAGCACTCTTGGCAGGGCTAGATTTGGCAAGAAATTTGGAAGTTAAGCACATTAGGGCGTTCAGTGATTCAATGTTGGTGGTAAAACAGTTCTCAGGAGAGTATGGGCAAAAAGATCCCCGAACCAAGGCATACGCCCTTAAGGTACGTGAACAATCTTTGCTGTTTGAAACTTTCGAGTTAACTCAAGTAGCTAGAGAAAACAACAGTCGGGCAGACGCCCTCTCGAGGTTAGCTTCGGCAGAAACCCAAAACCTAAGTGGGTCCATCTATCTGACCGAAGTAAAGACACCTTCGATAGACAAGAAGTAGTGCATGGAAATTCATCAAGGGGTCAATTGGATGACTCCCATCAGGGCCTTCTTGGAAAAAGGCATCCTACCACTTGACCGAAGGGAAGCACAGAAGGTGAAGAATCGGTCGGGAAATTACACTCTGGTCGGGGGCCGTTTGTTCAGACGATCGGTAAGCCAGCCGCTACTTAGGTGTTTAGACAAAGATGAACAACAGCTTGCTTTGGAGACGGTTCATGAAGGGATTTGTGGAGAACATTTGGCAGGACGATCCTTAGCCTTCAAGATCCTTAGGCAGGGATTTTTCTGGCCTAAAATGAAAGAAGACGCAACAGAGTATGCAAAGAAATGCAAGCAATGCCAGCTATTCAGCACAATCCCGAAGCAGTCTCCCGAAGAGATGTCTTCAGTCCTTAGCCCGATCCCATTTGCTATGTGGGCGGTCGATATTGTGGGGATCCTACCCACCAGCACTAAACAAGCGAAATACTGTATTGTGGCAATCGACTATATGACTAAGTGGATAGAAGCAAAACCCCTTTCGGCCATTACCGAAGAAGCCGCGAAGAAATTCATGCTGGAACAGGTCATCTTGAGGTTTGGCATACCTATGGTTTGTGTGTCCGATAACGGTACTCAGTTTATTGGGAGCAAGTTCAGAAAATTCCTGGCTCAGTTCGGGATACAACAGAAGTTCAGTTCGGTAGGGCATCCCCAGGGAAATGGGGCGATCGAGGCGGCCAACAAAATCATCTTTGATGGAATCAAGAAAAGGCTAGGAGAAGCTAAAGGACTTTGGGCTGAAGAACTACCATGGGTCCTATGGGCTTACCGAACAACTACGAGATCTTCAACCGGGGAAACGCCTTTCAAACTGGCCTTCGGAACTGATGCCCTTCTACCCGTCGAAGTTGGCCTGGAGTCTTACCGAACAGAAGTGTTTAACGTGGAGACGAATGAGTTCGGACTTCGAGCGAATGTGGACTTACTGGAAGAAGAAAGAGAGGCTGCCCACCAAAGAAACTTAAGGTACCAATTGCAGGCAGCCCAGTATTATGATTCGGGGGTGAAGAAGAGATCCTTCCGAACCGGGGACTTAGTGCTTCGGGAGTTAGCCACCTCCATGCCAACCAAAAAAGGCAAGCTTATGCCCAACTGGGAAGGTCCATACGTGGTAATCGAAGTGGTCCGACCGGGCACCTACAAATTGGCTCATCCAGACGGTAGCCCAATCAAAAACACCTGGCATGCCGCTCGCCTTCGACGTTTCTACCAGTAAGCTCACTGGTTCAATTTTTATTGTTTTTTACTTCAGTATTTTGTCTTATGCAACTTTATTCTGAATTCCATAAGCTAGCATCAATCTGTAATCAAGTCTATGTAAGAATTGCATGATTAATGAAAAGATTGTTTTGCTCCATTCTTTATCCGTTATTGTTAAGCTAAGTACATTTATAGCCAAAAAGCTAAGTACGCAATATTAAGCTTAATGGACCCATGTTTGGGGCCGACCGTATAAAACGTGCGCCCTTTAACTTATTGGTAATGTTCAAGTGCATTGTGTTCTAAGCTACAAATACTTGACGAATCCAAATTTGGGGCCGACCGGATGAAATTTGGCCTCTTACAAAATTGTCTTAGTATTTAAGTTACTTTGACATTAATTAAGGCCGGGAGGAAATATTTTTCAGCCGACCGAACGAGACCTTAATCATTTACAAAACCCCTTAAATACTTGGGGGCAGCTAGGTTACGACCAAAGATGCACAAAAGGCAAGAATTATGCTAAGGCAAAAATGGCCGAAGAAGCATAAAAATACAAGTAATTATGCCAAGGCAATATAATGCCGAAGACGCATAAAAATAAAAATAAAATAATCATGCCAAGGCAAATCAAAGCCAAAGACGCATGAACAGAAACAGGAGCCAAATTGAGGCCGAAGCCGAAGACGCATAAAAAAGGGTATTATGCTAAGGCAAACTTAAATAAAACAAGCCCGAAGGCAAAGTAAAATATTACAAGCCCGAAGGCACGAGTAAAGAGCCCGAAGGCAAAGTTAAACAGTACACATTCGAAAATATTAAAAATCTACAAAAATTACAAGGCGTCACCAGCTGAAGGATCGTCGGAGAGAGACTCATCTTCGCCCGAAGAAACCTCCAAGGGTTGATCAGTGTCCTCCCGACCGACTGGATCCGTCATCCCGAGTGAAAGATCGATCAGCTGGGTATGATCAAGGCCTAGAGAATGTGCCTTCAACACAGCGCCGTCATACCCCATCTGATAGCATCTTTCTTCGGTCAGCTCCAGAGTCTTCTTCAGCTTCCGAACGTTCTTCCTTGTAAGTTTGAGCTGTTTGTTTCTCCACTCGACCCTAGCCCTCAAGGCGTCCATCTCCTGCAACTTTGCCTTCAAGGCATCATTCTCAGCCTTCAAGGAGTTAGATTGGCCGGTGACCCTCTCCAAGTCAGAAGTTGCATTCCGGAGGTCCTCTTCAGCCTTGACCGCCCGAACTTCAGTCTGGTTGGCCGCCTCCAGCTTTTTCTGTATACCCTCCATCCGTTCGGTCACAACGGCCGACCAAGAGACCCCCTGGAAATAAACAAGGGAAAAGAATTAAACACTGAATATAAGTGAAGGAAATAACACCGAAGGAGAAAAAGCTTACCATGGAGAGCAGAGCCAGCATTTCAGTACAAGCCTCAAGGTCGTTTGCCTTAGCAAACGTGGGCCTGTCGGCGGGCAGAATGAGACCCCGGCAGAGATCAGGGCCTACTACGGTAGACAGTTGGGGGGCAGGGACGATGATTTGATCCGTCTCAATAACTCCCCAGGGAGGAGAGTATACTTTCAGCCCGGCATCTCCCGACCGGCCCCTTTTTCGGGAGTCGGCTGAGGGGGTCTGGACGATACCATCCCCTTGATCTCGCGGAGGAGAAGAAACCAATGGAGCTTCGACCCTTTTCCCTGAATCGGGAACAGATTCCAACTCTTTGCCGGCCGATTGGGCAGCAGCATCGGCTTCGGCCGTAGCGGTTATTGAAAGCTGAGATGCCTTCCTGCGCTTGCGCTCGATGATATCCTGAAGAGTAGACACTGCACAAAAACACCAGGGTTAAATATGAACAACAGGAAATAAAATGCAATGTTTATAGGCAGTGCTTAAATGGAAATCAACAAGGCAAAATAGATGTTACCACTACCCCAAAGGGCGACCAACCAGTCGTTATCCCTGCCGTCCGATAGCGGAACCCTATCCATGTTAAGTTCGCAGAGAAGACGGTAGTCATGTTTGTCCGACTGCAGGAGTTCGGGATACTGCAATCTCGACGGATCGAGATCCCGCCATCGCCCGTACTTCTCCATTTTCGGGCCAGAAATGAAAGCCCACTTCTCGTGGGCCCCTTTGTTGTTGGAGTTTGTTTGGGCCCAATCGGCCCTACCAGTCCGACGGCATATAGTGTAATAGCCGTGGCTCTTCGAATTCCTTCGGAGTTCATAATGATGCCAGAACAAGGTCGTCCTTGGCGTCATCTTTTTGGCTAGGCATCGGGCCTGAAAGGCATTGATATGAAAGAAGCTGTTCGGATCTAACTGCCCTATAGCTATCCCCAGTTGCTTCAGCAACTTCTTCAGGATCGGCAACATTGGCAGCCGAAAGCCGCATTTGAACGCCATCTCGGATATGCCGGTGGCTACGCTTCCTCCATAAAGGGGGGGAACCTCAGGATTATGCCAAACACGGTCTTTCTTCCTCGGCGCAAAGAAGTACCAGACATTCTTCTCGACCAGATACTTAGAGTGGAATTCTTCGATTTTTTCTTCGGTCAGTTGCGATCGGAGGTTTGCGGCCGGGAATTGATTGACGTCGCTGAAGGGTGAAACCTCCGAAGGACCAGCACCTTCGGTCGATCGATCCATGTCCCTGCATTCGGAAATGAAGAGACGTTAGCCTTGTACTCGGATAAAAAAAGATTCAAAAGGAGAGTGAGGCCGAGTACAGTGAGCCAGGATCGGTCGGGACGCCTACAACCTAGGGCAAAGGGAGTCGAAGACTTAAAACTATGAAAACTAGGGCTTTCCGAAGGGGATTCGGAAAGATCAAGACAGTCCGAAAATGTCCTCAAGATCCAAAGATCCCGAAGGAAGCCCTTGCCAAAACCATTTTCGGACCAATCTCAATATCTTGGGAAATGCTAATACAAAACTAAAAACGTGCATCAAGAAGAACCTAAACGTCTGGGGCATGCGAGCATTTCATTTAAAAAGCACAGGCGATTTTACGCATACACACATCTAGATACATACATGAATATATGGAAGTGCAGAACAATTATAATAAAGAAGCAAGAGGGAAAATGTCACTTACTGGTTTGAAGGTTCTTGATAAGACTGAGTTCTTGAGGATAGATTGCTTGAATGTAGACGTCAACCGGAGTTGGAGAAGAAAAGACGACCGGCGACGAATTGACGTTTCCAATCGTCGTTAGCGAAAAGCTCTGAGAAATAAAGATTTTGGTTCTGGTTTTGTTTAAACTGGTAAGCGTAAAAGTGAAAATGAATGGGTTTAGAAGGATTATATACAGAGGTGTGACGTTTGGACAAAGCCGTTTCGTATTCAACGGCGGGGATTGAAGCGTGAATCTCGAGATTGGACAGCTGTTAAACACAAGGGGACACGGATTCCAAGGAAACGTTTCGACCTTGTCCATCGTCCTTATTATCTGAATGAGACGTCCGAAGAGTGAACTCCGAAGATGGGCCTAGGCTTTGGCCTCCGTCCTGAGGATAACTCCGAACGAAGCCCAGGGACATGTTAGAGGCCCATCTCCTTTATGGGCCGAACCGATATTTCAACGCCTCAAGCCCGAACAGAGGCCCATATTCGTCTGGTCCAGTTGCCGATAACGGTCGTATGGTTCCAACTCCCGAGAACGTGGGACACGTCGGCACACGATGCCCACTATTCGGATAACCGCCCGGAAGGAGATGAATATTAGTCAGGTTCTTCTTTTCATTTCACAGACAATTTACACACAACACAGACACTCTACGTTCTAAATTACCTTACCAAAAACCGACTAACTTATTCTCACACCGGAGGTGAATCGGGGGGCCAAACCCTCGCATTCTTCTCATTTGCAGGTCCGACCGAACCAAGGTCCGGCGAAATACAGTCGTAACAAGTATATTACGGAGTTAAAACTATATTTTAACTTGTTGATTTTCTAATACAATAATGGCTCTACTGACGTTAGGTACAAGATAAAATTATGAATGAAGAGACAGGTTATGCTATGTGGGTTACAAATGATTATGCTACTGAACTGGTTTTCGCAGATAATTGCATATACTAGTAGCCATAAAGTTTCAAGGCAAGAATATTGTGTCCGAATCAAGTATTTTAAGATAGAGATGATTCGGTACATTGGAAGGTTGGGTAGTAGTGTTTAGACATGTAGTTTTCTACTGTTTTATCCTTGAGTCGTAGGGCGGGCACCAATTACACATGAGGCAACAATTAACAGTGGGTTTCTCACCAACTGGGAGCTAGAATGCAGAATCATCATCCCACTTGCTTTTTAACAGTTGTTTTCTGGTTTAGATAGAATTGCTACAAGTACCTGTAATCTCACTCTTCATGTATCTTCCTTAATCATTTTTGTGAATCCCCTAGGTGATGGCCCAGCACCCACAAGACACCTTATTAGTAGACACGTCACTGTGATGTGAAGCATTTGTTTCTATAGCTGTACTCTTGCAAATGATTGCATGGGGGGATCAAATTCATACAAAAGTAAAGACAAATGTGAAGATGTGTGACGCGACGTGTTTAGCTAGAATGGAACTTATTTTGTTTGAACTAAGAAGTCCTCTTATGTATAATATATACTGCCTTTACTTTTGTAATTAAATAACTGTTGAATACCAATGTTTATGGAATGTAGTGAGAACGTTTGGAACGTATTTGACGTATTGGTTTAAAGAAATCTAGGTATGCAAAATAAATATTGTAATATTATGTCTGTGATTTATAGTAGATTACTAGAGAGAAAGCAGGTGATTGTGAGGGCTGAGTCTGAGTCTTGTGGATTGGATTTAAAGGCATCACAAGGACAGATCAATATTGATGTTTGAAAGTTCTAAAACTAAGATGGACAACTCTTTTAGGCATGGTCTAGTAGAACATATCTTTTAACTGTAATTTTGACCCTGTTCTTTAGTAGTTCTCAACAATCAAGCAGGGGATCCCCCCCCCCCCCAAATATATCACGGCTTGATGTTCTAAAAGTGTAATTTAATGGCTATTCGCACCATATCCTTTTTCATTTATTTTTTTACAAACTTTTCTTAATCTTATTCTGTTTTACAGTTTACATAATTTTTTTCTAAATCTGCAAAATTGGTGTGAGACTGATTTGGAAGTGATTGCAAAAGGAATGGCTAAATTCAGAGATAGGACTGAAGACTTTAAAGATGCCGTCCACAGGGTAGCTTTGTCCTTGGAGTATGATGAGGTTCGTATGTATTTGGTTAATTAGATTTCTTTTTTCGTTGTCTGATTTTTAGATAATCATTCAACATAATATTGAAGATAATACTAAAATTTACACATAACACACCATGTAAATCTAAAACCATAAAGAAAGGTCAAAATCGATCTTATATCTTCATACTAGGATTCTAGGAAGGAAACTATTTCTTTTGACTTTCAATAAACGGATAAAAAAGTATTGAGGTGTGCGAGACACTTTCGGTTCTAGAAAATAAGGTTAACAAAACATCTCATGTGAATATGGTTGCCACAACCTTGAATAGCATCTTAGATGTGATGTTAGTTTATTCTTTGTTATATAGTTAAAAGTCCTAATGAGATAAAAAAGAGTACTTGCTAAGTATGGGGTGCATAATGTAAAGGGGATGTGAACAACTAGACATCAAAATATTTCACTTTATATGTGTGTATGCACACACTTTCCTGCACCTAAACGTTTGTGTACATTGATTTAGAAGACCAAAAAATTGAGTCCACTTATATTCTTGTTGTATTTTTTTTTCTTTTCTTTTCGCTGGTATGGGTACCTACTGCACACTGTCATTTTGCTTGAGTTTATATCTAAACATTTAGAAGATCCCTGATTCTTTTTTGTTTTCCCTTCTAATTACTACAGCCGAAAATGGCAGCTATAATGGCATCTTTCATAATGCACAAACCTCGGCAAAGATCACCTTTCATTAAAGCTGCAATGAAGACGGTACCTTTTCTAACACCCCCCCCCCCCCCCCATATTGCCATGTTAATTTTGTTGTTTAGTACAATTTTTTAATAGAAAGGGGAGTGTAGGATTATAGTTTTCACCATGCATTAATCATGTACTTTATTTGAGGACAGTAAAGATAATTATTTGAACTGATTCATATTAATATTTTTTTCACCAAGGGTCCATGTGTCTCAACTCTCACATAGCATATAATGTTATCCTTTTTAAGTAAGTTAATTTCTCTTAAAATCGATATGGCACAATTCTGGTGGATGATTTCATACGGAGCCCATGTAAAGTTATTTGTATTTGTTATTTTTTTATTGATGACGTTGTGAATCCCTGTTTCCTCAGATATGCCTTGTTTGATATGAAGAGAAACAATTGAAAGTTTTTTTTTCTGTTGATTGGATGATGTCAAACAATATTTTTAAAGGCTTATTGAATAGGTTGTCTTTGTTATTTTTAAAGTGTTGTTATGTGATGCATGTTTAATTGATATTAAATTATCCTTGTTTTTCCCTTTCTATTTTCTTGTTCCTGAATATGTTAAATTTTGTCAGCTTGAGAGCATCGGAGAATTACAACAGTTCTTGATGAAACACAAGAAGGACTATGTTGATATGCACCGTACCACTGAGCAGGAGAGAGACTCTATTGAGCATGAAGTAAGATTAGAATGTAAAATCTACCTTAAATGGGAACATTTATTTTGATATAGTTTTCTAGTTCTTATATGCAATGAAACTTGCAACAGAATCTTAAGTTGAGGCTTCTGGAAAATAAGATGTTTTCACTTGGTGTATTTATTATAATTGTGTGGTGGGGAGAGGGAGGGGGTTGGGGGAGGATCTTTCCCATTACCGTGGGTCTAAAAGATCCAACAGTTTCCTTACTTTACATGAGAAGGCCGTACACAATCAATTTTTCATATAGGAGTATAGGAATGATAGTTATGCTAATTGTGAGTTTGTTTATATAACCAAAGCCAAACTAAATTAGTTGACCTTTTATGTTAAGGGTCAGTCAATTTACCCCAATTTATCTGATCCTTTGAGTTGCTGATTAATACTAATGTGATTTACTATAAATGTATTTAGACTTTGAGATGCTTCTTGGGCTCTGATGATTGTATGTAGAATTGTACCGTACTTTGTGTAAATTCGGCCAAGTTGAACAATTCCAAGTCGTGTATGTTTACGTTTACTTGAATATTGACTTGGAGAACTAACAAAAGACAGACATATACAGAATTATATACATGCATAAATGCATAATTGTATGAAATGGTAGCTTATTAGATTGATTGTGTACTGTAAAACTCTTCTACATTTTCTACAAAAATCAGGTTAGTGTAGGTATCACTGGCTCTAGTTAGTTCATTTATTCACCAACTTTGATCCTATATATATTTATTTAGTAATACTGAGTGTATTTTCCTGTAAACAAATGTGTCCAGTCTAAGAGTGGTGTCCGTGTCATAATTTAGTGTTTCTGACTGTCTTTTTGCTTGATCACTGGGCTAAGGTCAGGGTTGCTGGAAGTAGAATGTCTTTAAGACCATACCTCTATAATTTGAAATTCATAGACCATGATCTTCGAACCACAATATGTCACAACATGCATCGGTTTGATCAGCAGAGATCTAGTGGTGTTCTGTTTTCATTTTGTTCAGAGATCTAGCACGTATTGAAGTCGCTAAAATCTGAATATTTGTGTATATTAATATATTAATTATTAGTTAGATTTTGTATCTTGCAATTGCAAAACAAAAGTTAAAGCATAATTTTGTTTGGACGCTTTCTTGCTTGTATTTGAGTTGATCAACCATTGCAGGTAACAATTTTTATCAAAGAATGCAAAGAACAGATCGACGTACTCAGAGCTGGCATCAGTAATGAAGAAGCAAATTCTAAGGGCTGGCTTGGTATTAGGGGTGATAACTCAAATGCTGATACTGTAGCTCACAAACATGGTGTGGTATGTTTGCAACCTTATCATTGTAAAAAGTTGTTTATTTGCAGGTTGATACTATATGTGAGTGATTATTTTAGTCCTTTCATGCTTAACAGAGTCTGTGGTGTTTGGTAACTTATTCGGGATTTAATCTACTGATGTAAGATATTTGTGCACAGACACGTGAATAAGTATGCATATAATGTGTCAATGGGTGAGTTGAATCAAAATAAATTTGCAATTTTGTTTTGGACCAGTAAGGACGATATATGTCAAATGTCAGAAGATCAATAGTAAGTCAGATGATCTACAGTAGTTATAAGTGATGTAATCAGTTACGTATAATAAGCTTATTAAGCTTATATATAGACTTCATTAGAATTCTTGTAATTCAACACAGAATATTAATACAGAACAATTTCTGGTGTTCATTCCTTAGCATAGCTAGGGTCTTATTTTTAACATGGTATCAGAGCGGGTATAGTTCCAGGCCAGAAACAGAAATCAAAGTTGCAGAAGAGTTGCAGAAGAGAAAGGAAAAAATTTCCAGAAAAACCAACTGTCAAAATTCGAAAGTTATCAAAACAAAAAAGCAAATATACCACTGAGAAGAGCATTGAAAGAGGAGCTCCCAGAAATTTTCAGAGCTCAGAAACATCAGCCCACGCGCCTCCACGCGCCTCCCCACGCGCGGCAGACGCCGTCCACGCGCGCCACGCGCCGGCGCGTGGGGACTCTTCCCGACGTTTTCCGGCGAAGTTGCAGAAGGAGTTCTTGTTCGTCTCGTTCTTCCGATTCCAACAGTGGTAACATTTTTCAGTTTCGTGAAGATTTATTTCCTGATATATAGTTGTATGTATATTTGCGTATATATATATCTGGGCTATCATATGGAAGAGAGAACCTGCGAAGAGCTCGGGATGGATGGCTCCATTGTTTACCAGAAGTTTGTGAAGACATTCGAAAGATGTGAATCTCCTCGATCTGTCGTGAAACGCTGCTGGAAGGAGGAAGAGAAAGAAGAAAAGGAGTATCAATAAATTATGGGTTAATAAAAGAAAGAAACTGAATGAGCACGGGTTGCAGTAAAAAAGAAAGAATAAGAAAGGAAAAAAAGAAACAGCAAAAGCATCCAAAAAAAAAAAAGGAGATGATAAAGCAAAAGAGAAAAACAAAAAAGCAAAAGCATGATGCTAAAAAAGGCCACAAAGCAAAGATCCTAAAATGATTGCTGCTAAAGAAAAAAAAAACGGCTGATAGTCTTCTTTGTTTAAAAAAAAAAAAAAAAACAAACAAAGAAAGCAAAGAAAAGAAAAAAAAGAAGGATAAAAAAAAAATCAGTGATTTTATGATTTTAGATCCGATAAAAAAAAAATTTATTTTACATTTATTTTCTTAAGGGAAAATAGTGTTAATATTAAAAAAAAATCGGGATCTTTTAAAAATGTATCACTTTGATTTTAAGAGTTTGCCCGATTATAGATTTAATTGTGTAGTATTCAAGTGGTAGTTGATATTACGGTATCACTCCAATTTTTTACGATGCTGCAAATTAAATAATTCAAGGGGCGTTATTCCAAAGGAGCAGCAGAAGTAGTGTATATAAAGATGTACACACAGTTCACTGCCCTGACGACAAAGCAGCAGAAGTAGTAGTATGTATACAGACATACACACAGTTCACTGCTAAATCTTGTTAATACCGAGTGATCACAAAGTCGAGTCTCGGTTTCTTAAATAATTAGTTCAAGGGATGACATATGCAGATTCCTCCTGTGTTCAGACATAGGCTTGTTAATACTGAGTGATCACAAAGTCGAGTCTCAGTTTCTTCAAAATAATCAGTTCTGATTGGTGGTCATCCACCGTTGTGCTGAAAAGCAGCACTTTCTATTTTTGACATGGCCTAAAATATATCGTGTGGTCGAAAATCCGAGTCCCGGTATCCCAAAATTCTCAGATAATTAATCCCAAGATAGGTCAATCCCAAGATGGGCAATCTCAAGATGGATCTTTAACTCCAAGATGAGTAAATCTCAAGATGGGTCAATCCTAAGATGGGTCTCCAATTCCTAAAGATGGGTCTAGTTGGAAGCTTAGGTTATGCACAAGTGCTTCTAAGTGTTCCACTCTTCAATCCCAATATAGGTATTTTATCCCAAGATGGGATTTCGAGTGAGGGGGTGTGTCAAATGTCAGAAGATCAATAGTAAGTCAGATGATCTACAGTAGTTATAAGTGATGTAATCAGTTACGTATAATAAGCTTATTAAGCTTATATATAGACTTCATTAGAATTCTTGTAATTCAACACAGAATATTAATACAGAACAATTTCTGGTGTTCATTCCTTAGCATAGCTAGGGTCTTATTTTTAACAATATATGAGTGCACTTTTATATTGTCCAGAAATCCAATGCATGTTACGCTACAACGTCAGTATTTGTTGTAATCTTGACTCCCTTAAGCGAATGTTACATGATGATGGTAGTTCAATGATTTGACGTCTAGAAATTACAGTAATGCAATAGTTAGTCAAGGGCAGTTTAATGAGGAAAGCATCATCTAACTACAATGTAACTTGTGGTCTTGATTGCTATCACAGAGAAGCAAGGCTGAATGTAATCATCTTGGCTAAAAAAAATATTATGGGATCAATAATCAGATCTAGAACTCATCTGCACAGTGAATTGGAGTGTCTCTTTAGGAGCAGTGGCATTGTTCTCTTTAGAGTTAATTGCAAAAAGGTGGCCAGATTTTACACTCATTTTCAAAAAAGTTGCCAGATTTTCAATTTTGCAAAATGGTGGCCAGACTTGCATTTTTTCTTTCAAAAAAGTGGCTGGAGATGATTTTCAATTTATTTGGCGGGGATAAAATGGGAAAATATGTTATTTTACTAAAAAATAATGCTAAAAACCCCAAAAATTATCCAAAAAATCCCCAAATTAATATGTATCACCATATGATTGGTTATATTTGTAATAAAAATAATAATGCCCCCTCCACACATGCACATAAATTGACTAATTAAATCTTGACAACTCATATTTGTGGATTTTTTGGTGAATTGATGTGCATACATGGGGGCATTATTATTATTATTACGAATATAACCAATCATATGGTGACACATATTAATTTGGAAATTTTTGTGGATAATTTTTGGGATCTCTAGCATTTTTTCCCCATTTTACCCCTACCAAAAAGCTGAAAATCGTCTTTAGCCACCTTTTTGAAAGGAAAAAGACAAGTCTGGCCACCATTTTGCAAAAGTGAAAATTTGGCCACTTTTTTGAAAATGAGTGTAAAATCTGGCCACCACTTTGAAGTTTACTCTTCTCTTTATCAGTCATTAGCATGTAACTGCTTGTCATTCGTTTTTTTTTTTCATGAATTCAGGTGTTGATATTAAGTGAGCGACTTCATGTTGTGACGTCGCAATTTGACCAGTTGAGAGCCCTTCGCTTCCAAGATGCTATTAACCGAGCTATGCCTAGACGGAAAGTTAAAAAGGTTGCCACAACAGATACCACAAACAGTTTGAAGCATAATGATTACCAGGATAGGGAGCATATCAATTCAGATGTCGCAGAGCCTAGGGATATCCAAGCAGAGCCTATGAGAGTGCAGCAGCAGCTTTTGGATGATGAAACACGTGCACTGCAGGTATTTAAATTTTCCAAGTAACATGCTCAAGTATCTGTTACATTATCTTGTAGGTCGTCACTTGTGTCTCCTTGTTTAGTTATTCACCAAAATTTCCTATAGGTTGAATTGACAGATCTTTTAGATGCTGCTCAACAAACCGAAAGTAAAATGATAGAAATGTCTGCTCTGAATCACCTCATGTCCACACATGTGTTGCAGCAGGCGCAACAGATAGAGCTTTTGTATGATCAGGTCAGTACTTTAGTAGGTCAATTTAAATATTCGTTTGTGTATTTGATGCATCTGTTTGACATTATTTTAATTATACATTATCACTATAGGCAGTTGAAGCAACACAAAATGTACAGCTTGGTAACAAAGAACTCTCTAAAGCCATCCAACGGAATTCGAGTAGCAGAACATTTCTTTTGCTCTTCCTATTTGTACTTACTTTTTCAGTCCTTTTCTTAGATTGGTATAGTTAATACAAGGGAAGTCTCGGTCTGGGTGTAGTGTGACAAGTAACCTTGAAAAAATGTGATTTTTGTTGGGTAAAATAAGAACAGCAATCAGAAATCTCAAATCTTCTTTCATCAATCTTCACGGTGCAGTTTTCTTTTCTGGCTAGTGTTATTTTTACTCTGCCATGTAAAATTTTTGAGATATCAAATTTACTGAACTGACATAAGCAACCAACTAGCATTTGTATTTGTATTGAAACTTATATAGTTAACTTGACACCAGCCACTATTTAATCTTACATACATGGATAGGTTACACGTTATGAAATGGGGGAAAAAAAGTGTGCACATGTTATGACATGAAGGAGTGTATGGCGAGCGGGGTCATCTGACCCCACTGAAATTTTAAAAAACAAAATTTTTATGTATATATTTTTTTAGAAAAAATATTTATAGTAGTAAATTTGAATTTTGACCATAATTATTGTAACTAGTTTCATTTTTGACCCCACTAACTTTTAATTTTGACAGTGAAACCCTGTAATTGCCGCTCCAAGATGTATAACTGATGCATATTTATATGTATTAAATTAGGAAAAATCTACACATTGATAATTTTCGGTAAAAAAATTTTCCCTGCGGGGCCGTCGAAAAAGATGACCAGTCGTCGGAGATGACGACCGAAGATTTTGATCCCAGTGAATCAAAATCCTGGTTACGCCCCTGATGACATGCATAAAGTGTTATTTATACAACTAAGACAAGCATGAATGTGAAATGAGTAGCTTTACTTGCAACTTAATCCATGCTATGCATTTTACTTTCCCGTTGAATCTTCGCATGTTTCATCCAGCCTTGAACACGATTTTTTGCATGGACGTTTTGATAAGCATCTGTGCAAGAGTCGAGTGCACACTATGAAGTATCACGAGGTTTGTGAAGATGTGGAAAGTTTTGAGATTGCGAAATTGAGGTTTGGTTCGAATCTCAATTTCCCAATCATTGTACAATATGAACAACAAATATTGCTGGACATAAAGAACTGTTTCAACTCTTAAAACTATGGTTCCAACTCTCTACTGCTGTAGAATCATGTTCGTAACATCATTGTTTTTCACCCCTTCTGTTCAAGGAACTTGTGTACCATGTTTCCCCATCAGTAGCTTATATCGGTGAAGCTAATAAAATTTCAGTTTCGTAATCAAGTAATCATCTCAAACAAAAGATTAATTAAAACTTAGTTAATATTCATAGCAAGAGTCCAGTAACCGGAAGCATCGCTATGCTTCCGCTGCTACTCGAGCAACAATGCAGCAGCTGGTGGGAATGGCTGGAGTCTGTTGAAACATATTATTGCCAAGAGAACAAAAAATTGACTGTCACATTCAGAAGAATCAGAACCCTACTGCACTGGGTTGTGATTCCGAATCTTGAGAATGACTTCTGAGAACAAAGCATTACTAAAATTAACAATTTGATTCAAGATTTTTAAATGCAATTAGTAAATTTAATTATGGTTATTTAATTGTAATCTAGAAGTGCAACAGGTACAGGTCCACCAGACACCAGGGAAATAAATGGTAGCAGACCAACATGTATGATGTAATGCATAATATTCTGTAATAATATTACTGTAAGATATTTTCCAAATTTTGCACCTAACATTATTCTTTGACTTGTCGTTTTAGTATGTCAACAAAACACAGCTTTCTTTTCCACACATAAAAAACGATTGTTGATTCACTGTCATTATTGAAAAAATACCGGGTAATATTTAAAGAAAAAAAATGTTTTTATAATTAACTATAGATAATTACCTATAATTATATGTGTTATTTAAATTTATTATATTATTTATTTCCCTAACACTTCATAAAAACAAAAAGAATAGACATAAGATCGTATAAAGAGAGATACAATCGTTTGTAATTTTCGCATGAATGCATGATGAGACATTGTGGCTCACACGATTTGTGCGAGGGGGGAAGAATCATGATCTTGTAACATTTTATTTGTTTTTATTTTCGATGAATTCTTACATAATTGAAATATGCAATTAATAATATTAATGTTTTTATTAAAAAAAAAGGAATATTAAAGTTTGATCATTAATTTTAATTTTAGAAAAAACTATTCTTTTCTCTTGATTCAGCTGAGATTGTGAGTAGACTCTAGGACTAGATACAGGGAATGTATTAATTTTAGAAACAATATTTGATATAAACCCAATTTTTTAAATGACTTAAAAAATAACTTAAGTAAACATTGTAAATATATGAAACTAAATCAATATTTTTTTTATAATTTTTGTTTATATATAGTCAAACAAAGCTATGCTTGCCGTACCCATAAAAAAAAAAAAAAAAAAAAAAAAAAAAAAAAAACTATGCTTGCCGTACCATGATTTCCCTTCTAAGAAATTATTAAGGAAGAAACACCCAAATAAAACCAACAAATTCAATAATTAATTACAACGAAGTAGACTCCATTGTAGTTTGCTTCTCTCTCAACTCTCTCCCCTCTCTCTCTCTCTCTCTCTCTCTCTCTCTCTAAACCCAAATCACAGGATCTCATTTTCTCTCTTGACATTCAACAATGTCACTCCATTCTTCAAACCCTAATCCCAGATCAATTCTCCCCTAATCCCACCCATTTTCCCCCAATTTTCAAAACCCTAGAACCATAAAAATCAAATCTTTCTTGTAAAGATCAAAACTTTACCATAGAAATCAAATCTTTATTGTAAAGATCAAAGCTTTATCATCATGTCAGCATTAAAAAGCTCTAGTAGATTGTTTACAATTGGTCTTGTAGCATCTTGGTACTCATCAAACATAGGTGTATTGTTGCTTAACAAATATTTGTTAAGCAATTATGGTTTTAAATACCCAATTTTCTTGACTATGTGTCATATGACTGCTTGTTCTTTATTAAGTTATATTGCTATTGCTTGGTTGAAAATGGTTCCGATGCAAACGATTCGATCTCGAACACAATTTATCAAGATCACTGCTTTAAGTTTTGTGTTTTGTGGGTCTGTTGTTAGTGGGAATATTTCGCTTAGGTATTTGCCTGTTTCGTTTAATCAAGCTATTGGTGCTACTACACCATTTTTTACAGCTGTGTTTGCGTATATGATTACGCTTAAAAGAGAGGCTTGGCTTGTTTATGGCGCGTTGATTCCTGTTGTTACTGGGGTTATTATTGCTAGTGGGGTATGAATTCTTTTTTCCTCTCTTTGTTCTGTGATTTTGTTTGTGTTTTTATGATTGAATTCTGTGTTTCGGTTTATTAGAATGGTTTGGTTTACGAGTAGTCTGATATTCTACACTCTCTCGGTTATATGGTTTATGTTTGTGGCATGCCACATATGCATTGGCAAGCTCTTGATGCCCACTACTGGAGATGTTCTTAGTAAATAGTTTAATTATATTTAGTAGAGAAATTAGTGCATGTACAGATATGTGGGGTTAGAAGTTATTAAATAGGTAACTTACTAATAATAAGCCTAATTTTTTTGGGCCTTCGTCCATTAGGTTATATTTTTGGGTTTATATTCCCTAATTTAGTCATTTTAACCTCTATTAGTTGTGTAACCTTCGCATAATCCGAACTTCTTGGTTAATATACATTGTTTTTTATATCAAAATTGAATTGAGTCTTTCTTGGGTTTGCTATCCTTGGCTTTTTTCCTTCTGCGGTTGGAAAAGCCTTGGGGTAGTGAGTTCTCACTTCTCTAGGACTAATTCTGTTTAATTTATCGTTATTCTTGTTTTATTTCTTATATTACATCTTTCTATAATTTGTCATACATAAAAAGAGTACAAATCTCATTCCATTCCCTCCCAATTGCATTCCATTCAAGTGAACACAACCTTGGTGTATGATTGAATAAGAATAAGCTCACACTTATACATTCCCTTATAAACAAATGGCTTCTAAAACTTGTAAAGTATATGTAGTTTTTTCAGCAGTGAATCGTCAACTTTGGGTATGAGCACACTGAGATATTGGCATATTGCTCTAAGCTAGAATGACTGAGGTTATTGTATTTATTATTATATTATATAGGTTCTGATACTTTTTACATTTTCCTTATATCACAACCTTAGGGGGAGCCAAGTTTCCATCTATTTGGATTTATAATGTGTGTCGGTGCTACAGCTGCCAGAGCTCTCAAATCAGTGCTTCAGGGAATTTTGCTTTCTTCTGAAGGGTAAGGTGTTTCATCTTTGACATGTATAATACATGGAAGATATAAGTTTTTGTTTCTTTATTGGTTTGTGTTCACTGGTTACAATGGCAATGCATATTGATATGCATGTATGTTTTTAATATAGGGAGAAGCTGAATTCTATGAATCTTCTCCTGTATATGGCTCCTATAGCTGTTGTACTACTCCTTCCTGCTACACTTTATATGGAACAAAATGTGGTTGGTATTACACTAGCACTTGCCAAAGATGACATCAAGATCGTCTGGTACCTTCTATTCAACTCCGCGCTTGCATATTTTGTGAACTTGACCAACTTTTTGGTCACAAAACACACCAGTGCTCTAACTCTCCAGGTATCTCCCACCAAACTTCAATTTACAGAGTATCTTGTTGCATGGTTATCTATACTGCATAATTGATCCATAAAGATTGTCTGATCATAGATAAAATCCATCTTGCTGATAAGTGTTCAGTGATTAGTTATAAAAATATAAAGCGGAAAAATTGAAGTACTAGGCAGAGAAGTTGTACATATTTCTATGCATATACGTGTCCTCTTTTCAATTTTTCATTGTATACAGAGAGCCAGAACGCACTGCTTGCTTTCTGATAGCTTCACAACCCTAGTTTTGGAAATGCTTAGGAGCTACAACTAAGGGAGAAGATCCCTTGTCAGGGAACAAGTTTAGTAAATTATGTGTAGGACTATGAGTGGGAAAGTTCTTAAGGAATTTCTATATATTGATGGATTGGCTTGATTAGTAGGTCTCCCTTGTCATAGTAATATATAGTTTAGATAATCGATATCATAAAAATGCTATACTGTGCTATCTCTGATTTCTCAAATACTGGTTCCTAACTGAGAGATCAGTCAGGCATATACATATTATACATTTCTTAACAGAGGAAATTTGAGGATGAAAATTATTTTGGGAATTGGAACAGCAAAAAGTAATGAACTGATTCTAAGAAAGAAAATTGATGAACTGATTATGAGTAAGATGATGACTGTAAACTTTTTAACTGGATCATAGTGATGAAACCACTTGAGCATTCAAAATCAGGATGAAAATGATATATTTCTAAATATTTTGACATCAGTTCGAATGGTATTAAAGGTTGAAATGTACTTACAATTAGAGAGTGCCTTGCAGGTCCTTAGAAAGTAGAAACACAAAAGTTGTGTATTGCAAGTGCCTTCCACTTTATTAACTGAAGTTTTATTCTTCCAGGTCCTTGGAAATGCAAAAGGAGCAGTGGCTGTCGTGGTCTCCATATTGATTTTCAAAAATCCTGTCTCAGTTACAGGAATGCTCGGTTATACACTTACAGTAATTGGGGTTATCCTGTATAGCCAAGCGAAGAAGCGCAGCAAATAGAAAAAAATATTATTCAATTTCCGTTCCATCTTTGGACTCCGATGTGTTTTCTGAGTATTAGGGCAACCAACTTGAAGCAGATTATGATTCAGCTGCTTGGATTCTTTCATTTGCCCTCCTGGTTACTAAGTCATCGCGACCCAGGAGAGCAGTTCCCCCCTTGTAATCTTTAAGTACCACTATATATCTAGGCTAGATAATATAATAAACGTTCATTATCTTTGTTTTTACCAAGTGGAGTTTCCACCCCCTTCTCCCCTTTCAATTTTGTTTTTCTACTTATTCTTTCAGGAAACGATTGTAGAATAGGGCCTATACAGCATGTTATGAGATATTCTTACAGATCAATTATTTAATTTAAGACTTTTTCCATTTTCTTGCTTTGACTGTCTTTTTTTCTAAATATATGTTAAATAAAAATAAGACTGTAGTGGACTCAGATTTGGGACTAAATAATACCTTGTTCATCCATGATTCTAGACAACATGGTAAGCAGATTGTTCAAGATTTGTGTTTGGGACTAAATTACACCTTATTCGTCCATGATTCTAGACAACATTGTAAGCAGATTGTTCAACTGAAATTCTGATTTTTGTCCATAAACATGTTGAGCTAAATTTTTTTTTTTTTTATGGTTACATTGTATTTTCATTGGCCAAGAAGTGTTCATGAAACAGGACGTAAAGTTGAGCCTCTCAATTTGAATAAACTACTCGTACATCACAACCTGCCATTAACTTGGTTTTATTTGATTTAACATATGCTGCAATATTTGCATGGTTATTCTAGTGAAAATGATATAGACAACTTTCAGAGGATGAAAGAATGCAGTAATCACTTGCAAACTGAAAAATTAGACTGAATATAAAAAGATAAATTATGCAACTGATAAGAGCTAAATACTCAGAAGTTTACAGCACTGAATGGAAAAGGCTGAACTGGGAGCTCTTTACAAACTTGAGTTAGAATTATAAGCATCATATACCCTGGCTAGCAGATATAGCTCACAAAAGGACACATAGGCTCCACAAAAGAAACCACCTAGAAAACAAACATTACCTCCACGTTCCATCGACTAAAAGGCTTTTTAAGACTCTGATGTTAATTCTTACTTCAGAAAATAACTAGTAATGCAAATGATGATGTTCAGCACAAAAACTACTCCACATCCATAACTTCCACTTCACCATTGTTTTCAGTCTTTGGCTTGGTTCCCATCACTTCAATATCATCATCAGTTTCAGTCTTTGGCTTGATGTCCATTACTTCAACGTCATCATCAGCTCCAGCTTCGGTTTTCGTTTTAGCCTTAGTATCGACTGCAGCCTCACTATCATCTACAAACTCGCTCTTTACTGCCTTTGTCTTAGAATTGCCCTCGCCATTTTTCTTAGTTTCATTTTTTGATGTAGCAGCTGCAGTGGAGTTTTGTGCAGGCTGTGCATAATTTGCAGCCTCATCCTCTTCTTCTATTTTTGGAGCCAAATAGTATCTGATATAGCCCATCTCTGCGATTTTGTACTCAACCACCACTGGAAGTTCAGATGATAAGCTGATGGTCACTTGATTAGCCAAAGGAGTTGCCTTTGCAAATGAATTCATATACCTCAGCGCAAACGTCAATGAAACTGTTTCTTGCATCTCGATAATAGTAGCATCTTCTGGCTAAAAATTTGTAAACCACAACAAACATACTGATCAGTGCACTAGTCAAGGCCAATCATTATTAAGCATCTTTTTGACAACCAAATTACTCATGCATTAGGTAGAAACTAAAATGCTCCTCAAGAATCTGGGATTTGCATGCAATGTTAGCATTCACAAACATGTAAAGAATCTAACAGATTTAGGAGAAGAAAAGAACAAACCTTGTCCACAGAAGTGTTCTGCCTGCAAACAATATTTGCAGTCCCAATATCACCTCGTGTGGAGAACTTCACACCTTCCTTTGTCACAGATATCACAACTAACAAGAGCATATTACCAATTATTAGCCTTCCATATTTCATATACTAACAAAAAAAGAAGCACAACGGATAATATGCACAAAAAGAAAGAATGTTACTAGTAGTATCATATTAAAAGACAGTACCAGTGTCACCAATGGTACTCAGATCTTTGCAGATCCTAGCAAATTCAGCAGATGGCATCCTCACAATAGCTTCATATTCAGATTCTGGAATCCCTAGATGCTCACTATCAATGTCCATCAGCTTCATCTCAAAGTCAGAAATCTTGTCTTGGGCTTCATTTTAGGAATGCAAAACAAGCAACAAAAGTGAGAAGCAGAAGGTAAAAAACTAATTACCATTTGCAAGATTGCTTAACAAGGACCATTCCAATTTATCAAGAAAAATAAATTATATGGGACCTAGCAAGTACATTACTGAGATTATCAAACAAAAGTTCAAATATGCCAGTAAGAAACCCCCGTAATTTGGCAAATAGCAAGGACATTCAGAGGAGGGGGGTAAAATTAAACAAAAACAACAAAAAAACTTGATATTCATGATTGTTAAATAAGATTTAACTACAAAATTAGGAAAGAACACAGTCAAGACAAAAGAACTTTAACCATTGCTTTTCAAGAAGGCTGATTAGTGCAAGAACCACTGAAACAGAGTTAATTTGTAACACTTAATTCAAATTTAAGTTACATTCTAACATGCTATGAAACAAACCCTGGAAATTATAATATTAAAAAACATAAATCGGAGGATAAAGTGTGATGATCTCTTGTCAAATATCTTTAATTAGAGCACATTCTTATCAATATCCCAACCACAAGCCTCCTCGGTCCCTCACTCCCCTTCCTTTCGCATCATAAAATATGTGAAATGGTTAAAACCATATACATGGACTCGTAAATAGTCTAGTGGCAAAGGCATATCATCATCTCGCATAAACAAAAATGTATATAATGTATAAAAAAACATAATGCGATACAAAGAATAAACCAGATAAGCGATAGAGAACAAACAATTGAACCAAAAAGACCCCATCTTTTCGCAATAAACCCGAAACAATGCAAGTAAATTAGTAAAAAAAACAGCAATTAAATCATAATCTCAAGACCCTAAATAGCACAATCTCTATCATAAACACAAACAAAAATAGTCTAAATCAGTAACAAAGAACACACAATTGAACCAAAAAGACTCCATCTTTTCGCAATCAAACCCGAAACAATGCAAGTAAATTAGTAAAAAAAACAGTAAATAAATCATAACATCAAGACCCTAAACAGCACAATCTCCATCATAAAATCAAACAAAAGTACTGTAAAATCGAAAGAATTCATACTAGGGCTTTCGAACATAAACGTAATAACATCACCACCATCATCCGCTTTAATCGTAACAATATCATCATTCCCAGCACACTTCAACATTTTAGCCATATTTCCCAAATTCATCCCCATTGAAATATTTCGATCACATCGATAATGCTCAAACCCTTCTGACCTTAAAAGAAGGGCAACGAGCGCAACGTGACTCGAATCCATGGCTTGTAAAGAAAACCCAGTTGCAGAACAATCGAAATTAGCATCATTGACTAGGTCTTTGATTGATTCAAGAACTTTCTTTAGTAAACTGCCCTGTACTAGTCTTAGTTCAAGCATTTTTTTTTGTTTGATTTTTGATGTGATTGTGAATCTGGGTATGATTTATTTGTGATTTTATGTGGTGGGGTGTGGATGGATTTGTGCATTGTGGTGTTATTTATGTGGGTTTGTGTGTGTTATGGTGGGAAGATTAATGGAGGGAAGGTTTTGGCGGGAAATAGGTACAGATAGATACAGGGTTTTCCCGCCAAGATCAGGGTGTGGGATTTTGACTGTCTGTAACTTTTGATGTATGCTCAGCTTTTTGAGGAAAGTTGTGTATTTTTTTTAATTTTACTAGATTTTTTAAATAATTGAAAAAAATATAATTTTTTGTAATTAAATAGTACTTTTATTGAACGTGAAGAGATATCACATGTGGTGGTGAGAAAAATTTTCGATTATCACCCATTCGAAATTTGTTTAAACAAATACGTATTTCTAAGACATTTACTAATTATTCAAAAAAAAAACTAATTTCTATTGTGAAAATGTTGTATTCAACCTAATAATGTGGTATTAAACCTAATGTAACAAATTAAGATTTATTTTATGTATTTGTAAGAAATATAAGTCTAATTATTTAAATAAAAATTAATTTTTCTATTGTAAAAATTGGGTACTCAACCTAATATACATAACTAAGATTTTACGTATTTGTAAAATATATAAGTATAGTTATTCAAATAAAAACTAAATTTTCTATTGTGAAAATGTAGTACTCAACCTAATGTAAACAAAGTAACTAACAATTTTACAATTTGCGTCGATCAAGTGCAACCAGTACAATTTAAAAAAAAAAAACCCAATCCTTTTTAGAAAACAAGATAAAAATATATTTGTTGAAATCCACTTTTATAAAATATATTTGGGTAGTAAATTTAATAAAATAGTGCCACTAAAACCGCTTTTTAGTGACTTGATTTCTTTCTTTGGCAAGATATTGGTAACTGTCGGAGCTCAGCATTCACAGAATACAATGGTCCGGCAAGTCTAGTTTCATTTTAATTTTTACCTCTACAAATTATACTTGCACAATCAAACGTACATTTTTTAATTAAATCAAGCTACTTGCCAAATGACGACTATATAATGTTTGCATGTCACCCTATAAGGAATTTCTGCCTCAACTTTGAAGGAACTACTGTAACAAAATCATCAACCTGTTCTACATAATTGCTAAGCCTTGCAGAGTTGCAGTCGAATCAAGAACATTTACGTACATGATAAAATAAATTATGTTCACCATTACACAGTTTTTCCTAATCTATTTAACTACACGGACCATTACCAATGCTTGTTGCCTCAAACATGGTCAAAGCAAGAAATTAAGACTACAAATCACACATGCAAAATCCAATTTACACTTTTTCCTATTAGAATTATGTTTCACACTTGTACCAAAGTCGAGCTGTTTCCATTTAAGGATGAACTGAGAGCTGTCAAGTTTGGGTCATCCTTGTGTTTGTTCCAAACTTCTTCAAACTGTGGTCCCTTGCATCTAAGGATTTGAATTACAGAAACTATTAGTTAGGTTCAACAAACTGAATACTCAACCCTGAAAATACCGAAGTTCAGAAGTTAATATGCACTTACTGATGAAGCAAGATCAGTATTTGCAGAACTCGTGTCCTAATAGCTTCACGCTCAATTTTCAGTGCTGCCTCCTTGTATAAATTGACCAACTCATCAACTAATCTGGGGCAGAAACATCACTGGCAGGATTATCATAATGGCAGAAAAGAAAAAAAATGTATAAAAAAACCCACCACTTTAAAAGCAGATAAGAAAAGGTCTAGAATCAGTTATCAGCTAAAGATAGTGAGACACACCAAGAAGCAGATGTGAGACGACATCAGAATATGGGCTAAAAGCTATGCCATTGTATTATTCAATTAAAATCATAGTGTATATGTAACTTAGATACCAGGCTATACAACAGAGATGAATTCGTACTAAATTTGGTTTTTGGTTTTCTCATGTTTTTTGACCTCCTAAGAAGGTTAGAAATAGAGACTGTAATCAAGTTTTTTATTTACCATAATCTCTTTCGTTTGCAATCTTTCTCTCAGGAATATCTACTGCCAAGTGCTAAGTAGACGTGATATTAGTTAAGCTGGAGGCTATTAGAAGTCTGAAAGTGAAACATGACTCGTGCATGAGAAAATTTATATAACACCTAACAAACATAATCAATGGACGTAACACAACCAGTAGATCAAACTTTTCTTTTATACCTTGAAAGTAAAGAATGTTTTCAAGTTATCTGACTACAAAAAACTATTTAAGGGAGAGAAAGAGAGGCGGTGATAGTTTGTATTCTATACAATTCAATTAGATGCGCTGCTTCAAAATACTAATGATTTAACTGCTACCCACCC
This sequence comes from Kitagawia praeruptora, assembly GCA_037693485.1. Classification (NCBI taxonomy): domain Eukaryota; kingdom Viridiplantae; phylum Streptophyta; class Magnoliopsida; order Apiales; family Apiaceae; genus Kitagawia; species Kitagawia praeruptora. The sequence goes on along the minus strand of CM075346.1, from coordinate 128,730,769 downwards.
AGCTAAGGACCTATTTCTTCGCGCTAGCTCTACTTCCTTGCTTTGGTTTGACCATTCAGTCACCCTCTTGCAAGTCCCATTGGACACAAAATTTGGCTATTATATTATCTCCTTCTCCTCCCTCCCCGAAAAATATTTATTAAAACAATTTGAAGTATTCAGCGACCTCCATATGAAGCCTTTACTAAACATGATATGATATATGTTATAATAATACTAGCAGCAACAGAAACTGAAACAATGGTACTAATATATTTCACCTTTCAAAATGAGGCGAATTCCTTATCCAGGTTAACTTTACCACTAACGTGATCCGATCAAGAACCTGCATTCATTAGATAAAAATACGTAGTATTTTAGATAAAAAAAGATTACTTTGAAGTTTGAACTACTTTCAGATCCATACTAATAAGTTACACATGTCCTCATCAGTTTAAACAATTAGGACAGCGCAGTTAACAACATAATGCAGAATTAAACTTTTTTCATATATTTTTTTAGTGTACAGGGATGTAAGAAAACCATAGTACAAGTTAAACCCTATCTTAATTTATATTTCTGATACACGTCTACATGTTGGGGAAAAGTACCATTATTGAACCAAGGTTGACAACAACATCCATTCCTATCTATCTAATGAAAGAGATATAAGTATCCAGCTTTACTTTTCGTCTTCTTTTAGTGATAAATTTGAGGAAAATGGGCATAAACATATACTGATTATCTCACGCAGTGGGATAACTTAGAAGGCCAGAAAACAGAGACAAATATTGATTGTCCCTTCATGACTCTTAAAAAAAGGTTAAAAACACAATACTAGCAAGGAAAAAATCCTGTTTTCTAAGAATGACATGAGGCAGATTATATACTGTCAGCAACAAGAAGTTGCATCTGTCAAAATCAATTTTACTGTGCTTGTTTAGGATTAAAAATCAAAGGTCCGCCAAAATTTTAAATTCCAGTTCAATTCTCAGACCTATTTGAGTATAACTACATGTAATATCATATTACTAACACTTCAAATTTCTTCAGCTCAGAAAATAAAAATCTTAATTCTTTGTGCATGAAATGACCATTACCAGGAGAACAGTTTCATCATCATCAGCATGCATCCACTTGAAAAAGAGAGGAAAGATACGTCTAAAATGAGCTAATAATACAAGACCAACACTATTGAAAAGAGGGTCAATGTGCTTGAGCCACGCGATACGGCGCTCCTTATTTCTTGGTTGTCGTTCTAGATGACTCAACATCTCATTTAGAAGCTTTTCATACCTAGACAAAGAATTTATGGTATTATAGATCTATTCCCTTCAATACCTCTCATTAGTATTTATTTATATACATTCGACGTGCTGTATAGTCTACACATACTTCAAGAACACAAGTTACACTTTACTTCAACCATGGACAACTTGACCAAATCCATTAGAGAAAAACAAAATACTAACATATGTACATATTAAAATTTACCAGGAGCTACGAGGATTACTTGGTTGCAAACATGTCACCATAAGCACCGACATCTCAACAACGTAGTCCCATATCTCATCAGTTGAGGCAACATTTTGACAACACGCATCAAGGATTACATCTTCATACAAACCAAATTCAGTAGCATTCACATTTTTGGCAAGATGTATAAAGCTAATCATGCCTTGCCCCTACAGAAATAATATATTAAATATAATACATATAACATCGACATAAAAACACTAATTATGTGAGATACTGAAACACAAGCACTAATTGTTGACAGAAAAATTATTCTATCCAATTTTCATATATAAGAAAATTCAGATTCTCATCCGGAAAGTGAAATGCTAATCCACTACACCTTGCCTTGGCTTCAGCCTTCAGCTAGATTTTCCAGTGTATTATAGATGAGATAATCATGCCAATATGCCATTGTTGATAACTTGAAATCAATTTAATAGGTGGTGAACAAACACTGAGTATGCACATTTTGTAGCAGAACTGCAGAATAACATGAGAACTTTCTAGTTGGCATCAGAAGGCGTAAAAGCTTTTAAACCTTTTAAAATGAAAAAATTATGAAAATAATAATCATAGTTTCATTTAGCTTTGCACAAAATTGCATATAAAGCTCATTAACATTTAATTACTGATACACTTCAGCATCAGTTAAATTGTACAGTCCAAAGCACCAAGTAAGATAAGCTTGCTTATTACGGATTTAGTCGACTCAAATTTCACTCAGATAATAATTTGTGCCATTGGGAACAAAGTACAGACAGATTGAATGAATATATACAATAACCATTATATATACAAGTTAAGCGGGGTTACATACTCCTGTATTATCTTGTTTCGTCTTTTACAAAATATTGCTTCATTTCCGTATCACTTTCTACATGCAAATATGAGAATAACTACTTCCATTAAATAAAACGGTATTATTCATGTTCAATAAAACTCAATAAGTTTATAACATAAACACAAAATCACAAATACTCTCATCTTCCAAATTCCATATATCCTTAATGAATCAAAACATGCATATGCAACCAGAGGTTAGAAAAAGCATAGACAGTTAAGTTTATTTACCTTCACTTCGGGTGACCAGTGATCCAAAGCTGTAAGACAACAAGGAATCACCAAAGAGCACAGCTTTCCTAAGCTAGGGTAATCAACCTGTCACCACCAATTAAGAAATACATTATAATCACATGTTCCCTAAATTATGTTCCATAATATACTAGAATCATTGAAATACCTGCATAACGAACCATCTCAGCTGATAAGCGGCAACAATAGCATAAGCAACTGGTGCTCTAGCCGAAGCAGCAGATATCTCATCAGCCTCATCAGATTTATCAATCGAACTCTCGTTAACCTTCTCTTTAAGCAAAGGCATAACTCGAGGCATCAATTCCACAACCAATTTCTGTTCGTCGGACAACAACGATAAATCCAAACCTAATTCACTATAATTCCTCAAACTTTCCACATTGTAAGTGCTGCAAAAAGCTCTCGCAAGCTCTCGAAAAGCTGAACTCGCAGCTATTGCAAGTGAATTGGGAATCCATAAAAGATGTTCAGATGTTGAAACTTGTGAGGAAGTTAATGCTGCACATAGTAAACTAAAATCCCTAATTTTGATACAAATAACGGTTTCGGAGATATCAGAAACGGTGTCGTTTTGAGGTAAAAGAGACTCCATAATGGATTTAACTGAAACATTTGAACCTTCAGGTGGTTCATACTTTGTTTTTGATATCAATTCTCGAAGTTGACCAGACAAGCTGTAAATAAATAGAATGTGAATATATAATTAAATATATAGTTGCGTGTGTGTGTGAGAAGGAGAGGGAGAGCGGGAGACTGGAGAGAGAGAGAGAGAGAGAGAGAGAGAAGCAGCTTACAGAAGGAGAGTTGGAAGAACAGCTTCTTCAGTCATCGTCTTAGGAGTATGTATCTCTGTTTTAGCTTCTTTCCCCTAAGCAGTAAGCAGGTACCCTAAAGTTTGTACCAATTAGAATTCTCACACACAAATGCCTAATATTAAAATGCTGCAAGTAATATACACTTTTTTTTTGCAGAAAAAAAATATAAACTTTATATTAGCAGCAAACTTTATCTTAATTTTATTTAATATAAAATTAAGATTATCAGTTACCTGACAAATATCTACTCAAGTTCTATTGAGACAATTATAGTGGAGACCGGAGACCATATATCAATCAAAACATTGCAAAAGTTTACTCATTTAAAATATATTATCAGAAATACTATAATTATTAACCTTTTCGTTTGGTTATGGTAGCTAAAAATACATTGGCATGAAAACAAATATTATACAGATGTAAAGTTGTAGCTAAACAATTAATTAATGAAAGACAAATCCATATCTCGTAGAACTGGTTTCACATTTAAACTCATTTGATATTACACATTTACACCTAAATATGGAAGCGCACAAATCACAATCTACGGAAGATGAAGAATGCACGCTTGGGACTACGGGTGTAAGGCACAGGGTTAGAGGGTTAATGATCTTTTAGAATGGAGATCTGGGGGAAGTAACCAAGTAACCAGAATTATTTGAACTCTTTTTGTTAAAGGCCTAAACTGAAAGGGCAGGGCACACAGAATTTTGGTTAAGCAGGGTGCAATTATGAGGTAGGAATTCGTAAGGTAAGTGTGAGAGTGTTGAATAGTAGGGATACCTCTCTTTACATACAACGGAAAAGACAAAAGAGGCAAGAAGCAGAAAAGGCATTTAAGACAATGTGAATGACAATACAGTTTCCATCACCAGGACACTGGAGATATGGCTTCCTTTTTTTATCTACCTTCCCAAATAAACTAGGCAAAAAATGTAAAAACTATCACCACAGATTCCTAGAATGCCAACATTATTAAACCACCCCTCTAAGCAAACAAGGATTTAGGCATTGAATGCCTCATTGGCATCTCGGGTGCTTTATAGCAGTTCTCTACACCTCCGGACCTTATCAGGTAGCTACGAATATAAAAGAAACATTCACTTAGAGTCTTAGACTATACGCATTCAAAATGAATAGGCTTTACAGCTAGAGGAGCTTACAAATGAGGTAAATTCTTTTTCAAAGGCAACCTTTTGCACGACTCTCACCGAACTGCCGCCGATAAGTATGTTATTCCCTCCACTTCGGTGTGAGCTACCACTACTTCTGAGTTTGTAAAATGTATAGTTCCTAAACATCACAATTATTCACTGGATAACCATTTTATCCGTCTTTTAACTAAAAACAATCTATACGATCTTCACCAAATATCGAGAAAATCACACCAAAAACATCATTTTAACACTACGAATGAAACAGAATGTAATAATACAAAAAGTCTATACTAATACGATCTTCAACCGAATATTGAGAAAATCCCACCAAAAACACCGTTTTAATGCTACTAACAAAACACAATGTAATAAAACTCCACCGTCCTCCCTCCCCAACCACCACCAACCATACTAATGATTCTCCGAACCAACCCCATCCTCACTCAACCATCACTGTCCACCAAATCCAATTTTTAAAATAATCTGAAGCTATTACCACTTAACAAGAACCCTAACCCCCAATTTTTTACACTTAACAAGAACCCTAACCCCCAATTTTTATCACTTAACAAGAACCCTAACCCCCAATTTTTATCCTGGACAAAATTCATTAAATTAATCACAAATTAACACTATCCACCCTACAAATACATGAATAAGCACCGTAAGATGTATATATGCCCTATTCACAGCCTTGTATAAATTCAATTGTAGCCCTAGAAGAAATATATATACAACATATACGTAGTAAAATAATAAACAATCAAAGAACAAAACCAAGTAAAACAAAGGAACTAGATACCTTTGGGAAGACGAAAACAAAGGGATGGAGATGTAAAATACATACATACAGTATATAATAAACTTATCTGTATGAGAGAGAGAGAGAGAGAGAGAGAGAGAGAGAGAGAGAGAGAGAGAGAGAGAAGCAGCTTACAGAAGGAGAGTTGGAAGAACAGCTTCTTCAGTCATCGTCTCAGGAGTATGTATCTCTGTTTTAGCTTCTTTCCCCTAAGCAGTAAGCAGGTACCCTAAAGTTTGTACCAATTAGAATTCTCACACACAAATGCCTAATATTAAAATGCTGCCGTAACATACATTTTTTTTACTTATATTATATACACTTTTTTTTTTTGCAGAAAAAAAAAACTTTATATTAGCAGCAAACTTTATCTTAATTTTATTTAATATGAAATTAAGATTATCAGTTACCTGACAAAATATCTACTAAGTTCCATGGACACAATTATAGTGGAGAGGAACACCATATATCAATCAAAATATTGCAAAAATTTATTCATTGAAAAATATATTATCAGAAATACTAGAATTATTAACTTTTCGTTTGGTTATCGTAACATTTAAGAAAAATGTGTAGAACTTAATGAAAATTATTTTTACTTCCCGAGTACATTATAAACGAATCCGTTTGATATTTATGTCTTTAAAAGTGTTTTAAATGAGATTTCGAATTTATCAGTGGTGTATTTGAGATATGTCAAGTTATTCAGTGGCAAATTTGATATTTAACCCTTATAATTTCATATTTTATTTCTAAATCAATTATTATATTTACGAAATATAAAAAATTACTTAAATACTATGCATTTCACACTCTATAGCAAGAAGTGTTTATTATATAATTAGAGTAATGAGATCCTTTTAAAAAATTATGTAAGACTCAAATTAATTTTTTAATTTTTATATAAAATAAAATGATAAGATATTAATAAAGTAGTCATATTAATTTATGCATATATATAAATATAAAGAGCTTTTTTCATAAATAAATAGGAAAAAGTAAATTTTTGCATATTTACTTTTGTTAATAATAGCTATTTGCAATTTTACTAAACTATTTGCAATTTTACTATACTAAGTTTCAAAATTGCAAAAATACTAACCCTAACCCTTCCCCCTTCCCTACTCTTTTATAATCAGCCGTTTTTTTTTAAGGTGGGATGAACATGCAACTAAATTTCTGATTTCATGTTCCATTTTTCAATTGTCATTTTCGACCTTATTTTGGACTCTAATATATATATATTAGAGTCCAAAAAATTGGTCGAAAATGACATTTGAAAAATGGAACATGAAATCAGAAATTTAGTTGCATGTTCAGTTGAAAGTGGTTGCCCCTGCGGGGCCGTGCAACCCAAATCCACCAAAATAGCATCCCACCTTAAAAAAAAAAAAAAATGTACACAGGCGGGTGAATTGAGTATGAGTCGGCACATGGGGGGAGGGGTGTAGTATTTTTGCAATTTTGAAACTTAGTATAGTAAAATCGCAATTAATTCAAAGAGATATTATATTTGCAAATAGAAACTTTAAACATAGTATTTTTGGTAAATATCCAAATATAAATTTACAAAAAAAAATAATCAAATGAAAAATAGTATGAGACATATAAATGAAATAATTATTAACATCTTAAATGGGAAAAGAGATCAAATTAATAAGAAAAACATTAATGGATATAGTTAACGGATTCTAGTTTTGAACCAAATAAACATGTAGCTTATTGTTGGAAAATTTGGTACAACACTTCTTGGAGGTAGTTGCGGGAAGAACGAAAAATCCACGTAGAACTTGGCTAAGAAAGCGGTTTGCATGCCAAGCCTGGGGTTCAATTGCCTTGAACCGGATGATGATTATAGTTATTAATGGACTGAATTTGCAAGGATTCCGGGCAATAGTGACTGAATAATTTCTACTCAGGAGATGCCCAAAATTATGTTTAGAGACGTAGGTATGTGTTTCTAACCCTTGCAAATTGCCTACATACCTTTATATTTATAGTATTTATAAGGGATCAAGTCCAATGTAGTTCTTGATAACCAAGCCACGATTTGATAAGCTTCGTCGTCCTCCATAACTGAACTGATTCAATCCATTATCCCAATTGATGTGATTATTCAATTGTTATTTCTCCATAAATCCATGATTATCTTCGTATTTATATGATTTTCCATCATATATCCATATATATACACATAATCGATGTACATATAATGATTATCCACAATAACTGAGGTTGTTGGGCCGCTCCTGATGTTTAGGAGTTATCCAGAAATCTGTTAGAACGATCTTTATCCGTTCCCCAACAATTTAGTAGACGGTTAACCTAATTCCCACAGTTTGTCGAGGTACGAGTGGAACCCCGCACCTGAAGCTAGATTCTTCATCAATTAGTATACTTCTAAGGCATATTGGGCCAAAACACCTATACTTAACCCAACTTATCCTTCCATATCCACATTACTCGAGCTCGTAACCTTAATGGACCTTAAATCAAGTCCAAGGTAGATTTTGGGCAAAACATAGCTCAATGATTATTATGGCGAATTTAAATTTATTTGAATTGAGTAGTCAAATATTCGAAGTTGAATTCGTATATATTCTAAATTTTTTTGTAACACTTCATTCTTAGGAATGTAATAATAGAATTAAAGTAGATTAGAAAGTATAGTATGGGGAAAAATGGTTCGATATATATAATAAACTAAAAATAATTGTCTAAATATTTTGTTAAATTGTAGTGTGCTTTTGTATATTATCTACAAACATGTTCTGGTTCCGCCTATATATTTTCTAGATATTTTTGTTAAAGGTTCTTTTTTGTTGTAGATTCTTAGAAAACTGAAATACACATCTTAAAATAAATTTAACATATTCTCCAATAATTTTAAATTATAATTTTTGAAATTATGTAAAATATATATGTGATTTGAGAAAACTTCTATGAATACCATTATTTCATTGGAGACCATGAACCCATTTGGGTTAACTTAAAAAGTTTTACTTATAACTTAAAGTGCAACTTACTCGTTTTAAGTGAAAAATGATAATTTTATCTTTAAGTTAGTTACATGTGTTTCCCTAATTTTACTTAAAGTAAATTTATTTTTTTTAAAATGACTATTAAATAGAAATTTATATATAAGTATAAAATACAAATATATGCAAAGAATATAATACGAGTTAAAAGGTAATTCAAATATATAAAAATTGTTATGAGAAAAAAAATAAGATGAAAAAAAAATACCTCGAAGCTATTTAAATTTTTTGAACTAAAACTAACTTTAAATTGAAAAATTTAAGTGTACATAAACACATCAACTCGAAACTTAAAGTGGATTGGGGTAGCTAAAGCTATCGCAAATAGACTCCATATACGTTCTGCATTCAAAACATTACAAAACTTATTATTTTACAAATGATGTTACATGAAAATCACTATTTCGTTTCAAATTTTCAAAATCATTTATATTCGGCAAGCAAAACATGTATGTTTTACAAAGTTCTGCAAGCAGAACGTGATTTGCAAAACAATCGTTTTGCAATATTTTGCTAGCAAAGCATGCTTTTAAAATTTTCAGTGAAATAGTGATATTCAAATAACATATTTTACAAAATAACTCATGTTGCAAAATTTTACTCGCAAAACTTATATGATCTCTAAGCTCTCCGATAAAACAATGATCTACATTTATTAAATATGCTTTAATTTAAAATGAAAGATAAACATCGCTTGTTCCCTAGAAAGTATAAAAAATTCAATTTTATTACAAAAAGGAGGAAAGTGCGTTTAAGCGGAGTTCTTCATCGTACCCCTCCATCTTCTCTCTCTTACTTTACTAAAAATCTCTTAACTAAAAAATCTCTCTAGTCTCCTCACTCTCTCGCTCTTTCCCTCTCGCCCTCTCACTCTCTCGAAAATGAATAGGCTCTTAGCCAAACATTTCTCTGCACAAGCCAAATATTTTTCTACACAAGCCAGACATGGAAACATGCACAATCCTAATCACTCTCACAATCACTAGCTTATACCTCTCCTCACCTTTCCACCTCAACCTATAGATATGATTACTACACTTCCGTTGGTCAATTATCTTGACAAGCTAGAGCTTCTTCTACCTGATGGTAACTTCTTTTTTTTTTATTATGTATGTAATATCTGCTAAATATGTATTTTTGTGTGTTCTAGTGTCTAAATGAAAGAAATGAAGAATGTGATGGTCATAAATTAATAAAGTTCAAAACCATATGTTTCTTTTAGGTTTTGTCTCAATCAAAAACTCACCTTGAGTGGAACTATATATTGGGACTACAAGGGAGGAGTATGTACTTACACGATGATTACAAGAAAATAGTTAACTTGTCAAATTTTTCATTTGGTCGCCAAGATTGATTTTAGATTTGTAATATTTTGTGGGAAGAGATTAATAATTTCTATGCACTCTCTTAGATTTGTAATATTTTGTGGGAAGAGATTAATAATTTCTATGCACTCTCTACACAGCTCTATCAGTATGGAAATGAAAGTTGACTATTTACAAAGCAATCCATCCATTTCTATATATAATAGGAGAACATGGGGTTATTTTAGGGGCATTTTGAGCCAATAAACCCTCTGTGACATGTGAAAGTACAATTTTGCCCTTAAATATTAGAAATTACAAGAAGTTGCCACTGCTCTCTTATTCAATAAAAAAATTTAAGCAAATTATGTTAATGTGGGGAATTGAACTCATGTCCTCTTCAAAGAAATTAATCCTTATAACCATTGAGCTAAATATGTTTTTGAGTTTGAACTAAAAAAACATATTAGTTAACCCTCTGGTCTCACCCTTTTCTTATTTTTGCTATCAATTTAACTTTTGGATTAAAAATATGATTGGATTAAAATCCAATGCCAATTTAATAAAGGTCGATATATTAGAATATGGAAATTTGCATAATATCCAAGTAGACAAAATATTAGGATCGAACAATTACATTATACACTTCGAGTCTTTTCAAATTGTATGCCAAAAAAGATTAAAATTTAGAATATGTAATTTTTTTTGCAGATTGATTATTCATCACCTCAATCTCTTTCATCATTGCGTAGATAATTTCTTGTGGTACCGAGAATTTCAAAATATAACTAATATACGAATAAATATGTCATCCTTGTATAATTGACAATTAAACTTGATTCTCGAGTACTATTACATAAATCCGGTCTCTCCATTTTCCTATTTTTACAATTAATTTAACTTTTGAGTAAATATGTTAATGATGACCTATATTATTTATTAAATTTTGTATTTTATTATCAAAAATTAATATCATATATGATTATCTATATGACCAATTTTACAGATTTTTAATATCAAATTTTGATAACGATATCATGTGTGATGTACATTAATCTTTCTTTTACTTAAATAAATGTTTATTACGTATAATGTTAATTGAAATATGTTTTATATCTTTATATAATAGTATTTTCTTTCTTATACTTTATTTGAATTGGTTAGATATTTAATACATGTAACAAAACTTTGTACACATTTTGCTAATTAGTCGAATTGTGTTATATCATCTAAATTATTCGCATAAAATTTGGCAAAAGGAGTGGTTTGATGAAACTATTTTTATAAACTATGTCCGCTCCTTTGATTTTGTATGTGAGACATACAAATTTTTGAATATTTTATTTATAACTGGAATCTTATTATTTTAACGATAGAATGACTCTATTTTTTTAATACTTTGATTATGACTGTTATTCTTACTATTTTAACGATAGAACTAGTTGATAAAGCCGCGCTTCGCGGCGGCGTTACAGTATTTTTTAAAAAATTCTATACATTTACGTTATATTATAATATTAAAATTAAATTTTAATAATTAAATAATCTTCTCTAATGAATCAATTTCTTATTAAACATGATTTTTTCGATTGAACCTCTCTCTCGTAAAAATCGAAATCCCAACTTTAACGTATATTATAAAGAGTTATATAATAATTTTTATCCATAAAATCGAACCGTATAAATTAAAAAAAATTGTGACATCAGTATCAAATTCTAATAGCTAATATAATATTTTCTAGTGAGCCGTCATCCCGTTAAATACGTTTCGAGCCGCTTTTATTTGGAATCGAAATTCTAACTTCATTATATAAAGAGAGTAAATTCAAATTTTTATATTCTTTAAACTTACAGCTTCCGCATGGGAATGTCTTTCTATTATGTTAACATATCAAAAAAATAATTACGAAGACTTTTCGTTACGGGAATAATACTAAATTTATGGATATATTTTTCTAATGCAAGTATAATTAACTTGTATAAAAAGTTAAAATAAAGGATTTCTTAGAAAAAAAATATTTAGTTTTAAAAAATTGTATAAGATGTCTCCACCGTCCTCGTATTCTACTTCAAATAAAACATTTTATTATATGTATTAATTACCTATTCAAAATTTTTTTTTTTACGATCTTCTCTAATGAACCACTTTCCCGTTAAACATGGTTGTTACTATTGATCCGCTCTCTCGTTAAAATCAAAAACCTAACTTTTACATATATCACTTGTATGATAATGTTTATCCATAAAAATCAAATCCTAAAAATAAAATAAAATTTATAACACCAATATGATATTTTAATAGTTAATACAATCTTTTATAGTGAGTCGTCTTCCCGTTAAACACGTTTATGGATATATACTAAATTTATGGATATATTTTTCTAATGCAAGTATAATTAACTTGTATAAAAAGTTAAAATAAAGGATTTCTTAGAAAAAAAATATTTAGTTTTAAAAAATTGTATAAGATGTCTCCACCGTCCTCGTATTCTACTTCAAATAAAACATTTTATTATATGTATTAATTACCTATTCAAATTTTTTTTTTTTACGATCTTCTCTAATGAACCACTTTCCCGTTAAACATGGTTGTTACTATTGATCCGCTCTCTCGTTAAAATCAAAAACCTAACTTTTACATATATCACTTGTATGATAATGTTTATCCATAAAAATCAAATCCTAAAAATAAAATAAAATTTATAACACCAATATGATATTTTAATAGTTAATACAATCTTTTATAGTGAGTCGTCTTCCCGTTAAACACGTTTGGAGCCGCTCTCATTTGGGATCGAAATTCCAACTTCATTACATATTATTGATGATACTTATCTTACACAACAACTTAGTCCTTAAAATCAAAACCTAAAAAATAGAGCGAATTCCAATTTATACTTATTCTAGACTTTCTCAAAATTATGGAGTTTTAGAAAATAAAAACATATCTTATTTTCTCTTTATATTATAGATACTCTTGTATTTATTTAGGATTCCTACATGACAATGTTATTTTATTATGTTAATATACATCAATTATTTTCTTTTTAAAAAACGATGACTTTTTTATGACAATAGTATTGGATTTATGAATAAATTTTCCTAATAGAAGTATAATTAACTTACATAAAAAAGTATAATTTAAGAAGATCGTACTTTCTATAAAATATTTAATTATATGTTTGCTCTATATATTCAAACACCTATTTTACTTCTAATAGAACTTTTATTTATGTGTTTTTTCTATAAATTCGAACTCTTATTCTCTATAAATTCGAACTCCTATTCTACTTCCAATAGATCTTTTAATCATATTCGTTATAAATACTTATTATACTTCCAATAGAACTTCTAATCATATGTCTTCCCTATAAATTTGAACTCTTCTCCTCTATAAATTCGAACACCTATTCTACTTCTAATATGTTAAATGATATTTTTCTACCTCTAACAGAACTTTTATTTATAGGGTTAATTATCAATAGGGTCACTTATTTCACTTCAATGTATCAAAGGGGTCACCAATTTCATTTTGGTATCATTTGAGTCACTAAAGTCATAATAAATATCAAATAGATAACTCCAAATATGTGTTCGAAAAATAAAACTAATTTTTTGTTGATTCTACACATTTTTCTTGAATGTTGCCGCAACCAAATGAATAATTGTTAAATTCTAGTATTTCAGATAACATATTTAGAATTTAAAACTTTCATTTACTATTTATTTTTAATTAAAACAAGGAAAATAACTCTAAAATTAAAAATAAATAGTAAATGAATTTTTAAAAATCTAAATATATCATCTAAAATACTAGAATTTAACAATTATTCATTTGGTTGAGGTAGCATTCAAGAAAAATGTGCAAAATCAAGAAAATATTACTTTTATTTTTCAAACATATATTTAGAGTTATCTATTTGATATTTATGATGACTTTAGTGATTCAAATGATACCGAAATGAAATTGGTGACCCCTTTGATATATTGAAGTGAAATAAGTGACCCAGTTGATAATTAACCCTTTATTTATATATTTTTTCTATAAATTCGAATTCTTATTCTCTACAAATTTGAACTCCTAATCTACTTCCAATAGAACTTTTAATCATATGCATTATAAATACTTATTTTACTTGCAATAGAACTTCTAATCATATGTATTACCTATAAATTCGAACTTTTCTCCTCTATAAATTTGAGCACCTATTTTACTTCTAATATGTTAAATGATATTTTTAAATCTAGTAGTGTTTAAAATTCTAAAATTTCAGAAAATTAGAAAAATAGATTGATACGATCTTAGAGCGCCACATAAGCTCCCGCGTATCCTCCTTTATATATATATATATTGAAGATTATCAAAATCGTGGAAAAAAAATCTCAAAATCTAGGAATATTGTGGGTATAGCTATTGATATTTTAAAGCAATATTTTGAGGTGTAGGGTAAGAATTGTATTAATTAGTTTAAACTTATTTTTGAATCAAATCAGATGATTACTTCTACCTTTTTCATACAAAATTAACTGTGATGAAGCCTGCTTTCTGAAAGAAAAAAACTTTGAGGTGAGTTCATTGGTAATTTTTCAATGAAATTAAAGAGATAATATTTTCAAAAAATCGTGAAGTTATGGCAATTGTTGTAATCCTCCAATTTGTTAGATTTTTGAATTTAACAAATGTTGTTTTGAAAGGTGACTTCTTTTAGATTATTGAAAATCTGAATACCGTAAGTGAAGATCTTGTCGTGTTGACAATATTATCGAAAAAAATAAGTTAATTAAGAAGTTTACTCGAAGAGAAGAAAATAGAGTGACTTATATCTTGATGAGATATTTAAGGAAATAAATATTAAGGAGCGTATGAATTTTATCTGAAAAATATTGTATGACGAGTATTATTCATATTAATGATATGTTCTTTAATCATTGTTCTAAAAGAAATTATTTTATAACCTATACAATATATTTATATGCTACAAAACATCCTCATATGATCTATACATAAATAAAATAATACACAAATTAAAATAATGATATTATAATATGTATGAACATAAAAGGTGCAATTGTATTCAAAAATATTCTTAAATCGTGAAACTACACAAAATTTATATCAATTGCTAAGAGATGACCCGTGCCTCGCACGGGTTATTACGCTAGTTATATGAGAATGCAATGGTAATATTACATATTTTTATTTTTCAAATGATGAAATTTCTATAGAGATCTTCTCAGTCAAAGGAGTTGAAAAGTTTTTTCACGCACCTAAGAATTCATATATAAACTCCGATTAATTATACTCTATCAATGTACATGCATCTAACTGATTGTCCAGATTATTCTAAGGTTAACATTTACAAATTTTAAGAAACTATTTCTCCACACTCAATATCATTATAAATGTTTGTTTGTGTTTTCATTCAAATTTCTAAACTTGATCTTGGGCATGGAATCTACTGGTTGGGGCTGCATCTACAGAATTGTTATTCTCTCAATTAATATTCTTGCAATTTAACAATTACATAATCTTTTTATTATTCATTATATTACATACATAAAATAGAAGTAGAAGAACGAATTTATTATTACTCTTATGTGTTCATAATTTGTTTGTCACTTTAAATTTAAAAATAAGAACATCATAATTCTTACTCATTTTATACAAAAGAAGAAACTCTAATTTTGAAAAGTAATGTAATGTGTTGTACTGAACAAACAAAATTATGAACTTTAAAGTAATGAATCAATGATAGTTCTAAACATGTACATAATGGGAATCATAAGACACAAATTTTAACAATAGAAGTACTGATTATAAAATATTACTAGAAACATAGAATAAAACTATTTTCTAACACAAACTACGAGCTAAATATGTCTGAGCATGAACTTCCCAGACGGTATGAGAGGGACCATGGGATGGTCGAGCAGGTGACCATAATTGTGAGCAATAGAGCAATCTATCCAAATAAATATACTTAAACATCGGGTGTTCCTTGAATGCAAGATAAACATCATGGTTGTAGAAATAAAACTTAAGCTCATCTGAAAACTCATGTGAATCATAAAAAGGCCCCAGTGATGAAGCCTTTTTTTTTAGATATCGTCGGATATCATTGGGTCCCTCGTCAAACAGATTAGAACCTAGAGAATGTAACAAAGGGATGTAGTCATGAACTTCAATATCCTTTGAATATCGGGAGTTCTTCACTATCTGACTGGACATGTAGCCTTTGTCCTCCTTGAAGCACTTGTCAGCATACCAATAGATCCATAGAGATCTTTGATTTATATTGTGGAAGTTCAACTGACGTAGTACTCTCTATTGAAAAGAACTATTGTACCGATGTTTGAGTTATCACTTCATTCAATTAAATTTTATTAAACTAAATGATTTAAACTATAAAAGAATAATGACCCATCTTCTATCAAAATATATACAGAGAAAGAATTAAATATACATGATTAGCTTCATCTTCTAACCTCGGAAGATGGATGGACGGAGGGATTGTGTTGTTGAAATTAGTAACATATGTTACATTGTCGTGCACTGCAATTTTGAACGGCTTGAGGCTATGGACACGTAGGTTAGGGATGGTGGTATGAAAAGGCTCGAAACTTTGAACAGGACAAGTAGTCAGCCTCATATCAAGAACAGGTTTTAAACATGAAAATTACTATTAAATAACCCCCAATGTGTAATGTATGATTACTGAATCGAAGAACAAATAAGACCTAAGAGAGTTTGTTCACGAGGAGCCACTTATGCATTTGCTAAAATTACTTTACTCTAATTTTGTTTATTTGAAATAATCGCATTCTTATTAAGTATTCTGTGTGTAAAATAATTTATAAGGATTTCAATGAGTAAAATTAAAGGTGAACACATCTAACATCTTCATACCGAGTTAAACAAAAAATCTTCATCCATGGAAAATCCTAGCTCAAGATGACAACATCTTTAAAACATTTCATTGACAAAAATAGTTACACAAAACTAGCAACCTAAAATTTTTAATCAATGCCTAGAAGGGTCATCAAATATACGCTAAATACTACTTCATAATAATCAAAGTCACAAACATATGTTGCTTCAAAGATGTTATTTTTTCTATTCCTCAGATAAGCACAATTTATCAATTTAAAACTAGAATATAAAGGTTTCAAAGGTAATGGCTTGTCCAAAAAGGATCTGTACGTAGGTAAGTATGACATTTTTTAAACTCTTACATTGACTAGTAGATTTTTTTTATTTAGTTATATTGTTATCTGACTCCCACTGATCCTGAATAAAACTATAGCATCGAGGGGGGGCATATAGAACATCTAAAAGAAGACTTCCATAACTCTACTTTATATTTAGAAGATCTATATAACGACCCTGAAGAAAGAAAGAAGATAAAAGAAAAACTTACTCTCAGGTACATCGGACTCCAGACCATCGAGATAAGAAACCCATGGAGGTGCAGTGATCATATCCGGTGGTATAGTTGGTTTGGTGATGAGGGGTGGAATTTCGTGGGTGGCGGAGTGACAGGGAGGGTGCAAGCTACTTGCTTGTTTCTTTAGGGTTTGGAATAGCCTGCTCATCTTCTTGATTTGTGGGGGTTGAAGGGAAGATGGAGTGAAAGAGGTGTATATCTGTTTTACTACGTACTCTATTATTGGAGTACTTTTTTTATTGTATAGTGATTTGAGAGAGAGAGAGGGGGAGAAAGTTGTCATTTTGTGAGAATTCAGAAGAGAGAGAGTGGGAGAGAGAATGCATAGATATCGAGCTGCATTTGCAGATTTGCTAAGGCTATGTGTGTGTATGATGAAGTTGATGCACTCTTCCCCACAAATTCTTTGTTTATAAACTCCTACTAATCATATTAGTATTAAAGTATTCTAACTAACTTACCTTATTTTCTTGTCTTATGCTATTAATCCATTGAAATTAAAGAAGATTACCTTATTTTTATTTTCATTTTCATTCTAGGTTGGTACATATTTACTTTTGAAACAAGGCTCTGAATTATTTCAAAAAAAGGTATTTTTTCTGTACTTTTTTATTCTTGTTAAATACCTTTAAAATTCAGAACCCTAGCACATGTGACTATAATGTGTTATTAAACGACAGTCTATTTAATTAATTAGCTTGATTGTAAAGCCATGTAGCTCCGTTCCCTTGTATCACTAGGAACTACAGTGCAAAAAAAAAACTAATACAAGTGACAAAAGAACAAAAGATTATAATTTATCCCATATATAATTTCAGTTTAGTTAGAAACATGCCCAACGGTTTGTAATCCGCCTTATTAATTTAGTTTTTTCACGATTGAAATGTTCCATTTTAATTTTTTATCATTTACATCGACCCTCGATACCATCTTCATAGGCATGATCTTATTATTTGATAGTTTTTTTTAGCCAAGTCCCATCTCATAATTTAATTTTTAGTAATCAAAATTCTCATTTAGTTGGGATTGATCCTAAAAAAATTTGCCTACACAAGATATCAGGTTTTTGTATCCACGTTAATGAATGTGATTTCAAAGTTGTAATGGCCCTTACCACTAAAAATCTCGTTATTGATCGTAATTCGAATATCTCAATCATAAACTTTATTGTTTAGGAACGGTAACTTTTTTGTCATGTATTAGTAGAACCTCGGTTGACACACTTTCTTCTTTTTTTCTTTTTTCTTTTTTTGAAACCACACTTTCTTCTTATGTACCAGCCAGTTTTTTCTTTTCATGAAACTTTACAGGGAACCAGGAATGTATGGGCTCCTTTGCATTTCTAACTCATTTATGAACAGTACTTGCAAAAATGATATGCTTCAATACAAACTTTCATTTCTAGCATCCCTAGTAGTCCATCCATTTAGCTAACATTACGTAATGGCAATTTCTTTTTCTTTTTGAAATGTAGGCATGTTCGCCATTTATAAGTGAGAACAATGCATTGGTTCATAAAGAGTTGTGTACTATTATGCTTTTCTGATTAATTATATGTCATTGGTGCTTTTCTGATTCTGAGGGGGTTGAGGGGAAGATGGAGTAGAAAGAGGTGTTTGTATATACTATATCTATTTGTATGTACTCTATTATTAGTAATTTTTATTGTATATTGTCATTTGAGAGAGAGAGAGAGAGAAAGGGGACGAGTTGTCACGTGAGAATTCAAGAGAGAGAGAGAGAGAGAAAAAAAAAGAGGGCAAGAGAGCTGCTTTTGCAAATTTGCTATAAGTTATGTGCGTTGTTAGTGTGTACGATGAAGTTGACGCACTCTTCCCCCACCAATTCTTTGTTTATAAACTACTGCTAATCTTATTAAGTAAACGACTCTAACTTTACCTTATTTTCATGTCTTCTCATATTTATCCACTGAAATTAAAGAAGCTTACCTTAATTACTTTAGTTTTCATGGTAGGCTGGTATATATTTAATTACTTTTGAAACAAGGCTTTTGACTTTTCTCTTTAGTTTTTTACTCTTGTTAAATACCTTTAAAATTCAGAACCATAGCAAGTGTGACTATATGTGTTACTACAAAACAATGCCCTAATTAGCTTGATTGTTAAGCTAGCTCCGTGTACATGTGCCCTTGTATTCCACTAGGCACGAGTACTAAAAAAATATTTACTAATACGAATATCGAACTCATGGAATGGAAAACCAAAAAATAATATAAGTAATTATTGGGATTTATGGGTGATAGCATAGAGACAACTTAACTATATTTCCCTGTACTTAGTTTTTACTAAGTTGAACATACTATCACAGCCAGAGTATGTCTTTGTATTCGAATAATTGCTGTCATGTAATAATTGTATGATTTGGGAGAAGTTCATACATTTGTTCAAGCCTCAAGGAATACATCCAGAAGACAGCAAGAATAAAAGTTATTGTCATGTCCCTGACAGTAAAGTTACAAGAAGACAAATGTTGCAAAGTCATGACAAAGCTACATCTAACAGCAACATTGGCTGAAGCAAGAGACAGTAACATTCTCACACTTGACAGCAAGTCTGGAGTTCCGACAGCAACATTGGCGGGAGCTCGTACTGTCAACCACTGAATATTCCTTTGATAGCAGACTCTGCGATTAAGGTTACTGTCACCTTGAATTATTTGAATTGGGTATTTTCTCAGTCAAAGCCCGTGACAGGTTACATGTTCAAGAAACAGATTTGCTGCAACACACTATCGTTTGTAGCTAACCTGCAAGACTACGACAGAAGCTTAAGACATTCACAAGACAAAGCTGGTTAATTCGAGGAGTATGTAATATCCACATCTACTAGAATTGTATTAGCTAGAAATGGAAAGAATCTAGGTTGCTTTACTTATAAGGTTTATCCTGTCTGTATAGCAATTTGGGAAAGTCACATGGGTGTGCAAATTGTAATGAGCCGCCACTTCAAAATGACAGCAGCTCAACACCCCATGCGATAGGGACAACAGAGTATCTTAGTCTACTTAGATACATCTTAGATTCTTTTCTATTCATGTACGAACACGAAGCAATTTGTATCTCTTGAGATATCGAAGCTGGAGAAACACTCTCTCCAGGTTTTAGCAACACTTCACACAAAATAAAAAAAACATTTATTTTGTGAGAAATCTTGTTTCACTTATTGCTTGCATACATCTACTGATAATCTATAATCTTTATATTCGTTGTTGATTTAAAGATTCGATTTTATCAGTATTGCATTCAACCCCCCCTTCTGCAATACTCCGGGACCAACAACTGGTATCAGAGCGTACAGATTGATACACAAATCTGAAGATCATGACGAGTGTTCATAAGTCAAGTGGAATCAAGATTCCAGTCTTTGATAAAAAGAACTACAATTTCTGGAAAAGAAAGATCTTGTTATTTATCAAAGCTGCCCATCCACTGTATTTGGGAATTCTTGAGAACGGCCCCTTCATACCTCAGGAGGAAGTAGCTGCTGCTACTGAGAATGGTGAAACCATTCCAGCCCATTGGGTTGTAAAGAAGCCTTCAGAGTACACAGAGTCCGAAAAGGAGAAAGTAGTCTTGGATGACTATTTACAACTCATCTTGCTCGACTCGCTTACATTAGACAAAGCCATGTATGGTAATGTCATGGGATGTAGATCTGCAAAAGAGATGTGGAACAAGATAGAGTTGCTGTGTGAAGGAAGTGAAGAAGTTCGAGAGAACCAAAGACAAATTCTTGTATCACAATATGAAGCCTTTATGGCTAAACCAGGCGAAGAACTTACACACATGTTTGAGAGGTACAGTAAGCTAATAGCTGAGTTGCAAATTCATGGGAAGTTCTATGATAGAAAGGAGATTAACATCAAATTTCTGCTCACTCTCCCTGAGCATCTTGAGCACAAAGTCACAGCCATAAGAGAGGGAAAAAACTTGAGTGATGTCTCTCTTGAAACTCTCTATGGTGTGCTCAAATCATACGAACTCGAGCTTTTTCAAAAGAGAGCTATTAAAACTGGAACCAAAGGAAAGTTGGCAAACATGTCAGGAGCCCTTATAGCTCATGAACCACAAGTAGCTTGTCCAAGTTAACCATCACAATGTTCACAACCAACATAGTTTCCATCCTTGAAGATTGAGGAGGTGTTGGATGACGAGGAGAAGGTTGTTCTGCAGCTGAAAGATGTTGAAGATGAAGACTTCTACACATTAGAAAAGATTGAAAGCATGGATAATCCAACCATGGCTTATATGGCTAAGAGATTCAAGAATATCAAGTTCAAAAGGGACAAGTCATACAAGCCACAGGGTCAATCATCTAAGTTCAATAAGGGAAGTTTTTCAAAGGCCACTGGTGGAGCCACAAGAGGAGGATATAAGACAGGGTTGGTGGATAGGTCGAAGTTCAGATGTTACAACTGCAATGAGCTAGGTTATTTTGCTACTGAGTGCAGAAGACCAAGACATAATCAAGGGAAAGGATCTGGAAATCAGTTTAAGAGGAATCAAGGGAAAGCCTATGTGGCTGAAGGAAAATGCTGGGATGATTCTGAAGATGAAGAAGAAGAGGAGTTTGTGAACTTAGCCCTCATGGCTAAATCTATTGAAGAAGCTTCAAGTTCATCAAATCAGGTACCATCTCTAGTCTTACTTGATATGTCTAAAACTGAGTATAAGCATACCATTGAGGATTTAAGTGCTGAGATGTTTAACATTCATGTTAGTTTATCTGCTGCTCACGAAGAAATTGCTAAGTTAACTAGACAGAATGAAACTCTTAAATCTGAAAATGAAATGTTGTTGCTAAGAACCAGTCCCCTAGATTCATTAGCTCAAGAGAATGCTAGATTGAAAAATGATATTGTCTGTGCTAAGGAAATAGAAGAATTTCTCAGAAGTCAAATTGCAGAAAACGAGTTTAAACTCAATGCTTTCAGAAACTCTTCTAAATTAGTCGAGGAATATCATGATAATCACACTATGAATCAGAAGATAGGAAGAGGTTTCGAGTATGGTAGAAGGCATGGAAAGGCAATTGCTCTTGATGATAGTGATGCTGTCAAACCTCAAATTCTCAAAAGAGTTTCCAATCCGATTTTCAAAAATCTTCAAGTTGATTTTGATGAAACTTCCTTGTTCATCAAACAAGAGCTACTTGATGAAGATGAGTGCGTTGACAGCACACTGAGCAAAGGAAAAGATACTATCAAGTCTCCCATGACAGAAACTCTTCCAAGCAATCAGACAGAATGTTCTAAAGTAGCTGACAGCAAGGATGAGACAGAAACTTCAAAAGATACTGTCAAGAGAGAACCCAAGACAGCAACTTTCAAACCTGCTGTCAAGACAGAGGCAAAGAAAGGTATTGTCAAGGGTGGCTCGACAGCAACTTCAGAACATACTGTCAAGGCAAATGTCTACAAGCCTAAGAATAGGAATGGCAAATTAGGGATTGATGAGAAGAATGGATATAGTCATGTTAAGGATGCCCCTAGGAAGCTTTGCAATAATTGTGGATCATCTCATCATTTAACTTGTGGATCATCTCATCATTTAACATTTGTTTGTAAGAAACCCAAACAGGATAAGGTTAATGCGTCCAATGTTGGTGGTAACTTACATAGAACCCCCATTATGCAAAGAAGTATGGATGTCTGTAATAACATTGACTGTATGCCATGCACAATTGTTGTTATGAGTACTTGTTTCAATTTGCCTATTCTGTCTACTGAAAGATGCTCCTATTTAGAAACTGCTGAGACTTCTGTGCCTGCCTATGTTGGTAAAAATGCAGCTTCCACTAAGAGAAAGACCAAGTCTAACTCTAGAACCAAGTGGATAGCAAAAGAAGTCGAACAGGAGGATTCTAGTGTTGATTCAAATGTGAAACAGAATGATATGAACAATGATGCTGTAACTGCAGGACCCAACAGAGTTTGGGTACCAGTTGCAAATTAAAATCATCTGTTTTGCAGGGCAAAAAGCAGAAGCAGGTCATGTGGATCATCGACAGTGGATGCTCCAGGCCCATGATTGGTGATATAGTCCTGTTATCATATTTTGGGGAGAAAGCCGGCCCAATCATAACTTTTGGAGACAACAGCAAAGGTTACACTGTGGGATATGGCTGTTTGGAAACTGGAAATGTTGTCATTGAAGATATTGCTCTTGTTGATGGATTGAAGCACAACCTACTCAGTGTCATCCAGTTCAGTGACAGGGGATTCAAGGTTGATTTTGATATGATGGTTTGTAATATCTATCACAAGAAAGATCATAGCCTCTCTTTGAAAGGAGTCAGGAAAGGAAGCTTGTTTGTTGCATACTTAAATTCTGTCAATAAAGATAAGGCTTACTGTTTTTACAGTAAAGCATCAGTTGGAGAAAGCATGCTTTGGCACAAAAAGCTCTCACACCTCAATTTCAAGAATATGAATATTCTGATGAAGAAGGATTTGGTGAGAGGACTACCTCAACAGGAATTCTGTCAAGAAGGACTATGTGAGGACTGTCAAATGGGCAAATTGAAAAGATCTGTGCACAAATCAAAGCAAGTGAATACCAACACTGAGCCACTCAAATTAATTCACATGGATTTGTTTGGTCCAGTAAATGTTCAATCTCTTGCAAGAAAGAGATATGCCCTGGTAATGGTGGATGACTACTCAAGGTACACTTAGGTGAAGTTTTTAGAGACAAAGGACGAAGCTGCTCAAGAAATCATTGATCACATAAGAGTTCTTGAAAGAACCCCCAATGCTCAAGTTCAATATCTGAGAAGTGACAATGGTACTGAGTTCAGAAATGCCATACTAGGAAACTTCTGCAAAGAAGAAGTCATTGTCCAACAATTCTCCACTGCCAGGACACCACAACAAAATGGAGTTGTAGAAAGGAAGAACAGAACTCTCATCGAAGCTGCGAGAACTATGTTGAATGATTCTAAATTACCAACATACTTCTGGGCAGAAGCTATTAATACAGCTTGCTACACACAGAACAGAACCTTGATCAACAAGACTCATGGAAACACTCCTTACTATCTGTTAACTGGAAAGAAACCTACTGTCAAGTACTTTCACGTATTTGGAAGTAAGTGTTTCATGATGATTGACAACCATGAAAGAAAAGGAAAGTTCGATGCTAAAGCTTATGAAGGCATTTTTATGGGATATGGATTGGAAAGGACTGCCTACAGAGTCTATGTCATTGATCAAAAAGTCATTGAAGAAAGTGTAAATGTCACATTTGATGAAACCAAATTCCCAGGACTGCAAGAGGATGGTCAAATGGAGCCTTTTAGATTTGAAAATCAAGGGTATTTGGAAGAAGAAGAAATTGTTGTTGATGAACCTACTGGTACTCAGGATATTGAGTTTGAAAGAAATGCTGTCAACACCAATGATGCTACTCAAACTCCAGCTCAATCTCAAACTGTATCAGCTAATCATCAGAATGAGAATGATTCTGGAGATGTTGAAGAACATGAAGGAGAAAACATCAATGGTGGAGAGTCAACTCCTCAAAGAGGAAATGATCAAGCAGATCAAGAAAGAAGCTTGCCAAGAACCACTAAGTGGAACAGAGATCACACTAGCAATCTAATCATTGGTGATCCCACTATTGGTATAAGGACGAGAAGAAATATTTCTGCTGACAACATGTTTTCATGTTTCCTATCTCAAACTGAGCCAAAGTCAATTGATGAAGCATTGTTGGATTCAGATTGGGTGATAGCCATGCAAGAAGAGCTAAACCAATTTGAGAGAAACAATGTATGGAAGCTGGTCCCTAGACCCAAAGGGAAGTCAGTAGTTGACACAAAGTGGGGTTTCAAAAACAAGTTGGATGAAAGTGGAAATGTGACAAGAAACAAGGCAAGGCTAGTAGCTAAAGGTTACTGTCAACAGGAAGGGATCGATTATGATGAAACATTTTCACCTGTTGCCAGACTTGAAGCTATTCAGATATTGTTAGCCTATGCTGCACACTATAACTTCAAAGTGTTCCAAATGGATGTCAAAAGTGCCTTTCTTAATGGAGAATTAGAAGAGGAAGTGTATGTTGAACAACCACCTGGATTCGAGGATGCTGAGTTGTATGACTTTGTCTACAAGCTGTTCAAAGCACTTTATGGATTGAAGCAAGCCTCTAGAGCTTGGTATGAAACTCTCTCTACTTTTCTCATTGAGAATCAATTTACAAGAGGTGTAGTGGACAAGACACTGTTCTACAAGCACCATGGCAAGGACATCATTCTGGTTAAGATCTATGTTGATGACATAATCTTTGGTTCTACAAATGAGAAGCTGTGTGAAAAGTTTTCATCTCTTATGAAGAGCAAGTATGAGATGAGCATGATGGGAGAACTGTCATTTTTCTTAGGTCTACAAATTCATCAAAATGATGATGGTATCTTCATAAGCCAATCGAAATATGTCAAAGAACTTCTCAAGAAGTTCAACATAGAAGATGCATCACCTGCCAAGACACCTATCTCTACTGCAACAAAACTGGATTTGGATCCTAAAGGAAAGAAAGTGGATTCTAGTACCTACAGAGGCATGGTGGGATCGTTGCTATACCTAACAGCTAGCAGACCATACATTATGTTTGCTACATGTCTCTGTGTAAGGTTTCAAGCTGATCCAAAAGAATCACACTTAGTAGCAATCAAGAGAATCTTTAGATATCTCAAAGGTACTCCAAACTTAGGCCTTTGGTATCCTAAAGATACTGGATTTGACTTGGTTGGTTATTCGGATTCAGACTACGCTGGATGCAAAATTGACAGGAAAAGTACAACAGGAAGCTGTCAATTTCTTGGTGGAAGATTAGTGTCATGGTTTAGCAAGAAGCAGCATTCTGTGTCTACTTCAACTGCAGAAGCTGAATATATTGCAGCTGGAAGTTGCTGTGCTCAAATTCTTTGGATGAAAAATCAGCTAATGGATTATGGTTTAGAGTTGTCCAATATTCCTATTTATTGTGATAACACTAGTGCCATAGCTATCTCAGACAATCCAGTTCAACACTCCAGGACAAAGCACATTGACATCAGACATCATTTCCTAAGAGAGCATGTTGAAAGGGGAACTGTGAAGCTGATTTATGTTCCAACAGAAAAGCAACTTGCAGACATTTTTACGAAGCCACTAGATGAAGCAACCTTCAACAGGTTGGTAAGTGAATTGGGAATGCTAAATCTGGTATGTTAACTTGTTAGTTTTTACATTTTCAATATGTGGTTAAAAATTGCAGCTTGTGACCTTAACTTTCAATGTTACTGTCATGAGAAGTTACTGTCTTATGTGCTACTTGTTTATTTGACAACATGTTTGCTATGACTATGCTAAATTTAAATCACATGTCTGTTTTAATCCTTGTAATGAGTAGTCACGTGACATTAACTTATTTCATATGCCTGCTTAGTGATGAGTATTCATGTCATTTGAAATGACCCCGGGTATTTGTCAGTCTTTTTAATTTAAAAGTTAATTATTTCATTAAAAAGAGGCAGTTGGGAGCTATAGAGTCACTTATTGTGTTATAAATAATACCAAGGCTAAACCCTTAGTTCTCACTTAACACACTAAGAACTCTAGTGTCAGTATGAGTAAGAGGAAAGCAGAAGAAATGTCTATGTCCGGTGTGTCCAAGTCACAAGAGGAGACTGCTGCTGCTGAGCACCCTCTCGATCCATTCCTCGATAAGCTTCAGGCTTATCTGGATGCCAAAGGGATCACGAAGGAGGAGGAGATTGCAAAGGTCGTTGAGCAGCTGCTAGTGGAAGCTCTTGAAGAGCTTAATAAGAAATGATGTTTAGTTCTTAAGAACTACTTTTGTATTGCTTTAATTTTTTTTTAATAAAAAGTTCATCGTTTCGTCTTCCTAGTGTTTTGCATGCTGTTCATTTCCTTTACTATTAACTATCTGCAAATAGTTGTTTGCTTGCTTGTGTGTATGGATGTTTGTGGATGTGTGCTAAAACTAACAAATATGTGCCTAAATTGATTAAAATGCTATTTGGTAATTTTCACTTAAGCAATAGGCAAAGTCGATTAAAATTCATGACATAAATTATTTCCGCTGAAGTTGCTGTCAATAATTGAAGATGCTGTCACGATGTGCCTTGATAGCAAGTTTCTTAGATGACACAATGGAAAAAGTCTCTGTCATGAAATTTAAAGGAAATTGTATAAATTGCTTAATGATGAGAGTATGTTCTTGCGACGATGTTACTGTCAAGCAAAACCTGTTGTCATCCTCTCAAAATTACTAATGAATTTGTTACAGCGCACAGGTTACTGCCAAGATTAGTGGACCGAATTAATTGGGATTTTACCTACACGATTTACACCCACTAAAAAGTAACTGCCCACGACACCATGTGACTGTTTAATGGGCTAAGACATCGTTACTTTCCCTTTCTCAATAAGACATTTGCTATTTTCATGTAAGCAACTGTCAAACACACAAACACACAACTTTCAACAGAACCCCTCTCTCTCTCAAAAGCAAAAATCTCTCTCCAAAGCTCAAAGCAAGAAATGGCACCCAAACAATCCTCTTCTCAAACTAACTTTGCTTGTATTCTCACTGCTGGAGATGCTGGTGAAGGCTTTAAAGGACTCATATCCTTTATCAACAAGTCCTATCTGGGTCATGCTATAACATCTACACCATCCTTGTACCTAGAAAGACTTGAAGAATTCTGGAATACTGCCTATGTTCCAGGAGGTGCAGGTAAAGATACCATTCAATGCAAAATTAAAGGAGTTACCTGCATCCTCACAATCAAAGGCATCAACGAAGCTTTGGGAACTGGACTGCAAGCTAAAGAATCATACAAGGAACTTGCAAGTGATGAAACCCTAAAGAAGTTTTTCTTGAAAATTTGGTATTCTGGTCCTGTTCTTGAAGAGGGTACATCAAATTGGTACTCGACTGGTGAAATGGACAGAAAGCGTTTGAGGAAAGAATGGAGCATGATTTTTGATGTCATGGTGAAGGTTTTCTCAACCAAAACCTTTGGATGGAATGGAATTCCCTCCTATATCAAGAAACTTACTCACTCTCTTGTCCATGGATACAAAGTGGATGTAGGAAAGTTGCTTATGAGTCAACTCAAGTCAGCTCTGAGCAGGAAGGTACATGTTTATCCTCGTTTTCTTACTATGTGTTTGAATTCATTATGTGGTATTGATGATAATGCATCTCTCACTATAGAATGCAATGTTTTGAAAAGAAATACACACACATCACTCAATTCACAAAATTCAAATGCACTTATTCCACTCTGTTTCACCAAGCACATGGCTGATCAAGAGCCTCATCTTGATCTTGCACTACCCTCTGGGTATGATGTCTTCTCCCTTGAGAATGAAGTTGAATTAGACCTAAATTCAGTTAATCCACATTCTACTCCATACATTCCTATCAGATCATCTAGACAACCAAAGACCACAAAAACAACTTTGCAAGAATCCAAGAAAAGACTCTTGGAAACTGGTGTTGGTGGTAGTTCTGAGAATGTTGAGGGAGAAACTGCACATGATGCAGCAAATAAGGATGTTAGTGAAAGTGAACCCATAGTGGTTCCTCTTGAGCCTAAGAAGAAGAGAGCTAAGAGGACCAAAGCCACTGTCAGCCACCCCACGGTCTCACAAAAGGCTGTGGAGGATAAAAGGGAATCAAACACATCCCTAGGTGCTTCTTCTCAATAAGAAGTATCTATTGAAGCTGGCCTATCTCCCAAGGCATCCTGTAAAGAGTCAGCACAACCTCATGTACTCACTCATGAGGAGCCTACACTTGCAGAAATGCACACAGAGATAGGACACAGTGAGGGTCGTGAAACTTCTACTTTTGATGTTCCACAAGTTACCCCTGTGGAACAGCCAAAAATCTCTTCTAAACCATCATCTTCTTTATTCTCTAATCCATCAATTGTTTCTTCTCAACAACCTAGAAAAGGTGACAGTCCAATCCCTTCAGGTTTTGATCATCCATCTCAAGTCATGGATGAGCCCCCATCAAGTGGTCCACAAGAACCCATTTCTCAAAGTGAAATGGACACCACTCACTCAAACACTGAGCTAGATCAAGATGGTACTCTGCCAGAAAATGAAACAGCCAACATCTTGGTCGAACTCCAAAGAGCAACTAACCTTCAGGAAGTTGCTGTCACAGGCTCAGCTGCTGTCAAAGACACCACAAAAGTTGCTGTCAACCCACCTGTGGACAGTAACATTTTGGGTAAAGATGCTGTCACCTCTACAAAGCTTGATCATGATACTGTAATTGTTGAAGATGCTTCAGATGATGATCAACTAACTATCTCTGCTTTGAAGGTACAATCTAAGCATTCTACTTCTTCAACTAAAATGCATGCATCTAAGATGAGTGAGGGAGTGAAAAGAAAAAGCGAGATAAAAGAAAAGAGAGGTGAGCATAAAAATGAGAGGCAGCCAAACGAGCTGGCAAAAGGTGAGGGACTTGAGCATGTCCAGAGTGAACTTGAGGGAACCCCACACACAAAGGCACTAGGCCTTGAGAGTCATTCTGTGAGGAGTGATGAGATCACTCAGAAAAATAATGAGTGTGTGAAAAACCCTATAGCCTCCTTGCCCCAGTTTCTTCCTTTATGTCCAAAAAGGTTGAGAACTGGTGGTCCTTCTAAACAAGATGAATCAAGGTTGAAATCCCTTGAGGGCAGATGTGCATCCATGGAAGCTAAACTTGATGCTCTGTCCACTATGGTAGCTACTGGTTTTGCTGATATTCAACAAACTCTTCTTTCATTCTCTGCCATCCTTAGTGCTACCAACTCAACTAAGGGGGAGAAAATGGTAGATCAGAATGAAGGTAAGGGAGATAAAGTGGTAGATCAAAATGAGGCAAACCTGGTAGAGAAGGAGAAACAAGGTGGAGCTACAAGTGAGGGGGAGCAAGTTGTTTTGGAAGAAAAATATGGAGATGAAAGTGAGGGGGAGCAAGAGAAAGAAGAAAAAAACTTTGGTGAAGAACTAAAGGCAGCAAGAGATGGTGAATTGTTTGAAATTGAAATAGATGGTCAGGCAGTGTTATTGTCCAAGGAAGTGTTGTAGCAATTAAAGGGGACTCAAAAGTCTAAAAGAACAGTATTGCCTCCACTGAAAATCAATGAGCCACATCCTGAGGAAGTCGAAGCTCCATTCCAGAAGTTGCAGAAGGAATGGAGAGAAAAAGAAATTCAAAATGCTCTGGCTAAAGGCAAAGGCAAAATGCCTGAGTATATGAACGTGTCTACTGGAACTATCTGGTCAGATGGAAGTGAATACGCCCTTGAAGATGCAGAACTGATGATGGTTGATCATATGGAGAGTACTTTGAACAACAAAGATGAAGAGTTCAGTAAGTTGGTGGATGAATCAATTAGTGAAGCAGGGGGAGATTTTACAAAATTGGCATCAACACTGAAGAGCAAAGTAATAAGTATCTCTGTGAGAATCAACTTGGAAAGAAGGTGGGCTGTTCTGGTCTATTTGAAGAACCGTTTGACCATATTCATCACAATGCAACTTTTACAAAGTTTGCATGCTAGAGTACTCCAAGTCCTTGGAACCCTGGTAGTCAGAAATTCAACAACCTTCAATGATAGTCTGATAGCATAAATTAAAAGGATGGTTGAAGACAAACTCCCTGAGGTGATTCAAAATCCTTATGGTGTGTGTTTCAGAAGGATCACAAAGGCAGGAGCAAAAAAGTTGGATTTCTTACCATTGGATGGAGTCTCAGGACTAAGCACTGAAACAATCATGACAGTGCTGAAGAAACTTCTCAAATCCAGTATCACCAATGACAAAGTTAAAGCTGTCAAAGATATTCATAGGCTATTAGCAAAAAGAGATGAGGAAATTAGCCCAATCATAAAGAACCTGATCTCTTATGCTAATGCCAAGATGAGAGGAAGCTGCCACTATGATGATACTCTGGATGATGATGAGAATGAATTTGGAGGAAGTGGTGAACCTAGAAATATCAGGAGTTCTAGAAGTGAAGCATCTGAGAATGTTGCTACACAAACTCAGATGGATGCTACCCAAGAATAGCAAATAACTCCCAGTACTGAAAAGAAAGATGCTGTTAATGATGAAGGGGAGTCAGAAATTTTTGAAGCCTTGGAGGCAAGTATCTTGAGACTGGTAGTTGAATGTTTTAATGCTGAAAAAGATACTGTTAACAAGGATAATATCAGAATGGCTGAAGACACCCAAGTGAAAGATGCTGTCAAGAGCCAAACAATCGAAGCTGTCAAAGTTGCTGTCATGAAAGATGCTGTCAAGGGTCAACTTGAAGAAACTGTCAAGGTACGAAAGCTTGTCAAGAATTTCTCATCTAACAGAAGAAAGACAAGAGCACAAGCCTATTGTGCAACCAAGATAAAAGGGAAGACAGTTGCAGCAGCAAAGAAAAAGAAGCATGGAGCAGTTTTGACAGAGAAGCCCATTGATAAGAGAAAAGTAAATAGTTTTGAACTATTGAAAAAGTCAATTGATGGGAGCATTACATCTGTCTCAGTGGAACTGGACCCAATCAACAAAGACGTACGCAAGTATGATCTCAAGGATTGTGGAACTACACGTATAATTGTAGAACCAGACTTCACTATGGAGATAGTTTCACATGTGGTAGACAGGCATGATCTTTCATGCAAAACGGTTAAGGTAAAGAGAAGAATTGATTTCTTCGTTTTGGAAAGGATGATCACCCTCATGGAAACAGACCAAGATGTTTCCAACAGTATCTTAGAGCATGTCAAAGAATACTATGCTCAAAGATATGCTGAATTCTATGAGATGTATGGTGACTGGAGAGCACATGATGATGCAGACCTTGAAGTTAGTTCTGATGGGGAACCAATGCCTGATGTTGACCTTGTAGCAACACATTGCCCCTTTACAAAGGCTGGCATGGCTGAATATGAAGCAGAACAAGCTTATCAGCCTGCTAAAGCTAAATCATCCCAATCTACCAAACCTGCCACATTTGCCAAACAAAGTGCTGAAGACCTAGAAGCTCAACTGAAGGAAAGCTACAAGAAAATCAACAAGCTATTGAGTGAGGAAGCAGGTTATTAGCCCTGTGTACTGGATGATCCTCTGAGAATCAAGGATGATAAGAAAGAAATCTATGTTGATTGTTTTCACAAATTGAGGACCAGTATACTGAAGGATCTCTACTGGAAAGTTGTTGGATCTGTTCATAAGCTCGAAATGCTAGTTTCTTGGGAACTAGAAGAAATATTTGATCAAAGGAGAGATGAAGATCCAAAGCCAGACAGAAAAAGAAGAGTATCCTTAAATGTTTTTCCTGGAAGGAGGTTCAAGTTCATCCAAGGAATTCTGAAGTTCAGAACATACACGTATGATTTTGAAACTTGGTTTGATCTAAAAGATGCTGAAGTATTTACTTCTCGAGTGATACAATGGTATATTGAAGACATTGAAGATGATGCCAGATAATCAGAAGAAAAAGCTTTAGTTGAAGACCTTAGAAAAGCAAGAAATGGAGCTCTCAGAAGAGAGGAAAAAATCTGAACAACTGGAGACTGCCAAAATCAAGCTAAGTTAAACTCTGATTTTCTCATTCAATAGGAGCAATTAATTTGCAGTTAATTCATAAGCTTCATGTTCTAGATTTTTCTTTAACATTTATCAGATATGGTATTTCATCTATTCTGATCTATGTTAGTTAAGTTGTCAACACGTTTTGATTGTAAATTTGTTTGTTATTGTCCATAAAAACAAATTGGGGGAGATTGTTGGGATTTATGGATGATAGCATAGAGACAACTTAAATATATTTCCCTGTACTTAGTTTTTACTAAGTTGAACATACTGTCACAGCCAGAGTATGTCTTCGTATTCGAATAATTGCTGTCATGTAATAATTGTATGATTTGGGAGAAGTTCATACATTTGTTCAAGCCTCAAGGAATACATCCAGAAGACAGCAAGAATAAAAGTTACTGTCATGTCCCTGACAATAGAGTTACAAGAAGACAAATGTTGCATAGTCACGACAAAGCTACATCTGACAGCAACATTGGCTGAAGCAAGAGACAGTAACATTCTCACACTTGACAGCAAGTCTGGAGTTCCGACAGCAACATTGGCGGGAGCTCGTACTGTCAACCACTGAATATTCCTTTGATAGCAGACTCTACGGTTAAGGTTACTGTCACCTTGAATTATTTGAATTGAGTATTTTCTCAGTCAAAGCCCGTGACAGGTTACATGTTCAAGAAACAGATTTGCTGCAACACACTATCGTTTGTAGCAGACCTGCAAGACTACGACAGAAGCTTAAGAGATTCACAAAACAAAGCTGGTCAATTCAAGGAGTATGTAATATCCACATCTACTAGAATTGTATTAACTAGAAATAGAAAGAATCTAGGTTGCTTTACTTATAAGGTTTATCATGTCTGTATAGCAATTTGGGAAAGTCACATGGGATGCAAATTGTAATGAGCTGCCACTTGAAAACGACAGCAACTCAACACCCTATGCGATAAGGACAACAGAGTATCTTAGTCTACTTAGATACATCTTAGATTCTTTTCTATTCATGTACGCACACGAAGCAATTTGTATCTCTTGAGATATCGAAGCTGGAGAAACACTCTCTCCAGGTTGTAGCAACACTTCACACAAAATAAATAAAACATATATTTTGTGAGAAATCTTGTTTCACTTATTGCTTGCATACATATACTGATAATCTATAATCTTTATCTTTGTTGTTGATTTAAAGATTCGATTTTATCAGTATTGCATTCAACCCCCCCTCTGCAATACTCCGGGACCAACAATAATTTATTATAATATATTGTTTCAATCAAATTAGAAACATGCCAAACGGTCTATAATATGCCTATGTGATTGTTGTGACCAAAATTCACTTTAGGCTTGATTTAGTTAGGTCCATTAAGGTTACGGGCTCGTGTAATGTAGATGTGGATGGATAGGTTGGGCTAGGTATATATGCTTTGGCCCAATATGCCTTGGAAGTATACTGATGAAGAATCTGGAATCTGATGCGGGGTTCAGATGTTTGAACCCCATGTGTGGGTATTATATGGGAATTGGGCTAACCGCCTCCTAAATTGTATGAGAACGGATATCGCCCTAACTGACTTTTGGATAACTCCTAAACATCGGGGGGGGGGGGGACAACCTCTGTTATAGTGGATAATCATTATATATGCATGGATTATGTGTGTGTGTATATATATATATATGTGTGTGTGTGTGTGTGGATATATGATGGAAAATGTAACACCCCTAAATCCGGGGTCAAGGATATCATTTTCAAATGTTTATAACGATAATTTCTAAATAGGAAAGAGGTTTACAACATTCAAAAAGGAATTCTCCTTGACAGCTTTATAAAAGGATTTTTGATATTTATGTCAACAATTTATAGCGACTTCCGATAAAAACTTTGAATAACTGAGCGACAGATGCTTCTAGTCTAGTTGTAAAAGGTTAGATAGCAAGATAATGAGCCAATGGTCAGTAAATGCGAATAAAACAACAATAAACTTTATCAGGTTCATAAAGTGACAATGATATGGTTATCAAGTGTAGAATCGATAATAAGCAAGGTTCCATTGTGTTATCAATAATAAATCAGGTTTATGATTTGATAAAATAACTTTGATAAAATCAAAGGTCAAAAATAAGATTTCCAACGTATCGGGACAAGAACTTGTACTTTAAACACAATTTTAAACATTAACAATATTTTACGAAGATAATGATTTTACAAGTTTTGATTATTTAAAAGAATAAGTATTGTAAAATCACTATAAGATACTTAGGATAAAAAAATAAATTAATCCTATATTTTTAAAAAGTCTCTAATTATGAGAGGATGATAACATGGAAAGTTTCATGATTTTTACTCACTCCAATGATTTTATAAAAATGTTAGAGTGAAATATAAATAGTATTTTAATCTTTTAAAATCATCAAAAAAAATTCACAACTCAACTTAGCATAGATACACGTAGTAGTTAACAATATGACATGTATCCAAATTCATAGATTCACATAATGACTTAGGCAGTTAAGTCACATATACATATCAAGCAATTCAAATAACTCACATAGTCATTAGCAATTAAGTCTCATTGACTTAATTCACAATCTTTAAACAAATCCACTTTCCACTTAGTCATACACAAACAACATTTAACCACATAAATGCTCCACAATCGAATAAATATTATAAAATAATATTTAATTATTCTCTTCTCTCATCACACCTATCGGTCAATGTAAAATAATAATAAAAATTTTATTTTGAAAATTCGGGTTGTTACAGAAAATCATATAAATATGAAGATAATTATGGTTTTGTGGAGAAATAACAACTGGATAATCACATTAACTAGGATAATTGACTGGAGCAGTTCAGTTATATATGGAGGATAAGGCTTATCAAATCATGGCTAGGTTATCAAGAACTACATTGGACTTGATCCTTTATAATATAAGAGTATATAGGCCATTTGCAATGGTTAGAAACATATACACACTCGACTAACACAATTATGGGCATTTCCTTCGACTGGGTGGGAATTATTCAATCATCATTTCCCAAAATCCTTACAAATTCAATCCATTAATAGCCACATTCATCATTCGGTTCAAGGCAGTTGAACCCTGGGCTTGGCATGCAAATCCGCTTTCGTGACCAAGTTCTAAGTGGATTCTCTGTTCTTCCCGTAACTACCTCCAAGAAGTGTTGTACCAAATTTTCCTCACAACATTTTTGGCACTAGAAGGAGGGCATTTTGGTTTAATCTCTAGAGGGAAGAGATGTCATGGCATTTCGGCGATGAACACACGCCGAGGGATGAACGAGATGATTATGAAAGTGAGCATGATGATATTCTGAACCAGGAACTCAGGGAGAAAATTAAGAAGATGGGTAAGAAGATAAGCTCCCTGGAAAAGAAGTTTGACAAGTTGAAGAAATAGAGGCAGAAACATGGCTCCACGGACCGAAAAATGAAAAAGAAGGTGGTCACACTAGTTTGATTGGATTTTGATAGTCGTGAGGAGAAGTCTGCGAAAGATGCCTCAAAGAAAGATTTTTCTGATGTGGAAACGGATCAGACAAATCCGGATTGGAAGGACGAAGAAGAGGAAGTCCAGAAATCGCAGGGATCACCCACGCGAAGACTGAGTGTCTTCGACAAGCTGGGGAATAGGCTGAATAGAAAAGACCTGCGTCACAGGCTAAATGGGAATAAAGATAGGCATACGGGGAGGACTCGTGATGAGAAATCTCAGTCAAAGTGGTCCCAAAGTCACAAGAGGGAGAAATCTGGCTCTAAATCTGGTAAGAGCACTAAGGTGGTTAAAGACGAGAGAAGTTGTAGCTCCCAGCATAACCCCAAACACGGTGAGAAAAATTGTCACCTTTCTCTTGTAGTTCATGAGTGTAGAAGAATTTTGGCAAGATATGTTTTGTTCGATCCCCTTTGATATAGCCTTCCTTTAATTATTTGATGCAAGCTGAGTTGTCTTTGAACATAACTGTAGGATTGTCTGAAATACTTGATAAGCCACATGATTCTCGAATATGTTGAATGATAGACCGTAACCAAATATATTCTCTGCTTGCTTCATGGATTTCAAATAACTCTGCATGGTTAGATGAAGTTGTCGTCATAGTCTGTTTTGTAGACTTCCAAGATATAGCAGTGCCACAATATGTAAATAGATAACCTATTTGAGATCGCCCAAAATGAGGGTCTGACATGTACCCAGCATCCGCATATCCAATCAGCTACGATTTTGAATTGTTTGGGAAGAATAATCCAAGATTAATTGTCCCACAAAGATATCTGAATATATGTTTAATCCCATCCCAATGCCTTTTAGTTGGATCAAAACTGAATCTCGCCAACAGGTTCACAGCAAATGCAATATCAGGTCGTGTGTTATTTGCAAGATACGTGAGAGCTCCAATTGCACTAAGATATGGAACTTCAGGCCCAAGTGCATCTTCATCTTCTTTTCTAGGACGGAAATGATCTTTCTCAACTTCTAGTGATCGAACAATCATCGGTGTAGTTAGTGGATGAGCTTTGTTCATGTAGAATCGATCAAAAACCTTTTCTGTGTAGGTTGACTGATGAATAAATATGCCTAAATATAAGTGCTCCACCTGTATACTTAAACAAAATCTTGTCTTTCCAAGATCTTTCATTTCAAACTTAAAGGCATCAAAACTTTTAAAGTTTTCAAATAGTTAGCAGCATTAGTAATATCTTCAGAAGTACCTACAATATTCAAATCATCCACATATACTGCAATAATAACAAAACCAGTTTTTGACCTTTTAATAAACACACATGGACACACTTGATTATTTATATATCCATCATCCAATAAGTATTCACTAAGCCTATTGTACCACATACGACCAGATTGTTTCAAGCCATATAATGATCGTTGTAGTTTAACTGAGTATAAATGTCGAGGCTTAGTTTCCTTTAACTTTAATCCTTCAAGGATTTTCATATAAATATCACTATCAAGTGATCCATAAAGGTAGGCTGTCACGATGTCCATTAAACGTGTTTCTAATCTTTCCATACAAGCCATTCCCATTAGAAAATGAAAAGTGACTCCATCCATTACAAAAGAGTAGGTTTCCTGGTAATTAAATCCAGACCTCTGAGAGAATCCCTGGGCTACCAGCCGGGCCTTATACCTTACAATTTCATTTCTCTCATTTCGTTTTCGTACAAATACCCATCTATTCCCAATGGGAACCACACCAGCTGGTGTTCGGACTGCAGGTCCAAGTACATTTCTCTTGCGCAAGGATTGTAATTATTCATGGATTACAATTTTCCATTTTGGCCAATCATCTCTTTGTGACATTATTCCACACTTTGTGGTTCAGGATCGGAGTTCATAATAATATCACTTGCCATGGAAAAAGCATATACATCACCAACCTCAATACTCCCACGATCCAATAATTTTCCATTATGTACATAACTCATTGAGATCTCATAATTTTCAGGTACCTTTGCTTCTATGGAAGCATGTGCCACTTCAGGGGCAATATCCTCTTCTGGAGGTAATACCACTTCGGACGGTTTTATCACAACCACTTCAGGGGCTTGAACCTCTTCAGGAGGTGATACCACTTCTGGGGTATTTTCAGGAACATTTTCTACTTCAGGGGTAGGTCCATTCAATTTCCGTTTTCGTGGTACAACATCTTTAGCACCAATAGGTCTACCACACTTCTGGCGTAGTTTTGAATTACCAATCAATTCTTCAGGAATTGATTTATGAACGAGGATTTCAACCCTGGCCGTAGCATTAACAGCAGGTATATGCGATTTTATAATAAGGCTAGAATCATTAAAAGCATCCGACATTTGATTAGCAATATTTTGCATATGAATGATTCTTAAAACCTCAGATTCACATTGTTTAGTACGTGGATCAATAGCATTTAATCCTGATGCATTCCATGATAGTTCAGAATTAAATTTATGCAAAACGTTATCTCCCCCTAATGGAGGAAACACAGACTCCTCAAAATGACAATCAACATAACGAGCAGTAAACACATCAATAGTTAACGATTCAAGATATCTTATGATATATGTTGATTCAAAATGAACATATATGCCTACTCTTCTTTGCGGACCTATTTTGGATCTATATGGGGGTGCAATGGGAACATACACGGCACAACCAAAAATGTTAAAGTGAGAAATATCAGGAACTTGACTAAGAACTAACTCATGGGGAGATTGTTTGTGGTAAGCAGATGGTCTTATCTTAATAATGCTTGATGCATGAAGTATTGCGTGACCCCAAACAGATGTAGGTAATTTGGCTCTTAAAAGTAAGGGACGTGCAATGAGTTGAAGTCTTTTAATTAGAGATTCTGCTGAGCCATTTTGTGTATGTACGTGAGCTACAGGGTGTTCGACTGAGATCCCTAAGGGGAGTCCGGAGACAGTCCCGCTCAAAATAGGACCTCATAGCCTCTCCAGGTCCTGCCTTAACCTGTCCCCAGACAGCCAGCCCTCATCAGGCTAATCGAAACTTGAAGTTGGTAACCATGAGGCTTCAAGATCCCATACACGTGTTCCTCGGCTAAGAACTTCTGTAAAACCTCTTCGGATTGCGTGAAGTGACATCCAGTTCGGTTATTATTATTCTTGACTTGACTTATTATTATAAGAACTATTCATTATCCTTCCTTTCAAGTCCTTAGAATCATAGGAGTCGCAGTGACCAGGCATGGGCGATTGTTTACCAAAAACTGTGACATACAATAATCATTGAAAGTTGCAGATGTAAATTCAGCATCATTATCTAGTCGAATTGATTTAATGGCATGGTCAGGAAATTGGGCTCGCAATTAGATTATTTGAGTAAGTAGTTTGGCAAAGGCTGTATTTCACGTAGAGAGTAGACAGACATGAGACCATCTAGTTGATGCATCGATTAGAACCATGAAATATCTGAATGGGTCGGATGACGGATGAATAGGACCACAAATGTCACCTTGGATTATTTCTAAGAAATTTGAAGACTCGGTTTGAAGTTTAACTGGAGATGGTCGAACAATTAGTTTTCCTAAGGAGCATGCTGAACAAGGAAGTTCATTATGTGGTATGACCCTTTGATCTTTAAGGGGATGTCCAATAGAATTTTCTATAATATGATGCATCATAGATACTCCTGGATGACCAAGTCTTTCATGCCAAAGGGTGAATGATTTTGGGTCTATGATTTTCGGAATGGTGATACTATGAGACTCAATGACTCTAATTTGGGTAGCATATAATCCAGAAGATATTGATTGTATTTTTTTATAAGATTTTCTTTTGACCTGAAAAGTTTGAAGTGATAAGGAGATATTCTTTTTCATCCTCACTAGTAGTTTCAACATGAAAATCGTTAAGGCAAATATCTTTAAAACTCAAAAGATTTCTAGTGGATTTACTAGAATATAGAGCATTATGTACGTGAATTTGTGTCTTGTTTGGTAGGATAAAACTGGCTTTCCCAAAACCCTCTATTATATTTGATATGCCGAAATGGTCCAGACATGTGAGTTGGTTTTAGTCAACTGTGAAAAATATTTCTGATTTTGTAGAATTATGTGAGTGATGGCGCAATCATCAGTGCATATATCTTCCATATTTATACTGTGCACAAATATAAGTGAACAATAATTTTATTAAAGCAAACCCAAGTACATAAAACAAGTACATTACAACAGGAAATCAAAGCAAATATATAAGGCACAAGCATTTAAAACTGTTAGTTACAGAGGCATGCCTGTACACATCTAATAACAAGCCTAATTATTTGTAATGCTTTGCATTACTTACATGACCTCTTAACTGAGGGAACCTCTAGTTGTAGAGTTTCTGTTTGTATTGTACTTGTAGAAGGCATCAAATCCTAGTTGTGTAATTGTACAAATAGAGTCTAGAATAATGCTTGAAAGAAGTTCCAAGGTTCATGCCTCAAGCAAGGAGTTAAAGACTGTCAAATAATCACAGTTGGGATTTGAAGAAATGAAGAATTTGCCTAAGTACCAATTCGAGAAGTATATTTGTCTATTCGAGAAGTCCAGCATTCGAGAAGTCAGGGATTCGATATCTCAAGACACTATTCGATATCTCTGAATACACTGTTCGATATCTCATTCGATATCTCAGGGATTCGATATGTCTACTACTCTATTCGAGAACTCAAGAAGTCAACAAGTCAATATGGTATTCGAGTTCTCAAAGAGTCAACAAGTCAAAGTTCCATTCGATATCTCAAGGACTCAGAAAGCTATTCGACAACTCGAGGATTCGATAAGTCAAATGTTCTATTCGACAACTCAAGGAATCCTGATGGAAAAGAGCTATTCGAGAAGTGGTTCGATATGTCATTATAACAGTATTCGAGAACTCAGAGTTATCGATCAAGTCAATTCTAGTTCTCGAATCACTTACTTAGTCACTTCTCGAATACATTCTTGGAGACAAAATACTGAAGAAATTGTACAAGTCAGAAACCTGCAACAAGCCAATGCACTTTATGGACCACAATCTGTAACGTGCTCTGGAAAGCCTACAAGGAAGCTTGGAGAGATATAGAAGAGACAAGGAGCTAAAGAAGTGGATCTAAACAGGCTTTGCAAAGTCAAATTTGTAACCGTTTGGACGCTTACTCAAAAAGGATAGACAGACTCGAAAGTAATTTGTTTAGCTACCTTATTTGCAGTAAGT
Organism: Kitagawia praeruptora; assembly: GCA_037693485.1. Taxonomy (NCBI): domain Eukaryota; kingdom Viridiplantae; phylum Streptophyta; class Magnoliopsida; order Apiales; family Apiaceae; genus Kitagawia; species Kitagawia praeruptora. Next base: position 128,689,269 of record CM075346.1, on the reverse strand, counting down.
GGGCTGTATCCATGTTCTATAAGGACACAGACTCACTTCATAACTTAGTAACTTTTGTGAGTCTAGTTTTTCATACACTGTAAGCCATATCTCTCTGAGAAAAACGAAGCTGAGAATACTATCATTTGTATTCACAGATTGTAGCAACCTTTATCTAATAATACATTAGATTAAAGTGATATTGTGTCTTGTGTTGTTTATTTATCCGCACCTTCACTTCTACACACACAGGCACTTATCTGCTACATAGACTCAATCAAGAAAAGTTCAAGAATCCATTCACCCCCCCTCTGTATTCTTTTACCGTATTCAATACTCAACAAGTGGTATCAGAGAGGGCTGTTTATTCAAAAACAGAGAAACGCTCATGAGTTCGAATACACCAAAGACTACAGGAACGGTGAAGGTCCCTAAGTTTGATAAAGAAAACTTCAACCTCTGGAAGATAAAGATGATGTTGTTCATTAAAGCCTCTCATCCCTTGTATCCTGAGATTCTCAAGAATGGTCCTTTTGTTCCACAACAAGAGATACCAGAGAAGACTGTTGGAACCATAACTATCCCAAAAGCTTATGAGGCCAAGGATCCATCAAAGTGGACAGAGTCAGAAAGGGAGAAGGTTGCTCTTGACAGCCACCTCATGTTGCTCATCATTGATTCCATGGACATGTCAATGTTTGCAAACATTGCATCATGCACGTCTGCTAAAGAGATGTGGGATCACATTGAGGTGTTGTGTGAAGGGACTGATGAGGTTAAGGAAAACAGGAAACAGATACTGGTCACACAGTATGAAGCTTTCATGGCACAGCCCAAGGAAAGCATCACTGAAATGTTTGAAAGGTTTCACAAGCTAGTTACTGAGTTGCAGATGAATGGAAAGGTTTACAGCACCAAGGAGTTAAATATGAAATTTCTGTTGTCTTCACCAAATCATCTGGAGCAAAGAGTCATTTCTCTAAGAGAGAGAGATTTGAACAAAGTCACCTATGATGTGCTCTATGGAGTCCTAAAGACTCATGAACTTGAGTTGCTTCAGAAAAGGGCTATCCAAGCCAACCAAGGTAGGATGATAAACACATCATGTGCCTTGATTGTCAACAAATCCATTCTGGACCTAGAAGCATCTACAAGCCAACTAAGGATAGAGGAGGTGGCAGATGATGAAGAAATTGAAGCTGGGGTGAGTGAACCTGTTGAGGAAAAGGAGGAAGAAGAAGAAGAGTTTTACACTCTGGAAGAACTTGATGGGATGGAAAATACCTCATATGCCTTCATGGCCAGAAAATTTCCAAACATCAGATTTAAAAGAAATCAACCCTTCAAACCCAAAACTCAAAACCATTCAGCCAACAAGAACAAGGCACCTGTGAAACCAAGCAGAAATAAGTTCAAAACCGGCTATGTGGATAGGTCATCTGTAAGGTGTTATAGATGCAATGACCTAGGGCATTTTGCTAGTGAATGCAAGAAACCTAAAAAGAAGGATAGAGATTATCTTGAGCTAGAAGCTAAGTATGAGGCCCTTCTGAAAAAGCAGACACATGGTAAGGCCTACATAGCTGAAGGGAAGTGTTGGGATGATTCTGAGAGTGATGAAGAGGAACAAGAATTCTGCAACTATGCCTTGATGGCCAACTCCAAGGATGACTCATCTTCATCTGATTCTCAGGTACCATCTCTCACTACTATAGACATGTCTGTTTCTGAATACAAATGCATGATTGAACAATTATCTGTTGAAATGTTTAATATTCATACTAGTATGACTGCTGCTAATGAGGAGATTGCTAAACTGTCTACTAGAAATGAAATATTAACCAAAAAGAATGAGGAACTTGAGCTAACTACTATGCAAGTAGAAAACCTTAAGAAAGAAGTTGAATATTTAAAGAACAAGGTTTTATGTGCTAGTCAAGTAGAGAAGGCTCTTAGGGATGAATTAGCTGAGAATGAATTCAAACTTAAAACTTTCAAGAAATCATCTGGTTTAGTGCAATCCTACTGTGAGAAAATTGAAGCTAAACCCAAAGCAGCTATTGGACTTGACTATGACTCTCTCAAACAAAGGAAAGGCTATGCTGTCATTGAAGAGGACACAGCTGTTCATGAGAAAGTGCCTCACATTTTGAGAAAAACTGAAAATCCAATTTTTAAGGAATCAACATTTAAAATTGATGAGGATGCCTTACTCATCAAGCAAATGTTGAATGATGAGGATGAGGCACAATCTAGTGAACAACAAGCATCCTCTAAGGGTGAGAGTGTCAAGTTAAAGACCAAGAAGCTAGTAGTTGATAGGCCAATACCTAAGAAGTTTGTTAAGTTTGTTTCAGCTGGGAAGAGTGAATCAGAAAAGGAAGTGACTAAGAAGAAACAGAACAGAAATGGCAAGTTAGGGATTAACAAGGATAACAACTATGCTTACATGCCTAATGCCCCTAGGAAAACTTGTCAGAACTGTTTCAGTACGAATCATCTAACTCATGCATGCAAGAAACCTGTTGGTAGTGTGTCTAAACCTTTCTACGATTGTTCTGTGCCTCTAAGTCATAGAGATGCACCTTTCTGTGATAAATTTGACTGTATGCCATGCAATATGAATGTTATGACTAGTTGTTTTAATTTAAGAAGGCAGTTCATTGATGGTTGTATCAGTCACAATTCTCACACACACTACACAAGGTCAAAGTCTTCAAGTCCTCCTAAAGCTAGGAAGGTACCTTTGTCACCTAAGTCTGAAACCTCAGGTTCTAAGACTTCCAAGAGTGACAAGAAGACTAACACTAAGAAAGTTGACAAGCATGTTGTTTATGATAAAACTGTCTCTAAGTCACATGGACCCAAACTTGTTTGGGTACCAAAGGAAAAGTAATACCTTTGTGTTTGCAGGGCAAAGAAAGTGAAAAGAAGGTCATGTGGATTTTGGATAGTGGATGCTCAAACCATATGACTGGTGATATGGCCCTGCTATCACAGTATGAGGAAAAGGCTGGCCCAATGGTTGCTTTTGGAGATGATAGCATGGGTAACACATTGGGATATGGCAAGCTGAAAGTTGGAAATGTCATCATTGAAGATGTAGCACTAGTCAAGGGGCTCAAGCATAATCTGTTAAGTGTTGGTCAGTTTACTGATAGAGGATTCAAAGTGAATTTTGACAAAGATGAATGTTTGATCACCCACAAGAAGACTGGTGATTTTGCTCTATCTGGAGTAAGGAAGGGAAGCCTGTTTGTAGCCAATATGGACTCTGCAAACAAGGACAGAATTTGTTGTTTTTACTCAAAAGCATCAAATGAAGATTGTTGGCTGTGGCACAAGAAACTATCACACCTGAACTTCAAGGCCATTAATTCTCTAGTCAAAAGAGAGTTAGTGAGAGGCATGCCCACACTTGAATTCTGCCAAGAAGGAGTGTGTGAGGCTTGTCAAAAAGGAAAAATGAAGAGATCAAGCCACAAGTCAAAGACAGTGACATCTGTAACCAAGCCACTACAACTCATCCATATGGATTTGTTTGGGCCTGTCAACATAATGTCAGTTGGAAGAAAGAAGTATGCCCTGGTAATGGTTGATGATTTTTCAAGGTATACATGGGTGGAATTTCTGGCATCAAAAGATGAGGCTCCACAAGTAATTATTGAGCATATAAAGAAAGTTGACAAGGAAGCAAAGGCAAACGATGCAAGTGTGATTGCACTGAGGAGTGATAATGGAACAGAGTTCAGAAATGCCACACTTGAAGCATTCTGCAAAGAGAATGGCATTTCTCAGCAATTCTCAGCTCCAAGGACTCCACAACAAAATGGAGTTGTTGAGAGAAAGAATAGAACTCTAATTGAGGCTGCTAGAACAATGTTACTTGATGCAAAAATGCCTACATGTTTTTGGGCTGAGGCTGTGAGCACTGCATGCTATATTCAGAACAGAACCCTCATCAACAAAAACACTGGAAAGACACCTTACAACTTGATGACTGGAAAGAAGCCTACACTAAAGTATGTTCATACTTTTGGAAGCAAATGCTTTGTACTCAAGGATAATTCTGAATATGTTGGAAAGTTTGATGCAAAAGCATTTGAAGGAATTTTTCTTGGCTATTCTATGGAAAGAATTGCATACAAGGTTTATGTCATCAGTCAAAAGAAAGTTATGGAAAGTACAGATGTAACATTTGATGACAGCAAACTACCTGGACTAGAAGAAGCCAATGATGAAGACAAAGATCCATTGAAGTTTGATAATCTAGATGATTCTGATGAAGAGACTGAAACTGGAGTTGAAACTCAAGTTCAACATTCTCAAGTGAATAATGATACAAGAGAAGAATTTGTGCCAACCAATAGTGGAGAAACAAGCATCCAAGACACACCTGTGAGTAATGGCAACTTCACAGGGGGAGGAAATGAGGATGATCATGATGTGGATGATGAAGCAACATCAAGAATGAGAAGTCAGGCTGAGCACTCGAGGAAATGGGATAGATCACACACTGCAGAGCAAATCATTGGAGATCCTAATGCAGGAGTAAGGACTAGGAGAGCAACTCAAAATGAGTGCCTCTATGGATGTTTTCTATCACAAGTTGAGCCTAAGAAACTTGATGATGCATTGTTGGATCCAGATTGGATTATTGCCATGCAAGAGGAGCTGAATCAATTTGAAAGGAACAAAGTATGGGAACTTGTGCCTGCACCAAAGAACAGAACCATTGTTGGAACAAAATGGGTTCTGAAGAATAAGATGGATGAAGATGGTGTAATAATAAGAAACAAAGCAAGGCTGGTTGCAAAAGGATACTCTCAACAGGAAGGCAATGATTATGATGAGACATTTGCCCCTGTTGCTAGATTGGAAGCCATTAGAATATTCTTGGCATTTGCTGCTCAATCAAACTTTAAAGTTTATCAAATGGATGTCAAGAGTGCATTTCTAAATGGAGAGTTGGAAGAAGAGGTTTATGTGCAACAACCACCTGGCTTTGAGGATCCACATTTCCCAGAATTTGTCTACAGATTGCTTAAGGCATTGTATGGACTTAAGCAAGCTCCAAGAGCGTGGTATGATACTCTATCACAATTCCTTCTTGAAAATCAATTCACTCGAGGCACATTGGACAAGACACTGTTTTACAAGAAGCATGGTGATGATATGATCCTAGTTCAAATCTATGTGGATGATATCATTTTTGGTTCTACAAATGAGAAACTGTGTGAGAAATTCTCTAAACTCATGCAGAGCAGATATGAGATGAGTATGATGGGAGAGTTGACATTCTTTCTAGGGTTGCAAGTCAGTCAGAGGAAGGATGGTATCTTTATCAGTCAAACCAAGTACATCAAGGATTTATTGAAGAAGTTTGACTTGGAAGATTGTTCACCTGCCAAGACACCCATGGCCACTGCCACTAAATTGGATGAAGATGCTAAAGGTAGGAGAGTAGATATCTCAGTCTACAGAGGCATGGTTGGTTCTCTACTCTACCTCACTGCAAGTAGGCCAGACATCATGTTTGCTACATGCTTGTGTGCAAGGTTTCAATCAAATCCAAAGGAATCACATTTGATTGCAATAAAAAGGATCTTTAGGTATCTGAAGGGCACTCCTAACTTGGGATTATGGTATCCTAAGGACACAGGGTTCAATCTGGTTGGTTATTCTGATGCTGATTATGCTGGATGCAGAGTGGATAGGAAAAGCATCTCAGGAAGCTGCCAGTTTCTTGGACAAAGGTTAGTTTCTTGGTATAGCAAGAAGCAACAATCTGTGTCAACTTCTACAGCTGAGGCTGAATACATAGCTGCTGGAAGTTGTTGTGCTCAAGTGCTTTGGATTAGAAATCAACTTAGAGATTATGGACTTGTGTTGGAAAGAATTCCAATCATGTGTGACAACACAAGTGCAATCTCTATAGTTGCCAATCCTGTCAATCATTCTAGAACAAAGCACATTGACATCAGATATCATTTCATAAGAGAACATGCAACTAATGGAACCATTGAGTTGCATTATGTCTCTACAGATAAACAACTAGCTGATATATTCACTAAGCCATTAGATGAAGCCACCTTCACAAGGTTGGTAAGTGAGATTGGAATGCTGAATTCTTCAGATTCTGGTTAAGTGAATACATCATCTAGATTGTTGCAGCAGTAAACACTTACTCTATCTAAATTCTCAATATTTTTGGAGTAAGTGTTGGCTGAAATATGATTTATAAATATTTCAAATCTGTTGCATATGTTGAAAATCATATTTTTATTAACTTAAAATTTCTATGAAATTTTGAGAAAATCACTATTTGATTTGCTAGGATATTTTTCAATGAATATGTCTGGTAAATTTTAAAAAGATAGTGAAAATCAAATTTTTATGAGTGATGGGTATAGTTCGATAAGTCAGACTTCTCGAATGATTCACTATTCGACATCTCTAATAAGTCTCATTAGAGTACTCTTGAGTTCTCGAATAGAGTCTTTCTGAGATATCGAATAGAGGAATTCTTGACTTCTCGAATATAGCAACTGAGTTCTCGAATGACTGAGTTCTCGAACACTATATTTGAGTTCTCGAATCATTTGAAAAGGCTGAATTCTCGCTGAATTTTAACCGATTTTGGACTTTTTGTCTAAAAGTTTAATTCACTCATAAAAACACATATTATTTAATTTAGAATTATTTCTAAGTTAGATAACTGCCAGCTGTGAGTTTCTATCTGCTTGAGTTATCGATTAAGCCATTCTTGACTTCTCGAATAGTTGTTTTCTACTTCTCGAATGCCTGACTTGTCGATACAAAACTTTCTGCTAATCGACAATTCAAGTACTTCATACTTATACAATTTCACATCTATTTGATTCATTTCATTCGATTTCTCAAGCATCTACACTCTCTAAACCCCTGAAACCCTAGCTACGAAAAGCCAAATTTCTTCTTCAACCTTCAATTTCTTTCCTCTCTTCTACACAAATGGCAACAGTAAAGTTTAACACCAACTTCATCGCACTCACTAGTGATGTTGAAGCACCCAATGCCAATTTCAAGTGCTTTGTGAAATGGATGGCTGAGTCGTATATCAAGGATGCACTCTCTGCCAACCCAACTCTATATCTAGATATTCTGGAACAATTCTGGAGTACAGCTATTGTGGAGGTTGTAGCCCTGGAAAACGCAATCACTTCATATGTCATCTACTGCAAGGTTCAAGATGAGGAAATCACTATCACTACTGCAGACATGAACCAAGCACTAGGCCTACAACAAGAGTCATTTGACAGACTGGCCACTAATGCAGAGTTGGAGGAATTCTTTGAGTTCATAAACTACTCAGATGGGATTAACCTTGGAAAGCTAAACAGAAAGAATCTGAGAAAGGAGTGGAGTTATGTGTTTGCAACTCTTCTCCAAGTCTTCACTGCCAGGAAATCAAGCTTTGATCAAATCAGTGCACCTGTGCAGCAAATTGGATATGCTTTGGCCTATGGAAAGAAGATTGATGTTGGCCAAATCATACTCCAAGAACTATATGGGAGACTTGGTAAGAACACAACCAAGTGAGGTACTGATATTTTCTTCCCTCGCTTTATTCAATCTGTACTTAATTATAAAAATGCTTCATTGATTGAATTGCCTAGGATTGATAAAAATAAAATAGGCTATCCTAAGTCCATGACCAAACTCATTTTTGGTAATTTGGAGACTAGGAATGATGTGGATGTAAGACTGAACATAACTCCCCATATGGAGAGTTTGTTTAGGACTTATCCCCACAACATGCCAACATTTGATGCAAAATCTAAGTTAGCACAGCCCAAGCAAGTAGAACAAAATGCTAACCCAGGGCCTGCTAACCAACCCTCTCAACCAAACACTCTACCACATATTGAGCCAACTGCATCATCCTCTCAAAAGGGTGATGTTAGTAAAAAGAAGAGAAAGGAAGTAATGTCTGCACCATTGAATATCTTGTCTGAAGCAGCATTAGCTGTTGAATTAGGTCTAGGAAGTGAGGAACCTGAGTTACCCTTACACAGGACAAAGAAGAAGAAAACTAAGACCACCTCTTCAGTCACACAAATGGCTGAAGTTGTAAAATCAGGGGCACACAGCTCACTAGGGATATCCTCTCAACAGGGTGCACCTATAGAATCAAGCATCCTCCCCAATGCACCTTCTTGTATAGAGTCAGCACATGGGAGTGATAAGGCTGGCACAACACTGAGTGGAGAGCACATCACATTTGAAACTCCCTCTATCTCTCAGGGGGAGTTGCCAAAATCTACTCTTAAACACACTTCTCTTCCAGAATCTAACTCTGAAATTTCTTTGGAACCTGCAACTCAGGCAACTGAGATGCAAGGTATTGATCATCAAGAATTCTTTTCTCTTGATGAGCCAATAATTTCAAGTGACTTAGTGCATGACACTTTGTTCACCACTCAGAACCCACACTTAAATGGTGAGGGAATGCATGCTGAGGCATCTCCTAATGACACCATCACAAACACAGAGGTTCCACTAGTTTTTACTAGAGACTCTGTGCCTGTGTCAACTGCTGGTGTAATTCATCCCACTTCTGTGGTAACATCAGTAGTAGAGTCAATCCATCCGGTTACAGAAGTTGCATCTGTAACTGAGGAGTCTAGCCTGCCTAGCTCTAGCTCTGACTTCATGTCAAAATGGCTGAAGCCTGTGCAACATGACAGTGCTTCAGGATCAGGGTCTGTTCCACAACAATTGACGGTTGAAGCACTTCAAAGCTTAATTGTGGATAAGATTCCTGAGTTCACAAAGATTGCTCAGAACCTTCTCACTGCAGACATGCCTAATCCAGACTATGAGGCTATTCTGTTATGCCATAGGGATGATGTGGAAGTGCAGAAGTCAAAGATCATTGATGATGCTGAGAGAGATGGCAACATAGATGCCTGGTTGCAAGGAAAATATGATATTACTCTTGATGAAGCACTTCAGTATCTCAGGGAGGAATACATCACTTCACTGGGCTCCAATGCAAAATCCCTGTCACCTGGTGAAGTGTATGAAGCTGTAAATGACTCATACAAGGGTTTCCTCAAGGCTGCACACTATCTTGGCAAGGGAGTCAAAACTGAAGTCAACAAAATGTGTGACAAGACAGCCACTTCAGTAGCAGAAGTCAAGAGGGCTTTTGATGCTAAGTTTCCTCAACTAGACAGTGTGGTCAAGGATATCAAACACTGCAACTCTACCTGCACCAAGATGGACAATGGGCTAGCTCTGCTAAAGGATACTGTCACAGGTCTGGGGCATCAATTTCAAAATCTATCTGACCAGACTACAGATGCCAATGCCATGCTAAGGATAATGTTCAAGAACCTTTATGGAGATAGGCTAGTGACTGATGTCCCTGTGCATGAACTGTCTAAATATGAAGTGAAGAGGCTGCAGGATCAATCTTTATCTGGTTTCAAGGCCAATGAGTTATTCACTAAGGTGAACACTCTTGAACAGGAGGTAGCTACTCTCACCAAAACCAATGCTCATCTTACAGAAAAGGTTGCACTGCTAAATGATCAGTTGGACACTCAAGCATCCACCACAGCTGATGTCCTTCTGCATCAACAATCCATGTTAGCTGTAATGATGAAGCATATGGGTCTCCCTCTACCTGATGAATCTTCAATCCCAAAGGACATTTCTACAGCCTCTGTGCCTGACAACAAGCCTAAGGGGGAGAAGAAGACAAGGAACTCAAATACAAAGGGGGAGAAAGGCATAATAATAAAAGAGGGTGGTCAACAAAGGGCTTCAAAGTCTCTAGCAAATGTGCCTGGCAAAGGAAAATCCAAAGTGGATGAGCCTCCATCTATCTTGCCAGTTGTCACTCTACCAACTGTGCACATCACTACTCCTGGAGGACAAAAGCAATCCATAACTACCACAGTGGTTGCAGGGAGTATGCCATCTGACAAACCTCCAACCTCTATATCTGAGAGTTCCAAGCCTGTAGAAGTTAAAGTTGTTACTGAGGCCAAACTACAAGAAGTTGCTAACTCCAATGTTTATCATGATAAAGCCTTTTTGGAGTTTCTGAAAGCCACAAGGGAACAGGTTGGTGACACTCAGTTCTATCTGAGGGAGTTGAAGAAGCAGATTGATTGCATCACTGTCATTCCTAAGAAAGTCAATAATCTGTGGATCAAGGAGATAGTGATGATATCCAAATTGAAGATATGGCATCTAACATACAAGACTCTACAAGAACTGAAACACTCAGAGATAGATGCCATACTCGAGCTTATAGAAAAGAAGAATGAGAACAACAAAAGTCTGTTTGATGACTTGAGGAATGACTAACCTTCAAGGCTACCAGAAGTGATCAAGAAGCCATGGACAATCATTTATCAGTCTGGCACCAGAATTGAAGATATCAAGCAATTGGTCATTCCCCATGATCTCACCACTAGAAATCACAGACTGATCATTGCTATCATTGATCAATTACAGAAGAAGGTTGGAGCCAGAAATGCTGAAGAAACTGAGGCACTGCACATCCTCAGAACCTATATTGCAACTGGTGAAATTCCAGAGATGGCTCAACCTAGGAGAAATAAGGATGATGATTCTGAAGACAAAGGTGATGGGAGGAGAAGACATCACAAGAGAGATAAGGGTGATGAAGACAAGAAGAAAAAGGGAGACAAGGATAAAAAGGATGATGATGACCAAGGTAAAACCTATGAGAGGAAGAGTGGAAGACAGCAAGCCTTAGGCACTGCTAGCAGTAACCTCACCACATCACAAGACTCTAAGTCTAGGGTGAATACTGTTAGTAGTGACCTAGCAAAATCTACATCTGTGGCTTCTGCAACTGTCTTACCACCTCAAGAAGAGAAGAAGATTCAAGTCAAGAAACCATGTGTATGTTTCAGAAAGCAATCTGCTAATGGAATACTACTATGGTCTACCAACAAAGGTCAAAGATTTCTGCCAAGCAATCATGTCAAGAGGATGAAATTTAAACATGCTGCAAGAAGAGTGAAGCTATCCAAATCTAGAGCCCTAACAATCATTCCAGGATTGAAACTCCAGCCACTTGATGAAGACTTTGATGAAGAGCATCTGCAATTTCTAAGAGCTCAAAAGATATGCTATGCTGCAATTGTGGATGACCACCTTGAAATCAAGTACACTGATGGGAAGGAAATGAAATTCAAACAAGGGGGTTGTCAACATTGGGGTAAATTGTATGAGATAGAAAGAATCATTGCATTGCTGGATTCTAAAGACAAGGTGGAGAAAGTATGGAAGCTGGAATTGATTGACTTTGTGAAAATGAAGAAAGATTATGTTGAGAAGATAAGAAAGGGCTGCTATGAGAAATGGTTAGAAAGGGAGAAAGAAATTGATAGACTGGAGATTGAAGCAGAAAAGCTAAGGGCAAAGGGATTGTGTAGAGTTCAGTTTGATCCCTATGTGGTGAAGTATAGGAGAAGAAATGGAGACAATGTCAATATAAGAATGAACCTACTCAGTCACTATCCTACAAACATTCTGAAGCCAGTGCTTGAAGATTTCAAAAACTCTATTATGATTGAAGAATTGGATGCTATGACAGAAATCATGAGAGCAGTAGATGAGATTGCAAGAAAGGAGAAAGAAAGGAAACAGAAAGCATATGATGATCTACAAGCCAAAGCAATGGAGATGCAATCAAAAGAAAATGGCTAGTACCTCATCATACGGTAAGAGTATTTATCTTGTAATTTCATTTATGTGTTCAATCAAAATACATACCTGTACTTTTAAAGTTTTATCTTTATGTATGTTAGGCTTGTTATCAGACATGAAATTGTGACTAAGGGTCTCACTCACAATTTGGGGGAGATTGTTAGTTACAGAGGCATGCCTGTACACATCTAATAACAAGCCTAATTGTTTGTAATGCTTTGCATTACTTACATGACCTCTTAACTAAGGGAACCTCTAGTTGTAGAGTTTCTGTTTGTATTGTACTTGTAGAAGGCATCAAATCCTAGTTGTGTAATTGTACAAATAGAGTCTAGAATAATGCTTGAAAGAAGTTCCAAGGTTCATGCCTCAAGCAAGGAGTTAAAGACTGTCAAATAATCACAGTTGGGATTTGAAGAAATGAAGAATTTGCCTAAGTACCAATTCGAGAAGTATATTTGTCTATTCGAGAAGTCCAGCATTCGAGAAGTCAGGGATTCGATATCTCAAGACACTATTCGATATCTCTGAATACACTGTTCGATATCTCATTCGATATCTCAGGGATTCGATATGTCTACTACTCTATTCGAGAACTCAAGAAGTCAACAAGTCAAGATGGTATTCGAGTTCTCAAAGAGTCAACAAGTCAAAGTTCCATTCGATATCTCAAGGACTCAGAAAGCTATTCGACAACTCGAGGATTCGATAAGTCAAATGTTCTATTCGACAACTCAAGGAATCCTGATGGAAAAGAGCTATTCGAGAAGTGGTTCGATATGTCATTATAACAGTATTCGAGAACTCAGAGTTATCGATCAAGTCAATTCTAGTTCTCGAATCACTTACTTAGTCACTTCTCGAATACATTCTTGGAGACAAAATACTGAAGAAATTATACAAGTCAGAAACCTGCAACAAGCCAATGCACTTTATGGACCACAATCTGTAACGTGCTCTGGAAAGCCTACAAGGAAGCTTGGAGAGATATAGAAGAGACAAGGAGCTAAAGAAGTGGATCTAAACAGGCTTTGCAAAGTCAAATCTGTAACCGTTTGGACGCTTACTCAAAAAGGATAGACAGACTAGAAAGTAATTTGTTTAGCTACCTTATTTGCAGTAAGTGGGCTGTATCCATGTTCTATAAGGACACAGCCTCACTTCATAACTTAGTAACTTTTGTGAGTCTAGTTTTTCATACACTGTAAGCCATATCTCTCTGAGAAAAACGAAGCTGAGAATACTATCATTTGTATTCACAGATTGTAGCAACCTTTATCTAATAATACATTAGATTAAAGTGATATTGTGTCTTGTGTTGTTTATTTATCCGCACCTTCACTTCTACACACACAGGCACTTATCTGCTACATAGACTAAATCAAGAAAAGTTCAAGAATCCATTCACCCCCCCCCTCTGTATTCTTTTACCGTATTCAATACTCAACAAAAACGATACATATAAGAACTAGTATCTAAGCCGTAGTAAAGATTAGCATTATTATTAAGTTCAGTTGGAGAGACTTGTTGATTGGTTCATCGTTAAAGCTAGCCAAATTTGTTTCCAACCTTCGTCCATTCTGCCTTTTAGATGACTCGTAAAGATCTACAAGATGTCTATGTGTGTGACAAGTACGTCCAATGCCCATGAGGCCCACACCTAAAGCATATATCTCTAGTATCTCCTTCCTGTGGTTCCTTCCTTTTATTTGACACCTCATTTTTCCACTTCTGGTGGCTGGAGTTGTTGTAGCCATCACGTTGCCACTTCAGGTGGCCAGAGTTATACTGATTTCGAAATCGACCACGAAACCACGTCCATGATTTCTTCCATAACCTCGTCCTCCTCTATGCCCTTTCCCACGCTTATTCTTTCGGAATGACGTGTTATGTACTTTAGGTAACTGGGCAGAGCCTGTGGGACATATCTAATGATTTTTTAGCAACAACTCATTATTTTTCTCAGCTACAAGAAGAAGAGATATCAGCTCACTATATTTCTGGAAATTGCGTTCCCTGTATTGTTGTGCCAAGATTATAGTGTTGGGGTGAAAGGTCGAAATGGTCTTTTCAATCATCTCAGCATCAGTAACTTTCTCACCACACAGGATTAGCTTAGAGCTTATTTTGAACAAGGCAAAATTATATTCAGCAACAGATTTAAAATCGTGTAACCTTAAATTGATCTAGTCATAACGGACATGTGGCAGATGGACAAGTTTTTGGTGATCAAATCTATCTTTGAGATTGGTCCAAAGGGTGAGTGGGTTTTTGATAGTTAGGTATTCAGATTTTAAATTTTCATGAATGTGATGCCTAAGAAAAATGATAGCTTTGGCATTTTGTTCAACAGTTGGGTTTTTTCCTGATTCTATAGTATCTCTTAACCCATTAGCACTAAGATGTAATTCGGCATCGAGCACCCAAGATAGATAATTATCCCCAAACACATCCACTACAACAAAGTCTAGTTTAGCAAGATTCACCATTCTGAATATAAAATAAATATTTAAAACATGCATGTTAAACATAAACAATTAAATATATACATAAAATTATAATTATAACACATAATGACATAATTTATTTAAAAGTTACGACGGCATAGCCAGCCAGAAACTTTATAATAATATTCATAGTGCAACAATTTTAATATATTAAATAGTAATATAAACAAGGAAATTATAACCATATTTATAAGTAAAAATAGAACGTACCTCCTTCGTTAATAAAACTTTTTTGAGCAGTACCTTCTTCTTTAATAAACTTTACTCGGGTAGTACTTCCTTACTTCAATAAAAGTTATTCGGAGAAAAGTTTATATTACTTATTCATGTGTACCAAAAATGAACTTGCAGTATGCTCAATTTATAGTAGGGTTAATTGGCTATTTCATAATTGAACTCGTGCTCAACTTGCAGTTGGGTAATCGTACTCAAAAAACTTGCAATTGGATAATTACACTAATAATTGATTGCAATTTAATCATTAAACATGAAATAACTTGCACAGCCGTTAACTCACATTGACTTTTAACGGTGCCCCGTTAAGTGTTGCCACATATGATGCCATGTCATTATTTTAACTTAAAATTAAATAAAAAATCTTTAAACACAAAATAATTTTTACTTATATTTCTTTTATAGAGGAGTCCTTCTCCTCTATTGATTCCGGTCCCGAGCTTGTTAAGCTCCGGTTCTCTGAATTTCCGTAGCTCTTTACAAGCTTTATTACCAGTATGTGCGAGTTGGACCTGGTGTGCACTGAATTATGTTGAAACCAAAAATGGGTTTCGATTTTCTTGATGGGTCTCAATTTTTGTCGTGATTGATTTTAGTTATATGGTGAAATTCGAATTATATGTTGAGTATTATTGTTATTTCTTGCTGGTTGCGCGATTATACCGCTGGGTTCTTGGGTTGGTCGAAATTGAGAGGGGTTCTGCCGGATTCTGCAAAAATTCGGCTGGGATTTTCTTTCGATAGAAGCGTATGTTATTGTGTGGATGTATGTGTATGGGTGAACAGAGAAGAGGTGACTAGGTTGTTGGGGGTGAATTGGAGGTGTGTGTTCCAGGCGTGGGGGTTGTAGGAAATGGGTGGAGTGATGTGCTGGGTGAAGTGGCAATTGATGGATGAAAGAGGAGGACGGAGGTGTAAGTGGGATGCGGCGATAGAAAGATGAGGAAGGGAGTGGCAGATTGGTGTGGGCGGCGGCTGTAGAGGTGGGGTGGGTTGTTGGTCGGAATAAACGATAGAGGCCGAGATGCGGTGGAGCAGAGGTGGTCGGAGAATGAAGATGGTTGAAGTGCGGCGGAAAGTAGATCTGAAAATGGGTGGCTACTCGAATTGTAGGAGAGGAGAAGAGATTGAATGTGTTGGTTTGTTAAAAAAAATTAAATTATTGAAAAAATGAATTTAAGCAACAAAATTATAAAGAATGAAGGATTTTAATTACCGAAAAGGAAAAAAAAAATTCTTGTTTTTAATGAACCAAACCACCTCAGCAGACAACGTGTATAATTTTAACACATTAGCATGCCACGTCAACTTTCCGTCACGGACGTTACATGGAGTTAATGGCGGTTGGCCAATTGCAAGTTTTAATTCCTTTGATGGGTTGATTGCAAGGTTTTTGAGTTTGATTACCCAACTACAAGTTGAGCACGAGTTCAGTTATGAAATAACTAATTAACCCATTTAGGATTGAAGATCAGACCGTCCCCCGTACGGAAAAGCTCAAGTATTTGGGTTCGATCATCCAGAAGGAAGGTGAGATTGAAGATGATGTCACGCATCGTATCAACGCGGGGTGGCTAAGGTGGAGGGCTGCGTCAGGGGTGATGTGCGATAAGAAAGTCCCGTTAAAGCTGAAAGGGAAGTTCTATAGAACAGCTATCCGTCCTGCGATGCTATATGGTTCGGAGTGTTGGGCGGCGAAGAAGGCCCTCGAGTGCAAGTTGGAAGCAGCTGAAATGAGGATGCTGCGGTGGTCCTGTGGCCGCACGATGTTAGATAGAATCCCGAATGTGGTTTTCAGGAGCGAGTTGGAGGTGGCACCTTTTACTGCGAAAGTTAGGGAAGGGAGGTTGAGATGGTTCGGCCACGTTCGTAGGAGGCTTCCGGAAGCCCCGGTGAGGAGGGTCGAGAGTATTTCAGTTGTTGGGGTGAGGAGAAGAGGCAGACCGAGGAGGTCGTGGGAAGAACAGCTCAGGATGGATTTGAAGGCCGTAAACTTGGACGAGAACGCGATAGCCGATAGGAGTTGTTGGAGGCGTCAGATTAGAGTTGTTGACTCCCTTCTAGGGAGTGGTTCTGTGGTTGAGAGCCTCAGAGTTGGGCTCTCTCGTTTAGCATTAGCTTAGTAGCTTGGCTTTTCATCCTCATATTGTCTTCTGTTTTCTGATTTTGCAGGCGCAGGGAGCTTGGCAGGAGGTCTTCCTAGATCAGGAGAAGAGTGCCCCTTTACCGAGTAGGTAAGCCCCATGAGATCCAGGCCATGGGCCCAGGTTCGGTCGACTACTTTACCCACCTTTATCATCATTGTATTAAATTCACTTTGCTATTCGGTGCACTAAGCCGGGGGTCTTCACGGAAACAGCCTCTCTACTGTAAAGTAGGGGTATGGTCTGCGTACATTGTACCCTCCCCAGACCCTGCTTCATGCGGGATATACTGGGTATGTTTGGTTTGGTTTTTTATAGTACAAAATCACCGCTATGAACATAATAAATACATTCCGGGTAAATAGCTTAGAAATGATGGCTACATGTGTTCGAATTTTGCATCGTAAATAGAATGGGCTGGTCATGCATGTATCCGTGTATTGGGATATTAACCTTCAAGCAACTTTGTTTGAAAATCACACACAAGTTAGATTATTTATAACAATAATCAAGTTTTTTGTGAGAGCCGGTCCTGAAATTTTGGATGCCCTGTGTAAAACAAAAAAAAGTGCCCTAACACTAATAAATTTTTTTTATAACAACTACATAAAATATTAAACATTAACTGAAATTTGTAAAAAACATAACAAGTTCATAAAATAACTTTAAAACATAATAAAAACATAATTGAAAATTGTAAAAATTTTGTAACAAGTACATAAATAATACAAATTAATTAAAAATGGTTCTTCTAGCATTTTTTGAAGCAAACTTGCTAATAATTATACATGTAAAATATTAATATATAATGTTTAAAGAAAGAATAAAAATTAATAATAAATAAAAACAAATTCTAAAATAGAAAATCTCATCTTTATGTTTAAATTAATATATAAGTATTTTATAATTTATTTTTAGTTTTAAATTGACTTGGTTCATTTAATATGTAAATTAATTAAAATAGATATGATTTTAAATCACTTAATCACCTATAAAATGAATAATTGATAAACTTTTACATTGTAATTGTAAAAAAATACTTATGTGTAAGTTGTCAACCAAAAACATTTAATCAACTTTAATGACTTTACATGGTTAACAACAAAAGTAATTACTAGTATTACTAGAAATTTCAAATCAAAACTTTGTGTAAGTATAATATTTTCTTATTTTACTCAATATAATAATTTTTTAATTATTTTGAGAACACCATTTTCAACCTTTTTCTCATTTACAATTTTTTTTAACCTTTAAAATTAAACTTCATTTTTTTATTTTTCAAATAAAATATATATACATATATACACTTAACTAAAAAAATGTGCCCTAGTAAAATGGAACATGTCGCACATGCTCAGGATCCGCTCTGTTTTTTATTAACCTTCAAGCAACTTTGTTTGACAATCACATGCAAGTTACATTATTTATAACAATAATCAAATTTTTTGTTCGAGAATAATTCGTGTAATCCTAAAGGGTACCTTCAGGCATCATGTGGGTTTTTTTCTTTTGAAGGTTTTCTCGAGCATTTTTTAAACATCAATCAAATGTAAGAATCCATAGCCCATAGGCCTCTAGCTAATATTTAAATGGGCCTATCCAACATAAACATTTTGTTCATATGGCCCAATAATCAAATTAAAACATCCAGATTATATATAATTTCTAGGAGATAGTTAGCACTTAGCAGATGTCACTTTAACGTACGTTCACAACTCACAAAATCCATGAGACCGTAGAACTGGTTTAGTAATAAATTTTTAGAAAATAAAGAATTTACAGTAGTAAAAGGCTTGAGAGTTTTCTCATCTCTTCTGGTGGATTCCAGAGTTTATCAATTGAATTCGCGTTTGCGGATTCGATTTTATTTGTAAGGATTAACGTGTGTTGATCCTAGTCTAACGTGTGTTGATCCTAGTCTTCCGTTTTGCGTCATCATCCCACACCAAAGAACCAGATAACACTTTGGTGCCAACTGTTGCAGCAACTGTAATCGTAAAACTTTGTTTTTGGCTCATGGATTTGAAAGATAGCACGCTAGGCTCAACTGTAATATTAAGTCCTGAAGGAGCATTGACAATGGCCTTGTAAGTGGAAGCTGGCGACCCAACATTTGTTACAGTTCTTTGGAAGGTACGGACCAGTGAAGTGCCTGATACGCTAGATAAAGCAAATGAAGGATAGTTCAAGTCCCAAACTGTACCATTGTTGGCTGCTGAACATGTAGTGTTATCACCAGTTACAAGTTGCAAAGACTTGGAGCTATAACCTTGTACACACAAAAATGAGATGTTATCTGTCACCCCTGCATCGTATATTAGACCGGGTTGTGCAGCTTTAATAGGATCTATTTGTCCTGATCCGTGCGCAAACTCAACGTCGCTGTTTTTAGCAGCACTTAAAGTTGAGGATGCAGAGAAAGACAGTAAAGTTGATGCATCAGTAAATTTTCATTTGTGTGTTAATGCCACTAACTATATATTTTGGTTTATTACTGGGAAAAAAAAAAAAAGTTTACCTGTTGTCATAAGAGCGGACTTAATTGCTGCTGGTGACCATGTTGGGTGAAATGATTTAACATAGGCAGCTGCACCTGTAGCATGAGGGCAGGACATAGATGTACCAGATATTATGTTGTATGGGACAACCCTATTGTCTCCGGTTATTCCTGTAACAGATGTAACTTCTGACCACGACGCCACAATCTCCACACCAGGAGCTGTTAAATCGGGCTGTACAATTGAAAAGAATTGGATGAATTTGGAGAAAAAACAGATAAGAAAAAAAAGAAGGTAATTATGTCACTTACCTTGAGAAGATCCGATGTAATAGGGTTTGGCCCTCTTGATGAAAAGGAAACTACAAATGGGGCTAATGAATCTTTCGCTCCAATACTTTTTAAAATGGTTGCCATTGGGTTACTGCATTATCATTCAAAAATAGGTATTATTTTTATTACCTCTGGATATCTGAAACTATAGAGAATTGTTCAGTATCTAGTGGTGTTAATAAAGGTTGAAACTTCTTTGCCGTCTTCTAAACTTAAATAGGAAGTAGACAAGGGAAAGGCGAAAGCATCATCTTGAAGCCTCCATCCTGCATAATTGTACCAACTGCCCCTGATTGCAATGCGCCCTCCCCATCGTTCAGCTCATCACAAATAACAATTTTTCCATCAACCAAGGTTTTGTCCAGTGAATGACTAAATGTGAATCAGGTGAGCAGTAGTACCTATTTACCCAGTACATTCTCATTAATTTTTTGAGTTGTTACAATTATAAGCTTCTTATTTTTCCTAGTACCTAGAGTCAGCTCCACTGAAACCTGCTGCGCTATTTGGTACATCCCCACCGTAAACTATTGGGTATGTTCCACTGAGATTGAAAGTGTTTATAGCAAAATCCTGCACGTAAAAAACTATTCAGGAACATACAAACACAACAATGAAGGTTACCGTTTATAAAATTTGTGAGGAAAGACATCCTCACCTCATAACTTTTGTTATTACCCAATTGTACATTGGTTATGAACTTTCTATCTATGGTGCTGGCAGCAACCGATAGTGACCAAGGCGAAAAGTTGGTAATTGATCCAGCTTCAGGACCAGAATTTCCAGCAGAATTAGATGTGAGGATCCCATTTTTCATGGAGTGAAAAGCTCCAATAGCAATTGGATCATCAAAGTAGTCCAAGGGAAATGATCCCCCTACCGAGAGAGACAGATTATGTCAACTCCATCTGCAATAGCATCATTATTGCAATATTCTGTAAATAGCTACTTTTAAATAGTTATGGGTTAGTAAATAGTTTAGTTGAGTATGGGTTAGTTATGGGTTCAATGTTTTAGTTTTTCTAGAGATTCCTCTTCAAACATTATAAGAAGAGTAGTTGTGACAGAGAAGAGATCATCAGATCATGAGATAAATATTTTCTGATTATTAAGACGTATGTTTACGTTCTTCATGGTATCAGAGATAGAAGTGTTCTTCTAAGCCTTCATAATCTCCCTTCTTAATCTTTCTAAACCTCTCATAATCCCTCTTCATAAATTCTAATATTTTCTGCACAATATGGCAGAATCAGATTCATCTCAAACCCAGTCACAAATCTCAAACACAAGCATTAGTTATAATGATCATTATTTCCTTTCACATGGAGATAGTTCTAATTCTCAGCTAGGCCAGATTGTTTTCAACGGAAGCAACTATGTCAATTGGAATCGAAGTGTGCTTCTGGCTCTTGGAGCCAAGAACAAAACAGCCTTTGTCGATGGAAGCCTATCCAAACCTGAGGATGCATCTCCAGATCTACAGAAATGGGTTCGAAATGACTACATGGTTACAGGTTGGATTCTAAATTCTATGGAAAAATCTATTGCGGAGAGTTTTATTTTCTCTCCATCTGCTAAGCATCTATGGACTGAGATTCAAGAAAGGTATGGTCATTCCAATGCACCTCAACTATATGAATTTCATAAGGAATTATTATCTGTTTCCCAAAATGATAATACTATTGCTGTTTACTATGCTAAATTGAAGTGTATTTGGGATCAATTAAGCATACTCGAACCACATCCTTAATGTACTTGTGGAGTTATGCTAACATGTACCTGTAATCTCTTGTCAAAGATCCTTGAAGCTGATGAATTAAAAAAATTGATTCAATTTCTTGCTGGTTTAAACAAAACATATGATCAAGCAAAAGTCAACCTTCTTAGTATGGATCCCTTGCCTAGTGTAAATCGAGCTTATCATCTGTTACAACAGATAGAAAAACAAAATGCTCTCAATCTTTCTGCTCAGCCTGTTGAAATGAGTGCCTTCTACTCCGCAAAATCAAATTCCTATAATCAGAATTCCAAACAAAGTTTCGCTCAGAAAAATGATTTTAGAGACATGAAGAAAATGAAATCTGATAGATTCTGTGACTATTGTAAAAGAAAAGGTCACATCAAGGAAGAATGTTTTAAGCTTATTGGTTTTCCAGAATGGTTTAAAGGAAAACCTACCCAAACCACTAATCCAAGGTTTGCTGCAAGTATTCATCAGCCCTCTTCTGGTTTGCTCGGTTCATCTCCATTGGTTTCTCACAAGGACTCTAATGCAGTATTTATTGGAGATGACCCTCTTATATCTGATTCTACTACATCTGTTGATTCTGACATGATGTCTGCAATGTGCAAGGAGTTTTTTAAAATGATGCAGCAACAAGCTCCTCAGAAAACACAAGCATCTGGTTCTGGAAATTTCAATCCCGTAGTCAACTTTGCAGGTATCTTCACTGCCTCTGTCCACAATGTTGCATCTGAATTTACTTGGATTATTGATACTGGTGCAAGTGATCATATGGCCTGTGATTTATCTCTTTTTACTAACACACAAACTTTACAAAATCCTGTTCAAATACTTCTTCCTGATGGATCCTTAAAATATGTCAACACCATTGGCACTGTACAAATTTCTCCTACTCTTACTCTTTATAATGTTTTTCATGTTCCTCAATTCAAACACAATTTGCTATCAATGGGTAGATTTTTGGATCATGACAAATTAATTGTCTACTTTGAACATTCTTCTTGTGTTTTCCAGGACCCTATCACTAAATCTGTCAAGGCTGTTGGCATCAGACAAGGCGGATTATATAGGCTCCAAATTCCAACATCCTTTAATCCTACTGTTGTTTTTCCATTTCAATCTTTTGTATCAAGTATCAGTTCAAAATGTATTCCTAACACTGATATTTTTCATGCTAGAATTGGGCATATGGCCATTTCTAAATTTCAGTATTTACCTTCTCAGTATTCAGCTTGTAAAATCAACAATTATCATTGTGAATCTTGTGTGTTAGCAAAACATCACAAATTGCCATTTCTTGCATCTACATCTATTGCATCTGCATGTTTTGAGTTGATTCACATTGATCTATGGGGTCCTTATCGAACTCCATCTCTTACGGGTACACGATCTTTTCTTACAATCTTAGATGATCATTCTAGGACCAAATGGACTTATCTAGTTCATGACAAACTTCAAGTCCCTGAAATCATCTCTGCATTCATTTCTTATGTGGAAACACAATTTCACACACATATTAAAACCATTCGAAGTGATAATGGCACCGAGATAGTTCAACAATTTTGTCAAATGTTATTTTCTTCAAAAGGAATTGTCCATCAAAGAAGTGTTCCTGGCTGCCCTCAACAGAATGGTAGGGTTGAGCGAAAACATAAACACCTTCTTGAAACTGCTAGGGCAATTAGGATTCATGCTAATCTTCCAATAAAATTCTGGGGGGATTGTCTACTATCTTCTACATATCTTATCAATTTAATGCCCAGTTCAGTTCTTAACTGGAAATCTCCTCATGAAATTTTATTTAAGGGAACACCTGACTATAGTCATTTAAGAGTCATTGGTTCCTTATGTTACGCTGCAATCAAAAGTCCTGATAAGTTTGCTTTTCGAGCTCGAAAATGCATTCTCTTAGGATATCCTTATGCTAAAAAAGGTTACAAATTGTATGATTTGCTTTCTCACAAGGTTTTTGTTAGTAAGGATGTTGTTTTTAAGGAAACTACTTTTCCTTTTCAGCAAACACAACCTAATTCAAACACTTTGTCCCCTTTATCTCAAGTTAATCCTTCATTTTGTCCTGATAATGAACCATTACTTGATGAATCGGTTCAACCTTTTTCCACAACAACTAATCCCCCACATCTCTACACTCCTACATCTACATTTGATTCTTCACATCACTCTCCTCCACCTGAGCATACTTCATCACCTTCTACTTCTCATTCTTCTCCCATAGTTCCTGAAATTGTTCCTCTTCGAAGGTCATCTCGAACTACTGTTCTACCACAGAAATTTTCTGATTTTGTTCTTCCATATACGATCAATCCTTCTGCTAATGTATCTACTGTCCTTGCTCAATCTGATTTGTCCTTTCTTGGCAAAGATTATCTAGCTAATCTCTCAAATGTTTTGAGTGTGTTTGAGCCAAATTCTTATGCTCAAGCAAAATCTGATCCCAATTGGCAACAAGCTATGGATGATGAACTACTTGCATTAACAAACAATTCTACATGGGAACTGAAACCTCTACCTCCAGGATGCAAACCTATTGGCAGTCAATGGGTTTATAAGGCCAAATTTAACCCTGATGGGACTTTAAATAAACGCAAAGCCAGGCTTGTGGCAAGGGGAGATAAGCAGATTAAAGGCAAGGATTTTAAGTATACTTTCAGTCCGGTTGCTAGATTTACTACTGTTCGAGTGTTGATTGCAATGGCTGCCGCAAACAATTGGGAATTGCAACAATTAGACATCAATAATGCCTTCTTACATGGTTATATTGAAGAAGACATTTACATGGTTCCCCCTCCTGGTTTTTCAGTTCCTCCTGGTTTGTTTTGCAAATTAAAAAGATCTCTTTATGGTCTAAGGCAAGCTGCATACGAATGGAATGTTGAACTCACAAAGCATTTACTAAGGCTTGGTTTTACTCAATCTAAACAAGATTACTCTTTGTTTGTTAAAACAGCCCCAAATGGCGATTTCACTACTGTGCTCGCTTATGTCGATGACTTGTTGGTGACTGGTAATTCGTTGTCAATCATTAACTCAGTCAAGACTTCCTTGCATGAGGCTTTTACTATTAAGGATTTAGGCCCTCTAAAATTTTTTCTGGGCATTGAGGTTTCAAGAACCTCCTCTGGTATCCTCTTAAATCAGAGAAAATACATTTTGGATCTTCTTCATGATCATAATCTAGATCAATGCAACCCTGTTTCTGTCCCCTTTCCTGCCAAACTCCATTTGACTACTGAAGATCACTCTTATATTTCTGATCCTGCAAGATACAGATCCTTGGTTGGCAAACTCTTGTATTTAAACATGACCCGGCCAGACATTTCCTATGCTGTCCAACAACTGAGCCAATTTCTCAGTACTCCTGCTGAATCCCATTATTCCGCTGCTCTACATCTTCTGAAATATTTGAAAGGGACTATCAATAAGGGTCTTTTCTATCCAGCTTCTTCTAACTTTACTCTCAAAGCCTACTGTGATGCAGACTGGGGTTCTTGTCCTTTTTCTGCAAAATCTCTTACTGGATATACTGTGTTCTTGGGTGATTCCTTAATTTCCTGGAAGACTAAAAAGCAGAAAACAACATCGAAAAGTACTTGTGAAGCTGAATATAGAGCCATCAGTCATGTTACTAGTGAATTAATTTGGCTCGCAGACTTGTTAACTGATCTCCATGTCACTGCCTCCTCGCCTATTGATCTCTTCTGTGATAATAATGCTGCCAAATATCTTGCTGAGAATCATGTTTACCAAGAACGCACCAAGCATTTGAGGGTTGATTGTCACTTCATTCGGGATTATGTGGATTCTAACTTCATCAAGCTTCATCATGTCAAGTCTTCACTTCAACTTGCTGATTTACTCACCAAGTCTGTTCCTTCTGATCAGCACCAGTTTTTCTCTTCCAAGCTTGGTCTTGTTGATCATTCACCAAGTCCCGCTTGAGGGGGGGCTATTGCAATATTCTGTATATTCTGTAAATAGCTACTTTTAAATAGTTATGGGTTAGTAAATAGTTTAGTTGAGTATGGGTTAGTTATGGGTTCAATGTTTTAGTTTTTCTAGAGATTCCTCTTCAAACATTATAAGAAGAGTAGTTGTGACAGAGAAGAGATCATCAGATCATGAGATAAATATTTTCTGATTATTAAGACGTATGTTTACGTTCTTCAATCATCAAATGCAGCTAAGATATCAGCATCTGAACAACCATCAGATCAACAGATCATATACACAGCAAGGCGCGCTGAGGGAACCCCTCCACGAGCTGTTCCTAAGACAAGGCCTAACAAACTTGCTTGGCTTACTACGCCTCCAGCTGCTGTGGATGCGGTGTGTGTTCCGTGTCCTTCTGAGTCTCTAGGCGAATTGAAATCACCAGCTTCATCTACTTCTCCTTCAGTTCTGTAGAAAATTGGCTCCTATAATTTTGCTGCATTCCAATTATAATAAATGAAGGAGGCGCTTCAAAAAAATGTGAACGAATTAGCTTTCTGAATGAAGGCTAAATTGTTTGATAAATAAATGCTGAACCAACAAGGTCCAGTCTCAGGCATGTTTTTAAATTTTAAATTTGTAGAAATTTTTGAAAAATTTACTTGTTGCAACAATTGCAAGTAAAATTAGAAGATGATGCGCAGCTGCCCTTCCATTTGCTTGTAGGTGGACCAAATCCTTCGTCACTAAAACTTTTGGATTCAGGCCAAACTCCAGTGTCTAGCATCCCAACAATAATGTCGCTTTCTAAACTTGCACGCACAACTTCTTGAGGAAAGCCAATGAAATCCAATGATCTTGTGTATGTAGCTGTTTCTTTGTGCTAGGGAACACTGACACTACACCTTTCATGGCTGGGCAATAGTAGTAGAAATTAGTTTAGAAGTAGAAAGAAATAACATGCTTAATACTATGTTTAATCAAATCCTTCATGTTCAAATTATATCTGGTGTGTTATAACGGAAGCAAGAAAGATTATATGCAGAAGAGAAATAATTTTATTGATCTTGAGGATAAACAGATTTACAGAGATTTTCAGATGCCTCAGATGATTTCAAATGCTTACATGCATTTCTTATTTATAGACAAAATCTAAGGGGGTAGGTGGGTTAGGTGTGGTAGGTGGGGGTAGGTGGTGCCGCCGGAGGAATAGTAGCCGCCGGAGGAACAATATTTAAGTCAAACTAATAAATCTCCACCTTGACTTGAATACTCACAAATAACAGATAACAGATGTACCAAACGCATCATAATAATGCCAGATGTACCAGATAACAGATCTCCACCTTGACTTGAATCCTCTCACAAAAACAGATAACAGATGTACCAGATGCATCATAATAATAATGCCAGATGTACCAGATAACAGATCTCCACCTTGACTTGAATCCTCTCACAAAAACAGATAACAGATGTACCAGATGCATCATAATAATGCCAGATGTACCAGATAAAAAACTCTTCTGCCTCAGATTTTGCCCTCAAAAGAGCAGTCAACAACTCCGAACATTTAGCAAGTTCAAACAATGTTGAAACTTGCAATGTGGAACCGGCTTGGTGAGCATATCAGCTGGGTTATCAGTAGTACCCACTTTTCTCACCTTAATTCTCATGGGAGGCACCCCATAATTAGCTCTCCTTGATCTATCAAGAGCCAAACTGTGGTGATTCGCTACTGGTACTGATGATTCTGATTCTGACTGTGGTTGTTGAACTTCTTGTTGTGGTTCACTCTCATCTTGAGTGACTTCCTGCTCCACCTGTTTCTCAACAACACCACTTTCTGAAACAATCGTAGATCCACGATTTATCAGATAACCTGATGTACTAACTTCTTCCGCCAAGAATCTTCTAGTTAGTCCAGCATTAGAGAGCATGCAACTAGCTCTCTCCAGAAGTGTCTGATTCATACGCTCTGCTACACCGTTCTGCTGTGGTGTATCCCTGACGGTATGATGCCTAGAAATCCCTTCATTCTTACAGATCTCATCAAACTCAGATGAGCAAAATTCCAGACCATTATCAGTTTGCATCCTCTTAATCTTCTCCGAGGACGCGACAGCAACAGAACCTGATAACGTAGAACCTTGAAGAAGATACAAGGTACCACGTTTAACACCTTTCAGAACCACATTAGAACCCTTGCAGACATGTAGAACTCCACCTTTACCTTGAAAACCGAAACCCTTGCTGTCTAACATACTCAAGGATATCAGATTCTTTGTCATAAGTGGAACATGCCTAACATCATTCAATGTGCAGAATTTACCATCATGTGTCCGAATTTTAATTGAGCCTATTCCAACCGTCTCACAAGCAAAACTGTTAGCCATAGAAATCTTGCCACCGTCTACTCGCTCGTAGGTTGTAAACCACTCCCTGCACGGACATATATGATAAGACGCTCCAGAATCAAGGATCCACACATCAGAGTGATGCATGTGATCAGCAGCAACAAGAGCAATATCTTCTTCAGAAGTAGCATCAGCTACAGCAACAGTATCTGCAGCAGCATCATGTTGCTTCTTTTTCTTGGGACAGTCGGATTTCCAGTGTCCCTTCTCTTTACAGTAATTGCAGACATCATTAGCTCTCGAACCCTTAGGAGCTAGTTTCTTGGATTTATACTTCCCCGACTTTCCATGTCCGGTACTCCCGCTAGCTACCAACCCAGCAGCATGATTATCTGCACCTGTACCAGCCGCCTTATGGCGCAGCTCTCTAGAATGAAGAGCAGATCTAACCTCCTCTAGAGAAATAGTATCTTTACCAACAATAAACGATTGCACAAAGTTCTCGTACGATAATGGTAAAGAAACTAACAGAATCAAAGCAGCATCCTCATCTTCAACTTTAACATCAATATTACGCAATTCTAATAAAATTGTGTTTAATTGATCTAAGTGATCTCGAAGAGGCATACCTTCCTGCATTCGCAGACTGAACAGACGTTGCTTCAGCAACAACTTGTTTGTTAAAGACTTCGTCATGTAAAGACTTTCAAGCTTCAACCACAGACCAGACGCGGTATCCTCCTCCGCAATTTCAGTAATAATATCATCTGCAAGACACAACAGAATTGTTGAATGTGCCTTTTCTTCCAGAATGGCCATCTCAGCGCTTGTAGAAATAGCCGTTTTTGTGTTCAACGGCGCCCAGAGCCCCTGTTGTTTTAACAGGGCACGCATCTTGATTTGCCACAGACTGAAACTATTTCTCCCGGTAAATTTGTCGACCTTGACGCTAATACCACCAGACATCTTTCTCCCAGAATCGCATACGTGAACAGTACCGTTGAACAGTACCTATGAACAGTACACGTGAACAGTGCCTGTGAACAGTACCCGTGAACAGTGCCTGCGAACAGTACCCGTGAACAGTACCGTATGAACAGTGCCCGTGAACAGTGCCGTATGAACAGTGCCGTATGAATAGTCCCGTTTGAACAGTGCCGTATGAACAGTGTCGTATGAACAGTGCCGTATGAACAGTGTCTTCTTCTCCGGCGATGAACAGTAACTCCGCCTGAACAGTGTCGTCTTCTCCGGCGATGAACAGTAACTCCGGCAAAAAATTCCGACGAGCTTAAAAAAAATTCCGGCGAGAATTTTTTCAGCAGATTCAACCAAAGCTCTGATACCAGTTTGTTATAACGGAAGCAAGAAAGATTATATGCAGAAGAGAAATAATTTTATTGATCTTGAGGACAAACAGATTTACAGAGATTTTCAGATGCCTCAGATGATTTCAAATGCTTACATGCATTTCTTATTTATAGATAAAATCTAAGGGGTAGGTGGGTTAGGTGTGGTAGGTGGGGGTAGGTGGTGTCGCCGGAGGAATAGTAGCCGCCGGAGGAACAATATTTAAGTCAAACTAATATGGTGCTTACTAGATATTCTGTTCTTCTCTTCCTCTGTCAGCTTCGCAACAAAACCATTGAAACTTCTCTTGTAGCTGTGGACCAAAGACTTGGATGCCCTACTGCTAAATTGCATGTAGATTATATTATCAGGAAATTATTTATAAATTTACGTAGAAAATAACTACAACAAAATACATTCCAAGCTGGTGGCATGATAACTAAATTAGATTTGGTTACAAAAAGGTATACCTTATTGAAGTCATCCTTTAACAGATTTGCATTATGTGTACATTATAATTTAAACCAAAGATAAACCTGCAAGTATGATTATGAATTATGATCTAAATATGTAAACAACCTGCCCACAACTTGCTGCAGCATGTTTCTGTGGAAAGCAGTCGCGGAGAAACCTCTGGCCTTGGGAAGATCACCCATGTACACAATGTATACCTAAAATGATGATTGTTGCAGATATATTAGCAAGTTGGAAAATTTATCGAAAAACAAATAAACCTATAAATTACATAGATTAATGACTAAATAATTGCAATGCAATTTTTATGAACTTTCTTGTTCTGTTAACTAGTATTTTTCTTTTCGAATTAAAGAAAAACATCGTTAGAGGTATGCCTTTTGATTGTCATCAGAAGCTCCCTGGCAGCTGATAAATGTTGCACAAGTGAAGCTGATCACGAGTAGCCATAGTATAGTAGAAATGTGACTAGCCATTATGTTGGAAGGTTGTTAAGGACTTTCAGTTTTTGCTCCTGTATTAGCTGCGGCTAAAAGAGGAGGTATTTATACAAAAGATTTGATCCTATTTTGTATGAAACACTTTTTTATTAATAACATTCTGCATTGGTTTCTCAAAATCAGAAATGTAATGCAATTGTTTTACCGGTCTATACAAAGAAGTAGTCAGAAGCCGGCTAACTAAAAATGATTCATTACATTTAAGTTTATTCCTACAACTTTATATAGTCATCAGCCAATCAGTTAAAATAGGACGATAGGTTCATCATAACGTTCTTGCACCAAGACTTAATGAAAAATGAAATGAATAAAGAAGAGCAGAGGATCTAGTACTTTAATATTTACGTACATATATGCATCTACATTCTGCATAGTTAAAATGTTGAACCACCTGCTCCTGAACTGCATGGTACTACACACATCTATCGACTAGAATCATTTAGAGTACCAATGTATCATGTATGCACTCTATATTCGTAAAAATAGCGAGAAAGATACCGCTTTAGCTAATTAACTACTTATTCAGTTATTACTTATTAAAGTTGACGAATCTTATGCCAACTCTTTAAATTATTATTATTAGGCTTTTCATCGTTTCGTCGTACAAGTACTATACACTACAATGTAAGGAGTCTCACAGTTGGTATTAAAATTGACAAAATTATAAACCGCTGTGTGGTGATTTGGGCGAAGAAAAGAGAAAAAGAATGTTGAGCAGAAAACCCAGCAAAATCCAAGTGAAGCTGGAAAACAAAGAGGAAATCGAGGAATCTCGTAAACACGCCGCCTCCGCCGCTGCCGCCACTACCACCTCACTTCTCCACCACTTTGACCGATCATCCAAAGATTCCTCATCCAAAAACTCTCGTATCGGACTATCCTCCTAAAACTTTGTAGTTCATCTGCTAGTAAATTACATAGTGGTGGCTGTATTTTACACCAATTTTCAAAATAGTGGCCAAATTTTTAGATTTTCAAAAGAGTTGCCAACTTTTCTTTCCGATTTTCAAAAGAGTGGCTGCCGTCAACTTCCGTTAAATTTTCACCGTTAACTAATATATTTAAATAGTAAATTACAGAATGGTGACCATACTTTACAATGATTTTCAAAATAATTAACGGTGAAAATCATTAAATAGCCAATACTTTGAAAATCATTGTAAAGTATGACCACCATTCTGTAACTTATTATTTAAATAGATTAGTTAACAGTGAAAATTTAACGGAAGTTGACGGCAGCCACTCTTTTGAAAATCGGAAAGAAAAGTTGGCCATTCTTTTGAGAATCTAAAAATTTGGCCACTATTTTGAAAATTGGTGTAAAATACAGCCACCACTATGTACTTTACTCTTGTTATTACTTGGAGTTTTTTCATTCTGTGATTTTGTTTGTTGTGTTGGAAGACTTACTAGACGTGGGATGTAACATTTTGCACTTTTTCCGACTGTAATGTAAACTTAAAAATACCAAATGTCTAGAATGTGAGCTTAATATGTAGAATCCGATTGTTATCAACACTATTGTTCGTAACACAAAATTTGTTGAGTCTGATAAATTATTTAGACTCCGAGTTCTATGGCGGGGAAAATGCATGTTGTGTTAGAGGCTTGATTTCTCATCAAGTATAAAATTCGATATCTGCTCTTTATGTAGCAGTCCGCTTTCTTTAACACTATTAATTCACTATCGGTGGTGTTGAATGACTAAAATTATTTGGTTTTTTTAGTACTATTATTCTTTCATCATGATTCAGGATACAAGGACATTTTCAGCAATTTTTTTTTTATTATGAACTAGGTAACAAAGCCGTGCTACGCGCGTCATGAAAATATTTTTAAAAATCGTATATATAACATCATTTTTCGTTGAGTTTTATTATTTGAAAGTTGATACAATAAATTGAACTTGTGTAAAATGTAATTAAATTTGAATATTTAAGAATTGTGGAGAAAAGAATTAGTAGAAAGAAAACATGTTTCAGTTAAACTGTTAAGTGTTAATAATAATATTTTCGAAAATATCGATGACATCCATTTTATTGCATAAAAAAATGCTTTTAAAATTCAATATTGATAAACATTTGTAAAGTTTGATAATAGATAATTAAAAGTAATATTTTTGAATTATTTTTGTTGTCGACGGCATTATGAAAGATGTGATTGCTTAGTTTGTTGATAAATTAGTTTGTATGACGGAAAAAATAAGCATAATGTAAATGTGATAAGAAGTGTGATTGACTTAACTTGTCAAGAAAATTTGGTTATATGACAAACAAAACAGAATTCAAATGCATTTTGTAAGTCATGCTTCATACTTTTTGGAGTGATCCAACACCTGTACGGCTGTACCTATTCATTTGATTAATTTTTTTGAGCATTTGAAAGAACTTTTTTGTATGTAATATTAAATTTAAATTCATGGACACATGTTCGAAATGGTACTCACATATTTTAATACTTTTATATTAAATCTTATAATAAATATGTACATGTACCATTGTTGTAAAAATCGGTAATCGGCATAAATCGGTTAAGTTATCGATTTAAGATTAATCGGATAATCGGGGATTAATCGGAGTATTAATCCGATATTATAATAATATTTAAAATATTAGTCTAATTTATAGTTAAAACATATCATTTTAAATAAATTCATAGGATTAATTGGAATTCAAAAATCGAATCGGTTGGTGACCTTATAGAGGATTAATCGGGGATTAATCGGCTAAATCGGGGATTTTTAGAACCATGACATGTACAATGTCAATAATTTTTATAATAAAAATTTATATATATTAAATAAAACGCTATTAAAAGCCGACACCCGTCTCATAACATACATTTGTGATTAATTGATTAGTAATAGTATAAGAATGTGTTTAGTTTGAATATTAATTTATTCCAACACAATATAATGAAACAACGAATGTTAACTTTTTCATTGATTTACTCAGTAAAGAAAAGGATTGGATTGGTTCAATTTAATCAAGTTGGTCACACCCCATGTGTAATTTGTTCATATGTAAAAGTAAATTATATAATATTACTTGTATTTAAATTGTAGATGTTAATTGGAAAATTTATATATTTTCGTATCTTATCATCGTATCTTATCATGATTCACACGGTCATTGATTACGAATTTTCAAAAAGTTAAAATCTTTTATTTATTATTGTCGAAAAATATTGCAGTGATTTTGAATAAGGATTAGAAATGAACTATATCAATAATTTTATTTTATCATTTTACCTTGAAATAATTGTACGTTTATATGGATAATTAATATTTTATATTAATATAATAATTATAATGTTCTAATAAAGAAATAATAATAATTGAAATATTTTATATAGATAATTATAATAATTATTGGCTAAAATTTTATTTTAAGTATAAAATGAAGTGTAATATAAGTTTAATAGGTACAATTAATGACTAATTATAATCGTATTAAATGCAAGGAAATTATTTTAATAAAAAAATAAAAAATGTGAAAAATCAAGAAAAATATTTTGAAACTTTAGAGTGAAAGGCTCTCCGATCTCCTGCTATTATAATATATATAGATACTATAAATATTTTTTTTTGAAAATACTATAAATACTTGTATTATTTATAATGATTTGAGAATGGGGGGAGAGAAATATATCAATAGAAAAGTGGAACCGTTACAGAAACGGAACGGTAAATGCGGATAATGAAGATAACAAATAATGAATTAAATAAATGGGGATGGAGGTACTCGAACCTAAAATTGATCAGACAAACGGAAATGGCAAATGCAAATAATAAATTAAATAAATGATCCATCCTAAACCGAGCTCTGATACCATATTAAATAACTATTCAATCTAAAATCTTAAGGTGTCAGCTCCAACAGGAACTTATACTACAACATATATTATTTAACAAGTACGCGTCTTTCATGGGTCTCACTCGTTTATGTGAATTATCTACTTATCTTTTAGCCCGTTTGGCAACACCTCCTTTAAGGAGTGTTTTTTACTTTTCGGAGCTTTTGCTCTGTTTGGGTACACCGGCTTAAAGTCGGCTTTAAGTTAAAAAACTGCTTTAAGTCATAAGTTCCATTTAGGTACTTTTAACTTATGACTTATGATTTATCGAGTTTTTTTTTTCACGATTCTTGTAAAGTTTAAATATTATGAATTTTAAATTTTTTTAAATCAAATTTCACTTTAAGTGAAAATTATTAAACCCCCATTTAACTTTAAGTGAAATTACCCAAACACATTCATTCAACTTAAAACAAACAACTTTACTTTCTGTTTTAAGTTAAAAACCCCTCCATTAAGTCAAAAGTAACTTATTTTAAGCAATCCCAAACGGTCTCAATTGTCAAACTTTTGTTATTGTGTCGTTGTAGGTAATACTGTTGTACTAAGGGACCGTTTGGCTTATCTTAAAATAAGTTACTATTAATAAATTCGGTTCAGATTAAATTCGGATTAATACTGAATGAAATTCGGATTAAGGTCGGATGAAATTCGGTTCAGATTAGATATGGTTCGGATCCTTTCGGATCTTCTTTCATTCGTTATTTTAATTTAAAAAGTATCTTATTATTAAATATTATATTTTTAGTATAAAATTATGTACTTATTAAAAACAACTTATTAAATAATTATGATATATTTGATATAAAATTATTTTAAATGTGCATCTTTCTTATGAATGGATAAATATTGAATGAAATGTGTGGTAATGTATACAACCTATTTGTTGTAACCCGTTAAAATTATAACAACAACTTAATTAATCATTTTTAGAATTCGGATCTAAATTTGATCCAGTATTTCGAGTCATATTCAGTTCGGATAATTTTTTATTCGATTTTGGTCCGTTCCTGGTCATAATCGGATCTAGTAATTCGGATAATTATCGGATTTTCCAATTCGGATACAAAATCGGATTCGGTTCTATGAATTTCGATTCGATTATTCGGATGCAGACCCATTTTGCCAGGTCTAGTTGTAAGTCACTTATTTTGTACGTTTGAGGGGAACATATTTTTCGCTAAATGTTGAGGTGCCTAGTCTTAGAGCATCTCCAATAAGAAGTTGTTTTGAGGGTTGCCAACCTATGCCAAATCAATATTTATATTATATTTTATTTTCTCTTACATCTATGTCATTGTTAGCAACTTTTATTAAAATTTTACTCCAATAGTTGGCAACTCCAAAAGTTGCTAATGTGGTCCCCATATACACTTTATTTTAAAAATTAAAAATATCAAAAACATAAAAATGGATAAAGGTAAATATGCTTTTGGATTGTTTAATGAGTTTTATCCAAATTAGTAAGTTGCCAACTTTTGGCAACCTTGCTAGGCAACCAAGAGGCAACCTCCCAACTTCAATAGGTAGGTTGACAACCAAAATTGCCTTGTCATGTAAGCTTGACAACCTTTTTAGCAACCCCTATTGGAGTTGCTCTTAGGGACTCTTTTGGGGAAAACTTAAAATAAATATTTATGGATTTATTTTGGGGTAAAAATTTTATATTTTGATAATTTTTTTATACAAGTATTTAATATATGTTTGAGATCCTATAACTTGCAAAAAAATGTTACTTTTTTCAGGAAAAAATAAAAATTTCTAACTTTATCTTAAAATAAATTGATTTATTTTGAAAATAAATTTCCCAAACACCCCCTTAGTATCTTACATGCAAATATCATTTGATAGATTATGAAACACTAATAATAAGGCTGTAATTCGAGTCGGGTGGCTCGCGAGCCTACCCGGCTCGACTCGAGCTCGTAAATGAGACGAGCTCGGCAGTGATTTTTAAAAAATATTTGTCGACGATCCAACCGTAAGAATGTCAAGATATATCTAATTAACTGATATTCCTAAATTTTTAAAAAAAATAATAATTTGGTTGGAGATCTTAATAGAACACTACTATATTATCTAGTACTTGTAACTAGTGATTCGTCCCAAATTATTGTTTCAATTTTTTTAAAAATATTTTTCGACGATCCAACCGTACGGATGTCAAGATATATCTAATTAAATGATATTCCTAAATTTTTAAAAAATAAAAAATTAATTTGGTTGAAGAACTTAATAGAACACTAGTATATTGTCTTGTACTCGTAACTAGTGCTTTGTCCCAGATTATTGTTTCTATTTTTTAAAAAATATTTTTCGACGATCCAACCGTACGGATGTCAAGATATATCTAATTAAATGATATTCCAAAATTTTCAAAAAATAAAAAATTAATTTAGTTGGAGATCTTAATAGAACACTAGTATATTGCCTTATACTCGTAACTAGTGCTTTGTCCCAGATTATTGTTTCTATTTTTTAAAAAATATTTTTCGACGATCCAACCGTACGGATGTCAAGATATATATAATTAAATGATATTCTCAAATTTTTAAAAAATAAAAAATTAATTTGGTTGGAGATCTTAATAGAACACTAGTATATTGTCTTGTACTCGTAACTAGTGCTTTGTCCCAGATTATTGTTTCTATTTTTTAAAAAATATTTTTCGACGATCCAACCGTACGGATGTCAAGATATATCTAATTAAATGATATTCCCAAATTTTGAAAAAATAAAAAATTAATTTGGTTGGAGATCTTAATAGAAACTCGTTAGGCTCGTTTAACAGCTCGTTTGGCTCGGCTCGTTTAACAGCTCGTTAGGCTCGGCGCGTATAACAGAACTCGACCCGACTCGTATAACAAAACTCGACTCGACTCGTGAGGGACTCGCGAGTAGCTCGACCCGACTCGTATAACAAACGAGCCGAGTTCGGTGAGGATTTTCGGCTCGTTTAATAAACGAGCCCGGCTCGACTCGTCAGAAAAAACTCGATTCGATTTAAAGCTCGGCTCAAACTCGCCCGGCTCGACTCGAATTACAGCCCTAACTAATAATTCTTTAAATTATTTGGCTGACAAACAGGAACGGTGAAAGGTTCGAAACCTAAAGCACAATCCAACACAGTATGAGTTAATGTAACAGAAACTGGTTTACTTGTTCTTCCAATATTCCCCCACTCACACTTGCCGTTTGGAAACTACTTTATTAAAAGAATAAATATTGGCTTACGTCCTTATTCATTACAAAAGTCACGGCCACTATTATAGCATTACAGTTATCTCTCATTTGTACTATCTTTCTCTTATTTCTGTTTTCAATATAAACTAGTCGATAAAGCCGCGCTTCGCGGCGGCGTTATAATATTTTTTTAAAAAATTAATACATTTACATTATATTATAATATTAATATTAAAATTTAATAATTAAATATCCTTTTCTAATGAATCGATTTCTTGTTAAACACGATCTTTCGATTGAGCCGCTCTCTCGTTAAAATCGAAATCTCAACTTTAACATATATTATAAAGACTTATATAAAAAAATTATGACATCAATATCAAATTATAATAACTAATACAATCTTTTCTAGTGAGCCGTTTTCCCGTTAAATATGTTTCGAGTCGCTCTTATTTGGAACCGAAATTCTAACTAATTATATAAAGAAAGTAAATTCCAATTTTTATATTTTTTGAACTTTCTAATATTTATAGAGTTTTAAAAATGAAAATACATCTTATATTTTCTGTATATTATAGATATTCATGTACTTATTTACAACTTCCGCAAGGGAATGTCTTTCTGTTATGTTAACATATAAAAATGAAAATTCAAAGACTTTTTGTTACGGGAATAATATTAAATTTATGGATATATTTTTCTAATGCAACTAAAATTAACTTGTATAAATAAAATAAAATAAAGGATTTCTAGGTACTCCCTCAGTCCATTTCATTTCTTTACACTTTCTATTTTGGGCCGTCCCTTCGATTTATTTACATTACTAAAAATAGTAACTTTTAACAATAAAATACATTATTACAAAAATAATAATAAAAATTATTATTAAAATTATTTAGTAAAATATACATAAATAATATACAATTATTTATGTATATTATTAATTCCTAAAAAAACCAAAATTATACAAAAAATTATTCCAAATAACCAAAATTTATAATAATATTATAAATTTATTATTTATAATAAATTTAATTTATTATTTATAATAAATTTATATTATTATTATTATAATAAATAGATTTTATTATTATTATTTAAAAAATAATAAAATCACACCAAAATAATATTTTATTAAAATAATATAAATAATAATATAATAATAATAAAACTTATAAATAAAATAATTATAATAATATAAAATAATTATAATAATATAAAGAAAAAAAATATTATAAAGAAAGTAAATTCCAATTTTTATATTCTTTAAACTTTCTAATATTTATAGAGTTTTAAAAAAGAAATATATCTTATATTTTCTGTATATTATAGATATTCATGTACTTATTTACAACTTCCACATGGGAATGTCTTTCTGTTATGTTAACATATAAAAAAAAATTAAATTCGAAGACTTTTGGTTACGGGAATAATATTAAATTTATGGATATTTTTTTCTAATGCAAGTATAATTAACTTGTATAAAAAGGTAAAATAAAGGATTTCTAGGAAAAAATATATATAATTTTAAAAATCGTGTAAGACGTCTCCACCGTCCTCGTATTTTACTTCTAATAAAACATTTTATTTTATGTATTTCTTATATATTCAAATATCTTTATACGGTCTTCTTTAATGAATCGTTTTCTCGTTAAACGAGGGGTTTTAAAAATCGTGTAAGACGTCTCTACCGTCATCGTATTCTACTTCTACTAAAACATTTCATTTATGTATTACTTATATATTCAAACATCTTTATACGGTCTTATCTAATGAATCACTTTCTCATTAAACACGGTTATTACTATTTATCCGCTCCCTCGTTAAAACCAAAAACCTAACTGTTAGGTCGAATACACAATATATAATCAAGTACTGTATGAGAGAATAACAAGAACACACGTTTTCGTGCTTAAAAACTGTTTGGAATTAATAATTCCTCTCTCAGTGATGTAAAATATCACAGAGAGTTGCTTAGGTTACAATCAATGATATTCGTTCACGGTGATTACCCCTCTAGGGTTAACCTAACTGTATTTATAAGATATACAGCTACTTACAATCGTTAATTGATTTTCCTATAATTAAGCTATACAATTGATATCAATTACGATTGCTACACGTCTCCTAAGTCAACTCAATCTCTTTGACAGCTATCCAATCTTCAAAGATATTGCTTCCATATTTATCTTAAATTAATCTTCAATCTCTGTTGACTTGTAGATGCTTCCAGTAGACAGACTTTAACAAACTCTGTTGCGCTCCTAGCCAGCAGTGTTTGCGCTTCCTTCTGTCAGCCAGCAGTGTTTGCGCTTCCTTCTATCAGCGTTTGCGCTTCCAGCTGTCAGCGTATACTCAAACTCTGCTACGACTTCTTTCATTAACAAGTTAAACTCTTTTTCCCTGTAACACTTAAACACTGACATTAAATCACATCAATTATATCTAACAATCTCCCCCAACTTGTTCATTAGAAAAATGTACAAGTTCACAGTAATTGATGATGTCAAAACAATCAAATAAAACCACAGTGTTTAACATTTAACCAGAGTTTAATCTTGACTTAACAAAATCTACAGAAAATTCGAATTACTTACAAATTCTGTCTACCTAACCTCCTCAAGATCTGGTGTTGTTCTGAGATAATCTATCAACAGTCTTCTCTCAGCATTTTCAAGTTCTCTCTGCATAACTTCCTTGATTTCTCTTAACTCAGGATCACTTTCATCAGTCTGATAGATAGCAGCTCTTAGATCGTAGATTTTATTTCTCTTCATCTCATTTCCCAGTCTTATGAATTTTACTTCCTCTGATTGAGAATTAAAATCAAGAACTGTAACACCTAGATCAGTCTTTAGCTTTGCAGTTCCCTTCTTCATTTCAACAAGATTCCCATTCCAATCTCTGTATTTAGGCACATACTCTTCAGTAGTCTTTGATCCAGTAAAGGCTTTAGCTCTCAGCATATATTCTCTTATGGAATTAGCAATAAGTTCTGTTCGTCGATTTCTGACTCTGAATATATACAGAACATACTGAAGTTCCTCAAACAGCTTGAGCTTGATAGCATCTTCATTCACCCTATACACTATTCCATCTGCCATGAAGTACAACAAGAAGTGAATATATAAACTCTTCTGGTGAACTAGTTGAACTGATTCCAATTTGTCCAGATTCTCTTGAATAATACCAGAACCAAGAGAGATAAGTGATGAGGGATCTCTTGGACTGTTACTAACTCTCAAATCTCTTCTTGAACCCAAGCCAGAAGTATTCCTGCCAGGAGGCTTTCCTGAACAAGCAATGCTATGTTGATAACCACCAATCCCTTCTGTTTGTGCTTGAACTGGAATCTTTGGTCTGGAAAACCCAGGTAAAGGTTTGGTTTGAATCTGTAGAGAATCACTTACAACTTGTGTAGCTACAGAGGTTGTATCTGCCTTTTTACCTTTGCCTTCTTCACCTACTATTCCTTTTAGCTTCAACTTAGCATTAAGAGAAGATTTTCTTATCAGTTTACCTTCTTCTTCTTCTTCTTCTTCTTCTTCTTCTTGAATACAAGATAAATTTTCTTTAATTTCAATTCCTTTCCTTGTAGACCTTGAAGCTTTGACAATCTTCTTTCCTTTCCCAGACTTCAATGCCTTCAAATGTTCTTCTTGCAACAGCTTTTCTTCAGCATGTATATCTTCAAGTGTAGCCCCCTCAGTATTTTCTTCACGAAAAATCTTAGCAGCCAGCTCTTCATCTGTTTGTGGATTGTCAGAGAATAACAAATCCTTTTGTCTTGAAGTACTCTGAAGATTTGTATTTGCTACTGAACTTGATTTTGATCTTGTAGACCTTGTAGTCCTTCCATGTCCATGACTTGGATTTGCAGTTCTTAACCCTTTATCTGAATTTGCACCTTCTTCATCCAGATGATCCTTCTTTGACAGAGTTTGAGTTTGCTTTCACTTAGTTCTAGCAATTCTCTCTCCCTTTTTGACATCATCACCATCTGGAATCAGAATAGATGTTATTAACTCAAGAGAGTTTGCAATAGAGTCTACCTTTTCAGTCAGCAAAAGCCGATTCTGCTCAACTTTACTCAATCTATCAGTAAGAGTCTCCTGAGCCTTGGAAAATTGTCGAAACAGCTTTGAATTTGCTCTGTGAGATTTCTCCTCATGAGTAGCAACCTCTGTTCTGAGATCAATAAGTGCTTTTTGATTGTCATCAAACCTGTGATTCAAGGCCTTAACCTGAATCACTGTTCCTTGTAGACAGGTAAGAACATCAGGATTTGAAATCTTCTTTGAGTTTTCCTTGATCACCTTGTGCATGCTCTAAAGAAACAACCTTTGCACCATGATCAGAAACATGATGTGCATCCGAGTATAACTCTGTGTGAGATGCAACCTCTGTGTCTTCTAGCACAACAGTAGGCTCGTCTGCAACACCAGTATCAACAGAGTTCGTGGCAACCATGGGTGTTGGAGTAGATGCTTCAACTTCAAAAGAAAATGGAATGTGAGTTTCATCAAACTCTTCCATTGCAGGTAATGCATCTCTGTCATCTTTATCAGTCTAAACCTCAGCAATTACTGGTTCATCAATTCTGAAATATGTTTCTTCTACAGTGGGTTCTATGATAACCTCTGTCTCAACAGCAGGAATCTTTTTAGAGATATCCTCTGGAGCTTCAATAATTTGCTCATCATCAGAGTCTGTAAGAATCAACCTCCTCCTTTTTGCTTGAGGCACTTCAATAACCTCTTCTTCTTTACTAGAGCTATCCTCAACTGATGGTGATGAAGGCCTATTTGCTCTTTGAATAGTCCTTCTGGTGTAAACAGCTCCAGTAGATGTCTGTTTAGCCTTTGAATGCCTTGTATTCTGTGCAGTATGTTTTTGCCTTTTTGATCTAGATTTTGGTTGAGGTTGAGTAGTAGTGACTGGCTCAAAGTTTATTGGTTCAATGATTGGTTCAGGTTGTGGTTGTTATGATGTAGTAGGTACAGTGTTTGTGGGTGTTGGCTCAGGTGATGGTATAGGGTTAGAGTGTATAGTTTCAGTATGATCAGTGGCCAGTGGTTCAGGCATTTGTTGTGGTTCTGGTTGTGTTTGTTGTTGTTCATTGTGTGGTGATTGTGAATCTTGAGGTTGGTTGAGAAAGTTTTGCAAGGCAAGTGGCAAAACAAAAGCAGGTAGGTCTTTACCAACATCCTTATTAG
Source organism: Kitagawia praeruptora (assembly GCA_037693485.1). Taxonomy (NCBI): domain Eukaryota; kingdom Viridiplantae; phylum Streptophyta; class Magnoliopsida; order Apiales; family Apiaceae; genus Kitagawia; species Kitagawia praeruptora. The sequence goes on along the minus strand of CM075346.1, from coordinate 128,647,212 downwards.
TCATATCAGAGAATATCCTCTTATTGACTTTAAAGGGCTGAATCACATCAGCTGCATCAATTTCTAACCCAGATACACAAGCATTGAATAAAAGTTGACAAAATCTAGCAAAGTATACTGTATTAGACTCTGACAATTTATCACCTAAATTCATTAAAACATATCGACCAAAATCAAAATTACTGCCATAGAGTAGAGAATACCCAATTTGCAGACTATCCATAGGAATGGCATCCCAGTTGGTGACTTTCTTCTGGAATGTTCTGGTGATGCAGTCAAAGAAAAAGTTCCATTCCTTACGAAGATTTGGCCTTCTCACACTGCCTAGCTTTGCAAGAGATTCCATGTACCCAATCTCTGTTAGCATATCTCGCAAATTCTGTTCCGAAACAACAGCATATGAGGTGTAAGCATCGAACCCCATGGTTTCTCTAACAGTCTGTGGAGTAATCACAAACTCTTCTTCATCATAAGTGAAAATTATAGACGGAGTCCCATTCTCTCCTCCATCCACATACTTTGAGTTCTGCCAGAAAGTGGCAATCTGAGATGCAGATAGAACAGCTGGTTCAATCAATGCTTGCCCAATCTCAGAGTCACGGAGAAAATTTTGTATAAGATGAAACGCGTCGGGAGCACGGTCATTCTCGAGTAGAGCTGCAAAATTGTTAGGAACAAAACGAAGACCAAGAGATGTAAAAGGTTTAGTTGCCATTAGATCAAGAAACGAGCAAGAAATGACAGTGAAATTGATGTGTTTGAAAGGTGTTTGTGAAAATGTCGAAGTGAAAAACACAAAAGAACTCTGTGGTTGGGTAAAGTGAATATGAGTGGATGTGAAGGTGAGTGTAAGAAAATGAATCGATATACACAAAAATGATTAGAGTTGTAATTAAAAATTAAAACCTAATCGTTTGTGCATTAAAACACTCAACCGTTCCTAGAGTAATGTGTGAGTGGGACACAATAATGGGTGAGTGGGACACATGTCAATCATCCAACGGATCAATTAATCACGCGCAGTAAAAAGCAATTATCACCGCTGTATTCACTTCATTATTACCAAGACACTTTAACACATTTACTGTCATTAACAGTTGTCAAACACTCTATTTACTCCAAAATTTTCAAATCATCCCAATGAAAATTTACCTTAGAATACTAGACACAATCCAACAGTGTTTGTCAATTTTCCAACCTTATCACTGAAACCCTTTCAAAAATTGCACAGTTGTGAATATATATGTGTGTGAAGCAGAGGTTACCAAATCAATTTTTAGAGCATCTAATATTTCATAAAATCCATAAAGTAAATCAATAAACACCGAATGCACAAACTCTCATATTAAACACTGATTATGTGATGAAAGCTAAACTCCGTAGTAACTTAAATACAGAAATCTGAATACACCTATTCCCTTTGATGTCCATGATTATCCTAGTAAGCACACAGTCTTTATAGACAAAAAGATCAAGAGATAGTTATCAAAGCAACATTCAGTGAGTAACATGCCAGGGATTTGATAAACTCACAAACTCTCAAAGCACGCAAGTGTTTAGGTGAAGTGTTTTCACTCATATTCAATCAGTAAAAGCAGATACTACCATAGGCTTGAATGTCCACCAAATCTACACTACTTTGAGTACACATATGCACAAATCAAAAGGACTTTATTCAGGGTTGTAATTTAGTAAAATCAAACAGGTGAGAAGAGATGGATTAAATGAATAAATGGCGAACTGAATAATTTAATAGACCAAAGTGTTCAGTTGCACTGTTAGTACATATTTGTACAAGATGATCAGCATATATACATTTTTTTATATATATATATATATTCACTGAGTAAACTTTTCTTTATAGAGAAAATCTCAACTGTTTGCTCTTCAATATACAAATGAATATAACTGCTCTTGATATATCAGAATTTAAACGAAGCAGTTATTATGGCTCAAAGGAGTTTTCTAAGGGTGGAATTTATGAACAGCGTTTGGAGAAAGATGGTAAATCCTAGTGCCTTTATCATTTTCATGCACACACATATCATGTAGTCTCAAAATGGTTTAAAACAAGTTCTAGAGCAACATACTCACTGATGAACATCACACATCAATAAAATCTGATTGATATAAAATGTATCAATCACTTACTTGGCTCAAATTCTCACAGGGTGCAGACATGAATTTGTACTCACGAAACTAGACAATGACACATCTTAAGTTTTGTAATTTTCACAAGTACAAACAGGAATCATCAAGAACCATGTATATGTCTTAGGAACAGAGTATCACTATCAGAGTTTAGATTTCATCAATATCAAAAGTTATTCATGAGAGGCAATGCACATAGTGTTCATAAACTTAGAGTTTAGGATCAAATAAACTAAGAGATGATATAAATATGAACATGCTGTGTTAATTTACTGCACAATTTCTGATTAGATCACAGTGACTCAGAAAGAGTCTTGATTTAATCACTGAGAATCGTGCTTCATACATATTTCTTCATTGGTGTTTTCATCAAGACAATAGTCAATCCAGAATACACAGAGTTTATCAAACATGTTAACAGTGTATGACAGATAGACATGCTGACAGAGTTTAACAGTGTTTAAACAAAAACATGTTAACAGAGTATGCATAACAGAGTTTAAGCAACAAAGTTCACAGAGCACTTAGCAATTCACAGAAATATGAGCAATACATTGCTTAAGTAAAATTTTGAGTCTAACCAACATTTCTAGTCAAAACCAGAGACCATTCCTAGTTCATTGACCAGTCTTGTAAATGTAGCTTCACTCAAAGATTTGGTGAAGACATCTGCAAGTTGTTGTTCTGTAGACACAAAGTGGAGCTCAATGTTGCTTTCCTCTACATGCTCTCTGATAAAGTGATACCTTATGCTGATGTGCTTGGTCATTGAGTGTTGTACTGGATTACCTGTCATTGCAATAGCACTTTGATTATCACAGAAAATAGGTATCTTGCTATACCTCAATCCATAATCCAGCAATTGATTCTTCATCCATAGAATCTGTGCACAACAGCTACCAGCAGCAATATACTCTGCTTTAGCTGTAGATGTGGATATTGATTTCTGTTTCTTGCTGTACCAAGAAACAAGTCTGTCACCAAGAAATTGACAACTTCCACTTGTGCTTTTTATGTCAATTTTACAGCCTGCAAAGTCTGCATCAGAGTAACCAAGTAGGTTGAAATCTGATTCTCTTGGATACCACAGCCCTAAAGTTATGGTGCCCTTGAGATACTTAAAAATCCTCTTCACAGCTGTTAGATGTGGTTCTCTTGGATCTGCCTGAAACCTTGCACACAGACATGTTGCATACATGATATCAGGTCTACTTGCGGTTAAATAGAGTAGAGAGCCAATCATTCCTCTGTAGCTTGTCATATCTACTGATGACCCTGTATCTTTGTCCAATTTAGTTGCAGTTGCCATGGGAGTTGTTGCAGATGAACAGTCAAGCATGCCAAATTTCTTGAGAAGATTTCTGGTATATTTTGATTGATTGATAAAGATACCATCATCTGTTTGCTTCACCTGTAAGCCTAGAAAATAACTAAGCTCTCCCATCATACTCATTTGATACCTGGACTGCATGAGCTTGGCAAACTTCTTACAGAGTTTATCATTAGTAGATCCAAAAATAATGTCATGAACATATATCTGAACTAAAAGCAAGTCACTTCCAGATTTGAAATAAAACAAAGTTTTATCAATTGTACCTCTGTTGAATCCACTTTCTAAAAGAAATTGAGCCAGAGTTTCGTACCATGCTCTTGGTGCCTGCTTAAGTCCATAGAGTGCTTTGTCTAGCCTGTAGACATGATCTGGATATTTTGGATCTACAAAGGCAGGTGGTTGTTCAACAAACACTTCTTCTTCAAGTTTTCCATTCAGAAAAGCACTTTTTACATCCATTTGAAAAACTTTGAATTTCTTGTGAGAAGCATAAGCAAGAAACATTCTTATTGCCTCCAACCTTGCAACTGGAGCAAAAGTCTCATCATAATCTATTCCCTCTTGCTGTGAATAGCCTTTTGCCACAAGTCTGGCTTTGTTTCTTGTAACAACCCCTTCACTATCAGTTTTGTTTCTGAAAACCCACTTAGTACCAACAATAGACCTATTCTTGGGTCTTGGTACAAGTGTCCAAACTTCATTTCTCTCAAATTCATTTAACTCTTCTTGCATTGCTGTTATCCAGTCAACATCTTTAAGAGCTTCTTCAACTTTCTTTGGTTCAGTTTGTGACAAGAATGCATGAAACAGACATTCATTTGTTGTTGCACTTCTTGTCCTAACTCTTGCATCTGGATCACCAATTATTAGATCAGGTGTGTGAGATTTGGTCCATTTCCTAGATGAAGGCAAATGACTTCTCTCAGAGTTTGATCCTCCCCCTCGATCCATGTTCTCCTGATTTCCTTGGTGTCTTTCTTCATTCTCTGAGGCTCCCCCTGACTGTGACTGCTCAGAATGTGAATCATCAGAGATTGATCCAGATTTTTCATGTGATTCACTTTCAGAATGTGAATCATCAGAGTTTGATTCTTCATACTCCCCCTCAACTGGTTCTCTCCTTTGTTCTGGTTGAACAATTTCTTCTGTGTTTACCAGTAGAGGTTCAGAGTTTGATTAAATAGAGTCTGTTGGAATTGATCCGTCAGAGTTTATTTCGTCAGAGATTAGATCTTCATTTTCAAAATGTAGTTGATCATGGTCATTGACATCTTCAAGTCCAGTTATTTTCTTGTCATCAAAAGACACATGAATAGATTCCATGATCACTCTGGTTCTCAGATTATAAACTCTGAATGCCTTAGTTGACAGTGGATAGCCAACAAAAATTCCTTCATCTGCCTTCAGATCAAATTTGGTCAACTGTTCAGGATGAGTTTTCAGCACAAAGCATTTGCACCTAAAAATATGAAAATATTTCAGGTTTGGCATCTTTTCTCTCACCATTTCATATGGTGTTTTTCCATGCTTATTGATCAGAGTGGCATTCTGAGTAAAACAAGCAGTTTGAACAGCTTCTGCCCAGAAATAGGTTGGTAATTTTGCTTCATCAAGCATAGTTCTGGCAGCTTCTATCAAGGTTCTGTTCTTCCTTTCAACTACACCATTCTGTTGTGGAGTGCATGGTGCAGAAAACTCTTGTTTAATTCCTTTGTATTTGTAAAATTCTTCCATTGTTGAATTCCTGAATTCAGTTCCATTGTCACTTCTGATAATCTTCACTTGATTCTTTGACCCTTTGTCCAGCTGCATTATATGTTCTGTCAGAGTTAGTGCAGTTTCATCCTTCTTTGCTAGAAAGTACACCCAAGTGTATCTGGTGTATTCATCAACAATGACTAGAGCATATTTCTTCTTTCCAAGAGACATAACATTCACTGGTCCAAAAAGATCAACATGTAGAAGATGATAAGGATCAACAATTGAAAACTCAGACTTGCTTTTGAAGGAAGCCTTTCTCTGTTTGGCCTTTTGACATGAATCACACAGGCCATCTACATTTAGCAAAGACTTTGGAAGTCCTCTCACAAGATCATTCTTTATCAGCTCATTGATGTTGTTTAGATTTAAATGAGAGAGTTTCTTATGCCACTTCCAACTCTCTTCACTGGACATCCTTGTTGACAGACACACTGCTTTGCCATCAGAGTTTGTTGACAATTTTATTTCATAGATGTTATTGTGTCTGTTTCCAACTAGAGCAACTTTCCCTGTAGATTTACTGATAACTTGACAGTATTCAGGCTGAAAATCTACATGATATCCTCTGTCACATATTTGACTCACAGAAAGCAGATCATGCTTAAGTCCTGGAACCAAAGCTACATTTGTGATGATGACACTTCCAAGATTAATATTGCCATATCCCAGAGTATGTCCTATGTTGCCATCTCCATATGAAACTTTTGGGCCAGCCTTCTCCACATACTCTGATAGCAGGGCTTTATTTCCAGTCATGTGTCCTGAACATCCACTGTCCACGACTAGGGTACTTACCCTGGTGCCCTACAATCACAAACAATCACTGATTGTTAGATTTAAGGATCCAGACTTGCTTGGATCCTTTTACTTTATTGAATCTGTTAGCTTTTGCAGCGGATTTGTCATTATCAGAGTTTAAACTAACATTTTCAGTCTTAGTACCTGCAGAATTAACTTTAACCCATTTCAAATTAGGTTTCAGTTCATAGTAATTATGATAAATAGCATGATAATTCTTGCAAGTATAAATTGAGTGCCAAGTACTTCCACAATGTTTGCACAGAGATTGTGGTCTAGGTTTGACATTATTCTTTTTCACTCCACATTTGGAGGGTAAAGAATTAATGTCTTTGTTCTTCCTGCAAAAACTGGCAAGATGATTAGTACTACCACAGTTATGACAAGTTTTTCTAGGTGCAAGTGTAGCAAGCATTGGCCTATTTCCTGATGTAATGCCTACCTTTCCATTTCTGTTTTTCCCAGGCATTTTCTGTTTGTTGACAGATTTTATCTCTTTAAGCTTTTACTTAAGTTGTTTATCTATCATTGAACCAACGTTAACCTATTTTGCACAGGTTTTAACTGATTCACCTTTAATAGTTCCATGTTCAGTTTTAACAGTACCATGAACAAATTTTCTAGTTGGAAGAGTTTGCCTAACTTTCACATGATTTAGAAATCTAAGCTCATCTTCCTCACAGTACCCTAAACCAACAGTGTCAGCTTGAAAAACCTCATGAGTGTCTTTTCCAGAATCAGTCCAAGTTTTAATGATGTGATTAGCATCCTCCAGTTCAGATTCTAGTTGCTTATACTTACCTAGCAACTCCTGTTCTATAAAAACAGCATCATCTCTTTCTTTCTGAATTTTTTGCATGTTTTCAAGTTTTTCTTCTACAAGTTTGTTTCTCTCTTTAAGTTGAGAGCACTCATTCTTGATTCTCTCATTCTCTAAAGTCTGATCCCTATAACTGAAATGTAATGCTTTAAGATAAATTCTCAATTCAGTTATATTATCAGTATTATAAGCATAGGTAGTTGGGGGTACCTTGAGTTCAGAATCTTCATTCTGAGTAGAGGCCATGAGTGCATAGTTCACCTCCTCATCTGAATCTGAGGTGTCTGCCCAGTCTCTGCCTTTGGTGTAGAGTGCCTTTTCAGTTTTACCCTTCTTGCACTCAGGAGCATAGTGACCCATCTCCTTACACTTGTAGCATTGAATCTCAGACTTATCTTTCTTCCCAGATTTGGAGTCCTTTCCCTCAGATTTGCTGAAATATTTTCTGTCAGACTTTGAGTAATTCTTGGAGAATCTCTTTCCCTTCTTGAAGTTCTTGAATCCCATCTTCTTGAAGGTCTTTACCATCAATGCAGCCATTTGCATCATCTCTTCATCATCTTCAGAATCAGATGATTCATCTGTGTTTGAGTCAACATCAGTGTTTGATGACTCACTTTCTGAATGAATGACCAAGGCTTTTCCTTTTGCCTTCTTCCTTGATGGTTTCTCTTCAACCTTGAGAGCAACAGACTTCAACTTCTTGCTTGATCTCCTGTTTCTCTGCTCCATTTCCAATTCATGAGTCTCGAGCAGTCCATAGATTTCATCAATCTCAGTATCAGCAAGATCATAGTTATCTCTTATAGTGGTTGCTTTCACATCCCACTTTTCAGGTAGAGAAAGAAGAAACTTGAGATTTGAGTCTTCTAGATCATATTCTTTGTTAACCAATGATAGATCATTGAGCAGTTTACGGAATATGTCAAATGTTTCTGTCATGGTTTCTTCAGACTTTGCCTCAAAATGCTCATACTCCTGTGTGAGTATGTTCCTTCTATTCTTCTTGATAGCAGCAGTTCCCTGACATCTAACCTCAAGTGCATCCCAAATTTCTTTTGCAGTTTTGCAGTTAATCACCTTGTTTGACATAACATTGTCTAAAGCACTGTGAAGTAAATGCCTTACTTTTGCATCCTTAGCAATAGATGAAAGATCCTCAGCAGTTAGATCTTTCTTTTCCTTTGGAATCACTTTTGATTCCTCACCAGCAACAGCAGCAGTTAACTTTGTAGGTTTATGAGGACCTTCATAAATTTTGTCAAGATATTCTGGATCTGTAGCCTCCAGAAACATGGTCATCTTCACCTTCCAGATTGCATACTCTGATGGCTTAAGTATAGGAACCCTAATCATCTCATACCTACTAACAGTAGTAGGAGCTTTCTCAGAACCTGATGGAGGAGGTATCTCTGCCATTGATTACAATTGTGTTTGGATCTTAAACTGTAATAAAGTAACAGATTGGCTCTGATACCACTTGTTAGGTCGAATACACAATATATAATCAAGTACTGTATGAGAGAATAACAAGAACACACATTTTCGTGCTTAAAAACTGTTTGGAATTAATAATTCCTCTCTCAGTGATGTAAAATATCACAGAGAGCTGCTTAGGTTACAATCAATGATATTCGTTCACGATGATTACCCCTCTAGGGTTAACCTAACTGTATTTATAAGATATACAGCTACGTACAATCGTTAATTGATTCTCCTATAATTAAGCTATACAATTGATATCAATTACGATTGCTACACGTCTCTTAAGTCAACTCAATCTCTTTGACAGCTATCCAATCTTCAAAGATATTGCTTCCATATTTATCTTAAATTAATCTTCAATCTCTGTTGACTTGTAGACGCTTCCAGTAGATAGACTTTAACAAACTCTGTTGCGCTCCTAGCCAGCAGTGTTTGCGCTTCCTTCTGTCAGCCAGCAGCGTTTGCGCTTCCTTCTGTCAGCGTTTGCGCTTCCAGCTGTCAGCGTATACTCAAACTCTGCTACGACTGCTTTCATTAACAAGTTAAACTCTTTTTCCCTGTAACACTTAAACACTGACATTAAATCACATCAATTATATCTAACACTAACTTTTACACATATCACTTGTATGATAATGTTTATCCATAAAAATCAAATCCTAAAAATAAAATAAAATTTATAACATCAAAATGATATTTTAATATCTAATACAATTTTTTATAGTGAATCGTCGTCTTCCCGTTAAACACGTTTCGAGCTGCTCTCGTTTGGGTAGAAATTCCAAATTCATTACATATTATTAATGATACTTATCTTACACAACAACTTTTTTCCTTAAAATTAAAACCTAAAAAATAGAGTGAATTCTAATTTATACTTTATCTAGACTTTCTAAAATTTATGGAGTTTTAGAAAATGAAAACACATCTTATTTTCTCTTTATATTATAGATACTCCTATTTTTATTTAGGATTCCTGCATGAGAATGTTCTTTTATAATATTAACACATCATTTCTTTTCTTTTAAATACGATGACTTTTTTTATGATAATAGTATTGGATTTATGAATAAATTTTCCTAAAAGAAGTATAATTAACTTATATAAAAAATATATAATTTAAGAAGATCGTATTTTTTATAAAATATTTAGTTATATGGATGCTCTATATATTCAAACACCTATTCTACTTCTAATAGAACTTTTATTTATATGTTTTTCTATAAATTCGAACTCTTATTCTCTATAAATACGAACTCATATTCTACTTCCAATAGAACTTTTAATCTTATGCTTTATAAATACTTATTCTACTTCCAATAGAAACTTTTATTTATATGTTTTTTCTATAAATTTGAACTCTTATCTCTATAAATTCGAACTCCTATTCTACTTTCAATAGAACTTTTAATCATATGCTTTATAAATATTTATTCTACTTCCAATAGAACTTCTAATCATATTTCTTCCTATAAATTCGAATTCTTCCCCTCTATAAATTCGAACACCTATTCAACTTCTAATATTTTAAATGATATTTTTATATTTATAAGTGTTTAAAATTCTAAAATTCTAGAAAATTAGAAAAATAGATTGAGACAATCTTAGAGCGCCACCTAAGCTCCCGCGTATTCTCCTTTATATATTGATATATTTTTTCTATAAATTTGAACTCTTATTCCCTATAAATTTGAACTTCTATTCTACTTAAAATAGAACTTTTAATCATACGCTTTATAGGTTTTTAAAAAAAAATCATATGCTTTATAAATACTTATTCTACTTTCAATAGAAACTTTTATTTATATGTTTTTTCTATAAATTTAAACTTTTATTCTCTATAAATTCGAACTCCTATTCTACTTTTAATAGAACTTTTAATCATATGCGTTATAAATACTTATTCTACTTCCAATAGAACTTCTAATCTTATGACTTCATATAAATTCGAACTCTTCTGCTCTATAAATTCGAACACCTATTCTACTTCTAATATGTTAAAAGATATTTTTATATTTATAAGTGTTTAGAATTCTAAAATTCTTGAAAATTAGAAAAATAGATTGAGACGATCTTAGAGCGCCACCTAAGCTCCCGCGTATCCTCCTTTATATATATATATTGATGATTATTATATACTTTTTTTTGAATCAAAATCATTATACACTTAAAATTGATCAATATATATATTCATGTCATATCTTTTTATGATTCCTAAATCAAATAAAAAAGTTTCCTAATTTTATTCTAATTTTTTTTATTTCATATACTTTTACTACTTGATTACTAAAGTACAAATAAAATTTTTAATTAAAAAAATAAATAATTCCTTTTTAAAATCAAATAACCTTGTCAAGTAATTTGCGATCTAATAAATACTAGCATATAATCCGTGCGATGCACAGATTTCTTTTGACACGTAATTAATTTTATTTTAAATTATTTTTTTATGTTATCATTATTTTTCAATATTGTATTTTAATTTTAAAATTTAATATAAGTTTAATTAATGATATGCATGATTTAAAACTTATATTATACAATTTTAAAATAAACATGTGGTTGACGGAATTCGAACCTTGGAATATTACTAAATTAATTTATTCGTATAATATATCTAATCATTAGATCTAACTGTTCCGATTTTTTACTAAAAATCTAATGATCATCATTTGTTGTATACAATTTTTTATTATATTTTGTTAGTGATTAGAAGATATGTTGTGATATTTTTTGGATATATATTAATTAATAAAAGATTTTGTTTTAAATTAAAAGTTAACATGTTTTAATTAGAAAAAAAAAATATTATTGATCGAAAGATATGATATTTTAGGTGTTTGTAAAAGGTAATATCATCAATTAAAAGTAAATGTTTTTTAATTTAAAAAGGCAATGAGTGAAAAACCAAAATACCCACCATTTAATTCCACATAACCAAAATACCCACCGGCGGAAAGGTCCGCCCTTTTTACCCACGGACCACGCATTACACACATGCGTATAGGGTATACGCATGTCTCACTTGCGTATTGTAAGACCACGCAGCTTTACAATGCGTGCACAGTGTAAAATTCGAATTGTGTGATGTGAACAGTAACCATGGATACGCATTCTGTGAATGCGTGATTTGAGTTGCGCATTTGAAAAATGCGTATTACCAGTACTATTCATCTCCTTCCCCAGCCGCCGGCGAAGCAAATTACGACCAAACTTTGTGACCATTCGTTTAGTCCTTTCTAGGCTTCGTTCACTAGCATAGTATACACCAAAAATGTTCGCCATTTCACCCTCTACAATCCTATATCACTCGTTTTCCATTTGTTTCAACGGATTAAAAATCCCCAAATCCAAGCTTTTTACCAACTTCGTTTTCCGATCTACCTGTACACGCCCCTGCGGGGCCAAACAACAATAAACTAATGGGGGAAAAGGAAGAGCAAGGTCTGGGCAGCATTTGGATGTCCTCAAAATGACTGGAGGTTGCCAGAGGATTGCGAACGGAGTGAGGCGATTTTGAGAGAGACAGTCAACCGGAGCTGAAAGTGTGATAATGACGTTAGCTGACGTCATTGCGCATTCCTGGAATGCGTTACCTGAGATACGCATATTAGAAATGCGTATCATAGGCAACGCATACCAGGCATGCGTAATTCGTGGGTAAATAGGGCGGACGCTCGCGCCTACGGGTATTTTGGGCAGTTGAAGTCCAAAAGTGGTGTATTTTGGTCATTTTTTCAAAGGCAATTGGCATATTATCATTAATTATATTATTTTATTATTTATCTTAATAATTAGGATGACCGTGTTGAAAACCGAATTGACAAACTTTCAATGCCCGTGCGATGTAGGTTTTTTTTTATTATGTTATAAATTTATTTTATTATTTATTTTAATAATTAGGATGACCGTGTTGAAAATTGAATTGACAAACTTTCAATACCCGTGTGATGCACAGTTTTCTTTTATTATGTTATAAATAATATTTAATATCAAAATTATGTTTTATATAATAATTATTTTTTAATAATTTTTCTAATTTTAATTTAATATAATTTAATATATTAATAATTGGAAAATTTGGTGTGATATTTTTGAGTATATATTAATGATTGTAAGATTAGTTTTAAATAAAAAAGGTAATGTGTTTTAATTAGAAAGAAAATATTAATGATTGGAAGACATGACATGATTGATCTTCTTAGGTGTTTATAAAAGGTAAGATCTTCAAATAAAAGTAAACGTAAAAAAGTCAATCGACTAATTACCATTAATTATATTATGTTTTTATTTATTTTAGGTGTTATATTTTTCATGGTGTGATTTTTTCTGGTATAGTAATGATTGTAAGATTTGTTTTAAATTAAAAATAAATGTGTTTTAATTCGAAAGGTAACGTGTTTTAATTAGAAAGGAAATATTAATGATTGAAAGATATGAAACGATTGATCTTTTTAGGTGTTTATAAAAGGTAATATCTTCAACTAAAATAAATGTGAAAAAAGTAATCGACTAATTACCATTAATTATATTATGTTACTATTTATTTCATGTGTGAAAAAGGCAATCGACTAATTACCGTTAATCATATTATGTTATTATTTATTTCAAGTGTTATATTTTTCTTGAAAATTATGGTGTGATATTTTCGGGTATATATTAATGATTGTAAGATTTGTTTTAAATTAAAAAGGTAACGTGTTTTTTTTGTTTTTGTCAAGAAAGGGTAACGTATTTTAATTCGAAAGGAAATATTAATGATCGGAAGTTATGATACAATTGATGTATTTTGTGTTTATAAAAGGTAATATCTTCAACTAAAAGTAAATGTGAAAAAGGCAATCGAATAATTACCATTAATTATATTATATTATTATTTATCATAGGAGTATTTATTTTTCTTTATAATGAAGGGTAAATAAGTAAATTCACGAAGTACCAAAAAACAGGTACCAAAAAACAGGTATGAAAAAACTGGTACCAAAACTTTCAATGTTTCGGAATTTATATAATAGTATAGATTATTAATACTTATGAAATAAGAATAAATTTGTTTTTATATTTTTTATGTAATGTTTTGATTTTTATAAAATTAATTTTTGGAAAGAGAACACATGAGTTATCTATTATCTATCTATTATATATCTAATGCACCAACAAGGGGTTTTCTTGAGCAAATTAATTCATAGGTTCGGACCCTCCAAACCTAACTCTAAATATTATTCATAGGTTCGGATCCTCCGAACCTCACTCCAAATATTTGTAAAAATATTGTTACTCAAGGGGTTCGAACCCATGACCTTGTAGAACTAAATTCAACAACATAACCAGTTAAGTTATGTGATCATTTCAGTTTATTTTAAAAATCATTAGCTACATACATAAATATTTGTATAATCAATAATTATACATACATAAACACATACATACATACATAATTATTAATTATACATACACATACATAAATAATTATACATGCATATGTACATACACACACACACATAAATACATACATACATACATACATACATACATACATACATACATACAAACATACATACACTATATACATAATTATTAATTATACATACACATATATAAATAATTATACATGCATATGTACATACACACATACATACATACACACATACATACATCCATCCATCCATACATATTTATTAATTATATATGCATACGTACTATATACATACATACATACATACATACATTTATGTTGTATAATCTATTAATATTTCATTATTTGTAATCTATTAATTGTTGTATAATTAATATGCATATTTAATATACATACACATGTACAAACATAAATACATACATATATTAATTTATGTGGATATATAATAATATATTATAATATTATATACATACATACATACATACATACATACTATATAACATACATACATACATACATACATACATTTATATTGTATGATATATTAATATTTCATTATTTGTAATATATTAATTGTTGTATAATTAATATGCATATTTATACATACATACATACATACATATGTACAAACATAAATACATACATATATAAATTTCCGTGGATATGTAATAATATACTATAATATTACATACATACATACATACTATATATTTTTGTTTATATATATTAATTTGTAGATAGATCTCACTTAGCTTAACTCAGATAATGTATAATTATTAATTATAATGTATATTTGTAGATAATTATACATTAATGTATAATTATTAATTATACATGCATACGTACGTACGTACATGCATGCATACATACATACATACATACATACATCTATACATACAACATAATTCTTAATTATACATGCATACGTACATACATACATACATGGATGCATACATACATACATACATACATACATATAATATATACATACATTTATGTTGTATAATTTATTAATATTTCATTATTTGTAATCTATTAATTGTTGTATATTTAATATGCATATTTATACATACATACACATGTACAAACATAAATATATACATATATAAATTTCTGTGGATATATAATAATATATGTTAGGTCCGGAATAACGTAGAAGGGGGGTTGAATACGTTATTTAAAAATATTTCGATTTTTGATGTGGATATGAAATAAAAAAAATACTAAATCGAAATAACACAACTGTGTGGGAAATATCTTTAAATAGATAAAACCCGGAGGTTTGCTACACAATCTAATCCTATATATGGATCAACTACAAAATCAAACACTCCTAAGGATAGTTTAGGCACGAGGACCTTCTACCCGACACTTCCTGAAAACGGGCTAAGCCGGCTTTCCTACTAGATGGACTGTCTAGCAGCTTACACAGAGATGATATAAGAGAGAGAATAGAACTTGTGTGTTGAGGTGTGTTTTGAAATGAAATACAACAGGTCTATTTATAGACTTTAGAAAGTTATTATGCAGCTAAATTAACGTAACTGCTGACGTTTTTATCAGCCTTTTTTTCCTCCGCCGTCTGCTGCCTCTTTTTTTCTTTTCAAACAATTATGCTGAATTGTTGTTTCTCAACATTCTTGATTTGAACATGGTCCCACATGTTTTTTACCTTTTGGTTTTACTTTGTCAAATGAATAGTATTTTTGGTTACTATTCACATGAATAGTAATTTTAGTTACTATTCACATGAATAGTAATTTCGGATACTATTCACATGAATAGTAATTTCGGATACTATTCACATGAATAGTAATTTCGGATACTATTCACATGAATAGTAATTTCGGATACTATTCATTTTCCTCTGAATTTGACATCCTTAAATATTCAGCTTCCAACTAACTAGAGGATATCAACACTGCTCTAAACTCAATCATATCTCTTAACAGTTTTTCTGAGTTAGATACTGACAAGGCTGTCGCTTGCCTATCAAATAATAATTTCTAACAAATCCTTCTAACTATGTAGTAGGGTAAGTCAGAGTCGATCCCACAGAGACAAACGTATCAATCACTAGTTGTTTTTGATTTAATTCGGCTAAGCAAGTAACACAATAAATATTGAGAGATTATTAAACTAATTTTATACTAAAGAGAATTGTGTTTGTATTTATCAATTAACTAAAAGCATCCAGAATTAAGTGTCCCCACTAGCATGAATTGATGCAATCGTGAATTTCCTCCCCAATTAATCAGATATATTACTCAAAAGGAAAGATGCGCCCTATAAATACCAATAACCTCTCTCGAGTATTAATGGCTTCTCTAAAAATACAATCAATCCTATTCTCATGGTATCATGTAATTTAGAGACATTAATCACAGCACCCTAATTTCCTAACAATCCATTCTACCTATTCTCATGGAGAATTTCATGTCCTTATTGGATAAATCACAACCATCTAAATACAACTCTCGTTGATAATTAGATATTGGTTCAAACAATACACATAATCACGTCTGATTTGTAATTGCTAATTAAAACAACTCAATAAGCAAGAGCAATTAAACAATCAAATTGGGGGAATTGGGAAATTCACACATCAATCATAACTAGGGTTCTACTTAACCCTAGATTAATTATCTACTCATACATAATTAAACTAATAAAGCAAGAGATATAATATGAACACATAATATTATAAAGAATAAAGAAAAACCTTCAATCTCCAAAGAAAAGTGAATAGCTATCTCCAATCTCTCTATACTAGAATATACAAGTTATGTACAATAATTTTTCGATCCCCAAAAACTATATCTAGATGTGTTTATATAGGCTCTAAAAGTCTTGCCCAGCAAGAAAATACCAAAACAGAATTATAATAGAATTTCTGCAAAATACGTTTCCTAAACTGAATCTGTTTTTCTAAGGAAAATTCGTTTATGCTTTTCTTCAGTATTTCCGAACCTTTCCAGTTGTGATTGGACGTCTGGGCCACTTTAGAATGATATAGAATCTCGTTATCTTCGCGTGGACTGCTTATGGGCCTCAAACGGACTTCCAGAACTCAAGATATGGCCAAAACAGTGTAGACTGCGCAACCCTTCTCAGAAATCCGAATTTTAATCAATTAATTCTCCAAAAATAATAGAAGCATCCACCTTAATCAACATTCTCGTAACTCTGCACAACTAAGCAAAACACATCAAAACTACAACAAACTTGAGTCCAAAACAATCAATTTAAGTCGATATGAAGCGCTCTAAGTAGATATAAATCCACTTATCACACCCCCAAACTTAAACTGATGCTTGTCCTCAAACATAAACAACTAGCACTAACTAATTAGTATCACTTCCGTAGGTGATCACGGTTGCATTTGGCATATGCAACAAGCCCTTTAAACCCCTAGGCAGCCCTAGTGGACGAGTAAGGTCTCGTGAGGGCCTATAGCGAATGTACCCAAAAAAATCCAATGCAATGCAATTAATATGAAAATGCAACTGACTACTACTAATATCCTACTATACCTTCAAATCCTCTCATGCCATATCAACTTAAAAATCAAAGTAAATACACAATGTCTTGGTGTCGAAAGTGCAAGTATTCACATAGTCTACTCAATGAACATGCATAAGTTCTCACAAGTCCATGTCAAGTGTAAGAATAAGTTAGTAAACATGCTAAGCCTACAAGAGTACATCTTTGAGACAAAACTCGGGATCTCATACGCAAAAACAAGCAAACACTCACAATTCACTCACAAAAGAATATTCACTCAAGAACAAGGGTAAGTGTATCACTCAATTCCAACAAAAATCATAAACATGCTTGACATTTGGTATCAATCTAACTCTTAACACAACATACATCAATGACGATAATCAAAAGGTCTTTATTTGGGTTGTAACGGGGCTAGGGACAAGGTATGTCAAATAAGCCAAATCAGGTGAAGTGTCAAAAGCTAGCAAGTACCTTAATAAACCATTCACAACACCCTACTTTTCCCCCCACACATGATTTTACTATTTTTTTTATCAACAAAAATGCTCGACTAGTCGACTAAAGTAGGATCGCAATAAACACAATATGACAAATATGCTCTCATAATATTTTTTCTTTTTTCTTTTTTTTTTTCTGTTTTTTTTCTGTTTTTTTTTCTTTTTTTTTTCTTTTTTTTTCGAGAGCTAAATAAAACAATAATATGAACAATAACAATGATCTCACGATTTTATTACACATGCCAATTATCAAGTAACAATCAAACCCAATATTCAATATTTCCCCCAAAATTATGACCAAGAATAAACCCCTCCTTGCACACCTTATTACTCCCTTAAGCACTTTACTAGCCTTTGACAATGTGGGTTCAAATTAATGTAAGGCTAATACAAGAAAAAGGTCTAGGCAAGTAATGTGGTATGTCACCGAAAAATAGGATTAAGCTCAACGGGTTAACTAATTGATCATGTAAATATGGTGTGGTAATATGGGAAAATATGCGGTTATTCCTAAATGCCTTTATCATTTTAATCGTCAATTAATGTCATGCGTTTCAAGAAAGAACTCAAACAACTGCTAGCAATGCAAACAACCCTTGGACACTCAAGCAAAAGAATAAATTGCAACAAACATGCAATATGGCTCAAAATCTCACTTGGTGGAAAAACATACTCAATCCCAAGCAAAAATCTCTCTAATACACCTACTTGTATTCAAAGCATGTGAACTAAATCAACTTGCACATATTCATGTCCTTCTAATCACTTACAACAATCAATAAGTCTACTAGCTTCAACTTACTAGTGTATGTGTGTGCACAAGAACAAAGCATATCACTTCTCAATCAAAAGCGTCAACAACACAAAATTCCTATCAAGCATGGGTGCAAATGCAAACTATTATGAACTCACATGGTATAAAAATAGAATGTCCTATATGAAACAAACGTAGATAACACGAACATATATGCATAATTTACTACTACTAATATGCAAAGCATGAAATCCTACATGAACACATAATACAACAACAACTACTAATCCCCCAAACCACCCCCTAACTTAAAATATTCAATGTCCTTATTGAATGGAAGTAAATACAAGGGATAGCGGAAAACATACCTAAATATCGAAACCAGAGACGGCGCCCTATCGCAACTCACCAATCAGCCAATATATTTTTTTTTCGGCAAAAATCCCCTTTCCTTAGCAATTGGCCTCAACAACCGATTAAATTTAACCTCCACCGTTGAAAACAAAAAATTTCACAACACTGACACTGCCTCTTGATAAGTGGATTTTATATCCATTTAGAGCGTTCCATATCGGCTTAAATTGATTGTCTTAGACTCAAGTTTGTGGTAGTTTTGATGTGTTTTGCTTAGTTGTGCAGATTTACAAGAATGTTGATTATGGTTGATGCTTCTATCGTTTTTGGAGAATAAATTAATTAAAATTCGGATTTCTGAGACGGTTGCGCAGTCTACACTGTTTTGGACATATCTGGAGTTCTAGAAGTCCGTTTTCAGCGATCTTACTGCCCACGCGAAGCCTGGGAGATTTTCTACAACTTGGGATAGGATTCCCACGAGCAAATTGCGCCGGGTAGGAGCAATCTGCGCGAAGAACAGACTGCTGGGCGCAAGTTGCCCCTGAAAAATTACAGTTTTTACTATTTTGGCCATATCTTGAGTTCTACAACTCCGTTTGGGGCCCGTAAGCAGTCCACGCGAAGATAACGGAATTCTCTATCATTCTAAAGTGGTCCAGATGTCCAATTACTACTGGAATGGTCCTGAAAAACTGAATAAAAGTCAACTACGAATTTTCCTTTAAAAACAGAATCAGTTTAGGAAACGTATTTTGCAGAAATTCTATTTTAACTCTATTTTGGGTATTTTCTTGCTGGGCAAGACTTCTAGAGCCTATATAAACACATCCAACCCTTGTAATTTGTATCATTAGGAGTAGTACCATTACATATCAATTACTTAGGTTTATTTGTTTTTTTTTTCATACTTTGTTTTTATCATGGTTTCATCAGATCCCATGATGACGAGAGGTTCGATTATGAACTAATCGTTGTCATGGGATTCTAACGGATTTATTTATGGAGATTTAGTATCTTAATGCTTTACAGATCTGTGTGTGATGTATATCTGATATCCTCGTATGGTTGTGCTTTATGAATTTAGATGCGTAGCTAACATCTAATTTGTTAATCTCTTGTGAAGTGAGAGTGGATCTTGAGATTTAGAACTTGCCATGCTAGCATAGGATAGGTTGATGTTTTAACATCATGATTTGTGGCGTAAATAGAGATATTATGCTGCCCTATGTGATCTTAATAGACAACTTGTTCTTCAACCGTTATGTTTTCAAAATCTTATAGAGATATAGGGTCTAAACATAATTGGTGTCTATTCATCTTCTATCTCTTTTGTGGATGTATGTTTAGTTTGGTATGCGTATACTGAGAGGTAGCGTGTACTTGTTTCGTGTTGTCTGATCAGATATCATAACCATTGCATATAGTGATTAAAGGCGTCAGATCTAAGCAAAGTATTTAATGAAGTTAGGATTCCATGTTTTCTCTTGCAGAAGTAATTTGATTCCAATTCTTGTTAGTTAGTTAATTCTTAGTTTGTTAATTTGTTTTTTAATTAATCTTAGTTAATCAAAACCAAATTTGTTAATTGTCTTAGCAGTGAATAATAATCATACATTGTTGCATAGGTACATCTACTGAATTAAAACCATAACCAGATCTCTGTGGGAACGAACTTGACTTCTATCTGTATTACTTGTGACCACGTACGCTTGCGTGATTTAGTGCAAACAAGTTTTTGGCGCCGCTGCCGGGGATCTTCGGTGTTTTATTTTTGGTTTATGTGCTTGTCAATAGTGGTCGTTAGAGTTCACTGACTCGGATTTGTTTTTCTTACCTATTTTGTTTAGTTCGGTGTGTTTCAGGTACTTGAGTGTTTGAAGATGGCAGGCCAGGAGTTGCCATGGTGGGCATATTCGAGTACATCCATGCCTCATCAATGTGAGCGGTGTTTGGGCGTTCATGATCCCTCACAATATTGTTACTACGAAGGAGTTGATCCATATGTCAGTTATGAGGAACAACCATATTTTCAATACCATCCTCAACAGTACCAGCAAGATGTGCCAGATCTGTCATATTTCTTTGGTGGTGAAGAGTGTCAACATCAGCAACCTACTCCTACTTTTCAAATAGATGAGGTTGATGCTATAGGGGAGCTTAGGAGTCTTGTGAAGAGTAACGAGGAGTCTTTAAAATCCGTGGAGACACTAGTTGCTCAAGCTGTGAGATCATTGGAACAAGAGACTCTGGAGGAGATTAGGATGCGTATAAAGAGTAACGAGGCGTCTATCAAATCTTTGGAAACAATAGCTGCTCAAGTTAGGAATGCCTTGGATTAAGAGAAGCAACAATTCATACCAGAGGCAATTCTAGAAAATAACTGTGACTTGGAGCAAGGTACTGCATGCATAATTGAGGAAGACAAATTCCAAGGTGAGGTGAGCATTCGCAAGCCATGTGAGGAATTTGATCATGTTAGGATGGTGGATGATTTGGAAAGGGCATTATTTGGGACAGATACTGATGAGCTACGCAAATTTCAAGAATTGGTATGTACGTTCCAAGAGGCTGATGATCATGGGACAGATGCAGGTCTTCTACTTGTCTCAGAGTTTAAAGATGGAGGTAGCGCATTAGAGCCAATGGAGGAAGTTCTCTTTGAGGAACCAAAGGCTTTAGGAACTTACATTTACCCTCCTCCATTATATTCAAGTGAAGCCCGTGAGTGTATGTTGTTCTACAAATTGACAGATTATGGGTCAAAAGATGAAGGCATTGGAATAGGACATAATTGTTATACGAATAGGCCAAGCGAGGAGAAGGGGCAGAAAGTGTGCCGCCGTGATGACGATGAAGTCTCGCGAAGAGATGATCAGGCCAATTATTATCATCCTTAATGGAGGCTTGGAAGTAACGTCAAGTTATTGACGTTAAAGAAGCGCTTCTTGGGAGGCAACCCAAGGTATGTTTTCTACTTTTCCTTGTATTTACTTCCATTCAATAAGGACATTGAATATTCTAAGTTTGGGGGTGGTTTGAGGGATAAGTAGTATATATATGTGATTATGAGTCATTGTGTTCATGTAGGATTTCATGTTTTGCATATTGTTAGTAGTAAATTATGCATTTATGTTCGTGATATCTACGTTTGTTTCATATAGGACATTTTGTTTTTATGTTCGTATATCATGTGAGTTCATAATAGTTTGCATTTGCACCCATGCTTGATAGGAATTTTGTGTTGTTGACGCTTTTGATTGAGAAGTGATATGCTTTGTTCTTGTGCACACACATACACTAGTAAGTTGAAGCTAGTAGACTTATTGAATGTTGTAAGTGATTAGAAGGACATGAATATGTGCAAGATGATTTAGTTTGCATGCTTTGAATACAAGTAGGTGCGTTAGAGAGATTTTTGCTTGGAATTGAGTATGTTTTTCCACCAAGTGAGCTTTTGAGCCATATTGCATAGTTGTTGCAATTTATTCGTTTGCTTGAGTGTCCACGGATTGTTTGCATTGCTAGCAGTTGTTTGAGGTCTTTCTTGAAACGCATGACGTTATTTGACGATTAAAATGATAAAGGCATTTAGAAATAACAGCATATTTTCCCATATTACCACACCATATTTACATGATCAATTAGTTAACCCGTTGAGCTTAATCCTATTTTTTTTTCGGTGACATACCACATTACTTGCCTAGACCTTTTTATTATATTGGCCTTACATTAATTTGAACCTACATTGTCAAAGGCTAGTAGAGTGCTTAAGGAAGTAATAAGGTGTGTAAGGGGGATTTATTGTTGGTCTTACTTTTGGGGGAAATATTGAAAATTGGGTTTGTTTATTTGATAGTCGGCATATGTAATAAATTCATGGGATCATTGTTATTGTGTATATTATTGTTTGTGATATATTTAGCTCTCGAAAAAAAAAGAAAAAAAAAGAAAAAAATTATATATTATGAGAGCATGTTTGTGTTTGTTGTGATCCTACTTTAGTCGACTAGTCGAGTGTTTGTTTTAGTAAAAATTATGTGGGGGGAAAATAGGGTGTTGTGTATGATTTATTATTGAACTTACTAGCTTTTGACACTTCACCTATTTTGGCTTATTTGACATACCTTGTCCCTAACCCCGTTACAACCCAAATAAAGACCTTTTGATTATCGTCATTGATGTATGTTGTGTTAAGAGTTAGATTGATACCAAATGTCAAGCATGCTTATGATTTTGTTGGAATTGAGTGATACACTTACCCTTGTTCTTGAGTGAATATTCTTTTGTGAGTGGATTGTGAGTGTTTGCTTGTTTTTGCATATGAGATCCCGAGTTTTGTCTCAAAGATGTATTCTTGTAGGCTTAGCATGTTTACTAACTTATTCTTACACTTGACATGGACTTGTGAGAACTTATGCATGTTCATTGAGTAGACTACGTGAATACTTGCACTTTCGACACCAAGACATTGCGTATTTACTTTGATTCTTAAGTTGATATGGCATGAGAGGATTTGAAGGTATGGTAGGATATTAGTACTAGATCATTTGCATTTTCATATTAGTTGCATTCATGCATTGCATTGCATTGGATTTTGTGGGTACATTCGCTATAGGCCCTCACGAGACCTTACTCGTCCACTAGGGCTGCCTAGGGGTTTAAAGGGCTTGTTGCATATGCCAAATGCAATCGTGATCACCTACGGAAGTGGTACTAATTAGTTAGTTAGTTGTAATTGTTTATGCTTGAGGACAAGCATCGGTTTAAGTTTGGGGGTGTGATAAGTGGATTTTATATCCATTTAGAGCGTTCCATATCGGCTTAAATTGATTGTCTTGGACTCAAGTTTGTGGTAGTTTTGATGTGTTTTGCTTAGTTGTGCAGATTTACAAGAATGTTGATTATGGTTGATGCTTCTATCGTTTTTGGAGAATAAATTAATTAAAATTTGGATTTCTGAGACGGTTGCGCAGTCTACACTGTTTTGGACATATCTGGAGTTCTAGAAGTCCGTTTTCAGCGATCTTACTGCCCACGCGAAGCCTGGGAGATTTTCTACAACTTGGGATAGGATTCCCACGAGCAAATTGCGCCGGGTAGGAGCAATCTGCGCGAAGAACAGACTGCTGGGCGCAAGTTGCCCCTGAAAAATTACAGTTTTTACTATTTTGGCCATATCTTGAGTTCTACAACTCCGTTTGGGGCCCGTAAGCAGTCCACGCGAAGATAACGGAATTCTCTATCATTCTAAAGTGGTCCAGATGTCCAATTACTACTGGAATGGTCCTGAAAAACTGAATAAAAGTCAACTACGAATTTTCCTTTAAAAACAGAATCAGTTTAGGAAACGTATTTTGCAGAAATTCTATTTTAACTCTATTTTGGGTATTTTCTTGCTGGGCAAGACTTCTAGAGCCTATATAAACACATCCAACCCTTGTAATTTGTATCATTAGGAGTAGTACCATTACATATCAATTACTTAGGTTTATTTGTTTTTTTTTTTCATACTTTGTTTTTATCATGGTTTTATCAGATCCCATGATGACGAGAGGTTCGATTATGAACTAATCGTTGTCATGGGATTCTAACGGATTTATTTATGGAGATTTAGTATCTTAATGCTTTACAGATCTGTGTGTGATGTATATCTGATATCCTCGTATGGTTGTGCTTTATGAATTTAGATGCGTAGCTAACATCTAATTTGTTAATCTCTTGTGAAGTGAGAGTGGATCTTGAGATTTAGAACTTGCCATGCTAGCATAGGATAGGTTGATGTTTTAACATCATGATTTGTGGCGTAAATAGAGATATTATGCTGCCCTATGTGATCTTAATAGACAACTTGTTCTTCAACCGTTATGTTTTCAAAATCTTATAGAGATATAGGGTCTAAACATAATTGGTGTCTATTCATCTTCTATCTCTTTTGTGGATGTATGTTTAGTTTGGTATGCGTATACTGAGAGGTAGCGTGTACTTGTTTCGTGTTGTCTGATCAGATATCATAACCATTGCATATAGTGATTAAAGGCGTCAAATCTAAGCAAAGTATTTAATGAAGTTAGGATTCCATGTTTTCTCTTGCAGAAGTAATTTGATTCCAATTCTTGTTAGTTAGTTAATTCTTAGTTTGTTAATTTGTTTTTTTAATTAATCTTAGTTAATCAAAACCAAATTTGTTAATTGTCTTAGCAGTGAATAATAATCATACATTGTTGCATAGGTACATCTACTGAATTAAAACCATAACCAGATCTCTGTGGGAACGAACTTGACTTCTATCTGTATTACTTGTGACCACGTACGCTTGCGTGATTTAGTGCAAACACCTCTCCCACGCTTAGGAGCCATAAGAATCAATACCCAACTCTCAAGAAACTCCACCAATAAATCGCCAAGCAATATCACACCAAAAATAGCCCAAATATCAAGAATAATACAAAAGCCCCAATTTACAAGAACACAAATTCGTAATAAAAATAAAATTTGAGAGAAGAAATAAACCCACTACGAATTGGAGAGGTGAACTTGCAATTAATTCCTCTTTAGAATTGAATTTTTTGAAGATTTAAATAATTAGAAGAGGAATTGGATTTGTATGTCTAGGTGTGTATATATAAGATGATGGATAGGATGAATAAAAAAAATTTAGAGTGTAGGATAGATTTGGAGAGGTTAGGATTTGATGTGGGATAGATATAGGAATTTAGAATTGAAGAAATGTGAGTTAGGATTGAAATTCGGGTTGAATTTGGAGGCAAAAACACTAATTTTCGGGAAAAAACCATTCTGGAACAGGTGTAAAGCGGCTACAGACTGCGTTTCAGGGGTACCGGCCATGCGGAACAAGGTAGACACGCATGAGCCAGTTGCGTGTTAGGGGGAAATGACTACGGGAGCCTCTGTAACGCAGGCGCAGGTTGCGTTACTGGGGCGCAGTTTGCGTTACTGTTCCGTTTTTTTTTTCACAACACTCATTTTCTCTTTTTTTTTTTTCATACAACACTCAATTTTTTTTTAACACTCTTTTTTTTTCCTACACTAATGACATGGGTTGCCTCCCACAAAGCGCTTTTTTTTAAGGTCTTTAGCTCGACCTCTTATCAATAACTAGATCATCAATAAGGTGAAAAAGCAAACAAATGTACATATCTCCTAATTCGAATTAATCTAATGATATGAGCACCAATTAGATAACCAAGAAGATATATAAATTGACATGTGAGACTCATATGATGCTCAAGAATTTCCGGCATGTGAAAGTATTTAGAAAAATCATCTCCAACATGGCTATAGTTACTTTTCACAAATTCCTCCCAAATTGGGTCAACAAAAGGCACACACATATTTTCAATTTTAACATCATTCAAGTCAAGTTTATCCAAATTCGGTTCTATCTCATCTACCACAATTGGAATCACAATATCCTTATTCAAATTTATATCTACCACAACCATACTATCACCCTCATCAAATAGCGTGCAAAAAGAGTCATCTAAGAAATCAATCTCATTACTATCAAACGAGTTTTCACACGAGTTAATTTCTTGAGAAGCATATGGGTCAATAAGAGCAAGACTATCAAAATAACCATCTTCATCATCAAAATCATCAAAAATTAACTTACTGTTACTAACCTCGTTTTGCGACTCTTTGAACTCCTTACCACTCCACAAAGTTGCATCATCAAATTGACTCATTGGTATTTTCTCCGTTTGAGAGCGCCTCTCAACGAATTCAGTTACCTCTTGAGCTAGTTGAGCAATTGAGTTTTCAATCAACTTGTTGTGAGCTTTCATCTCCTTGATACTCGTCTCAACTTCTACATTCTTGCTCAGCTGTGCAGCAATAAATCCTTCCACAAGATTTTCCAAGTTAGATTTTGGTGGTGGCTGAGAGTAGTTGATTTGAGGTGGTTGTGCTTGGCATGGACTAACTGATATCTTTTCAAATTGAGCATTAAATTGTTGGTTTGGAGCACATAAAGAGAGATAAGTTTCCAAGGCAGTTTCCAAGCTAGACTTTTCTGGTTGAGGTGGATTGTTTTGGTAGGAAAAATTAGAATAATTTTCCCAACTAGAATTGTAAGTTTCGGAATAAGGATTATATTGTTGTGGCTGGTGAGGGTGGTCATGGGTATTGTAATAAAAATTACCATCCCAAAATTGTGTTTGATTTGGGTAGTAAGGGATATTAAATTGGCAATTATTTTGAGTATGTCCCTGTATACCGCAAACATCACAAGTGGCAAACAAAGAAGAATTTCTTGACTCAATATCATCGATCTTTTGAGAAAATGCCCGCATAGTCTCAACCAATGCCTCCATGCTTTCTTCTTGCTCCTCTCTTTACTCGCTTAATTTCTTGTTATAGGAATCTGAAAATCAATTTTACAAGAAACAAGAAAAACCACAAGCAAAGATCAAACAGAACAAGAATAATAGCCGAAGCAACACAACTAAACAACTTGGCCAAACTAACTCAAAAATTAACTAATCTAACACTACTTTGTCCCCGGCAGCGGCGCCAAAAATTTGACAAGGCTGTCGCTTGCCTATCAAATAATAATTTCTAACAAATCCTTCTAACTATGTAGTATGTTAAGTCAGAGTCGATCCCACAGAGACAAACGTATCAATCACTAGTTGTTTCTGATTTAATTCGGCTAAGCAAGTAACACAATAAATATTGAGAGATTATTAAACTAATTTTATACTAAAGAGAATTGTGTTTGTATTTATCAATTAACTAAAAGCATCCAGAATTAAGTGTCCCCACTAGCATGAATTGATGCAATCGTGAATTTCCTCCCCAATTAATCAAATATATTACTCAAAAGGAAAGATGCGCCCTATAAATACCAATAACCTCTCTCGAGTATTAATGGCTTCTCTAAAAATACAATCAATCCTATTCTCATGGTATCATGTAATTTAGAGACATTAATCACAGCACCCTAATTTCCTAACAATCCATTCTACCTATTCTCATGGAGAATTTCATGTCCTTATTGGATAAATCACAACCATCTAAATACAACTCTCGTTGATAATTAGATATTGGTTCAAACAATACACATAATCACGTCTGATTTGTAATTGCTAATTAAAACAACTCAATAAGCAAGAGCAATTAAACAATCAAATTGGGGGAATTGGGAAATTCACACATCAATCATAACTAGGGTTCTACTTAACCCTAGATTAATTATCTACTCATACATAATTAAACTAATAAAGCAAGAGATATAATATGAACACATAATATTATAAAGAATAAAGAAAAACCTTCAATCTCCAAAAAAAAGTGAATAGCTATCTCCAATCTCTCTATACTAGAATATACAAGTTATGTACAATAATTTTTCGATCCCCAAAAACTATATCTAGATGTGTTTATATAGGCTCTAAAAGTCTTGCCCAGCAAGAAAATACCAAAACAGAATTATAATAGAATTTCTGCAAAATACGTTTCCTAAACTGAATCTGTTTTTCTAAGGAAAATTCGTATATGCTTTTCTTCAGTATTTCCGAACCTTTCCAGTTGTGATTGGACGTCTGGGCCACTTTATAATGATATAGAATCTCGTTATCTTCGCGTGGACTGCTTATGGGCCTCAAACGGACTTCTAGAACTCAAGATATGGCCAGAACAGTGTAGACTGCGCAACCCTTCTCAGAAATCCGAATTTTAATCAATTAATTCTCCAAAAATAATAGAAGCATCCACCTTAATCAACATTCTCGTAACTCTGCACAACTAAGCAAAACACATCAAAACTACAACAAACTTGAGTCCAAAACAATCAATTTAAGCCGATATGAAGCGCTCTAAGTAGATATAAATCCACTTATCAGATATTTTGATTCCTTTGTGAGGTGTTGACGCCTAGTGCAACTGGTCTGATTCACAGACGACTAACATCCACTCGTGGTCTTCGTATAATGTCTTTAAGAACACTGCTAAGATTTGTGCAACCATAAAAACTTTATCACTGGAATCTTTTGGCCCTTCAACTGAATCATCTGTACATCTTATTTTGTCACTGAGGCTTGATCATGTTAATGAACTTCTTTCAGCGACTTGATCCTTGTTGATGCCTGTTCTTCAACTTTCACGATCCCTATATAGAGTTAATATTATTTATCTTTTATCCTAGTTGAGTTATATATTTCCTCTATTACATATTACATTACATTATGCTTTACAATCTCCCCCTATTTGATTGTTAGGGTTTGACAAGCAAATTCCTAGAGGATAACTCAACTGATACAAAAAACAAAAATGAACTACAAAGATAAATAATATTAGAGTACATTCTGGATCATATATACATTTTCCAGATTTCCAAGTACAAGACAATTGTTCCTCTAGACTGAACATATCTTCAAGTTTGCCTTTGCTTTCACATAGCACGAATATTCCAATTAGCTTTTCCTTTCCCAAAATAAAGTTAATTATGTGTCAACAACCTTTTCCTTGCCCATATTACGCCTAGTAGCTTCTTGATCATCCACCTTCTCCCCCTCAGTTGGGTTATCCTCCAGAGTAGTAGGATGTGGAGTTGGTAAATTAGACGAAGCTGTCTTCCCCAAGGAATGAATTGCATGACTAAACTGGGATGCCATGGAGCTTAATTGAACCTGGAATGCATCATGTTGAATAAGTTGCAAATTTTTAATTTCTGCAATGGACTTACAGATATTTTGCAACTCTTTCTCCATTGTTTGGACCCGTGTAAGGAGTCTGCTGTATTCCTTTTTGGTTACAAGTGCATGTGGTTGAGTAGGTTGCTCACTCGTACGTTCTGCAGGTGTTTCACTCAACACTCTATATTCACTCGGTTTAGTGGTTTGGGTGACACTTACATGTTCTGTTCGTGTTTCCCTCAACTCTCCTCTAGAGCTTCCATCGATATGTGTACCTGCAAATGAAATCATCCTAGCCCCTTTTTCAGAGATCATGGATGGTGCAATGAAAGTTCGTGAGCTTCCGTCCTCGCGTGAAGCGAGTTGCCGACCACTGGTAAAAAGTGGTAAATCTCGAAAGAGATCCAGAGATTTTCCCTCTGGGAGGTTAAACTTGAGTCGATTAAATGGCACAAAACCCAAGTTTCCCTCGTACATCTGTGAAGATACTTGGTTCATAAAAGAACCACCCACCAATGGATCTTTCTGTAAAATGGAAGATTCACCAGCAGTTATTGAGGTAGGTAACTCCACCTCGGATGCCTGTGAAGGCATTTGATCTTTAGAAAGATCATCAACCACTCGTATGTTCCATGAAATGGAACTCAAGATAGTTGCTCCCGTCAATTCAACCTCATTTACATTTGCACTCATTGGATTAGAAAGAATTGTTTCACTAACAGTTGCCGTTACCTCAGGTTCATTGGGTTTACTTCGTTTAGAATGAGGTAGAGCGGATGATGTAACTAACTCCTTATGTGGTGCTGCTGAGGCACTATCTCCCTCAATAATGTGGATGACTGGTCGTTTAAGTGACAATTGAGGTGTAGGAGTTTGTTGTGTTTGTGTTTGCATTTTTAGAATGGGCTCTTCGACCTGTGTTAGAGTCGGTGGGATTTCCTACTCTTGGTTGGGTAAGATGGCCATTGGGGGCTGTAGAAACTGTATTTCCTGTGACACAATAGGGAATACAGAGGTTGAAATAGCAGGGATTGAAATATTACCTTGTCGTATACATGCTCTCACTGGTCGTGGTAACAACGGAAGTGGAACAGTCTTTAGATATTCAGTTAGGACTGTAGGCACATCCGTATATTTCTTTTTGCTTATGTAATTAATTACATTCGTCTTCATGGAAGAACATTCCACCTTTTGACCATTTTCCAAGCGTACCCTGTCTTCATCATTCAAAAAAATCATTTAATATTAACTGTAGAAACCTTGGATATAGACATTTGACATTTTGAGTCCGAACATCTCTTGTTCCCAAGCGTTTCATTTTTAAAATGATTTGACCAAACACTATTTTCCCAAAATTAATCCTCAAATTATTGGCGACCGCATACCCTATTATTTGAATAAATTCAGGTATTCGATCTTGATTTGTTCTATCTGAGGAAAAAACATGGTTAAGAGTGTGAAAGAAGAAATTCCAATACTGGGTTAGAAATGTTCTAGATAGATTACCAGTATTGAAATTGCCATCTTGGTACCTTATAAAGCGAAAGAACATTTCAATCTGTTCGGGTGTAGGATCAGAAACGAGATTTTCCATAGGAAAATAAAGAATTCGATTAACATCTCGTTCAGTGACCCTAATCGACCTACCAAATAGTCGATATGTGAATGCACACCCGTCCTGTCCAGAAGTGTTAACCGCACTACAATATAGTTCACGCAATGCATCATGGTTAAGCTGCACCTGTGTAACTAAAGCATAGCGAATTAATGAATGTTCATTCATAAATTGTGTCCAAGCCCGAAATTGCTCATCCTGAATGGTTTCGATTTGCTGAATGGAAACAGGATTAACTTTAGCAATTAAAAAGCTTCCCTGCAATGCCATTTTCAAAAACTTTGAGGAAATTCAAAAACAAGGGTTAGTGCGTATAACAAGAATATGAAATCCGCTCTAAAAACCACCAGCTAGATTGTGAGATCTTTCCGGTCAAAGCTTGAAATATTCAGCAATTGTGTGTATATGCTCTGTATATCTGAAAATTGATGATGTTAAACACAAACAAAAACTCATCATTTATAAGGTTTCAAGGATTAGTAGGTTAGGTGAAATAGTGACAGGTTATGTTTGAAAAATAACACCGCTCAATAATTTCTCACCTAACTACCTAATTAGCCGGAAAAAAACATCTTATCACCGAAACCTGTCGGCCGAAAAAACATCTTATCGCCGAAACCTATCAGCCTATACGCATACACATATTTAATACTTCTAATTATTATGGATTTAAAAATAGTCGCACAGTAAATCAAGAATTAATCCACAATAATCAGATAACCTCACAATTAAATAGACATAAAATTAACAAAATATCATTAATTGATATATGTCAATAAAATATTTATTTAATTATGCTACAATTAACACAGTTATTTACTAAATAATTACCATAAAATATAGCATTTATAAGCATGGCAATTAATATAGAGATAACTGTAAGATGAGGACTGGATGCAAAGTAAATTCACAAGTCCTAAAATATGGACATTTAAAATACCTGTGAATTTATAATAAATTGCAGTTATTAATTATCCAAAATTAATTAGACAGATTTAACATCCCAAGTTCACCAACTAACCTGGAGAAAGTGGATTCATCCATTGGTTTAGTAAAGATGTCTGCAATTTGTTGATATGTGGGAACAAAATATAATACCACAGTTCCATTCATGACATGCTCTCGTAAGAAATGATACCTGATATCAATGTGCTTAGTCCTGGTGTGTTGAACTGGATTGTTGGCAATGGCAATGGCACTCGTGTTGTCGCATAGAATTGGAATTTTGTCCAACATGAGTCCATAGTCCTGAAGTTGATTCCTCATCCACAGGATCTGAGCACAACAACTACCTGCCGCAATGTATTCTGCTTCGGCTGTTGAGGTAGATACTGAGTGTTGCTTCTTGCTGTACCAAGATACCAACCTTCTTCCTAGAAACTGACAGCTTCCAGAAGTACTTTTCCGATCAATCTTACAACCTGCGAAGTCAGAATCTGTATAGCCAATTAGGTCAAAACCTGTTCCTTTAGGGTACCAAATCCCAAGATTGGGGGTTCCCTTAAGGTATCTGAAAATACGTTTAACAGCTATAAGATGTGACTCTTTAGGGTTAGCCTGGAATCTAGCACATAGACAAGTTGCGAACATAATATCTGGTCTACTAGCAGTTAAGTACAAGAGAGAGCCGATCATACCTCGATACTTCGTGATGTCAACTGACTTACCAGATTTGTCTTCATCAAGCTTGACAGCAGTTGGCATCGGGGTCTTGGCAGTAGCTGCTTCTTCCATCCCATACTTCTTCAGAAGATCCTTTATGTATTTTGATTGACAGATGAAAATACCATCAGGCTTCTGAACAACTTGAAGTCCAAGGAAGAAGGACAACTCACCCATCATGCTCATCTCGTACCTACTCTGCATTAGATTAGCAAATCTCTTGCATAACAAATCATTAGTAGAACCAAATATTATATCATCCACATATACTTGAACAAGAATTATATCATTTTTATGCTTTTTATGAAAGAGAGTTTTGTCGATGATACCTCTTGTAAAACCATTTTCAAGTAAGAACTTGGAGAGAGTATCATACCATGTTCGAGGGGCTTGCTTGAGACCGTAGAGAGCTTTGAAGAGAAAGTACACAAAACCTTCAAATTCCTTGTCTTCGAACCCAGGGGTTGTTCAACATAGACTTCTTCCTCTAGATCTCCGTTCAAAAATGCACTCTTCACATCCATCTGAAAAACCTTAAAGTTAGAGTGTGCAGCAAATGTTAAGAACATCCTGATTGCTTCAAGCCTTGCAACTGGAGCATAGGTTTCATCATAATCAATTCCCTCTTCTTGAGAGTAACCCTTTGCTACCAATCGAGCCTTGTTCCTCGTAACAATACCATTTTCATCTAGTTTATTTCTAAACACCCATCTAGTGCCAATTACAGATTTACCTTTTGGTCTTGGCACCAGCTTCCATACTTTCTGCCTTTCGAACTGATTGAGTTCTTCCTGCATTGCAGTTACCCAATCTGGATCATCAAGAGCTTCATCAACCTTTTTAGGTTCAATTTGAGATAAAAATCCTGCGAAATTGCATTCATTCTGTGTTGCTCTTCTAGTCTGTACACCCGTGTCCGGTTCACCAATGATCTGTTCAAAGGGATGCGCTCTACTCCATACCCTTTGTCTCGGTAGATTTGATCTTGATGATTCCCCAAGTTCATAATTGTGTTGAGTGTGATGACTAGTAGATTCAAAATCATTGTTTGCTCCCCCTGAGCTGTTGCTTTCAAAGTTTGATGAATCAGAGTTTAATGAATCAGCAGATGCATTCTTTGATGTTTCTTCACTTGATTGGGGTTCATTTTCATCGTTCACTTGCTCCCCCTCAACATGTGCTGCTGTCTGATCTACTGGTATAGATTGAACAATAGAGTCTGAAAGAGTATCAGAATTTTGTAGATCAACATTTATTTCTTCATTCTCAAATCTCAACTGGTCATGTTCATCAAAGTCTTCAAGTCCTGTTATCTTCTTATCATCAAAAGACACATGGATAGATTCCATGACCACTTTTGTTCTCAGATTGTAGACTCTAAATGCTTTTGTGGATAGTGGGTATCCAACAAAGATTCCTTCATCAGCTTTTAAATCAAATTTGGAAAGCTGTTCTGGATGAGTCTTAAGAACAAAACATTTACATCCAAACATGTGAAAGTACTTCAGGTTCGGCTTCTTATTTTTCACCATCTCATATGGTGTTTTACCATGCTTGTTTATGAGTGTAGCATTCTGTGTGAAACAAGCAGCTTGCACAGCTTCAGCCCAGAAGTAAGTTGGCAGCTTTGCTTCATCAAGCATGGTCCTTGCAGCTTCTATGAGAGTCCTGTTCTTTCTCTCTACTACTCCATTTTGTTGTGGAGTTCCAGGTGCAGAGAATTCTTGCTTTATTCCATTTCCTTTACAAAACTCTTCCATGACTGCATTCTTGAACTCAGTGCCATTATCACTCCTTATGATTTTCACTGTATGCTTAGATCCTTTGTCCAGTTGTCTGACATGCTCTGTTAAGATTGATGCAGTTTCTTCTTTCTTGTGCATGAAATATACCCATGTATATCTGGTGTATTCATCAACAATAACCAAAGCATATTTTTTCTTTCCAATAGACATTATATTTACTGGACCAAATAAATCAACATGCAATAAGTGATATGGCTCAAGAATTGAGGATTCAATCTTACTTTTGAATGAAGTTTTCCTTTGTTTTGCCTTTTGACATGAGTCACATAGGCCATCTGGAGTAAAAACTGATTTGGGCAATCCTCTCACAAGATCTTTCTTCACTAGCTCATTAATGCTGTTGAAATTCAGATGAGAAAGTCTCTTGTGCCAATCCCAGATTTCTTCAATTGATGCTCTACTCAGTAGACAGATTGCAGAGCCATCAGAGTTTGTTGAAAGCTTGGCTTCATAAATGTTACCATGCCTGTATCCCTTCAGAACAACTTTTCCTGTAGATTTGCTTACAACTTCACCGTGTTCTTCAAAGAAATCCACATGATAACCTCTGTCACAGATTTGACTCACACTTAGCAGATTATGTTTGAGTTCTGAGACTAGAGCTACAGATTCAATGATGACATTCCCAAGTTTGATATTGCCATATCCCAGAGTCCTTCCTATGTTGCCATCTCCATAAGAAACACTTGGGCCAACTTTCACCACAAATTTTGATAGCAGGGCTTTATTTCCAGTCATGTGTCCTGAGCATCCACTAGTACAAAACTGGCCTATTACGTCGCCTTTTTTGGTCTTTTACGTCGCCCTTTTGGCGACGTATACAGAGGCGTCGTATAAAGTCACCATCTTTTACGTCGGTTAAAAAGGCGACGTATAAAGCTTCATATACGTCGGTTAAAAAGGCGACGTATAAGACCAAAAAGGGCGACGTATAATGTCATAAAAAGGGCGACGTATAAAATCAAAAAGCGCGACGTATAATGTCATAAAAAGAGCGACGTATAAAATCAAAAAGGGCGACGTATAATGTCAAAAAAAAGGTGATGAATAATACCAAAAAGGGCGACGTATAAGATCAAAAAAGGCGACGTATATGTCTATTGAAAAATGACAATTTTCCCCTGTTTATATTTATATATACATCAAAATTCCTATTATTACAAACCAAGAAAAATAATAAAACTTGCAACCCAAATTTCTCAACAAAGTTACTAATTAAATTAAAATGATAATTACATACTTGAAAATACATCTCCATGTTTAATTATATAAATTTCTCCAATTTAGAATTAGCACTGGACTTGCTTTAAATAGCCTACTCTATTTGAGACACTGTACTCAGCCACCCCATTCCACCAACACTATCGGACAAACAAATTCTTGATACTCCACGATTCAAATTATCTGGTGCATCAGATTCCAGCTCTAAACCTCCTCCACTTCCGAAAATATCATATTCTTCCAAATCTTCCAACTCACTGGGAAAGCCAGAGCGATCATAACTATCAATTATACCAGCTAAAAGCTCATCCTCGTCATCAGGAAGCAAGTTGTCTATGGCATAATCTTCAACATTTCCAAGCAATTCTGCATCCCCATCTGTGCTGACTTTGTTCAAGGTTGAAGACAAATCATCAACAGATTGAAAATCACCATCTGCACAATTTATTTTCACTGCATGTGCATCGAGAAAAAAAAAATTAAAACTACTAGATATATGTCACAGCTATAGTACAGAGTTGCAATATAACAAACTTATCCTTACAAAATTTCTTTAAACAACAGGCAAAATTTCATTGGCATATTAGTGCAAGTAAGCAAAGTCCTCTCAGCCTCAAGATATAATCAGAACATTTTCATTGTTCATACATCAATCATAAAACAATATCTATATCTAACATTCTGATCCACCATTCATAACGAAACTAAAACACAAACACAACAAATAAAAAAACAAAAAGAAGCCATTTAACTAAGTTAACAACCTAATTAAATACACAATTGTCTACTTATATCCAACAGATCTGTGCTCTAAATTTTATAATGAACATATATATATCTATATTGTCTACTTATTCTGATCATCGTTTTTTTGATGGAAGCAAAATTATCAAATGAAATCATTTAACAGGAGAGCATCATGTTGTATCCGGAGGAAAAAGAAAAAAAATCAGGTCGGAAACTCAGAAACTGAACTAGACAAAATTAATGGACTTGCTAAGAAAATCAACAGGCCCAAAAGAAACATAAATGTATAAACAAATTAACTACAGAACTAGGAGTCTAGGAAGAAAGTAACTACATGCAATAATTACAAAATTGATTAATTACTAATGATTACACTACTTAATGACAGAATTAAATAATGATATCAACAATGATTACATTAAACAAGAACTAAACAGATTATGGTAAATGTTTAAATTGCATACGAACTTAAACTAGCAAATGGGCCTAATAATGAACGTGGGCCAGAAAATGGAAATGAACTAAATCTAGGCTAGGATTGAAAATGGGCTAGAGATTGTATATTTGGGTACAAAATAAATACACAGAAAAATTGAAATTAACTTAACTTGGTCACACTCATGTCTTCTTTGTTTCTACATGAATTAAGTTAGGTATTCTAGAGATATTAAACAAGCTTGCTACTATAAATCTCAAGTCTCTGAATCGGCATTCAATATTTTCTATTATCAGTAAAGAACTGCTAGTATAACATGTTTTTAAAACATTCCTCGAACACTCGGAAAAGCAATTATGAGCAAAATTGTACAAGCAAGTAAGCAGAGCCCTCCTCATTACACCTCAAAACTTACGAAAGTAACACACAAACTGAAAAACAACTGAAAGCTAACTTCTGCTTCTAATCACAGACTCACATACACATCACAAGTCACAACTGACACATATAAATGTGTTATGTATACATAACTCTATATCTAACCATAAGAATTTCAGATTATACACAAAAAACTATAAAAGATCTGCAAGCAGTAAAGCAGAGTCTTCTTCAGCTTAAAAAAACGATAACATGGAATGTAAAATAAAAACCGGAAACTAACACATATAAACATAAATATATATATTAATACTAACCAAATAATGAAATTTATATCTCGCATTCGAACCAAGTGTTGATAATTAATATATAAACAAGCTGCAGAGACATGATATCTTCTAAAAACAATTGGCTGAAACACTTACAAGTGCTTAATTAGAGTGATTAACAACCTGAGATTGGTTCTTCGAGTCATCGGAAACATCGGTGTTGCAGCTACTACTCAGAACTCTACTGCAAATAACAAAGAGTTTGAAAAAAGCGTTAGATGAAATCCAGAAAATTAGAGACTTACAGTTTATAGTTCAGGAGCCTAGGTTTCATTAATTTCAATTTCCGTCATCAATTAAACTAAGAACCCTAAATTATAAATCCAAAACATGAGCCAATAAATCTATATACATACATATACATATATATATATATATATATATATATATATATATATATATATATATATATATATATAGAGAGAGAGAGAGAGAGAGAGAAACCTAATTCCGGAAATCTGAATCAAAGTCAGATCGATTCGAACTTTGAAGATGGAGATTGAAGATTGAAGGCCTTGCAACTCAGATTGAATTGAACTTCGAAGATGGAAATCAAAGACTGCTCCACACTCAATAAATTAGGAATTACAACATGTAAATAAGGATTGAATATGTGATTGAAGCTTGAAAATTAGGGATTGATGATATAGATGAATTAGGGATCCAAGAGGCCAAACTGAGTTACTGAGAGCAAACTTTGAGAGGAGCTTTTTAGAAGAGGGATTTGATTTGGGTTCGATATAATATATAGATACATCATAAAAAATTACATCTTATACATCGTCTTAAACAAAACCGACCTAAAAGATACATCTTATACGTTGCCTTATGCAAAGCCGACGTAAAAAGTATATTATATACGTCGCTTTATATAAAGCCGACGTAAAAAGTACATATCTTATACGTCGCCTGTAAAAAAGGCGACGTAAAAAGTATATCTTATACGTCGCCCTTTTAAAAATGCGACGTATAAAGTAGTATATACATCGCCTTTCTTTATGTGCGACGTAAAAAGTCATCTTAAAAGGGTTATATACGTCGCCCTTTTAAAAATGCGACGTATAAAGTAGTATATACGTCGCCTTCCTTTATGTGCGACGTAATAGGTCAGTTTTGTACTAGTGATCCACTGTCCAGAACAAGGATATTTTTCCTGTTACCCTGCAATCACAAAAGCCACTAATGATTAGTTTTAAGGACCCAGACTTGCTTGGATCCTTTGGCCTTATTAAGTTTGTTAGCTTTTGCAGCAGAAGTCTTATCAGAGTTTGTGCTAACATTCTTTTTATCAGAATTTATACATGTAGAATCAATCTTGAATTTATTCAAAGAGGGTTTAAGTTCATAATAATCATAATACAACTTATGATACTCTTTGCATGTATAAATAGAATGCCAAATACTGCCACAGTGAAAACAAGGATTCTGTGGCTTAAACCTAACTGAACCACTCTTAACTCCTGACTTAGAAGGTATAGAGTTTATATTTTTATTCTTCCTGCAAAAAGTAGCAAGATGGTTAGGATTTCCACAGTTGTAACATTTCTTCCTAGGAGCATTGGGAATGGACATATAGTTGTTGCTTTTATTGATGCCTACCTTTCCATTTCTGTTTTTCCTAGGTTCTTTTACCTTGTTCACTCTTTTTAACTCCTTCAGCTTGTGTGTAAGCTGTTTCTGAAACATTAAACTAATATTTACTGATTTGACTTCATCCTGTTTTGGTTTGTCAGATTTTGGTACAAACCTCATATGATTAAGTTTGGGTTTTGCAGCCTTTTCAGTAAATACAGGTTTAGAGGTCTCAGCTTCTAGGTTGGCAGTTTTCTTTTTATCAGTGTAACCTAGACCTTCTTTCCAACAATCATTCTCTATGATAATCTGAGTAGTTTTCCCAGAGTTAGTCCAAGTTTTAATAATGTTTCTTTCTTTAGCAAGTTCAGATTCAAGATAAGCATGCTTTTTCAATAATTCAGTTTTAACAAAAATAGCATCATCTCTCTCTTTCTGAATTTGTAACATCTGGACTAATTCTAATTCTAGATAGTCATTTCTCTTTCTAAGGTCTAGACTTTCAGATTTTATTCTTTCATTTTCTAAAGTCTGATCTCTGTAGCTAACATGCAAGTTTTTAAGAAAGAGTCTTAACTCAGATATATCAGTAGTATCAAAAGCTAGAGTAGAGTGAGGTACCTTGGTCTCAGTAGCTTCAGAGATACTATCAACATTTGCCATCAAGGCATAGTTCACCTCATCTTCAGAGTCTGAAGTGTCAGCCCAGTCCTTCTTCTTTGTGATGTAAGCTTGACCTTTATTAACTTTGGCTTTCTTGCACTCAGGTGCAAAATGTCCTTTCTCACCACAATTATAACATGTGATCTTGGACTTGTCCACTTTCCCAGACCTGCTTTCCTTTCCCTCAGCTTTTCTGAAATTATTCTTTTCAAAATTTGAATCTCTTCGCGTGAACTTCTTTATTTTTCTGAAGTTCTTGTAAGCCATCTTCTTGAAGCTTCTTACCATCAGGGCTGCAAGTTGTTTCATTTCAGCATCACTGCCATCATCATCATAGTCTGTGAGATTGTCAGAGTTTGAGTCATCATCAGAGTTTGATGACTCAGTATCAGACTTTGTAAAAAGAACCTTTCTATTGGATTGACTCTTTTTCACAGCGACTTCTTTAGAAGCTTTCTCTTCAGCTTTAAGAGCAACTGACTTAGACTTGCCTCCATGCCTCTTGCTTCTTTGTTCCATCTCAAGCTCATGAGTTTTGAGCATTCCATAGATTTCATCAAGAGACATGTCTTGCAGATCATAATTGTCTCTGATGGTAGTGGCCTTTAAATCCCACTTCTCAGGAAGAGCCAACAAGAATTTCAGATTGGAGTCTTCAAGATCATACTCTTTATCTACCAGTGACAGATCATTCAGCAATTTCAGGAATCTATCATATATATCAGTTAATGACTCATCAGTATTTGAGTCAAAGTGCTCGTACTCCTGTGTGAGTATTGTTCTCCTGTTCTTTTTGATGGCTTTGGTTCCTGGACATCTAACTTCCAAAGCGTCCCAAATCTCCTTAGCAGTTTTGCATCCAATGACCCTGTTAGACATAACATTGTCAAGGGCGTTATATAATAAATGCCTTACCTTGGCATCTTTGCTAATAGAGGAGATATCTTCAGGGGTGTAGTCTTTCTTCTCCTTTGGAATCGTTTTCTGTTCCTCTCCAGCAACTGCAACAGACAATTAGGTAGGCTTATGTGGACCATCATGGATTCTATCTAAGTACTCTGGATCAGTAGCCTCCAGAAACATTTCCATCTTCACCTTCCATATGGGATATTCTGATGCCCTGAGTATTGGAACTCTGATTGATTCATATTTGCTTGTTGTTGGAGTTTGTGTTTTCTCTGTCATGATTGTATAGCTTTTTGGATCTTAACTGTTGTATAATAACAGAGTGGCTCTGATACCAATTGTTAGGTCCGGAATAACGTAGAAGGGGGGTTGAATACGTTATTTAAAAATATTTCGATTTTTGATGTGGATATGAAATAAAAAAAAAATACTAAATCGAAATAACACAACTGTGTGGGAAATATCTTTAAATAGATAAAACCCGGAGGTTTGCTACACAATCTAATCCTATATATGGATCAGCTACAAAATCAAACACTCCTAAGGATAGTTTAGGCACGAGGACCTTCTACCCGAAACTTTCTGAAAACGGGCTAAGCCGGCATTCCTACTAGATGGACTGTCTAGCAGCTTACACAGAGATGATATAAGAGAGAGAATAGAAAGTTGTGTGTTGAGGTGTGTTTTGAAATGAAATACAACAGGTCTATTTATAGACTTTAGAAAGTTACTATGCAGCTAAATTAACGTAACTGCTGACGTTTTTATCAGCCTTTTTTTCCTCCGCCGCCTGCTGCCTCTTTTTTTCTTTTCAAACAATTCTGCTGAATTGTTGTTTCTCAACATTCTTGATTTGAACATGGTCCCACATGTTTTTTACCTTTTGCTTTTACTTTGTCAAATGAATAGTATTTTTGGTTACTATTCACATGAATAGTAATTTCAGTTACTATTCACATGAATAGTAATTTCGGATACTATTCACATGAATAGTAATTTCGGATACTATTCATTTTCCTCTTAATTTGACATCCTTAAATATTCAGCTTCCAACTAACTAGAGGATATCAACACTGCTCTAAACTCAATCATATCTCTTAACAGTTTTTCTGAGTTAGATACTTTGATTCCTTTGTGAGGTGTTGACGCCTAGTGCAACTGGTTTGGTTCACAGACGACTAACATTCACTCGTGGTCTTCGTATCATGTCTTTAAGAACACTGCTAAGATTTGTGCAACCATAAAAACTTTATCACTGGAATCTTTTGGCCCTTCAACTGAATCATCTGTACATCTTATTTTGTCACTGAGGCTTGATCATGTTAATGAACTTCTTTCAGCGACTTGATCCTTGTTGATGCCTGTTCTTCAACTTTCACGATCCCTGTATAGAGTTAATATTATTTATCTTTTATCCTAGTTGAGTTATATATTTCCTCTATTACATATTACATTACATTGTGCTTTACAATATACTATAATATTATATACATATATACATACATACTATATACCATACATACATACATAATACATACATACATTTATGTTGTATAATCTATTAATATTTCATTATTTGTAATATATTAATTACTGTATAATCAATATGCATATTTATACATTCATACACATGTACAAACATAAATACATACATATATAAATTTCTGTGGATATGTTATAATGTACTATAATATTCACTAACATATACCATATCTTATTAATCATTTTAGATCTACTGTAATTATTTACGAATTAAATATTATAAAAAATATCCGAATACAAAAAAAAACCTTCATGCGTATATAAGTATAATACAAACTTGTATTAACATTAACTATCGTAAAACTCATCAATCACATTTTTATCGCACAAAACAATATAACAAATATATATATATATATATATACATACATACATATATATATATATATATATATATATATATATATATAATAGAGCAAATGGGAGGGTTTATAAGCAAATTTATTCATATAAAAAGTCATATTTATCCCTATTAATTATATCTATGTTATATTTCCGGGGGCTATTTAGGTATTTCAACACTAACATATTTATTACATAGTAATAAATGATATGAACTAATATGCATTTATTATTATGTAATTAATACTTGTATGTATCTCTGTATCCATCCATGTTAACTCTATATATTTATATTTCGAAGTACGGTTTTGATCTTAACATTGACCAATTTATTACGTATCGCTCAAGTTTGCTTTAACAAAACAAAACATAGCATAAAATATAAAACAAATTTAATTTAACCAGAGTTATAATTTGCATGTCACGATCGGGTATTGCATAAATTCTATTTACTCATAACAATTGCTGCGAAGATATGAATAATCGAAGATATCAACAATCCAATCTTACGTAATTACGAATAATTCATAAATATTTGTAATATAGAGCATGCCCGTGCAGATCCAAAATAACGAAATGCAACAAATATAATAAATATAATTATTTATATTTTAATTACTCGATTTTAAACTAAAATATTACAAATGATGTTATGAGTAAAAGAGGATTATACAGAGTACACTTTTCCTCTTTAAATAAATGAGTAGCACTCTAGAAAGAATCATCTTACATAGAGAACCGTGGAGAATCATCTATTTATTTTGATTATATAGCAAAACCATTTTTTTTAATTTTTTTAATCATAATGTATTGATTCTTTAATGAAATAATTTTGGTCAATCTAGAATATGCCCGTGCTTTGCACGGACTATGTTGATGAGTGGATTTCGTAACAACTTATGAGAGGTCTACGGGTAGTTGTATAGGCTAGCGATCAACTGTTCTGTGAAAGGTTTAGGTTGTGTTTGTGGGGGGTTGAGCTGTGCTCGAGGGTGTCTCCAATAATCTCAAGTGCCTTTAGAGAAAATCAGAGAACTGAATGCGTCTTACCCCTGAGGTGCCTACGTACCCTTGTATATATAGGGATCAAGCTCACGTAGTTCTAATATGATTTTGTCTCTTACTGGAATAGCTGTATTCGGTCGCCTAGTTCGTGTAGGACTCAGGTTCCTTTAGAGCCTTCCACGAACTAGTTGGCTAAGTAGAGTACAAACTCGAGTTCGTACCCTACTATGATTCTCTCATTGATCAGAGATAATTCTAGGATCATCTGCGCCCTAGAATTATACTCAAATATCAATTCGTTTATCTGTTCTAGATGGCTTCTAGAACCTTCTGTTGGCAACTCGTAGGAACCTGGTACTCAGGAACCTATATCTTAGGAGCCTGTTTCTCAAGAACCTCCTTATTTCGGGACATATCGCTTAGGGACCTCCCTTTAGGTGTCAGTACCTGCACAAATAACAAACTGGTTAGACTGGATAACTCTTCACATGCTCTTATCATCTCAATGGATGTTGCTATGCTAACTCGCACTCTTCGGCTGGGAGGAACCTGGCCTTCTAATACTCTGCTCAGCTTCCTGACCATTGGGA
Source organism: Kitagawia praeruptora (assembly GCA_037693485.1). Lineage (NCBI taxonomy): Eukaryota > Viridiplantae > Streptophyta > Magnoliopsida > Apiales > Apiaceae > Kitagawia > Kitagawia praeruptora. Next base: position 128,602,865 of record CM075346.1, on the reverse strand, counting down.
ACCTCCTGATACTCATACTTCCTTAGTCATTTCTTCTATCTGATTTTCATAACTCGTACTGGATCAACCTTCTAGCTCGTATGGACCGAACCCTATAGCTTAATGGGCCTAAATCTAGCCCATGGAGATTTTGGGCACAACAAGTACCCCCCGGTTCCTTGAAATCATGTAATGTGAAAGGAACCTGTTCTAATTCTACGATCAAAGGTTCAATGCTAAACCATTCTGGTAACTATACCTCGCTTCATCATTGTATATCCAAGCCTACATGAGCTAACTCGGCGTAGGAAATAGGACATAAAATATTTTCAGCTTAATATAATCTCGAGTAAGCTTCCTTTGTATTAAGGAACCTGTTATCTCGATATTTTCTTCTTCTTGCCTCAGCTCTCGAAATTTACTCTATGTTTGCATTCAGCTTCCCAGGGAATCTAACTTGTCACTCAACTCCACGCCTCTTTAAATTTAATAATTTAAGAGGGGATAATGGTTGGTTATAGAAGATAATTCAAAATTTGAATTGAACTTATCACTTATCAAAGCTGTAGTTAATGTGTAAGTTCCCAAGGTTCACACGCTTCTCACGCGTGTATCTCTTCATTTTATCGTTCCAGTAATACGTTGCCACGTGTACGAACTGTTTCCCATTTACCTCGACTATTTAATTATCTCTCAACCCCTCAGGTCCATTTTTACCTTTACCAATCACTTGCAAAAACTTTTGGAGAGAGAACAAGAGGAGTTCGACAGTCGTCCGCTTAATTCATCTTCTCCGTCGCCATTCAACTTAAATCAAGGTATGGTTTCGACTTATTTCTTTCTATTCTCTCATGTCCTTGTCTCGTTTTTCAATCATCTGTTTCCTTGGACTGTGCATGCCGTCGTTTTCTTTGTATGTATTCACATGTTTTTAATTTGCGTAACTCCTATTGAGATCTCCTATAAAATTGTTAACGATATAGCATACTAAGAGTTTACAGAAGAAGAAGTGTTTTATATATGTTGTAGTTTGAATTACAAGACTACGTTCTATATATAAGCTGAATTATACGTCACTGATTACATCCCATAGATACTGTAGAACATCTGACTTAGCTAGGTACTGTGGATCTTCTGACTTCTGTAGATAGCATAGACTTAATTTAACACTCCCCCTCAAGTTGATGCATAGATATCACTCATGCCCAACTTGCCAATAAGAGGATGAAGTATCTTCTGATTTAAACCTTTGGTAAATATGTCAGCTATCTGGTCTTCCGATCTTACAAAGTGAATACCAATGGTATCATTATTGATCTTCTCTTTTATGAAGTGTCGATCAATTTCGATATGTTTGGTCCGATCATGTTGAACTGGATTATGTGCAATGGCAATAGCAGCTTTGTTATCACAATGTAGCTTCATTGGAGTTACAGACGCAAGTCCCAATTCTTCTAGGAACAATCTTATCCACAGTAATTCACGTACACCTTTAGCCATAGCTCTATATTCTGCCTCAGCACTAGATAAGGCAACCACAGGTTGTTTCTTACTTCGCCAAGTAACCAAATTGCCGCCAACAAATGTACAATATCCTGAAGTAGATCGTCTATCGTCTTGACATCCGGCCCAATCTGCATCTGTATAGCTTTCAACCCCGAGATGATTATTTTTAGTAAACATTACTCATTTTCTAGGAGCAGCCTTAAGATACCTTAATATCATATAAACTGCATCCAAATGTGGTTGACGAGGATCATGCATATACCTGCTAACAATTCCCATTGCATATGATATGTCTGGCCTTGTATGTGCAAGGTAGATTAGTCGACCAACTAACCTTTGATATTGAGATTTCTCGACAATTTCACCAGCATCTCCACAAAGTTTATGATTTGCTTCTATTGGAGAATCTGCAGGTCTACATCCCAACATCCCTGTTTCATTCAGAAGATCCAGTGTATATTTCCGTTGTGAGAGGAAGATACCACCTGGACTTCTAGAGACCTCACAAGTGTCGTTGCCGGTGATCACAATATCATCGACATAAACAATCAACACTGTAATTTTTTCATCTCATCTTTTTACGAACATGGTGTTATCTGAGTTGCTCTGTTTGTAGTCAAATTTAATCATTGCTCCCTGAAATTTGCCAAACCAGTCCCTTGGAGACTGTTTTAACCCATAAATAGTCTTCTTTAGCTTGCATATTTTCCCAATGGTCGCAGCTGTAGAAAAACCAGGTGGAATATCCATGTAAACCTCTTCTTTCAGGTCTCCATGTAAGAATGCATTTTTTACATCCAATTGCTGAAGTTCCCATCCAAGATTTGCTGCACATGATATCAAGACTCGAATAGAGGCCATCTTTGCTACTGGAGCAAAAGTTTCTTGATAATCAATCCCGTAAGTTTGAGTATACCCTTTTGCTACAAGTCTTGCTTTGTACCTATCAATCAACCCATTAGGTTTCTGTTTCACAGTGAATACCCATCTGCATCCTACTACCTTCCTTCCAGCGGGAAGATGAGTTAACTCCCAAGTGCCATTATGTTTCAAGGCATTCATTTCCTCTATCATAGCATCTTTCCATTTAGGATCAGATAAAGCATCCTGCCAAGTATGCGGAACAGAAACACTAGACAAGGATGACACAAAAGCAAGTGAAGATGGAGATAATGCATTATAAGATACAAAGTTTGAGATATGATGGTTAGTGCAAGAGCGTACACCCTTTCTTATAGCAATAGGAAGATCTAGAGTAGGATCAAGAGTATTACCATTTTCTGGCTCAAACACAGGAGATGCAGGATCTGTCTCGAGGTCAGAGGTCTCTGGATGCGGTAAAGTGGTGATATCATTTCTTTTCCGCCTGGAATATGTAATCAAATCTGGAATATCCAATCTATTTAGATCATCTGACTCATTACTCGTATGTGGAGGAATAGATAACCTGTTTGAACTAGTGTTTGGAATAGGTATATTAATAAATGGAAGTGTCTGTGACTCATCTGTTGCTTTACTATCAAGACTGTGTCGGTTTATCTCCCCCTGAAGCAAGGAGGAGGAACCCGGAGAAAAATAAGAAATGTTCTCCCAGAAACTAACATCATGACTGACAAATATGCGACGTGATGGAGGATGATAACATTTATATCCCTTCTGAGTTGGTGAATACCCAATGAAAACGCAGCGGAGGGCCCGAGAGTCAAGTTTATCCCGAGAGGGAGCATGATTATGAACGAAACATACACTCCCAAATACTCGAAGGGGTAGTGGGTGCGAAGAAGGTGCAAGAACACAAGACAACGGTGTTTTGAATTTTAGGACACTAGAAGGAAGACGGTTTATAAGATATGCAGCAGTCATGACTGCCTCTCCCCAAAGATATTTGGGAACATGCATTGTTAACATAAGCGACCGAGCAACTTGTTGTAAGTGACCAATTTTCCTTTCGGCTACCCCATTTTGTTGTGAAGTTTTGACACACGAAGTTTGATGAATTGTACCACATGTATCCAAATAAGATATAAATGGACCCCCATATTCAGTACCGTTATCACTCCGAAGAATTTTAACAGATGCATTAAACTGTGTTTGTACCATGTGGTGAAAAGATTTAAAACACTCGAAAACTTCACTTTTCTGTTTTAGAAGATATACCCAAGTAAGCCTAGAATAACAATCAACAAAGACAACAAACCATCTATACCCATCATGTGTAGGATGTCTAAATGGGCCCCAAACATCAGTATGAATAATAGAGAATAAAGTAGAACTTCTTTTATTCCTAGATGGATAAGATGATCTTTTATGTTTGGCTAATTCACATGGTTCACAGAAAAAATCTTCCTTCTTACAGTGTTTTACTAAGGCGGGAAATAGATGTGTTAAAACACCAAACGATGGATGACCTAACCGTCTATGCCACTGATACAAAGATTCAAAAGCAGAATTTAACTTGGATGACACCTGATAAGTTGAGGGAGAAATAGAATTCCCTTCCATCACATAAAGTCCATCTACCACTTTACCATTGCCAAGGACCTTGCCTGTCGCCAGATCCTGAAATACACAGTGGGAGGAAAAAAAAGTTACTGAACAATTAAGATTTTCAGTAATACGTTGAACAGATAATAAGTTTGCCGTTAAGGAGGGAACATGTAACACTTCAGATAGTGGCAATGATGATGAGAGGCAGTGAGAAGTGCCTTGTCCATGAACAGGTGCCATAGCTCCATTGGCAACACGAATATTGCCGCTTTCACCATTATATGTTTCTAGGAAACTAGAATTTCCAGTCATATGTGCTGATGCTCCGGAATCAATAATCCATGAATTATGACATTTATCGGAGGTAAAGTGACAAGATGTACCTGCATGAGCAGAATTAGCTGTATGTGGAGTGGTGTTCATTTGTGACATTAATTGCCGGAGGGTGTTGACCTCTGAAGCAGTCATCGTCCCTGTTGAAGAATAAGACTCACATTCTGATGCAGCATGATGAGCACTAAAGGGAATTCCTCTACCCGTGCTTCTGCCAGATGAGACACCACGGTAACCACCTCGGCCACGCCCTCCTCGTCCTCGAATTCTGAGACGAGGGTGCAGGATAAAACATGTTTCACGAGTGTGGTTTAACTTCTTGCAGTAGTCACATTGAAGACTGGATTTTTCACCCATTAAAGCCATTGGTATCTGTTCAGGTTGTTCTGGCTCAGATTGCTGAACATTTCCAGTTAAGAGTGCAGATCGTTCAGAAGAGACGACCGGAGCCATACTTTGCTTTCGACTTTCTTCTAATCTGACACGACCATAGGCTTCTTCCACAGTAGGAAATGAAACTTGTCCGATAAGTTGATTTTTTATTGAATCATACTCATCAGACAATCCATCAAGAAACTTCATCACTTTCTCTACAGTCATCATCTTTTGATATTTTTCTTGATCTTCAGCATGTTTACACTCAAATATAGTGTAATGTCCCAGTTCACTCCATAATGATGTAAGCTCAGAATAATACTGAGCTAATGTGTGGCTTCCCTGAGCCAATGCCCACATCTTCCGTTTGATCTCAAATTGCTTGGTTACATTTCCGGAGAAGGAATACGTCCGAGTGAGAGAATTCCACACATCTTCAGCGGTATCAATGAAGATATATGTTTTTCGAATATCAACCTCCATAGAGTTAAATAGCCATGAACACACCATGGCATTTTCAGATTCCCAATCATCGAAACTAGTATCACTTTCCAAAGGTTGTTTGGCTTTCCCATTGATATATTTCATCATTCTATGAGATTTAAGTGCCATTGTACAAGTTTTGGACCATTCCAAAAAATTCTTTCCGTTGAATTTAGGGCTTACATACGGAGTACTATGAAATCCTGTTTTACCGCTTCTTACAGCAATAGCAGTATCACTCGAAATCGAGGAATCGGCCGCATCAGTCATTTTTCTTTCTTTTTTTTCTTTTTTTTTCTTTTCTTTTTTTTTTTCTCAAAAAAAAAAAACTTATATAAATAATACCCAAATATTTAGGAGAGACAAAATAAAGTCTTGACTTATTTGTTGCAAACCCCAAAAAAAAAAAAACTTGCAAACTTATACACCCAAGCCCAATTAATAAAACATCCCAAGCCCAGTTAATAAAACATAATAAAACTCACAACACCCACACAACTGGACAGCTATGGCAACAACGAGAATGAAGAACCCAACCCAACTATGGCGTTAAAAATAGCAGACGGCAATAAAGCTAATAAACGCAGATATTATAGCAACACAGAACAGATATACATATATATATATACGTATATATATGATTTGTATCAATTGTACGTGATGGAGAGGTGTTACCACGAGAGGACTGGGCTAGAAGAGGTGATCAATATTGCCTGAAGAACCATCGCCAGAAACTGGCCGGAAGACAGCTCACACGCCGGCGCGTGGCGCGCGTGGTGGCGGCCTGCCGCGCGTGTGGCCGCGCGTGAGGGCACGTGCAGGTCGTCTAATTGAGCCTGGTAGGTCGTCTAATTGAGCCTGGTATGGTGGTACATATGTATTTTTGTTTTGGTAGATTTTGATTTTCTGATTATTCAAAAAAAACCAACTGTGTTCTTGGTTTTCTTGAAAACTCGGAGCTCCGGTTGTAATTTCTGATAAGCTCTATGCTACACCCGCTCTGATACCATGTTAACGATATAGCATACTAAGAGTTTACAGAAGAAGAAGTGTTTTATATATGTTGTAGTTTGAATTACAAGACTACGTTCTATATATAAGCTGAATTATACGTCACTGATTACATCCCATAGATACTGTAGAACATCTGACTTAGCTAGGTACTGTGGATCTTCTGACTTCTGTAGATAGCATAGACTTAATTTAACAAAAATTTCCTGCTTGTTAATGCATAACTGTTTGAGCATCTCAAAACCTTAGTATCTCTCTTAGGTTCCTGACCCTTCTTCGCCTGTCTTTGCAGATGTCTTCTGATTCAACACATTCAGACCATCATTCTTTGATAAACCCTGTTTTTACCAAATCAGTCAGCAATAGGACCAGGTCTAAAATCTCTATCCCAGATTTAGGTGAGCCTCAAAACATCCTTATTAGACTTCCAACTAAACAAAATAGAACTCTAAACTCCCCTAATTTCATTGACTTAGGAGACGATTGGCCTTCTGACGAGGAAGAAGTGTCAAAGCCTGATCAGAAAGTACTCCCTGAACCTGACTTTGACAATGAGATAACTGTCGAGAGAGAGTCATATAAACAAGAGATTGTGCCTTTCTGTGAGAAAGTTGATTCGTCCATGACTTCAGCTAGGTTGGAGAAGTTGTGGGAAGAATGTGTCCGTCCAACCTGTGCAACCATTGTTCCAGAACCTGGTGAGAGGGCTCACAGGTTCGACAATAAAGTTCCTGAACGTGGTATTCCCAATGCAGTGACCTCTGCCGCTTTTTTTAGAGTGAGTGTTTACTTCCCCCTCCATCCTTTTTTGCAAGAAGTTCTCGATTTTTATGGCTTAGCCCCTCTCCAACTGACTCCCAATTCCTATAGGCTAGCCATGAGCACATACATTCTGTACTCTAGTCTGTTCACCACTCATTTATCTGCATCTGAGTTAGGTTATTTCTTCAGATTGAAAGATACTGGAAAGGGTTCCGGTTGTTTTTATCTAACCGCCTGGCCTTGTCATCAAGGTCAGTGTATAAAAAGCATTAAACAAAATTTGACCAATGGCAGGAGCAATTTCTTTATTGCTATGACTATCCCCCTATCCGTTTCCAATTCAATCGTCGTCCTCATGTTCCCAAACAAACATTTCTTTCTGGAGTCTGCCTTCAAAGAGCTGAAGAGGCTTTGAAACGTTCTTCATCCCTTAGGGATTGTATGATTCTATTAACACCTGAGAATCTCGTCACCCTAGGTTTTCTCCCTGCTTCCTCTGGTAATAATTTATTTTATTTGTCTTTACTGCATTCCTGTAACTATGTCCGTTTTTCTCATGCTCTTTGTCTATCCTGATTTACTTTCTGACTCTGTATTCACAGGTATGGCTCCCAAGGTTCCTTCTTTCATAAAAAGATCCAAGAACGTTGACGAGATCTTCAAGGTTGAAGATAAGGAGGTTTCGCTTGCTGTAACTCCTATCAACCAAGTTCCCACTCCAGCTTCAGTCCAGCCATCTAGTTCCTCTAAGCGTAAGCTAGCTCAGACTACACTTGATCTCTCTGGGAGCTCCAAAACCAGGTCCATGAAAAAAGGGAAAGCCGTGAAGATTGAATCGGATGTGGCCCAAAATCAATTCAAAGACTTGATTGACACACACGTGCTTCCAGAAGCGGTTGCCAGCTGGGCTAAAATGGATACCACCGAAGCTATGCATGCTATGAGGTTCTCGGCTGCCCAAAATGCTTTCTTCACTCTCCGCTTTTGCGATGATATTGCTGAGAAAACTCAATATGATCTCCGGTTACAAGGAGAAGTTTCAAGGTTGAAGGAAGAGTTGACTGCTATAGAAGGTAAGGTGAACATAGCCACTGCTGCTGTTCGAAAAGCAAAAACCGTTGAAACTTCACTAAAGAATAGCAGGGATGAGCTTCAGGGACAGGTGAAGAGTTTGCAGGATGAGAAATTATCCATGCTAGAGAAAATCAATGAACTAAAAACTCAGGTTGATGCTTTAAATGTTGCTGCCGCTACTGTCAAATCATCCATGCTCGTCTAGGAAAAAGCTAGGTATGATGAAGGTTATGACGAAGGCGTTCGTGACTACATGAGGTCCATGTGGGAGAAAATGCCCGAGCTAAACTGGTCTCTCCTAGGCGAGGACGTAGTGGGGATGATCAAGGACTTTGAGAATGAAGCTGCTGCTGCAATCTCTGTACCTCCCGTGAAAACGGTTGAGAGGTCTCCAGGTGCCAACCCTGAGACTGCAGAGGTTCCTGCTCCTGAAGTTGTTCAGCCTATCCCTCCAACTCCTCCTGTTGTCACCAAGGGTTCCGATGAAGTTCCTCCTTCGTAAGTTCAACAAGATCGTTTAAAAGCTTTTATAATATGATAACTTTTGATAACTTTTGATGAGGTCGCGGGCTCCTCGTAACGCCTCGCAAGATGTAATTCTAAATTTGGTTTCCATGGCCTTCGTGCCAATAACTCTTTATGCTGGTTTCCTGGGTCTTTGTACCCATAACTCTCTTTATGGTTTATGACAATTATCTGCTTTTGCTACATATCTATGTCACATATTTGTACCTATGTGCTTCCATCATTGCATTTTACCTTTATTCCCTCTAACAATTACTTAGTGTCCGTACTTGTGCATTCAAGCTTACGTGGGCTAGCCCTTTGTAAGAAACAGAATATACTCGTACTTTCACTTTATAATTTCCCGAAATAAAAGGCAATCAAATCGCAACAACTTACTTGTAAGCTTAAACATATCTTTTCCTATGCTTCACTCAACATTTTCAGAGTCGCATTCTGAGCTAAAAACCCTTTCTGATACCCTTAGATCCTAAATGGTTTGACCAGGTTCCTCGACCATTAATTAAACCTGCAAAATAGACAGAAAACAAAAAACTAGTTAAGGTTAGTAAAATTTCTCTTGTTTAATTCGGGTCAACTCTTGGAAAGGTCGCCTGCTTGGCTCCCAATCCTAATCTCTAGGTTCCAACATGCCTCGAGGCATGTTGGCTCCTTTTTTCTCTTGGAAAGGGCACCTGCTTGGTTCCCAATCCTCAACTCTAGGTCCCAACATGCCTCGAGGCGTGTTGGTTCCCTTTTTTCTCTTGGAAAGGGCACCTGCTTGGTTCCCAATCCTAAACTCTAGGTCCCAACATGCCTCGAGGCATGTTGGTTCCTTTTGTGCCTCGAGGCGATTCTAGGAACCTGTGCACCGTTCTGGGAGTCCACACAGATTCCTCTTCTTCATGTGTCAGGCTAGACATCTTATGAAGGTAAATGCTAAGGATTTTATCCCTTCTTCCCATGTGCCAAAGGCGGTTCCACATGAGGGAGAGCTTATTAGGCTTCTCTTTAAGAACAAGTGTGCCGGTCTAGGCTCCACACAGGTTCCTTTAGGTGCCTTTTGTCAGGACTTTAGGTGCCTTTTGTCAGGACTTTAGATGCCTTTTGTCAGGACTTTAATTCACGTGCTCAAGGAACTTGAGGCTTTTCAATCACATGTGCTCAGGAAGTTACCTGAGGCTTAATTCATGCTCAGGAAGCTGCCTGAGACTTAACTCTTGCTCAGGAAGCTGCCTGAGGCTTAATTCAATGCTTGCTCGGGAAGCTGCCCGAGGCTTAATACTTTTCTCAACACAATCTGTCTACAAGCTAATTCTGATCAATCAATCGCAGTCTGCACATTCTGTCAATTCATACTCATACTTCGTGAATACTGTCAAAACTACAGGAACCTGTTAGTCAAGGTAACCTGCAAATACTGTCAATGCTACAGGAACCTGTTAGTCAAGGTAACCTATTCCACAATACAAGTACTAAAACAAGCACTTAAAATTTTTTAAATTGGCATATGAAAAAAAAACTAATCATATCATGCACAATACTGTCTAAGTAGGAATACTACCTCCCAGTTCTTTTGGGTAATTATTGTTACGCGAAAGAACTATGAAGGAGCTATAGCTGCAAAGAATGCACTCAACATATTCAACGTAGAGCTATCTATCGCTCAATACTTTAAAAAGAAATCGTCTTGCAAGTAGAGAGGTTCACATCAAGTACCCCCCGAGTACATGCATAACCAAATACTGAAATCAAAATGCTGGTCAGCTATAACTAATAAGCTGCCTTTATTCCTGGCTGAAAGAGCCTTACTTTTCCTAAAAAACACATAAAAGAGTTACTGATAATACTTCTTGAGATGTTCTGCATTCCAAGCTCTCGAAATGAGATTCCCATCCATATCCATCAAGTGGTAGGTTCCTTCCCAAATGGCTGACTTTATCTGGTAAGGTCCCTCCCAATTTGCTCCAAAAGCTCCATGTGCCAGAACCCTGGTATTTGGCATGACTTTTCTCAGAACTAGGTCTCCAACTTTAAAAGGTCTTGCCTTCACCTTTTTGTTGTAATACCTTCGAACTCTCTGTTGATATGCTGCTAACTTCACTTGCGAATCTGCTCTCAACTCTTCGACCATGTCCAAATACAGTCTATGATTGACCTCATTGCTCTCGGGGTCAAAATACTTTCTTCTCAAGGAACCTGTTCCAACTTCCACAGGTACCATAGCTTCACAACCATAAGCGAGAGTAAAAGGAGACTCACCAGTTGTAGTTCTAGGCGTGGTGTTATACGACCACAAGACTCCAGGAAGCTCCTCTGGCCAGCTTCCTTTCTTATCTTCAAGCCTCGTCTTCAAAGTGTGCTTGATAATCTTATTCACTGCTTCAGTCTGTCCATTACTTTGCGGATAATAGACTGCTGAAAATGCCTTCTGAATTCCAAACTGCTCACACAACCCTCTAAGCTCTCTACTATCAAACTGCTTCCCGTTGTCAGAAATCAGTTTCTGCGGAATGCCAAACCTGCATACAATGGCTCGAAACACGAACTCAGTCAACTTTGATGCTGTAATCTTAGCAAGTGGTTCTGCTTCTGCCCACTTTGTAAAGTAATCAACTGCAACCACTGCATATTTCACCCCTCCTTTTCCTTTTGGGAGTTCTCCAATGAGGTCTATTCCCCAAACAGCGAATGGCCAAGGACTAACAATCTGTTTGATAGGTGCTACAGGACGGCTATCAAAATTTGCAAACCTCTGACAATTACTGCATGCCTGTACGAATTTGGTAGCATCTGCTTTGATGGTTGGCCAATAATATCCTTGTCGAAGGACCTTCATGGCTAAAGAATTACCCCCGAGTGATTTCCACATACTCCTTCATGAATCTCCTCGAGGATATACTTGCATTGTTCTCCAGCTACACACTTGAGCAAAGGTTGATTGAATCCTCGTCTATACAGAACTCCATCATAGATTACATACTTGGCTGCATGATACCTCAGCTTCCTGGTATCATCTTGACTGGGAGGTAGCTCTCCTTTATCTAGGTAACGAAGTATTGGGGTCATCCAAGAATCCTCAACTGGGAACTCGATGTCCATTACCTCTTCTTTGAAAACACTAGGTTGCTCCTGAATCTGAAGTGGAATTACCCCCAATAACGTGGATTCTCTCTGAGATCCTAGCTTGGCCAATGCATCTGCCTTGGTACTCTTTCCTCGAGGTATTTGATCTAGCTTCACCTCTTTGAACCTCGTGATCAACTCCTGGGAGTACCTCAAATATAAGTCTGTTCTTGGCCCTCTCGCCTGAAAACCACCACGAATCTGCCAAACTACTAACATCGAATCACTGAACACTCTGATATTTTCCACTTTCATCTCCAAAGCTAATTTGAGGCCTGCAATCAATGCCTCATACTCTGCATCATTGTTCGTGGCTTTAAAAGCAAAATGAATTGAGCTATAGAGTTGGTGCCCTTCTGGACTAACTAGTTCTATGCCTGCACCTGCTCCACCACTGTTAGCAGCTCCATCCACATACAGTGTCCACCAAGGTGCACATTTGTCATTGTCTGCCTATTTTTCTACCACCTCTTTTGGCCCCTCCTGGCCGGTAACCTCTACATGAGGTGGAAACTCGATTAAAAAATCTGCTAGAGCTTGAGCCTTAATTGCTGTCTTTGGCTTGTATTCTATGTCAAACTGTCCTAACTCCATAGCCCACTTTAGCATTCTTCCAGAAGTTTCTGGCCTATGCATCACTTGCTTAAGTGGATATGAGGTTCTTACCTCAATCTTATGAGCTTGGAAGTAAGGTCGCAGCTTCCTGGAAGCCAGAATCAATGCGAAAACCAGCTTCTCCATTCCTGTATACCTCGTTTCTGCATCAAGTAACCTTTTACTAACATAGTAGACTGGGCTCTGCTGTCCATTCTCTTCTCGAACCAGAACTGCACTAATGGAATACTCTGATATGGCCAAGTAAAGTATCAATGTTTCTCCATCCACAGGTTTGGCTAACAGTGGGGGGCTCCCCAAATGCTCCTTTAACTTTCCAAACGCTATCTCACATTCTGCTGTCCACTCGAATTTGCTTCCTTTCTTTATAGCTTTAAAGAACTCCTGACAATTATCAGTGGACTTCGAGATGAATCTATTCAAGGCTGCAACTCTCCCTGTGAGGGACTGAACCTCTCTCACAGTCCTTGGTGATCTCATATCAATCAATGCTTTAATCTTGGCTGGGTTGGCTTCGATACCTCTATGATTCACCATAAAACCCAGAAACTTTCCTGATTCTACTCCGAACACACATTTTTGAGGGTTCAGCTTCATTCTGTACTTTCGCAAGATTCCGAACATTTCTTCTAAGTGCTTTACATGGTCAACAGCTTCCTTGGATTTGACTAGCATATCATCCACATATACTTCCATAGTATGGCCAATTTGGTTTTTAAACATCATATTCACTAACCGTTGGTATGTGGCTCCAGCATTAATCAATCCAAATGGCATGCATACATAGCAATAAAGACCTCTATCCGTAATAAAAGAAGTATGCTCTTGATCAGGTTCATACATAGGAATTTGATTGTAACCTGAATATGCATCCATGAAGCTGAGTAGGGCATGTCCAGCTGTTGCATCCACTAACTGATCAATTCGTGGCAGCGGGAAACTGTCTTTCGGGCATGCTTTGTTGAGATCTGTGAAGTCCACACAGGTTCTCCATTTCCCATTAGGTTTCTTTACCAAAACAGGGTTTGCCAACCATACTGGGTAGAAAGATTCTTTAACCAATCCTGCATCCAATAACCTGTCGACCTCTTCTTTCAATGCTTGAGCTCTTTCTCCACTAACTGGTCTTCGCTTCTGTCTCACTCCTTTCTTTTCTGGATCAATATTCAACTTATGACACATGACCCTTGGATCTATCCCTTCCATATCTGCGTGACACCATGCAAACACATCCAGGTTCTTGCCCAAAAAGGTAATGAGAGATTCCTTTAAGGCTGGGTCGAGTTGAGCTCCAATCTTCAACACTTTTGTACCATCTTTGTCATTGATCTTCACATCCAAAGTTTCACCAGCTGGTCCAGCCTTGACCATGGTTTCTGGCATTCGAGGATCTAAGTCTACCTCCATCTCTGTGGTTGAGTCCTCTTGAGGTTCCTGGACTTCGTGCATGACATTCCTTCTCTTTGATGCTGGCTGACTGTCTTCATTGCTTCCATTATGTTTCAGTTTTCGGGATTTTTCTTCATCCAATCCTTCTGCCATACACACATCACCATCCTTGTCCGTAGGGGGTGCACTTTCTATCAGCAAATAAGGGGTATCTGGTCCCCGAAAAACTGGAATCTCAGCACGAGGTTCCTCTTCTATGATCTCTTCAATTCTTATAGCTCTACAGGATGTTGGCACAAAACCTTCTGAAGGCGGACTACGCAGGTCGAGCGTTATTTTATCTGGGTTCCTTCTTGGAAAATCATCAGGAACCTCGTCCATTGGTTCAGGCAATTTAGCAGCCTTAGCAGCATGTTGCAAAGCTTTGGTGTAGCACTCTCTAGACTCATACTGGCATCCTCGAACTACACCAATTCCCTTTGGTGTTGGGAACTTCATAGTTAGATGGTAAATGGAGGTTACCACCCTCATCTCCTTCAAAATGGGTCTTCCCAGAATAGCATTGTAATTCATATTCTCTTCTATAACAATGAATTCTGCCAGCTGTGTAATGCAACATGGTTTATCACCTAGAGTTACTGGCAAACGAATCTTACCTTTGATAGGAACTTGATTATTAGTGAATCCATACAAGGTATAGTTTATTGGAGTTAAGTCTTTATCCAGAAAATGCATCTTCTTGAAAGCTGAGTAAGATAACAAGTTTACAGAGCTTCCATTATCAACTAGCACTCGATGAACCTCATAAGACCCGATTCCTGCCTCAACCACTAAAGCATCGGTATGGGGATGGTGTACCCAAGAAGCATCTTCTTTAGTGAAAGTAATATCTGCATCTTCTCCTTTAAACAGCCTTGGAGACCTCTGTGACAGATTGTAAATACTGGTCAAAGGAAGTTCTTTAGCTTCACGGGTATATCTCTCCATGGCACTCCTGCTGCTTCCTCCAATGTGGGGACCTCCTATAATTGTGCGTATGCACCCAGCCTTAGGTGGTCCTTCCATCACGACAGGTTCCTGTGTCTGTGTCTTCTGAGTCTTCTCATCTCTATACTTTTTGCCTTCTTGAGCCACCCATTCACTCAACTGCCCTTGTCTGATTAGAGTTTCAATTAGGTCTCTGAGGTGATGACAGTCTGCAGTATTATGCCCATTGTTATCATGAAAGTCACAGTATGGGCGCTCATTCTTATTCCCTGGGGGACCAGTTCTGAAAGGCTTCTTAAACCACGAGGACTTCTCATTCACCGCGTAAATGTGATCGATCGGGGCTACCAAAGGGGTGAAAGTTTCATAGACGGGTCTCTCATGTTTGTTGTTGTTATAGGAAGCTGGTGGCGGGACCTGACTCATGACAGGTTTAGTAGGATTCACAGCTTCAGGCTTCACCTGGGATGTACGACTAACCACCTTTTTATTGTCACGACCATTGGGGCTTCTTTGTCTCGACCTCTTGCTTCCACTTTGCCTTACGAAATCTGGATCCTTCTTTAACTCGGCCAGAGATTCCTCCACCAGACGGAAAGGTTCTGCCTGGGCATAAAAATATGCCAACGTCTCTGGTTCTTTTCCTTGAAGTGCTTTCCAAAAGTCCGAGCCTCCTTTGACTCCAGCAATTAAGAAATTCTTTATGGTTTCCTCAGATGCTTTCCTAACCTTTGGAACCTCTGCATTAAACCTCTTGAAATATTCTGTCAATGTCTCACTAGGTCTTTGCTTGATATTGGCTAAGGTGTTGGTTGGTGGTGCGAACGCAACAGATGCTCTAAATTGAGTGATGAAGAGCTTCCCCATACTCGCCCAAGAACCAATCGAATCAGCAGGTAACCTTTTGAACCATTGATGGGCTCCACCCTGTAGAGTTGCAGCCAGTAACCTACATCTGGTGGCTTCCTTCACTTGATAGACATCCATCTCTGTGTCGAAACGACTAAGGTATTCAATGGGGTCAGTAGTTCCATCGAATTTCAACTCATTCGAAGGCCTATAAGACCTAGGCAGAGCCGACTTTCGAACCTTCTTGGTGAAAGGAGAAGCAGTTATAGGATTCACAGCAAGATTCTTTTCGTCCTTGAGTTGAGCCAAAATTTTCTTGACATCTTCTGCTGTCACCTCCCCAGTAGCTTCCGCCTTTGTCTTTTTACTCGTTCCTTCCTCCTCTTGCGACTCTGCAGTACTTGGTTCTTCAGTATCCTCGTCTGAATCCGTGCTTTCTTCTTCAATTATCTCAACAGATGGGTCTTTATCTTTCTTCTTTTTCTGTGAGGAACCTCCAGTCTTGGTTTTCTTCTTTCCCTTGGACCCTGTACGGCCCTTGCTAACAGTTTTACTCTTCTCAGGATTCTCTAGTTCTTCGTCACCATTATTCTGCTTTGGTTCTCCACCATCTTCGGGAACCTCCTCTCCATTCTCATATTCTTCTTCCTCAAAGTTCAACTGTTTCGGAGTAACCTTCGACTTCTTGCCTTTCTTTGCCTTCTTTTTCTTCTTTTTACTTGAAGCCTGCTCCAAAGTCGACAAACGTTCTCCCACAGTCTTTAAGATTTCCATCATAGCTGCTTTAGTAACCTTCGGTGCTCTGGGAGGAGATTTGTTCCTCTCGTGAATCTGTCGCTCAGAACGGGTTGCTTCGCTATCAGAGTTGCCTGACATCTTTTCCACTCTTAAGATATTAACTATCCCCTCCTTCTAGCGCCAATGTTGATGAGTGGATTTCGTAACAACTTAGGAGAGGTCTACGGGTAGTTGTATAGGCTAGCGATCAACTATTCTGTGAAAGGTTTGGGTTGTGTTTGTGGGGGTTGAGCTGTGCTCGAGGGTGTCTCCAATAATCTCAAGTGCCTTTAGAGAAAATCAGAGAACTGAATGCGTCTTACCCCTGAGGTGCCTACGTACCCTTGTATATATAGGGATCAAGCTCACGTAGTTCTAATATGATTTTGTCTCTTACTGGAATAGCTGTATTCGGTCGCCTAGTTCGTGTAGGACTCAGGTTCCTTTAGAGCCTTCCACGAACTAGTTGGCTAAGTAGAGTACAAACTCGAGTTCGTACCCTACTATGATTCTCTCATTGATCAGAGATAATTCTAGGATCATCTGCGCCCTAGAATTATACTCCAATATCAATTCGTTTATCTGTTCTAGATGGCTTCTAGAACCTTCTGTTGGCAACTCGTAGGAACCTGGTACTCAGGAACCTATATCTTAGGAGCCTGTTTCTCAAGAACCTCCTTATTTCGGGACATATCGCTTAGGGACCTCCCTTTAGGTGTCAGTACCTGCACAAATAACAAACTGGTTAGACTGGATAACTCTTCACATGCTCTTATCATCTCAATGGATGTTGCTATGCTAACTCGCACTCTTCGGCTGGGAGGAACCTGGCCTTCTAATACTCTGCTCAGCTTCCTGACCATTGGGAACCTCCTGATACTCATACTTCCTTAGTCATTTCTTCTATCTGATCTTCATAACTCGTACTGGATCAACCTTCTAGCTCGTATGGACCGAACCCTATAGCTTAATGGGCCTAAATCTAGCCCATGGAGATTTTGGGCACAACAGGCTACAAAGCTAGTTGTTGTTAAAACAATAACTAGTTGAGGATGTATAAAAAAAAGGGTTATAATCCATTTTAGCACAAAATTCAATAAAAATGTCCAAAATAACACCTGACAGGAAACTGACCCTCACAGGCACTTTAGAATGCGTTAGGGTTAAACGCAAATCAAGAGTACGTTACTTTAACAAATACTCAATCCTGAACAAAGTTAACGTCTGTATATCATGCGTTTACCATGTTAACGCATTATTAACTTGCGTTTTCATTCTTAACTCACTAAAAACTTGCGTTAACCAAACTATGCATATACATCACCTAACACCTATCAAATTTATAGTATAAAGAATGTGAGTTTATTGGGACCCACACATGTGCCATGCTTGCTCTTGTACTTCAACTTGGTTTTGTATCTAAGCAAAATACATTAACGCATGTATTGCAGCGTTAGGTGTGTGTTAGGCAAGGGCCAACATTCTATAGAGTGCTATTTTGGATATTAAACTTATATTTTATGTTATTTTGGTCATTTTCTCTAAGAAAAAGGGATCCTGATCCTCTGTCACCTTTCTCCGTGTCTCCTTTGTGTCCCATGCTCTTTTTAATATAAAAACAGAGCCCCTGTGAGGCCCATTTTAATAAATAATAAAAATGAGCTTCGCAAGGGCAATATTTATTATTAAAAAAAGAAGTGGACATAAAGGAGACACGGAGGAAGTGGGACAGAGGATCCCAACTCAAGAAAAAGTAGGCTAAATTTTATAAATTAAGTTAAAGATAAATGAGATAAGTGTTCCTAAAATGATGATAGTGATTTTTGTAGTGAGTAACAACGTACGTCAAAAATTCTTATAAAAATAGCTTCAAATTAAAAGTAGTCTCGAAGACTCGAAGTAGTAACCGCCGTTTTTGGTGCTAATCGTCGTCTCATCAACATCAACTTCGGGGGGTGTATTCAATTGAGATTTTAACGGATTGATAATAATCGATGGATTTTGAAAGATTTTTGTTGATTTTAATTTTACGTAGAGTTTGACTGATTTTATGTGAAATCCTATAGAGTCTATGTAGAATCTCGTTGATTTTAGTAAAATCCTTCAAAATCTTGCAGAATTTGGCTGGATTTCAAAAAATGAAAAATACACTAGCAAATCCATCAAAATCTATCATTTTATATAATCCAAAAAAATTCATGACTTTTTGAATACCTTGAGATTTTAAAGGATTGTTTTAAATCTTGATTGAATACCTACGGATTTTAGAAGATTTTTTAAAATCTCAATTGAATATCCACAGATTTAGAAAGATTATTTGAAATCTGAATTGAATACCTGCATATTTTAAAGGATTGTTTAAAATCTCAAATGAATACAGGCTGATTTTGATAATCCATTAAAATCCATCAAAATCTCAAATGAATACACCCCTCTTCATCTTCACTTGCAGCACTTTCTCTGGAAAATTGTAATAAACGAGTCATCGGAATCCAGTAGATAACACGAGAGTGCGAGGGACACGACGTGACATGAATCCTCACCGATTCAGAATCTCAGAATTAAATAATTTGGAGATCTAAAATAAATAGCAGCTATTAAAAAAATAAAATTGGAATCCGAAATACTAGCAAATCATTTGAAATTTGTATCTATTAATTTAATATCCAAAACCACATCTCCGATTCTTGACAAAAAAAAAAAAAAAAAACCACATCTCCGATCCTCTTTCCTCTAGCAGGCCACCCTCTCTCTGTAGAAAGAAATATTTTTGATATTGATAAAAGACCATTTCAGTAATGGAAAATTGACTTGACTTTGACACTTTACAGACAAGAGAGGAAGAGGGGCGGCCGAGGATCAAGTTCTAACCCTAAAATATACGTAGTATTAAGATTTGTTCGGGAAGATGATGAGGAGGAGTTTGGGAAGATTGATTAGGTTACGAGGAACATCATCATCATCATCATCATCCTTAATTACTTTTACTTGTCCCACAACTTCAAACGCCACCAGGAACATGAGCTCTTATTATAGATTGCCAAACTATCGCTTTGGAGGTACTCGACCAAACTATATATATGTATTTTTTAATTATGATTCACTGTGCTAAATTTCTGTTTTCTTAAAATTTTGTACTTGTATACTGTAACAGTGCCCACATATTGGTGATGCTTACATGTTATTTGATTGGTTGATACTGTTACACAGAAGATGTTGATAAATATAGAGAAGAAGCACGCTTAAAAGCGGTGATTTCAAAATCTGATTTTAGAAATGCAGACAAGGATCCCGACAATCAATTCGTGCAAAAAGGGGATACTATTAATCTTAATGACCTTCTCTTTACCAAAGAAAGGGATTACCTCATCAAAAACAACAATCAACGGGTTTGTATCTCGATCTCTTCTATGCCCACTTATTACATCCTCATTTTGCATATGTTTATGTTTCACAAGTTCACTATGAATACCTATTGTTATTATTATTATATATGCCATGTGCCTGTTACTATGACTTTTTTATGTCATGACTACGGAGTATTTTTTTTGCAGAATATTACGCCTTAACATTTACATTACTCACATTAAACACACACACACAGAAACAAAGTAAATATACCATGTTTGCTAGTCATTTATAAAATTTATTTTATAGGTAAAGGCTGAGCAGTTGGAAGGCAAGGTTATTGCTCTTTATTTTTTGCAAGTGCCACACTGCAATTCTGATTATAACATTACAAAGTGGGACACAACATTTGTAATGGATGAATACAAAGATCTACAGTTAGACAATAATTTTGAGGTCGTGTGGGTTCCCGTATGTGGAAATAGCTCATTCAAATTTCCAAATGAAATTTATCCATCTTTCCCAATTGCCAATCAGCAACAATTCGATTTTCTGCTTTCTCACATGCCTTGGCCTGCCATCCCATTTTCGGATGTGGCATCGAGGGAACGTCTGAAAAGAATCTTTGGTTTGTCCCGGCGATATATGAAGTCTGCCTACGACATGCTTGCCATTATTGATCCCACCGGCAAGGTTCTACAATATGATGCTTGGAATCTTTTTTTTGAGTATGGAGCCTTAGGTTATCCTTTTAGTGACGAAAGAATAGAAAGTCTGAGGGAAGAAGATGCAGCTATCATCAAGCAACCCTCATTGAGAAAATTATTGGCTTCCCCCAGCGTGATTATGTCATTTCAAACAAAGGGGATAAGGTATTGTTTTTTCATTTGATTACGTAATGTATTTGATTATGATAGTATTTGTTTAGAGAATAAAACTCAGCAAATGCACCCACAACGTACTAATGGATTCCACGCCCAAGATTGAATTAAGAAAGATGAATGAATGCTCATGCAAACAATTATAAATGTTACTGAGAGCGGAAAATATTTTTTGAAAAAATCATGGTTTTCTGAACTATGTGAAGGTAATAGTTTATTGTAGCATTAGAATAATGTAGAAAAATAGTCAGATACATGTGGATTGATATTTTTATATAATTAATGCTGCCATGAATTCCCTGGTGCATGAATAAGCTTTTCAACTCCTTTGACTGAGAAGATTATTGCAGAAACATCAAGAAGTTTGCACAAAATTTTAACACTGACGTAGGATGTTTATCTGCAACAAGCACTTAACTAGTTGTTGACATTAATTCTATGCGGATGTGCTAAATTTACATAATAGTAATTGTCATTTCATTTTCTGACTTGGTGTAGGTTTAAATGCTAGGAAAGTGAAAAAAAAGTAAAAAGATACCCATTCTGCTTACGGAGTACTTTAATTAATTATTGATCCCCCTGCTTAAATGATTCTTCCTGCTTAATCATTGTTATCTAATTTAGGTACCTATTCATACTTTTGAAGATAAGGTTGTAGCCCTATATTTTTGTACTTGCACAAAGTCTCTGGGCAATCTTGAGTTATTTGAAGAACTTAAGTCGGCTTATAAAGAGCTTGCACAAGTCAAGGAAAATTTTGAGGTTGTGCTCATTTATAGCAGAGAGTTTGCAAAGCATTCTGATGGATGGCCAAGTGAAGAATTATTTTGGCAGGAGTTTAAGACTATGCCTTGGTTGGCGTTGCCGTTCAGAGACCCGAATTGTAAAAAGTTGAATCGGATTTTTGAAATATCACGTCATGAGCAATTTGTGAATGGTGGCCTTGTAATTTTTGGGCCGCATGGGGAATTTGTTGAACTATTTGCCTCTGACATCTTGCACTTTTATAAGATTCCTGGATATCCATTCACCCGTAAACGAGTTGCGCAGTTGGAGACCGAAAAAGTAAAGGAACTAAAGCCGGAGATGATATGTGATCCAAATACCGTTGTTAGAATGAAAGATAGGTCCCAAGTGAGTCTTTTGATTTCTTGATGCATGCTTAAAACTTTCATTTTGTCTTCTTTAGTTCAAACAATGTTCTTCATGAATCCCTTATTATTACTTTTAAGCAAGTTGCAAATTACATATTCCATAACTTTCTTTAATGTCCGACTATTTCAGTATTGTTGTAATATTCTCAACTTATCTTAAATATTTTTTCAACCTGTCAACATGATTTCAAGGTTCCTTTTGGTCAACTTGCTGGGAAGAGAATCATGCTTGTTCTGGAGTTCAATAAAAGAATTGGTGACGAGTCCGTAAATGCTAATTTTCTAATGATGTTAAAAAGACTGTATCGCAGGGCGAAGGGCACTGCTGATAACTTTGAAGTGATTTGTGTGTTGATAGGCAATGAGGAATATTCCATGAGTGAACAATTTGTTGGACGTATGCCTTGGTTGGTATCAAAGGCAAGTGAGTGGATACATGCTAATTTAGGCTCCTTAATCTGGCATGACAAGCCTCTTGATCAACTATCGTATTTTCCGGTCTTTGCCTTTGATCAAGATGGAGTACTTGTCAGGAAAACAAAGTATCCTACAATTGAGGATACGTGTTTCCCCTTTTCTGGTTGTGGTTTAGAAGAGGAGGCCTTGTCTCAATTAAATACTCATTTTGAGTGGAACTACTGGGACTACGAGGGGGGAAGCATCTACTCGCACAGTGACTACCAGAAAAGAGTAAACTTGTCAAACTTTCCATTTGGTCGCCATTGTTATTATTGATATTTGATTGTAATATTTTTGCATTTCCCCACTTTCAGTTGATAACAGTTAAAACTGCAGTTTGCCTCTACGTGTATGGAATGAATGTCGACTATTTATCATTTTTTTGCTAGACCTATTCTTCGTATGACTTAAAATCAGTGATTGTTTCTGTATTTTGTTTGTTCGACTCGACCGTTTATGTAGATGCCGTATGGCTTTCTATTAATAAATTATCCCATTATTCAAAAAAAAAAAAAAAAAATCATAGAATTGAAGCACTGTTTAATTTTGTTTGCTTTTGCACTAATTTTTTATCTTTAAAATTATAAAAATGTCCGCATTGCTTTCCTTCATATCTCAAATACAAATCAAATGGAGCAAAATTACCGCATAAAAAGGTTTGAAAACTTGTACAAAGGAAAGCTACTGTTTTTCCTGAAATAAAGAGGATACATGTTCCCGCCCCCTATTTTCTGGTTGTGGTATCTTAGAGTGTATTGAGGGTCATAACAGAGAGGAGTTCGGGTATTTTCTCTATGCATCCTGACGAGAGTTCGGGTCCCCATGGTATGAATCCTGCCTTTTATTAACGTTTCTGGAGTATAATAGGTAATGGTGTAACTCAGGAATGTCTTAATATTTTATCAATGTTTCTGGAGTATAATAGGTAATGTCTTAAAGAATTAATGACATGAATACGACATATGATAAATTGGAATGGGATTTTATCCAGGGCATTATGGAAAGGATGAGCTTTTCATATTATTATATTATGGATGTGTCACAAAACACAACATGAATTTAGGTGACACAAATTTAAAGTCCTGTAAAAAGAAATATTGATATTGATAAAAGACCATTTCAGTAATGGAAAATCGACTTGACTTTGACACTTTATCTCTCCAAATAGCACAACCAACACACAGACAAGAGAGGAAGAGGGGCAGCCGAGGATCAAGTTCTAACCCTAGAATATACGTAGTATTAAGATTTGTTCGGGAAGATGATGAGGAGGAGTTTGGGAAGATTGATTAGGTTACGAGGAACATCATCATCATCATCATCATCCTTAATTACTTTTACTTGTCCCACAACTTCAAACGCCACCAGGAACATGAGCTCTTACCCTAAACTTCCAATACGGTACTGTGAAGGTACTCACTTTAAGCTATTAACTAACTTTCCAACTAAACCTACTTATTGTTGATGCTTATTTGATTTTTATTTAAACAGGAAATGCCTATAAATTTTTAGAAGAACAACTCTTGGATAAAGCTCCAAAAAGGCGTGGTAAAAATGAAAACCAGGATCCCTTCAATCGATTCGCACAAAAAGGGGATACTATTAATCTCAATGATCTGCTCTTCACCCAAGAAAGGGATTATCTAATTAAAAATGACAATCAACAGGTCAAGTTTTCTCTTTTAAGTGTTACCCCTACATTTTCTATTGTCTTGCTGAATCATATATATTTAAAAATGGAATGCTAGTACTATATGCTAATCATATTAACGATAAACATGATCCTCCTGCATGTAATTAGTATCACTTAGTTATGATTGGTTATGATGTTTTCATGTTTCTTGATGGAACTTATCCTTGCCCGGCACCTACAATTACTGTATCAGATTCAGAGGTTAGTACCCCCAGTCCACCTGCTCTCACTCGGGTCAGGCAAGACAAATTCATTTACGGTGCTCTAATTGGCACCTTAAGCCCTGCCATTGTCCCTCTTCTCACACAAGCCACAACCTCCGCTGAAGCTTGGGAAACCTTAGCCAAAACTTGTGCCAATCCTTCTTGAGGGCATATAACATATAAAATAAATCAAATTTCATCTTGCAAACATCACCAAAACTACCCAGAGCATCTATCTATACTCTATATTAATGTGCAAAACCATGTTTTAATGGTACACAATAGTACTAAAGTACCAAAGTACCAAAAGTACCAAATTTGGTTATCACTTAACTCGGGGTTCGATCCCTTCCAACTACATAATTATACAAGATTTATTATTTAATTTAATTTCACCCCATGTTCGATTTCCTATAAGGGCTTCAATTAAGGGGTTTGACGGTTATCACTTAACTCGGGATTCGATTCTTTCCAACTACATAATTATACAAGATTTATTATTTAATTTAATTTCTTTAATTTCATCGCGTGTTCGATTTCCTATAAGGGATTCAATTCCTGACATAATTATAAAGATTTATGTACTTTAATTTTTTTTAACTTTATCTCGAATTCGATTCTTTATAATTACATAATTAAATAGTGTATTAATATTAATTTTTTAATCTCGACTCGTGTTCAATCTAATCTAATCTATACTCTATATTAATGTGCAAAACCATGTTTTAATGGTACACAATAGTACCAAAGTACCAAAAGTACCAAATTTGGTTATCACTTAACTCGGGGTTCGATCCCTTCCAACTACATAATTATACAAGATTTATTATTTAATTGAATTTCACCCCATGTTCGATTTCCTATAAGGGCTTCAATTAAGGGGTTTGACGGTTATCACTTAACTCGGGGTTCGATTCTTTCCAACTACATAATTATACAAGATTTATTATTTAATTTAATTTCTTTAATTTCATCGCGTGTTCGATTTCCTATAAGGGATTCAATTCCTGACATAATTATAAAGATTTATTTACTTTAATTTTTTTAACTTTATTTCGAATTCAATTCTTTATAACTACATAATTAAATAGTGTATTAATATTAATTTTTTAATCTCGACTCGTGTTCAATCTATGCCCGTGCTTTGCACGGGTTATCAGCTAGTAGTACTAAAGTACCAAAGTACCAAAAGTACCAAATTTGGTTATCACTTAACTCGGGGTTCGATCCCTTCCAACTACATAATTATACAAGATTTATTATTTAATTTAATTTCACCCCATGTTCGATTTCCTATAAGGGGTTGACGGTGTTCGATTCTTTCCAACTACATAATTATACAAGATTTATTATTTAATTTAATTTCTTTAATTTCATCACGTGTTCGATTTCCTATAAGGGGTTCAATTCCTGACATAATTATAAAGATTTATTTACTTTAATTTTTTTAACTTTATCTCAGATTCGATTCTTTATAACTACATAATTAAATAGTGTATCAATATTAATATTTTAATCTCGACTCATGTTCAATCTATGCCCGTGTTTCGCACGGGTTATCAGCTAGTAGTACCAAAGTACCAAAGTACCAAAAGTACCAAATTTGGTTATCACTTAACTCGGGGTTCGATCCCTTCCAACTACATAATTATACAAGATTTATTATTTAATTTAATTTCACCCCATGTTCGATTTCCTATAAGGGGTTGACGGTGTTCGATTCTTTCCAACTACATAATTATACAAGATTTATTATTTAATTTAATTTCTTTAATTTCATCACGTGTTCGATTTCCTATAAGGGGTTCAATTCCTGACATAATTATAAAGATTTATTTACTTTAATTTTTTTTAACTTTATCTCAGATTCGATTCTTTATAACTACATAATTAAATAGTGTATCAATATTAATATTTTAATCTCGACTCATGTTCAATCTATGCCCGTGTTTCGCACGGGTTATCAGCTAGTAGATGAATATATGCAAGCTATTAGAACCTGTACCGACCAACTTGCGCTTATGGGCAAGCCAATGGATCATGAGCATTTTATTGATAAAATTCTGAAAGGTCTTTGATTATGACACTTGTAAACCTGTCATTGATGCTATCAACAGTCGTGACAACCCAATTGACTTTACTGAACTTCATGAAAAGCTTATATATCATGAAACAAACCTCAAGGAACAACCAGTTACATCCCCTCTCCCGGCAACTATCCACGCTGTTACTGTTGAGTCCTCACCTAACCGTATTCGTCCCATTTTTTTCACACCCAAACTAGCACACAACAGTTTACCAGAACCAACAATAATCGCATTGCCAAGCCTCATCTCTGGAAGTGCCAGTGGTGCCGAAACCAGGGACATGTTGCCTCTCAGTGCCAGATCTTCAAACAACTGTTTCCACACATTGTGTTCCCAACCCATCCAACTGGTCCTTCCATTGTCAGCCCACCTCGTGCCATCATGACTGGCAACCAAACTCATTCTCATCCTCAAGCTAATGCAGCCACAACCGCCCAACCAAGTTCTTCACCTTGGCTCATGGATAGTGGTGCAACTCATCACATCACCAATGACTTAGCTAACCTCTCACTTCATGCTCCTTATGATGGAACCGACGAACTAATAATTGGTGATGGTTCTTCACTGCCAATCTCTCGTATAGGTTCATTTTCAATCTGTACTTCTACTCATTCTTTCATATTTACTAATATTTTATATTATCCTTCTATATCTCGTAACATATAATCAATTTCTCAATTCTGTCAAGATAATTACAGCTGTTTACCTAATAAATCAGCTTCCAACTCCTACCTTGAACTACCTTTCCCCATATTTTAAACTCTTCAACTTGCCTCCAAACTATAGTAAGTTCGTGGAAAATACATTTCCATATAGAGAACTAAGTCCTGATCAGACATCCCCCCCCTTCCATCAACTGTAGCAGATTGGTGCTCCCTAAACATCCCTGTTCTTTCCCATGCACCACCCATTTGCACTACTACAAATTCACACCAAAATAATCCTGTCCACACTGATGCAACACCCATTACAGCTCCTACACCCCCTTCACCACCACCACAAAATCGCATGACTACTCGTCTGCAAACAATATTATCAAAACCGACCCAAAGTATGTCAACACTGCCTCATTTAATCCACCTTCCATAGAACCACAAAAAATAAGTCAGGCTCTCAAAGACACCAGATGGCGCAATGCTATGCAAGAAGAATTTGATGCTTTAACCCGTAATCACACTTGGGATCTAGTCCCTCACCAACCCAATCAAAATTCGGTTGCAAATGGGTGTTCTGTGTCAAATATAATCCCGATGGCACCGTAAAACATAATTAAAGCTTGTTTGGTAGCCAAGAGATTTCATCAGAGACCTGGCCTTGACTATTCAAACACTTTTAGTCTGGTTATCAAACCATTTCTTTAATCAATGGCAGTAACAAATGGTTGGTCACTTCGACAACTCGATATAAATAATGCCTTCCTACAAGGCACCCTTACAGATGAGGTGTACATGACTCAACCACCCGGATATATTAGTCCAACTCAGTAACTCACCCTACGCATGTTTGCAAACTCTTCAAGGCTATATATGGACTTATACAAGCTTTTTAGGCCTGGTACATTAAACTAAAAACCTACCTCCTCTCTTTCGGGTTCCAAAATTCCATTGCAGACTCTTCTCTCTTTATCTACAAGCAAGGAAATTTGGTCATCTATTTGATAGTATATGTTGATGAAATTGTTGTTACAGGGCCCTCACTTCTGCACCTCAATAATTTATAACAAGTCTTGCATCTCACTTCTCACTCAAGGATCTTGGTAATTTATCATATTTCGTGTTATCGAAGTTGCATCTACCCCTGCCAGCTTGTTTTTAAATCAAACAGCATACATCAATAACCTGCTTACGCGCTATAATATGCTTGAAGCTAAACCAGTAAGCACCCCCGTGGTTGCTGACCCACCACTTACTGCAAATGCAGGCTTTCCCCTCTCTAATCCAACAGATTACCGAGCCATTCTTGAAAGCCTGCAATACCTGTCATTTACTAGACCAGATGTGGTATATCAATATAAATTATCCCAGTATGTTCAAAATCCCAAAGACTGACACTGGTATGCACTTAAACGATTACTTCGATGCCTTACTGGAACATCTCATCATGGTTTATTACTCTACCACAATTCACCATCACAGTTACATGCTTTTACTGATGCTGATTGGGCAGGATATCGAGATGATTATGTTTCCCTTCAGGTTATGTAGTTTATCTTGGCCGTAATCCTATCTCATGGAGTTCAAGAAAACAACGTGCTTTATCTCTCCCTTCTACTGAAGCGGAATTTCGAACAGTTGCTGACACAACTGCAGAGGTTTTGTGGCTTCGGTCTCTCTTATACGAACTTGGAATTACACTTGCTGGACAGCCAAGTATTTACTGTTATAACTTGGGTGCCAGACTTTATCCTACTAATCCTGTTTTCCATTCTCGAATGAAGCATTTGGCTCTCTCATTATATTTTGTTCGCGAGTAGGTTCATCTTGGCACTATACGCGTAACTCACATTTCAGGGGATGATCAACTCGCTGATATATTGACTAATCCGCTGTCCAGAACTCGTTTCTATCTCCTTACTGCCAAGATCGGTCTTACTTTACGATCATCCGACTTGCAGGGGAGTATTAAGGGATAAACATGATCCTCCTGGTGATATACTTGAGATATACTCAGTCTCCCCCGGACAATACTCTACTGCATATAATTAGTATCAGTTAGTTTACTTGTATGTTGTATATGTTTATCTTTTAACATTTGTGCAATATTAGAACTCTCCTCATGACATTCTGTAAACACTATTTATAGTGATCTTTATCAGTGAATGAAACAAGCTTTCACAAACATCTTTTAATCATTGGTACAATTTCTTCTTTATAGGTCAAGGCTGAGCACTTGGAAGGCAAGGTTATAGCTTTATATTTCTTGCCATTGCCACATGGAACGTTTGTTTACAACAGGATAAAGTGGGATGCAACCTTCGTAATGGATGAATACAAAGATCTACAGCCACACAACAATTTTGAGGTCGTGTTGGTTCCCGTATCCGGAAACAGCTCATTGAAATATCCAAGTGAATTTCCTCAATCTTTTCCTACTGATTGTCAGCATCATTTCGACATCCTTTTTTCTTACATGCCTTGGACTGCCATCCCATTTTCGGATGTAGCATCCAGGGAACGTCTGACAACAACCTTTGGGTTGTCCGAACGATATATTAACTCCCACCACATGCTTGCCATTGTTGATCCCACGGGAAAGGTTTTGCAGTATGATGCCTGGAATCTTTTCTTTGAGTATGGAGCCTTAGGTTATCCTTTTAGTGACGAAAGAATAGAAAGTTTGAGGAAAGAAGATGCAGCTATCATCAAGCAACCCTCGTTGAGAAAATTATTGGCTTCCCCCAACGCGATTATGTGATTACAAACAAAGGAGATCGGGTATTTTTTATTCATTGGATTACATATGCGAATATTAGTTGAGGGAATAAACAAACTCTATAGCCACAATGAGTAGATTCCATGCCCAAGATCAACTTCAGGAAGATGAATAAAAGCACACAAAAACACTTGTAATGTTACTGAGAGCAGAGAATAGTTTCTTGAAATTTGTGAAGGTTACAGTTGATAATAGCATTAGAATAATCTGGATGATTAGTTGGTACATGTGCATTGATAGATTAATAGTATTACTAGTATTAATTAGTGCTCATATATGAATTCCCTGGTGCATGAATAGACTTCTCAACTCTAGAATATCCCTGTAGAAACTTAAAGAAGTTTGCGAAAAATTTGAACACTACCATAGGGTTTTTTTTATCTGCATCAAGCATATAAATAGTTGTATGACATTATAATGAATGCATGTATAACTTTGCATAATAATACTAATAGTAATTGTTTCATTTCCTGACCTAGTCAGTTTAAATGCTAGGAAAGTTAAAATAGTAAAAAGATACTCATTCCACTTACTCTTATTTGTTTTTGATCTCCCCTTAGCTTAAGCTTAGTCTTTCTGCCAATTTAATCTTTGCTACCTACTTGTACTATTAGGTACCTATTCATACTTTTGAAAATAAGGTTGTAGCCTTATATTTTTGTGCTTGCACAAAGTCTCGCTACACATTTGGGTTATTTGAAGAACTTAAGCTGGCTTACGAAGAACTTGCACAAGTCAAGAAAAATTTTGAGGTTGTGCTCATTTATGGTAGAGAGTTTGCATGCTCGAATGATTGGCCATGTGAAGAATCATTTCACGAAGAGTTTAAGGGTATGCCTTGGTTGGCATTGCCGTATAGAGACCCGAATTGTAAGAAGTTGAATCGGATTTTTGAAGTATCATATATTAAGGAATTTGATGGCCTTGTAATTTTTGGCCCTCATGCGGAATTTATTGAACCATTTGGGTCTCACATCTTGTTCTTGTATAAGATTTCTGGATATCCATTCTCCCGTAGAAGAGTCGCGCAGTTAGAGACCGAAAAAGTAAAGGAGCTAAAGCTGGAGATGATATGTGATCAAAACAGTGTCTTTAGAATGAAAGATGGGTCCCAGGTGAGTATTTTCATTTGTTCATGCATGCTTTAAACTTTCAGTTGTCTTTTTCTAGTTCAAACAAAGCTATTCATAAACCCCCTTAATATTAGTTGTATGCTAGTTGCAAACTACAGATTCCATAACTTCTTTATTGTCCAACATTATTATTTTATTGAAGGAATTTTATGAACTTTTTCTATTTTTTAACTTGTCAATTTGATGTTAAGGTTCCCTTTTGTCAACTTGCTGGGAAGAGAATCCTGCTTGTTTTGGAGCATGAAGAAAGAGACTGTGTTCAGTCCCTGAATGTTAATTTCCTAATGATGTTAAAAAAATTGTATCGCAAGGCAAAGGGCACTGATCATGAGTTTGAAGTAATTCGTGTGTTAATAGGTGATGAGGAATCTCCCTCGAGTAATCGTGCGTTCGTTGGGCGTATGCCTTGGTTGGTATCACATGCAAGCGAGTGGATACATGCCAATTTAGGCTCCTATATCTGGCATAACAAGCCTCTTGATGAGCTAAATTATTTCCCGGTCTTTGCCTTTGACCAAGATGGAAAACTTGTGAGGAGAACAAAGTATCCTACAATTGAGAATACGTGTTTCCCCTTTTCTGGATGTGGTTTAGAAGATGAGGCCTTGTCTCAACTAAATACTCACTTTGAGTGGAACTACTGGGACTACAGGGGGGGGAGTATCTACTCGCACAGTGACTACCAGAAAAGTATTAATTTGTTAAACTTACCATTTGGTCGTCATGATTGATTTCTGATTTGTAATATTTATGCATTCCCAGCACTTAAGTTGATAACAATTTAAATTTTAGTTCAGCTCTGCCAGTATGGAAATGAATGTTGACAATTTATCATGTTTTACTGTTTAAGTGATAATATTTCCTAACCATGGGCTATACCGTATCTCCTGCACTTTCTTCCATCTAATATAAAACTGTTTAGCCAATCGAGCAATCTTGTTATTTATATTATGTTGTATTTGTGATAACCTTCCAGATGTGTACGTTTGATAATCTCCCCAGTACTAGCCCTTGTTGATATCCGGTTTTCTGTAGTCCTTCATTTTTTTTTGTTCATCAATAAAGATATGCTGTGGATCTGGTTATGGTCCTGCTTGAATCCTCCCCTTAGTTCTAATTGTTTTGTATCTTGTAAATTGAATCAACCTGATCAGTTAAAACAATAAAGAGGAAGTGTTGGAAAGGCTAGGCAAATACGGACCTAGCTGCTGTGACTGTTTACATCTCCCAGTTAGTAATAGGACTTCATGGAACTGACTTTGGAAATTACGATGAGCTTATTGTTCAGGGGTTTTCTTTTTCGTTTCACTGCACTTGTTATGGCGAGAAATAATTAAATTCCACAGCCCACTTGCTCTTGCTTCTCTGCAGATTCAAGAATATGTAGAGGCTGCATTATTGTGCAACTTCTGCAGAACTGGGAGCCTTTTGAAGCTTGATGAGATGAATGCTGCATCATTGCCATTTAGTGATCCATCTGTTGAACCCTTTCAAAAAAGTGTCCTTGATTATATATTGGGGTGATTAAATTTATTCTATGCCTATCAGGTTTTTTTTGCATATAATCTGTGTGTTCTTGCAAATTATTTGCTGCATCATTTTTAATTGATTTAAAAATGCTGGAAGCGATTCTACTATTTTTTGGTGTCTCTTGCTGACAAACTGACCTAACAGAAGAGCTAATGAGGTTGGCAAGTATGGAGAGCTTGAATATGCTAAAACTATATGCAGTGCAAGATATCTACAGAGAGCTGTAATAAATCAGAGACAGAATGGTTAACACCAATCCATCTCTTTTGGACAACTTTGTATGTGGTTGTGGTGCAGTTGTCCAATTGTGTTCAGAATTCGAATTTAGAGCCAGATGCTTTCTTTTAGTTCAAAGCAATATGTCTTCAAGCATTTGACTTAAGCTTCAGTTTCTAAGCAGTTAGGATTGTATAAAGAAAAAAGGCAGCTGCAAGATTTGCAAGTCTTCGACTTTGGAATTATAAATTGTATCATGTAGGTAGAGGAAAACATATTATTCTAGGAGATTCCTAGGAGATTGATTCCATCTTAGTGCTGGGATTCCCGATAGGAAACTAATGTCACTGGATACGAAGCCATTAAAAGAGCTAACGTTCATGTGTCGTAAATATGTAGAGGTTTTAAAACTTTCCAGTGTTTTTGTTTGGCTAAGTAATAATTATATTAACCCAACAGAAAAAATACAAAATCATGTAGTATCCATGATTTGGCAAGTGACCGGAACAAGCTCCAAGTTACTAAAATGACAAACTGTTAATCACGGAAATTGTTCAAACATCACAGAAGGACAGCAGCTAAGGCTAGTATAATAGTAATACTAATGTTTGATCTCCTCTGATTTTCTTCCTAAAATAACTACAAGTGAACAGCATTTCCGAACAGTCCTCATAACCTCACCAATCAAGTGAGTAGCCGTATTCCTTTTCCCTGGGCTGTGAAGGCGAAAATTATGTTCTCTCCAAGTGTTATAAACTGCCGTGGCCAGAAACAAAGAAGCAAAATGATGCTTTAGAGCCGTACAATGCTGGACTCTAATTCTGCCAAATCGTAACATTCAGTCTCTAGTGAGTATTCTATTAAGAAGAGCAAGCCATAAGGAGCAGGAGCTGGTCTTCTTTGAGACTTCCAAATGTGAAGAGAATTCCAAATGTGAGATAACGTGACTAACTTTGAGGGCAGATTGTCCCAAAGAATAGAATCAGTACCATGAATCTGGATATCTGTGATCAGGTTATTAATTTCAGTGGCATTCACATGATTTGAGTGATGCTGTATCCAATATCCATTTCTTATGGAAAAGCTGGCTACATCATTTAAGATTGTTAGTTTCCATGATCGAGATAATAGCCACACCATATCTCGTGATGAGAGGAACATTATTGATCTGGGGCAGAAACATTACTGTTAAAATCATCATAATGGCAGAAGAGAACAAAAACTGTACTATAAAGATTCCACCACTTTAAAAGCATAAAAGAAAAGGTCTAGAATCAGTTATCAGCTAAAGATAGTGACTGTGAGACACACCAAGAAGCAGATGTGAGATGACATCAGAATAGGGGGCTAAAAGCTATACCATTGTATTATTCAATTTATATTATAGTGTATGTGTAACTTAGATACAGTACCCGGCTATACCATGAACAGAGATGAATTCGTACTAAATTTGGTTTACTCATGTTTTTTGACCTCCTAAGAAGGTTTGAAATAGAGAATGTTATCAAGTTTATTATTTACCATAATCTCTTTCGTTAGCAATCTTTCTCTCAGGAATATCTACTGCCAAGTGCTAAGTGGACATGATATTAGTTAAGTTGGAGGCTATTCGAAGTCTGGAACATGACTCGTGCATGAGAAAATATATGCAACATCTAACAAAAATAATGATGGATGAAACACAACAGTGAATCAAACTTTTCTTTTATACCTCGAAAGTAAAGAATGTTACAAGTTATCCGACTACAGAAAACCATATAAGGGAGAGAAAGAGAGGTGGTGATGGAATTCTATACAATTCAATTAGATAAGCTACTTCAAAATACTAATGCTTTATCTGCTACCCACCCAACTAAGGACCTATTTCTTCGCGCCAGCTCTACTTCATTGCTTTGGTTTGACCATTCAGTCAGCCTCTTGCAAGTCTCATTGGACACAAAATTTGGCTATTATATTCTCTCCTTCTCCTCCCTCCCCGAATAATATCGATAAAAACAATTTAAAGTAATCAGCGACCTCCATATGAAGCCTATACTTTATATAAGATGATATATAAGAATACTAGCAGCAACGGAAACGGAAATAATGGTACTAATATATTTTACCTTTCAAAATGAGGTGAATTCTTTATCTAGGTTAACTTCACCACTAATGTGATCCAATCAAGAACCTGCATTCATTAGATAAAGATATGTAGTCTTTCTATAAATAACATTGCTTTGAACTACTGTCAGATTCATACTACTGTAATAAGTTACACATGTCCTCATCAGTTTAAATTTTTGAAACAGCGCAGTAAACAACATAATGCAGAATTAACCTTTTTCATATATATTTTTAGTGTACAGGGATGTAAGAAAACCATAAAACAAGTTAAACCCTATCTTAATTTATAGATAAAGAATTTTCTCATACGTCTACCTTCGGGGAAAAGTAACATTATTGAACCAAGGTTGACAACTACGTCGATTTCTATCTATTTAATGAAAGAGATATAAGTAATCCAGCTTTATTTTTCGTCATCGTTAGTGATAAATTTGACGAAAATGGGCATAAATATATACTGATTATCTCATGCAGTGGGATAACTTAGAAGGCCAGAAAACAGAGACAAACATTGGTTATATCTTTAGATCTCTTAGCAAGAAGTTAATAACACAGTACAAGTAGAAAAAAAAGTAGTTCGCAAAGAATGACAGGAGGCAGATAATAAACTGTCAGAAACAAAAGTTGCATCTATTAAAATCCATTATCCTGTACTGTTTTATAATTGAATATTGATGGTCCACTCTATTTAAATTCCAGTTCAACTCTCAGAGACCAAACTGTGATAACATGTAATATAATATTACTAACGCTTTAAAGATCCCACTCAGAGAACACAAATCTTAAAATTTGATGCAGAAAACAATCATTACCAGGAGAACAGTTTCATCATCATCAGCGTGCATCCACTAGAAAAAGAGAGGAAGTATACGTCTAAAATGAGCTAATAATACAAGACCCACGCTATTGAAAAGAGGGTCAATGTGCTTAAGCCACGTGACACGGCGTTCCTTATTTCTTTGTTGTTGTTCCAGATGACTCAACATCTCATTTAAAAGCTTTTCGTACCTATACAAAGAATTATGCTATTAAAAGGCTGCAAAAATCCATGTATAGCTCCTATGCATAACCCTAGGCCTATTTCAATCTACGATGTTTACAATCCCAAACTATTCACGATTTACTCTCATTTCATTGTAATTAATTTTTTAAAAAGTTCCATGGACTAAATCTTATCACCTTTTAGTTCATTTAGGGGATCTTCTCAATGGTATTAATTAATCCTCCAGAAGAAAAATTAGATGGTGAATAGAAGTAGTCCATGGGAATATTTTAACAGATTAACATAACAAAATTGGAGAAATTGTGAATAATACTGGGAATATAATCCTTGTAAACAAACATAGCCTATGGGTTAATTGTTTAGAAGGATTAAGTTTGGATGCACTGTTTGTCCCTTGGATTTAACAATTCTTTGTTTTTCATCAAAATTACTTTCGATCAACCATGGGTACTTGAGGGAAAATAAGAGTCGAGGTAACAGAGAAAAAACATATGAACAACCTTTATCCATTAAGTGCCAAAGCGTCATCTTATTCAACCAACTAACATTAAAAGAAAAATAAAAGTACTTTTTCCATTTACAACCTGTGTCACCAAATATCATGACCTCTGGGCCAATCGATACGTAGTTAACTAGTTATACTTAACAAGTATCAACATCCTTTGTGTTAATCTATGCCCTTCAACATCTCTGATTCATTTTCTTATATTTATAAATTTGACGTGCTGATCAATTTTACTTACATATAACTTCCATACTTTAGGAAACAAGTCAAACTTTACTTCGACTATAGACAACTTGACCAAATCCATCAGAAAAGAAAAACATAATTAAACATACACAAATAAAAATTTACAAGAAGCTACGAGGATTACTTGGATGTAAACATGTCACCAGAAGCACTGACATCTCAACAACGTAGTCCCATATCTCATCAGTTGAGGCAACATTTTGACAACACGCATCAGGGATTACATCTTCATACAAACCAAATTCAGAGGCATTCACATTTTTGGCAAGATATATGAAGCTAATCATGCCTTGCCCCTACCCAAAAAATACATATATAACATCAACATAAAAACATCAATTAAGTGAGAGTGAAGACAACAAAACACAAGCACTAATTGTTGACAGATATCTAGAGCAAAAGATGTAGGAATTCTTAAAAAAATCCAATCATGCATCAATTTTTCTAGTTCAGTCCTCATTCATAAGAAAATTCAACTTCTCATACATATGAGGTAATCATGTGGTTGTTTAAAACTTGAAATCACTTAAATAGGTGAATAAATATGAGTATGAACATTGTATAGCTAAAGAATGTGAGAACTAACTAGCTGGCATCAGAAGCAGTTAGGAAAAAAAATGAACCTTTGAACCTAAAGAGAAGAAAATTATGAAAATAAAAATCATAGTACTCTTAACTTTGCACAAAATTGCAGAGTCAGCATTGATTAAACTATTCAGTCCAAAGCACTAAGTCATATAGCTTACTAATTACAGATGTAGTTGATTCAAATTTCAGCCGTTAAGAATACATAGAGACAGATTGGCTACTTTTATAAAACAACCATTTTATAAAGAATTTCAGTGAGACTGTATACTCCTGGATATCTTGTTTCCTCTATAATGAATTATGACTTCATTTCAAAATCACTTTCTACCTACAAAATTGAGAAGAACTAGTTCCATATACAGCTTACAGAAGGAGAGTTGGAAGAACAGCTTCTTCGGCTATTGTCTCAGGAGTATGTATTAGCTTCTTTCCCCAGTCAGGTACCCTAAAGTTTGTTACAATTGCAATCTCACACACAAATACCTAAAATTTAAATGCTGTAAATAATATAAACTTTAAATTAGCATCAAGTCTTTATCTTTAATATGAACTGATCGGCCCTCTAGGATCAGTTACCTGACAACTACAAAATATAATATAAATTTTTTTAGTAGTATTTGATTGTCACGTTCCACTAAGAAAGATCTATCACTTGTTACTTGTTGCTTTCAGCGAAATTATATCTATTTTTACCTCCACAATACAAATATATGCACTTCCAAGTTCCATCCAACCATCATGATTTCATTTGTGAATAGATGTATTTATGATTAGATTTTCTTGAACTTCAGGATTAAAGGTTTCATCATTAATATTCCTTACATTTTGGTATAAGATGTGCAATCGATGTAATCGTCTTTATATATAGTAATATAATGACAGATTCAATGGACATCAGACTGTAATTATATTAAACTGATATTAAAATCCCGTTTTTGATAGTGATCCTATTTGCAGCAAAGTTACAATATCAAACTCAAAAACTAAAAAATTTACAACCAGAAGATAATAATTTAATACTGCCTTAATATGTAAAATGGGCCTAGAAAAAATAGGTGAATTAATTGCAAAGGACGAGTTGGGATGGGAGTTCATTACAGTTTAGAAGCAGCAGTAGATGCCATGCTTTCTGTTTTATCCTTTTTTCTCTAAGAGAATATTTAGCATGTAATTTTTTTTTCATCTTTAATAAGTAGCCTGCATCCGTCTTTCTAAATGTTGTTTTTCTTCGTTAAGAATGCGTGCTTCCTCAATTTATATTTTATTTTAGACATGGTCACATCACACGTAACCTGAAATTCGAAGATAATCTACAAATGGGGAGTTCTCGTCAAGATGCGCAACAGTGCAGTTGTTTGTTTATGGGGTTATTATTAAAATGCCATGTCCTAGCAACATATTTGTATAACAAGTGATACCCAAGTACAAAACCTTATTCCCACACGGCCACACACACACACCTCATTCATTCAATCTAGTTCAGTAACTTATTAGCTTGATAGTACTACGCCAAGTGTTTGACAAGAGGCCCCAAAGAAAAAAAAATCACGCAAATTTTGCGATAAAAATCAAGAACTTCTTAGGCAGCAATTACTAAATCACTACTTCACAAGTACATCAAATTAAAATAATGCAACACAATCACCAGATAAATCAATAAAACATACAGTACCCAAATTGAACGAATAAAAATTTAAAAATTTTTACAATTCATAAATAAATCAAATCCGAGAACACCCATTTATGTTACTTACAGTTGGTTGAATGAAGGCCAAGAATGCAGAAGAGATGAGTAGTTTATATTAAAATGAGTACAAATTTAAGTCTATTTTCTCAAATGACTGAGCCAAACAGTTCTTCACTGAGGGATTACTAACTATTTATAGACTTGTAGAGTTGTTGTGCTACTGCTTATGCAGTGATGATTTATGGATTGTAGTTTTTTATATAAGTTTATTTATTTTGTATTTTTATTATAAATAATTTTCTCATCAAAATTATTACTCCGTATTACGTTGTGATGTACGACATGTTAATATTCATCGTATGAGTTTATTTATTTATGTAAGTATTTATTAATATTTTTCTTCAAAATACTATCTTGGCGTTGTAATATGAAGACATAATTTTATTTAATTTTAATAATAATAATAATAATAATCCTTTATTATCATACCTGAGTATACCGCACGTCAGTTAACCAATAGGAATCGAGAAATTATTTTAGGACCAATCACAGCTAATTCCTAAAATTTAGACCTTTCCTTATTTACAATTTCACCTTACCTCTTTAACCATGGTTAGTTCACACTTCTAATTTAAATACAATAATGATTTTATTAAACATATCCATAAATATCTATTTTTTTAATAAAAAAATATTTAGTAGAAAATCACAATTTTAATTTGAAATCAATCACGATATACCACTATATATTTTAAATTAAATTTTATAATTAATCAATATTAATCAACCACTCTTTTAATATAAAGACAATTACAATCATATTATCTTACATTATAAATTGATTTTTATAATATATACTATACAATTATAATCGATATTAAATAATTATAATCTAACTTAACTAAAAATCTGAAAAAATCGGATTTGAAATCAAATTTTAAATTACTTGGATAAAATTCATATCTTCAAAATTTTGATTTTTTTGTAAGTTCAAAAATATATTTATTCATATTCTGTTAATAAAATTAATTAATAAATGCATATAAACCAACACTACAAAATTGGATTTGAACAAATTTTAAATAGCTTGGATAAAATTCATATCTTCAAAAACTCAATTTTTTAAAAGGTTCAAAAATATATTTATTCACTTAACTAAAAATTTGAAAAAATCGGATTTGAAATCAGATTTTAAATAACTTGGATAAATTACCTTCAAAATTTTGATTTTTTTTATATAAGCTCAAAAATATATTTGTCCAGAATTTGTTAATAAAATTAATTAATAAATGCATATAAGTCAACACTACAAAATCAGATTTGAACAAATTGTAAATAACTTGGATAAAATCCATATCTTCAAAAACTCGATTTTTTGAAATGTTCAAAAACATATTTATTCACAATTTGTTAATAAAATAATTAATAAATTCATTTAAACGAATTTAAATACAATATTGATTTTATTAAACATATACATAAATACATATTTTTTAAATAAAAAAATATTTACTAGAAAATCACAATTTTAATTTGAAATCAATCACAATATACTATTATATATTTTAAATTAAATTTCACAAAATCGGATTTGAAATCAGATTTTAAATAACTTGGATAAAATCATACCTTCAAAAAAAATTTTCTTCAAAAAAAAATTTAATTTTTTTATCCTCAAAAATTTATTTGTTCATAATTTGTTAATAAAATTAATTAATAAATGCATATAATCCAACGTTACAAAATCGAAATTGAACAAATTTTAAATAACTTGGATAAAATCCATATCTTCAAAAACTCAATTTTTTAAAAGGTTCAAAAACATATTTATTCACAATTTGTTAATAAAATAATTAATAAATTCATTTAAACAAATTTAAATATAATATTGATTTTATTAAACATATCCATAAATACATATTTTTTAAATTAAAAAATATTTACCAAAAAATCACAATTTTAATTTGAAATCAATCACGATATACTATTATATATTTTAAATTAAATTTCATAATTAAGCATTCATTAATCAATCACTCTTTTAATATAAAGTCAATCACAATCATATTATCCTATGATTTTTATAATATATATTGTACAATTATAATCGATATCAAATAATTATAATCTAACTCAACTAAAAATCTGAAAAAATCGAATTTGAAATCAGATTTAAATAACTTGGATAAAATTCGTACCTTCAAAATTTTGATTTTTTTTATAAGATCAAAAAAATGTTTATTCATAATTTGTTAATAAAATTAATTAATAAATGTATATAAGCCAACACTACAAAATCGAATTTGAACAAATTTTAAATAGCTTGGATAAAATCCATATCTTCAAAAGCTCGATTTTTTAAAAGGTTCAGAAATATATTTATTCACAGTTTGTTAATAAAATAATTAATAAATTCATATAAACGAACACTACATATATTTTAATTATTCAATATATGATATAAGAGTATTATTATAGGTTGGTGAATAAATTACCAATCAAAAAATTAAAATTATTTTAGAGTCAATCAGAATTTACTTCTAAACTTTAAATCAATCAATCATATACAAATTTTTTATTATTTACCATACTTATTCTAATTTACTAATCGCGGTTAAATTAAATTTAAATATAAAATATCTTGATTTAATAACTTCTCATATCACATGATTTTTAGTTTTAAAAAATTTTTACAAATCGAAAATTTTATTTTCTATAAATCCACATAACAGTATATTACATGTGGTTATATATCTTTTAGTTATGAATTGTTTTTGAACATCCTTTATTATATAAGAATGGATACCCGAATCTAACATTTATTAGTTAACCAATCACAATATTGTGAATTATTTTAACATCAATCAGAATCTATTAAATTTAAATCAATTAAACTTAGTATAACAAGTTTCTTTATTGAATTTAGATTCTATGTTTCAACCAAGAATAAACTTAAATCAAGTTACACTCGATAACAATTAATTTTTAATTTTTCATATCAATTAACTAAAAATAATAACTACTAATTTTTATTTTAACAGTAAACTAATAAACAATTTATATAAAATAAAATTCTTACAAATAAAAAATGTAATTATTATACCAATTTAAACATTACAGGAAATCTAAGCCGCTTATTCCGTATTCCCCACCAGACTTAGCCAACTTTGATAAACTAAGTGTATGCATCAATTCTTCTCATTGCTAAATCATTTCAATTTCGGTTATGGTACTACTTTATATCTTTTTATTATATGGCATTCTATACTTGGACAAATTATCTTTTTATTTCGATTGTACATATTTATTATATGTGTCGTGTTTTAATTGTCCAATAAATTCAACAGAAAAAAATGTTTCTGACAAAAAAAAAATTGATTTAGGTTATCATCATCCCCATAGTCCAGATTCTCTCAGAGTTACTTCCCATTAGAATATTCAGTAGCAAACTTCAATAATTCAGCGACATACTAAATTGTAGGCATCAATCCTTATCACATTATACTGATTTGTTTACTTTATTAGGTATGTCTATAGATAAATGTTTTTTTTACAGTTTTGGGTTGTCAATGTAATTAAGTGATTACTTAACAATTTTATTCTAAATACAATAATTATTTAATTTAAAAATTTATACATTAATACATGAATCTATTATACTTATAATAGATATTTTAATATCTCAAACTTTCAATTCAAAATCATAAGGTACAAATAAAGTCATGAATTAAAAATTATTAACAATATAAAACTATTTACCACACTATTCTAAATACACATTCAAAATTTAAGTTATGTATTAAATAATTCAGTCATAAAAAAAACTAATCAACCAATTAAAATGTTATAATGAAATTTAAACCAATCATCTTTTAACATTTTAATAACGAAATTTTTTAACTATGAAATAATTAATGGAAAAAAAAATTGACCTGACAATATATTTGAATTATTCAAAATATTAAATATACTCTTAAATAGTATTTTACATTATTTGGTGTATAAATTATCAATCAAAAAATAAAAAATATTACAGAGTCAATAAAAATATTGTTTTTGAATACTTCCATAATAAATTGGCCAATTTAGCACAAATTTTCTTATAAATCGTTATTTTATCTATTGATAATTAATTTATCAATAAAAGGACATATGTCATACACAAAAATAATCAAACCTGCAAAAATCATCAATAAAAGGGCATACAACATTTACAAAAATAATTAAAATTGAACAAACACATAGTAAATTATATCACTAATTTCTTTTATCCAATCATTGAATAGATCTTCAATTATGGTACATCTCTAGC
The DNA here is from genome assembly GCA_037693485.1 of Kitagawia praeruptora. Taxonomy (NCBI): domain Eukaryota; kingdom Viridiplantae; phylum Streptophyta; class Magnoliopsida; order Apiales; family Apiaceae; genus Kitagawia; species Kitagawia praeruptora. The sequence continues at coordinate 128,560,025 of CM075346.1, read as the reverse complement.
TTATGTCACTAAATTATACAGCCTTTTCGTCGAGATAATTTAAAAATTTATTATAAACGTGAGAAATATGTATATCTGATTTATCAGAACGTATTCAAACAACCGACAAGAACTGTGATTCTATACCATCTAAATCAATGAATTAATATAACAAAATCTAATATATGTGTGGACAAAATCCACGAACAGGATATTAGGCTCCCAATAAAGAGAGATATTTAGTGAAAGGCAAAGTAAAATAAAGTAAAAAATCTAATATTTTGGTTGATTAAATTTACTAATAGGCAACGGGGTACTAGACTCTCAATGATATTTTTATTGAAATATAAAGAAAAATCAATATAATTTTTTTAAAAAAAACTTAAAAAACTGATATCAGCTCCTAAACTTTAGTTTAACATCTTTTGGGAAAGGTGGAGAGAGAGAGAGAGCAGAAACTACGATTTTTGTTATAAAAATTATTAATAATGATAAATAAAAAGGTAAAATTAAAATTATATATTGTTTTAATAAAAGGGTGCCTTTTTGAATTTTGTATTTTTGAATTAAGGAAATAGTATCAATTCCCATATCTTAACCTAAGAGCATATATTGAATTTGCTTGGTTGATTGAATATATCTTTTTTTATATCAACAAAACATAAAAGATGACTAAGAAAACTAAATAACTTGGTAGAAAGATTCTACACAAAGAGAGATATTTGTTAACGAGAAATAAGAAAAATAAAAGGGAGGGTTTCATTTTGTTTGGGAGACTTTACACCATGCATGCTACTCTTAGTTTTGTTTTGTAACATCTCAATGTTGTTCTAAGACATATAATTGTATTACATAACTTGGATACATAATAGTATTTCATATAATTGTTATATTTTTCCTATTCGCGTATTTCATTTCATTTTGTGTACAAAAAAAATTTGTGTAATTTAGTATCATTTTGTGTTCTAATTTCGGGTACACGATTTAATATCATGTCATTTTCGTTCAAGACCCTAAAGTACATGACATGAATGTACAAAACGATTTGTCAGGTCTACATAAGCTATTTCTTCTTATATATGTAGGAAAAATATACTCAATATTAAAGGAAAACATTTTTAATATGTAATCGAAAAATCAACCACGATCATACAAATATTTTCAATAAATTATAAATATTTTAAGGATTCTATATTTAATAAATATACCGAATTCTCAGAATATTGGTGAAAAATTTGTTAACATTATACCTAGAAATGTTCTTTAACAAAGAGAGAAATAAAATGAAAGCTAAATTTAAAAAAAATAATAATAAAGAGGAATTTTGAATTTTTTTTTTTTTTTTAACCGGGAACTACCCCACACACTTGTATGTGGGATTTCAAACCCGGGGAGATATATCGCTTAGCCCTACCACCCAGTACTCCCACGTAAATCCGAAGCTTTCGCTCCGAGGTAGGTTCGAACCCCTGACCTTGGCTGAACCAGGGAAAGGGGGTGTCCACTCAGCCAAAGCTTTGTAGACGAATTTTGAACTTTTCAACGGGGTTGTTTTTGTTTTGATGATTCGGTCATAATATTAATATTAATTCAATTGATATGAATTCACGAATAAGTAATTTATACTTACTTTAATTAACATTCAAATAAAATTATATATTTTTCTAAATAAAAATATTATATTTATATTAATTTATTAATACAATTTATCTGTCGGTGCGTAGCACGGGTAGAACGCTAGTAATACATATATAATTTATAATCATACATATGTTAACATAATGGTGGGATATGTTTTTTACTATTAGTATAAATCTTGTTAATTTATTTTATGTTGGGTTTGTTGATGAGATATATGTTTTAGAATTTAATTTTAAATATTTAAATTTATAAATTTATAAATTTTAAATATTTTTAATTTCTTTCTTTGTAATAAATTTCTTGGTATGTTTCATTTGAGAAAATAACCTAAATAACGAAAATTATATTATCAAATGCCCAAATTAGCACTTGTCGGGAATTATGTCCAAAATACACAATTAAACTCGCATTTCAGGCATGTGTATATCTTCCATGCATATCGTATATCGTCTTGTTCCCCAACTTACATCTCCTCCCAACTTCATCTTTGTTATTACTCCTGATTCCCAAACTACCTTTTAATCTCTTATATACTTACAACACCATCATTTCTTTCCCTGTACTATTGATGGTTATTTAAAACATCTAAATTTACTATTTTGTATATTTCATTTTCTAACGGTTGGAATTGATGTGTGTTTATGATTAGATGATGAGGATATGTGATTTTTGTCTGCATATTTTTGTATAATTGTGTGAGTGTTTATTGTGTTTATTTGTTCATTAACAAAGAGAATTTGAGGGATGATAAAGAGAGATAAGACAAAGAGTAATGAAAGTGAGAGTGAGTTGGGACTTCATCCATTTCAAGCACGCATTCTCTCTATGCATGCATCGAAGTGCGCATCCAATATGTGCATCTGTTGTATTCAAAGATAACATGATATTCAAAATCCATGCATTACAGAATGTGAATAGATCATAAGATTGAGTAATCAAACAATTATTTCTTACATATGTGATGATAGTTTAATAATTTAATATTTATCTTATGGAGCATTACAGTGAATTCACAACAAATCAAGTTAAGTATTATAAATTCATATTTTATTTTTAAATCAATTATTATATTTACGAAATATATAAAATCACTTAAATGTTATGCATTTCAAACTCTATAGTACGAAGTATTTATTATATAATTAAAGTAACGAGACCATTTAACAAAATTTATATAAAATAAAATTAAAAATTATTACTTAAAGAGACATATTATTTTATGCATATATATAATATAAATTTACTAAAAAGACAATCATTTGAATATAGTATGAGATATATAAATGAAATAATTATTAACATCTTGAATGGAAAGAGAGATCAAATTAGTAAGAAAAATACTAACGAATATAGTTATTTAATTCTAGTACTCAACCAAATAAATATCTAGTTCAATGGTTATTGTACCGAATATAAGTTTATTTAAATTAAGTTGTCAAAGATTCAAATTTAAACAATTGTATATTTTAATATTTTTATAATACTTCATTCTTAGGAATGTAATAATAGAATTAAAGTAGATTAGAAAGTATAATAAGGGAAATAATGGTTTGATAAATATAATAAACTTAAAGTTATTATCTAATTATTTTGTTAGAAAAATAGCGTGTTTTTATGTTATTATCTACAAACATGTTCCGGTTCCGCCTAAATATTTTCTAGATATTTTGTTAAAGGTTCTTTTCTATTGAAGATTCTTAAAAAATTGAAATATATATTTTAAAATGAATTTAATATATTCTCCAATAATTTTAATTATAATTTGTGAATTATGTAAATATATGTGATTTACCCTCCATAAACTACATTAATCAAATATGTTTAAATTTAAAATGAAAGATAAACATCTCTAGTTGTCTAGAAACTTTGAAAAATTCAATTTTATGACGGAAAGAAGAAAAGTGTGGGGTTATTCATCGTACATTCGTACCCCTCTATCTTCTCTCTCACTTTACTAAAAAATTCTGTAGTCTCTCCCTCTCTCTCACTTTGCTTAAAATCTTTGTAGTCTCTCTCCCTCTCTTTCTTTCGAAAGTGAATAGGCTCTTAACCAAACGTTTATCTACACAAGCCAGACATGGCAGCATACACGGTCATTCTCCCCTTCACCAGCTTCCACCTCTCCTCACCACTCCACCTCAACCTGTGAATATGATCACTAAACTTCCGTTCGTCCCTTATTCGCACAAGCTGGAGCTTGTTGTACCTAATGGTATTTTTTTAATTATGTGTGTAATATCCACTAAATATGTATTTGTGTATGTTCTAATGTCTAAACGAAAGAAATCAAGAATGTGATAGTTATTAATTAATAAAGTTCAAAACCTTATATTTATTTTGAGAAAGGGGGTCATTTTTTCACTAATGGGTTGCTTGGTCCACATTTTCTGATCTTTATAATGTATGCATAATTGTTTGTTTCATGATTTTAAGTTTTTTCTGTTTTCATGGAGGGTATGTTTCATCTTCTAGAAGTAAAGCATATTTTGAAGTGGATTTAATCGACTGTATGACCTCTTGGGTCATTTTGTAATTTTTTTATTTTGTTTGATGATTATGTAAGAAATTAATTGTGAATTGTTTGTAAGTTTGTATATTTTTTGTATGTAAGTTGGTAGGACAATGATATTACGATACTGGTAGGGCAGAGATAATGTTTTAGTTGAATTCGCTATATAAGATGGAGATTATGTGTGTGTGCAACTGAAATAATGCTTCACTCTTGTATTGTTCATACATACAAGGGATCAAGAAATGAACTCGGCTTCAATTCATTAGGTTTCATCATTGTCGTTTTCTTATGAAACGGATCAACAGATGAAGATAGGTATAATAAGAATGCCCTAGTTGAATTAGGTTTCATCACTGTTGTTTTCTTATTTTAATATTAGATGTGTTAAAAAAATCATCAAATTTTACTTTATAATATTAAACAGTGTTTTATATATTCAACTTTTTTTGGTGTAGTTGTCTGCATTACAATTTGCAAGTGCATAGTGTTGTTTGACAACTGTAGTGTTTGGAGACTGTGCTCATAGAAACAAAAGAAAACCAAAAAAAGATAATTTGCACCAAACCTTCTAGTAGAAAGTGTTTATGTATGTTGAGAAGTGGCTTGCTGTTAGTGTTCTATATGTTGATAATAAAATGACAATTTGTGCTTGTGGATAGTATTCTGTATGTACGTTTCTTGATGCCTTGTGGATAAAAATAAACTAATCTTAACTCTCTACATATTTAGTTATACATATCAATAAAATGAATGTTTTTGTGCTTGTCTTCATTTCTTTGTGCTTGTATGATTTATCAGTTAGATGAATTAGTATCAGTTAGTTTACTTGTATTAGTATCACTTAGTTTACTTGTATGTTGTATATGTTTATCTTTTAACATTTGTGCAATATTAGAACTCTCCTCATTACATTCTGTAAACACTATTTATAGTGATCTTTATCAGTGAATGAAACAAGCTTTCACAAACATCTTTTAATCATTGGTACAATTAGCTTTATATTTCTTGCCATTGCCACATGGAACGTTTGTTTACAGCAGGATAAAGTGGGATGCAACCTTCGTAATGGATGAATACAAAGATCTACATCCACACAACAATTTTAAGGTCGTGTTGGTTCCCGTATCCGGAAACAGCTCATTGAAATATCCAAGTGAATTTCCTCAATCTTTTCCTACTGATTGTCAGCAGCATTTCGACATCCTTTTTTCTTACATGCCTTGGACTGCCATCCCATTTTCGGGTGTAGCATCCAGGGAACGTCTGAAAACAACCTTTGGGTTGTCCGAACGATATATTGACTCCCACCACATGCTTGCCATTGTTGATCCCACGGGAAAGGTTTTGCAGTATGATGCCTGGAATCTTTTCTTTGAGTATAGAGCCTTAGGTTATCCTTTTAGTGACGAAAGAATAGACGTTTCTTGATGCCTTGTGGATAAAAGTAAACTAATCTTAACTCTCTACATATCTTATTTATACAGATCAACAAAATGAATGTTTCTGTGCTTGTCTTCATTTTTTTATGCTTGTATGATTTATTTATATAACGGATGAATTAAACATTTCTTTGTGCTTATATGCGCTATCTTAATTATCTGCATTTCGTATACATATATTCATATCATATCTTAATCTTAGCATTTCTTGTGCAGGGCTTTTTCTTGATCTGAGGCTAGCCACATGTCCTGTGATGTCTAGGGAAGCTATACATACCACTGTCCCCAACCTTCGTGTTCATAGCCTGAGGGCATCAACACTTCAAATCTACAATAATGTTACTTATGTGACTCATTTGAATAACGCAATCCATCAGTCGTCGAACAACTTAGCAAGGTTAGAAAATGAAGCTAATGAGGTATGCTTTTAATCCTTCCTTTATATATTAGATCCTCTATAACAATACTTGATTTTATTCGTCCTCCTGATTTTCTTGTTTTCTTAATACTTTGCATATAACTTGAAGTTAAATGTTGAGATTGTTGAAATATCAACCAAGTACGAAAGTTGAGGAATAAACCATTATATGTTCTTTACTTCCAAGCGATTTAGACAATTTTAAGAAACTTGTAGTAATTAGATGACACAAGTCACATTTGTTATATATATCATGATTGTGTTTTTACTACTTGCATAAGTTTTTCACATTTTGTGATTTCCCTGTATTGAATGATTTTTTAGCAATGAAATTTTCTTATACATATTATTTTACGTCAGCTGAACTTTCACAATATAAATCAAAAATCTTTGTCGACTTATTGGTATGGTGATAACTGCTTCACGAAAGACACCGGTTTCATGGCTCGTCAAGTGGTCAAGCATTTCCTATATTCAGAGCATGTGGGAGTACATGACTATGTTCCCTTTTTGCATTCTTTGTCTACCGATCTATTTAATGAGGGACCTAATGATGTCCGACGTTTTCCGAAAGATAACGAATTTATCACAGGAGAATATTATGACTCGAAGAATTTTGCAAAAGTTCTGAAATGGTATTTCAAAGGGCATGATGTTTATATCACATTCAAACAACATCCCCAGGACTTGTACACTTATTTGGATAATATTGCGTTACTACTCCGCACTTGTGGTGTCATGATCAACCATCCCATGATCCGGGAAATTTATGTTTCGTCTGTTAGTACTTAATATATAGAGGATGATATGTATTCATTTATACTTTGGCATTCATTACTTGATACTTTGGAAGCAACCTTATTTTGATAACTTTATTGTCAAACTTGCTAAATTTAGGATTGTTAAATTTTGGTAGCACTTTGATTCTTTTTTCAATTGGATAAGGTAACAAACTTATATTAATATATGACATACAAGATTGTAGTCGAGTACTTGACTTTAGTTAATTTGTAACTGGGATGGATACTTTAACAATATACGTGGATGTTATTTGCGAAATCAATAAATTATTATTTAATTAAAATTAAAGTAATTTACAAACTTATAGAAACTAATTAAGTAAGCTATGCTCCTTCATAATCATGATTGCATTTTGAGTGAAACTACATGGATAACAAGTGAGGAATATGTACTTACACATTGACTACAATAAAAGACTTAACTTGTCAAACTTTTCATTTGGTCGTCAAGATTAGTATTAGATTTGTAATATTTTTTGGGAAGGTATTAATAATTTGATGCACTCCATGCACTTGAGTTGATAATATTTTAAATTTCAGTTTGGTTTTATTAGTAGGGAAACGAAAGTTGTTTATTTATAAAATATTCATGTGAGAATTTAACGGTAACATTTACATGTTTTTTAAATTATGAAATTTCTATAGAAATTTTCTCGATCAAAGGAGTGGGGAAATTTTTTCATGCACCTAGGAATTCATATATTAACACTGATTAATAATAATCTATCAATGCACATGTATCTAATTGATTGTCCAGATTAGTCTAAAGTTATTAACAACTATAACATATACAAATTTCAATAAATAATTTCTCCGATCTCAATATCATTATAAATATTTGTTTGTGCTTTCATTTAACTTCCTGAAATTGATCTTGGTCATTGAATCTACTGGTTGTGGCTGCATCTACAAAATTATTATTCTCACAAACTAATATTCTCAAAATGAAATACATAATGTAATCAAATATATTATTATATATGTAATACAACAACAAGGGGGTTTATTGAGCAATTTAATACATACATACACACATACACACATACATACATACATACATACATACATACATACATACATACATAATCTATTAATTTTTCGCCAATTTTAATCTATTAATTATTTTGTAATTAATACGCATATTTATACATACATACATACATACATACATACATACATATATATATATATATATATATATATGTACATATTTATGTGGATCTATAATAATATATGATAATATTCAATAACATGTACCATATCTCATTATACAATTATTTAGATCTACTATAAATATTTACGAATTAAAAATGATAAAAAATATCACATGAAAAAAAATCTATAAAGAAGTATCAAACATTCATGTGCATTGTAATCATTCATACCTTCAATACAGCAATGTATATATAACTTCTGTCATACTTTAAGTATTATGTTTACATGACACAAATAAATTCAAATCAATTTTAAAAAGGAACCTTCATATGTATATAAGTATAATACAAAATGTATTAACATTAATAATCGTAAAACTCATCAATTAAATCTTTAATACGCAAACATATAAAATAATATAACAAACATCAAATCTTAGTATATATAAGAATAACATTTAAATTGGCCAAGATCATTAGTCTCACAACAGAAAATCAACAATTATATAACTCATTTATCTCACCTACAGATACACCATATATTTTATGTAAAAATAACAATTTATTCGTATTTAGAATATGCCCGTGCTTTGCAAGGGCTAAAGAGCTAGTAAATAAATAATACTTGATCTACTTTGTTTGAAATGACATAAGCACACTAGAATAAATCAATAATTTTTTCAATGAGGGTTGCTTGATGATATCATCATCTTCTTATATTCTTTCGCCAATAAAAAGATAACTTAAGCCTCTATATTTAAAGAAAAGATTCCAAGCAACATATTGCAAAATCTTGCCAATTGGATCAACAATGACAAACATGTGATGAGAGTAAATATATTGTTGGGACAAGCCAAAGGTTGCTATCGGACGTTCCCTAGATGCTATATCCGAATATGGGATGACAATCCAAGGCATGTAAGAAAAAAGAATGTCGAAATGATGCTGACAGTCAGTAGGAAAAGGAATAAGGAAATTCAATTAAATATTTGAAAGAGTTTTTTCCAGAAACGGCAATCGACACGATCTCAAAATTATTGTATGGCTATAGAAGTTTTATTCATTCATTACGAATGACGTCTCGCTCTATCATGTTATAATTAAAAGTGTCGTGTGGCAATAACAAGAAATAGGAAGCGACAACCTTCGTTTTTAAGTGCTCAAACTCAACCCATAAAAGGAAGTTTTTAAGTGCTCAAACTCAACCCATAAAAGGAAGTTAAATAATGATAAGCATGTAATACTAGTGTATTACCATACCATTTTGCAAGACAATAAAAAATATATGGTAATATTAAAAGAGAATACTCACATGTTGATTGTTATTTTTTAATTAAATGATCCATTTCTTTGGTGAATAGAAGATTATTGAGATTAATAATATCCTCTTTTTGTGTAAACTGATTGAGAGATCATGGATTTCATTTTTAGCATACGTTTTTGGACCTTCACTTAAGACCGATTCTTCTAAATATTGCATTTCCTGTTTAAATAAGAAATTATATAAACATCAACAATAATGTTTAGTTTGACACTTAGATGTGCATAATTCTCATTATCAGAATACAATATAAGATCCTGCTAAAGCATTCCTCTTATATGTATCAATTACTTATCACTCATTATCACAAGATGCAATGTATATATATCTCTAACATTTTAAAATTTTAGATGTACTGTTTACTTAATAGTTACCCCTCATAATCATGAGCAAAAAATATGCTATATATGTGGAAGTTTAGTGTAAGAGCTCATGTTTTTTTATATTGTCATTTGTCATTGTTGGAAATGTGCAAGTACTTAACGATAATAATGTTCCTCGTAACCTAATCAATCTTCCCAAACTCCTCCTAATCCCGTTGATCCTGTTCTACACAAATCTTTTACTATTTTTTAAGGTCAGATCTTGGCTTCTGATTAGCACTTAATTTTACATATTTTAAATACCTATTTATTGCTTGCTTCATATTTTTAATTCATTAATTTAGTATATTTTTATAGTTTTGCATATAATTAAATAAATGAGAAAAATGAAGAAAAATGGACAACAAAGGGCAAAAATGGAAAAGAAGTCGTGACTTAGAAGGAAAAGCCAAAGAAGGAAATTGGTTGATGGGAGATAAAAATCAATGACCAAGATTCACCCTATACCTCCCAAAATTCTAAAATTGTCCTATAAATATCCCATCTTTTCTCATATAAACACACCTTAACTTTTTACATTAATTTTACCATAATTTTTAGAGTAACCTTTTTTTCATTTTCAATGTTCTAGATTAATTTAACTTTTCATTGTACTAGTTTTCTGAATTTTGTAAATATCCCTTTTATATTAATGCAAACATCCTTTTAGAATCGGGTAAAATACCTATTATTTTTAGATTTTCTTCACGTTTGCCAGTCCAATTTATTAAGTTTTGTTTCGTTGCTAGTCCATTTCATTTTTTAGCTCATATGGCCCACATGGAAATTCCAAGTCCAACTTGTATTAGTACTCCAAGTAAATAATTACATAGCATTTAATCACTGTTTTTATGTAACAATTAATTAATCTTTAAATCCAAGTAAATAATTACATAGCATTTAATCACTGTTTTACTCGTGTCATTATTGATAAATCTACTTTTTTTTTTATCTTGAAACTATAGATAAATCTACTTTCTAATCCTAATCATTAATTGTCTTGCTCTCGTTTTCTAGATTTCAATTTCCCGGCCCATTTTAGTTAATTCAGTGATCCATTTTCATTTACTGGCCCATTTCTCTAGTATGTAGTCACTTGGTATTGCATTTTAATATTTGGCCCATCAACTTATATTAGGCTTACATTTTTTATTTAGTTCTTGATTTGATTTGATTTTATTAGCTTCGTCATTTTAGGATTTGTTTGGATGGTGGGTTGAGAAGGTTGGATTGGTTGAATTTAAATTTAAAAATTTGTTTATGAGAAAATTTTAAAAGTAAAATGTTAAGTTTTGATAGGTTCTGAAAGAATTAAAATAATATTACATAATAAATTCAAAATTCACCATTTTACTGTTAAAATTTTCTCAAAAACGAATTTACAAATTTCAACCCAACCCAACCAAATCTTTCTTAACACTCAATCCAAACAAATCCTTAGTGTCCTCTTCTAGAGTTTAGTTCGTATTTCTTTATTAGTGGTGACCTTGTAGTTAAGTGTTTGTTTAGCTTGTAATTAATAATTAATTTTTAAATTGTTCTTTTAATTTCCTTCAATATTATTTATTAGTTAGATATATTGAAATCTTTTTTCAAAATTATTGTCTATTACGTCTAAATTAAAAATTAAAATTTTGCAAATAATATGCAATTCTCGTGAATCGATATTTCAAATATTAAAATGATGATTTTGCAATATTTAAATGTTTATTAGCATAACAGCTTTGAAAGATTAAAAAAACATAAAATATGTCAAATGGATTTTTCATTACTAAAGTTGGGATTATTCACCAATTTAATTATTATTTGAGAAAAAAGTTTATCCTTCCATTTTACATATATATTACATTGTTTTTATTGTTAACGTTAAATATTCACATCAATTTTACAAAAAAAATACATTCTTTTATTATTTTAATTATTTTCTCAATGCCATACTGTTTGTATGTTTTTTCTTTACTTTCCTACGTACGATCAAATTAGTTATATTTGAGTAAAATACAAATAATCACAAAATTTATTATTGATATGAAGGAAATACAAAACAATTAATTTGTGATAGAATAATTATACATTAAATGTTTTAATGGTTTTTCTAAAATAACTCATAAAATACAAACATTAAAGATAACCTATTTGAGCAACCTAGTTAGACATGATAAAATATGAAATGTTGAGTACAGTATAAAATAATTTTATTGGTTAATATGGGTATAAATACATACATACTTCATATTTAACTGAATTATAATTTATAAGAATATGACACATGTAATTTGTAAAGCATAATGAATGTAATATGTAATGGAGGACATATATAACTTAACTAGAATAAAAGATAAATAATATTAACTTTATACAGGGATCGTGAAATTTGAAGAACAGGCACCGACAAGGATCAAGTCGCTGAAAGAAGTTCATTAACATGATCAAGCCTCAGTGACAGAATAAGATGTACATATGATTCAGTTGAAGGACCAAAAGATTCCTTGTATTTATATTATTTGAAGATATTGCTGCAGGCTAATCAATTGGAATGTAACGAAGATGTGAAGATCAAGATCAGTGCTAGTCACTTGTGAACCAGACCAATGCACTAAGTGTCAGAGAAGGATCAACACATTAATTAACAGAAAGAATTGCCAAAGCCTATTGACGATCAAGGACATACGTAATATTTCAAGGTATTTTCAAAAATTAATTTACTCTGAAAATAAACTAAGTAACAGATTAATTAATTATTTATAATAAATAATTAAATTAATCTGGTACTTGAACTATTTTCTGAGAAGAATTAAAACAGCAAAATAAATAGAAGAAAATATGAATAGTAACCGAAATCACTATTCATATGAATAGTAACCGAAATCACTATTCATATGAGTAGTGACTGCGGTTGTTGTAATAGTAGCTGGGGTTGTTGGAATAGTGCTCGGTTACTATTTGGGGTTGTTGGAATAGTGTCAAATAGTGACTTTCTAAAATCTATAAATATGCATGTTGTATTTCATTTCAAACGCACCTCAACACACAACTTTTTATTCTCTCTCTTATATCTTCTCTGTGTAAGCTGCTAGACAGTCTATCTAGTAGGAAAGCTGGCTTAGCCCGCTTTCAGGAAGTGTCGGGTAGAAGGTCCTCGTGCCTAAACTATCCTCAGGAGTGTTTGATTTTGTAGCTGATCCATAGGATTGGATTGTGTAACAAATCTCCGGGTTTTATTTATTAAAAGATATTTCCCAAACAGTTGTGTTATTTCGATTCAATATTTTTGATCTCATATCCACATCAAAAATCGAAATATTTTTTAAATAACGTATTCAACCCCCTTCTACGTTATTCCGGACCTAACATAATTTGATAAAATATTCCAATCCAATCTCATCCTATAAATTTTTATATGTTATTACTTTTTTTTTTTGAATAAATATGTTATTACTTTATTGTTAACTTTTTTAATTTTTATGCATCATATATAAAAAATTTATCGAAGCAGATAGTAACTTTTATACGTCTCCCTCTCCACATGATAGTCATAAAGTCATTATCTCCTTACTTTTTCGTTTCATTAAATTTTTAAAAATACTATACACCTTACCTCTTTATGTATGATATTTAAATAAATTTATTAAAACAGCCGATATAAAGTAATGCAGTAAATAGTAAATTTTAAATTATTTTAAATTATTATTGTATTTATTTAAGGATGATATTTAGTGGAATTCAACATTTCAAATATTTGAAAAAAAAAAAGAACTTAAAATTTAACATTCTGCTGAAGTGTATAAAGGCAAGTTTTGCCATGCAACTTGGCGTTAAAAGGGTCAGCTGTTCATCCTTCGACTCCTCGTCAGCTGTCGTGTCTAGCTTCTTATTCCCATTCTTTAGGTACCAATATGTTAAAAGTTCTTCGTGATTTTAATCTTCAGTTTTGTCTCAATTTATCATTATTTATTGAGAATTTACTCAATATGCGGTTTTTATCTTTATGTTTGCAAATTTACGTTAGTTTTTGTACTTTTGCTCTTAAATGTTGGAGTTATATACATGCAGTTATAGCAGTTATAGGGGGTGTGTGTGTACATAACTACATATATATTATACCAATACAGAAAGAGATTTCAAATATGTAAATGATTTCAATTTGGAATTTACAGTGAATCGATGGCGACTTGGTTGCGTTTTGTTGTGTTTTACAATTATTTTGGTTGATTTGAAGTTGTAATGGTTGCAAATCCCATTCTTTTGGTTACTTTTTGTAATTTGATTTGGTTGATTTTGGTAGATTCAAAACAATACAAGTTGTATTTGAAGTTGTATTATGGCATTTTTTTTTATCAACTTTCCACATTAAATTTTGGTAAGTTTAGTCGATGGATTTTTGTTGATCAACATTTTGGTTGTGTTTAGTTTATTGTGCTTGCTTTTGTTTGTTAATTAATAAGTTGATTTGAAATGCAAGTCTTGTTCGAAAACTTTGTACGTATCAAATGGAGTTGGTGTCTGCTGATGGTATTGATTTTCATAAGTCTTGCTTTGAGTGTACCCATTGCAAAGGTACTTTGAAGGTAAACAATTAATCTCTCTTTTAATTAGTTATTATATAGTTGATTAATACAGCTGATTTCTTGTTTTTGGGTTGCGTCCTCTTTAGTTCTTTATAAACTTTGTTAAAATTTACATGAAAACGTTGAATGTGAATGCGTAGTCTCATAGAATGATAAAAGTTGATCTTACCATGATAGATTACTTGTAAGGCATAGATTAGATGGGAAATTGGCGAGGTTGATTATGTACATATCGAAACATAATTTACTGATATTAATATATATAAGTAATAATCATGTCTTAAGTTTATTGGTATTAAAATATGGGTCCTGTTAACAACAGCCCTTAGGGCTATGTTTAAGGACTAATTTTTGGCATGTGGTGGATTTTTATTGGATGATTTATGTGAATGCATGGGGGCACATATTTTTTGCAAATGGGCCATAACCTTGAGCCAATTAAAAACTACCACATAACACCTTAACCATAGCTCTAAGGGCTGTGGTTAACATTTTCCTTAAAATATATGTATTTTCAATTTTATAGGTAACTTACCTAGGTTCATAAATTCAATGCTCTCCTCTCGCTATGGACCTAGTGGGTTGTAAATGACTAAATGGTTTTTCATAAATTCTCATTTTTTATTCGGATCGAGAAGCAAAAGGTTCTAATTTTAAACTACTCTTAATTTTACAAATCAAGATGAGTTCGAATAAGGGAATCTGGGCATAAATAGCATTCTCGAAATCCGATCGACCCGATCACCTTCCTGCTACGTAGTACAGTAAGTTTTGTGGCGTGAGCATTAAAATTCCTGGCACTATTATTTTAACAAAAAACTTTTAATAGAAGTATAACCTTACAATGACATGTACCCTATACGGCTATACCATGAAGAAAGTGTTATTTTATTTTAAATCCACAATAGTTTGGACCCAAGTGTCATTTTATTATTTAAACTCTCATAATAAATAAAATTTAGGGGGTGTTTGGGGTAACTTTTTTTCAGAATAAGTCAACTTATTTTAAGACAAAGTTAGAGATTCCTAACTTTCCAACTTATTTTCTAACTTATTTTTGTAACTTATTAAATCTCAAACATATATTAAATACTTGTATAAAAACAAATTATCAAAATATAAAAATTTTATCCGAAAATAAGTCCATAAGTACTTAATTTAAGGCTAGCCAAACAGGCTATTACTCGCTCGTCCCTGTCTCTACATTTTGGCTAGAGCCGGCAATTTGGTACACGACACGAAAACGACATAAAAAAATTATGGGTTTGGGTTGACCTTTGCAGTACACGAACACGAAAGTACACGAACACGAAATTACACGGATGAATTTAGTATCGGTTTTGGGTTTACCCCTGGGTACACGACACGAAACGAAAATACACGAAATAAATAAATATTTAAATAATTTTATTTAAATTATATGAATACATATTTTAAAATAATATTTTAAATACAATTTTTACATAAGATAAATACAAAATAACTTCAAATTTTAGTTTCATAATACTTGATTCTTTATAACATATGGACTTAAGACTTGACTTGTAAAAATTTAATATTTAAATATTTTTATTTTTTATTCAAAAATTACACGAAACACGACACGAAATGTACACGAAATGAAGGTACACGAACAAGAAACGAAACGAAACGAAACGAATCCTTAACGGGTTGGTTTTGAATTTGGCATTATGTACACGAAACACGAAAGTATACGATACGAAAGTACACGAAACGAACGAATTGCCATGTCTAATTTTGGCTGAGTTAGCACGTCTTGGTTTCTAATCCTAAGAAGACTCTCATCAACTTTTAAGGTGTATACTCTGTTTTACTATGTTCTTGATTTCTTTCTATTGATCTGCGATTATATATGTGCATTTTCTTGCTTATTTCATTTTTTTAACGTGATCTGTGCAGGAGCAGCCGGGCTTATAGAGTAATTTTATTCACAAAAAGCTTTTAAAAGGTATGTTAATCACTCTTAATTAAAATTTTATGTGCATTTCTCCGTAATATTTATGTGTATATTCGTAGGTTCGTGGCAATGTTATTTTATTTGGTGGTTAGGGTTTTGAGTTTTAAGTATATTTTGCTTAGATCAGTTCTGTTTTGTACTTAATTAGTATGCGTTTGTTGTTTTAACTTTTAAGTATGTGCAAGCACGTATGTTTTGGTATTGGTCATTGTTATAGAAATCGGTCGATTTCTGAAAAATCGTCGAAAATTTGTCAAAATTTTGGAATCGATTCGGTCAATTTTACAAAAATTGCCGATTTTTCAACTAAATCACCCAATAAATCTTAAACCGGTATCTCAACCGAATAATTCCAATTTCCGAAATATGCAACACTGATATTGGTGCATAATGTTGTTTTTGCTTGTTTTAATGCTTTTAAAGATTGAATATTTTTTTTGGCATCTTTACAGGTACAAAATCAATCGAAGATTCTTCGAAAATGTAAGGCAAATCCACCACTCTTTATTAATGTGAAAAATCATGTTTAAATGGCGTATAAAAGTACCAAAGTACTAAAATACCCAATTTGGTTATCACTTAACTCGGGGTTCGATTCCTTCCAACTACAAAATACCAAATTTATTTAATTCAATTTATTTAATTTCACCCCGTGTTCAATTCCATATATTTCTAGTATTTATTTGTTATATACTTATATCATAATTTCACCCCGTGTTCAATTCCATATAATTCTACTATTTTTTTTTCTATTTTTATTTAATTTTTTACTCTTTTTTCCTATTTTTGTACGTAGGGGGCTTTGGACCAATTTCATATATATAAATATATTTCAAAGTATGACTGATAATAGTACTAAAATATAGGTTTCAAAGTAAGTTACTCTATACATCATTCATCATTCAGTAAAGGCTTTTCTTCATCAGTGTCCATCTTGTCCACTGCAATCTTTATCTTCTCGTTTGTCTATATATGCAAACATCAATGGTTTATCACCATCAACATGCAATGGACACACTTGGTGGAGATAAATAATCTAAGATTAATCCAAACATTAAGAGTTGTAAATATAACTGCATTAAGAGTTATAAGTAACTGCATAAATTAAAACGCCACATTAAGACATAACTGCACCCTGCAATCCCTGGTCCGCGTTTATTTTGATAGTCTTTAATACTCTGGACAAGCCACTGATGAACACACTCGGCCTAATTATATCGTGGCGCATCCGATAAAATTGAAAGGGCTGGGTATAGCTTTTGACTCGACACATCCTTCACACTAGGGCACAGGAAGTGGCCTAAGACAAACAATAGAAACGTCTTCTTGAAGTTGACATCAGCCTTCTTTGAACTCTTGACTGCCTCTGCCAACATCGGAAGGGATATTTTCCTAAATTTGGCCTTGAAGGAAGACACGGAGTCAGAGTCAGCATCAGAGAGAGTTAGGAATTGGTAAGCCCTTGCTGGGATTCCCAACACATTCTTGACATCAGCATCAGTGATTTCTTCCCCATCAAGAGAGCACAAAACTGGATCAAATCTATCCAAAAGCTTTTTCACAAGCTATGAATAGTGTTTTTGTTTACTATTCATATGAATATTGATTTTGAATGCTATTCATTTTCCTCTTAATTTGACATCATTAAATATGTAGCTTCCAAAATGGAGGATATCAATACTGCTCTAAACTCAATCATACCTCTTAACAGTTTTTCTGAGTTAGATACTTCGATTCCTTTGTGAAGTGTTGACGCCTAGTGCAACTGGTCTGGTTCACAGACGACTAACATTCACTCATGGTCTTTGTATCATGTCTTTAAGACCACTGTAATCTTTTGGCCCTTCAACTGAATCACCTGTACATCTTATTCTGTCACTGAGGCTTGATCATGTTAATGAACTTCTTTCAGCGACTTGATCCTTGTTGATGCTTGTTCTTCAACTTTCACGATCCATGTATAGAGTTAATATTATTTATCTTTTATCCTAGTTGAGTTATATATTTCCTCTATTACATATTACATTACATTATGCTTTACATTCAGGTTCACAATTGCAAGTATTTGAGGGATCCAAACCCCATCTCTTCTATTGCCCTCATTTTCTCTTCGTTTTTGTTTAAAATTTGCATCATTTCACCAATGCTCTTAGGGTTGCACCTTGTCTTCAGCAAAGCTTGAACTTTTGGCCTTTTCTCATTTGTTAGCCCCTTTTGCTCATCCATTCTTTTATATTCCTCTTTTTCTTCTTTCGCTCTTCTATTATAATCATCTCTTATATCTTCATCCATGTTCCACATATGTTTCGCATCACTGGTGATATGAAATTAGAACATGAATTCAATTAATAATGTCCACGAACTATACAAAACATTGCAAATCAAATGTCCAAGAACATCACAATAAGGGGGGGAAATGTTTGAGTTAATGTGTTGTCCTACATGTGCAACTGATGTCCACTAGAGTGTAGGTCTGTTTGGCTCAGTCCTAAACTCAAATTTTCATCACTATTTAGTGTATATGTATGCAAAGATCACTATATAGCGCACAAACATGTATTTTAAAACACTAAATTTAGCCTTCAACCTACATACTGTAAAAATGAATTACTAAGACTTGTGAAATAGTACTGTGACTGACGCCTTCAACCTACATACTGTAAAAATGTATTACTAAGACTTGTGAAAGGGAGGGAACTCACCATCCCTAAATTTGTGACATAGCTGGGATCACTGTCTCCCCCCCTCTCCCCTCAAATTGTATAGTTGTAGTGAAATATTAACTTTGCCTCCGGTTCTTCTGGATACTTTGAAAATACAGCTAAATTATATGTAAGAAAACACACACACACACACACAGTAGATTTACAGACCATGTTCCAATACAACCAGCTACAAATCACCAATCAGACACAGTACTATTTCACAAGTCTTACTAATACATTTTTACAGTATCAGTACTATTTCACAAGTCTTAGTAATACATTTTTACAGTATGGAGGTTGAAGGCTAAATTTAGTGTTCTAAAATACATGTTTGTGCGCTATGTAGTGATCTATACATACATATACACTAAACAGTGATGAAAATTTGAGTTTAGGACTGAGCCAAACTGACCTACACTCTAGTAAACATTAGCTGCACATGTAGGACAACACATTAGCTTAACATTTTCCCCCTTATTGTGATGTTCTTGGACATTTGATTTGCAATGTTTTGTATAGTTCGTGGACATTATTAATTGAATTCATGTTCTAATTTCAAGTCACCAGTGATGCGAAACAGATGTGGTACATGGACGAAGATATAAGAGATGATTATAATAGAAGAGCGAAAGAAGAAAGAGAGGAATATAAAAGAATGGTTGAGCAAAACGGGCTAACAAACGAGAAAAAGCCAAAAGTTCAAGCTTTGCTGAAGACAAGGTGCAACCCTAAGAGCATTGGTGAAATGATGCAAATTTTATACAAAAACGAAGTAAAAATGAGGGCAATAGAAGATATGGGGTTTGGATCCTTCAAATTCTTGCAAATTGTGAACCTGAATATAAAGCTTGTGAAAAAGATTTTGGATAGATTTGATCCAGTTTTGTACTCTCTTGATGGGGAAAAAAATCACTGATGTTGATGTCAAGAATGTGTTGGGAATCCCAGTAAAGGGCTTACCAATTCCTAACTCTCTCTCTGATGCTGATTCTGAGTCTGCCTTCAAGGCCAAATTTAGGAAAAAATCCCTTTCGATGTTGGTAGAGGCAGTCAAGAGTTCAAAGGAGGCTGATGTCAGCTTCAAGGAGACGTTTCTATTGTTTGTCTTAGGCCACTTCATGTGCCTTAGTGTGAAGGATGTGCCGAGTCAAAAGCTATACGCAGCCCTTTCAATTTTATCGGATGTGCCATGATATAATTGGGCCGAGTTTGTTCTTCAATGGCTTGTCCAGAATATTAAGGACTATCATGAAAAGCGCAGGCCAGGGATTGCAAGGTGTAGTTATGTCTTAATGGTGCGTTTTAATTTATGCAGTTACTTATAACTCTTAATGCAATTATACTTATAACTCTTAATGTTTGGATTAATCTTAGATTATTTATCTCCACCGAGTGTGTCCATTGCATATTGTTGGTGATCAACCATTGATGTTTGCATATATAGACAAACGAGAAGATAAAGATTGCAGTGGACAAGATGGACACTGATGAAGAAAAGCCTTTACTGAATGATGAATGATGTATAGAGTAACTTACTTTGAAACCTATAAGCCCCCTACAACCTATAAGCCCCCTACGTACAAAAATAGGAAAAATGAGTAAAAAAATTAAATAAAAATAGGAAAAAATCAAAATTTGATTTAAATTTTATATACAATCAAGTAGTAATACTAACTAATTTTGTGATGAATGTTACATAATTTTCTAATAAATTGATCTTTCCACATTTTTAAGTAGTTTATAGAATTACTTGATAAATTTAATAAAATTAGGGAAAAAGTCAAATTTTGATTTAAAATTCATACACAAATAAGTAGTCATACTAACTAATTTTGTGATGAATTTTACCTTACTTCTAATAATTTGATTTTCCATCCATTTTTATGTAGTTTGTAAAATAAATTAAAAAATTAAATAAAAGTAGAAAAAAATGCCAAAATTTGGATAAAAATCCATAAACACCCAAGTGGTCATACTCACTATGAATACTACAAAACAACTAAAAATAGTAGTACTAGTGTCTAGTAGCAATGAAAGAATGGTGAACTAGTATTTTGACTAGAACCCCTAAAACACGGTTTCGTCAGGGTTTAGTATTTCGATTTTTTTAAAAATATTTTCGATGACCCAAACAATAACAAATTATCAAATATTGTAGATGTGGCATTGAAATTATTGCACCGTCACAAGAAAGAACTGGCTGTAGTGACAGACAAGAATGCACTGCATGTTTTGGCTAGAAATCCATCAGTACGTATTTGCTAGAACAAGGCGGCATGTTTTTTGGAGACTACTTAATGCAAGTAAGTTATCGACTTTCTTGTGTATTTTCTTTTTGCGGCCTTGATGAGTTGATGTTTAATTTATTTAAAAAATAGAATGATGTATAAATTCTGGAGAAGAAAAACATTCAACGTCTAAAAGGGAAGAAGTGTACCTATTTTATTTAACCTATAGTATTATTGTCCCTCAGGAAACTAATTTTTCTTTACTACAGTACTTCCTGGACCAAAAGTAGGACCTGCTGAGAAGACCCGTCAAGCACTAGAAATAGTCCAGATAGTTTGGGGAGAGGTGGTTAAACTGACTGATGAGGAAATATCAAACATAATCAGAGGCCCTCCGGAGATAATAAAAGTCAAGGAAGTAGATAGATTTATGGGATATCAATCTCGAGTTTGGTTTGTCGCTGCTGCATTAATTGGGAAACACTAAGTTTCTAATCGAGCTTATTAGGTTGTGTCCGGAGCTGATATGGAAGATAGACGACGATAACCGAACGATTTTCCATGTTGCAGTTTTACGTCAGGAGAGTGTCTACAATCTGTTACACGAGATAGCTAGGCTCAATTAAGGACCACATAATTTCTTATAAGGACACAAATGATAACAATAGCTGCCATGCAGCCAGAACAAAGTCGACTTAATATTGTATCAGGAGTAGCTCTTCAACGGGAAATACTGTGGTTCAAGGTAAATATATCCTCCTCGGAACCATAATGTTTGTGACATGTTTGATTATGAATGCCCGGTTTTACTCTCTCTACACATCTCAGATTGAAGAATTTAGAATCCTCAACATTGTCGTCTGCTTTGATTTTCTATCAGATTTCTCATTCACACACACAGGAGTCCCCAGCCAGAAAGGAGGATATGCACCAGAAAGGAAAAGCACAAAATCCGTGGACAAACTAGTCTTATCTTCCACTAACAATTTATTTGTGTGTTAACAATTTTATTGAAAAAGGAGAAAAGGTGACTGTTGAAATAACAAGATAACACGTTATATTAATATTACAAGATTCTAAGAAATATCCAAGTCAAGATTTATTGAGTTAAATCCAGCAGCAACCATGTGCGCGTCTGAACCATAGTAATCTGTAACTGGTGGTGATTTAGAATATACAAGGACTTTGTAAATGCTATCTTTATCCAACAGAGTCCCTGTGCATCCTCTATCAGAAAGATTGTTCATTTCTCAAATTATTTTCTGTGAATCTCTGCTGCACCGGAAGAAGAACTGCCCCTTTTTGGTTGCACATGCTCCATACTCTGACCAAAGAAATGAAACTGATACGGGGCCCCTGTAGAAGAGCGTTTTGCTTGAGCATCCACTCCACTCTGACCAAAATGTGCAGGCAATGATGATTTTCTATTATACTTTGACTTTGTCGTCTTCGATGTTGGTTGTTGCGCTTTAGACATTGTACACTCACTTGCTCTAGACGAAGCAAAAATTGATCTGGACGATGCTGCACTCTTTCTTTTTGAGCATACATTAGAAAGCGTCCACTTATCTCTTGCTCTTTTAGAAACTCGTGGAGTTTTAATAACCATACTGCTTGATATACCGAAGAAGAAGAAGAATTTGTAATCGACTGAAATTAAAATGAGAGAAGAGAGATGTTAGGTGCCAGATGAAGCATTTAAGAGTACATCTTATATATAGTATTAATCTTTGATGAGCGACATATAATTAAAATAGAGTAGTTAAGACTTTAATTTGTTTGTGTCAACACCGTGTGAACTGGTTTAGATGAAATGAAAACGCGAAACCACATTCCAGAACATGTGAAATATTCTATATTTCAAATGATAAGCATTTTTGTAAGAAGATTTGCAGAAGGTACCTTCGTTTGTCGACATGTCACTAGTTAGCATTTGTTTCTGAGTCTCTGGTAGTTAGATAAGCATTCAACATTAGTTTTAGAAATCCTATGTATAATAACGAAATTACTTAACAAATGAATCCAACCAAAGAGTACCTAACACTTTTTTGCCACTATTATCCAGTCCTGTTCTCATAATTTTACCTACAAAAACTAGCAGTATATCAGTGTATCACCGCATAAATTTGCACACATATTTAGTTAACCTGATCAATAACTAAGCTAAATTGTAACAATACTTAAGTCCTGTATTATATTCAATGTATAACTGGTTTTGATAACGTGCCCTGCCCTGAACTTATTTTGGAGTGAAAAAAAATATTCGGATGAATAAGTAACAATGAAGAAAAGAAAGACAGTGATAATGTTAGATTATTATTGTAGATTCTTGAATAAGAAGCATTACCCGAATGGAAGTCTGTAAGTTCCATTGAGCTTGGTAGCATTGACAGGTCAAATGTGGATGAAACATTGTCTGCTCGAGTAAATCTTGGAGAAGTGACTTGCTAGAAAATTTGGTCTGCATCATCCTGATTGTCTGTTCCAAATTTTGCTGATATATCATATTTGAATGCCTCCATTGATGCCTGCAATATAAACCATAAAGCTACAATCTTAAATTTCACACAATAGACATTAATTGTCAACCTCTTTATAGTCAAGCTAGTAGCTACTTTATTTCGAAATTCCTTTTGGAAGCAGAAACGATGGTGCATCCTTTTTTAAGAGTAATGAAGAACAAACAAGGTAAAACTCCTCAAGGTTTATTTTAGAATTCAGCATGCAGAGTTGATGGAGAAAGAAGGAAACATTATCACAGTGCATGGTTGTTGCTGCCTTTATAATGTTATCTTTGCCATCCTCACAGCACATTCTGCAGAAATAGATTCCTTGGTTTCTTTACTTGTAAAATTCAGGATTAGGCTCCTAGCACGTTTCATTTCAATTACTGAAATGATGATTGCTATCCGTGCGAGCTTCTTCCTAGTCTATACAAAAGGTATGAAAAAGGTACCTTGTCTCATCAGGGGGTTATGTTATGAACTGACTTGTATAATTCAAATGAACACAATCGAATAACCAGGGAATGACAGATTAATTGCAATATTAAGATGTATTTAGGAGTCAAACAGATATTTGGCTTTCGAGAGGCCAATACTCTCCCTGAAATTAAGAAACTACACAAAAGATAGATGAACTTTCGAGAGGTTCATGCTCTCCCAGGTAAAACAAGTAAAATGAGAACAGCTGATACTTCTTCGATACCCCCTCCTGTGCCTTCTTCTTGCTTATATCTCTATTTGCTAACCCTTGGGCTTTCTATCCATGGGCCTGTCTTGGGCTGTTCGTTAGTATAAGTTGATAGCCCAGCTGCGTTGGGCCAGTGCATAACATTACCCCGCCCTCCAAGAACCACCTTGTCCTCAAGGTGGGAGTGAGAAAACTGTTGTGCCGTTGTAGCTCCCTCCTCCCAGGTTGCCCAATGATTAGGATTCAAGTTGTAGTCACCTCTGACCTGTACTTCCTTGTTCATGAACCTCAGAATCTTCCTTGGAGGTCTTGCAGTCATGGTAGTGTTACCTTGAGACTTGGGTGAGTCACAGTCTCCTGGGTCAAATACCCATACAATATACTTCCCAACCCGGGCATCGACCACTCCATCAGCAGATGCTATGATTTGCAAGACTGTCTTCTTCTGTGTGATACAGATTGCTCCTCCCTCAGTTATGGTTACATCACTGCAAGTCTCTTTGATCTCACCATCAACTGCCTTCAGCTGGGTGTCTACTTCTACACCTTGTAAAATATCCTCATACAAAAAAGAGTCCACATAATTACTAGCCTCATAAAATACAAACAAGTTATGTGTTTCTAAAAGAGGGGAAAGGTTTGTAGTTTTCTGAAAAACTGCCGACAGAAGCATGAGTGAGATTACGAGACCAACCAAGCTGATGGCCAGAAGCTTTTTTCTTCCCGTCCTTTCTATGAAATATATGCTTACTATAGATCCAAGGGCATTTAGTCCTGAAGTCATGGGTGAAAACAGGAGTGCAGTTCGGTTGGAGGCAAAACAAGCTAACTGGACTATGGTGGGACTGTAGTACATGACCGTGTTTATACTGACAAACTGTTGGAAGACCTGAAGACCCACGTCAGCTATGAGTCCTCTTTTCACTATTTTGGTTTGGCGAATTGTCTTCATTTTGGTCCAGAAACTGACATTTTCGAGATCCCCTGCGGCTTTTCTTTCATCTTCTACTAATTCCTTGAGAACTTGAATCTCTGCGTCAACATCCTTTGCTGGATACATTCTTCTCAATGTGGCCTCAGCTTCTTCTTCTCTACCCTTGCGATAAAGCCAACGAGGTGATTTTGGACGTGAGAGCAACATTACGAACTGCACCAAGGCTGGAAGTCCGGCATTACCCAGCCTCCAACGCCAAGTACCCAGTGCCTGAGTAAAAACCAAATTTAAAAGATAAGATAAGAACTGTCCACCCGTGCTCAAAATCCCATTGGTACTAACTAGAACAATGAATCCACCACTCATAGCATCAACATGAATTGGTGTATCCCATCCTGTTATCTGGTTCTTTTCGAGAAGTAAATCATTCAAGAGCTTTACATCTTCGAATTCACCATTAAGGGTTGAGCCTAAGATAGCAGCAACACATATTGTTGATTTGGACATCATGTACCATATATCAAGATACATGTTTTTGGAACTTCCTGCACTGAAAAAACCAAGTTCGAAATTTCTACCTGCTGATACTATTATGTTACCATCTGTAATGGTTTGGTTTGCTCTGATTTTGTCTATTGCAGAAAATGTTGTAAACTGTAATGAACTTAACTCCTCACCACCAGGATAGAAATTTTGAATCATGAATGGAAGAAATTTTGAGTTACTTTCTTTTCCGCCACCTCTACTGTCGGTACTAAATGAGGCTCCAGTAGCAAACCGAGCAAGTATCAGGACAATGTCATAAGTCAATAACCGAAGCCGACTTCCATTAGCACGTCCAAGAGCATCAAGGTAGTCCCAATACTGGTCAATGTATCGCATGTATTGTGTTAATGGAACAAAGGGACCTCTCAACGGATATAAATTATTACATAGAGTCTCGTTATCTCTGAGGGCTGCTCCTTCCCATTCTTTCTTTGGGTTCCTAAGAGCAACATATGCTCTCTTAGCTTCCTGATGACACTGAGAATGTATGATATTAAAATGGCTAACTGTTGTGTATACGCAATCCTCTCGAGCACTTCTCGAAGTCCCCACGCCAAGATTGACACGTTTAATATAAGTGTAGACACCTAGCAGGTCTGTAGGTCTCAAACTGTAACCCTCTCTGCATACCATGCAAGCCAACCCGTCCTCCTCTTCCTCCACGTCTTCCAGATCTTCAAGCACGGGCTGATTAACAACAATTCGGTCGCCACCATCAGCAGCTAATCCTTGTCTCCACCCAAGTCCCTGAAGCAGCTGCTCTCTCTTCCTCTGCCAACTGCTAGCAGAATGGCTAATACCCTTGTCAGGACCTTTACCTCGCTCATCCTCGTGAAGCCTATAACACATTATTTCACCTTGACCATCCCATACCACTAAATTTCTACAAAGCTTATTGCTCAAAACTGGTGCCAAAGCTTTCTTGCTTGACTCGACATGAAAAATAACAGAGTTAGGGGCATGTAAACTTGTTTCTAGAATTGGGACATCATATACCTTCACCTTCACGGGAATTTCATCAAACGCTTGAGGGGCACATATTGCAGGTTGTGACGCCTCCATAATATCATCAATTAACTTCTCAACTCCATTATTTTCATCATCCAAACTTGTAAAAACAGTTTTTCCAACAACATTAACACTCTTAATTTCATCACTTAAAAACCCATCATAACCAAACCCATTATCACCCCTAAAATGAAAAAACCCATCAAAAAAATCAGAGTTTCTATTAGAACTTTCAGTGGTAGCGTCATGAGACATTATTGAAGAAAGAGAAGAGCGTACCTCTCTCTGATATCTTAACTGATCATCCTTGAGAGTTTTCATCAATACCTCCTCCTGTTCACAGAATCGAGCTATACATGCTTCCAATCGATGCGATGTTTCAGCCATAGCTGTGTTGACTGCTACCGATATTTGTTCCACCATTGTTGACCTCCAATCCCCCAAACCTTGCTCACCCATTTCGATTTTTTTGTCGCGAGGACCGTATGCTCTGATACCAATTGTTATGAACTGACTTGTATAATTCAAATGAACACAATCGAATAACCAGGGAATGACAGATTAATTGCAATATTAAGATGTATTTAGGAGTCAAACAGATATTTGGCTTTCGAGAGGCCAATACTCTCCCTGAAATTAAGAAACTACACAAAAGATAGATGAACTTTCGAGAGGTTCATGCTCTCCCAGGTAAAACAAGTAAAATGAGAACAACTGATACTTCTTCGATACCCCCTCATGTGCCTTCTTCTTGCTTATATCTCTATTTGCTAACCCTTGGGCTTTCTATCCATGGGCCTGTCTTGGGCTGTTCGTTAGTATAAGTTGATAGCCCAGCTACGTTGGGCCAGTGCATAACAGGTTAGCTGGAGCACCTGTTGTTTTATATGCTAGAGTACTCCAGTATCATCCACCTCTAATGTGGTTTTAATGTGGTTCGTGCAACCTTCAGTTGAAGATTTCTGCAATTCTCTTTAGGCCTAAAAAGCACATGCTTTACTATAGAATTCAATTATGCATCTTTGTTGATTATTTAGTACTATGTGAGTATGTGTTGTTGTGACGGTTCATGTTCTACTCAAACTGTACTTTCCTCCCTTTTTGATGTTCGGAAATGTTTGAGTTTATATATTATTATATCTTAATAAGAACACGTAATGGGATGCATTGGTTCTATTTAATTTCAACCTGTAAAATGTTGACAAATATATAGAATCTATTATGTTTTTTGTTGTTTCTTGAACAAGTAGAGTAGAAAATGCTATAGATCAAACATTTAGTATTACTGGGATCTTACTATATATGGACATTCCTCATTTTTCTCCTTTGACAAAATGATTACATGTAGGAATGGTATCTAGTCAGCCATGTTATTATATATACCTCAGTTTTGTTGCAAAATATCAAACTCAAAATGTCTATATAATCCTTTTTTTTTTTTTATCAAACGAAGCCAGTATAACACAATAAGAGGATGCCACTTTTTACATTTATGTACTTTGGAAAGTACTATTGTAATTCAACCAACAAATAGCACGAATCTCTATCAACATAAATATTGTGGCTAGACCGACGACTGAGAGTCTGAGAACCCAAATTCAGCACAAACGGCAATGACACTTTTAACATACACTTTCAAATTTATTAAATTTATTGTGATTCAACCTACAAAGAACACGAAACTGTGTCAACATAAATAAATATTGTAACTAGAATGACTTGGACTCAAATTGAGCACAAACGGCACTAGTATGCATTCACCACCACGTATGACATTCATAACTCATTTTTTAGGTCTTTTTTTCCCTTGCCTTTGTCTCTTGACCAGATGCCGAGTCTGTATATTGCCCTGCAGTCTGTGTTGAAGAAGTTGGTGATGTGGGTACTTCAGATACTAATTGCTGAGAAATTGACGAAGCTCGAGATGTCCAATCTCCCCATCCCCATGTAGTTTGTGCCGATGAAGTTGGTGGTGGGGGTACTTCATCAGATACCAAGTCATGAGATATTGATAAACCTCGAGATGCCCAATTTGTTTTTTGAGACCACAGTTGCATTTGGCGAGACGACCAATCTTGACCCTGTCCTGCACGTGTTGGAGAAGTTGGTGGTGGGGACACTTGAGGCATCGTCTGATGATCATGAGAATATGGAAACGGAAAATTTGGTAACATTTGTGGTCGATAAATTGGATTAGAAGGTGCATGTGGATAATTAGTATATACAAAACTTCCAGACCATGGATTTCCATACCATGGATTTGGAAGGGGGGCCTGATTTACGGGAGTATTCGATCTCTGGGGTGGACTGATATGAGACTGACCCAGCGATGAATTATATGTTTGACCATGCCACATTGATGCCCTTGTACGGACGCGGCTGGGGACATTTGCAGAATAAAGTGCAGAAGACAAACCATTCGAGGATGATCGACCTCCTGATTGACTGGAGCTGGCTCCTGAATTTGACATACCTAATTTAGTTATGTGAGATTGAATGAATGGAATAATAACAAAATAAGACTATAAGAGAGATGTTATGTTAGATACACCCTCACCTTTATAGCTTTAAGATACACCTCATCATCCAATTGTTTATACATTTGTCGGTATATAAATTGTAAATTATTACTCCCTCCATCTCACAATTCTTTTCTCGTTTAATATGTCGGGACTGTTCATAACATAAGACAAATTACTAATTTACGTCTAATTTATAAGTCCAAATATAGTCATGAGTGATCTTGTTGGATTTGTATTTATGAGTACTTTAATACAGTGAAATTTTTATATTTAAAACTAATACGAAATTAAAGATATTAACGATCAAAAGTGTGCATTGGCAAACGTGATAAATGTAAACGGGAAAAGTTTTAAGAGACAAAGGAGTATAAATTGATAGCTTAACTTTGAAAAATGCTAGAGGTACCAAATTAGGTACCAAAAATTGTTACCAAATGACTTGTCATTATTGTGATTGGTTATCATTATGATGGGTCCGCCAGGGCCAACCAATTAAAACATCCCAATATACCAAATATTTAATGTCATGTCATTTGGTGGCAAATTTTGGTACCACGTGCTTCATCAATTTGGTAATTGAAGTTCCAAATTTGTAATATAATAACATGATACTATTTATTTTTTAAATAGCTGGTTAAAACCAATTTTTTAATTTTCTTTTTAAAAAAAATGATCTTTAGTCACCATTCTTTTATAAAATTTGGATTTTAATTATAAATTTAAAATTTTGTAAAATCATCATATTACAAATTTATAATTTTGATTACCAAAAATGGGATGAAATTTGCCCAGTTTACTTTTGTTTATATTTGAATTGTGCAGTTACAAATTTCGGAATAAAGAGAAAATAGTACACGTGTAATTACTTTTATATTATCACAAGTTTACTAATTCAAGAAACTTTTTTTAAAAAATAATTTAGATGACCATTTCAAAATGAAAAATAATTTGGATATTTATAAAAAAGTTATTGAATGTTTCAGCGTGAACGGGTATGAATTACGTGAAATAGAACTATCAAATTAAACCAAGAAATCAATAATTCATTACTGTTGTGAAATAAATGTATGACTCTCTAGAATGTAGAATGTACTTAACCCTTTAGATGACAATCTTTGGCTTTTAATTTCATGTAACTTAAGACTCTTCGCTCTACAAATTCATGTAACCTACAACTAGTTATCCTAGCTATTTGTCTCATTTTCTTACAAACAAAAATTAATATCAACTACTAACGGATGAGAGTCGACTCTCTCTAAATACCCCCTCCCCCTTCCTTTCTTCGGCCCCCCTCCTTCCTCATCCCCGCAGCCCCCTTCCTCATATTCCCCCCTTTTTTTCATCCTTCTCCTCCTTCCCTCAATCCATCTCCCTAATTTCCATTTTCTTTTTTCAATAAACATCGAGATCTAGCCAAAAATCGAGCCTTGCTCCTCACTTAATCCTCAAATCTGCACCGATTTGGTTCTCGATTTCGCAAATAAAACCCAATTTAGTTGGGTGTTTGTGTGTCTCTCCGTTTGGAGTGGTTTGCTTGTCTCTCCTTTTGGAGTGTTTTTATGTTTTTGATTAATTATGTTTGTGTCTGTTTGAAGTTGGATCTGCTGAGAATGGGTTTGCTGATGACTTGGGGGATCTGGAAAGTCTACATCAAAGCTGGAACAGTGACGATTATTGTAAGAGCCCACCACTCACAACCAAAGATTGTTCGTTATTTGTTGGGGATTTTCACTTTCGGCATATCTATAACTGGTATCCGGCATATAGATAGCTGGGATGTTAATCATCCTATGGGGGTTCCCATGTTCGGCATGTCTATAGCTGGTATCCGGCATGTAGATAGCTGGAGTGTTGTTCCTCTAACCTCAGTTTATACACTTGAGGCTTCTGAACACTGAGGTATCAATGGTTCTTATGTGATGTGGTCAATTGACCGCTAACTTCAGAAATGTTGGCGCAATATGGATCGCCTAGGAAGTCTTCAGATTCGTTTTTAATTTCAAGAACTTTTAAGTTCATCTTGTTAAACGATCAGAAAACAATTTATTTGTTTTTCACCCTGATCGTAGTGACAGTTGGGGATTTGTCCGGCTGTATTTTAAGTTGGTTTGATCCATTAATATAATTCTATGCATTTCGTCAAAAAAATATATTAAAAAATAGGCACTATTCTTAAGCTTGTAAAAATACAATTTCTCTCAATGAAATCTATTGTTTTTCTCCTCTAAATACTCTCTATATTATAATATATTATTATCAAGTACTCCCTCCGTCCCTTAATGTTTTTCCTGTTTTGACTGGACACGTTTGTCAACACATACTTTTAATCGTTAATATCTTGAATTTCGTATTAATATTAATTATAAAAATTTCACTGTATTAAAATACTCATAAATACGAATTCAACAAGATCACTCATGACTATATTTGGTCTTATAGATTAGACGTAAATTAGTAATTTATCTCATGTTATGAACAGTCCCGACATATGAAACAAGAGTAATATTAAGGGACGGAAGGAGTACGTAATATTATTGACTTTAATCATTAACACAATAAAAAAGTTGGTATATTTTTTTACTTTCGCCGTGACGTGATTGAATGGTTGAAAGTCATAGTAACGCTCGACCTGGATTTGAATATAGGAAAGCTAAAAAGACAAGCTTGCCAAAATATATAATATGTTGAATAGTCTCTAAATTATTTTATGTAATACTCCCTCTGTCCCATCCATTTCTTTACACTTTCTTTTTTGGGCCGTCCCACCCATTTCTTTACATTTCAAAACTTTCCCAAAATAGTAAAATTTTATAATATAAAAATCAACTACATCCATAACTTTCCTCCACTAACTCATTTTATACATTATATAGTGATGGGTCCCACCACTTCACTCATTTTTCCTCCTTCTCTCCTCTTTCTTTACATTTTTCCTTGGTCTCCGTGCCCAAACCAAATGTAAACATTTGGTTGGGACGGAGGGAGTATATAATATATATTATATATATAACATATATAATATATAAAATTTTATAAAAATAAATTATTTAAAATATAAATTTGGATTTGTTAATGTATATGTCATAATTTTAATTTTTATTTCGTCAAAAAATTTTAAAATACTATTTTTTAAATTAAAAAAATAAAAAAATATATATTTTTAAAATTTATTAAATGAATCGGATATGAATTAATCTAAAAAATATCCGATTCCTAATCCGATCCGAATCTGAAAAATCTTAACAGGCCTAATTTGATCCGATGTGAATCCGACCATTGACAGGCATAATTCCATTTACCCGCGCTTCATTATTTCTAGATGGTATTATTATCATGTTTCTGTGTAATAATTTATTGTGATGTACTTTATGTCCCATATACGGAGTATCTATTTTTAAATACGGTTAAAATTCGATAAAAAAAAGTTGAAAAATTTTTAAATTGAAAAAATTATTTGATAAAAATATTTAATAAGTGAAAATATTAAAAATAATAATTAAATATAATTAATATTTCAATTAATTTATTCAATTAATCCCTACCTACCTGATTAGGCATTAGATGATACCCAATTATCATGAACCGCCTAGCAATTTCTACAACATTGATTTTCGTTGAAAATGTCATACATATAAGATTCTTACGTCATACGAAATATAAAAATATTGCACTATTATATTAGTTTTATAGAGTTAAGTTCTATGGAGACCACAATTTGAGTGGAAACCATGGAAACCATATTCACTATGCACTCAAAACATTGCAAAACATATATATTTTGAAAGAATATTCAATTAAGATTATTATTTCATTCAAGATATTAAAAATCATATATGATTTGCAAGCAGAACCTGTTTTGGAGAATAATACGTTCTGCAATATTTTGTTTGCTGAACATATATGATTTTCAAAATTTTTAATAAAATTTGCATGTAAAACATCTATGATCTTCATAATTTTCAATGAAATAGATGGTATAGTGATTTTCATAGAACATGATTTTCAATAAATAAGTTTTTGCAATGTTTTGATTGATATTGATCTCCGATCTCCACTAAAAATGTTGGTCTCCATAGAACTTAACCCTAATTTTATATATATTAGGATAAAATTAAGTCACAACTTACAACACGTACTTGCGAATAGCCTAATACTAGTATCCATGCAAGAACATCAACTGATTGATTAAATATTCTTAATAAGAAATAAAGAAGAGAGACACTTAAAAATTTTAGTTTTAATGTGTTTCGAACAATCTCTTGAAGTTTCCATTCAAATAATATTTCTTACTCTTTTATTTAAGATTTTTTTATAAAAAGTATGTTAGAAATGTTGTATGAGCATCTCATAAAGAATTTGTATAAAAAAATATACAAGGGAGCGAGTAAAGTTTTCTAAAAACTTCAGGAATTGGGCGGGGATGGGGACTAGTGAAGAATTCGTATAAAAAAATATACAAGGGGAGCGAGTCAAGTTTTCTAAAAACTTCACGAATTGGGCCGGGATGGTGATTAGTGTCCCGTCCTGACCCAACATGATTCGAAATTTCTAGTTTTCCATTCCCTTCCCATTCCAGTTACCCTATTTCCATATATAATAAAATTAATATATTTATATATTAAATAAATTATTAAAAGTAAATATAGTTTATTTTAATTTTTAATTTTAAAATATTTTATCTTTTTCAATAACTAAAAAATTTCATGTTAGAGTATATGTATTCTTAGTTTTTCTATTATTTAAAACTATAAATAAATATTTACACGAAATAATGTCTAAAATATAATATAACTTTTAAAAATATATATAGTACTCACTTTGATATATTACACATTTTTTGCATTCCCGGAAATGATCCGACACCCATTCTTATTTTTGATAAAGGATTGAAGTGTGACCGATAGGTGATTGTTTTTGTTAACTGTTCTATATTTTAATCCTTTAAAGTCCTTTAACTAGGTGCACTTGAGATATATTGAGTGTGAGTGATACAAATTTGTAACTTGTGTTGAAATTCGTGTTGAAGTAGCTAGATCGACTATTGAATGTTCTTTAGAGACTGCTCTACCTGATAAGAATTTGTAGGAACCGAAATACATGATGACAAAATTAGTTAGGCCCGAAAATTCGAGGTTGCATGGGTCGAAACATGAAAGTTTGATTCTCTGAAGAGGCTCCTCCTGGTCCCTGGAGTTTGTTTTACAAGTGATTTTTTCATGCCATGTCTTAGAATTTTGTTAACTGCTGTATTAGGCATATTTATCTTTGAGTTAGAGCATTCACATCCCATACCTCATCTCTATCCCCATCCCCATAATTTGAGGATTTGTTCAACTTTTCTTCTAAAATATCCCTCCATTCCATTCCCCATTTTGGGGTTTACTTTTAGGGTCATAACTCAAGTCCCCATATTTAGGACTTTGTTCATTCCCCCAAAAGCTCCCCCAAACCCCTCTCTCTTCATATAATAATATTAAATTATATTTTTAGATAATGAGTGGGTTTTGGTAATTAAAGTTGTCAATGAAAGAGAGAGAAAGAAGTAATATAAAAAAGAATATAGGGATATGGGGATGGAAAATGGGGAATGAGATGTAAAATATTTTTGATAATTTTAGGAATTTACTATTTTTGTTTGGGGATTTATTATTTTTAGTAAAAATTTAGGGATAGGGATGGGGTACCGGATGTGAATGCTCTTAGACAGTTAGAGATTGATTGTGATCGGTGCCTTAAGGTATGTCCTAATATTTGTTTTATTTTATTGGTTTTATATATTTATCAGTTTGTTAAGAAAAAAAGAGTTACAATGAGATGAAATTCGATCACTAAAAGTAAACGCTACTCGTGTACAACTGAAATGCCATAAATGTATATTAATTTCAATAACTAGTTGTATAATCTGTACGAACCACAAATACGTACAAATCAAACATGAGATTAAAATATTAAATTAATAAATAGATAAAAATTATTTATTTATTTATGTAGTTATTGGGAATTAACCCGAAATGAAACTAAATAAATATATTAAATAAATATTATATAATTATGTATTTGTAAGGAAATAATTATTAACATCTTAATTGGAAAAAGAGATCAAATTAGTAAGAAAAATACTTACGAATATAGTTATTGAATTCTAGTATTCAACCAAATAAATACTAGTTTAATGGTTATTGTAGCGGATATAATTTTATTTAAATTAAGTTGTCAAAGATTCAAATTTAAACTATTGTATATTTTTTTTTTTTATAATACTTCATTCTTAGGAATATAATAATAAAATTAAAATTGATTAGAAAGTATAATAAGGGGAATAATGGTTCGATAAATATAATAAACTTAAAGTAATTGTCTAAATATTTTGTTAGTAAAATAATGTATTTTTATATTATTATCTACAAACATGTTCCGGTTCCACCTATGTAATTTCTAGATATTTTTGTTAAAGGTTCTTTTCTATTGAAGATTCTTAGAAAATTGAAATATATATTTTTAACATGGTTGTAAAAATCGGTAATCGGTACAAATCGGTTGAGCTATCGATTTAAGATTAATCGGGTAATCGGGGATTAATCGGAAGGATTAATCGGAGTATTAATCGGATATTATAATAATATTTAATATATTAGTCTAATTTACAATTAAACATATCATTTTAAATAAATTCACAGGATTAATCGGATTTCAAAAATCAAATCGGTTGATTATCTTACAGAGGATTAATCGGGGATTAATCGGATAAATCGGGGATTTTTAGAACCATGATTTTTAAAGTAAATTAATAAATTCTTCAATAATTTTACATATTTACCAAAAATACTACTTATTTTAGATTTTTTTTTTTGCGATTTTACCATTTTTTCAAAATATTTTGCAAAAATCCCAAAATATTTGAAAAACAACGGAGGTTGCATGTGCAACTACAATTTCCTGTTGCATATATGTTTGCATATGCAACTGAATGATAAGGTGGTGCAGCCGAAAAGTGCAAAATCAACTTTGAATTATATAAGGGTTGAATTCAATTTTCAATTACGTATAAAGTTAGTTGCGTGCAATCGCATATGAAACTGAATGGAAGTATGCAACCGCAACCAAAAATTACAAATTCAACTTTCACTTGTTATAAGGGAAGCGCAGTCACATATGCAAATTCAACTTTTAATTGTATATTTTATTCAGTTATATATATGGTTGCATCCGGTTGCATCAAAATTGAAGTTGCATATGTGATTGCATATGTAACCTCCGTTTTTTGCAAATATTTTGGAATTTTCGTAATTTATTTTTTTAGGAAAAAAATTTTAGCAAAAAAAATTTTAGGCTTGGGTATTTATGAAAAACCCCCTTATTTTAATTATTATTTGTGAAATTATGTAAATATATGTGATTTTACCCTCCACAAACTACATTAATCAAATTTGCTTAAATTTAAAATGAAAGATAAACTTCCCTAGTTTTGTAGAAACTTTGAAAAAATTCAACTCTATTACAAAAAGGAGAAAAAGTGCGGGGTTGTACATCGTACCCCTCTATCTTTTTTCTTTTACTTTACTAAAAATCTCTGTAGTCTCTCTCCCTCACTTTATTTCAAATCTTTGTAGTCTCTCTCCTTCACCCTCTCTCAAAAATGAATAGGCTCTTAGCCAAATGTTTCTCTGCACAAACCAAATATTTCTCTACACAAGCCAGACATGACAGCATGGACGGTTACTCTCCTCTTCACCAGCTTCCACCTCTCATCACCACTCCACCTCAACCTACGAATATGATCAATAAACTTCCGTTCGTCCCTAGCTTATTCGTATAAGCCGGAACTTGTTGTACTTGATGGTAATTTTTTTTGATTATGTGTGTAGTAACAGCTAAATATGTATTTGTGTCTGTTCTAGTTTCTAAACGAAAAGGGTTTCATTGACATCTTTGCATTGTTGGTTTCTACACCTTTTTTATTTGATTTTACTTGAATCTTTAGTGAATAATCAAATCAGCCATCCGTTTGATTGCAATTTTAGTCTTCATCTTTTGAAAATATGGGAAAACATTTCTAATTGAATAATTTAATAATGATATTTTTGTAATAATTGAACTAATTTTTCATCCAAAACTGTATATATATTCAAATAATTTTACAATTAAAATTATGATAAAAAAATACGATTTCAATTTATGTAATATTTTTATAGGTATTGTGTAATTTTGCATACCAACGTTTTAAAGAAAGAATGTCCAAAATACCCACTCTGGGGTGCGTATTTGCCCAAAATACCTATATTCAAAAACAACTCTCCAAAATACATACTGTTATAGGGAGAATTTCGTAACAACATGAAATCGGAGGTTTGCTAGAATAATAGAGCGATTTGTATGAATATGGTTGTTTTAGGGGATTAGGGAATTAGGGTTTATGAATTATGAAAAAAGAGGGGGCTGGACTTGGCAGGTTTCTCGATTTGTCTCGGGTATCGGTCGCCACATGCCAAGATGCCTACGTACCTATGTTTATATATGATCAAACCCACGTAGTTCTGTGTAATTGATTTGTGTCTATCCCTTAGAGACTTTAGGGATATACTTCGTTAATCTGGGTGATTACTGATTTTATCTGATTTAATCTTATCGTTGTGATATCTTCCTGATTTGAAAAATATCGTTTGGAGATATTTTCCGTTATTGATTGATTGAGATTGATTCTTTCCTCATTTCAGGGAGAGGATAAAACTTAGGCATCAAGTTATAATTATTAATCTGAAATAATAATTAGTAAATATTAGAAATTTGGGAGATTATTAGACAAGCCGAAATTATGGCAAAACAAGTAGCCCCCAGTTCTTCAGTGTAGCTTGTTGCAGTGGAGAACTAAGAATTCTTCAAGCTTCCAAATTTCTTGAGTCGCTGAAAAAACTGAAAGTAGATGATTATAAAAATACTTAGAGCACCACTGTGCTCGTCAGGCTTATGCGGATGCAAGAGTGATAGCATGCGATGACCACTATAAGATATATATTTTTGCCAAGGTTTTCAAATGTGCGAGCATAAATAATATTTTTGAAATCCTTTTCGATCCTTGTTGTCTAGTTAGGACCTTGGCGCTTGTATATATCCAGAACTAGCATACATGCTTTTCAAGTGTCTGATGCAACCACATAAGGATGTGTCTTCGTTTGTGAGATGTAGATAGTTTGCATAGGGATGCCTCCACCCATTCGATATAGCGATATCTCATGGGCCTTCAATAATCCAGAGGGTGCTACACTTTACTAAGCATGTTGCATTACGAGATTTATAGCTTGTCCAGGCTACCCTACTTCACAATTTAGTTCGCAAGTTTGAAAACATTTTTGACATATATGTACTATCGCGGCGATATATGAAAAATATTTTACAAATCCAAATGCAATAATAAATATGCTATTTTAAGAGTGTCGCGATATTTATTTTCTTCGAAAATAATGCTCCTTTTTGTAGAAAATCTTTTACAAAATCATGTGTTTCGCATATATAATTTTTTTTCTTGAGAATAATGCAGCTCGTACGGGATTGTAAAATAAATTCACAATCAATCAACATAAGTATTCTCAACATAAATATTCGCAATTCATCCACATAAATATCTCGTACAATATTTTCTAAATCTCAATAATTTTACAAGCATAAAAATATCTATTACTCGCACGAATGTCTGAATAATAAATATTTTTCTGAATAAATATTTAAAAACACTATACATGCATGACATGGCATTGTAATATTATCGCAAAAAATTAAAATAAGAAAAAGGGACTTATCTTCATTTTCCGTTCTTCTAGGCTGAAATTTCCAATTCGCGGTCCGGTAAATTTGCGGTTTTTTTTTTTGCGTGGTGCTTCTGCTTCGATTTTCATTCTCTATTTTTTTTAATTATTGCAGTCATCCCACGTACAAGCACTTCAACGTATCTTTTTTTTTTTTATTGTTTCCTGGCCATGCTTTGTTCCTGTTCCTGTGACTGTTGCTTCGTGATTCTCTTTTTGTCCATGTACTTCGGTTGTTATCTCCAATTTTCACATCTCTTCCCTTTTATTTTGTACCCACGGGTCCCGTTAAAATCAAGTAAACGGTCTTGTACATCTACAGGTTCCAATTTTTCTTGTGGATCGTGCTTCCGCGTGCATTTTCTCTCTGTTGATGGCACGCTAGAGCCTGCTCCAATTTTGTTTTTCTCTTTCCGTGCTAACTGTGTACACCAGTGTACCATTTTTTGCCGTTGTCATCCATTTATAATCACCGCTTTGATGTATATTGTATTTTGTGCTCCAAAATTGTAGCCATCATGTCTTCTGTCATTATTGATCCCTCCACCGCCATCCTGTTAGAACCACTTTGATTGTGTTCCAACACCGTGAATTATGAATTATTCGTCCTCCTCGAATAATTAAAGCCCCTCCTTCTAGCGCCAAATGTTATAGGGAGAATTTCGTAACAACACAAAATCGGAGGTTTGCTGAAATAATAGAGCGATTTGTATGAATATGGCTGTTTTAGGGGATTAGGGAATTAGGGTTTATGAAAAAAGAGTGGACTAGACTTGGCAGGTTTCTCAATTTGTCTCGGGTATCGGTCGC
Organism: Kitagawia praeruptora; assembly: GCA_037693485.1. Lineage (NCBI taxonomy): Eukaryota > Viridiplantae > Streptophyta > Magnoliopsida > Apiales > Apiaceae > Kitagawia > Kitagawia praeruptora. Next base: position 128,520,108 of record CM075346.1, on the reverse strand, counting down.
CACATGCCAAGATGCCTACGTACCTATGTTTATATAGGATCAAGCCCACGTAGTTCTGTGTAATTGATTTGTGTCTATCCCTTAGAGACTTTAGGGATAAACTTCGTTAATCTGGGTGATTACTGATTTTATATGATTTCATCTTATCGTTGTGATATCTTCCTGATTTGAAAAATATCGTTTGGAGATATTTTCTGTTATTGATTGATTGAGATTGATTCTTTCCTCATTCAGGGAGAGGATAAAACTTAGGCGTTAAGTTATAATTATTAATCTGAATTAATAATTAGTAAATATTAGAAATTTGGGAGATTATTAGACAAGCCGAAATTATGGCATAACACATACACATTTTAGATACTCCTTAACCAGTGGAGTATCAGGTATGATACTCCTTACCCAGTGGAGTATCACGTGTGATACTCCTTATCCAGTGAAGAGTATCAAGAATGAGTATCAGGGGTGATACTCCTTACCCAGTTGAGTATCACCATAATACTCCTATGACATTGACGTAGGATGATACGAGTATCACCCTGATACTCCTATGATATTGGCGTATCATCCTTATACTCCTCTAAGAGTGGCACTCACCCCGTTTTACGTAAAATTTTGAATTATTTTTTAACAAAATTTTAAATTTTTCTAAATATTATAGTCGATGTTAAATATGATAAAACGACCTTAATGACCCGTGCATGTTATGAAATCTATAATCAATTTTTTTGATTTTATCATATATTGATTTAAGTATATGTTATAACTCTTTCATTATATATTCTATTGATCAATTTGTCATATTATATAAAAATTCATATGTACCATACTTTATGATCGAGTTATAGTCTAATTGATCATTATAAATAATTATTGTAGTTTTGTAATATTTATGATTTAAAAATTTATATCTTTTTTGATTTCATTTGAATGTTAATTATGTTATCTTTTACATATAACAAAGATCATATTTTTAGAGTTTTCATCTTTTAAACATAATTTCAATAATTTTTCGTGTAAGTTTAAATATTTATGTTTTTAGATCGATCGTATATTTAAATCGTTGAAAGTCTAAATAGTTGATTGAACAAAACCCCCTAATATAGCTCACATATTTTACATTTGTATATACCTAAAACTGATGTGATGCAATTATTATTTATGTATGATTTGATAACTAAAATTTACATATTTTTTAAAACAAAGTTCGAGAATTTAATATCTAGACGCATGTAAATATATTTTTTTTTAATCGGTTACACAATGTATAATCTAAAATTTTATTTTTATATCAATTATCTAAAATGGCAAAAGAGAATTGTAGAGTATACTCAATCGATTAGAATATTTTTTGTAATTTTATCTATCCAATATTCTAGAAAATATATAAATTAATATTTTATTTACTCAAAATAAAATAAAGGATATTTACCAAAAATATTATGTTTAAAGTTTCTATTTGCAAATATACTATCTATTTTAATTAATTGCGATTTTACTATACAAAGTTTCAAAATTGCAAAAATACTACAAATTAGGTCAACCCTTCCCCCCTCCCCCATGTGCCCTCCATGTACCGATTCACACTCAGTTTCAACACTTTTTTTTAAGGTGGGATGCTATTTTGGTGGATTTGGGTTGCATGGCCCCGCAAGGGCAACCACTTTCAACTGAACATGCAACTAAATTTCTGATTTCATGTTCCATTTTTCAAATGTCATTTTCGACCTCATTTTTGAATTCTATTATATAAATATATATTAGAGTTCAAAAATGAGGTCGAAAATGGCATTTGAAAAATGGAACATGAAATCGGAAATTTAATTGCATGTTCAGTTGAAAGTGGTTGCCCTTGCGGGGCCATGCAACCCAAATCAGCAACTGAATGCAACCACATGCAACTTTTTTTTAAGGTGAGATGATTTTGGTGGATTTGGGTTGCAAGGCCCCACCAGGGGCCATATTCAACTGAATGCAACTGAATACAACCACATTCAACCAAATGCAACCTCACATGCAACTTTTTTTTTAAGGTGGGATGATTTTGGTGGATTTGGGTTGGAAGGCCCCGCCAGGGGCCATATTCAACTGAATGCAACCACATTCAAAGGTGGGATGATTTTGGTGGATTTGGATTGCAAGGCCCCGCCAGGGGCAATATTCAACCAAATGCAAATATATATATATATATTCCAAAAAAGAGGTCGAAAATGACATTTGAAAAATGGAACATGAAATTTAGTTGCATGTTCAATTGAAAGTGGTTGCCCCCGCGGGGCCATGCAACCCAAATCCACCAAAATAGCATCCCACCTTAAAAAAAGTACACAGGCGGCTGATTATGAAAGAGGAGGGGAGGGGGGAAGGGTTAGGGTTAGTATTTTTGCAATTTTGAAACTTAGTATAGTAAAATTGCAAATAGTTTAGTAAAATTGCAAATAGCTATTCTTAACAAAAGTAAATGTGCAAAAATTTACTTTTTCCTATTTATTTATGAAAAAAGCTCTAAAATAAAAGAGGAAGAGAGAAGAAGAGAAGATGTGGTTTATCTTATTGGATTTTTATACAAAACTCAAAATTGAGTATATCACATTTGGTTATGGCATGAATTTGAGTCAGTGGTTCGAATCCCAATACTAATATAATTTCACTACTTTTTACATAATTATTAAATGATGTTGTTTTTGTAATTTTTGAAAATATAGGGGTAAAATCGTAACTTCACAGCCAATCGATTAGAATATTTTTTGTAATTTATTTATCCAATATTCTAGAAATAATATGAATCAATATTTTATTTACTCAAAAATAAAAAATAAAAAAGGAAAAGAGAAAAAGAGAAGATGTGGTTTATATAATAGAATTTTTGAACAAAACTCAAAATTCAATATAGCACACTTGGTTATTGCATGAGTTTGTTGGAAGGAGGTTTGTGGTTCAAATCCCAATATTAACATAATATCACTATTTTTTTCATAATTAATACAGAATAACATTTTTGTAATTTTTGAAAATATAGGGATAATATCGTAATTTCATAGCCATTAAAATGACAAACTTTGCTCTTGTGTTCTCCTTTAATATATAATAATAGAAGTAATAGATAGATGATTTCTTTATTAGTGGTGACCTTGTAGTTAAGTTTGTTTAGCTTGTCATTTAATTAATATTTAATTTTTAAAATTGTTCTTGTAATTTCCTTTTATATTATTTATTAGTTAGATAAATTGATACTCCCTCTGTCCCCCTTGGTTCTTTACCTTGGGGGACGTAACTGGCACGGATTTTAAGGTGCAGTTTGCGGATAGTTTCATAACTTATTTTTTAAATTTTCTTTTTTTGTATAAAAATAGAATTGTTCTATTTTTATACAAAAAAAGAAAATTTAAAAAATAAGTTATGGAACTATACTTTTTAGCAGCCTTAAAATGCGTGTCGAACAGTGAAAAAGAAATGTAAAGAAATGGGAGGGACAGAGGGAGTATCTTTCTTCAAAATGATTGTCTATTTTTCATAAATTAAAAATTAAATTTTTGCGAATAATATACAATTTTTATGAATCGATATCTTAAATATGATCTTACAATAAATATTTATTAGCAACAACTTTGAAAGATGAGCATGTTTAAACGTAAAGTATGTGAAATGAATTTTTCAGTACTAAAGTCGGGATTATTCACTAATTTTAGTTATTATTAGAGAAAAAAAGCTTATCTTTCCATTTTACATATTTTTTTTACATTGTTTTTATTGTTAATGTTAAATATTCACATCAATTTCACAATAACAATATACATTATTTTATCAATGCCATACTGTTTGTGTGTTTTTTCTTTATTTTTCTATGATCTTATATTTGAGTAAAATACAAATAATCAAAAAATTTATAACTGAAATGAAGAAAATACAGAACGATACATTAAATGTTTTAATTTTTTATAAAATAACTCATGTTTTACAAACATCTTAGATAACCTATTTGAGCAATTAATTAGAGTCCTTAGCTAAAAGTTTACATGCCTTCTAAAAAATTAGCCATTTCAATGGGATAGAACTTTGTCTATAATTATAGATAATTTCTTGATTGTTCACTATATTTGTCGAACTTCTAGTGAATTGTCACACCACTTATTTCTATATTAAAAAAATATATTCTATTAATAATAACTTGTAATATTAATAATATACCATTTTTAAAATATAACCAATCATTATAATCAATATTCTCGCTTTAACAAATTTTACATAATCAATATTATGTTAGTTAATTATTTTTAGCAAACACCGTTGGAGGTGCTCTTACACATGTTAAAATATGAAATGTCGGTTATGGTACTGGTTGATATGTGTATGAGTACATGCGTATATTACATTTAATTGAATTGTAATTAATCAGAATATGATACATATAATTTGGTAAAATATTCATATTCATTCTGATTTCTATGTATTTTTCTATATTATTACTTTATTGTTAACCCTTTTTTTTTGAGTAAAAAGAAATCAATCCATTAATCAAAAGCCATACGGCATCTACATAAACAATTGCAAGAACAAACGCTTAAGGGGATCGCTGTTGAATCATTTCAAAAGGCAACCAAGCGATTTGAAGATAATTGATATGTACATGTTTTTATTGCAATCATCGAACTGTTCTGGACCGACGACCATAGATGCGATTCCATAGTAGCCTTCATCTCTGAATCAAAATCATGAAAAACTTGCCGATCTTTAACCTCGGCCATGGAAAACTCCCAAATTCAATCCAAATGTCAGGACTCAAAATAAGCCTCGGTCACACCAACCTTCGGTATGCCAAGAACGGGTTTCAGTAGCTCCTGCAGGGAGAAGAATGCGAGGGAGTTATCCCCCGATTCACCTCCGGTGTGAGAATCAGTAAACTGTAGTGGAAACGTAAACGTAAAGCGTATGTAAACCAGTGTGTTTTAGAGTGTGTGATTGTGTTTATCACCTGATAATTGTGTCTATTTATATTGTGTCCAGGAGTATACCGTTGGTGATTCTCTTGATTCTCAGTTATGGAGGGCAATAAATGTTTAATGCGTTACATAGACAACGGTCGACGGTTTTACTATCAATCTTCGGCCGGGTTGATCGGATGGGCTTTAATAGATCCAAAGGTAATGAGCCCAAAGGCTTTATTGGGTTGGGCCTCAGATATTTATAATATTGGGCCCCCTAACATGTCCCCGGGCTTCGGTCGGTTTGGAAATGAGACCGAAGTCCATCTTAGCCGAAGAGCTTAGTCGATCGGTATCTTTCCCTTGAAGGCGCGTCTTTTGAGGCGATAGTTGTATTCAATTTATATCATTTTATTTAAACGGTGCTGTCATCATCTGGAACAGGGATATTGAACCGTCTATGCATCGTAGCCATTCATTTCTGTATATATATTCATGTTCTTGTATCTCTTTCACTCTATTTGCCTTCTGGATTAATTTTGTGCGAGACCTCGAAGCAATCAACGGGCTTCCAACTTTCATCGTCAACCACTCTCTTCAAAGAGTAAGTCCATTTCTTGTACCGTATTTACATGCATTTTTATTTTTGCAAGTACTTTCCGATAATGTACTTAGTTTTCACAATGTTTTAAGTCTCATTGAGTATTCGACTTATTTTTCTGATTTTTGAGTATAAGAACCTCTTTCGCCGTAGGCCCTCCTCTCTTTTCTTGATTTTTTCCAATTCGTCGTTGGTCTATTCATACTCGGGGATTTCCTTTCGGCTGTAGTTTTTTATTTTGCTTTTGTCTTTCTGTCCCCGAGTATCGGACTAACGACTCATCTTGCTTTTTCCAGATTCGATGGCAAACCCTGAACCAGGCCCTTCGGGCATGTAGTGGGTCATGTTCCCGCTTTGCTTTTTGAGGATGGCATTGTATACGCTGCTGCCAATCAATCATCCGTTCTGAAACAAGAAGACCTAGATACCTTTGGGGCATATTAGTCAATGATCAAACCGAAGATATAGCCACTGGGATATCGGAGACTGCGTTTGTGGGCTCCAATTTCCTTTGTTGCCCCTTATAAAGGTTCTGCTGAAGGAGATGGGTATAGCGATCGGTCAGCTAGACCCGAATAGTTTCATTCTTATGAATGTTTTTCAATACCGATGCCTGCAGCACGAGGTGCCTCCTTTGTCGGTTCTCTTTTGGCACCATTATGATTTCCGAAGGAATGCCAAGTCTCCGGGTTTTTATAATATTACATGAAGAGTGGGTCGTGCCGATTGGGCGGCTATTAACTCCAGTAATAAGAAGACGCACGATCACTGGTGCTATGTCACTGGTCCTGGTCTTCATCATTTTTCGGAATGGAAAGAAGTCGAGACTGATAGGATCATGCTCAAAGCCCTTTCTGATGAAGAGAAGCTTTGTTACCGAAAGCTTAATAACCCTTTAGTTCCTGATAATAAAATCCCTTTGTCCTCTACCAGAGACGGGGCTTGGTTGAAGAGCATGAAGGGTACTTAGTTTAATTTTACTTCTTCGCTTTATACTTTTTGATAGCTGACCTCCCTTTCTGTTTTTCTTTCAGTGTATGCGGCGGCTGATATGAGGAGGCGAGCGGCCGAAAGAAAGGCCTTGGCTTTAGCTGGTGGCCCTGGAAGCACTTCCCAAGGGCATGTTGCTTCGAATCCCCAAGAGGCGGAGGCTACTCTGTCGGTGTCAGGGAGTACACCTATGGAGACCGAAAGGATAAAGACTTTCGTCATCAACATTGTTGCTCTGATCCCTTCGGAGACTCCCTTATCGGATGGAGGTAAGCATGAGAAGAAGAGGAGAACCGATGATTCAATTCCGGTTTTAAAGACTTATCGGCCTTCTTGGGGGGGTAGTGGACACGGATTCCTTCGGTGTTCCTGCTCCGAAGCCTGCTAAGGAGCTCTGCCAGGACTTGTGCAGTTCTTTCATTCTTCCAGCCGATCGTTCGGTTTATGATGCAGCTCCTACTGTTGAAGCTTGCGAGAACATGCTGGGGCACCTTAGTTTGGTAAGTTCCTTTTATAAATATTCTTCCATTTGTTTATCGATTTCGGTTCTAATGCCTTTTGTGGTATGTTTTCAGGCCGTTCCTTGGGCTGCTGCTGTGATCGAAAAGGTCAAAGATCAAGTTGTCATCATTCGGGGATTCTACACAGTGATTGCTTCTCTAAAGGATAAGGTTGATCCTTTGGAAAGTCAGTGAAGAAGCTCGAAGATCTTTTGGCTGAGTCTCAACGAAAGGAAGGCCTTCTCATGTAAGAGAAGAGTGATCTGATTCTTCGGAATGATACCTTGCTCGGGGAGAAGCAGAAGCTGGCTGAAGACAAGGAGGCCAATCTGTTGGAGATACGCCGCCTGAAGAAGGAGATGAAGAAGGCGAAGAAAACCATCTCCCGATCCGAAGACAGGGGTTTTACAGTGGGATATGATGATGCTATCATGGCTGCTCACAAGGCAGGTCTTGACTATAAGCAAATTCTTTTCAACCCTGAAGACGATCCAGTCCTTCATCCAGAGATCCCTGATGTGCCACTAGTTGTTTCTTCTGATCCCGATTCCGAATAATGTAATTCGTATTTTGTGTATTGAACTTATGCCTTCGGGCTTGTGATGTAATTATGCCTTCGTGCTTTTACTGTTGAGTTTCTATTTATTTTTTGTCTTCTATCATCAATTTGTTCTTTAAATAACTTGTTTTTTCAAGTCATTTTTTTACCTTGCCAATAATACCTGAAATAATATGTATGCATTTCTTGGTAATTTAAAATATACTCAATAATCACTTACTTGGAGTAATTTTTCGGAAATTCAATGCTTCGGGCGAAGTCTCTTCGGGATTTCTCATCCTTGTAATTTTTGCTTTGCGGGCTTAAGTCTTCGGACAGTCGTTCCTATACTCGAAGTTTTACTTGGAGTAATTTTCGGAAGTTCGATGTTTCGGGCAAAGTCTCTTCGGACATTGCCTTGTGTTGCCCCCGAGTCGCAGTTCGGCCGAAGGTTTTTTTCTTTCGGTTTTGGGCAAATCCTACCTCCCGAAGACCATTTGGGCGAACTGGGACTTAGTAACCTGTGCCATAGTAAATATCTTTTTCTCATACAAATATCTTTTCTCTTTTTTTTTGAATGCGGAGACTTTTAGCATTTCCCCCCATTTAATGGTAGTTTGACCGCTTTTTTCTTGGGAATACACGTGCCTTTATCCTAGGCAGAGGTTAATCAAACGGCATTTCATCAGGGCCGTGAATTTCTTTTATAAATAGATGCTGTCAATCACGTATTACTCCATCTTTTGCCTCACTCAAAATTTTCTCCATTTTTTCTCTGATTTCCATCAAACACTAGGTTCTTCGAGCTTATCTTGCGAACAATCAGTAAGTATATTCTTGTGTTTGTTTCTACCATAATTGATTTTGGCTAACATTTTCTTCCTCTTGCTTCAGTGTCGAGTCGATCAGAGATGAGAAGGAGAGCGGCAGAAAGACGTGCCAAGAGCGTGCCAACCGCTAGTTCCTCCGAGCATTTCGGAGAAGAAAAGTCGTGTCGAGGAAACAGATAAAAAATCTCATCGGCCTTTATGGGCGGTGATGGATTCTGATTCCTTTGGAGCTCCTGCTTCGGCGGCTTCGAAGAAGATCGCTGAAGATCTCTGCAATTCCTTCATTCTTCCGAAAGACCATTCTCTTTATGACTCAGCCGATACGACCGAAGCCACTACCAACCTTTTGGGGCATCTTTCTCTGGTAAGGAGTGTTTTTTCACCAAATTACTTTTCGTCTTATACATGGTTTTTAATTCACTCCTTTTTCTTTCAGGCTACCCCTTGGGCTGCTTCTGTGTCCGAGAAGATGAAAGATCAAGATCTCCTGCTTTATCACCAAGGGAAGCAGATTCATTTACTGGAGAAGGAGATCAAGGAGCTGAAGTCCAAGCTCTCTTCTGTTCGGGCCGAGAATGCTGAACTGTTACGGGAGAATGATTCATTGTGGTAGCAGAATGATAAGATGATGGCCGATATTGAGGAGTTGCTCGACTGGATGGCCAATCGAAAGGTCGAGCTAAGCCAACTGGGGGAACCGGATAGTTCGGTTTTTTGATTTATTGTAAATTTTTTCCTTTCGCCTTTTTAGCCTAGTTTGTATTTTTCTTTAATCAATGAAATCAAGGCCTTCGAGCACTTTTTGTTTCACATTGTTTATTGGGCACTCTTCGGATTTAAGTTACTTTTTTTTCCTATGCATGTACAATTTTAGGATTAAGTAACTTGTAATTCCTGTTGCTTAAACAATTTTTTATTTTGGCCACCCTCTTCAGAGGTTTTCTGGCTGGTCCTTCCTATACTCGAAGTTTTACTTGGAGTAATTTTCGGAAGTTCGATGTTTCGGGCGAAGTCTCTTCGGACATTGCCTCGTGTTGCCCCCGAGTCGCAGTTCGGCCGAAGGTTTTTTCTTTCGGTTTTGGGCGAATCCTGCCTCCCGAAGACCATTTGGGCGAACTAGGACTTATGTTCCGGGGTTTTCTCTTTTTTTTTGTTCCCGACCAGCAACGCTTCGGCCATTCCGGTTAAATAATCAATGGAAATATAAATGGGACAAGCAAAATCAAGCTTTTACTGATAATCGAAATTGAATTTTTCTTACAAAAGCTTATTGATAATATTTTCGCAATCGGGAAGCATGCCATGTGTTTTTGATCGGACTTCCATCTAGTTCAGTTAGTTTGTAAGTCCCTGGTCGAACGACTTGGATGATCACATAGGGCCCTTCCCAGTTTGGCTGAAGCTTCCCTTGCTTGCTTGGCATAGATGTTGCTAATTCCCGAAGAACCAAATCCCCAACTTTAAAGGACCTTTTCTTTTCTCCTGAGTCATAGTATTGAGCAGTTTGCTGTTGATACTTGACATTTCTTAGGTGTGCCACTTCTCTGGCCTCTTCCAACAAGTCCACATTAGCTCGGAGGGCCCAACTCGTTTGCTTCGAGGTTGAACACTTCTCTTCGGTATGATTCCAGACCGACTTCAACTGGGACCATTGCATCAATGCCATACACTAGACTGAAAAGAGTTTCTCCGGTCGAAGATCTTGGGGTGGTGCGATAAGCCCACAGTACATATGGTAACTCTTCAGCCCATAACCCTTTGGCTTCTCCGAGTCTCTTTTTTATCCCATCAAAGATGATTCTATTTGCGGCTTCCACTTCCTTATTTCCTTGTGGGTGACCGACCGAACTGAATTTCTGTTGAATTCCGAAGAAGGCTAAAAACTTCTTGAACTTCTTTCCGATGAACCGGGTCCCATTGTCCGATACACAAATTTTGGGAATCCCGAATCTGAGGATTACTTGTTCTAGCATGAATTTCTTGGCAGCTTCTTCGGTGATAGACGACAAAGGGCGTGCTTCTACCCACTTGGTCATGTAATCGATTGCAACGATGCAATACTTTGCTTGTCTGGTGCTGGTAGGTAAGATTCCAACAATATCCACGGCCCACATAGAGAAGGGAATGGGGTTTAAGACCGAAGTCATTTCTTTGCATAACTCATGGCGTCAGCTCGTAGGGTCGGCCAAAAGAATCCTTGCCTTAGGATTTTAAAGGCCAAGGAACGTCCTGCCAAGTGTTTCCCAAAGATTCCCTCGTGAACGGCTTCCAGAGCTATTTTTTGTTCTTCGGGAGCCAGGCACCTTAGTAGTGGTTCAGTTGCCGATCTTCGATACATTTTCCCTGCTATAATTGTGTACTTGGTGGCCCGACTTTTGACCTTTTGAGCCTCGGCTTTCTCCAATTGTAATGTCCCTTTCTCTAGGAATAGTCGAATCGGGGTCATCCAATCTACCCCTTGATGTATCTCGAAACATACCTTCTTATTGATGGAGGGTGCTTTGATTTCAGTGAGGTAGATTGAACCCGTGAGATTCTCGGTTTCGGCTGAAGCTAGCCTAGATAATGCATCGGCTCGGCTGTTGTTTTCTCTAGCTACACTGGTCAATTCAAAAGACTCGAACATTAGAGAATTTACCTTTACCTTGGTCGCGTAGGCTTTGGTTCGGGCGTCCCTTTGTTCATATTCTCTTGAGAAATGTTTCACCACTAGCATCAAGTCGCTGAATGCCCGAAGATGTCTGACTTCTAGGTTTTTTGCCAAGTTCATCCCAGCCAGAAGTGCTTCGTATTCAGCTTCGTTGTTGGTTAGGGAAAAATTGAATCGGATGGCCTGGCATATCTCGAACCCTTCAGGGCTTGTAAGAATTAGACCTGCTCCACACTTACTTCCGGCGACCGAACCATCCACAAACAACTTCCACTTGCCGGGACTTTGTATCAATTTTTCTTCAATTTGCAACTCTTCGGAACCAGTGAACGAACACTCCACTATGAAATCTGCCAGGGCTTGTGCTTTTATCGCAGTCCTCGGAAAATACTCCAAATCGAATTCTCCCAATTCAATGACCCATACAACGACTCTGCTCGAAGCCTCTGGTCTCTGTAATATCTTTTTCAAAGGTTGATCGGTCGTGACCTGTATCGTCCTCCCCTGGAAATAATGTCACAGTTTTCTTGAGGCCATGACCAGCCCATAAGCAAATTTTTCAGCATTCGGGTATCTGGTTTCTGCTTCTTTTAGCATGTGGTTGACGTAGAAAACTGGGTATTGATTTCCGTTGTGTAGCTTGACTAAGATAGCCCCCAACGTCCGATCATTCACAACCAAGTATAGTTGTAAAGTCTCCTGTGGATCCGGTCTCATTAACAACGGAGCCTTTGTCAAATACTCTTTTATATCTTCGAAGGTTTTTTCACATTCTGGACCCCACGAGAAAGTCTTCGCGCCTTTCAATACTTCAAAGAAGGGTAAAGCTTTATTGGCCGATTTGGAGATGAATCTTCTTAGGACAGCCAATCTTCCTGTTAGCTTCTGAATGTCCCTAATTGTTTTCGGGGCTTCCATATCGACTATTGCTCTTATTTTTTCTGGATTGGCTTCAATGCCTCGAGCACTCACTATATAACCCAAGAATTTGCCACTGAATACTCCGAATGTGCATTTATTCGGGTTGATTCGCATGTTGTTTCTTCTTAGAGTCTCGAAGCACTCTCTCAAGTCATAGGCATGATCCCGAAACAGGGACTTCACTATCATGTCATCCACGTAGCACTCCATATTCCTTCCGATCTGATCTTTAAAAACCTTGTTGATCATCTTCTGAAAGGTAGCCCCCGCGTTCTTCAAGCCGAAAGGCATAACAATGAAAGCATATGTTCCTTTCGGGGTGATGAATGCTGTTTTGGGGATGTCCTCATATTTCATCGCGATTTGATGGTAACCGGAGAAGGCGTCTAAGAAACTCAGAATTTCGTACCCTGATGTAGCATCAATGAGTTGGTCGATGTTGGGAAGCGGACAATGGTCTTTCGGGCAGGCGAGATTGAGATCGATGTAATCGACGCACATCCTCCATTTGCCATTTGATTTTTTTACCACTACCACATTGGCTAACCATTCGGGATATTTTATCTCTTCAATAAACTCTGCTTCCAAAAGTTTTTCCACCTCTGTCTGAATTACCTTTTGCCTTTCCATGGCGAAGTTTCTCTTTTTCTGTTTGACTGGCTTGGCTCCTTCTTTCACATTCAAACTATGTTGGGCAATGCTCGGGTCAAGTCCGGGCATGTCTTCGGGACCCCAGGCAAATATGTCGTGGTATTCTCGAATCACAGCAATCACCTTTGCTTTTAAGTCTTGGTTCATATTTTTCCCGATGCGGATCATTCGCCCCGAGACGCCCGCATATAATTCAACCTCTTCGGTCTCCACCGCTGGTTCGGCTATTGGATTTGAGAGATTGTCCCCAAACTTTTCTAGCTCAATGTTCATAGTGTGGTGAATTCTTCCGGATTGATCGTTCATGCACCTTTTCTTCTTCCCTTCATCTTCGGTTACTTCTTCGGATCTGTCTAGATCTTCTAGCATAATGATCCTGGCTGCCTTTTGATCTTCTTTCATTTCACCGATGCCATGATCGGTAGGGAACTTTAACTTCAAATGTGGAATCGAAGCTATAGCTTGGAAAGCTTTTAAAGTAGGGCGCCTGAGGATGCCATTATATGGGCTATCCACTCGGATAACATAAAATTTCATCTTCTTTTCCACAGTGCAGGGAGGTTTACCCAGAATTAGGGACAATACGATCGTCCCCTCGATCGGAACTGAAAGGCAGAGTGTATTAACTTGTAACACTATAACTAATGTAACTCAATTAAAAGAAAAGATACTTAACCAGAAGACAATCAAGAACAAGAAGTCACAAGGAATCAACACTAAATGAAGACAAGGTAATTGATACAATTGAACATGTTAACTATGATCAAGCCAAGAAGAAATCATTGAGAGAAGTTCAAGTCAAAGTTGTTCAGGCCTCAGTGATTTGAGAATTCGAGAATCAAGATCATAACTATCAGTATCAACAAGTCCAATTGATTTCAAGTGAACAAGAAGGAAAGCAAATATTGGAAAGCCAAGTTACTAATTGAATATGGTAATTTATTCAAGAAGCAGAAACACTATCAAGACTAGTCACTTATGAACCAGACCAGTGCATCAAGTGTCAGGACATTGATAGCAAGTTTATGTCAGTAATAAATATCCATGTTCAAGAGCTTGTAGAAGAACAAAGAAGATATGAAGATATCACAAGCTCAAGATGTGCATTGAAGTTTCAAGTTGAAGACCAGAATATTTTCTAAGTACTAAATGTTCTAGATGGCTAAGTCGAAATTCTCAAGTAGAAGTTCTACTTAGAATTTCGAGATGGCTAAGTAGAAATTCTCAAGTAGAAGTTCTACTTAGAGTGCAGCTTCAACATGACACATGGCATCTTCTGATTGGCAGATTTCCAAGCTTTCAAGATAAGACAAGATTTATGTGGACATCATTGGGCCACGTACATCTTAGTCTTTGAAGACTACAGGTCATAGATTACATGTAGTATAAATAGAAGCACTTGTGTAATGTTTTAGTTAGTGAGCAATATTGAGAAAAACACAAGAAAAAGAAAGAGAGTATTCACAGAGCTTAGAATCATTCACTTCTCTCTGAACTTCTGTTATACTTTGTAATGAATGTTGTAGCAACCTTTTCAAGTTATATATAAAGAAATATATTCCTTGAATCTGTGTGTTCATTTATTGCATCGTATTTATTGCTTCTCATAATCGAAAAGTTGTATTCACCCCCCCTCTACAACACATTTGGACCTAACAATTGGTATCAGAGCGGATGTTTAACATACAAAACATAGATCCTTGTGTTTGGTAGAAGAATCGTGAGTTTTCATTTTCTAGATCTACTTTTCATTTTTTCGAAAAGTGTGCTTTAATTCGTTTCTAGTGAAAACTCATCCAGAAAAATTATTTAAATACTCCAGGTGTGATTATTTAGCTTGGTTGTATTTTAATTAATTTTTGTGAATTAATCTGGGTTAATTGATATTTGGTGTTCTTGAGTGTTCATCATCTGTTCTTATCAAAGAAGATAACCCAACAACTTTTTGATCTCCTTTTTCAAACAAATAAGATAGTCAAAAAGGTGTTTTTGGTACTTTTGATTTGATTATTATTCCTTGGCCGAAAGCAAAAGAAAGTGTACTCAGTGCTTAGCAAGTGGGTTAGTCACTTTCGGTGTGTAAAGTAATCAAAAGTCAAAAAGGTGATATTGTTTATTCAATATTAAAGTAATCTGCAGAAAATTATTCTAAGGACAAAAAGTTCTACATAGAATTTCGACTTGAGATTTTCTACATAGAATTTCGACTTGGACAATTTCTACTTGGTGAATTTCGACTTGGACAATTTCTACTTAGAGAAATTTCGACTTGAGCAAAATTTCTACTTAGAGAAATTTCGACTTGGCAGAAGTTCTACATAGATATTCTACATAGCCTAGTCTTGGGTACTTAGAAACTTTTAGTGACCAGATTTGAAATGGCTCCTAAAAATTCTTTCAAGATCCCAATGTTCAACAGAGATCACTATGAAGAATGGGTTTTCAGAATGAGACTCTACTTGGAGACTATTAACCCTGAGTATCTGGAAGTCCTTGAAAAAGGTAAATTCGTTCCAATGAAAGCTATTCCTGAGCGTATGGAAGGAGAGGAGGTTATACCTGCTCGGTCTGAGCCTAAAAAGGCAGCGGACTTTACGGATGCTGACAAGGAGCAAATAGCTTATGACACTTCTGTAAGACAAACCTTGATGGAATCTCTCGATCATGAAATGTTCAACATAGTCAAGGGTTTGAATACAGCAAAGAAGATTTGGGACAAAATAGAAGTTGTCATGGAAGGATCTGCAGAGGTCAGAAGCAACAAGACACTTATACTCAAGATGGAGTATGACACCTTTAGAATACGAAAAGGAGAAAGCATAACAGATGTCTACCTACGATTCAGTCAGTTGGTATTGGATTTGAATCTGAGAGGTGTTACTCTCCCCATGGTTGAGACCAATACGAGATATCTGAGGAACCAGCCAAAGAGCATTGAACATAGGGTCTACGCAATCAGAGAAACCAGAGATTTGCATACAACTTCTCTGGAAGAATATTATGGAATTCTGAAGACCTATGAGCTGGAGACACTTCAAGATCAAGCATGGGACAACGATTCAAAAGGAAAAGAAACTGCATCAGGATTAGTTGCTGATGAGGAAGAGTCTAAGAAGGCAATGGTTGCAGCAAAGCCTAAATCATCACCTGCACCACATCAAGTTGATAATGATGACGAGTGTGCATCTAACAGTGATGATGACTACTTCACCCAAGAAGAGCTGGACAACATGGACGATAGTGTCGTGGCTTACATGGCAAGGAAGTTCAGCAACATGAGATTCAGAAAGAGCAACCGACCACAGAGAAATTCTTCATCTTATTATCGGGCTGCTAAGGGTGGTGGTAGTTCGTCAGGCTACCAAGGTAAAGGCAAGAGTACCAGCTACAAATCTCCTTTGGATTTCAAAATGAAGTTCAAATGCTATAACTGTGGAGAACCTGGACACTTTGCATCGGACTGCAAAAAGCCTAAACAGACTTATCCAAAAGAGACATTTGAAGCCCTCAAAAGCAAGTATGAATCGCTGGTGAAAGAAAAACATGGTAAAAGAGCTTTAGTAGTAACAGAAGGAAGAGCTTGGGATGATTCAGATGAGGAAGATGTTACTCATGTAGCAAACTTTGCGCTCATGGCTGAGACATCAGAGGAACCAGAGGTACCAGTTCTAACCCTTAAAGTAGAAATGTCTATTGATGATTATAAGGAACAGAACGGGGCTCTTAGCGAAGAGATCTACATGTTGTGCAAAAGCCTAGACACTTCTCAAAAGGAACAGAAAACACTTGTTGCCAAAAGCAGAATGCTTGAGGCAAAAGTGGAAGAGTTAGAGGCTGCTTGCACTGTAGATACTTCCCTAAGAGATTTTATTAAATCTTTGGAACACAAGCTCGTCCTTAAGGAGGAAATAGAATCATGTTTAAGGAACAAACTAGCTGAGTTAGAAACTAAATGTGAAGCTTACAAACTAGCTGCTAGTAAAGTGTATGTAGATAATGACGTATTTAAGAAGATAACTGGAGTAGGTGTAGGACTTGATTATTCTAACCTTTCTAAGAAAGAAGGGAAGAGACCTATCGACACTACTTCCAGTGACCTTAAAAATGATATCCCTAGCATTTTTAAACCTTCTGTCAAACCCATCTATAAACACCTTGTTCCTAGAATAGAAGAAGAAGAGACTGAATTGATAGCTAGATATGAGATTGAGATGGAAGATCGTCAGAAAGCACAACCTATAACTCCTATTAAACAAGTTAAAATCAATTTCCCTAGTGATGAATCTAGACTAGGAATAGGAGCTAAGGCTGTTAAACAACAAGGGAAGAAAGGCATAAAAGAGGTTAAGGCTGAAAGAATAAAGAAAGCATGTTATCATTGCAAATCTACTGAACATCTTTCTTATGCATGTAAAGCTAACATAAATGTTCCTGCTGCACATGCCATGCCTGTCACACATACAATGAATAATCTGCATCAGAATCATGCACAGTGTGGTCAACCTAATTGTATGCCATGCACTTTTAACGTCATGCAAACTTTTGTGAATTTAATGAATGCATCTAGCCAGTCATGCTCAAATACTGCTGCTAGTTCAAACATCAAAAGGAAGCTTGGGAGAGCCAAGACTGTCAGTCCTCCTAAAGTTAGGAGTGACAAACCTTCTCCTAGGACTGACAAACATGTCAAGTCTGAGAAAGGAAAGGAGGAAGTCGAAAGCTCTAGTTATGTTAAGAAAAGTGCATCTCCTGTTGTTAAATCTGTTGATTCTAAATCTTATCGAAAAGCCGGGCCCAATCAAAGTTGGGTTCCGAAGAAAGTCTAATCAATCTGTTATTGCAGGGCATTAAGCAAAAGAGAAATAAAGTTATATGGGTGCTAGATAGTGGAGCATCGAGGCATATGACTGGAAACAAGTCCCTGCTTACAGAGTTGGTTATGAAAGCTGGCCCTTATGTTACCTTTGGAGATGACAGCATAGGTGTGACAAAGGGATATGGCAAACTGAAAACTGGCAATGTCATCATTGAAGATATTTCCTATGTTGAGGGATTAAAGCATAATTTGTTGAGTATCAGTCAATTCTGTGACAAAGGTTACGAAATTGTCTTCAACAAGAAAGGTGTATCAATCACTCACATCAAGGAAGGCTCACTGGCTTTGAGAGGAGTTCGAAAGGCAGATCTTTTTGTTGCAGACATGGATTCAGCAAATCAGAATGAAGTCACCTGTTTCTACAGCAAAGCTTCGGATGATGAAAGCTGGTTATGGCACAAAAAGTTATCTCACTTAAACTTCAAAACGATGAATGCTCTCGCGAGGCGAGAATTGGTGAGAGATCTACCTCAAATGGAGTTCGCTCCGAAAGGACTCTGTGAAGCCTGTGAAATGGGAAAGTCAAAACGAGCATCGCATAAAAGCAAGGAAATTTCTAGTATCACTGAGCCTCTGCAACTTCTTCATATGGATTTGTTTGGCCCAGTGAATGTCCTATCTCTGTCTAGGAAAAGATATGCATTGGTAATCGTGGATGACTTCTCCAAGTATACATGGGTATTGTTCGCAATGACGAAAGACGAAGTACCTTTCTTAATCATTGATCACATCACTCAAATTGAGAATGTTTCAACACTTACTGTGAAGACGATTAGATCAGACAATGGCACTGAATTCAAAAACGCAGTGCTAAATGACTTCTGTGTATCTAAAGGAATACGTCGTCAATACTCAGCCCCGAGAACTCCACAGCAAAATGGAGTAGTTGAAAGGAAGAATAGAACATTGGTTGAAGCAGCTAGAACTTTGTTGTATGATTCGAAACTTCCTCTGTATTTCTGGGCAGAAGCAGTGAGTACCGTGTGTTACACTCAAAATCGATCCTTGATCATAAAAGATAAAGAAAAGACACCATGTGAACTTATGAACGGAAGAAGACCAACGATCAAATACTTTCATGTCTTCGGAGCAAAATGCTATGTACTTATAGATGATGAAAATCTAGGCAAGTTTGCAGCAAAAGCTCGTGAAGGTATCTTTGTTGGTTACTCCACAGATGTGGTAGCAGCTTATAGGGTGTTCTTAGTGAATGATCGAAAAGTGACTGAAAGCTACAACGTCAGATTCGACGATACCAAACTCTCATCAATTTCAAGAGATTCTAGTGAACCTGAGTCCCTAAAATTTCAGAATCTGGACTTAGAAGATTTTGAAGATGAACCTGAGTTGGTTGTCCCATTAAATGTTCCAAGTGTACGTGAAGAACCTGAGTCTAGTGAACAAGCTAATTCTACAAGATCAGGAGAGACTTCTTCAGTACGAACCGGTAACAACTCAGGGGGAGTAAATAGCAGCTCAAGGACTACTGTTCAAGGCTCGAATCGAGTTGACTCTAGTTCTGTAGGAGCTGGCACTAACTCAGGGGGAGTTAGTGAAAGTGATCAAAGTAGTCAGCACCACAATTCAGAAAGTCATGCTGAATCATCAAGACAATTTCCAAGAGAACGGGTATGGAATAGAGACCATCCGTTTGAATTAATTATTGGTGATCCAGATGCTGGTGTGTCTACTAGAAGAAATGCAAGAGCTGACCTGGCTAATATTTGCTTATTTTCTGGGTTCTTATCCAAGCTTGAACCTAAAGAAATAGAAGAAGCTCTTGGTGATGCTGATTGGGTGATTGCAATGCAAGAGGAACTCAATCAGTTTGAAAGGCAGAAAGTTTGGAAGCTGGTACCCCGACCAAAGAACAAATCAGTAATTGGAGCAAGGTGGGTATTCAGAAATAAAATGGATGAAAACGGACTTGTAACACGAAACAAGGCTCGTTTGGTTGCAAAAGGTTATTCTCAGCGAGAAGGAATTGATTATGATGAGACCTATGCACCAGTTGCAAGACTTGAGGCAGTCAGGATGTTTTTGGCATTTGCAGCACATAAGAACTTCAAGGTTTTCCAGATGGATGTGAAAAGTGCCTTCCTGAACGGAGAGTTAGAAGAAGAAGTGTATCTGGAACAGCCGCCTGGCTTCATTGATCCAGAACTTGTAGATTTTGTGTATCTTCTCTTCAAATCTGTCTATGGCCTCAGGCAATCCCCAAGATGTTGGTATGAAACCCTATCCGTATTCTTAATTGAAAGTGGCTTTACTAGGGGAGTAATTGACAAAACATTGTTCTATAAGAATGTGAAGAATGATCTAATACTTGTTCAAGTCTATGTGGACGATATTATCTTCGGGTCATCGAATGAGCGCTTGTGCGAGAAATTTGCTAAGCTAATGCAAGACAAATACGAGATGAGCATGATGGGAGAGCTGTCCTTCTTCCTTGGGTTACAGATCAGTCAGAGAAAAGATGGTATCTTTATCTGTCAATCCAAGTACGTCAGAGATTTACTCAAGAAGTATAATCTAGAAGATGCATCAGCAGCTAAGACTCCCATGGCAACAGCCACGAAGCTTGATGAAGACAAATCATGTAAATCAGTTGACATCACAAGCTATCGAGGTATGATTGGCTCACTTCTTTATTTAACTGCAAGTAGACCTGATATAATGTTCGCGACTTGTTTATGTGCAAGGTTCCAAGCGGATCCTAGAGAATCACATCTCATAGCCGTCAAAAGAATTTTTAGGTATCTCAAGGGCACACCAAATCTAGGAATTTGGTACCCAAGAGATACAGGTTTTAATCTAATTGGCTATACGGATTCAGACTATGCAGGTTGCAGGATTGATAGGAAAAGCACATCTGGTGCTTGTCAATTTCTTGGCAGAAGATTGGTGTCCTGGCAAAGTAAAAAGCAACATACAGTATCTACTTCTACTGCTGAAGCTGAGTACATTGCTGCTGGAAGCTGTGTAGCTCAAATACTGTGGATGAGGAACCAATTGAAGGATTATGGCATGGAGCACAAGAAAATTCCAATTATGTGTGACAACACAAGTGCCATTGCCATAACCAACAATCCTGTAGATCACTCAAGAACCAAGCACATCGACATCAGGTATCACTTCATAAGAGAACATGTCGAGGAGGGGACTGTGGAGCTACATTTCGTGCCCACAATGCAACAAATTGCAGATATATTCACCAAACCTCTTGATGAAGTAACATTCAATAGGTTGGTTGGTGAATTGGGAATGCTTAACACAAGTTAGTAAAGCCTTCTATCTGTAAAATCCATGGTTATGTTGGTATATGCAAGCTATTTAATCATTATGTGTTTAGACTTTAAAATGCCTAATTAATGATTATTATAGGATGCATATAGTGTGATTTTGCATGAATTCAGTGTGTTTTAAGTGTCTTTTATAGCACAAATATTTGAATTTATGCTTGTTAGATTGCATGAACATAGGGGGAGTTAAATTCATACTATTCTAAATTTTGCATGATTTTTAGATGAATTTACCTGTGTTTTTCATGTAATTAGAGGCCTTAGAATTATCAAGGAATGTTTTAATTATGTCATATATTAAAAATCCTTGAATTGATATTTATATTAATTTGGCAAAATTAATTGTTGAGTTTTTCAAAGAAAATTTGTCAAATTATTATAAGTATCTTCAAAATTTCGAGTTAGTTCCTATCTCGAAACTCATCTTGAAATTCTGGTTGAATTTCGATTTGAGCTTCCAGAGTGAAGTTTTGAAAATTCTAAGTCTGGGAAGAATTTCGAGTTAGACTCTATCTCGAAATTCAACTCGAAATTCGACTTAGAGTTCGACTTAGAGTTACCAGTGTGCCTATTTATTTATTCTTCAAAATATTCGAGATAAATTCTATCTCGAACTCCATCTCGAAATTGAGATGTGGTTTCCATTTTTGGGGATATTTTGAAATGATCTGAGAGAATAACTTCGAGTTAGTTATTAATTTCGAGTTAGACTCTATCTCAAAACTCAACTCGAATTTCGACTTGATGTTCGAGATAGAGCTCTCAGTTGGTTTTAAGGGGATTTTTCGAGTTAACTCCTAACTCGAAGTCTATCTCGAATTTCTACTTGAATTTCGAGATAGGTTTCCCTAGTAAGGTTGGTGTGTGCTGTTTACATGGTCGTTTATAAGTTAAATGGTAAAGTTTTTCGAGTTAACAGCTATCTTGAACTCTATCTCGAAGTTCGACTTAAAAAGTTCGAGATAGACTTCGAGATAGGATTTCGACTTGAGTGTTCCCTGTATGTACTTAGTGTTTTTCACATTTTTTATCAGGGGCATTTCTGTCATTGCACATTCATGTCTATATATACATCTCTAACTCGATCTTTTCTTTCACTTTTACCTAATAGAGTTTTACAGCCGCACATATACATACAGGCGATTTCATATTCTCAACCATTGATTCGTAATTTTTGTGACAAATCTCATACGGACAACGAATTGATGCCCATTTTTAGACTGCTATAACCTCTGTGTCATCATTAATCACTGTTTTTGTGTGTTTGTGTAACGGTTCATCTTTCTTGAGATATATATACACACGTATATACACACAAAAGTTAACAGATTTGTTCAAAAACGATTCTACAAACAAACACTTCACTGTTAAAGCAGATTTAATTAGTGGTTTGAAACTTGCCTTCCATTAACTGTTAATTTGCTCCCGTAGTTTAATTTTTCAAAAAGAGGCTTTTGTGTTCTTGAAAAATTAAAAGGGACATTACAGTTAATTCAACAATTAATTGTTTTTCATAAATTAAAATTAAAATTCACATTTTTCTAAAGGAAAAACTTTTAATTAAAATGGCTCACCAATTTTCACTTGCCAAAAACAATTTTTATAATATTTCTACGGAAATTGGTGATCAACTCCCGCGCTTTAAGTCTTGGATACGATTTCTCAATTTGTATTCCAAAGCTAGCGATGCTTTTACTGCTAAACCTACACTAGTGCATGATGCTTTACAGCAATTATGGACTAGTGCGGTTTCTTTTGGGAGTAAATCAACCCCCTTTGGTTTCAGGTTTACCTTAGCGGGTCAGGAATATGTGGTGACTGAACAAATTGTCAACAAGGTTCTGGGATTCCCCATTAAAGATGCTTATGATCCAGAACCTACAGCTGCAGATCGCCTCAGATTCTTTGAAGAAATAGGGTGTTATCCTCCGACTGGCCGGATCACTGGAAACATCCAAAAACAATTTCTTCATGTGGAATGGAATTACTTTTTCGAGGCCATAACAAGATGTTTTCGGGCACGAGAAAGCGATTACCATCAAATTTCCATTCCCATGCAAAACCTTGGAATTGCCCTAGCAAGAGAGCTGGATATAAATTATGGACGAATAGTTCTCTCTGAGATAGTGGCTGTGATGGGATCTCCTGCAAGCAGAGACCTCAACACCACAGATGTTGTCTGCTGGTTTCCTCGGTTCCTACAGATGCTGATCAATGGTCTAGTACCGAAGGATGCTCTTGCAGTTAGACGGAGTTTTGCCAGTGGTCCATCATCTGCACCGCTAGGGATGGGCACTAAGTCACTTTCAACAGTTGAAAATCAGGATAAACATCATGGAAAACCGATGTCTATTCCTGATACCTTACAAAAGTGGCTTACATATGATGAGGGAGTTACCACTTTGATGGAATTCTCGCAAGCTTCATCACATGCTCAGAATCGGTCTGCTCATGCTGAGGCATTTGAAGAGATTCCTGATGAGCAAAGCGGTGATGAACAAGGTAATGAATCAGGTAATCTCTCTCTACATTCTACTCATTCCTCTTCCTATGTTTCTGATTCCCAGACCCAAGAGACTGCTAGCCCGCAAAATCTATCCCAGGGTGAGACCTATATTTCTAATTCCTTGTCATCCAAGTCACCGGAATCCAAACAGCCAGCACATATAGATGTAGGAAATGATGAGGAGAGTGACCCCGAAGAGCAGCCTCTTACTCGAAAGAAAGCCAAAATTTCTCATGCTGCTACTTCTAAACCTCAGTCAAACCCTAGAGTGTCGCACGCAACCACTTCACCTCACGAGAGTGGTTCACCTCTTGAACAATCTGCACATAGGGATTTTGATTTTGATGATGAGTATGTACCTCTTGAAGATGCTGTTACTTCAAAAGGACATGAAGCTTTAAGAGCTTCAGCCGTACCTTCACCGGTACGTACTGATGCTACAAAGAGGATCGGTTCTGATGTTGTACAAGAACACTTTGTAGCCTCTCAGCCTGAGATTCCAACTCAGGAACAAACAGCAATTGATCCCATAACTGCAAATTATATTTCTTATCAAGTTTCTGCAGGTACTGCTTCATATTTTGGATCATTTATTGAAGATATACACGAGCGTGAGACAGGGAGTGTGTGTGAGAGGTTAGGGAGAGAGGGACCTTCATTTTTAAGGCCCGAAACCGAGCGCCAAATACCAACAGAACGAGTATTAGAGCGAGGTCACCTAAACCAAACACCGTCCCTTAATTCTGAAAATCTTGAATCTCGCTTGTCTTCTATGGAAAATCAAATGAAGCAGTTTGGGCAGTCAATGGGGCAGTTAGGGATGAATGTTGGAAATAATCAAAGGGCACTTGACGACTACGCAGCACGAATGGCAATTCAAGCTTCAGCTTTTACTGTTTTGACAAATCAGGTAAATGACTTGGGCCATGCTGCTGGTGTCTTGGGAAACACCCTGAATGACAGGATGGGAGCAATGGAGCTTACAATGGATAATCTGGCTGTGGAGATAAGCAGAGTTATGTTCGCAATCAGAAGTTTTGTGCCCCAGGAGTGTTTCGCGCCGCAACAACCTCCCCCCGATGCTGGTACAGGTGGTGCTAGTGGAGCAGGACCCTATGGTTCTGGTTTTGAAGATTTTGATACAGCTGGTGGATCTGGAGACCAGGGTGGAGTTCAGGATAACTCACCTAAGGGGGAGAGTATAAAGGAGACGAGACAGCAGGGAGTTCAAATCGAAGAAATTCCAGAACAAGCTGATCTTGTAAAAGAAATGGAAATTGAGCCGTCTATTGATGAAGAGGCTCTAAGGAGGAAAAAGGGTAAGGCAATAATGGTTGAGCAAGATGAACCATTCATTGACCTAAGTCATCAAGAAAAAGTACAGGAGGTAATTGATTCAGATTCTGATATGGAAGACGCACCTTTGAAACATGCTATAAAGAGATCATTGAAAGATCAAGGTGGCGGTGCTGGGATGTCTGTCGGAAAGCCTGAAGAAATTATGGTTGATGAAGAAACCCTTGAAGCTCAACAGTTAGCCTTAGATCAAGCTGAGTTCTTTAAAATGAAGGCAATGCAAGATCGTGCTGCGTTTCAGGAAAAGAAAGCGGAGCTACAAGGGAAGCAGTACGATTATGAGCTTGCAAGGCTAGCTGATCCTCAAATTAATCTGGATAATAGAAGGATAGGACAGAAATGGGATGACGCAAGGAAGATATTGATGGGACCATGTACAAAAGGAGATCATAACAAGGAAGCAGATGATCTGTTCTACAACCTAAATTTGCAGAATCCAATGGCTGCTGACTACATAAATGCTTTAAAGAGATTAATTTCTAAAGTCAGGGTTGGATACAATTCAACGCAAAAGGAGTGGCAGGTTATTTTGTCTTTCACAGAAGGAGTCCCGATGTCTTTCATGTATGTGGATGACCAATTCATGACGAGAAGATCTGCATCAGAGTTGTTCTTGCTAGCAACAAAAATTCAATACTCTCATTCTGAGAATCTAAGCATTCTGTATAGGGATCAGTTAATGCGGCTAGCAGAGGACAAGGGTCCAGAATTCTCAGCATATCCAAATGTTGTCCGGATGGTAGTTGACAGTAAATTGAAGAGGGTGAGCTTGGAGGAAAAGGACTTAATGGAACTTTCAGTGGAATCTCTTAAGGCCGTCTGTAGGCAAATGATGAGTAAGGGATTCGCTTCTGAGCTTAAAGATAAATCAGTGAAGACCATTGAAAGTGTCATACTAAAGAAGAGCAATGAGGTGTGGAAGTGTGATGTCATTGCTCCGAACCCTCTTGATAATGTGAAGATTGAACCAGAGCTGATAGAGAGGAATTGGAATATTCTTCAAGCAATGAAGAATGTTGATGAAGCTCTGAATCTTCCTACTGGAGAACTGGAATAAGGAGAGATAAGGGAGGCAGTTGGTGTTCCAGGAAAAGACAGTGTATACTGGATACACTCTTTTGTTGATAATACGGCTGATGCCTTAGTATTCATAGATGCAGACCAGAATCAAACATTCTTGCATATGAGTAGACAATGGCTGCTGCAGACTCAAGATGCTGCATTTCTGGAGAAAGTGTTATATCTGTTCAAATGGGAAGATGTGGAAGTTAAGTATGTGACAGAAAAGCAGAGACTCGTGAGTTACCTGTCTGATGTAGTAGTGGAAAAGAAGCGATGGGAGCGAGATGCGACTAGTGTCCACAATACTAACCGTGTCATAGGCTATCCCAAAATGATCTATTGTCAGTTTAAAGCTGATAAAACTCATAGGAAACCTCGGCTTATAATGAAGAAATTTGAGGAAATTCCAGAGATCAGGACTACTCAGGAGGTGGACAAACTCAGAAGGCTTTTCAAACATCCTTACCCAGAACCCAGGAACCCTCTAGAGATGGAAGCAGTAAGTTTGTTGAATACTAGGTGGACGCAACTTCATAATCCAGTATATAAGAAACAAAAGCAGCAGGAGGAGAAGCGCAGAAGGCAGAAAGAAGAAAAAGATCAAGCTGCTGAAGCTAGGAAAAGGAAACGGAATTAGGGTTAAAGGTCAGAGTGGTGTGAACTTGAAGTTGGAAAAACTTCATGTCTTTCGGTTGCTTTAACTCACTTGAGGAAAATTCATCTTAGAATGAATCCAATAAGGTGATATAAGTTTGACTAAAAGATATGAAATAATCCAGGTGATAGGAATCATTCAAATGATCTTTAATTCGAGGTTCGAATTCTGTTTCTAGTTTAAGTTCTTTGTATTGTTTTCATGTACTTTTCAATTGTATATTTTTCAAGAATGTAATGTTAATTATCTTTTCTCGTCTCATTGTTTAGTTGAGTTATCCTTCATTAATTTGAATGTCATTGTTAGACAATCAAATTGGGGGAGATTGAAAGGCAGAGTGTATTAACTTGTAACACTATAACTAATGTAACTCAATTAAAAGAAAAGATACTTAACCAGAAGACAATCAAGAACAAGAAGTCACAAGGAATCAACACTAAATGAAGACAAGGTAATTGATACAATTGAACATGTTAACTATGATCAAGCCAAGAAGAAATCATTGAGAGAAGTTCAAGTCAAAGTTGTTCAGGCCTCAGTGATTTGAGAATTCGAGAATCAAGATCATAACTATCAGTATCAACAAGTCCAATTGATTTCAAGTGAACAAGAAGGAAAGCAAATATTGGAAAGCCAAGTTACTAATTGAATATGGTAATTTATTCAAGAAGCAGAAACACTATCAAGACTAGTCACTTATGAACCAGACCAGTGCATCAAGTGTCAGGACATTGATAGCAAGTTTATGTCAGTAATAAATATCCATGTTCAAGAGCTTGTAGAAGAACAAAGAAGATATGAAGATATCACAAGCTCAAGATGTGCATTGAAGTTTCAAGTTGAAGACCAGAATATTTTCTAAGTACTAAATGTTCTAGATGGCTAAGTCGAAATTCTCAAGTAGAAGTTCTACTTAGAATTTCGAGATGGCTAAGTAGAAATTCTCAAGTAGAAGTTCTACTTAGAGTGCAGCTTCAACATGACACATGGCATCTTCTGATTGGCAGATTTCCAAGTTTTCAAGATAAGACAAGATTTATGTGGACATCATTGGGCCACGTACATCTTAGTCTTTGAAGACTACAGGTCATAGATTACATGTAGTATAAATAGAAGCACTTGTGTAATGTTTTAGTTAGTGAGCAATATTGAGAAAAACACAAGAAAAAGAGAGAGAGTATTCACAGAGCTTAGAATCATTCACTTCTCTCTGAACTTCTGTTATACTTTGTAATGAATGTTGTAGCAACCTTTTCAAGTTATATATAAAGAAATATATTCCTTGAATCTGTGTGTTCATTTATTGCATCGTATTTATTGCTTCTCATAATCGAAAAGTTGTATTCACCCCCCCTCTACAACACATTTGGACCTAACAGGAACTGGTGAATTACCAAAGCCGTAGAGTGGGGGTTCGTTGCAAGATTCCAGCTGTTCTCCCCCTAAATTCATTTTTTCATAAGTCCGATGGTACAAAATGTTGACCGAACTACCACCGTCTATTAGCACCTTCCATACTTTGTTCTGTCAGATGATCGGATTTACCACCAAAGGGTCTTCATGCGGCCAAATGACATCTTCGTAGTCTTCTTCTATCCAATACTGTACCTCCCATGATCGTCCTTACCTCCCCTCTATATCGAGGGGCTTCGTCTCTTTCCCTTTGCCTAGGGTTGTGATCCTCTTCGTTCCGGTTTCTAACCTCTTTCGGGCCTGAGTCATTTCTCTTTGGCCCCAAACGGTCCCTTAAATCTTTAACAAACTAATTTAGGTCACCTGTTTTTACCATTCTCTCTAACAATCGCTTCAGATGAAAACATTCGTCAGTGTTGTGGCCTTTGTCCTGGTGGTAATCACAGTACTTATTCCCGTTCTTCTTATGATCGGGTACCCTCAGCTTCGCTGATCTTCGAAAATCAGGCCGACCTTTGATTTTGTTTAGAATTTTTGGAGATGGGGGTGTTTAGTGGAGTAAACACCATTGGCTCCCTATCTCTTTTAGAATAGTTTCTTCTATCATTCCTTCGATCATCATCTCGCTTGTCTTCTTTCTTTCGGTCGTTCTTCCCCTGACCACCCTTTCTTCGGCTGTCTTTGGGCGATTCTTTATAACCGTCTATGGACTCCATCTTTATTCTGATACTCTCTCCTCAAATATAGATGTCGTTTAAAGACCTTGGGGGGACATCATATAATGACGACCGAAGCTTTCTCCCTTTAACTGAGTCGAGGCCAGCCGTCAGAAACCCCGCTGCCTTGACTTTATCCAGGTTGGTCACCATGCCAACCTCTTCTTTAAAACGGGCTAGGTAGTCACCCAACTCTTCATCGGATCTTTGGCGACAATGGATGAGCGATTCGGTATCCTTCTCTCTTCGGCAAAGATGAGAGTAATGCCTTAAAAACTTGCTCTTTAGTCGATCATAACAAGGAGGCGGAACCCTTCAGATAGGTTTTAAACATTTTGCAGAGCATGATATCATCATGGCCCATTCCTATCATTAGACTTTCATACTTTTCACAGTGATCTTCTGGGTCCCCCTTACCATTAAATTCGGTCATTTTTGGGAACTGTCGACCTGGGGGTGGTCCATACTGCTCGATCTCTTCAGTCACGACGGGCTCCCGACGCGTCCGTTTCTGATCCCCGAACATACATTTTTCCATTCTTCGAAGCCTGTCTTTCCATTGAGAGCCTGTTTCTTCTTCCTCTAGATCCGAAGGATCTTGGGATGGGTGCGAGGAATGCGTGTCGGATTCTGAAGACTCTTCCCCGTGAGGTCGGGACCTTTTTTCTCTTCTGCTTCTAGAAGGAGTTCTCTAAGGTTCGCTTACGGGCTCTTCTTCTCCAGCTTGAAGGGCCTCTCGTGCTAGCTTTTCTTCTAACTCAATCTCTTCGCGCCGGAGTTTTATGGCCTCCAGTCTTAACTCATCGGCCTTCTTTTGCAAGGCTCGTTTCTTTCCTCATTGGGATCCTTCGGCTTCGATGGCTTTTCCTTTCTCCTTTTGCCTTATTTCTTCGGAGTTAGGAGTTCCTGTATTGAGATTTTCGGGATCCTCTGGCAACATGGTTCACAAAAAGAAGCTTATACGTTCCCAAAGACGGCGCCAAATGTCAGGACTCAAAATAAGCCTCGGTCACACCAACCTTCGGTATGCTAAGAACGGGTTTCAGTAGCTCCTGCAAAGAGAAGAATGCGAGGGAGTTATCCCCCGATTCACCTCCGGTGTGAGAAACAGTAAACTGTAGTGGAAACGTAAACGTAAAGCGTATGTAAACTAGTGTGTTTCAAAGTGTGTGATTGTGTTTATCACCTGATAATTGTGTCTATTTATATTGTGTCCAGGAGTATACCGTTGGTGATTCTCTTGATTCTCAGTTATGGAGGGCAATAAATGTTTAATGCGTTACACAGACAACGGTCGATGATTTTACTATCAATCTTCGACCGGGCTGATCGGATGGGCTTTAATAGATCCAAAGGTAATGAGCCCAAAGGCTTTATTGGGTTGGGCCTTGGATATTTATAATATTGGGCCCCCTAACACCAAACAAAAACCAAACTCTCACAAGGAGAGACAAACACAACCAAAATAAATTGGGAATAACTGAAACCCAAATAAATTGGGAACTTTATTGAAAGGAAAGAAAGCAAGACAAAAGAAAAATGAATTGAATTGGAGCTTTCCACCGGTGAAACCCGATGGAAGCCCCCTAAAAAAACTTTAATGGAGGCTAGGGTAGAAGGGAGAGAGATTATTAACCTTTTTTAATTTTATGCATCATAAATAAAATAGTTGTCAAAGAAGATAGTAACTTTTATACGTCTCCCTCTCCACATGATAGTCATAAAGTAATTATCTCGTTACCTTTTCATTTATTTAAATTTTAAAATACTTGCAGCTTACCTCTTTATGTATGATATTTCATTTCATGAGAAATAAATTTATCTAGTATTTATCAAAAAAATTAAACAGTTGATATAAAATAATGTTGATTAAATAGTAAATTTTAAATTATATTTAATTATTATTGTATTTTAGGATGATAAGTGTAATTCAATACTGTTCATCCTTCGACTCCTCGTCAGCTGTCGTCTAGCTTCTTATTCCCATTCTTTAGGTACCAATATGTTAAAAATTCTTCGGGGTTTAATTAAATCTTCAGTTTTGCCTCAATTTATCATTATTTATTGAGAATTTACTCAATATGCGGTTTTTATCTTTATCAATATAACTTAATTCCTGCTAGTGCATATTTCCAATTAATTTACTATAATGACCCTAATTTGAGGATATTGCTGTAAATACATTTTGTTAAATGGGTTAAGGGCTACTATCCATGAACCAATATACTATCCATGACCCGTTTACACCATTTTATCTTTTCTTACGGGTTTTTTATTAATCCATTTAGATCCGATTATTGGAACACACTATGTTCACCGGTTGTAATTTCAAAATCTCCACGATCCACAATTTCAACCAAGATTTATGTAAGTGATTATGTCTTGCGCTCATCTTCACAAACAGTTATCAAGATTACATTTTTTCGGTTTGTTTTTGAAATTTCCTTCTTCAATTTTTTCCTCCGATGATATGCCAGATGCAATTCTGAAATTTAAATGATTAGTGCTCTCTTTGCTTTCTTTCAATGTTTAATCGTGATGTGTGATTTTTATGCAATTCATAGCACAAAATTTTTTACAATTTGATAGTGATGGATTTCTTCTAGGTCATCTTTAATTTTGTATCATATTTGATTTCCTGGATATTTTAGGTTGCAGGCTCATTACTTTTATCGAACATCAATTTAAAAGTTTATATATATATGTGTGTGTATCTATATATATATATATATATATATATATATATATATATATTTATATATGCATAGTGAATCATCTCCACTTCACTTTGGTAATATCAATATAACTTAATTCCTGCTAGTGCATATTTCCAATGAATTTACTATAATGACCCTAATTTGAGGATATTGCTGTAAATACATTTTGTTAAATGGGTTAATGGGCTACTATCCATGAACCAATATACTATCCATGACCCGTTTACACCATTTTATCTTTTCTTACGGGTTTTTTATTAATCCACTTAGATCCGATTATTGGAACACACTATGTTCACCGGTTGTAATTTCAAAATCTCCACGATCCACAATTTCAGCCAAGATTTATGTAAGTGATTATGTCTTGCGCTCATCTTCACAAACAGTTATCAAGATTACATTTTTTCGGTTTGTTTTTGAAATTTCCTTCTTCAATTTTTTCCTCCGATGATATGCCAGATGCAATTCTGAAATTTAAATGATTAGTGCTCTCTTTGCTTTCTTTCAATGTTTAATCGTGATGTGTGATTTTTATGCAATTCATAGCACACAATTTTTTACAATTTGATAGTGATGGATTTCTTCTAGGTCATCTTTAATTTTGTATCATATTTGATTTCCTGGATATTTTAGGTTGCAGGCTCATTACTTTTATCGAACATCAATTTAAAAGTTTATATATATATGTGTGTGTATCTATATATATATATATATATATATATTAATATATGCATAGTGAATCATCTCCACTTCACTTTGGTAATATGTGTGATTTTTTTTTATGACAGGACTATCCAATATAATCACTGTGATACAATGTCTTAGCCATAGATTTTGTTATTGTTGTTTATTTTGCAGAGAAAGACAGTAAGAACATCAGAAGATTAATAGAGGCAGAAAGATGAAAAAACTCAATGCACAAAGCAAAATATAAATTGAGGTATTTTCAAAGAATGTGGAACAGTTCTTAATAAATAGATAGATCCCAAAGAGGTGTAATCAATTGTCTTTCTTTTTGTTTATATATTTTATTTTTGTTCTTTGTTGTGCCTAATGTTATATGATTTCTTGATGTATGCCTAATTGTCTTTCTTAATCTTGACTTCTTGCCATTCAATCATGTGCAAATTGCAATGCGGTTATCAGTATGACGGTTCTAGCCATACACATTGGAGCAAATTGGTGCGTCCTATGAGTCATATTTTTACCATTTTCTCAAATCTCTCTCATCTTTTTTTTGTTTTCTTTATTCTCTGTTTTTTCGTCTTATAATTTACTAATGTTTTCTATTATTTTATTTGTCTGTTTTGAATTTGTGTTTGTGTTTATGTGTATGTATAGATATTTTTATGTTTGTATGATGGAAACGAATTTAATTGTTTCTCATATAATTTGTTTGAATTTACAGGATGTGCAACCATGATGGATCTTGAAAGAGTGCTCCAACGATTAGAGATACACGGTTGAAGGTATGAAACCATTGATTAGACGATCGTGCATATGTAGTTAGAGATACACGGTTGAAGGTATGAAACCAATGATTGGATGATCATATGTTTTGCAATTTTTGATTTCCATTTTTTCTCCATGATCTAAGCCGATCGTAATTATATGTGTTGTGTATCATTGTTAAGTGGCATACATTTTGTTGTATTGTTTATGATTTTTTGTGGTATACACTAACATCACTACTTGATGGATCTTATCTTATGGACTGATCGATTTGAATGTTTTGCTCATGATATACTGGTATGACTATTCTGGCTATGGGCAATCCATATGAGAATATCGTCTATACATACACACACCTCTATATTTGAAAATTTTTGAATCGTTTTTCTCTCAATTTCCATCGCGATCTGGATTCCAAATTTCAAAACTTTTTATTTTCAAATTCATTTCTCCTCAATCTCAGACTCTCCTTTTCAAAACTTTCTTCTAAAAATATTAGATTATAATCTATAATATCTATAATATAAGATAAGATGTACAGATCTGAGCCCAACTTTATCATATACTGTTATGCTTCTTCTATCTTTTCAAGTTCGAAATTCATCGATTTCTGAGTATGAAATTGTCTGACATCGTAAACCTAATTGATGTATTGTTTAATCTGTAGCTGATTTAATCTTTCATGGAGGCTGGTGGGTCTCAAAGAGATGGTACGGGTGAATTAGCTTCAGTCAAGCCTACCCTTTCAATTGGAAAATGTTTTTGATTTTATGGTGGTATGTTTACTTATGCAGTTTTTTACACTTATGAAGTGATGACATCGATACTGTTAAAATAAGATATCTAAAGTAATTTGCACATGTATTTAAGACATCCTTAGTAGATTAATGTATATGATTGAATGATTGTTGCCATTAGCAACTCAGTTAAAGATTTGATTTTGTTACATTTATTGTTGCTGTGTTACTAGATCATGTGTATTTTATGTAATTTGTCTTAACTAAATGTTAGATACAGTGTTGATGTATGCTAAATATTATGGACTTGATATACATCTCTTATTGTTTCTTGCCTTCTAATATGTTTCTGTTTAGTTTTTCCTTTGAAGTAAAACTATCTGTTCGGGACAGTTTTGGTATTCAGATTTGGGATTTTCTTATATGGCACATGAATGTATCTACTACTGTCTAATAAGATTTTGGTCTATTTTTCAATTACAGAAGATTTATTATCAGGGAACCAGCCGGATGGATCAGTTCACTTGGGTGTACTGCAAGAATGGTTTGGTTTTGATCAGTTCACTTCGACTGATTGGATCCTCTTTACAATAGGGCTGCAGTACCTCCTTTACTTTCTTTGTTCAAATTGAAATGAGGGGAAGTGGAAGGAAGAAATGTGCAAGTAATATGTCAAGATGGATGATTACAATATTTTTATTTCTGTGCAATACTCACTGAGTATGGGATCTATCTCCGACGATCGATTTAAGTTTTCAATAAAGTAAGGTATGAAATTTGTATTTATTATTGTTATTTGTTCTTATAGTAGCTTCCATATTTATTTGATTGATTAATTCAGTTTTTAATGATTTTGTAGCTACTATGATATTCGGTGTTTGTTGCATATAAAGTGTTTGAAGTGCTGCTAGAGAATGATATGCACAATGCACATCAGCTGCTAGAACAGTTGGCGAATGGAACTCAATCAGGTGATACTAATGGAAATCCATCTACTTCTCAGGTTCATGAAATGGAGATCACTTAATGAAAACCCTTTCCTTCTCCTTCTGCAAGCTTTAGACTGATAGGATTCAGTTTAGCTCTCTCTATCCGTAATTCGGCTAATACTAACTGATTAAATCTGAGAGGTAGTTCTCTATTCACGTTATTAGTGTTCAGGGAATCATTATAAGTATTACTACGAATCACGTTTATTAGTATTCAATTTGAGCTGCCAACGCCAGAGTTGAATACTAACAATTATTTTGTTAATGCTTCTGCTGATGTAATCTCGCCAAGCTCCTTTTCAGCCGAGAGGTCTTTTCTGTACCCGGTGATGCAGAACCCGATGAATATGCTTTATGATCATAGGTTCACTCAAGGACCTCAAGAATATGGATTGGCTTTAGTACATCAATCTGGCTTGCCTCATGGGCCTGAAAGTTATGGTTTGCATTCTGGCTCTCACGATCCTGCTTTGCGTCATGAACCTGTTTTTCTTTGTGGGATGTTTTCTGTAGCAATATTGTTTCGGTACTTTTATTTATATTAGCCTTCTAATGTAAGTGTTATGTTGTAATATGTTTTTCAGTTCTGTAACTAGATACATACCAGGGTTCCGAACCCGAGCGCCAACCATACAATCCATCCGGGTACTCACAAATAGAATAAGAAGATTTTCCATTAATTTATCACCATAATCCGTTGCTTCATTTTAAATATGATTATGTAAGTATATGATGTCTCTTAAATTGATAATTTGGATAGTGACGGGTTTGAAGGCTAGATTGATATCAAATGTAGTTTTCTGTTTCATTTATAGTGATAAAAACACGTTTTAACAAAAAAAACGCATCCCTCTGCATTGAAAAGAAATTAAAGAGTAATATATTTGCCGGTTTATATTTACTTGCCACCTGACATAAGAATATTGGTTTAGTTTGCACAATTAGAAATGTATTTAATAAGTTTTTGTACCATGTGCATCCTGCCAATGTAACCGGTAGACTGATATTAGCCAGTTTTCAACGTAGAGTTGTTTTTCCATCGGTATATTCTGGCATTGGTGGCAATGATCAATTTCCTGGGACTGGAGCAGGAATGTATCCTTCAAGGTGTGTGTGTCACTCTTCTTATATTTTCTATATCCCATTGGTGTTATCTATCCAGCTCATTAGACAATTATCAACCTTTTCAGGGATAATTTTGGCATTGGAGGAGGAGATGTAGTAGGTCTGTTAACCTCCAGACTATTTTTTTTAATTCATGAGCTTTAAAAATGTTAAAGTCTTAATTAGCTAAAAGAAAATGTAAAACTCTTGATGCATTTCGTTGTTTAACTACATGACCAGACCATCCTATTTTCCGTATGCGGTTTGATGGACAACGGCCTGTCTTTCCAGGAGCAATGCCTCCTTAAGTGTATTCCTACAAAGCCAACTCAACTACATCGGAAATATAATATTGGAAATATGATTGGTCATTGGTCATTATACGAACTTGGATTATTGTTTGATTCTTATTTAAGAGAAGAACCATGGATGATTCTTATTTACAGGTTCTTTTTAATTCTTCTTGAATCTATCTTATCTTTAATACAATTCTTTTTGTTGCTAGAGACGCGGTACTGTTGAAGAATGAGGATAGTAAAGTAGTTATTGTTATTATTTTGTTGTGCATTATGTTAGAGCAAGTCTAATAGTAATGTATATTTTGTGTTATGTAAAAAATATGAAATAATTTGACAAATGAAGAAATCTAATTCATAGATCATTCTTAGCATAATGTTGATGAACATATGCATATTGTTATATTTTGTTTAATATTTAGAATATTGTCTAATCCAAGTTAGACACTAATGGTTATTGTTTAATTGTTTCAGATGGATGTGATTGTGATTTGGAAGATATTTGGTAATGATGTTGTTCAAAAAGAGGAGGTATCTACTTTACTACTTATAGTGTTATTATGGATTACTATTGGTATGACTTACACTTTTCGATCAGGGTATGCTGTCTTAGCATCACAGGCATTCTTCAAACAACTAAGGCCTTCTCCTTGCATAGATGTTCCTCCACTATTAATGAATCAATATGAGTCTGTAGACAGTGGCCAAGTTGCCATGCTCTACACCGGTCTCTATCTTATCGCAAGTTGCCATGTTCCTCCACTTTTCTTTTCCATGTATGCCTGGAATCAATATTTGGAGTGGGGATATTAGGTTCAGAAGAGATGCCACAAAACACATTGACATTAGTGTTGCTATTAAGAAGTTACATGTAGCAAAAGACAAACTTCTTCAACGCAGGCACTAACCTGGGTGAGAATTCAGATATTTACTCTCCTAAAAATATAGGCAATCTCTATATTTGCATGTTAAAAATAGGCATCTGGATGTTTACTCTCCTACTGTGATAAGGAAGAATTTGTACCTATGTATTACCCATAGTTCTATCTTTTTATATTTTTAAGTCTGGATGTATTTTACTTGAGTTAAAGCATTGCTATATTACCATCAGATTCCCATGTTATTTTTGTATTGATTTAATTTTGTATTTTACATCTGTTGCTGGCGTCAAATCCCATATTGCAGGCTTTGCATACTTGCATCTTTCCATTAGTGATGATGCTTTATTAAATTTGAGACATAACTAATTAATAGTATAATATAGATAATCACAAACATAAAATCAACCTACTTCAAAAATAATAATGTATAACAAAACCCAACTTAAAAAAGAGGGAAAAAAATTGATCTTAATTCATTTATTTCTTGAATATATTTCTGACGATCTTTTAATCATTTTAATAACGCCAATCATAGCGGACAAAAACACAAAAACACGGGTAACATAATTTTTGACACAAGAAAGTTTCCTTAGACTAACGAATTTCACAAACTTCAAGTAGTTTAATACGTATTTGTCAAATAGTCAAAAGATATAAATGCCCAAAACATTGGTAAACTTAAAAAAGACAAATATCTTTATATATTCAAATAAAAGTAAATTATTTTCTATAAAGTATTCAAGTTTGGTCAAAGTTGTATTATATAATTTACAATTAAAAATAGGTATATATTATTATATGTTTTATCTAAGGTCGATATAATTTTGTTTTTATCTAACAAAATGCAAGTCAATTTTAAAAGTTTGATTATATATTTTGATATAGTCATATTTAGTGAGAAGTTACAAAATTGTTAAATCGATTTTACTACTTTCTTTTTAATTGATTAACAACTTTTTTTAATTAGTTAATTCATAATTATGATTATATAGTAGAATATTTATAAAATAACATGCTACTGCATTTGTAATTTGGCACAATTTTTTAAAATAATTTCACTATATATAATATAATTATATATTACAAAATAAAATTACAAATATTTTTTATTTCAAACATCATCCAAAAAAACATAGAATTAAATGAAATATTTTATAACAAAAAATTGATTTTGTGAAAAGAAATTTATTAATATATAGGTAGATCGTTGTACACAACTATAGTTATTTCCTTTTGTTTAATGTAAATAACTGTAACATATTTGGTTCATATCATGCTCAAACTAGTGAGTTCTGACCACCTATCTCAAGTTGTAACCAGAAAATACAATCTAGGGCGTTTGGTTTATAAGATTTTAATTTGATTTAAGTGAAATTTGAATATTATGTTTGGTTTAAAAAATTAATGTATCTGAATGAACTTCATTTTTTATATTCTGAATTTTGTTAAGTTATCATTAGAATTGATTTTCAATGTAAAACTGTATTTATTTATTTACTATGTACATCTACCTCTTATGTATAAAAGTCAACTATATATAAAAATATGACTCATTGATCAGAGTTTACCCTATGACACATTGGAGCAAATTGGTGCGTCCTATGACTGTGACATGAAAATGAAGCAGGGGCCTTCACATGGATAAGGACAGTGAAGTTATTATATGCATCAAACTGTGGGACTGTTGGAACTTTTGGGTAAGTTTTGACCATTATGGTTGTTCAGGATTCCAGAGTTACAAGACTTTTAACTATTAAAATTTTCTCAGCCTCTTCTGTTTTGTGATTAAGGATTCGTCAGTCATTAAAGATAGCTGGTTCAGGAGACTGAAATAATTGTGCAGCAAGTCGACGAAGAGGCAACGTGCAACTGTCAGTAGACCATTATCACTATTCTGCGACAAATCCACATGATTGATTCTAGACCTTCCAGGAAGAGGTTCCAGAGTAGTAGCTTGCCATGAAATTGTTTTCTACTTTTATCTAAAATTTGACGCAATGAAGTGATAATGGAAGGAATGTGAACACTCTAGAGTGAAAATAGCATGGAAAGTCGGTGGACACTCTGTAGAGAAAATAGCATAGCCATCCCCACGTTTCATGGTAGTCAAACATATATAGCTTATTTTCCGAGAGTACAAAACATATTTCTTAGGAGAAGATAAGATAGACAGCTTAGTAGCACTAAACCAGTGTGCAAAATGATGCACCCATGTAGGAACAGATCTTCAAAAGCAGCAGTGACACATTGTAAATAATTTAGAGCACGAGTACATGGTGTGTGGATTATAATTCACAAGTTGACATTAATTTTTCATCACGTTGTATGAGTTGATAAAATCACCCAAAAAGATTAGTCAGATGTAACTAATGCTCATGGATATGGTTAATTTTCTACTTGCTAATCATAATCAATATTAAAAATGAATATTATTACAAAATTTGGTCCATTTAACTAAAAATTTAGTTATTTATATTAGGTTTTATTAGGAAGAGTGATTTAAATATTTTGTAATTATGTAATACGTAATAGTTAAGAAATTTTGTCTCAACGGTGTGGTTTTCTTTAAAACTAATAGTTTATAATTCGTGCATTGCATGACTGTTTTAATAGTTATAATTATATAAATTATTTATTCAACAAAATTTGACATAATCTTTGTTGTCTAATTTTAAAAATATTAGACATAACGATTCATATATTAAAGTTGTAGGTGAAATTTTTTAATTTGTAAATTTGTATCATTCCAATTTTAATTGATATCCCATTAAAATATTACAATTTTTTAAAATTATAATATGAAAACAAATGAAGTATATGTGTTTCTTTTTATTAGTATAAATGTGCCACGTTACCAATATATAATTTAACAATCATGTGTTTTTAAACTAAATTTATTACGTATGATATTATTTACGTGATATTTATTATTCTAATAAAATTTTGGTACATTTATCCAAATTTAATTATTTATACTAGCAAAATGTATTATATAAATAAGTAAATTAAGCTAAATAAAGTAATTTATTTTTTAATTAGGCAGAGGCAGAGCCATATACGATTTAAATATTTTGTAATTGGGTGTAATGTGATAGTTTAAAAATTCTAATCGTCTAATTTTAAAATATTAGATATAACGATTCATAATATATAAGTTATAAGTTTTTGTCTTAATGTGAGGAAAATTTATTTAATTTATTTCTTTGTGTCATTCCAATTTTAGTTGATGTCCTATTAAAATATTACAAATTTTTAAAGTTATAACATGAAAAGAGTACGATAAACTTTAGACTCTGCGCATGTTTGATGAGCTCGATAAACTTTAAAAACAGGTAGTGTTCGATTCTGAAATCTGCAATTATATGTTCGTAACATAGATCTTCATGGAAGAGTACGCACACACGCATCTCACTGTGCCCTAGAAACTTATTTTACATATATTAGTATTTAGTATCTAAACCAAGCTTATAAGTATATATTCATGTATGTATTAAACAGTTAGCAGAAGGATTACAATAGGATCCAAGCACAAATGGAGTGGTTTTTTTCCGTCAAGCAATTCCACAAACTAATGATAACTTTTATCATTAATTATTCTGTGAATCTACATCATAGATTGGGTAATTGTTCTAACTTCCCCATAATTATGTTATTGTTTGTCTATTTATTGTTGATAATGTGAGAGTTGCAAAACTTTTTGGTGGAGTTCTACATAAATATTGTACCATCGTCAGATGTATGGTTTTAAAGAATATGTAGCATTGTTTGTAAGCGGCATTGATAGTTCCGCTACTGAAACAAAATGAATTGTCCTTATCCATAGTGCCGAATAGCTTGAGAATCATGAAAAAACAAGAGTCAAAGGTTGAGGAGCTCATTAAATTTGTTTCAGAATCATGTGCCAAGGTTATATTCTGTGGTGCAGCTGTTGGGGAGATGGCACTACATTTTTGCGAGCGATACAAACTTATGGTCCAAGAAAAATGACACATAATGGCGTTAGAAGTAGCTTTATTAAATTTTTACTCAAGTTTGTTTGGTTTAGCTTTTCAAAATTTGTTTACATATCTCTAATTCTTCTTCGTCTGATTGTTTGTGAAG
The DNA here is from genome assembly GCA_037693485.1 of Kitagawia praeruptora. Lineage (NCBI taxonomy): Eukaryota > Viridiplantae > Streptophyta > Magnoliopsida > Apiales > Apiaceae > Kitagawia > Kitagawia praeruptora. The sequence goes on along the minus strand of CM075346.1, from coordinate 128,479,345 downwards.
TAGGTCTTAAGGCATTGATTTGTTTACAACATCACCTCTCTGTAAGTTAAAAATATAGTCAATGAAGTTTTAGAAGTTTCTTTTTAATTTTCATGGTTTATTTAAATAATTGAAAATTTTCACAAATATTTAACGTATGTTCACTCACTAATTTCTTAGTTAAATTGATCTCAGATCTCAGAGACTAAAGTCCTACTTTCCCTGAAAGCCAATGTAGCAGCCCTTAAAGCTTCTTTCCCTGTAAATTAGTGAAAGGACAGTTTGGAGAGTATGAAAAATTAGGAGAATTTGATTTACCGTTCTGAGATAATTTTACTATAAATGATTGACTGATCTATCTAATAAAGTGAAGAGATTTATAAATTTGGCTGCTACATTCGTATATAGATTTGAGTTGTGTATGCCCGTACTTTATTCACGATATAAGTTGTAGATTTTATACAAATTTAACCTTATATTATTAGACCAAAGCATTGGCAATTTTGGGTTCCAGGAAAGGATGGCTTTGAAATGCCCGCACAAACCAATAATGAGAAGTGGGCGGCCCATGGCATGACCACCTCTTTGCGCAATGAGAAATTGTCAAAATATATGTTGGTATAACACTTCATTCACATTCTAGCATGAATTCATTTGATGCAACTCTTTTTGATAATTTTAAGTGCAGCCAAAACTACTATGCTAATATAAATTCGTTGCAGCTAATCATCGAAGAACCGAGAACATCACCGATAGCATGTAAGTAATGAAGTTTTTAATGTCAACTTGCCACTAAGTTCCTTAATTAGATGGGGGTTGGGGGACATTGATATATTATTCTCAATTCTAAGATCACCGTATAGTCGCATTTCATGTTCATTCTTTATTTGGTTCAATGTTTTTATCTTGCCTTTAGCCTTTAGTCGTACAAGTTAATGTTTGCAATTCTATTTTCTGTTGATCTATTTATATTCTGTTGCTCATTGCGTTATTATCACATATTCAAATCGTGCTCCAAATGAGTGCCTTTGTGATAGTATATGCACAGGAAAGGTTTGCCCAAAGATATGCATGCAACAATGTTTAGGTTAGTTTGTTTAGAGTGAGTTTTGCACTTTTACTAAATTCGCATGTTTATGTTAAGTAATTAGACAGGTGAATGCCAGGCAATGAATGTTACTCATTGCAGTTTTGTCCACTCCAGAGTCCAGGATATATATTTTGTAAGTTGGTAGCTGGAATACAAACTTGCTTTCGAATATTTAATATTTCTTCTTATTGTGGCCCGAACTCCAAATTACCTGTTATCTATGGTATCTCGAGATCACTTCTATCTATGGTATCTTAAAATGTTATGTCACAAACATGTAAAAAATTAAAAAATTTTGTTAGTACTAAAATAAAAAAATTATCTATGGTATCTCGAGATCACTTCTGTCTATGGTATCTTAAAATGTTATGTCACAAACATGTAAAAAATTAAAAAATTTTGTTAGTACTAAAATAAAAAATTAAGTTTTTTTTTCATACATTACTCTATGAACCGAAATATAATTTTTAAAAAGTAATTGAGTAATTAAGATGTAATTAAATATTTGTTACATTTCAATGATTTTTTTATATATAGATATATGTACGTAATTATTAGTTGAGTACTACAAATATAGAAAATAAAACGAAAAATATTCTATATACTTTAAAATATTATAAACTGGGTGGTAAAAATTAACATCTGATTTGCTAACTTGCTATTTAGATAAATGTTGTAAGATGTCATAAACTTACTTACCGACAATGATGGAGTCATGGAAAGATATGTGTGAGTGTACATGCTATAACTATGGTAATCTCTCTTACTAACAGGCTTAAAAATTTATCAAAAAAAAAAATATCAGAACAGATACTAAAATAAGGAAAAAAAAATTATCAAAAAAACACTTTTTTAATTTATATTGTTTATACACACATATATTATTTAAATTTACTAAATAAAAATTTTGACAAATTAATTAACTAAAATTTTTGAAAATAAAAAATTACCGTGTGCGAAGCACGGGCATATTACTAGTGTTTGCAAATTTACGTTACTTTTTGTACGCTTAAATGTTGGAGTTATATACACTACAAGAAAACAGCTTTAAACCGACCGTCACAAAACCGACCGTCACAAATTCAATGGTTATAACCGACCGCTATCGTAGGTAGTCGGTTTAATGATAAAACTGACCATCTAAAACCGACCGGTGCGGACCCGGACCCATTATGCTGACTCACATTTTCGGTCTATGTGACACGTCATCTAAAACCGACTGATAATTTTCGGTCGGTTTTAACCGTTCCCCTATAATTATTCTATTTGTTTCTTTTCACGTTAAAACCAACCGAATTGACGTATAATCGACCGATTTTTTTTGGCGGAAAAATTTTCACGAAAAGTCAAAAATCCCGCCCTTGCCCAAATTTTCGTGTCACACTAACCAATGACATAACCGACCGATAATTGTCGGTCGGTTTTAAACGTTCCCCTATAATTATTCTATTTTTTTTTCACGTTAAAACCAACCGAATTGATGTATAACCGACCGATTTTTTTTGGCGGAAAAATTTTCGCGAAAAGTCAAAAATCCCGCCCTTGCCCAAATTTTCGTGTCACACTAACCAATGACATAACCGACCGATAATTGTCGATCGGTTTTAAACGTTCCCCTATAATTATTCTCTTTCTTCCTCTCTTCATCTCTATCCCTACATCCACTTTACCAAAATTTCTCTCCCTTTTTACTTTCATTTTTGAAATTTGGAGTAAAAAAACTCTTTCTCCAAATCATCCCCCTTATACATGGATTCATGGTTTTGGATTTCGAATTTTTATATACTTATCATTGTTATCGTTGTGTTTTACTGCAACGAAATCCTACAATGGTATCCTAACTACTTGCATCAAATGATGATTTGGTTATATGTCTGGTGTATTGTGATGCTCTTGACTGTTTAAGAAGAAGAAGAAGAAGGTGAAGAAATTGAAGAAGAATAAGATCATATTGTCTGGTGATGATGAACACGATGATGGTTTTGACGAAATTGAATAATGTTTGTAAACTTAGTTTTGATGCTTTTCACGAAGTTGAGTATTAATGTTGTTTGTGAACATTAAATTCGTAGCATTTATGGTGTGGTGAATCTGTAGTTTGTTAATGTTGAATGGCTTGGTGGTGACTACAATATTGAAATGTAATGAAATGGAATGGAATGGCATAACCTACAATTTTTTCTTTAAAAACCCAGAAAACCGATCGAAATAATACATAACCAACCATTTTTTACCATTCCATTCCCAGAAAACCGACCAAAATAATACATAACCGACCATTTTTTACCATTCCATTCCCAGAAAACCGACCGAAATAATACATAACCGACCATTTTTTACCATTCCATTTCCAGAAAACCGACCGTCTGCCTTTATAAATGGTCGGTTTTAAATAAATAAAAAATGAATAAAGGCTAAAAAATTAAATAAAATAGAAAAAACAAAAAAAATCAGAATTTATACATACCGACGTAGTCATACGAAGTTATTTTTCTTAATGTTATTTAATTTTTTAATTTATTTTACAAATTAGTTAAAAATGGGGAAAATATCATAAAAATGAAACATTAATGAAAAATATTTTTTTCCCCTGAAATTTTGGAAATAACATTATAAAGGATGGATATTGGCTTCCGTAAGGATGGATATTAATCTTAATATATATGCTCAATATATGCTAAATGCGCAAGTACTTATTCTTACTTATTTAATATGCTACATGTAGTATTGAAGATGATACCGCAAAGAAGACTTTGCTTGGGATGATTCATGAGAAGTGACCCATCACTACTAGAAAAAGTAGAATAGACATCGCCCCTTTTACATCGGTTCAAATCAATGACATCAGTCGAAAAAAAACTGATTTCTTTGATATTTTATGAAATCACATTGCATGCCAACCGATGTCATTGACATATAATTGAAATATCAATGACATCGGTCAAAACACAACTAATGTCTTTGACATACTATGACAACGGTCAAAACACAACTGATGATAAAATATTCAGTGAATCTAGATCGTGCCCCGTTATAGGAAACAACACTTTTACTATATTCATTGATTGATTTTTTTAAAATGATTTTTTCGACGATCCAAACGTACAGATGTTAATTGGTACTCATTCTAATGTTGGAAAAAAATAATCAAAAAAGAAAAAGGACCGGTTGTGCCGCATCTTAACAGAAACATTGTAATAGTATAGTTACCGGAACGGAGTGCGTACAAGATTCACGGAATGATTATATCAAACAATTTGTTGGACAAATTTTTCAAAAAATTCAAATATGTTATTAGTAATAATGGAACTTTTTTCATCTCTATTTTTAATATTTTAATATTAGTTTTAGATTAATTTTTAATTATTTTATGTTTATTTTATAATTTCAATTTTTTTAACAATCACATTTTTCCTAAAATTATTGTATTTTGCGATATAAGTTTACTAATATTTGAATAATTAAATTTATTGATATTTATTAATATAAAAAATTAATTTTTTAAAAGAGTATTCTTATAATATGTAATTTATTAAAAAACTCAATGTTATACAGAAGATGTGGTTGATGTATTAAAAATTATAATATAATATGTAATTTATTTTTTGAAAATTTGGGAATATCACTAAATTAGATATATCTTGACATCTGTACGATTGGATCGTCGATTTTTTTTTTTAGAAAATAGAAACACAATTCGTGACAAAGCACTAGTTACTAGTACTAGTTAAATTAGTTGTGATCTACTAAGATCTACAATCAAATTAATTTTGTATTTTTTGATTAAAATTATTAAAAAATTTATTATAGGAAATAACGACTTGCAATAATTATAGATTATTATAATTTAACTAAAATAATTAATCTTTTTTTGTAACTTAACATCAACAAATTAAAAGGAATTTGCTTCAAAAAAAAAATAAAAAAATTTAAAAGGAATTGTTAAAAGCAACACATTTTACAAGGTGAAAATGTCATAAGCGGGACAATTTCCCCCCAAATGAAAAATTAACTCAACATTTTTTCCCTCCTCACATCACAGACTCTCTCCGCCTTATTTCCCCCAATTTCACAAACATACACTCATCTAAATACTCTCCATACAAATACCTAATTTTCCGAAATGGTCAAAAATTGCAGAAAAAATGATGTCAATGGATCTACCACACCCACTATGGAAACACAAGCAAATTCAAACCCCACTCAAGCTGCTGAAGAAATCAAATCAAAGTTTTAGCTAATGATGCTTTCAAAGGTTTAATCTTTTCTTGTTTTTCTTGTTTCCTTTATGCGTCTTTGTGTGAAAGATTTGATTTTGATAGTGATATAACTTTCTTTTTAGTTAATTAGAAGAACCCATTTCGTGTAGTTTACTAATTAGGTTTTATTGTGTTAATTTGAACATTTGTTTCAGTTTTTGAGAGTGTATCTGTGTTATTTTATTTAGCTAGATTTCAGTCATATCCTTCTTAATGCCATGACTTGTCTTCAGATAAATGAGTTTGTGAAACTTGGTGGGGACTAGCTTGTTCCTTACTATGCTGATATTCTAGGTGCCATTTTGCCTTACATAGCCGATAAAGAAGAAAAAATACGAGTTGTAAGTCAATGGAAGTCTGTTTTGTATGTTTTTGGGGCTTTACTTTGGTTCCTCTAGATTAATTTTACTAATTTGGGGGGGGGGTGTTATTGGATTCGCAAATACTCTGTCTCTGTAAATACTCACTGTCTCTCCCAAGTCTTTCTAACAACATTTCTGCAATTGTTGGAAACTAAAGACACTTGATGCTATTTCGCAATTTCATGAACTATATGGTTATCATTTATCTTGCAGGATGGTTTTAGTCCAGCAATCATTTGGTTGCCATAATTTTCATGAATTTATACTCTTACATATGTAGCGCAATGTTTTTCTTGATTAATTAATAATGGTTTCGTGAGTAGGATTCCGTGAAATTGGGCGCGGTCTTCTGTTGTCCTCTGTTGCTGCAGTTTTCTTCAACATGGGCCTGAGTGCCAAAACTCGTCCTGTAATCTCTCTCCCCCCTTGTCTGTTATTTATTGTGATCAGAGACCACTGTTTCCTGTTGTGAATTGATAGTATTCTGTTGCAGGGAAAATATCCTTCTCTGTTGTTTCCTATAGAAATAAAGAACATCCATAAGGCCAAACATGGGAGTGATAGTGGTGTATATGATACGGAAGGAAGGTATATGTTCTATTCATCGTGTCTATGTGATTTCCAATCACTCGTAATTCGTAAGATAAGATTGACAAAAGACTTGCTACAAATATTTATCATGCACTATTTTCATTTCGTATCTTTGTCCACTGATAACTGATAAGTGATAATTAGCCATGTATATGTCAGATTATAAACTATCCTCCCAAAAGTTTAGCTTAACTACCTATTTCTTATACACCTGAACTACTCTTAACTGATCAAATTAAATGAAAGATTTTAAATACTATAATTATCAACAAACTTCTGGAACTTTTCAAGAGGTATGTTTTAAGTTCAAAACATGCTAATTTTTCAAGAAATATAGTTGTGCGTAAAGCTTTTGCATTAAATAGTTCTTAATTAAATCTTTGCAGCAATATCAGTTGACGGACTTTCAGTTTGTGGATGTAACGCCTGAATCTTGTCACTGAAGGGAAATCATCAGCAATTCCTTTGCTAAATCGGATCGTCAATGGAGAAGATGGTTTATCCCTAGAGGTTATTTTTATTGTGTTATACATGCTTTGGAATGTAAATGTCAGTGTTTATTGAGTGTCCATATTCGTATGTCAATAAGCTATTTCACCATATAGGTATTGTCAATCAGCTTAATTTAGAACAATCGTAAGGTTCTCTTGTATATATATGAATCTCCCATCATGTTCTTGTAAATCTCTCTAATTGATGCATGATGATTAATATTAAGCATATGTACTAATGCATAGCATATATTGTCTGTGTCGATTAATTATGAAATATGATAAAACTTTAATGTATCCGTTGTCTTGAAATATAATAAAACAATAAAGGTATGTCTAAACAATAAAGGTGTGGTGAATTGTTAATGTTGAAATGGAATGGCAGGCTGCAGTGCTGGCAAAACCTGCAATTTTTTTTATAAAAAAAACCCAGAAAACCGACCGACGAGCCTTAGAACCGACCTTTTTTTACCCTTTAATTCCCAGAAAACCGACCACAACAAGACATAACCGACCACTTTTTACCATTCGATCCCTTTGAAGGTGGTCGGTTATAAGTGGTCGGTTATACAAATTTGCACAGCTATTGGCATGAAATCGACCGATTGTGCACGTTTGACTATGGTCGGTTATGTGTGCCAGTCAAAATGTATTTTTTTTTCTTTTTTGAAGTCATAACCGACCGTTGTCGGTCGGTTATGTGTTGTTGACGTCTATCGACAGCTGTCGTCACGTGGTGACACGTGGTGCCACATGTCCAATTCGGACCCCACAATAGAGAATTTGTAAAAATATATAACCGACCAAATTATTGGTCGGTTATGTGTGTTAAACCCGACCAAATGACATAACCAACCAGCCTTAAACCAACCAATCGATTTTGGTTGGTTTTAGTCGTTAAACCGACCGATTCCATTTATAACCGACCGATTCCTTTTATAACCGACCATTTTTGACGGTCGGTTTAAAGCTGTTTTCTTATAGTGATACATGCAGTTATAGACTTATAGGTGTGTGCATGAGTGTACATATTATACCAATACAGAAAGAGATTTCACATATGTAGATGATTTCAATTTGGTTTACAGTGAATCGATGGCGACTTAATTGGTTGCATTTTGTTGTGTTTTACAATTATTTTAGTTGATTCAAAGTTGTAATGGTTGCAAATCCCATTCTTTTGGTTACTTTTTGTAATTTGAATTGGTTGATTTTGGTAGATTCAAACAATACAAGTTGTATTTGGTTGAAAATCGCTTTATTTTTTTATCAACTTTCCACATTAAATTTTGGTAAGTTTAGTCGATGGATTTTTGTCGATCAACATTTTGGTTGTGTTTAGTTATTGTGCTTGCTTTTGTTTGTTAACTAAGTTGATTTGAAATGCAAGTCTTGTGGCTACGGCTAATGTTGCAGTAGCAATTGTAAGTGGTGCTGTAGATTTTATGTTATCTGATTGGATGAGTAAGGGTATAGTTCTGTGCAGTAGTATTACCAAGACATATAAGGAAGACCATCCAGGAAGTTGGTATATGTACTTGGACTAAAATTTGGGTCAATTTTGACAAAGATAGTTCAAGGGACCAAAGTTGCTGTGCTCCAGCAGTATAATACCCTCTCCCCCGAGTCAGAGGTTATGGGATCAAGGCACAGTGGAGACAAATTGTGCATGTGTTTGTGTCAATGTTTATGGTCAATTGGTCATCTTATGCTGATGTAGTGGACAGGCGCATAAGCTTAGTTCAGTTGAGGCGGAGGCTCTCAGTTTTGGAATTCTATCAAGTAGAACTGTAGGAGTTGAAAGGAATTGTCCACTTGAGAAATTCCTTTATAGGAATATTGGGATAAAAATATTTTGTTAGTGTTGACGGAGGAATTTGGTAGCAACAAAATTCGAGGTACGACGCCGGAAACAAGATCTACAGCGGTGGTTCTTTGCCGGAAAAAGTGGTGGCGTGTGGTTGCTGTGTGTAATTGGTGGCTGAGATTGATAGGGTTAGTGGCGGCTATTCAGAGCTCTCGACTTCCAACCCCCCAATCGGCCTACGTACCCCGGTATTTATAGGGGATCAAGCCATACGTAGTTCTTGGAGAGCAAGAAACCCAAATGGGCTTGGATAACGGACCAGCTTCCGGAATGTTCTACTATGAGGCCTAACCACAAAGGCCCAAGGCTCATCCCGGATCTCAAGACTTCACGGATAAGGAAACTTCCCCCGTCGAGGACTAGTCCTATCCGCTACCAGCTATTTCTTGATTTCAAGGATGCAGGTATAGCCGTGGTTTACCCCAAGTGCAGAACGCATCCCTGTCCCCCGAATGAGAAGCACCCACCAGATAACAGGACAGGTGATCCAGAGCTTTTGGGTGCAAAGTGCAGGATTACTCCAAAGTTCCCCAATGAGGGCGCGCCCATTGGCTACAGGAACAGAGCTCCCAAAGCACACACCAAAAAGTCCCCATCTTTCCACCTTAGGGCGCACGGATGCTTCCCTTAGCGTCTAAGAAGGGTCCTTATATCCAGGCAAACCCCTGGAGGCCTTCTGCGACGGACATCCCCCTCCTGAGATACGACAGGAGGGAATTCTTCAGCTTCTAGAATTCCAGCTTGGGTGGAATCCACACTTGAGTGGAATTCTAGGAAAGATTTCTTCAATGTCTTCTCAGAAAATCCACTTAAATAGACTTGTCACCATGTTTTTGTACTTAGGGCGCGCCCTCTTTGTAGAAAAGGATAGGGCGCGGCCTGACTTCTCTATTACCTGCCAAAAATACAAAATTCCCACAATATTTCATCAGGGCGCGCCTTGGAGGAGGGCGCGTCCTCAGAATTCCAAACGGTTTACAGCTGTTATCCACTATCTTTCCAAACCCCTATAAATACCAACCCATCACTACCACTTTTATTTTTTCACTGTTATCTTTGCACTAAAACCCTCCACTGGCGATCTTCTTCCTCTCCGGCGAAAATCCGACCAAGTCAGTCGTTTTCAGTACTTGCTTTCCACAAGACTTGATCGATAACCTTCAAGGTACGTTCCTATCCATTTATTTCCAGTGTTTACCCTGTTTTTTGCTTATACTTGAGATCTCCATTTTATACCGTTCGTGTTCTTCATTTTGATTGTATGTATATACGTATATATCATGATTTGATCTGTTTTTCACCCAATTCAAAAGTAAAAAAGTTGTTAGCTGACTTTTGCACTTCCCATAAGATAGCTATCTTGTGAACGCGCCTTATACTAAGGGCGCGACCTCGAACCTTTTAAGATTTTTAGCCATAGACTTTAAGAATATAAACATGAAAATTTCCCTTTTGTTTTTTAGATGACATTTCACCATATCTGTTCAGGACGCGCCTTTACATATTTATACCCATCTTTTTTCAGCTGGAGCATAAGGGCGCGTCCTCCCCGTTCCATCCATTCGAAGAATTTAACAGAAGATTAGGCACATATTCACCCCCATCCATTTCATTTCCTCCAGAGCACCCTACATTTCGTTCCATACCTCCTGAAGATATACCACACCTTATGTCTGAACTTGACGCCATGTCCACCTCTTCTATTGACTCTCTCCACCATGTCTCCTTACGATCCACTCCTCAACCTATCATTGACGATTTGATGGAGAAATACTGATATTGAACAAACTTCTCATAACAAAAACAAAACTATTTTCCTTACTGAGAACAATGTCAATGATGAAACCCATCATCCTTCTGAGGGCGCGTCCTCTAGTGAAGGCGCTTCTTCAACCGAAGAGAGCTTCAAAAACCCTTACTCTCTTCCTCCATCCCCAGTTCCATATGTACACCCCTCAGTCATGAAAATTGAAGTTGACCTTGATTGGAGCACCTACGAAGAAGAACTAACTGAAGCAGAGAAAAATATATTGCGAAAAAACGCTGGGAAGGTTGATTGTGTCGGTATGTCAAGCAAAGCTTCTGTAGAGGAAATTGAGTGGTGTATGAGATATTACAACATGAATGGCATATGGGGACGCCCCCCTTCCATGATGCGGCCTCATATTTTTAACTATGATTCGGATTTCAGAATCCCTCGAATGGTTTTAACCCCCAAATTAATTGCCCTAGGAGTGGGCGCGCCTTTACATCCATACTACCAAAGAATCATTGAATGGTATAATGTGGCACCTATTCAGTTATCTCCCAATAGTTATACCCTAGCCGCAGCACTTTTCATTCTCTACCATGATGCCAACCTTGGAATGCCAACCATGGAAGAATTTAGCTATTTCTTTAGTATCCGTAAATCTGGCAAAGGATATTTTTACTTTGTGGTTAACAAGAAACACAATAAGAAAGGGTTTTCTGAGGGAAGAATCAGCAACGTCAAAAATTGGAAGGACCCCTTCTTCTATGTTTGGGATGTTATGAGAGTTAAAACTTCTTTTAACTATAATCCAAGTAAGGACGCATCATTTCTCCTTTTATCCTCAGATGTTCTTCTTTTACTAAAACCTTTTCCTTGTATTCAGCTCGCAGAGTAGTCGATGAGCTTGTGGGCGTGCCTTTACTACGTGCCCAAGTTATTCTAAATCTTCCCCCTGGGAGTTTTGACACATCCGTCCTTGTTACTGAAGAAAACTTGAAAAGAGTTGGGATACTCTCAAAAGAAGTGGGATCAATCATCCCTTTCCAACGCTTTAGGAAGGGTATACCCATAAAATCCACAACAATCGATGACTCAGAAGGAACCCTTGATGATTACAATACTTCTTATACTGAGGGTGCGGCCCCAAGTGAGGGCGCGTCTGTTGATGCTGGTAGATCGTTGTTAATTATAATTTCTTATCCCTTGCATTGTAATTACTCCATATTTGTTATATTACTCTCAATTGCTACTTTGTATTTTCAGGCATGGCAGATCTTCCAAAGGGCTTTGGAATTGATGTAGACAACCCCATCGTAATAAAGCCTGGGAAGGCGCGCCCTCCACGCAGGGATACAAAAAAGGTGCCTCCTATCAAATCACCAAAACGGAAAGCTGCCACTCTAACACCAACTGATGAAGGCAAAGAGGACGCGTCCTCAAAGCGTCCGAAAATTACTGAGCTTACTGACCCAACTGTGCAGACATTTCTTGGGGCTGCATCTTCTAAATTCTTCTCAGAGGAAGAGGTTAAAGGCTGGTCTTCTCGGCCTGATGAACAGATTGAAAATGTTTTAATTTCTTTAGCCGCACAGCTCCACTTTCATGCTAATCATATCAAGGAGTCAAATCAAAAATTGAGGGCGCGCCTATCTCAGCTGGAAACCGAGAACAAAAACATGTCCAAGCAATTGAAGGGAAAAGATGACCAATTCAGGAAAATGAGGTCAGCCAAAGACGCTCAAATTGAAAAGCTGAACAAAGAACTGTCTTGCACCACTTCTTCAATTAAATCAATGACTGAGTCCATTGATAAGCTTACTAAGGCAAATTCTCTTCTTGAAGAAGATAAAAATAATGGATGGGCCGTTGAGAAAAAAGCTTTACAAAAGTCATCTTTTTCTAGGGGCTTTCGCAACTATGCTTCTGGCTTTCTCGCTGTTGATCCAGAGTATGACTTCTCCAAGTTTGGTCAAGAGACAGTTGATTGGATTGAAAAATTCAAAATTGATGAAGCAGATGAGATTAAAGTAAAGTGAATCTCTCTTGGCCTTGAGTTAGCTGAAGCAGATGAGGACGCGTCCCCTGATGGGACGCCTATTCTCGAAGACAAGTTCCTACTCCTGTCGAGGAACAAGAGGGTCATCATAACTCTTCTCCTGCTGCAAATGTTGAAAATACCAAAAATGTTGAAGGCATTGAGAATACTGATAAAGAACCCTCATCTAAAGACGCGTCCCATGTTAAAGACGCGCCTTGAATATTATGTTTCAATCATTCTAAACTTTTGGGTATTATTTTAAATTTTCTGAGGTGCGGGTCCTCTGTAAAACCTTGCAAGTTGTAAACTTTTAATCTCTGCTTTCCTTGACGTTTAAACTTTTAATGCCTTTTGAACTGTACTATGCTTATTATTTATCTTCATGTTTTTATTTGTTAAATTCTTCAAATGAGGGCGCGCCCTAACCGGGGGCGTGACCTCATTTAAGAAAATATCTTCAACTTAAACTTTAACTGTGATTTAACATCTTCAGAAATTCTTTAAATATAGGTTGAGGACGCGCCCTAGGACATTTCCAGCATCCCTTTATCTTGTCAATAATACTTGTAATTATGCAAAATTTAATAGGGTGCGCCCTAAGATATGGAGCACGATTTCTCGTTCTTCAATCAAAAAATCTTCAAGAAGCAGCTAAAAATATATTGACATACTTCAATAATCTTCAAATAACTTCTTTATTTCCATTAAATCTCGACAGAACAGGGGAAGGTATACATGTATTACCCCCCGAGCTAAGGAAAATTCCCTTCGAAAAATCACAATATAAAAATAACAAATCTCAACTAGAACTAAAGAAGGCGTATATGCACTACCCCCCTAGACTAGGAGAAGATTTATTTATGCTAGTCTATAACTTAAATATAAGCCTTCATATAATAGGGGGCCAAAGCCGCGCCCTACTGATAATATTTCTTCAAATGCTCTGCATTCCATGCTCTTGGGATGGTATTGCCATCCAAGTCTTCCAAATGATAAGTTCCTTCCCAAATGATAGACTTGATCTTGTACGGTCCTTCCCAGTTTGGACAAAAAACTCCATGAGCTGCAATTCTTGTATTTGGCATAACTTTCCGCAGAACTAGATCACCCACCTTGAAAGGCTGAATCTTCACCTTCTTGTTATAGTACCTTGCAGCCCTCTGCTGATAAATTGCCAACTTCAACTGCGAATTTGCCCTCATCTCTTCTAGGAAATCAAGATTTAGCCTTTGATTTATCATATTCGATTCTTCATCATAGAAATCCCTTCGGAATGACCCTGCTCCAATTTCCACCGGCACCATTGCCTCACATCCATAAGACAGCATGAAAGAAGATTCCCCAGTTGTAGTCCTTGGTGTTGTGTTATAAGACCATAAGACCATAGGAAGTTCCTCAGGCCAATTCCCTTTGCTTTCGTCTAACTTGGTTTTCAAGGTATGCTTGATTATCTTGTTGATAGCTTCAGTCTGCCCATTACTCTGAGGATGATACACAGCTGTGAATTCTTTCTTGATTCCCAAGTCTTCGCACAACTTTCGCAACTCCTTGCTGTCAAATTGTTTCCCATTATCTGAAACAAGCTTGTAAGAAATCCCGAATCTGCACACAATAGAGTTGAACACAAAATCCTTAATTTTCTTCGCTGTGATTGTGGCCAAGGGCATTGCTTCCGCCCATTTGGTGAAATAATCTACTGCAACAACAGCATACTTGACTCCTCCCTTAGATTTAGGGAGTTCTCCAATAAGATCGATTCCCCACATAGCAAATGGCCAAGGACTCATCATAGAAGTCAAGGTAGTTAATCTCTGGCATTTATCACATGCCTTGACAAACTCATAGGCATCCTTCTTCACAGTAGGCCAATAATAACCTTGCCTTAACACCTTCATTGCCAACGAACCACCCCCCGAGTGATTGCCACAAATTCCTTCATGTACCTCCCTTAGGATATAATTGCATTCATCTCCATCTATGCACTTCAGAAGTGGTTGATTGAAACCTCTCTTGTACAGAATCTCATCATACTCCATAAACCTGGCAGCATGATATCGAAGACGCCTTGCTTCAATTTTGTCGCTTGGGAGAATCCCCTTACGGAGATACTCTAAAATAGGAGTCATCCATGTAACTGACGGGGTACTCTCCACTTCCATAACTTCCACTTCTGGAATACTTGGCACTTCTTGAATTTGTAGAGGAACTGTTCCTAACAACATAGCATCCTTCTGGGATCCGAGCTTGGCCAAAACATCTGCAGAGCAATTTTCATCTCGAGGAATGCATTCCAACCTTACTTCACGAAACTTCTGAATTAATCGTTGTGCACACTTCATGTAAAGCTCTGTTCTGGGACCTCTACACTGAAAACCTCCTTTAATCTGCCTGACCACTAATTCCGAATCACTCGATACAATCAAATTTGCTACCTTCATTTCCAAAGCCATCTTTAATCCGTTAATCAAAGCTTCATACTCCGCATCATTATTAGTTGCCTCGATTTTGAAGTGAATTGCACTCATGAACTGATTTCCTTCAGGCGTTATCAAAAATTACTCATGCACCAGCTCCCCCATTGTTCACAGCTCCATCTACATGCAACTTCCACCAAGGTTGGGGAACTTCCTCAAGAGGGCGCACCCTCTTAGGAGGAATTCCAGGTTCCACTAATACAATCGACTTTTCCTCGGTCTCTGAATCAAACTCCAGGATGAAATCCGCTAAAGCCTGACCTTTAATTGCTGTTCTTGGTGTATATTCCAAATCAAACTGCCCTAACTCGATGGTCCATTTCAACATTCTTCCTGAAGCTTCCGGTTTGTGAAGAATACTCCTCAATGGATAAGCAGTACGAACCTCGATCTTATGAGCTTGAAAGTAAGGACGAAGCTTTCTTGCCGCCAAGATTAAAGCGTAAACCAACTTTTCCATACTGGTATATCGGGTTTCTGCATCATGCAAACGTTTGCTTACATAGTAAACCGGAGACTGATGATTAATCTTTTCTCTTACCAATACTGCACTAATGGAGTATTCCGAAACTGCCAAGTATAATATCAAAGTTTCTCCTTCCACGGGCTTGGCTAAGAGCGGAGGATTCCCCAATTGCTCTTTGATTTTCTGAAAAGCTTCTTCACATTCAGGAGTCCACACAAAATCTTTAGCCACTCCCTTGATTGCCTTGAAGAATTCTCTGCATTTATCCGAAGATTTTGACACAAAGCGATTTAGTGCAGCAATTCTTCCAGCCAAACTTTGAACTTGCTTCACACTAGATGGAGATTTCATATTAAGTAAGGCTTTAATCTTGGATGGATTCGCCTCGATCCCGCGATGGTTGACAATGAATCCCAAAAACTTTCCGGATTCCACTCCAAACACACATTTTTGAGGATTCAACTTCATTCTGAACTTTCTTAACACTTCGAACATCTGCTCTAAATGCTTCACATGGTCTTCTGCCCTCAAAGATTTAACAAGCATATCATCCACATACACTTCCATAGTTTTCCCAATCAGGTCTTTGAACATCTTGTTTACCAACCTTTGATAGGTGGCTCCGGCGTTAATCAAACCGAATGGCATTCCAATGTAACAGTACAACCCTCTATCTGTGATGAAAGAAGTATGCTCCTGATCTGGCTCATACATAGGAATCTGATTGTAGCCCGAGTAAGCATCCATGAAACTCAAAAGAGCATGGCCAACTGTAGCATCCACCAACTGATCAATTCGAGGGAGAGGAAAACTATCTTTAGGACAAGCCTTGTTCATATCCGTGAAATCCACACAAGTTCTCCACTTTCCATTAGGCTTTTTGACAAGAACTGGATTAGCCAACTAATTTGGATAATATGACTCCTTGATCAAACCAACATCTAGAAGTCTATCAACTTCTTCTTTTAATGCTATAGGTCTTTCTCCACTCACAGGTCGACGTTTCTGGCGAATTCCCTTCTTGGTGGGATCTATGTTCAGATGATGACACATAACCTCTGGATCGATTCCCACCATATCAGCATGACTCCAAGCAAATACATCCAAGTTATTCAAGAGAAAATTGGTGAGCATTCCTCTCAGCTTGGAATTCAGTTGAGATCCAATTCTCAAAATTTTACCTGCATCTTTCTCATCCACCATGATTGGGATGGTATCCTCCGCAGGACCAGTCTTTTCCACAGGTTGTGGCGTTCTCGGATCTAGATCAAAATCAAAATTTCGTGGATCCTCAATTGGTGCTGCATCCTTGGAGGGCGCGTCCTCTTCAAGAGGGAAGTCTTCCTCAACAAGGGTATACACCAAGCCTTCAAGTAACATTCGCCTCCCTTCAACCTGTTCACCTTTGATATTAACCGAAATCACCTCTTCTGAGTCTTCCTCATTTTCCTCCAGAATCCCATCCTGAAGATCATCAAGCACTGGAATACCCTCCTCAGGGCGCGCCCTAAATGGGGGCGTGTCTTCTACTGGTTCTTGAACAAGATAGTGTACTTTTACTTCTCCCGGGACAATACTCATAACCCCTGAACTACTTTCATTGAGGGCGCGCCCTCCATTCTGCAGTTTCCTGAATCCCTTGATTGCCTTGTGATAACAATCTCTCGAATCATGTTGGGATCCTCGGATTGTTCCCACACCGTTTGGTGTATGAAACTTCATTGCAAGATGATATATGTAGGTCACAACCTTCATTTCTTTTAACAAAGGACGTCCCACTAAAGCGTTGTGTGACGATTCTACATTCAAAATCATGAAATCCATCATTTGAGTCACAGAAAGAGTTCCTTCCCCGAGAGTTACTGGTAACTTGATAGCTCCCATGACCTTTACAGATTCGCCCGAAAAACCATAGATCTATCCGTTATCTTGAATCATATACTTATCTAGAAGTCCCAGCTTTTGGTAAGTGCTGTAATACAGAATATTCACTGAACTTCCATTGTCAACAAAAACTCGATGCACATTCTTGGTATAACGACCTAGAAAATTTCGAATTTCGAATTATTTATTTATTATAAATTATGAGTTATATTATGTGAATATTGTTGTAAAGGTGAAAAATATGTGAAGTTGTGTTTATGTGTTTATATGATGATTTGTGTGAATTATGAAGGTCGGTGTATTTCTATTTGTATTTTTGAGGATTTAGAATATTTAAATCATGTATTTTTGATCCTCTGTAAATTTTATAAAATTATCGGAGGGATTAAAAATCATGAAATCTTTTGTAAGATTATCTTTATATATTTATTGAGTTTTTAAAAGTGTTGGGTGGATTAATTTGGGTGTTTAAGTATTTTTAAAATGATTTTAAGAGTTTTATGGTATTTAAAGGATCAAAACTTTGAAAATTCATATTTAATTCATTTTTGATCCGAAAAATATTTCGAAAATATGTACATGCTTGTAATTTTATATTCTTTATTTTAAAAATGAAAAGTGTAATTTCCGGAAGTTTTTTTTATTGTGATTTTTAGTCATTTATTAGTTATAATTGGGTCGAGTAGTAGTGTTATCAGTTAATAAAGGATTGGGCCAAACCCAATAACACCATAATACACACGCAGAAACAAAACACGGAGAGGAGTCTAGAGAAATCTAGGGAGAAAGAAAGAAGAGAGAAGAGGAGATGATGAAGGAGGATCATCCTCTCCATTCTACACTCCAAAATCAGCCATGGGAGAGAAAGAAGGGAAGGAAATCAAGATGGGTTTTGAGGAAGAAAAGTGGAGAAGATGATGAATAGTGGTGTTCTTGAGTTTTGGTTGATTAAAGAGGTATAAAATCTTTGTTTCAAGCTTTGATTTTGTAATTTAATTGATGAGCATATGTGTTTGTAGTTATCAGATTTTATGGTTCTTGATGAGTGTATTATTGCTTGGTTGATAGTAATTAGTTAATGATAATGATGGATTAAAGATGAATGTTGTTTAAAGAGTAAAAACTGTCCAGGAAATCTGTCCAGATACTGCCTGTTCTTGCCAGTGAAATTCGAACTATTTGTGCTCTGTTCTGGGCAGTATTGTCTTCATGAAAGTTGTTCTATCTGGAGTCTAGTTTGTGTAGGAGAAAACGGTGCGTCGTTTGAGTTAACGAGTAAGGAGAAAACGATGTTTTAGTGAAACCCGCGCAGGACACCCGAACCTCTCGGGATTCGCACTTTGGAACTATGTTTCACCTAGTTAAACTCTGTAAATTGGATTGGAACTTTTATTAAGGATAAAGGAAGGAATTATAAAGATTTTAGAAAAAGATTTGGGTAAAAATATTGATTTTTTAATTTATTAAAAATGTTTGAGTATAGTGTGCGCAGTGGTGGCAGATTTGTTGCCCTGTTTTGGAATGTTGTTTCGAGTAAGTTAAAGACCTTATTTAAAAGGGGTTTATAAATGAAAGTTGTTAGTTGTGATCTTATTTAGTTGGATACCAAGTTTGGTATACAATGGATTGATAATAAATGTTTTATTGTAGAATTGCTAAGGTGTTATAGTTGGTAATGGTTATAATTAGATTAAAATGGTAAGATGATGGATATTGTTTAATTTCCGAAGTTTAATTCGGAAAGTCGATAATTGGTTAATTATAATGGTAATTGGTAATTGCTAAGTGCTAGTGGTAATGGTTGGAATTATATTGTGGTTTTGTTAATATTTGAGTGTAATAATTGTTGGTGGTTAATGGTAATATTAGTATAAATTGTGGAGGTTATAATAATTGACTAGTTGTAAATGTCTATATGTTAAATGTTTATGTGCTAATTGTTAGTTTTCAATTGTAAATGTTAATTGTTAAATTGTTAAGTGCTAAGTGATATAGGTCGAATAGTAATATTTGTTAAGTGCGTTAATTATCAAGTTCTTGGTGGTGGGATATGCGTGATCAAAGTGGTGTCGATTAAATGATTATAATTGCCTAAGATGAATATTTGATTAAATGTTCATTAATGGTTTCTGAAAAATACCAATGGCCCTCGAGGCTATGTGAATTGTTTTAAGTTAGTTTTCAAATGTAAATTATAGTATAGTTAAGTTATCAATTTACTTTTCTTACGTGTTGAGGTGCCGCATGTCTGGGCGGATACTTTTCCTTATGTGCTAGTTGCCGCATGTTCGGGCGGGTACTTTTCAGCATTTGTTTATTTTTATGTTGCTGCAATTGAGGCAGCTTTTATTTATCAAAAAACAGGGTTATAATTGTTTTGTTTGGCATGGAGGGGCTGAGCCCATAGTCCGATAAACGAATACTTCATGCCGAAATTTTCTAAAAATCCCCTGCAATTTATTTAAAAGTCTATTTGAGTTATTTAATTTCAATACTTGAAGGTGTGTTATGATTACTAAGGGTTTAAATATATGTATCAGTGGATTATTTCAAGAATATATCGTGGTTTTAAATATTAAGTGAGTGTACTATTTTGAAGTGGATATGTGACGTGTATATGTGACTTAGTAATTATACTAAGACCACTATATGGATATGATTGGATATGTCTATGTGTAGTGGTATGTGTTTATATATGTTTATGTATGGTTCATGTATAAGCGTGATAGGACGCGCATGGGTAGGTTAGAGCAAACAATAAGGTTTTGCTTACGTTAATACTGAAACAGCATTTGACCTTGTATGGTTCGAATAGGAAACCTGGTCAAAGACAGATCGCTAGTAATCTGAAAGATGAACGGAAGGACGAGTACCAAAGTCGATGGGTGACTAGACGTGGAGGTTGATGAGATACAAAGTAGGAAAAGGAAGTAGGGCCAAATAGAAGGCTAGCAACTAAAGGCTGTCATGAAACTGAGTTGGGGATCAAAGTGAAAATCAGAAATTCCGTAAATTGAGGCAAGTGTTATTGCTAATCACTTATTGTTCAAGTGATGCAATGTAGTTATTATCGTATGAAATGAGTTGGTCAAGTATAGTTGAAAGATGATATATATATATATATATTTCTTCAAATTAGCATGATGCTATTTACCTTCTCCACCCAGAATTCACATGTCGGTTTTATAAAGAATCTTGTAAATAAACCTTTTCACATTCTGACAACGAAATGTCATTTCTTCTATTTTGTCAAATATTCTTAAGAAGTTTTCTAAACAAGGACATTCGAGTTTTCTTAACTTTTATGAAAATCTGCTGGCACAATGCCTGCTCTAGCATAATTTCACCAATGGATTTCCAATTGGATAATGTTTCTCTAAGTTGATCTAAATCTTTCCCTATTGAAACTGTTTTGTAATTATTGTTCTAATCTATTTTCTCCGCTTATGGAAGCTCAAATTCTTCAATGTGTATAAGTTTTATTAAATGCCGGTACTTGACCATATCCTTGCTTTAGTCTAGAATTTCAATTGTTGAAAATCTTATTGCAATTCATACCCTTATTCTTGCTCAAATGAAATTTCTTTAAATAAGTTGCTGATGTTATTAATCTATTTATTCATATCAAACTTGTTGATATCAGTTGAGAATCTTGGTTCGTTTATCCCATGTGTTGTATCGAACTTGTCGATACCTTTTGAGTTATTCTTTAATTATTACCCACTTGTTGTGTCGAACTTGTCGACACTTGATGATCTTGAATATTTCATTGACTCTTGGATTATGAGTGTTATTCTGGAACGTGAGTTTTCCAGTTATTAGTTGGCAAAGGTTGTCGATTGTTCCGACACCTAGTGTGAATGACTTAGAATTGGAAATGTTTTTAAATAGATGTCCCTTCGGGGAGACCATATTATGGTCAACAGATGTCCCTTCGGGGAGACCAGATTCGTGGTCAGAAGTTAAGGCCAATGTGTGCCGTGGATCCATTAAAGGACATTGCTGTGTGCGTTTGTCCGGGGTTAGTGCGTGACTGATCAGCAGCCTAACCTTGATAATGTTTTTTTTTATATATAAAAATTCCAATTCTAGTCTATACTCTGATATTGAGATGTTGTTTCTTGACTCTTGGAAGTCCGTGTTTATACTATGGATATCGAAACTCTTATCAGTTCTAGTTTCTGTTGCACCATATTAATGATAAATTGTTGGCCCACGTGGCAATTTAAAGGTTGATATCACTGATTCTTTCAAATGATGAAATGAAATTCTTTTGCCTATCAAAATTGTCATTGTTATTGAAATTGTCATCACTATTTACACTTGCTGAGCATTGTTGGCTCACTCTTGCTTTTGTTTATTTCTCCAGTTATTAGAGATAAATAGTGGACCTAGTGGTCAGTTGGTATTGCTCTTCAGGCAACGAAAAGAGACGTTCGAGTTATGGACTTCGTCGGATAGTGGATGGGGAATTGTCAAGGTCGGATATATATAGTTAGACAGTGATTTTGTATATTCGTAAAATTGTATAATATTTTTATTCTGAGGATGATTTGTAACAATGTAATTGATAGTCTGTTTCATACCATAACCTGTGAGCAGTCTTGGACAGTCAGAGTGATATCTCTTTATAAATTTGCTATTATTATGTATATGAGCAGGTTTGGTTATAGTTGGATGGTGTTGATGATTTGGACAGGTGGTTAGTCCTAATTATGAATACATCATGTCAAAATTTTTGAAAATTCTCCTGTAAAATACTTATGTTGTTATAAAAGGTGCGTATTATTAGTGTTGGATGGTGGGAGTGTTACACTTGGACCCAATCTGAATTGCCACCACCAAAGCATCATTATGAGGATGGTGTACCCATCTTGCTTCTTCTTCAGTGAAAGTGATATCAGCAAATTCTCCTCTGAATAATTTAGGCGGCCTCAACTCCAAACTATTTACATTTGTAAGAGGTCGGTATCTTGCTTCCCTAGTATACCTCTCCATAGCATGATTGCTGTCACCTCCCAGGTGGTGTCCACCAAAGATAGTGTGAATACTTCCTTCCTTCACAAACTTCCTTTCTTCAGGCTTGCCATCAACATGGAGGGCGCGCCTTCCATCTTTCTTATCTGGATTCTCCCTATGTTTTTTCACATCTCTGACAATCCATTATGTTAGATATCCTTCCTTGATTAGATCCTTCAATTTCATCCTTTTGTAGAAGAACAGAATGTCTGTGTGTGGTGGTGCTAAAAGGGTGGGGAGGGGGCATTGTATGATCCAAAATTAGAGAGTTCTAATCTTTTTAGTCAAAAGAGTTTGGATTAAGACTAGCTGCTCTGAAATCCTGATCAATAATTTTTAATAAATTATAATTTTGTTAGCTACTAGGTCATGCATATTTTGAAGCCTAGGCCAGGAATGTGATTGTGAAGCATACTCTGGTGGGACAATCAACAACAAATATTTCACAGGGGAAGTATGTTGGTCGTATACAAGATGTATTCATTTATGGTAGAGTTATAGGAAAGATTGAGTACTCATGTAGTGTGCTGTAAAGTCTATTTCTTTTCGACTTACTTAGGAGGTCAATAATTATTTTGCCTGTATACTACCTTTGTTTTTGGGAGCCCTATTTTGGCATTATGGATTTATGCAACTCGGACCTCTATTATATGCTTAATCGTCTTATGAGCTAATTTTCTTATTGTTGTCACTAAACAGCTGAGCAACTACTCAATGGAAGGTGTTTTGTACTGCAAGCCTCACTTTGAGCAGCTCTTCAAGGAGTCGCGAGACTTCAACAAGAACTTTCTACCCATATGCCATTTGACTCTTACATTTTTATATTTATATAAACAATGTCAGTATTTATATGTTTAGTGCCTGTTTGGTTCAGCTTATAAGGGCCCGTTTGGGAAATCTTATTTTTCAGAAATAAGTTACTTATTCTGAAAAAAAGTTAGGAAAAATGTACTTTTTTCTGAAATAAGTAACTTATTTTTGCAAGATAACGAATATTAAACTCCCCATACACATTTTTCTCTAAAAAAAAGTATGTAAATACGATTTTTTTTCCGAAATAAGTAACTTATAAGTTGAAATGGAAAATTGCCAAACAGGCACAATAAGGACTTATGAACTTATTTTTGGGTAAAAATTTTATATTTTGATCATTGTTTTTTATACAAGTATTTAATGTGTGTTTGAAATTCAATAAGTTGCAAAAATAAGTTGGAAAGTTAGGAATCTTAACTTTTAACTTAAAATAAGTTGACTTATTCTAAAAAATAAGTTTTCGCAAACACCAATCCTTAACTTTCAACTTATAACTTATTCTCGATATACGTAATATTAATTGTGATGAATTTAATCAGCTGATCGGTTGACTCCAATGCTGGTAAATTCTAGTTTAGTTGTCAGTATCATTTTATTTTTTATTTTTTTTGCTAGTTGATATATATCTATTCTATTATATTAAAGCCGAAACATTAAAAGTTTGGTTGGTTGGTTGGTACCTATTGAATTTACCTAATTACCCTTACTTAACTATTAACTAATTATATAATTTCCTTTTTCATATTAAACATATCACCTTTTTTATTTGTCCCTAACTAATTAATTTCCCTTTTCAGGTAAAGCACAATATCTTTTATATTTTATCTAACTAAAATTTCTCCTTTCTTATAAACACTACAAGCAATTTTGAAAATAACATAATTATATTATAATTACTATTAACTAATCAATTACCCTTTTCAGCCAAAACATGTTACCTTTTCTCTATTCTATAACTAAAATATCTCTTTAACTAAAATATCTTTTTTTACAAATATATCACAGGTGGTTCTATTTAATAAATAATAATATTATAATACTAATAATTATCAATTACCTTTTTCAACTAAAACACATCATCTTTTCCCTATTTTATAATTCAAATTCCTTTTTTCTAGGAATATCAGGGGCAACATTAATTTCTCACTATCTAAAAACACTACGAACAATTTAATTTAGTGAAATAACATAAATTAAATTATAATTACTATAAACTAATTAATTACCTTTTCCACCTAAAACATGTTTCCTTTTTAATTTTCTCTAACTAACACCTCACTTTTTTCAGTTAAATCACGGCATTCTAAATTATAATTTTATAAGTACTTATAATTAAACGATTACCTTTTTGAATACCTTTTTCAGCTAAAACGTATCATATTTTCCATATTTTATAATTCAAATTCCTTTTTTCTAGAAATATCATGGGCAACATTAATTTCTCACAATCTAAAGACATTACGAACAATTTAATTTTATGAAATAACATAAATTAAATTATAATTATTATAAACTTATCAATTACCTTTTTCACATAAAACATGTCATCTTTTTAATTTTCACATTACATTTTCTATTTTCTCTAAATAAAATCTATCTTTTTTCAATTATATCACGGGAAGTTCTATTTAATAAAATAAAATAACAATATTATAATGTTAATAATTAACCGATTAAGTTTAAGCTAAAATGTATCATCTTTTCTATATTTTCTAACTAAAATATCTCTTTTCTTTAAAATATCACGGTCAACACTAATTTTTCCTTTTTTTAAAACTTTACGAGCAATTTTATTTAGTAAAATAACATAATTGAATTAAAATTACTATAAACTAATCAATTACCTTTTTCACCTAAAACATGTTTCCTTTTTAATTTTCTCTAACTAACACCTCACTTTTTTCAGTTAAATCACGGCATTCTATTTAATTAATAAAATATAATTATAATTTTATAAGTACTTATAATTAACCGATTACCTTTTTGAACTAAGATGTATTTTCTTTTCAATATTTTCTAACTAAAATCCCTCTTTTCATAGAAATATAACGGATAACATTTATATATAAATTTTTTTGCTAATTAACATTTATGTAATTATTATCAAATCATCTCATTTAAAAATTTAAACCTCCAAAATTCATATTTTAAAAAAAGTAAATCGAATTAATAAAACATATCATATAATATTAAAAGAATTCCGTGCATCGCACGGGTTTTAAGCTAGTATATATATATAGGAGGAGGTTCAAAAGAGAACCCATGTTAGCAGGAGAACTAGAGAACCACCATCATAACCATTGATGTCCTATAGATCTGATGGCTTAGGAATTTTTATGATTATATTGAAAAGATTTTCAAACATTCCTTATTTATGACACGAGGGTAACGTAGGGATAAAAACATTACATAATATTTACATAACAATCAATATATATCTCACAATCAATCATATCTGATTAATTCACAATAGAATCATTCACAGTACACACCCGAAATTAAATCATATAATACCAAATATAGATAGTGTTCAATTTTAGAAACAAATCAACATATCTTCTTCAGAAGCATTTTTGCAAATGGATTGGAACTTTGCTGATGATTTACTTATTCATTTATTATGTTTTTATGCTTTTTTATATAGTTGATGCAAGTGATGATTCAAACGAAAAATTCACAAAAAAAATCAGAACAAAAATTTGAGATGCTGCTCATGATAAAGAGGAAGAAAATTAAGGTTGCCTCACGCTTCTAGGGATTATTGGTTTCATGAGACAATGGAAGTGTTCTCGAGAACATGTGTTTCACGCTTCTAGGGTTTGATACTTCTTGAACATGTGTTTGATTTTCGGTTGGAATGGCAAATCGAATCCAGCTGTGGGGGTCTTAAACTCTTAATGAAGATGTGATCATAAATAATCATGAAAATAAAGATCATATATATGAAGTGATTAGGGCAGATGCCACAAGCATGTATACCGTGATTTGTGTTGGTTTAAATTTATCCATTAGCTGGACATAATGTAGAATCTGTTGTATGCATACGTTCTTTTATTATGAGCAGATACTTTTGTTACTTTGTCCTGTTACTTCTCTCCAATGATTCAATATGGATGTGTATGAATTCAACACATTGTATAAGTCATAATTAACATTATACAAATGTAAAGATTTGATTGACTATTCAATTAAAACTTTCTTTTTACGAAGAAATTGTTTTCTTATAGATATTTATTATATTTTTCTCTCAAATTAAGAGAATCTTAGAAATTTACAAAATATAAATTTCTTTAGAAAAGAAGTAGAATAAAACTTAATTATAACTTATAACAGTAAAAACAAGAATCTTACAACTTATAACTTGTTTAAAGAAAGTTAGAATAAAAAAGAAATAATTTAATATTTTTTAGATACAAAACACATAATGAAATCTCAGTATTCTCACTTGTTGGTAACGACAACTAAAAAGGTCCCTAAATTTTAAAATAAATATACTTAAAATAAATATACTTACGTTAAACAAGTATGAAAATGGTTGCAACAAATTAAAATAATATTTATCATCTTTATTTTCTTGTATAATATAAAAGTAATTAAAGAAAATACTTCATATCTTTAATTTCTTTTAAAAAAAATTATTCAAACAGAATGTCAATATTTTTTTAAACAAAAATATATACAACACCATTAAATAATGTGATCTTATCAAATAATAGAAAAATAATTTTTAATTTGATGTACAACACTTAAGATAATCTTACAATTGATAATATTTTGAGAAAAATAGAATAAAAAATAATACAAATATTTTTTAATACAAAACACTTAATAGAATCCCTGAAAAATCCAAATTTAGAAGTATAAGAATACAGTTACGTCAATACTATAAAAAATGTTAATATATTCATAAAAAATTTTTAATATCAACCTTTTGAATATATAAATTGTTTTTTCATACAAAAAAAATATAATGTTATCTTATTTTAACAGAAAAGTATTTAATTTTTTTGTAAAATTAAATTTTTTTGTATTTAAATTCTTTAAGGTGTTTTTTAGAAATTATATTGTTTTTAATATTAGACTCGTTAAATATTTGTTATTATGTGTTATAACATATAATTCAAATTGCGAAAATAGAAGAGAATTTAAAATTTCTAAAATAAGAATCTAAGCTTGTATTTCACATTATAATAAACTTCTATTTTCGTAATTTAAATTGTATGTTATTTGTGTTATACCTTTTCTAATACATATTATATTGATTTATTAAAAAAATTCATAAGTGTTTTTATTAATGTATCACAGATTTTGTTAAGTATTTTTTAAATTCATTAAGGATTCTGTTTAGTATTTTTACTAATATATTAGAGATTTTGCTCAGTATTTTAATTAATTCATTAAAGATTTCGTTAGGTGTTTTACTAATTTATGTGTTTTGCTAATTTTCCTTTATATATTTTAATATTAGTATTTTATTAAAAATTGACTAATTTATTTTAATATTAGTAAAATTTTGATATTAAGATTCAAAACTAAGTTTTAATTTTAAAATATAAAAATCTTGATAGGATGAATTGGTAATATATTTAACAAAATTTAAAAAGATAATGCAAAATAATTTGTTGTAAATTATATGATAAAATCTTGATAAAGATAAAATTTGTTTTAAAATTTTGAGATTCTTTAAGTCATTTAATGTTGTTAATTATCGAGCTTCGTTTTTTATAATATACATCGATTACTTTTAACAACATTTTTAAACATGTTTTAGATTCTTCAAAGTATTACAATATTTTTATTTAAAATGATAGTTTTAATTTTTGAATTTGTTTTGGAATTAGAATTCAATGTTTTTACAGCAAATCTATTTAAAACAATTCTCAAAAGAATCTCGAAAATATAATAAAGGGTGGTGATGGCCCTAAATAATCATTTTTGGGATCAAGTGGCCCAAAATACTGATTTTGGAAAAATTGCCCTGAAATACCGACCGGATACGGAGTTTCGGCCTTCGTATTAGCTGAATACGTTACACGGTCTACCGTATTAGCTGTATACGGAAGAACGTGCATCGTGTTTGTGCTGCGCACCCGCCTAACATGAGACACAGTACACCGTGTTACACAGAACACGTTACACCGTATACAGTATCATGCACGGTTACGGAAGACGAAGTACCGTATTACCCCTCGTATCACGGTACACGATTTAACGTGTCCCGTCAGTAAATAGGGTCAGACATGCTCAAATATGAGTATTTGGTAATTTTCTCTATAATAAAAGGAAATAAACTTATTTTTTGATTTAAAACATGTAAAAGAATATTCTTGTATTGGATAATATTTCTGAATATACCTTAATTTTAGAAGAAATGAATAACTTTTTTATATAAAAAAATATATATACAAATATTATGTAATACACCAAGATCGTCTTGGGTGTTTTGTGAAATACTTTGAAATCGTAATACTACTTTATTTGATAATTATAATAAAACTTTACTAAATATTTTATTGATTTAAAATAAGTTTTGAATATAATAGTACAATACTATAAATAATTCATCGAACATTTAAGAAAATCTATGTAATTTTTTTCGAATTTGAAATCAATTTTTTTGTAACATGTCTTTTAAAATAATTCTTAAAAAAATCTCAAAAAGATAATAAAAGGAAATAAAGGATACAATGATTTGAAACACGTATGAGAATCTTGGTGTATTATATGATATTTTTATATGTAACTTAATTTTAAAAAATATATATTTCTTTTTTTTTAAATGTATAAAAATATTATGTAATGCACCAAGATTCTCTTAGATGTTTTTTTAATTATTTTAATAAAGAACCGTAAGGTTACAAGAACACCACAAAATTTGTGGAACTTTACAAGAACACCTTGAAGTATATTTCTGCTCATCGTTTTGAAAGAGCTACCACTGTGACTCCTGGTAGAAATAAGCCGTAAAGTTCCTTAAGGCCTTGCATCTGGAAATAGAAAACATTTTTCATATCATGATAAACACCCACACAAGAATAAAAATAACATCTAACTAATAATCCTTAACAAATATGAAAACTCAAAACTTAAAGTTTGATATAGAACTCAAAAGAAAAAAATGTTGTACTCTAAACTAAAATAAAATATAACAACTCTTGCTTGTACACTCCAAAAAACAACTAAGAAAACATAAATAATCCATATTCGGTGTCTTTTCTATGACCATAAAGAACTTTGTTGTTTCTTATCACTAAACTAAAAAAATCCAATATCCATAAAACTTTGGAACATAAAATGAAATCGATAATTTAGATCCAATAGAACTACTCCAAAGCTGTAATAACCATTCCTAATCACCACAACCAGATCGACCATACCAGTAGAAAAGATCAGTCCTTCCCTTTCTAACTGTTATTATGTACTGTCGCATAATCCTTGGTGGTAGACTAGTAGTTTTGACATAATATATTTCATTTTTAGGAATAATTAGACACGGGTTCACACAATGGTATAAGTTTCTCCAACTCGTTACATCTTTTTTTATCGCATAAATATTCAATTGCACATGGAACGATCTCACATAATCATATGATCTTAGAACCAAATAGCATAAGAATTCCAGATATTTTTCAAATTAAATAATAACACGGATTCAAACCCTTTATCAATCACTCATTTACGTTGATTATCGCTCGAAAGGAATTTTACCATGTTTGTCAAAAGGTCAGGATTCATCCTCGATAAGACTTTTGAATGACAAGTTTGTCCATAGTCTGAGACGTCTTGATTTCCACTTAAAATATTGGCTGCAAATCAAACATTTCGATTAGTGCGAAGTCGATTTGCTAACACGTAGAAGAATCTGTTAAAAAAATTCATTGCACACTACATGAATTACAATATAATGAATAACAACTGATAATTATTACTTACACTTTGATGGTATAGTTATCTGCCATTTTTCTTGATCTGGTTTCTTTGAGCTGCATATGGATACTTGTTAAGAATTAATGAGATATACTATAACCGTGTTTCTATGATTATTTCTAATGTGATTGATTGTTACCATCTTTAAGAGAATCGTGATCCTGACAATCAAAAACTGGTTATAGATATTTCCATACTTATGAGATTTTTTAGTACATATATTGTTTATACTGTTCGTGTATTTAACCTAAATCATCAAAAAATAACAAGATTGCCATTGGTTTTTATTGTATTATTTTAATAGTAATTGATCTGATCTAACGGTCTTAGATAAGGTTCTCTGGTTCTCTTGATAAGGAGGTATATATATATATATATATATATATATATATATATATCTCCGGGACAGCTTACGCGCACCTCGAGGTGTCCCGCTTATGTGCATGCACTCAGCGAGAGTCGAACCTGAGACCTTGGAGTGGTAAGATCCTAAAGTATGGCTTAACCAGCTGAGACACCGATGCAGGACAAGTATCATTTTATTTTAAATCCACATACCACATTAGTTTGGACCCAAGTCCAATTGGTGTTTGGGGGAATTTTTTTCCAGAATAAATCAACTTATTTTAAGACAAAGTTAGATATTCCTAACTTTCCAACTTATTGAATCTCAAACATACATTAAATACTTGTATAAAAAAAAGTTATCAAAATATAAAATTTTTATCCATAAATATTTCTATCTATACTATTATTTTAAAACATATATCATACCATATCTTTTAATCATTAATATTTCTATCTATACTATTATATTAAAGCCGAAATATTGAAAATTTAAAAAGTTTTGGTTTTCGATTTGGTTATCCTATTTATTAAAATAAATAATAACATAATATAAATAATGGTAATAAGTTGATTGACTTTTTCACGTTAACTTTTAGTTTAAAATATTACCCTTTATAAACAACTAAAAACATAAATCATACCATTTAATCATTAATATTTCTATTCTATTATATTAAAGCCGAAACATTGAAAGTTTTAAAAAATTTTGGTTTTCGGTTTGGTTATCCTATATATTAAAATAAATAATAACATATAGTATAACTAATGGTAATAAGCCGATTGACTTTTTCACGTTAACTATTAGTTTAAAATATTACCATTTATAAACAACTAAAAACATAAACCATACCACATCTTTTAATCATTAATATTTCTATCTAATTGAAACATGTTACCTTCTATCTAATTAAAACACGTTACTTTTACTTTAAAACTAATATTGCAATCATTAATATATACAACTAAATACATAAATCATACAATATCTTTTAATCATTAATATTTATATCTAATTAAAACATGTTGTTTTCTATCTAATTAAAACACGTTGTACCTTTTTACAATCATTAATATATACATCCAAAAATATTGCACAATATCTTTCAACCAATAATAAACACCTAAAAACATGAATCATACATATATTTCAATCATTAATAGTTTTTTTCTAATTAAAACACATTACCGTTCAATAGGGGTGAGCAAAACCGGATATCCGGTCCAGTTTTAAAATTCGGATCGAATATCCGATTTTTCGCATTATGAAAAATCTATTCCGGTTCCGGTTTAATCGAATATCCGGAATTCGGATATCCGTTTAAACTGGATCGGGAATTGGATAATCCGGATCCGAGTTAGTTAAGTAAAATTTATTTTTTTTAGTATAAATAAATGAATTTTATTACATTTTTATATCGTTAACTTTACAAATGATAAATTAATTAATAAAAATTTAGATATCATCATCTCATATTTTAACATTTGTATATTCATTTTTTCCTAATTTTATTATAACTCACAAACTACCATTCATTTCTTTAACGAGTTCTACAAATATTTTTTAAAAGATATGAATACTACCTTCATCCTGTTTATATTGGCCACAATTCTTTTTTTGCATGTCCCAAAAATAGTGGTCACATTTCCTAAATAAAGCAAATTAAATATTAATAATGTTGTTTCAAAAAAAAAAGTATTAATAATGTTATGTTTTTCAAAGTATGCGAACAATTGAGAGTAAGTATGACAATTTTCACTTGATTGCGGTGCTTTTTGATTGATGACCAATATAAACGGGATAGAGAGAGTAACACGCTAGCTCTCGAATTCATAATTTTAAGTGAAAATATTTTTAAAAGAAAATATTCTTCCATTTGCTTTGTTTTTAATTTTTTTAATATTATAACTTCTTAATCAATCACTTTGGATAAAATGATTAAGTAAGAGAAAATATTTATCAAGGTTGATTTAAGAATAAATTTATTAATTTATTAATCACTTAGGACAAATTCATTATTTATTAGTGATAATTCATTACTTAATTTAATATGTTCAATGTTGAGTTATTTGTCTACAATAAATTCTTTATTTATTAAATATAAAAATTATTTTTAATAGATATTAAAAACCGGATCGGATCTGGATATCCGGATTTGTTAAAAGTTGTGATCCGGATCCAAATTCATAAAAAATAATTTGGCTCGGCTATCTGGTCCGGTTTTTTCGGATCGGATATCCTAATTTTCGGATTTTCAAAATCGGATACCGGATCGGAAAATCGGATAATCCGGTTTTCAGATTTTTTTCTCACCCCTACCTTTCAATTTAAAACCAATCTTGCAACCATTAATATATATCCAAAAATATCACAACATATCTTTTTTTTTCAGGATCACAACATATCTTTTAATTATTAATAAAACTAGCTTAAAACCCGTGCGATGCACGGATTTTTTTTAATATTATATTAAAATTTTTAATTATTTGAATTAATTTTTTTAAAACATTATTTTTGGAGACTTAAATTTTTAAATGAGATTATATGATGATAATTATATAAATGTTATTCGTGATAATTCTAGAAAATGGGGAATTTTAGTTAAAAATTTAGAAAAGATGATGGATTTTAGTTGAAAAAGATAATCGGTTAATTATAAGTAATTATAAAATTATTTTTTTATTAGATAGAATGCCCATGATATAATTGGGAAAATAGAGGATTTGGTTAGAGAAAATTAAAAAGGTAACATGTTTTAGGTGAAAAAGGTAATTGATTAGTTTATAGTAATTATAAGTTAATTATGTTATTTTACTAAATAAATTGCTTGTAATGTTTTTAGAAAAAGTGAAATTATTGTTGCCCGTGATATTTCTAGGAAAAGAGGGATTTTAATTATAAAGTATAGAAAAATGATATGTTTTAACTGAAAAAATTAATCGATTAATTATTAGTATTATCATATTACTATTTTATTTCATATAATGGAACTACCCTTAATATACTTGAAAAATGAGATATTTTAGTTAGAAAAAATAGAAAAGAAAACGGGAAAATTAAAAAGGTGACATGTTTTAGGTGAAAAAGGTAATTGATTAGTTTATACTAATTATAATTTAATTATGTTCAATTACTAATTAAAATTGCTCCTAGTGTTTTTTAGAAAATGAGAAATTAACGTTGTCCGTTATATTTCAAGGAAAAAAGGAAATTAATTAGAAAAAATAGAAAGATGATATGTTTTAGTTGAAAATATAATCGATTAATTATTAGTATTGCAGTGCACGGGTTTCTTGTATTATGTTATAAATTTTATTTAATATTAAAATTATGTTTTTATATAATCATTATTTTAATAATTTTTTAAATTTTAATTTGTTATAATTTAATATATTAATGTTTACAGATTATAATAATGTTTTCTTATTATAAACAACGTATATGATTTTTAATATATTTTATTAATAATTGAAAATTTTGGTGTGATATTTTCGAGTATATATTAATGATTGTAAGATTTGTTGTAAATTAAAAAGGTAAGGTGTTTTAATTAGAAATATTAATGATTGAAAAATATGATACAATTGATCTTTTTAGGTGTTTATAAAAGGTAATATCTTCAACTGAAAGTAAATATGAAAAATGCAATCGACTAATTACCATTTATTATATTATATTGTTATTTATTTTAGGTGTAACGACCCGAAAAATTACGTGTAATTTATTATACTAAAATATATTTTTAGTTGATTTTACTGTGTGTTAGCTTATTTTTAATGCATTTAAACGCATTATGATTTTTATTAAATAGGAAAATTATCCCATACGTGTTATTTGACTTCTGTGTATCATAGAATATTTTATTCTATTTTTCTGTAATTTTTATATTTTTAGAATACAGTTATTTCGCATTTTAATTTCCGGATCCAGCCCCTATACTGAATCCGAGGCCTTGATTTTGATAAAATTATTTTTATATAATGATAGGATATTTAAAGATGCATTATTTTGTAATTTTTGTAATGTTCATAATTTTTGGAAAATTTTGACATATATATTGTATTTGTTTAAAAATAAAAAATTTACATTTTTATCCCATAAAAATTATTTTTAAGGCTTAATAATTTTAATTAGGGGTTAAAAATATTTTTTGGGTATTAATTTTCAGATTAGTATAAATAGCTGATTTTATAATTAATTATTAAAATTAATCAGAAAAATCAGTTTTTAATTTTTATTTTCTGAAAAATTCTGGAAAATTGTTCTTGGTGTTCTTGAGGATCAATCGCAATTTTGACAGTGATTCCGGCATCCAAATCGTTCATGTGGGTAACCAAACTGAAGCTCTTGATCTCTACTACATGTTTATGTGTGTTTTAACATCATAAATTGCTTGAATCGAAAATTTATAATTTTAGTTTAATATTCGAATTTTCTCG
This sequence comes from Kitagawia praeruptora, assembly GCA_037693485.1. Classification (NCBI taxonomy): domain Eukaryota; kingdom Viridiplantae; phylum Streptophyta; class Magnoliopsida; order Apiales; family Apiaceae; genus Kitagawia; species Kitagawia praeruptora. Next base: position 128,444,547 of record CM075346.1, on the reverse strand, counting down.
AATTTATTGTGAATCATACAGTGATTTGTTGTTGATATGGTTAGTGTCTATAGATTTCTTATGATCTCAGGAGTTTAATCATGATTTTTATTTGATTTTTCATGCCCGATTAAAGTAAATCGAATTTTTGGGGGTGAGATATAATTTTCGATTTTCCGGATTATGTGATGATTGTTTGATGTTTTTGATGATTGTTATGAGTTGTTGAACTCATGGGCTTCGATTTGGTATATAGAATGTTTGATTTGGTGGCCGATTTCGAGTTCACCGATTTTAATTTTTGAGGTCGCCGGACTTGATTCGGTTTTGGCCGGATTTTTAGTATGGTTGAATCTGGGTTCGAATGGTTGGTATGGTTGTGTTTAGGAGATGATTTGGAGCGATTTTGAGCTTTAAAACGTAACGAATGGTACGTTTTTGAGGCCGCCGGAGTTCGCCGGAAATTTTGTCCGGTCGCCGGTTTCTGGAAAACAGCCATTGACGGCGATGAGTGTTCTTCGAGCATTCATACGAAGAACAGTGGAGGTGGTGATGAATAGTACCTGTTTGATCTTTAAACTCTGTTAACCTTTCCTGAAAAATGTTTTTGGAAATTATTTTCAGAATTTATTTATAAATTCGAATTTTATTTAAAAAAATTCGAAAATACTTTTAAAATTCGAAATAAAATATTTTTAATTTCGAAAAATACTTTTAAATTTTAAATAAATTATTTTTATTCGAAAATTATTTTTATTTGATTATTTTAAATTTATTTAGCTAATATCTTAATTAATTTAAATTGATTGGTTAATTAATATTAATCAATTAATTTAATTAATTAAATATTATTTAAATATAATTGAAAATAATCAGATTTAATTATTTTGGAAAATAAAATGATTTATTTATTTTCTAAATATTATTTTACCTTTAATATTTATTTCTTTACTTGTTTAAAATGAAATAAAATTGTTTTAAATCCTAAAAATAATCCGGGAACGGTAAAAATAGTTTTAAAATTCTAAAATTATTTATAAACCCGGATTAAATATTTACTAAAAATATTTTGGGGATCCAATAATTAACCAAAGGGTTTATTAATGATCCTTTTCGATTCGGGAAGGGTTATTTAAATCTTTTAAAATTCTTTTAATTATTCTAAAAATACTTTTAAATATTATAATAATAATTTGAGTGCTCTTTTAATGGTGAGTCGTATCCGTGCTATGTGTTGATTGGTTATATGACAAGTATATATGTATTTGATTTGAGGATTAATGATGTATCTCCAGGATTAATTATTGTTTCGAGGAATAATCGTGTCTTGAGGATTAATTGATTATCATGTTTCTTTATCGAAGAATAAGATAAATGTTTTGAGGATTATCTATCGATTGAGTTGATTAATAAATAATTAATTTGAATATTCAATTAATTTAATTATTAATTGAATTATTCTTATTAATTGCGTATTAATTAAACCGTTTGTCCGTTTTCAACGAGAAAAGTATTTCTGGAATCAGAAAAATGACCCGGTTCTTATAAAAATAGTTTTAAATTAAAATTCAACTTTTAAATTTTGGTCGACTTTTTACCAAACCTTTTTATTGAGTCGGTTATATCTGATAATTAGGGTTTTGACCCGTTTTCTGTTTTAAAAATATTGGATAAAATCTTTTTATGATCTGATCAACGTGCTATGTGATTATGTGATCTACTTATTGAGTCTCTTTACGTGCAATGTGAATTATTAAGGTATTAAGTATCGAGGGTTATGATGTAAATCGAGTTTTGATCGATATATATATTTAATGTGTACTTAATTGTTTATATGGTTTATATTATAAGATGTCATTAAGAGTAGACGATGTTTTCTTTGATTCACTAGAAACGATGGTCAGATATCGTTTATTTTCGCAAGGATTAATTGTTGAATATTGACTTAGGTTGGTCAACAGAGATAAGTAGATGTCTAATCAAGGAGATTGGAGATAGATGCAATATTCTTTGTGGGTTATGAATAAGGTTGGAGATGGATGCGGTATTGTTTGTGAATTGTAATGAAGAAGGTTGAGATGAAGGCATTGTCTGTGGGATTGCTGGTTTACTTGTGAGGTGTTTTAACACCGGGAAAACGCCTATGTTTAAAGGGGACATTTCCAATTATTTTCTTCGGACAGAGATATTGAAGTAAATGCGCAGGCTCGATGTTAACGGATCAGACTCGTGGCAATCGCAAGAGCGTCAAACCAGCGAATGATCAACAGAGGATATGATGACGTAAGATAGAAGAAGAAGGTAGACGGGTTACCTCGACTTTGCGCAATAGCTAAGGACCAGAGGCAAGTATTTTCTCGATCATCTTAAACACTGTTTATTTTATGTTTCATTGATTCATATCATGACGAATAGCTATTGTTCAGAGCTATTTGTGATTCTTAAATGTTTTTGTGCGAACAAAGTTGCTTGATATTGGTATCCTTGATGTGGGGAAATGGTTTAAGATAAACTCTTCATATCCTTATTATCGTAGTAAATAATAGGGATGTGACCAGTATTTAAAACTAAGCATTTCCTGTTGAATTCGGAAATTGCTCTATTGGATTGGAAATTGGTAAAGCGTAGGAGGCCATGATTGCTATCATGGTCCAGCAAAATATTTATTGGTAAGCGTAGGAGGCCATGGTTGCTACCATGGTCCAGCAATATTTAAGGAGGATATGGTAACCATTCCATCTTCCTATAGGCTAACATTACTTGCCTATTTTGGTACCCTCATGAAATCCGGGTTATACACACGGGTATAGAAATGTACCGGTGGTAGTATAAAGGGTCCCATTGCTTTTGAACCTGATCAGGGGGCAATGGTGTTTTGTCTTTATTTTTATATATCCAATCCATATCGCCAGAATGGCTATTATATATTGTGAGTTGGCAGATGATTCATTTTTATGACATGCCAAATGATTTCAGTTATGGTTTGAATTATATCACAGTTGTTGATTCAGTTTCTCTATAAACTGTTTTACATTTCAGTTGATTTTATGCCCCACTTATCCTGATTTTTTTTATCAAAATTTTTATACGCTTGCTGAGCATTTCTTTCGCTCATACTTGCTGTTGTAAATTCTAACATTTCAGTAAGGTAGTTTGGCGAGACGTATCCGCATCAGCTCAGAAAGAGAAGAAGCGTGATGCTATTTCGAAGATGACTTGGCTCAGGATGTCTGGATTTAGTGTAAGATTTATTTTATATAATTGAGTTCTAATATTTATTATTATTATGTAATGGTCTGGTTAGCCTGGCGTACTTCTTATCGAAGTTACACCAGTGGTTTAAGATTTTATCAAAGAGAATGTTGTGAAGAATGAATGTTTTTTTTATTTAATGGAATTTGGATTCTTGTTTCTAGCCCTATAACCTTAAAAGATCTTGGTATATTGGGGTCACAGATGTTATATTTCCAGTGTTGGACAATCACAAGTGAATGATTATTATTAAACAGATGTTTTATTTTGAGGATTTTCGCGTGGCAACCAAATCTCCTGACCCCGGATTTGGGGGGTGTCACAGTTGGTATCAGAGCTGAGGTTATAGTAAACTAGAAACGAGAGTGTGTAGGAGTGTGTATAGCTAAGTAAGGAACGTCAGAGCTCATGTAGAGTTCGTGTTGGACTATTGGATATAGTACCAATTAGTAAGTTAAGATTGGAGTACTCGTTTGAGATAGTTGTGCTGAATTGGATAGATCGCCTGGCGAATGGAGATGTCTACTGTGAAATCTTCAGAGACTATTACGAGTTGACGATGACATACGACATTGATATTCTTAAAACGTGGAAAGGAAGAAGCTTAAATTCGAATGACGAGCTATCGAAGGAAATGGCAAAGAAGGCATAAGTAGTGACCTTGGCAATACCTTTTCTTTCAATGAATTATTTTGATATCCCTCCTAAAGAGGTATTCGTTAAAAGATATATCTCTTCTTCTAAACAGTGACATTTTGACACTTGTGTTCAATCTCCATTTTGAATCTCAATTGCTTCAGTGGTTATTATGAAACCTACTTTCAAATTTCTGAGACTTTCAACTTTTTGTTTTCTCCAATGATTAATAACCTTATTTGCAATATAGTACCACTTGTTCGGTACTTTCTTCCTGGTTCTTCTTTTCGGAAAATAACAAATTTGGAATTCCTTTCATATTTCTTTAATCCTACTGAGACGAACAACCCTATTTATAGGGGACACCAGGTATATCTGTCTGTGTGATAGAAGTTGGATGGGACGCCATCACTGGTGTGTTGTGTATTACAAGAAGGCTGATCACCTTTAATTGTAAATGTCGGAGCTAAGACACACAACGTCGGGTTCATGTGATCATATTGATCTCTCGGTTATTCTTTCATTTCAAATCAAGTTGCTTTATTCATAACCACAATTGTGGAACATTTGCTATGATATGGAATCCTTTTTCTTCAAAATTTCATGATTCTTGTTATCTCTATTGAATTTCAAGGTTATGCCAATCAGGTCAGGATAAGCGAAATTCGCAGATAGAAGATAGATTCGCAACGGAATCGCCAAGAGTAAGACCGAGTCCTAAAATGATTAGAATATCCGTAACATGTCAATGGAATCAGTTCACTCTCTCTCTTTCAAGGATATTATATATATTAATGGAAAGTTGGTCAAGCCATATTTGAAGCGAATAATGATGGGTTGTACGACTTCAGTGATGACTGTGTCAGATAGAGACCCTAAAGTGAATTGAGATTTTGGAAAAGTTGTTTAAGAAGGAACACTATCCCCAGTTTTGTAAAGCAAGTGCTGATGATGAAGGAGTTAAGGAACCCTACTAGTTGCCCTAGCTGATTCCGAGGACGGAATCCTTGTAAGGGGGGAAGAATGTAACGACCCGAAAAATTACGTGTAATTTATTATACTAAAATATATTTTTAGTTGATTTTACTGTGTGTTAGCTTATTTTTAATGCATTTAAACGCATTATGATTTTTATTAAATAGGAAAATTATCCCATACGTGTTATTTGACTTCTGTGTATCATAGAATATTTTATTCTATTTTTCTGTAATTTTTATATTTTTAGAATACAGTTATTTCGCATTTTAATTTCCGGATCCAGCCCCTATACTGAATCCGAGGCCTTGATTTTGATAAAATTATTTTTATATAATGATAGGATATTTAAAGATGCATTATTTTGTAATTTTTGTAATGTTCATAATTTTTGGAAAATTTTGACATATATATTGTATTTGTTTAAAAATAAAAAATTTACATTTTTATCCCATAAAAATTATTTTTAAGGCTTAATAATTTTAATTAGGGGTTAAAAATATTTTTTGGGTATTAATTTTCAGATTAGTATAAATAGCTGATTTTATAATTAATTATTAAAATTAATCAGAAAAATCAGTTTTTAATTTTTATTTTCTGAAAAATTCTGGAAAATTGTTCTTGGTGTTCTTGAGGATCAATCGCAATTTTGACAGTGATTCCGGCATCCAAATCGTTCATGTGGGTAACCAAACTGAAGCTCTTGATCTCTACTACATGTTTATGTGTGTTTTAACATCATAAATTGCTTGAATCGAAAATTTATAATTTTAGTTTAATATTCGAATTTTCTCGAATTTATTGTGAATCATACAGTGATTTGTTGTTGATATGGTTAGTGTCTATAGATTTCTTATGATCTCAGGAGTTTAATCATGATTTTTATTTGATTTTTCATGCCCGATTAAAGTAAATCGAATTTTTGGGGGTGAGATATAATTTTCGATTTTCCGGATTATGTGATGATTGTTTGATGTTTTTGATGATTGTTATGAGTTGTTGAACTCATGGGCTTCGATTTGGTATATAGAATGTTTGATTTGGTGGCCGATTTCGAGTTCACCGATTTTAATTTTTGAGGTCGCCGGACTTGATTCGGTTTTGGCCGGATTTTTAGTATGGTTGAATCTGGGTTCGAATGGTTGGTATGGTTGTGTTTAGGAGATGATTTGGAGCGATTTTGAGCTTTAAAACGTAACGAATGGTACGTTTTTTAGGCCGCCGGAGTTCGCCGGAAATTTTGTCCGGTCGCCGGTTTCTGGAAAACAGCCATTGACGGCGATGAGTGTTCTTCGAGCATTCATACGAAGAACAGTGGAGGTGGTGATGAATAGTACCTGTTTGATCTTTAAACTCTGTTAACCTTTCCTGAAAAATGTTTTTGGAAATTATTTTCAGAATTTATTTATAAATTCGAATTTTATTTAAAAAAATTCGAAAATACTTTTAAAATTCGAAATAAAATATTTTTAATTTCGAAAAATACTTTTAAATTTTAAATAAATTATTTTTATTCGAAAATTATTTTTATTTGATTATTTTAAATTTATTTAGCTAATATCTTAATTAATTTAAATTGATTGGTTAATTAATATTAATCAATTAATTTAATTAATTAAATATTATTTAAATATAATTGAAAATAATCAGATTTAATTATTTTGGAAAATAAAATGATTTATTTATTTTCTAAATATTATTTTACCTTTAATATTTATTTCTTTACTTGTTTAAAATGAAATAAAATTGTTTTAAATCCTAAAAATAATCCGGGAACGGTAAAAATAGTTTTAAAATTCTAAAATTATTTATAAACCCGGATTAAATATTTACTAAAAATATTTTGGGGATCCAATAATTAACCAAAGGGTTTATTAATGATCCTTTTCGATTCGGGAAGGGTTATTTAAATCTTTTAAAATTCTTTTAATTATTCTAAAAATACTTTTAAATATTATAATAATAATTTGAGTGCTCTTTTAATGGTGAGTCGTATCCGTGCTATGTGTTGATTGGTTATATGACAAGTATATATGTATTTGATTTGAGGATTAATGATGTATCTCCAGGATTAATTATTGTTTCGAGGAATAATCGTGTCTTGAGGATTAATTGATTATCATGTTTCTTTATCGAAGAATAAGATAAATGTTTTGAGGATTATCTATCGATTGAGTTGATTAATAAATAATTAATTTGAATATTCAATTAATTTAATTATTAATTGAATTATTCTTATTAATTGCGTATTAATTAAACCGTTTGTCCGTTTTCAACGAGAAAAGTATTTCTGGAATCAGAAAAATGACCCGGTTCTTATAAAAATAGTTTTAAATTAAAATTCAACTTTTAAATTTTGGTCGACTTTTTACCAAACCTTTTTATTGAGTCGGTTATATCTGATAATTAGGGTTTTGACCCGTTTTCTGTTTTAAAAATATTGGATAAAATCTTTTTATGATCTGATCAACGTGCTATGTGATTATGTGATCTACTTATTGAGTCTCTTTACGTGCAATGTGAATTATTAAGGTATTAAGTATCGAGGGTTATGATGTAAATCGAGTTTTGATCGATATATATATTTAATGTGTACTTAATTGTTTATATGGTTTATATTATAAGATGTCATTAAGAGTAGACGATGTTTTCTTTGATTCACTAGAAACGATGGTCAGATATCGTTTATTTTCGCAAGGATTAATTGTTGAATATTGACTTAGGTTGGTCAACAGAGATAAGTAGATGTCTAATCAAGGAGATTGGAGATAGATGCAATATTCTTTGTGGGTTATGAATAAGGTTGGAGATGGATGCGGTATTGTTTGTGAATTGTAATGAAGAAGGTTGAGATGAAGGCATTGTCTGTGGGATTGCTGGTTTACTTGTGAGGTGTTTTAACACCGGGAAAACGCCTATGTTTAAAGGGGACATTTCCAATTATTTTCTTCGGACAGAGATATTGAAGTAAATGCGCAGGCTCGATGTTAACGGATCAGACTCGTGGCAATCGCAAGAGCGTCAAACCAGCGAATGATCAACAGAGGATATGATGACGTAAGATAGAAGAAGAAGGTAGACGGGTTACCTCGACTTTGCGCAATAGCTAAGGACCAGAGGCAAGTATTTTCTCGATCATCTTAAACACTGTTTATTTTATGTTTCATTGATTCATATCATGACGAATAGCTATTGTTCAGAGCTATTTGTGATTCTTAAATGTTTTTGTGCGAACAAAGTTGCTTGATATTGGTATCCTTGATGTGGGGAAATGGTTTAAGATAAACTCTTCATATCCTTATTATCGTAGTAAATAATAGGGATGTGACCAGTATTTAAAACTAAGCATTTCCTGTTGAATTCGGAAATTGCTCTATTGGATTGGAAATTGGTAAAGCGTAGGAGGCCATGATTGCTATCATGGTCCAGCAAAATATTTATTGGTAAGCGTAGGAGGCCATGGTTGCTACCATGGTCCAGCAATATTTAAGGAGGATATGGTAACCATTCCATCTTCCTATAGGCTAACATTACTTGCCTATTTTGGTACCCTCATGAAATCCGGGTTATACACACGGGTATAGAAATGTACCGGTGGTAGTATAAAGGGTCCCATTGCTTTTGAACCTGATCAGGGGGCAATGGTGTTTTGTCTTTATTTTTATATATCCAATCCATATCGCCAGAATGGCTATTATATATTGTGAGTTGGCAGATGATTCATTTTTATGACATGCCAAATGATTTCAGTTATGGTTTGAATTATATCACAGTTGTTGATTCAGTTTCTCTATAAACTGTTTTACATTTCAGTTGATTTTATGCCCCACTTATCCTGATTTTTTTTATCAAAATTTTTATACGCTTGCTGAGCATTTCTTTCGCTCATACTTGCTGTTGTAAATTCTAACATTTCAGTAAGGTAGTTTGGCGAGACGTATCCGCACAGCTCAGAAAGAGAAGAAGCGTGATGCTATTTCGAAGATGACTTGGCTCAGGATGTCTGGATTTAGTGTAAGATTTATTTTATATAATTGAGTTCTAATATTTATTATTATTATGTAATGGTCTGGTTAGCCTGGCGTACTTCTTATCGAAGTTACACCAGTGGTTTAAGATTTTATCAAAGAGAATGTTGTGAAGAATGAATGTTTTTTTTATTTAATGGAATTTGGATTCTTGTTTCTAGCCCTATAACCTTAAAAGATCTTGGTATATTGGGGTCACAGATGTTATATTTCCAGTGTTGGACAATCACAAGTGAATGATTATTATTAAACAGATGTTTTATTTTGAGGATTTTCGCGTGGCAACCAAATCTCCTGACCCCGGATTTGGGGGGTGTCACATTAGGTGTTAAATTTTACTTGAAAATTATGGTGTGATATTTTCGGTTATATATTAATGATTGAAAGATTTATTTTAAATTAAAAAGGTAATGTGTTTGAGTTCGAAAGGAAATATTAATGATCGAATTGATATGATATGATTCATGTTTTTACGTGTTTATAAAATGTAATATCTTCAACGAAAAGTAAATATGAAAAAGACAATCGACTAATTACCGTTAATTTTATTATATTAATGTGATATTTTGGGGTATATATTAATGATTGTAAGATTTGTTTTAAATTAAAAAGATAACGTGTTTTAGTTCGAAAGGACATATTAATGATGGAAAGATATGATACGATTCATGTTTTTAGGTGTTTATAAAAGGTAATATCTTGACTACTTACCATTAATTATATTATGTTATTACTTATTTTAGATTGTAAGATTTATTTTAAATTAAGAAGGTAACGTCTTTTAGACTTTTAGTATTAATGATGGAAATATATGATACAATTGATGTTTTAAGTTGTTTATAAAAAATAGTATCTTGACTAATTATCATTAATTATATTATGTTATTACTTATTTTAGATGTATTTTTTTATATTGAAGGGTAAATAATTAAATTCACGAAGTACCAAAAATAAGTACCAAAAAATAGGTACCAAATTTTTAATGAAAAAGGTAACGTCTTTTAGTTCGAAAGAAAATATTAATGATGGAAATATATGATACAATTGATGTTTTAAGTTGTTTATAAAAGGTAGTATCTTGACTAATTATCATTAATTATATTATGTTATTACTTATTTTAGATGTATTTTTTTATATTGAAGGGTAAATAATTAAATTCACGAAGTACCAAAAATAAGTACCAAAAAATAGGAACCAAAAAATAGGTACCAAATTTTTAATGTTTCGACTTTTATATAATAGTATAGATTTGTTTTAAATTAAAAGGTAACGTGTTTTAGTTCGAAAGGAAATATTAATGAAGGAAAGAAATAATACGATTTACTCCCTCCATCCCTTTGAATTCTTTACGTTTGCGGACCAGTTTCTGACACGGATTTTAAGGTGCATTTTAAGGATAGTTCTATAACTTATTTTTGATATTTTTTTTTTGTATAAAAATAGGATTGTTCTATTTTTATACAAAAAAATAAAATATCAAAAATAAGTTATAGAACTATCCTTAAAATGCACCTTAAAATGCGTGTCAGACACGCACTTTTATGTAAAGAAATGGGTGGGATAGAGGGAGTATGTTTTTAGGTGTTTATTAAAGGTAATATCTTGACTAATTATCATTAATTATATTATGTTATTACTTATTTTAGATTGTAAGATTTGTTTTAAATTAAAAAAGTAACATGTTTTAGACTTTTAGTTCGAAAGGAAATATTAATGATGGAAAGATGTGATACGATTGATGTTTTTAGTTGTTTATAAAAGGTAGTATCTTGACTAATTACCATTAATTATATTATGTTATTACTTATTTTAGGTGTATTTATTTTTTCTTATAATGAAGGGTATGTAAATTCACGAAGTACCAAAAAATTGGTAAAAAAAAACAGGTACCAAAACTTTTAATATTTCGGTTTTTATATAATAGTATAGATTTTATTAATAATTGAAAAATATTGTATGATATTTTCGGGTATATATTAATGATTGTAAGATTAGTTTTAAATAAAAAAGGAAACGTATTTTAATTCGAAAGGTAATATTAATGATTGGAAGATATGATAAAAGATAATATCTTCAACTAAAAGTAAATATGAAAAAGGCACGCGACTAATTACCATTAATTATATTATGTTAAAATTTATTTTAGGTGTTTTAATATATTTTTTTTCTTTATAATGAAGGGTACATAAGTAAATTCACGAAGTACCAAAAAACAGGTACCAAAAAATTGGTACCAAAAAACAGGTACCAAAACTTTCAATGTTTCGGAATTTATATAATAGTATAGATATATTAAAAATCAGTAAACATTGTTTATAATAAGAAAACATAAGTATAATTCTTAATCATGAATATATCAAATTATATTAAATTAAAATTAAAAAATATATTGAAAATAATGTTTATATAAAAAATCTATACTATCTATACTATATTATAATAAGCGAAAGGGTATATAATTTGTAGTTTCGTTTTCCCCTCATTTTTGGTTATCCCTTCATTCACAACCGTTATATCTTCAACTTAAATAGTTTATAACCGTTAGATATAATAATAATAATAAAAGTTGTTATATATAAAGATCTAAGGTTCGATTCCTGCAAATTATATATTAATTTATATATTAATTTATATTCAATATATACTAAAAATTATTATATACAAAAATGTAGGGTTCGAATTTTTTCAATAACATATTAAAATAAATATGTATAATTGTTGTGGAATAAAAACTAGGTTACGAATATGACGGCTAGGGTTTGTGTGTATTTAACGCCAAGGGTCGTTGAGCTTCGAGCTTTAATGGCTGTTTCTGTGTATCGAGACTGATCGGTCCTCACAGAGTGCCTACGTATCTCGAATTGAGAATCAAGCCAAGACGTAGTTCTGAGAATGAGGGGTCAGACCCTTTATATAGGCTGAGAAGCCCTAAAATCGTAGTAGGGTTAGGTGACTTGGTGGGCAAGTCACCGCCCTGAGGAAGGTTCTAGACTCCTTCCTTGTAGGAGTCAGTTTCCATGTTGGAATATGTATCTTGGAGACTAAGTCAGGCAGGAGTAATATCCTCGTTTGACTCTTATTTGCTGAGCTGTTTTATTACCCTTAATATTAATTACGAAATTAATATTATAACTAGGGATTGGGCCTATCTGGTGGGCCCCACATTTGGACCATTCTAGGTCTGATTAACACCACATTAAATGTGTCCTTAGGGCTTATTTTTAGCCCATATCATTTGCCCCCCAACTTCTAGGAAAACTGATCAGGTTTTCCTTGAAGTTTTAACGGCCTTATTCGAGACTTGGGTCAGGGTTTATTGCTTTTACGCGAATATTTTCAACAATATCATCTTAATGTAAAGCGTGGAGCGACCGACGCATTTACGACGATGTTGAACGACACTAAACGGTGATAAACGGCACTTGACAGCGCTATTCAGCCTTAAACAATGTTTAAACAGTGTTAAACAATGTTAAATGGCATAAAAACGGCACTAACGGCACTAATCAGTGCTAAACGGTGCTAATAGGCACTAAACAGTGCTTAAACGGCACTAATCTGTGCTAAGTTTCCACTTTTCTTAACTTACTAAGTCGGAAAAAACAAAAACAAGAAAAAAACGAAATTTTGCAAACCCAACTCGATCATCGCTGTCGGTCAGCCGGGTAAAACCCGTACCGACCATCAGTACGGGTCGGCTGGAGCATGTCAACAGGGGTCGGTCGGCTGAACACCCGGTCGGCTGGTTTTTCGGTCGGCCGGTTTTTCGGTCGGCATTTTTTTTTTTTTTCGAAGCGAAGGCGAAAACCCGTACCGGTGATCAATCCCGGTCGGCTGAAGGGTTCCCCGGAGGCCGGTCGGCTGAAAAATTTTCCATTATTATTATTATTTTTTTTTCGAAGCGAAGGCGAAAACCCGTACCGGTGATCAATCCCGGTCGGCTGAAGGGTTCCCCGGAGGCGGGTCGGCCGGGCTTCCGGTCGGCTGGTTATGCGGTCGGCCGGTCTTTCTTTTTCTTGGTTGGCCATTTTTAACAACATCGTCTCCCAAAATGGAACCGGCTTGGTCACTATTAGTGATTTTATTTTTGCATACCGATATCGATCATCGATATGGAATCAATATTGGCCATTCATGGCTCTATTTGGGGTTCTTGATTCACATCAATAATCCGGTGCTTAGTATTAATCTTCTCATTAAACTTTTCTTAAGCATACTTAGCTTTCCTAGCTCATCTGACTGCTCTGGTAAAATATTTTGCCGGCTATTCACTTAAATTCTTCGTTTCTCTCCCAAAATATTATAAGTTTTAACGACCTTTTCCGTCCATAACAGATAGCTTTGGCTCCATTTTCGTATTTTAACGATACTTGACCTATAAACGCGAACCGAGCTGTGTTTGAACCTGAGATCACAGGTCACCTTTTCCTTATAAAAGGAGGGGAGCATCCTTCATTTTTCTTCACTTCTTCACTTCTCAAATTTTCTTAAGTTCCAAAGCTTCTTGAGTTCTCTAGTTTTCAAGCTTCCATTTTCAAGATTCAAGGTTCAAGATGGCTGACCGACAAGCTGCTTCTCCCCAACTCTCCATGGAGGAGGCTTTCAGAAAAAGGCATGGCACGAACAATGAAAGGTAAGCTAAAACTCATGCCTCCTAAATATATTGAACGTCGGTTTGAGTCTACGCTAGATTTGCTAAACACTATGGGAGAGTCATTCCCAAACAGCTCCAACTTAGTTGCTTTTAATAGCCCTTCTAAATTAAGAAAGAAGGATGTTGAGAAGATTAGGAACACTTATGGCTTACCAAGCGCCATCAAAGTATGCCTTCCGAATCCAGGAGACAGAACATGCAACTGGCATCCCGAAAGGATTTGCGTCATGAAAGGAGCATTGGAGGCGGGATTTAGGTTCCTCGTCCATCCATTTATCATCAGGTTCTTAGCAGAACTTCAAGTCCATCCGTGCCAACTATACCCTAATTCTTGGAGGTTTTTAATCATCTTCTTGTTAAGATGCCACGAGTTGGAAATTCCTTGGAGTACAACCATGTTCAGAAGCATCTTCGCGATCAAGAACTCCACTGAGACTAAGCCGGGGTGGATCGGCTTTCAGCTTAGACACAAGCTTCCACATATAGTAAATTCTTTCTCCTTCCCTGGCTCCCACCATTTTTGGGAGAGGGAGTTTGTTGTTCTAGAGTGGGAAGGTGGCGACTGGGGTCACTTCTTCGTTAAGAAGTTTGGAATTGTGGAGGATAGTTCGCACTTCGTGTGTGATCTTGACCTCAAAGATTTGGCAGATCGAGATCGGCTACTTGCCGATAATGGTTGCACCCACTATAAAACCATCTTGACAGAAAAGAAGCTCGTTGAAGCTGGCTTAAGCTTCCTTTCTTTAGAGGGTAATTTTTCTTTCATTCTACCATTATGAACTATGTTAGTTCTTATTCCAATGTTTTTCCTTCATCTTTCAGCTGCTGAGGAGATAGATAGCCGACCCGAGAATCAACCTCAAGTTACTAGAAGGATGATAAAGAAAGCAACAGAGCAACTGAATCCTCCTGACCGAAGGGTTCCTTCATTCCTTGAGGGATGTTCCCAGGGGGGGAAAAGGTCCCGTAATGCTGGTGAGAGTGTGAGAGTCCCTTTTGCCCCAGATTGGGGTATCTGCGAGCAAGACTCCATCTTAGGGAGTACCAATTTAGCTGTGTCCTGGTCCAGGCTATCTATCACCGCCCCCGATATCCTCACGGCCATGGCAGGAGACAAGATTGATGAACCTGAGCGCCTTGGTGCTCAAGGTCTTTACCAGGTACCCTCTTTTACGTTCGATCCCCTTGTTTGCACCCTTTTATTTTAAGATGTCTTACTAATTTTTGTATTACAGGCCAATGCTTATCTTCAGTCTGCTGTTCGTCAAGGCCGAGCCTACAGGGACAATAATGAGGAACTGAAAACCGAGCAAGCAAAGTTCAAGGAACAACTCCAAGATTTGAACTCCAGAGTTGTCCGTTCTGAAGCCAACTGCTTGTCTTACCAAAAGCAACTTCGCTCTCTTGGTAGGAAAAAACTTTCTGATGCACATAAGATAATTGACTCATATCACAAGTCGGAGGACTTTATGAATTTTATGGACAAGCACGATGACGAGCTGCGGCCTTTTAACATGGAAGTTGGGTGGAACAAAGCTATCGGTGCTGTGAGCAATAAATACCCTTCGGTGGTGAATCCTGCAGACTTCCCATGCCCTAACTGGGCTGCTGCTAGCGGAATTCAAGATGTGGAGCATGCATCAGGTTCTCAGGGTAGTCGCCGTCCTTCTGGTACGAGGAAGGCAGCTAATGTCGTTAGCTCCGGTTCGACCTCTTCCCATTCTGCAGGGAAGAAAGCCATGTCAGAGAGAGAGACAGCTGCAAGGCGAGCTTTTCCTGGTAAGCAACTTCGTGCTAGAGTCGATTCATCAACCGAGAGTTCGGAAGAGGAAGGTGACGCGGCAAAGAAAGGGACGGCGCAGCCGATGGAGACAGAGGCCGAAGAAGCCGAGGAAAATGAGGAGAGCTCCGGGGAAGAAGGCTCTGAGGAAGATGGGGAAGAAGATGATGCTGAAGAAGAAGAGGGCGAGGAGGTGGTGGAGGAATCCTCCGAAGAGTGAGTGGCCTTGTACGGCCTTGTTGGCCGCTTGTGGCTTTATGTTTTTCTACTTTCAATCAAGGTCCTTCGGGACTTAACTTTTATTTGGTGATGTAATTTAACTTTGACCTTAGCCCCATGGGGGTGTTTATTTATGCACTTGTTTCATTTCCACTTGTGTTATCTTTATTTTCGTTACTTGGTTATCTTTGACTTGCACTCATCAGGTGCTTGGCACATAAATAAAATTACACAATCACAAATGAAAAACAAACTTGCATTAATAATTTGAAGCGGGTTCAACCCTTACATAAATACTCTATCTCCTACTGGGAGCAACATGCTCTGCAATGGTTTCATGGAACCTTATTTCTACTTCTCCTAATAGATGGATAAAAGCCAAGTCCTTACTAGGAAGGCTTACACATAATAAATCTTGAGGTTTACTGCATGCAAAGTTCGGGATACCTCAACCCCATCTAACGTTTCCAGTTTGTATGATCCTCGTCCCAACACCTTCTTGACTCGATACGGTCCTTCCCAGTTTGGGGCTAGCTTGCCTTTCTGGCCGACTCCTGAGGCTTCTATCTTCCTGAGAACCAAGTCACTTTGTCGAAAGAACCTTTCCTTAACCCTTTGGTTGTAGTGGAAAGATGCCTTCTTTTGATGCTCAGCGTTCCTGGCATTTGCTTCATCCCTGACTTCATCAATTAGATCTAGGGCGAGCCTCATGCCTTCTTCATTGGTCTCTTGTTCATATGCCTCAACCCGAGGTGATGCGTGCATGATTTCTAAGGGCACCACTGCCTCGGCTCCGTAAGCGAGTAAAAACGGGGTTGCTCCTGTTGTTACTTTACAAGTGGTGCGATATGCCCAGAGTTTAGGCAATAGCTCATCCATCCAAGTGTTCCTTGAGCGTTCAACCCTTTTCTTTAGTCCATCAAGGATAATTCGATTGGCTACCTCGGCTTGTCCATTAGCTTGTGGATGTGCTACTGAAGTAAAGCGAAGCTCAATAGCGTTTTCTTCACAATACTTTTTGAACTCTTCATTGTTGAACTGGGTTCCATTATCTGTCACAAGGATTCGCGGAATTCCATATCTGCAGATGATGCTCTCCCAAAAGAACTGAGCAACTTGCTTGGTGGTTATCTTGGCTAGAGGTTTAGCCTCAATCCATTTAGTGAAATAGTCGATGGCCACTATCAAAAACTTCCTTTGGGCTGACGCCATAGGGAAAGGACCAAGTATGTCCATTCCCCACATAGCGAATGGTATGGGAGAGTTAACTGAGGTTAACATCTCAGGCGGCTGCCTTACAATGGGGGCGTGCTTTTGACATCGATCACACTTCTTGACATAACTCTACGCATCTGCCAACATTTCAGGCCAATAGTAAACCAGGCGAGTTATTTTGTGAGCCAGGGCTCTACCCCCCAAATGCTGTCCACAAATTCCTTCATGAACTTCTTCCAATGCTTCTCTTGCCTCTTGGGGCCTCAAGCACTTCAAGTATGGGATGACGAACGACCTTTTGTAAAGGATGCCTTCAATCAAGGCATACCTCAATGCCCTCACTGACAGCTTTCGTGCCTCCAAGGCATTGTCAGGGAGCCATCCAGTTTCCAAATGGGCTTTAATAGGATCTATCCAACAGCTTCCAACATCGATTGGTGCTACCAGCTTAGAGTTGACGGTAGGGGCTTTTAAGACCTGAAAGTAAACACTTCCTTCATAATTCTCTATCTCGGAAGAAGCGAACTTGGAGAGGGCATCGGCCTTAAAGTTCTCTTCTCTCGGAATATGCTCCACATAGCAGTCATCAAATTGAGTCATAACAGCTTTCACGATTCTTAGGTACTTTGCCATATTTTCATTCTTGGCTTCAAATTCACCATTCACTTGCGAGACTACCAGTCTTGAATCTCCACACACTTTGAGATTCTTGACCCTCATGACTCTTGCCAATCCCAATCCGGCTATTAATGCCTCATATTCAGCCTCATTATTAGTAGTAGGAAAATCCAATTTCAAAGCATACTCAACTGTGAACCCATCGGGACTTTGCAAAACCAAACCTGCACCACTAGATTTTGTTTTTGATGCTCCATCAAAATAGAGCACCCAATACTCCTTCTGATCAGCTATCAGTCCTTCATCTTTGTCTTCAATCTCAGGGGTGGTTATCATCTCCTGCCCCCCGACTTCTTGGTTGTCAATGGTGCATTCAACCACGAAGTCAGCCAATGCCTGAGCTTTGATGGCCGTTCGAGGCTTATACTTGATATCAAACTCTCCAAGCTCTATGGCCCATTTGATCAATCTTCCACTTGCTTTTGGGCTGTCTAATATGCTTCTCAATTGTTGGTCTGTCAAGACTTCGATCTTGTGGGCCTGGAAGTATGGCCGCAATTTCCTTGAGGCAGTAACCAATGCCAAAGCAAACTTCTCAATGGGAGAGTAATTCAACTCCGCCCCATGCAATACCTTACTCACGTAGTAGATAGGCTTCTGAACTTTCTTTTCTTCTTTGACAAGAACAGCACTCAATGCCTGTTCGGATACCGCCAGGTATAAGTAAAGAATCTCCCCAGGACTAGGTTTGGCCAACAACGGGGCTTCAGCCATATATTTCTTTAACTGCTCAAAATTTTTCACCTTCTTTAATGCCTGAAAGAAAGGCAAGCATTTGTCACTAGATTTGGAGATGAATCTCCCCAGGGCCGCAACCCGTCCAGTTAATTTTTGTACATCACGTATTGAGCGGGGTGGCTCCATATCCAGGATAGCCTTAATCTTATCGGGGTTGGCCTCTATGCCTCTCTTCGAAACCATTAATCCCAAGAATTTTCCTGATCCAACTCCAAAGGCACACTTAGCTGGATTCAACATCATCTTATGGTGCCTCAGTACTTCGAACGCCTCTCTGAGGTGCTTAATGTGATCTGTCTTACACAGGCTCTTGACTAGCATGTCATCAACATAGACCTCCATGGTTTTCCCAATCAGCTGGGCGAATATCTTGTTCACTAGTCGTTGGTAAGTGGCTCCTGCATTCTTTAACCCAAAAACCATAACAAGGTAGCAGAAAACACCAAAGTCAGTTATGAAAGATACCTTTGGGATGTCATCCTTGTGCATCTTAATCTGATTGTAGCCGCTGAACCCGTCCATGAAACTTAACATCTCATGTCCAGCTGTGGCATCTATCAGCATGTCTATCCTTGGCAGGGGGAAACAATCTTTTGGGCAGGCGTCATTCAGATCGGTAAAGTCTATACACATCCTCCATTTTCCATTTGCCTTCTTGACCATCACAGGGTTAGCTAACCATTCAGGAAATTGAATCTCTTCAATGAACCCAGCCTCTAAGAGTTTATCAACCTCTTGCTTAATGGCCTCTTGCCTTTCAGGAGCAAAATTCCTTTTCTTCTGTTTTATCTTCTTCCTGTTAGGGTCAACATTCAACTTATGAGTTATGAGTTGGGGATCAATCCCTGGCATGTCAGCAGCTGTCCAAGCGAACACATCACTATTCTCCTGTAAGAATTCTATCAACTTGCCCTTCAGGGGTTCTTTCAGAGATGCTCCAACATAAGTAACTTTTTCAGGATCGTTCGGCTCTAGAGGTATGGGAATCAAATCCTCTGCTGGTTTCCCTCTATGCTCTTCATCATCGCGGACATCCATGTCTTCAATTGGAAGGACCTGCCCCCCGACTCCATCAGCTCTCAACGCGGCTACATAGCAACTTCTTGCCATCTTCTGATCGCCCTTCTGTTCTCCGACACCATTCAGTGTCGGAAACTTAATCTTCATATGATAGGAAGAGGCCACAGCCTTAAACGCATGGAGTCCAGTTCTTCCAAGGATTGCGTTGTATGTTGAGGCTGCCTTAATCACCAAGAAGTTCAGCATCTGAGTCGCCTCCTTAGGCTCCTGCCCAACAGTTACGGGTAAATGAATAGTCCCTTCAACACTGGACTCCACTCCGTTAAACCCGTATATGGGCATGTTTGTAGGGGTCAATTGAGAGTCGTTGTACCCCATCTTCACAAATGCATCATGAAACAAAATATCCACAGAAGCTCCATTGTCTATCAAGACTCGTTTTACTTCTAAGTTTCCAATCACAAGAGTTATGACCAGCGGGTCGTCATGAAGAAACTTCAACCCTTCCAAGTCTGAATCATCGAAACTAATTACCATCTCAGTTTTAGCACGCTTCGGGGCTTCTCCTACGATGTGCATCACTTCTCTGGCATACGCCTTTCGAGAGTTTCGAGTTGTACCGGCCGCTGTCGGGCCTCCCCAAATCATGTTGATAACTGGCCCTCGGGGCTGTGTGTTACGATCACGATCATTATCCCTTCTATCATTGTTTCTTCTGTTGTAATCCCCTCTTTGGGTTCCATGATCTCCATTCTTTGTGAAATTACTCAGTTTTCCTTTACGGATCAAGAATTCAATCTCGTCCTTCAACTGTCTGCAATCATCCGTGTCGTGTCCCACGTCTCGGTGGAACCTACAGTATTGATCCTTGTTTCTCTTTGCGGGGTCACCCCTGAGTGGCTTCGGCCATCGGAAGTCTTTATCCTTCTCGATCTCTAACAAGATTTGACTCCTAGGAGCATTCAACCTTGCATAGTCAGAAAATCTTGGTCCCATACTCTTTTTTGATGTTGACTCAGAATCTTTGCTAGTACGGGGATACTTGTCCCTAGCATCATACTCCTGGTCTTGCTTTCGTTTCTTGGAGTCGTTGTTACCCTTGCCATTACCTCCCGCAGCTTCTTTCTTCATGCTATCCTCAGCTTTGATATACTTATCAGCCCTTCGCTGGAGCTCAGCCATGTTTTCGGGAGGATACTTTGCCAATGACCTTTTAAAGAACTCGTCGGTGGTTCCGTGCTCCAGGGCTACCATGGCTACCTTATTCTCCAGATCAGTGATGTTCAATGTCTCCTTGGTGAACCTCTTAAGGTAGTCTCTCAGATTTTCGTTCTTCCCTTGTACCACATACATGAGGGATGTAGAACTTTTCTCGTGAACTCTTCCGCTGATAAACTGACTAACAAAAGCAGCACTTAACTCTTTAAAGGAGCCAATCGAGTTTGCAGGCAACCGACTATACCATCTTTGAGCCATACCAGACAGGGTTTGAGGGAACGCCCTACACTTTAAGGCATCACTTGCGGGCTGTAGCAATAGCGCATTCGAGAACGTCCTGACGTGGTTTGCGGGATCACCCGTTCCATCATAGGCTTTTATCGTTGGCATCTTAAACTTCTTTGAGATACGAGCATTCATCACCTCCTCAGTAAACGGGGGTGTAGGATCATCAGGATCCCCTAGTGGCATCAGATCCTTGGGGTTACTCTTGGGGGTTTCCACCCTCGTTGTTCTTCCAGTTGGGGCATCAGCCCTTCTCTGCCTTCTGGTAGTCCCCTCCAGATCTATAAAAGGAATTGGTCCTGAGGTTGGAGGAGGTTGAGTTTTACTCATCCTAGCCTGTTCTCTGGCAATATCTTCCTTTAGCCTTAAAATCTCGGCCTCATGAGCCTTGATTCTTTCAGCAGCTGTTAAGGGGGGTCCATCATGGATAGTTTGTGTTCTTCCTCTTCGTTCTCTGCTAGCGCGTCGCCTTCTTGGGGCTTCATCGCGATCATCATCAGTCGATGAATCGTCAGTATAGGGGCCAGAGTAATCAAAATACTCTTGATCTCGGATCTGCAAGGCATGGCCACTAGGTCCAGGGCCTTGAGTAATTGGAGGGTAGTTAGGCAGACCATACATCGGGTTGGTACTCACGGGGAGATCCGTAGTATGGATCTGTACCCCTGGTGGTGGGTGACTGGGATTAACTAGAGGAGAAACCAGCGTCTGGAGAGCGCTGGTCCCTTGACCCGGATGGATGACCAAAGGCAACGTCCCCTCAGAATGGGGATTCGTCCCGGGAGGTTGGGAAACTTGAGGTTCAGTGATCGCCCCTGTTGTTGGGGGTACTTGTTCAGTGACAGGCGGAGCAGAACTTAGAGGTAGAGCCTCGGTAGCGATTGGCTCGGTGGTGCTCGGTGGTGTTCTTCATGTATTTACCATGGTTGATGTCTTCTTCCCACAGACGGCGCCAAATGTTGTGGAATAAAAACTAGGTTACGAATATGACGGCTAGGGTTTGTGTGTATTTAACGCCAAGGGTCGTTGAGCTTCGAGCTTTAATGGTTGTTTCTGTGTATCGAGACTAATCGGTCCTCACAGAGTGCCTACGTATCTCGAATTGAGAATCAAGCCAAGACGTAGTTCTGAGAATGAGGGGTCAGACCCTTTATATAGGCTGAGAAGCCCTAAAATCGTAGTAGGGTTAGGTGACTTGGTGGGCAAGTCACCGCCTTGAGGAAGGTTATAGACTCCTTCCTTGTAGGAGTCAGTTTCCATGTTGGAATATGTATCTTGGAGACTAAGTCAGGCAGGAGTAATATCCTCGTTTGACTCTTATTTGCTGAGCTGTTTTATTACCCTTAATATTAATTACGAAATTAATATTATAACTAGGGATTGGGCCTATCTGGTGGGCCCCACATTTGGACCATTCTAGGTCTGATTAACACCACATTAAATGTGTCCTTAGGGCTTATTTTTAGCCCATATCAATAATATTATACTATACTATAAATAAATTTTAAAAAATTAAAAGCAACTCGTGCTTTGCATGGGCTATAAGCTAGTTAATTTCTTACAAGTAAATGCCTCCTTAAAATGACTGCAACAACATGGAGTATAAAATTTGAGCAGTTGTTGAATGTTCTGTCCCTGAGAACCACCACCTGTGACTTGCTTAGATTTAGGAGACTATTATCACAAACTATGGAATTGTAAGGGCATTGCAACATGAAAGGATGAACCCTCTGCAATGGCAGAGCTAACCTTGAGAAGTTGGTGTAAGAATTGAGGGAATGTTTTGCCTGCTGTTCTCATTCATGCGAATCAATCTTATAAAACTTTACAGAATAATTGTTGGTAACATTACAGGCTATGATCTGAAACTTCTTCCTAAGAGTATGCATAGCAATAGTCTCTCACTATATCTTATTAAATCATAAACACAACAGTTTCATTTCAAAATAACAAGATGCATGACACCTTACACAGATATTACAAGATTCTAAGAATTATTCAAAACAAGATTTATTAAGTAAATCCAGCATGAACCTCATGTACTGTAGAAACATCGTAATCTGCCATTCGATTGCAAGAGAATATACAAGGGCTTTCTAGGATAGTGACATAACTGTTGTAAATGTAATCTTCATTCCACAGAGACCTCTTGTATCCACCATCAGAAAGATTGAAATGTAATCAATTTTTGAATATTTTATCAAAAACATTTGGAAGCTTCCAAGAAGTGTCCCCTTTCGGTCGCACATTTTCCATGTTCTGATCAGAGGGATACTTAGAAGCAACAATCTCTTTGATGCTATTTTTTAGTTTTCCGTACACTTGACTGATTGTTTGTAAAGAAGAAGTTACAGTTCCATTTCCTACACTCTCATCTGCGGAAGAAGAAGTTGCCCCGGTAGAAACTGGTGATTTTTTGGATTGCTGTGACGGTGGTTGCACTTTTCCCGAATTCCAGTCATCACTTGCTTTAGACGACGGTGGTTTTCCGTATGCTGTACTCTTTTCTTTTGTGATTATGTTAGAACCGGTCCACAACTCCTTTTTGTCCAAATACTTTGTCCCCGCTGTAGGTTTTGAGTTATCTTTAGCCATACTGCTCGAGATGTCAGAAAAAGATTTTGTAATTTTTGACGAAGAATTGAAATGAGAGAAAAAATTGTAGGTAACAGATGAAGCATGTAAGAGTACATCAAATTATATGCAGTAAGCTTTGTAGTTTGTAGTTGAGACTTATTGAACGTGTCAACACGGTCTGAACTGGTTAGATATACAAAAATAATTTAACCACATTTCAGAACATGAAAAAGGATATTAACTTTTTTGTCTTTAGTTTCTCAGTTTCTCTCTTTCAAAAATTTGATATCATCTCCTCTTTTAAAAGCTAAGTTCTTTTTTATAAATCCTGATAAATTTTTATCCAGATTGTTTTTTATAATTGATGATTGATTGACGAAAAATGTTTTAGAATGCCTTTGAGATAGATCTCATTTTTTAAAAATATTTTAACTTATATACCTTACAAATAAGTATTTATTTTATCAAATTTTGAAATTAAGTGAAAATTAAACCTAAAATCATGACATGACAAAAAATAAGTCCTTATCTTATTTTATATCTAAACAACTTGTCAATTCAAGTAACATGGTTCAGAAGTACCTGGAATGCTTCTCACTTTCACACTCTTGTTGACCATTTTAGTAGCCAACCTTTTTCGATACAACCTGAGATTTTTAGTTACAGCAACTCTGTTACTAGTTGCAAAATACTTAAATTAATTTCAGTGTTCGTTGCAATCAAATATATATATATTTGACGATGTAAATGTAGGGCAATATTTATTTTTTTTCGAATATTTGTAATTAGTTGACGATATGGCAATTCGTCATTAAGTTATTTCATGCATGTGATTCCATTGTAATACACACGACACGAATTGCCAGCTCTATGCACATCATGGTAATACAGTACGACCAATTATATCATTGTACGAACTTGTTTTCTTAGCCTTACAATAAAATGCTATGAACATTTAATCGTAATTATACAATTATCTCAAAATAACTGAAGTTTTGAATCTTTAAATATTCCTTCTTGCACAGTTCTAACAACCACTACAATTAAAGTGTACAAGTATTATAATGATATTAATTAATAAACTAATCCAGCCAGAAATTACCTGGCCTTTTCTCAGCACTACCCATCTTGACCTATGTTGATCATTTTTTCTACCAAACCCCAATTTTTAATTAACTTATTTTCTACACATATATACTTAATTAACCTGATGAAGGACATTGCAGAACTCCGATACCATGTTGGCCAAAATGAACCTAACTTCTTTTTAACGCTATTATCCTGTCCTATTTTGAGAATATCAGTATTTTGTTTGATTAATTGAATTGGGACTCATCATCATGTTTAATTAATATAATAGCAAGTTGATTCAACTCCATGCTTACATAGTCTTTGTCAAAATTATATAATAATCTAGTCCTGAGAAAATTTTGAATAATATCGAATTTTAATACTACTACAACTTGTGATCATTTGCGAAATTATTATAACCGATGATTTGTGTAAAAATAATCTTATATATAACCATATATGCAGACGAACTGATGAAACAGAGGCATAAATGGCAGGAACAAGTAGTTCAAAATCAACAGGGGACATGGAAATACAGCCACATCACTCTATAAATATAACTACAGGTCCACCTGATCCGCCTAGCTCAGTCTCACCTCCGGTGCAGCCTCAACGACGCCCTAATCCCACTTCTGCTTCACCTATTTATCTTTCTGGTTAGCTTTTACATCCTTCGCTATACATTTATGATATCTAGTCTAGTCTTAATTTATAAGCTTCAGAAGTGTGTAAATGAAATGTTGATTTACAAGTTCTCCTATAAAATTTTTGAGGTGTTAGTTTCACGTGTTAGTAAACAATTTACTAGGATCTTATATTATCTTTAGCACTGCTCTCATTTGCACTTGCATACTCCCTCCGTCTCAAAAAACTCTTCCCATTTCGGCCGGACACGTTTGCCAACGCACACTTTTGATCGTTAATATCTTCAATTTCGTATTAGTTTTAAATATAAAAACTTCACTGTATTAAAGTACTCATAAATACGAATCCAACAAGATCACTCATGACTATATTTGGTCTTATAGATTATGCGTAAATTAGTAATTTGTCTCATGTTATGAACAGGACCGACATTGAAAAGGAGAAGAGTATTTTGTTCCAGAGGGAGTACTATTTTTGGGTTAATGTCGGTATAAGAAACGACAGGAAAGTTCTAAGTGGTAAGAGCAAGTCCAACAGCTTTCCTATTATGGTTCTTAAGTTAAAATTTAGGGAACTTAGTCCAAAATAGCACTTCAATAGTGTGCTAGTGATTCCCTAAAATACTAGGAACCCTTAGCCATTCCCTATTGTTGGGGAATCACTAGTCATCCCTAACTTTTTTTTATTATTAATAAAATCATTTCCCTCCAATTCTCCTTACTTGTCACTCCCTCATTTTTAGTTAGTTTCAAATTTTATATTATAATAATGACAAAGAATGAATATAGGGAATGTTGTTGGAGTTGATATACAAAATAAGATTTCTAAATCACTAGCAACTATTATTTTATTATATTTTTAGGAATCAACTAGGGAGCTATTGGACTTGCACTAATATCATGTTAATTTAACAAATTTCTAAAAAAATAAGGATTGATAATTTGGACCCCCAGATTTCGTTCCAGTTTAATTGATAGAGTTGACCATGCTTTGCCTACACAAGTTTCTGCTAATCTTGTTAGAACCTGATGATGAGCATGTAAATCCAACATATTAAAACTTTCGTTAACAATAAAAGGCATGCCCGAGTTAGTTTGGTTGTGTTTGATCTATGTTATGCCCAAATCTTGGCAAAAGTCCTAAGCAGGTTTAATGGGCTTAAATAGAGATCCACAACTCATAATGGGCCTAGAGATGAATATTGGGTCACTAAAATCCACCACCAGGAGTCAGTCCAATATACTATCAAGCACAATGTGGAAGTTTGCGACCCCAAGCTACGGGTCGAGTTCGCCAGCAAAGTCCCTAGTATGGGATAGCATCTATCATGCATGTCTCTCTACAAGGTCCAGCGTGGCCTAGAGGTCCAACGTGGCCTAGAATACTCTCTCTGCAAGGTCCAGCGAGGCCTAGAGCATATTTATTATGAAGGCTTACGGTCAGGCCCACCGAGGTCGCGTGAGTATAATTATCTCCGTACAGCGTGGACCACCTCGCATGACTAGCCCAGCGAGGCCGCATGCGAGGCCATGCAGCTTCTCCATTCGCCTCTTCAGCGAGGCCAGTTGATTTAAGCATCATGCTAGCCCAGCCTCAAGGTCGCATCTATAGGGATCACCTCTCGTATAACTCTCGTCAAGGGATCGCTTCGTTACGACTTCCCTCATTGGGATCGCTTCGTACTATCATCACATCCACATACTACACGAGATCGCTATCTCATTCTCTGCTGGAAGGCTCATGACGCAGCCCCTCGAGGTCGCATGAGTATCAATACACTTGGGTCCGCTTCGCATGACGTACTCAACCCCTCGAGGTTGCATGCTACACCATTGCTACTTCTCTATTAGCCTCGCCCAAGAGGTCCCGACTCTAACCATGCGAGACCATTTGCTTCCTTCTTTGGACCGTGGATCATGGATATAATTGATGACTCATTGGCACATCAGCCCTAAAACGAGTGGGCTTGGGCCATGACTTATCTACTAAAACCCTAGCCAGTCTAGGTAACTTCTTCTCTAAAAACTACGTACGGCTTGATCCCTATAAATAGGGTACGTAGGCATCTTGTTATGGATGATTGACAGTTCACCCCTGAAAATATCAACAAACAAAATCAGCCACAAAAAATCACCAATCTCCTTCCGTGTTCTTAGCGAAATATCCGTATTTTGCTCCATTATTCCAGCAAACCTCCAAAATATTGTTATACAATATTCTCCCTATAACATTTGGCGCTAGAAGGAGGGCAAAGTCATCATATTGGGAGAAGGATGACTAAATCGAAGCTCACTGTTGACAAGAAGGATTAACGACCCCATGGTAGAGGCTAAGGCAAGGGTCGAGGTTCGGAATGACCCCCTTCTCCTCGTCGAGATTGTGAGCGGTCCCATTGTCGTCACGACGGACCTCATCTCCTCGTCGAGATCGTGAGACCCCCTATATGATGTAGCTAACGAGGCTCCCTCTTATGTGACCACTGAGTCCCTTATATAATGTGACTATTGAGATCAAAGAGATGCCTCTACTTGAGATGCTTCTTGGTGAAATACCTCTACGTCGAGGAGAGGGGGGACGCCCTCGATCCTTGGGGAGAGGGGGGACGCCCCCGATCCTTGGCGGCAATGAGGAGGTCCTTAACTACTTCAGTACACCAGGAAGATCATCTATCAAACAAGCCCCCTGCTTGGTTTGGACTTCACTAATATCAGCGTACATTGCCCCAATTTGAAGAAAGAACTCATAGTGGGGTCACATTAAATTCTCTTCATTACAAATGGTGTCAACTTCAAATAATACAAGAAGGTTGCTGAAACATGTTGATTCCTCGTCACATCTACAATTAGAATAAGGACTTGGGGGGTAGTGGCATTACATAAACACCACTCCTAGCAGGATATTTGAAATTTGCAAGACAAGGCCAACATCTAGCGTTGCGAGGCCGTACCTAGCGGTGCGAGACCGTACCTAGCGACGCGAGGCTGCAAACTCGACACCTTGCAATGCGAGGACTCTCGGCCCCATAGGCGCAATCAGGATCATTTGAAGGCCCCATCAACTATTCTAAAAGACTTGGGAAAAATTTAACAGATATGAAGAGGCGTTATGGAAGAATCTATACATGCTAAAATCATTGCAACATGAGCCCTTTGTGCAAGCAGATACGAGGCATAGAGTACTTTGCAATATCATAAACATAAAGTAAAGGAGCATCAATAAAGCAAGTCAATCCAGGTTCAAGGAGTATCCAAATAAGCAAAAGAAATTAAGTCTACAAGCGCGAGGCAAATAAAGGGAGTGCCCACATCTCCACTGAGTCTAGCAGCTAAAGTTTAAAAGCAATAAAAAGGAAGTAATGGGGATCCAGTTGCCGCTTCCTCATTCATATCCATCTTGAGGTTATCAGCAAACTTCCCAGTCTCTTCGCCCAACCGGTACCAATCAAAGTCGTCAACCTTTTCGAGGAATTTTTTCATGAAGTCAACAGATCCTTGGGTCTCGGCCTCCTCAATGCTAGTGGGAAGAACATTAGCAGCATCTTTAGCTTCATTCTCTAACTCAGTGACGCGGTCTTTAAGCTTCTTTATCTGAGAGTCTGACTGCTCCCTCTCAACAGCATGATCCAGCTAAAGCTTCTTTCTAGCTGACTGCTCCTCGTGAAGCTCTCTCTTAAGCTTCTCAGTCGTGCCTTCAAATTCTTTCCTCCAACTATTTTTTGCGTCCTGGGTATCAGTCTGAGCCTGTGCAAGTATGGATTTGAGATTCACAATCTCTTCGCTCATCTTACTATTGGAAGAAGCCAAGGCTCGAACCTCCTTGTGGTGACGCAATTGATAGAAGAAAAGCTCAGCTATAGCTTTAGTCTTGGAAGCATTGGACTCCTCCAGAGATTGTAGGGACCAGGAATACATATCAATCTCAGAAACATGGGCATGTGCCAATTTGCCATATGTCTGGCGGACCTGTCCAGGAGAAGGATGAAGGGGAGAGAGACTCATGTCATCCTTGTTCTTCGTTAGTGGTGGTTCTTCATGAAGACTCGTTATCTCAGTTGATTTTTTCCTGCTGGGATGGAGGGAAGAAGATGATTGTCGAAGAGGCGTTGTGATAGTGGTCTGCTTAGGAGGAGGCATGACAACATCAGACTTGGTGGCTGAACCCCCAGCAAAGGAGGAATGGTGAGTCAGATCGCCAGAAGGATTACGAGAGGTACTCGTAGCTTTGTCCTTCTTCATGAAAGGGATCGCGGAATATTTCTTGGAAACCAAATGTGATGTTTCTTTTTCAAAATGGAAACCAAAACATACATACTTAATATTCAAGCTGGTGCGAATTGGTTTGCGAGGAGAATTAAATTTATAAAGCAAGCAGACAACTTGCATGACAGAAAAATAAATCGTAGCGAGGTGGCCAGTACGAGGAGACATGGGCTCGTATTAAATTAAAAATTTGAAAGTTGTCAAGCGAGAAGGCTTCTCGACAAATCAAATAATTATTTTGAATTTATTTTTGAAGAAATTTTAAAGACCAGAAAAAATAGTTCTCCGCTACATATGCGTGCACCGAAGAACTGGGGGGTAGTTGTTATGCTTGAAAATTGATACAAACTCTAAGCAGACTCATTACAAGAATTGAGGAGGCCTCGCGACGTATGAGGCTGCGAGGAGGCCCCGCAACGTATGAGGCTGCGAGGAGGCCTCGCAGCATATGAAACTGCAAGGGGTCCTCTCAACTTATGAGAAGGCCTCTCATCATAATAACAAGGAACAATGGATAGTCATCTCATCATACTTTAAGAAGACCTGAAAATATTGGTGAGAGCCCGAGCTCACATATCAGCATGACAGAAGATATAATTGTAACAACTTATGACTGCAAGGCCCTATGGGGTCGCCTCTCAAGGTCCCTGCGAGGACCCTTCGAGGTCACCATATTGCGCTTGAAAGGACCCTTCGAGGTCACCATCACTCACTTATACATGGCTTCGCATTAATTGAAAGATACACAACACATATCATCATCTTAGCAGTTGGGAGAAGATCTCGAAATACGACAGTTGTCTGCAACCATTAAAATTCATTGGGATCGCGATGCAATTCCAAGGCACTTGAGATAGTTATGCTTTCATCTACAGCAATCTATAGCAAGCACATGCCTCGCATTAAAGTTTTGACAAAGCAGTTTTTGAGTCCACATCGCATCTCCAATGACAATATGGACTCGGGGGTAGTTGTTATGCCCAAATCTTGGCATAAGCCCTAAGCAGGCATAATGGGCTTAAATAGAGGTCCACAACTCATAATGGGCCTAGAGATGAAGATTGGGTCACTAAAACCCACCACAAGGAGTTAGTCCAATATACTATCAAGCACAATGTGGAAGTTTGCGACCCCAAGCTGCGGGTCGAGTTCGCCAGCAAAGTCCCTAGTATGGGATAACATCTATCATGCATGTCTCTCTACAAGGTCCAGCGTGGCCTAGAGGTCCAACGTGGCAACGTGGCCTAGAATACTCTCTCTGCAAGGTCCAGCGAGGCCTAGAGGTACAGCGAGGCCTAGAGCATATTTATTATGAAGGCTTAAAGTCAGGCCCAGCGAGGTCGCGTGAGTATAATTATCTCCGTACAGCGTGGACCACCTCGCATGACTAGCCCAACGAGGCCGCATGTGAGGCCATGCAGCTTCTCCATTCGTCTCGTCAGCGAGGCTAGTTGATTTAAGCATCATGCTAGCCCGGCCTCAAGGTCGCATCTATAGGGATCACCTCTCGTATAACTCCCATCAAGGGATCGCTTCGTTACGACTTCCCTCATTGGGATCGCTTCGTACTATCATCACATCCACATACTATACGAGATCGCTATCTCATTCTCTGCTGGAAGGCTCATGACGCAGCCCCTCGAGGTCGCATGAGTATCAATACACTTAGGTCCGCTTCGCATGACTCAACCCCTCGAGGTTGCATGCTACACCCTTGCTACTTCTCTATTAGCCTCGCCCAAGAGGTCCCGACTCTAACCATGCGAGACCATTTGCTTCCTTCTTTGGACCATGGATCATGGATAGAATTGATGACTCATTGGCACATCAGCCGTAAAACGAGTGGGCTTGGACCATGACTTATCTACTAAAACCCTAGCCCGTCTAGGTAACTTCTTCTCTAAGAACTAGGTACGGCTTGATCCCTATAAATAGGGTACGTAGGCATCTTGTTATGGATGATTGACAGTTCATCCCTGAAAATATCAACAAACAAGATCAGCCACAAAAAATCACCAATTTCCTTCCGTGTTCTTAGCGAAATATCCGTATTTTGCTCCATGATTCCAGCAAACCTCCAAAATATTGTTATACAATATTCTCCCTATAACAATCTGAACAGAGTACTGTTTCAAGGCATCAATCATTGCATTGATGCCTATTCAATTATATGAATTTTTCCTGATAAAAATGTTAAGTATAAACGTGAAAAGGAATCGTAACAAATGTATTAACAAGCTGAGTTAAAATATCGGTACTAAGCTTTTGCGCTTGAACTTTACACAGCCCAAGAAAGAGAAAATTACCTAGCCATCTGTTTACCGCTCTATCAAGCTGCGCTAAAAGGTGACTGGCAAGCTGCTAAGGGAATCATAGGCCAACATCCACAGGTGATAAATGTGAGCATTACCAAGAATTGTGAAACTGCACTTCACATTGCTTCGTCCACAAAACACATTCACTTTGTTGAAGAGCTGGTGAATCTAATGCAACCTGAGGACTTGGAACTTCAAAACAAAAACTGGAACACGGCTCTCTGTTTAGCAGCAGCAGCTGGAACAGTTAAAATTGCTGAGATTATGATTAAAAAGAATCCTAAGCTTCTTAAGAAACGTGGAAACAATCATATGTCACCACTTATGATGGCAGCTTTGTTTGGACGCGAAGACATGGTGTCATATCTTTATTCTAAGACCAACAATATGATAGATGAAGATTGGACTGTTACAGACAGAGTAATGCTACTGCATGCTTGCATGAGTGCAGATCTATATGGTAAGCTTTCTCTTGGTAGCGACACAGTACTTACCAATAAAATCAAGTTTGTTTAAATTCTAAATTTCCTTCTAATCTGGAAGTTCAGATGCAAGGTGCAGAAAATTGCTGCAGTCTTAATTGCAAGATAATTGTGAACAAAATAAAAAAAAAAAGAGCCTCTTATGTGATGTACGCTAAAAAAAATATAAATTTGTCCCAAGTGATACTAATGAAATTTTATTTCATCAAAGCTGTTTTTTTAGGCTAAAGTTTCTAAATCAAAGTTGTTTATAACAAAATATCAAATATTGTAGATGTGGCATTGAAATTATTGCACCATCACAAGAAAGAACTGGCTGTAGTGACAGACAAGAATGCACTGCATGTTTTGGCTAGAAATCCATCAGTATTTGCTAGAACAAGGCGGCATGTTTTTTGGAGACTACTTAATGCAAGTAAGTTATCAACTTGCATGCGTATTTTCTTTTTGCGGCCTTGATGAGTTGATGCTTAATTTATTTAAAGAATAGAATGATGTCTAAATTCTGGAGAAGAAAAATATTCAACGTTAAAAGGGAAGAAGTGGACCTATTTTATTTAAACTATAGTATTATTGTCCCTCAAAAAACTAATATTTCTTCACTACAGTGCTTCCTGGACCAAAAGTAGGACCTGCTGAGAAGACCTGTCAAGCACTAGAAATAGTCCAGATAGTTTGGGGAGAGGTGGTTAAACTGACTGATGAGGAAATATCAAACATAATCAGAGGCCCTCCGGAGATAATAAAAGTCAAGGAAATAGATAGATTTATGGGATATCAATCTCGAGTTTTGTTTGTCGCTGCTGCATTGGGAAACACTAAGTTTCTAATCGAGCTTATTAAGTTGTGTCCGGAGCTGATATGGAAGATAGATGACGATAACCGAACGATTTTCCATGTTGCAGTTTTACATCGTCAGGAGAGTGTCTACAATCTGTTACACGAGATAGGCTCAATTAAGGACCACATAACTTCTTATAAGGACACAAATGATAACAATATACTACACTTAGCTGCCATGCAGCCAGAACAAAGTCGACTTAATATTGTGTCAGGAGTAGCTCTTCAAATGCAACGGGAAATACTGTGGTTCAAGGTAAATGTATCCTCCTTGGAACCATAACTGAGTACTTTTACTTGAAAAAAAATATCTAGTTACAACTAATCCGGGGTCCATGTCTTGCTCTGCATCTGCTTTCTGAATTTTACTCTGTATTACTATTAAGTTGCTCAGACCTTTTGAGTAATACTGTTTCTTCTTTCCCTCCGACTTTCTCAAATTAAGTTTACATGCTATTCCTTTATATTGATTCTTACAATATTTCGGAAAACCTATAATGATATTCCTTTTAGGAAGTGGAAACTATGGTGCATCCTTTTTTAAGAGCAAAGAAGAACAAACAAGGAAAAACTCCCCAAGGTTTATTTAGTGATCAGCATGCAGAGTTGATGGAGAAAGGGGAAAGATGGATGAAGGAAACATCATCACAGTGCATGGTTGTTGCTGCCCTTATAGCTACAATTATGTTTGCAGCAGCTTTTACTTTACCTGGTGGTAACAATCAGGAGAACGGACATCCAATATTTAAACAGAACAGTGCCTTCATAGTGTTTGTGATAACGGACGCCATATCATTGTTCAGCTCTTCAGCTTCCATACTAATGTTCTTGGCCATCCTCACAGCACGTTATGCAGAAATAGATTTCTTGGTTTCTTTACCTATGAAATTAATGATTGGGCTCCTAGCACTTTTCATCTCAATTACAACAATGATGATTGCTTTCAGTGCGAGCTTCTTCCTAGTTTATACGAAAGGTATGAAATGGGTACCTTATCTAATTACTGGATCAGCCGGAGTGCCTGTTGTTTTATTTGCTAAACTTCAGTATGGTCTATTTTTTGATGTTGTTCGTACAACATTCAGTTCTAGGTTTCTCTTTAAGCCTAAGAAACACATGCTTTACTGAAATCCCATACTGTATGTTTGTTGTTTATTTAGTATGTTGTGACGGTTCATGTTCTAATCAAAATGTACTTTGTCGCCTCTTCTACTTAATGAGACCACATAACTAATGAGATGCATTGGTTCCATTTATTTTTAACCTGTAAAGTGTTGACATATAGATTCTATTATGATTTCGATGTTTCTGGCAGCAGTTATAGTAAGAAATTCTATAAAATCAAACATTTAGTACTATTATTGTGATAGATCCAATTCCTGAGAAATTTACTATTCTCACTCTGCACTAACTACCAGGGATGCCTCTTCTAATATGCGGAGCAATGATATTTCACGATCAAGGTTGTAATATATAGTCTTTGTACTAGCGGTCCTTATATATTGTATTAACAGTTGAAATATGAACAAAAGCAAATATATCTACAGAGCTTTTTCCTATACCTATGAATACCATCCGACCCAGAAATGACAAAGTCTTCCCGTTTCAATACGAGAAGTGGGTTTAAAGATATATGTTAAGTTACCAGTTCTCTTAAAACGTCAAGGTGTTAGGGAAGCGGGCTTACCAGAATCATATCATCTATTCAACATCTCCCCTCACTCGAAAGCCCATTAATGGGTCAAGAGTGGATCACTACGTTGTTCGTGTCTTTTTGGTCCTAGTGTCCGGTTTGCCGTTTTTCAATACTAGGTGGGGATCTCGTCCCTTTTTGGGCCCACCATAGCACAAAATTTCAATATTTCAATTTTAATATTTCAATTAATGAGAATATTGAGGGTAAGAGAGACTCGAACCTGAGACCTCCCACAACCAGAGCTGTGACCTCAAGGTGTTAGGGAAGCGGCTTACCAGAATCATATCATCTATTCAACAATATATCTGTAAAATAAAATAGATTTTTGAAATAAATAGGTTTGCCAAAAAGAAGAACTACACACAAATAGTTGAGAATCTAATGGAACACAAACATGCACGTCCATTGACACCATATCTGGAACATTGGAAAAATAAAAGTACAACTTGAGGAATGTTGCTGGACTATTCGTAAAATGACAACCTTGAGATGAGATTTCCTTTGATTTGATCTCTTTCTTAATCTGGACTAAAAATTAGATGAGTCGGTTTCAAAATTTAGATGAGT
Organism: Kitagawia praeruptora; assembly: GCA_037693485.1. Classification (NCBI taxonomy): domain Eukaryota; kingdom Viridiplantae; phylum Streptophyta; class Magnoliopsida; order Apiales; family Apiaceae; genus Kitagawia; species Kitagawia praeruptora. The sequence continues at coordinate 128,409,417 of CM075346.1, read as the reverse complement.
CAGTTTCAAAATTTGAGTGAGCCAGTTTCTGTAACAAGATATCAAGAAAACTTGTATGTATTTAATTATGCATGTTTGTGACATGTTTGATTTTGAATGCCGGAAAAACTGATCACAGGTTTTACTCTCTCTAGACATCTCAGATTGAAGAATTTAGAATCCTCAACATTGTCGTCTGCTTTGTTTCTCTATCAGATTCCTCATTCACACACAGGAGTCCCCAGCCAGAAAGGAAGATATGCACCAGAAAGGAAAAGCATAAAATCCGTGGACAAACTAGTCTTATCTTCCAGTAACAATTTACTTGTCTGTTAACAATTTTATTAAAAAAGGAGAGAAGGTGACTGTTGAAATAACAAGATAACACAAGATAGCACGTTATATTAATGAAAAATGCTAGAGGTACCAAAATTAGGTATCAAAAATTGTCACCAAATGATGTGGCTTTGTTTTAATTGGTTATAGTTATACTGGGCCCGCCAGGGCCATCCAATCAAAATATATGAAAATGACAAGTGTTTGTTGCCATGTCATTTGGTACCCAATTTTGGTACCTAATTTGGTACCTGTAACCACCTGAGACTTTTATTCGAAGAAAACTCTGTGATACAAATGTACACAGCTTTTGTTTTTACAACTCTTTGCTTCTAAGGATATTCAAGAAACCCTAAGCAAATATGTCTGTTTTCTTAATCTCTAAAGAGTTGCTACACTTGTTTAATACTAGCATGATACCCGCTGCAAGGCACCGGCCACACTTGAATTCCTACAAATTTTTTTGCAAATAGTCAATCATATCTTCTTGTTAATCTATTAATTGTGTTTCAATTTATTTAAGGCCAACAGTTAGTAACTATTAAAATTTTTAAATATTAATGAATTTTAAATTTTGAGTATCATACAAAGTCAATCCTGATATTAAGCCACTCATGCTAATAAATGGGGCACCGAGAAGATGATGTAATTTAAGGGCACATCTTTTCTAATAAGTAAAAAAAAAATAAAGTACGTAGAGGCACAACAAATGATATCTGGGGCACATTTTGTTCAAGATAGCACCAAAAATAGTTTAAGACAAAAGGAGTTCTGAAAAATAAATTGCATGTATGTGATTTTGATTTATAGGTGAGTACAAAATTCAAATTCACTTGGAACTTTCAATTTCTCAAGACGGACCTAGGTATAATATTTGTAGCAGTACTCGTTGAATGTAAGAAGAATGACCGATAATAATGATACATAAGAGTTACCCATTAAATTAGCAAGAGAAGATAGGTGGATCATTACATATGTGGTAGTAGATGTATTATGGAGCCGGCTCCCGGGGGAGTTGCCCTAGTAGGCAATGTGCTAGGGCCTCCAAAATTAATTATATATATATATATATATATATATATATATATATATATATATATAGGCCTTTGCTCCATAAAAAACATTCTTATATAACAAACAATCAAGAACACTATAAAATCATTTATTCCAATAGATCCATTGGCCCCGCCAGGGGCACCCAATACAAAAAGTTCTTATTTTTTTAGGCTCTATTTTTTTTTTGCTGGATGGATAGAGCCTAAAAAAATAAGAACTTTTTGTATTGGGTGGCCCCGCCAGGGGCAATGGATCTATTAGATATGAGGTGTTCTTTGTTGTTTGTTATATAAGGTGTTTGCTATGGAGTCCAACCCTATATATATATATATATATATATATATATATATATATATATATAGGCAAGTGCTCAAATACAAACCATTCTTAAAATACAAACCTACAAACCAACACTAAATTAATTATATTTCATCTATTCTAAGGTTTCCGCCAAGGGTACCTTCACAAAAAATGCTTAAAATAATTGGCTCTATCCAACAAAAAAAATAAAAAAATTTCAAAAAAAAAAAAAAATCTTGCCGTGGAAATGCGAAGCATTTAAGACAGTAAACGGATGAGTTAGGTAGTCATGAGGGCCGAAGGCTCTCGACACACCCGTCAATCGTCTATTGCCTTTACCATTGATTGCCATTCCTTACAACTTTAGAATGATAAAGGCGCGAAGCGCCGTACAAGAAGGTGCGAAGCACCGTTAACCAGTGAAATCCACTGCCACGTCATCACGTGAACAGTGAATTTTTTTTATTTTTTTTTATTTTTTATTTTTTTTTGTTGGATAGAGCCAATTATTTTAAGCATTTTTTGTATTGGGGTACCCCTAGTTTGGTCATTAGATTAGCTTGAAATATTAGATTATGCTTGGTTTGTAGGTTTGTATTTTAAGGAGGTTTGTATTGGAGTAGCCCCCTATATATATATATATATATAGGGGTTACTCCAATACAAACCTCCTTAAAATACAAACCTACAAACCAAGCAAAATTTAATATTTCAAGCTAATCTAATGACCAAACTAGGGGTACCCCAATACAAAAAATGTTTAAAATAATTGGCTCTATCCAACAAAAAAAAAAATCACTGTTCACGTGATGACGTGGCAGTGGATTTCACTGGTTAACGGTGCTTCGCACCTTCTTGTACGGCGCTTCGCGCCTTTATCATTCTAAAGTTGTAAGGAATGGCAATCAATGGTAAAGGCAATAGACGATTGACGGGTGTGTCGTGGACCTTCGGCCCTCATGACTACCTAACTCATCCGTTTACTGTCTTAAATGCTTCGCATTTCCACGACAAGTTTTTTTTTTTTGTTGGATAGAGCCAATTATTTTAAGCAACTTTTGTGAAGGTACCTTGGCGGGAACCTTAGAATAAATGAAATATAATTAATTTAGTGTTGGTTTGTAGGTTCTCATTTTAAGAATGGTTTGTATTTGAGCACTTGCCTATATATATATATATATGGTTAAGTTCTATGTAGACCAACATTTTTAGTGGAGACCGGAGACCAATATCAATCAAAACATTGCAAAAACTTATTTATTGAAAATCATGTTCTATGAAAATCACTATACCATCTATTTCATTGAAAATCTTGAAGATCATATATGTTTTACATGCAAATTTCATTAAAAATCTTGAAAATCATGTATGTTCTGCAAATAAAATATTGCAGAACGTATTGTTCTCCAAAACATGTTCTGCTTGCAAATCATATATGATTTTTAAGATTTTGAATGAAATAATAATGTTAATTGAACATTCTTTGCAAATATATATGTTTTGCAATGTTTTGAGTGCATAATGTATATGGTCTTCACGGTCTCCACTCAAATTGTAGTCTCCATATAACTTAACTCATATATATATATATATATATATATATATATATATATATATATATATATATATATATATATATAGGCAAGTACTCAAATGAGACCCCTAATTAAAATGAGAACTGAGAATTCATCTCAGCCCTCTATTTTATATAAGACCCTTTTAATCTACACCACACACATTAATCTTTCTCAGCTACCTTCATCTCGTCACCTGTCACATATTATCTCTTCAATCTAAACATTTCTCTCTCTTCTCCTACCCCGTCTCTCTTCTCTCTCTCTCCCCTCTCTCTCTCTCCTCTCTCTCCTTCTAATATCAAACTTTATCAATTTAAAAGCTCGACACTGAAACACCCATCTTCTATGGTTTAAATTTTTTCGAAATCATATTTCGTCCTAGACTTTCATCTCCTTGACGCCGATTATAGACCATTCCGATGGAATCTTCGACGAAGCTTTTGAAAGTATAAAAAAAAACATCATGGATAAATTGAAATTTGAGTTCACTATGAAGGCTTACTAACAATCGCACGATACTGGCTGTACAGGGTAGGGAAATGGTGATGATGACTCAGATCTGGTGAATTTGATACTATTACGAACTTAAATCTATTTTTTTGGGTGATTTTTTGCCCAGAGTTTTTGGTGATTTGGGTGTAAAATTATTGATTTGTCTTTAAATTCTGGATCAAAATTTTCTGTAGCTATTGGTGGTGAATGGATAAATTGAAATTTGAGTTCACTATGAAGGCCTACTAACAATCGCACGATAGTGGCTGTACAGGCTAGGGAAATGGTGATGATGACTCAGATCTGGTGAATTTGATACTATTACGAACTTAAATTTATTTATTTTTGGTGATTTTTTTCCCAGATTTTTTGGTGATTTGGGTGTAAAATTAGTGATTTGTCTTTAAATTCTAGATCAAAATTTTAGTCTGGTAATCTATAGCTGTTGGTGGTGATTGTGATCTAAAATATTGGTGCTTTGATTATGGATTTGGTGATTAAGTAGCTTAACGTGTAGGGTGATTATTACGATGTATTCTATATTAATGATTTGGATTCAAATTTGATGATCCATGTGGTGATGATGGAGTATAAATGATGGTCTGGTGGTGGTAGTGATGTTACGATTGATGATGGAAATTGCGTGGTGATGCAGTGCTAATTATGGTGGAGATTGTTGTCAGATGTGTTGGCTACAAGGATAGGTGGTAAACAGGGCGGTGCAGGATAGTGAGCCGATGTGCGTGTTTGATTATTGGGCCTGATTTGTGGCCCAATGTGCAGTTCTCAAAATAAAAGGGTCTCACTAGATTAGCCCTATATATATATATATATATATATATATATATATATATATATATATATATATATATATATATATATATATATATATATATATATAAAAGTCTTACGGAGACCTAAATTTTAGTGGAGAACGGAGACCATATATCAATCAAAACATTGCAAAAACTTACTCATTGAAAATCATGTTCTATGAAAATCACTATTTCATTTATTTCATTGAAAATCTTGAAAATCATGTATGTTCTGCAAACAAAATATTGCAGAACGTATGTTCTCCAAAAAACGTTCTGCTTTCAAATCATATATGATTTTTAAGATTTTGAATATGATTTTAAGATTTTGAATGAAATAATAATGTTCATTGAACATTCTTTGCAAATATATATGTCTTGCAATGTTTTGAGTGCATAATGTTTATGGTCTCCATGGTCTCCACTCAAATGTTGGTATCCATAGAACTTAACTCTCTCTCTATATATATATACATGAGTTGCACTTTATAAAGAACACCGTATATAAAGAATAATAAAGAACACAATCATAATACTTTATAAATTTAATGTTAATACAATTTTAGTAAAAATATTATTACATTCTTTTATTTTTCATTCAATATCAATATTATTTAAAATTTTATATAATATAAACTCGAGTTCCAGAAAAATTCGGTTAACTTTGATATTCTATTCCAAATATTAAATGTTTTATGTTTTAGTTGTTTTTCATTACTGTCCTTTAATCAAATATTTTTATTTAAAAAGCATTTGTTAGAGAAAATAAGTATTTTTGCAAAAACAATTTAAACAAATTAAATTAAAAAAGCTCTAAAAAATTGCGGTTGGATTTCACTTACGAGCTCTGAATCGACTTTTCGCCGAGAAAAAGGCCCATAAAGAGCTTTTCTCAATCCAACTCCCGACCGACATGCGTCAACCCGCTATTATCGCATTTGCAACTCAAACAATCAATCTAACATTCGTAATATTCGGGACCAAAATATATGTCTAGTTAAAATTTATAAGTTTAACAAATTTAACATGCATTAAGATTTAACAAATTTATAATTTTCTGAAATGGTTAAAATTTTGATAATTTTAACTTAACTAAATCTCAAAAAAATAGTAAAAAATTATAGGAAGCGTGTTTTTTATTAAATTTGAACGATGATTTTCAAAAAGGTACTAAAAATTGATGTGGTGTAGTGTTTTTGTACGTGAACATAAGCTACTTGTATTGAAGGTCATGAGTTCAATTTAACTTAAGTAAATCTCAAAAAAATATTAAAAAATTATAGGAAGCGGGTTTTTATGTACATGTGATCGATGATTTTCAAAAAGGTACCAAAAAATTGATGCAGTACCCTCTATTATAATAATGTATAAAAAATTGTTGGCCATGAGAATCGAACTCATGTCAACCTTGTAAGAAATGAATTATGTCCACAGCTCCAACCACTAGACCAAGAACAAATTTATAACAATTTTATAAAACTCATTAACTACAAGCACAAACTCACATGCTCTATTCTATTGAATATTTATTTTAAGATTTAGTTACGATAAAATTATCAAAATATTACTCCCTCGCTAATAACTAAAGTTTTTATTTAAATGAATTATGTTGTGGATACGCTGATGGTTTTATCTTGATTATATTTTAAAATGAATGTTAAATAGAATATAATAAATCAGGCCTTAGAAATGTAGTTGTTGATTTTTAAAAAGATACAAAAAATATCTTTGGTGTAGTGGTTAATGATGTGAACTTAATTCATCCCTAACATGAAGGTCATGGGTTCAATTCCAATAACCAACATTATTTTTGACATTATTATGATAAAAGGGTAAGCCACTTGTATCTTGAACTCTGGATGGCCGAAGAACCAAAAGAGATGCATCTTGAAGGTAATGAGTTCAATTCCCAAAGAAAACATTTTTTATAATTTAATATAGTAAAGGGTATACTTGTAATTTACTAAATAGGCTTAAAACACCTTGTTAGCCTGTAATAGATATAATGGATGGATGGATGGATTACAAGATTCTAAAAAATATCCAAGACAAGATTTATAATTAGGGGTGGAAATTTTGGGTTTTGGGTCGGGTTAGTGTCGAGTCAGATTATACCTGGTTGTTTCGGGTTGATTTTTTTCTTAATCCTAACCCGTATCTATCGGGTTCGTGTCGGGTATCGGGTCATTTCGGGTTTCACCACCTCAACTCTTTTTTAGAGTGATTGAAAATATACTCTTATATTATATACTCCCTTTGTCCCGATTTATATGGACTGATTGTTTTTGCAGAAATTCTAAGAAAAAACAGTTCATTTCTCTTTCATTGCACGTGAAAGTTACAATTCAAATGTATAATATGTACCGTACCCACTTTATGAGGTGTAAATAGAAAATATTATTATTACTATTAAATATTTATAAATCAACTAGCGAGTCTCTATCATTTCACGTGAAAATTACTTTATTGTACTTAAATTTATCTATTTTAAAAATAAAATGCTTCAAAAGCAGGGTTATAAAAAGAGGATTTGTGACGCCCCCCAAATCCGGGGTCAGGAGATTTGGTTGTCATGCGAAAATCCTCAAAATAAAACATCTGTTTAATAATAATAATTCACTTGTGATTGACCAACACTGGAAATATAACATCTGTGACCCCAAACATACCAAGATCTTTTAAGGTTATAGGGCTAGAAACAAGAATCCAAATTCCATTAGAAAAAAAAAACATTCCTTCTTTACAACATTCCCTTTGATCAAATCTTAAACCACTGATGTAACTTCGACAAGAAGTACGCCAGGCTAACTAGACCGTCACATAATAATAATAAATATTAGAACTCAATTATATAAAATAGATCTTACTCTAAATCCAGACATCCTGAGCCAAGTCATCTTCGAAATAGCATCACGCCTCTTCTTTTTCTGAAGTGTGCGGATAAGTCTCGCCAAACCACTTTACTGAAATGTTAGGATTTACAACAGCAAGTATGAGCGAAAGAAATGCTCAGCAAACGTATAAATTTTTTTATATAAAACCAGGATAAGTGGGGCATAAAATCAAATGAAATGTAAAACAGTTTATAGAGAAACTGAATCAACAACTGTGATATAATTCAAATCATAACTAAAATCATTTGGCATGTCATAAAAATGAATCATCTGCCAATTCACAATATATAATAGCCATTCTGGCGATATGGATTGGATATATAAAAAAAACAAACCACCATTGCCCCCTGATCAGGTTCAAAAGCAATGGGACCCTTTATACTACCACCGGTACATTTCTATACCCGTGTGTATAACCCGGATTTCAATTAAGGTACCAAAATAGGCAAGTAATGTTAGCCTATAGGAAGATGGTATGGTTACCATATCCTCCTTAAATATTGCTGGACCATGAAATCATCATGGCCTCCTACGCTTTCCAATAAATATTGCTGGACCATGAAATCATCATGGCCTCCTACGCTTTCCAATAAATATTGCTGGACCATGAAATCATCATGGCCTCCTACGCTTTACCATTTTCCAATCCAATAGAGCAATTTCCGAATTCAAAAGGAAATGCTTAGTTTTAAATACAGGTCATATCCCATTATTACTACGATAATAAGGATATGAACAGTTTATCTGAAACAATTCCCCACATCAAGGGTACCAATATCAAGCAACTGTTTTCGCACAAAAATATTTAAGAACCACAAATAGCTCTGAACAATAACTATTTGTCATGATATGAATAAATGAAACAGAAAATAAAAAGTGTTTAGGATGATCAAGAAAATACTTGCCTTTGGTCCTTAGCTATTGCGCAAAGTCGAGGTAACCCGTCTACCTTCTTCTTCTATCTTACGTCATCATATCCTCTATTTTAATCATGCTTTGGTTTACGCTTTAGCGGTTGCCACAAGTCTGATCCGTCGACATCGACCCCGCGTGTCTACTTCAATATCTCTGTCGGAAGAAAATAATTGGAAATGTCCCCTTTGAACATAGACGTTTTCCCGATGTTAAAACACCTCGCAAGTAAACCAGCAATTCCACAAACAATACTTTCATCTCCAACCTTCTTTATTACAATCCACACAATACTGCATCCATCTCCAACTTTCTTCGTCTCATACCAACTTAACTCCGCTGACATTCCTAAGTCAATATTTACCAATTAATCCTCGAATTAAACATTTATGCATTCAACTTAGTCCAACTCAATCTATAAATAATCCTCAAAACATTTATCTTATTCCTCAATAAAGAAACATGAAAATCAATTAATCCTCAAGACACGATTAATCCTCGAGATAACAATTAATCCTCGAAATAAGTCATTAATCCTCAAGACATTAATTAACCCTAGAGATAATCATTAATCCTCGAATTAAATACATATATACCTGTCACATAACCAATTAACACATAGCATATACGGCTCACAAATAAAAGAGCACTCAAATTATTTATAGAATATTTACAAATCACTAATAGATAATCAAAGAATAATAACACGCAATTCACATAATCACATAGCACGTTTGATCAGATCATAAAAAGATTTTATCTAATATTTTTAAAACAGAAAACGATCAAAACCCTAATTATCGGATATAACCGACTCAATAAAAAGGTTTGGTAAAAAGTCGATCCAAATTTAAAAGTTGAATTGTAACTTAAAACTATTTTTATAAGAACCGGGTCATTTTTCTAATTCCAGAAATACTTTCTCGTTGAAAACGGATAAACGATTTAATTAATACGCAATTAATAACAATAATTCAATTAATAATTAAATTAATTGATTATTCAAATTAATTATTTATTAATCAACTCATAAAAATAATAAATCTTTTATAATAAAAAGATTTAAATTCAATGAAGTCAATTATATATTTAAATAATAATTAATTAATATAATTATTCAATTAAAATGAATTAATTAATCAATTAATTAAATCAATTAAATTATTATTTAAAAATAATTAACTAATTAAATTTAATTTTTAGAAGTTAAAATAATAATAATTAAAAGAAATCTGAATTTTAGAAAAAAATTATAAAAATTTGACCCAAAAACATTTTTTTGAAAAGTTTTAAGATTTTGAAGATCAAAACGGTTACTATTCATCACCATCTACGCTGTTCTTCGTATGAATACTTCGAAGAACACCACCTCCAACAATGGAGGTTTACCAGAATCCGGTCACCGGAAATATTTTCCGGCGAACTCCGGCAACCACAAAAAACGTACCATTCGTTACGTTTTAAACACCAAACACACTCCAAATCAACTTCTAAACACAACCATACCAACCAAACAAACCCAGAATTGACCAAAACAAGAATCCGGCCAAACCCGAACAAAATCCGGCGAGCTCAAGAATTAAAACCGGTGAGCTCGAAATCGGCCACCAAATCAAACGTTCTATATACCAAATCGAAGCCCAGGAGTTCAATGACTCATATAAATCATCAAAAACATCAAACAATCATCAAGAAATCCGGAAAATTGAAAATTATAATCACCCCCACAAAATTCGATTTTTAGTTTTAAGCTACTAAAAATCAAACAAAAATTATCATGATGCTCCTGAGATTATATACAATCTATAGACACTAACCACATCAACAACAAATCATCCTACAATCCAAAATAAATTCGAGAAAATTCGAATATTAAACTAAAATTATGAATTTTCAATTCAAGCAATTTAGGATGTTAAAACACACATAAACATGTAGTAGAGATCAAGAGCTTCAGTTTGGTTACCCACATGAACGATTTGGATGCCGGAATCACTGTCAAAAGTGTGATTGATTGTGAAGAACACCAAGAACACCTTTTCCAGATTTTTCAGAAAATAAAAATCAAAAATCTGATTTTTGATTATTTTGATCAAATAAAAAAAATCTGCTGGTATTTATATTAAATCAAAATTAATACCCCAAAAATATTTTAAACCCCTAATTAAAATCATTAAGCCCTAAAAATAATTTTTATGGGATAAAAATGTAAAATTTTTATTTTTAAACAAATATGATATAAATGCCAAAATTCTCCAAAAATTACGAATATTACAAAAATTACAAAATAATACATTTTTGAACATCCTATTATTATATGAAAATAATTTTATGAAAAACAGGGCCTCGAATTCAATACAGGGGCTGGGTCCGGAAATTAAAATGCGAAATAACTGTATTCTAAAAATATAAAAATTACAGAAAAATAAAATAAAATAATCTATGTTACACAGAAGTCACATAACACGTATGGGATAATTTTCCTATTTAATAAAAATCGTAACGCGTTTAAATGCATTAAAAATAAACTAACACACATTAAAATCAACTAAAAATATATTTTAATATAATAAATTACACGTAATTTTTCGGGTCGTTACATTCTTCCCCCCTTATAGGGATTCCGTCCTCGGAATCAGCTAAGGCAACTAGTGGGTTTCCTTAATTCCTTAACTCCTTCCTTAACTCCTCATCATCAACACTTTCTTTGCAAAACTGGGGATAGTGTTCCTTCTTAAACAACTTTTCCAAAATCTCAATTTAACTATAGGGTCTCTATCTGACACAACAATCCCATCATTACTCGTTTCAAATATGGCTCGACCAACTTTTCATTAACATAATATTCTTGAGAGAGAGAGAGTGAGTGAACTGATTCCATTGATATGTCACTGATATTCTAATCATTTTAGGACTCGTTCTTGCTCTTGGCGATTCCGTTGCGAATCTAATTTCTATCTGCAAATTTCGCTTATCCTGACCTGATTGGCATACCCTTGAAATTCAATAGAGATAACAAAAATCACAAAATTTTGAAGAGAACAGATTCCATATCATAGCAAATGTTCCACAATTGTGGTTATGAATTTTATGAATTTTAAAGCAACCTGATTTGAAATAAGAGAATAACTGAGAGATCAATATGATCACATGAACCCGACGTTGTGTGTCTTAGCTCCGACATTTACAATTAAAGGTGATCAGCCTTCTTGTAATACACAACACACCAGTGATGGCGTCCCATCCAACTTCTATCACACAGACAGATATACCTGGTGTCCCCTATAAATAGGGTTGTTCGTCTCAGTAGGAGTACAAAAATATGAAAGGAATATGAAATCAAATTAATAACTGATGTTTTCGGACAAATAATTCTCTGAAGCACACTTTGGATTAAAACTGAAAATTTTTTCCAAAGGTGTTATTTTTTAGATGATGAACAACCAAAAGAAAGTACCGAACAAATGGTACTATATTGCAAATAAGGTTATTAACCATTGGAGAAAACAAAAAAATTGAAGGTCAAAATGTCACTATTTAAAAGAAGAGATATATCTTTTAACAAATGCCTCTGTAGGCGGAGTATCAAAATAATTCATAGAAAAGAAAGGTATTGCCAAGGTCTACTTATATCTTCATTGTCAGTTCCTTCGATAGCTCGCCATTCGATTTTAAGCTTCTTTCTTTCCACGTTGTACCGATATCGATATCGTACGTCTTCGTCAACTCGTAATAATCTCTGAATATTCCACAGTAGACATCTCCATTCGCAAGGCGGTCTATCCAGCTCAGCACAACTATCTCAAACGAGTACTCCAATCTTAACTTACTAATTGGTACTATATCCAATAGTCCAACAAGAACTCTATATGAGCTCTGACGTTCCTTACTTAGCTATACACACTCCTACACACTCTCGTTTCTAGTTTCCTATAACCTCGCTCTGATACCAACTGTGACGCCCCCCCCAAATCCGGGGTCAGGAGATTTGGTTGTCACGTGAAAATCCTCAAAATAAAACATCTGTTTAATAATAATAATTCACTTGTGATTGACCAACACTGGAAATATAACATCTGTGACCCCAAACATACCAAGATCTTTTAAGGTTATAGGGCTAGAAACAAGAATCCAAATTCCATTAGAAAAAAAAAACATTCCTTCTTTACAACATTCCCTTTGATCAAATCTTAAACCACTGATGTAACTTCGATAAGAAGTACGCCAGGCTAACTAGACCGTCACATAATAATAATAAATATTAGAACTCAATTATATAAAATAGATCTTACTCTAAATCCAGACATCCTGAGCCAAGTCATCTTCGAAATAGCATCACGCCTCTTCTCTTTCTGAAGTGTGCGGATAAGTCTCGCCAAACCACTTTACTGAAATGTTAGGATTTACAACAGCAAGTATGAGCGAAAGAAATGCTCAGCAAACGTATAAAAATTTTGATATAAAACCAGGATAAGTGGGGCATAAAATCAACTGAAATGTAAAACAGTTTATAGAGAAACTGAATCAACAACTGTGATATAATTCAAATCATAACTGAAATCATTTGGCATGTCATAAAAATGAATCATCTGCCAATTCACAATATATAATAGCCATTCTGGCGATATGGATTGGATATATAAAAAAAACAAACCACCATTGCCCCGTGATCAGGTTCAAAAGCAATGGGACCCTTTATACTACCACCGATACATTTCTATACCCGTGTGTATAACCCGGATTTCAATTAAGGTACCAAAATAGGCAAGTAATGTTAGCCTATAGGAAGATGGTATGGTTACCATATCCTCCTTAAATATTGCTGGACCATGAAATCATCATGGCCTCCTACGCTTTCCAATAAATATTGCTGGACCATGAAATCATCATGGCCTCCTACGCTTTCCAATAAATATTGCTGGACCATGAAATCATCATGGCCTCCTACGCTTTACCATTTTCCAATCCAATAGAGCAATTTCCGAATTCAAAAGGAAATGCTTAGTTTTAAATACAGGTCATATCCCATTATTACTACGATAATAAGGATATGAATAGTTTATCTGAAACAATTCCCCACATCAAGGGTACCAATATCAAGCAACTGTTTTCGCACAAAAATATTTAAGAACCACAAATAGCTCTGAACAATAACTATTTGTCATGATATGAATAAATGAAACAGAAAATAAAAAGTGTTTAGGATGATCAAGAAAATACTTGCCTTTGGTCCTTAACTATTGCGCAAAGTCGAGGTAACCCGTCTACCTTCTTCTTCTATCTTACGTCATCATATCCTCTATTTTAATCATGCTTTGGTTTACGCTTTAGCGGTTGCCACAAGTCTGATCCGTCGACATCGACCCCGCGTGTCTACTTCAATATCTCTGTCGGAAGAAAATAATTGGAAATGTCCCCTTTGAACATAGACGTTTTCCCGGTGTTAAAACACCTCGCAAGTAAACCAGCAATTCCACAAACAATACTTTCATCTCCAACCTTCTTTATTACAATCCACACAATACTGCATCCATCTCCAACTTTCTTCGTCTCATACCAACTTAACTCCGCTGACATTCCTAAGTCAATATTTACCAATTAATCCTCGAATTAAACATTTATGCATTCAACTTAGTCCAACTCAATCTATAAATAATCCTAAAAACATTTATCTTATTCCTCAATAAAGAAACATGAAAATCAATTAATCCTCAAGACACGATTAATCCTCGAGATAACAATTAATCCTCGAAATAAGTCATTAATCCTCAAGACAATAATTAACCCTAGAGATAATCATTAATCCTCGAATTAAATACATATATACCTGTCACATAACCAATTAACACATAGCATATACGGCTCACAAATAAAAGAGCACTCAAATTATTCATAGAATATTTACAAATCACTAATAGATAATCAAAGAATAATAACACGCAATTCACATAATCACATAGCACGTTTGATCAGATCATAAAAAGATTTTATCTAATATTTTTAAAACAGAAAACGATCAAAACCCTAATTATCGGATATAACCGACTCAATAAAAAGGTTTGGTAAAAAGTCGATCCAAATTTAAAAGTTGAATTGTAACTTAAAACTATTTTTATAAGAACCGGGTCATTTTTCTAATTCCAGAAATACTTTCTCGTTGAAAACGGATAAACGGTTTAATTAATACGCAATTAATAACAATAATTCAATTAATAATTAAATTAATTGATTATTCAAATTAATTATTTATTAATCAACTCATAAAAATAATAAATCTTTTATAATAAAAAGATTTAAATTCAATGAAGTCAATTATATATTTAAATAATAATTAATTAATATAATTAATCAATTAAAATGAATTAATCAATTAATTAAATCAATTAAATTATTATTTAAAAATAATTAACTAATTAAATTTAATTTTTAGAAGTTAAAATAATAATAATTAAAAGAAATCTGAATTTTAGAAAAATTTTATAAAAATTTGACCCAAAAACATTTTTCTGAAAAGTTTTAAGATTTTGAAGATCAAAACGGTTACTATTCATCACCATCTACGCTGTTCTTCGTATGAATATTTCGAAGAACACCACCTCCAACAATGGAGGTTTACCAGAATCCGGTCACCGGAAATATTTTCCGGCGAACTCCGGCAACCACCAAAAACGTACCATTCGTTACGTTTTAAACACCAAACACACTCCAAATCAACTTCTAAACACAACCATACCAACCAAACAAACCCAGAATTGACCAAAACAAGAATCCGGCCAAACCCGAACAAAATCCGGCGAGCTCAAGAATTAAAACCGATGAGCTCGAAATCGGCCACCAAATCAAACGTTCTATATACCAAATCGAAGCCCAGGAGTTCAATGACTCATATAAATCATCAAAAACATCAAACAATCATCAAGAAATCCGGAAAATTGAAAATTATAATCACCCCCACAAAATTCGATTTTTAGTTTTAAGCTACTAAAAATCAAACAAAAATTATCATGATGCTCCTGAGATTATATACAATCTATAGACACTAACCACATCAACAACAAATCATCCTACAATCCAAAATAAATTCGAGAAAATTCGAATATTAAACTAAAATTATGAATTTTCGATTCAAGCAATTTAGGATGTTAAAACACACATAAATATGTAGTAGAGATCAAGAGCTTCAGTTTGGTTACCCACATGAACGATTTGGATGCCGGAATCACTGTCAAAAGTGTGATTGATTGTGAAGAACACCAAGAACACCTTTTCCAGATTTTTCAGAAAATAAAAATCAAAAATCTGATTTTTGATTATTTTGATCAAATAAAAAAAATCTGCTGGTAATTATATTAAATCAAAATTAATACCCCAAAAATATTTTTAACCCCTAATTAAAATCATTAAGCCTTAAAAATAATTTTTATGAGATAAAAATGTAAAATTTTTATTTTTAAACAAATATGATATAAATGTCAAAATTCTCCAAAAATTACAAAATAAAACATTTTTGAACATCCTATTATTATATGAAAATAATTTTATGAAAAACAGGGCCTCGAATTCAATACAGGGGCTGGGTCCGGAAATTAAAATGTGAAATAACTGTATTCTAAAAATATAAAAATTACAGAAAAATAGAATAAAATAATCTATGTTACACAGAAGTCACATAACACGTATGGGATAATTTTCCTATTTAATAAAAATCATAACGCGTTTAAATGCATTAAAAATAAACTAACACACATTAAAATCAACTAAAAATATATTTTAATATAATAAATTACACGTAATTTTTCGGGTCGTTACAGGATTCATTAATTTTCGGGTCATTTTCGGGTAATTTCGAGTTTCGGGTTCGTATCTGATTGTACCTGGTTGTTTCAGGTTGAATTTTTGTTGATGCAAATTCGTATTTTCTCGGGTTGGGTTCATGTCGGGTTTCGGGTTGGGTCGGAAATTGCCAGCCCTAGATTTATTGAGTTAAATCCAGCATCAACCATGTGCGCATCTGAACCATAGTAATCTGTAACTGGAGGTGATTTAGAATATTCCAGGACTTTCTAGGATAGAGATATCATTTATGTAAATGTTATCTTTATCTAATAGAGTCCCTGTTCATCCTCTATCAGAAAGATTGTTCATTTTCTCAAATTATTTTCTGTGAATCTTTGTTGCACCGGAAGAAGAATTGCTCCTTTTTGGCTGCACATGCTCCATACTCTGACCAAAGAAATGAAACTGATACGGGGGCCCTGTAAAAGAGCGTTTTGCTTGAGCATCCACTCCACTCTGACCAACATGTGCAGGAAATGATGATTTTATATTGGGAAAATGATTTTTTTCCCCCTGAACTATTGATCTTTTTAGAAACCTACCATTTAACTATGAATTTTTCTTTTTTACCCACTAACGTTAGGTTCGATTTTCTTTTAGTCACTAAACTTAGGTTCAGATTCTGTTTTACTCACTAAACTTAGGTTCGGATTTGATTATTAGCATAATGTTAAATTTTTTTACTCACTAACCTTAGGTTGGGAGTGAACAAGTCAATTGAAGATTTAATACTTAAAAATGATGCATTACAAAGGACAATTTGTTAAATTTTAATACTTGAAAATGATGCATTAAACTTTATCTTGAAATTAAATCAATTAAATTTAATAAGATAAAGTCTACATTAAACTCCATTAGTATGAGGACTTTTGGGAGTTGACCACGTGGTTTGTGGGAGGGGCGGATTGCTAGTTAATAAGTAGCCAGTTAACTCCATTAGTATGGGCCTTTTGGGAGTTGACCAAAACCAAATTCTTGGGAGCTAAGCCCAAAGCGGACAATATCATATTATTCTAGAGTTAAGGCCTGCTTAGCATGCCCAACAAGTGGTATCAGAGGGCTATCACAGGTTGGACTTAAAAGGGAGTAGGTGGACTTTTCAGTATGGGCCTAGGGGGAGCCAGAGAGCCGGGTGGATTTCCAGTATGGTTCAAGGGGAGCCAGATCACGCAAAAGGAGGAATATTCGGCAAGTGTCGAGCCCGATATGTGAAGGGGAGATTGTTGGGACTTTTCACACATCGTTTGTGGGAGGGGCGGATTAATAGTTAATAAGTAGCCAGTTAACTCCATTAGTATGAGGACTTTTGGGAGTTGACCAAAACCAAATTCGTGTGAGCTAAGCCCAAAGCGGACAATATCATACTATTGTAGAGTTAAGGCTAGCTAGTGGCCCAACAGATTCTTGAATAAGAAGCATCACCCGATTGGAAGTCTGTAAGTTCAATTGAGCTTGGTGGCATTGACAGGTCAAATGTGGATGAAATATTGTCCGCTCGAGTAAATATGGGAGAAGTGACTTGCTAGAAAATTTGGTCTACATTATCCTGATTGTTTGTTCCAACCTTTATTGATATCTCCTATTTAAATACCTCCATTGATGCCTGCAATTTCAACCATAAAGCTACAATCTTAAGTTTCACATAATCGACATTAATTGTCAACCTCTTGATACTCGAGCTAAGTAGCTACTTTATTTCGACATTCCTTTTACGAAGCCGAAACGATGGTGCATCCATTTTTTTTTTAAAAAAAAAAAACAAGGTAAAACTCCTCAAGGTTTATTTTAGTATTCAACATGCAGAGTTGATGGAGAAAGGAGAAAGAAGGAAGAAAGAAACAGTATCACATTGCATGGTTGTTGCAGAAATAGATTTCTTGGTTTCTTTACTTATAAAATTCAAGATTAGGCCTATTTTATAATTAGTGTGAGAGAGAGAGAAGAACAACTTACACGATAGCAAAGATCGAAAGTCGGTTTCAGAGATACGGAGAGAGGGAGAGAGAGGGGGGAGAAAGGGGGAGAGGGAGGGAGAGCTAAAGGTGACAAAGGGTAAAATGAAATTGATGCGTGTATGATACGAGATATTGTGATTTTCGAGTAGACGATGCGATGTGATTTCTCCGTCGATTGAACTAACAAATTCTTCTTC
The DNA here is from genome assembly GCA_037693485.1 of Kitagawia praeruptora. Lineage (NCBI taxonomy): Eukaryota > Viridiplantae > Streptophyta > Magnoliopsida > Apiales > Apiaceae > Kitagawia > Kitagawia praeruptora. The sequence goes on along the minus strand of CM075346.1, from coordinate 128,391,068 downwards.
CCGGTTTCTTCTTTTAGAAAATACAGTTAAGAAGGACATAATAAACTAAACTGCTTTTTTTTACACACAATCTCTTTCATTCTCCTGCTCTCTCCCTTAGTCTTGCGGGGACATTTGGACATGGAGGTCAAACGACGAGGAATTACATTGAACTGGAGGAATGAGATGAAGCAGGCGGCGGTGGTGGCAGAGTAAGCAACAATAGAAGAGAGGACCCCACGGATATCAGTAGTGAGAACTCGGTGCTTGTAAGGTTTGATGATCATGATTTTGATCAAGATGATAATATGGATGCCCACCACAAGAAAAAGAGAAAAAAGTATCACAGACACGTTGCTGATCAAATCCGTGAAATGGAAGCGTAAGTTGTATATGCGTCTTTACCATTAATTATTTCTGTTATTATGTGCATATAATCTAGGTAATATATATTGAGTTCGATTTTCGAGTTGCTACAGGATGGAAGTGCCAATCAGAGTGTAGCAGTGGGTAGGTGGAGAGGATTCAAATCAGGAAGAGCAATCTATTTCGCAAATTCAGGATCATAATGAAAATGGAGCAAATCGTGGAGGGGGAATCTTTCAAAATAATGTAAATGGTGTGAATGGTGGATTTTCAAATCAAGAAGTTACTTCTGAGGTAGTAAATAAGGAAACTATCGACAAAATAGGAGCTGTTATTTTGTACCATTTTTATATGGTTTTTGTGCCTTCGAGGGTGTGCCATAAATGATGATGGCTTTTTGGACCAATTTTGGGATAATTTTGTTGTCATTTTTGACGATTTGGGTCATAATTAATGTTTATTGTTATGTCATATTCGTAAATAATAATTTTATAAATATGGAGTTTTGAAATACAATTTTATTTTATTTAAACTTAGGTTCAGATTTGATTATTAGCATTATGCTAATGTTTTACTCACTAACCTTACGTTCGGAGTGAACAATTCAATTGAAGATTTAATACTTAAAAATGATGCATTACAAATGACAATTTTCTAAATTTTAATAGTTGAAAATGATGCATTAAACTTTATCTTGAAAATAAATCAATTAAATTTAATAAGATAAAGTCTGCATTAAATGTTATCTTGAAAATAAATCGATAAAGTTTGATAAGATAAAGTACTTAATGACTTAGTGTTAAGAATTATGTTGTCCTTGATGATAAGCACTCTAAAATGCCTTGAAAAACATATGTGTATAAGTTAAGTTTATAACTTATCAACGGATATCCAATTTATAAATATCCGTTGATGAGGCAACTTATCGACTAATAAGTCTGTAGCATACCTGTTTAAGTTTTAATTGATAAGTTGTTTGTTACTGTCATAGTTGCTAGAATTCCTAAGTCATGTTGACTATCAATGGATATGCAGAATAGGGTAACTAATTGTATATAAGTTGTGCTATGTAATTCTGTATAAGTGAAGTGATGTTTCAACCGATGAAGCTTCTACGTCAACGGATATGACACTTGAACAAACAGCAGTCAACCTATCGATCGATGTCTGCTTCAACGGATAAAATGCTACAACCAATAATGTCTTGATATTAGTGGTTGATAGCGACCTTACATGCCTGACAAATCACATGGGATGATAGACTTAAAAATGGTATGGAAGCCGGTATTGGAAACAAAGAAGAAAAAGAAACATTCCTTATTCTCACAAGCATTTTAGCTGGTAATCTAGTGCAAATATGTCCAAGACAATCCAGACAAAATTGTATCACATGGAGACAAGGAGTGGCAGCAAACCCACAGAATACTTTGACTTTGTAAGATTCGTTTATTTTGTAGGGTTTGTAAACTTGAAGTATATATATCTTCAAGTGTAGCAAGGAAAAGTAGAGAAGAAAACACAGAGCTGAAAAGCACAAAGTATTATGTTTTCTTGTAAACACTTAGTCTTGTATTCGCAGCTGTGTATATTTTTACACAAGTTATTTTCTTCAATACAACCCTCAGGTGGACTCGACAAACCCACCTGAAATTTTAAAAGCATGTTGTATGTTTGTTTTAGTTTTCATTTCTCTTCTATAGTTCTTATATGTTCATCTGTTCATATCAAGATCCATATATTGTCTTGTTAATTAGAAAGAATTTTCACCAAGATTGTATTCAACCCTCCTTCTACAATCTTGTGGTGTTTAACTGGGAAATAACAATTGGTATCAGAGCAGGCTTCTAACAAACAAGAAGTTTAAAGATCAAACACCATGGGGAAGAAGGACACATGGGTAAAGATTCCAATGCTTGACAAAGACAACTACTTTCACTGGAAAGCAAATATGCGTCTTCATCTCTCAGCTCTCGACGAAGATTATGTAGATTGTATAGAGAAAGGCCCTCATATCCCAATGAAGGCTAACTCTGGTGTTGGTGAAGCTGCTGGAAGGCTAATTCCAAAAACTCAGACTGAGTTCATAGACGAAGACTTGGAAGTGATACACAAAGATAAGAAAGCTATGAATATCTTATTCAATGGTATCAAACAAGATATGTTCGACTTAGCAAAAAAAAATAAGATATGTTCGATAGTATCATTAACTACACCACTGCCAAGTAAGTGTGGGACACTATCCAAACAATCTGTGAAGGAACTGAACAGGTAAGAGAAAATAAAATGCAGCTCCTCATACAACAATATGAGCATTTTCACTATGTCTCTAGTGAAAATCTAACAGATATATTCAGTAGGTTTCAAAAACTACTGAATGGTCTGAAGTTGTATGGGAGAAAATATGAAACCAAGGACTCCAACCTAAAGTTTCTGAGATCTCTTCCTAAGGAATGGAAACTAGTAACAATCTCGTTGAGGAACTCTCAAGACTACAAGGACTTTACACTTTAAGAGACTGTATGACATCTTGAAAACTTATGAGCTTGAAAGGCAGCAAGATGAGGAAGTGGAGAAAATCCAGAAGAAAGGTGGAGCTGTTGCATTGGTAGCCAATATTCCAGCAAGCCAGGATAGTAAAAAGATGGAGAGCATAAAAGACACACCAAGTCCAAGGACTTGTGTAGGTGGAGCTGAAACTAGCAGAGGGAAAAGCAAGTTGATTGAAGAACTTGATGTATCTAGTGGAGATGAATCTGATGACTTGGATGACTATCTAGCATTCTTGTCAAGAAAATTCTCAAAGCTTAAATTCAAGAGGAATCCAGCAGGAGGCAAGCAATTCAGAAAAAGTTATAAACCATCCAAAGACATGGTTGAAAGGTCTAAGTTCAAATGCTTTAACTATGGAATTGCTAGCCATTTTGCTAATGAATGCAGAAAGCCTAAGGCTGAGAATGAGAAGAAATAGTTTGGAACTGTTGACTACAAGAAAAAGTATTTTGATCTTCTCAAGCAAAAGGAGAAAGCATTTGTGTCAAGAGACAATGATTGGGCTGCTGGAGGAGATTTAGATGCAGAAGAAGAGTTTGTCAACCTTGCACTCATGGCAAATGAAAATGATGAAGAAGCTAGTTTAGCAAGCAACCAGGTATTCTCTACAAACCTAACTGATCTTTCTAAAGCTGAATGTGCTACTACAATTGATGAAATGTCTCTTGAATTGTACAATATGTATGTTTCCATGAAATCGCTTAACAAAGAAAACAGAAGAATTAAGGATCTTAATGAAAAGTTAAGTGATGCTTTAATAGAAACTTAGTTGATTGAATTTGAGGTTATGAGAAGAGATTGCCAGGAAGCTAAAGATGGATTGATTGAAGCTATTAAAAGGGAGGAATCATTAAAAGAACAGTTAAAGAAAGAACAGGATCTAATTGCTAAATGGAAAAGATCTAAGGCCACTATTGAAGAAATTTGTAGTGTCCAAGGGATTGATTCTTTTAGCAAATTAGAAGAAGCAAAGTTAGGAGTTGATGCTCCCTGCTTCAGACAGCGTGTCGACGGATAATGAGGATAATTATCTATTGAACAGCAAGCGATCGATGGATACTGATCATGCATCGAAAGCCAAAGTTGTCAGCAAAGCAACTCTAGTTAAATTGAACAATCAATATGGTCCCGTCAACAAAAACTTTTTAACAGGAGAATGTAGCAAAACAAAATCAGTTGATAAAGCTAACATAGGTCACTTGTCCCACAGGCAATTGAAGGACAAGTTAGAGAAAGTTGAGTCAAAAGCTAAAGGTATGAGAAAGAACAGTGGCAAAGTAGGGATTAATAAACACAACAATTACACACCTGATAGGTATGCACCTAGGAAAGAATGTGTGAACTGTGGTAGTGTTAATCATTTATCTGCCAACTGTAAAAACATGAAAAATGCTCCTATGCCTTTGCCTTTGCCTATGCCTACTTCTGCTATGAATGTTATGCCTAACATGTATGTCCAACCTGCTCATGCATCTAGTCAATATGCAAACATGTCATTCATGCATAATCCATATTATCATGCTTTCAATATGCCTCAGATGCCATGGATGATGAATAACATGCGGAACAGACTATGCCTAATTCTGATTTTTACAATGTAATATGAGAAAATATCAAATCTGGGATTTCAAAAGCCCCCACCTAGAGTTAAGGTTGATTTAACTCAATCTGAACCCATGGGTGGAAAGGATTTGAAGGGCAAGAAAAAGGCTAACAAGACAGGACCCAATGAAACTTGGGTACCAACATCAACTTGATTTGGTTTTGATGTGTGGGAAAGCTGGCCCTAGCAGTACCTTGGAGACAACAGCAAAGGATATACTAGAGGATATGGCTTGATTTCAAAAGGGAATGTTGTCATTGAGGATGTAGCACTAGTTGATGGTCTTAAGCACAACTTGCTTAGTATCAGTCAACTATGTGATAAATGTCAAAATGTGTGGTTCACTTCTGAAGCTTGTGTTGTTTTCAAGAAAAACAACAACAAGGTATTGATGACAGGTAACCGGAAAGGGAATGTATACACAGCTGACTTTAATTCAACCAGTGCAAATAGAGCTACATGTCTTTTCAGCAAGGCAAGTGTAGATGAAGGATGACTATGACACAGGAAACTGTCTCACTTGAATTTTAAGGCAATGAATGAGTTGGTCAAAAAGGATTTTAAGGTCACTTTCATTAGTTAATTATTGTTGTAACAAACTTTTATAGAGTTGGTTAGATTAGTGTAGATGCACAGCTTGTATATATATATACTCAGATGATAGTTTCATTGAGTAGCTTTTGTACAAATAGTTAGAGTGTACACATTAATAAATGGGCTAAATATCAAAGTGGTCACTAAAGTGAAGGCCATATATCATTTTACTCACTCAAGTTATCGGGGACTCATATGCACCACTAAAGTTGCGAGTAATGACAGCGTTGTTAGTTTGACTTGTTGACTAGCGGAAAACGTTAGGGTTACTGTTCAAAGTGGCCTTATGAATCAAAATGGTCACTGAAGTGGACTGACTTAGTTACTGTTCACAACACGTGCATTTTAAATCTAGTCTTTTATTTTTATTTTAAAATCATTTTAATGGACCTACTTTATTCTAATTAACGGGTTACACGTATTATTCTAACATAAATATATTTCTAGAATAAAATTAAATATAATTCAAAAGTTTATAAAGATTTATAATTCAAAATACAAAGATTTATTTTATTATATTTGAATTTCATTTAAACTAATTTGTGCACATTATATTTGTTGTATAAAATAAAGTAAATAATTAATGAATTCGAATCTAGCTTTTATTATAAATACACATTCAATTCGAATTATTAAAAAAATATGATAAAATATAAAAGTGGTATCACTCAGGTTAAAAAAATGGATGAAATATGCTGACGGAATGAAGTTTAACTGCAAATCTATTACTCAAGTTTATATCAATTTTCAATTAGGTCATTGTATAATTTTTTTTAATTTTAATTTTATTTCGAATTATTAGAATTTATTAAAATTTAAATTGGACCTGCCTATTCAATTTATATGCATATAAATCGATACATGCGAACACATATTTGAAAATATCAGGTTTTTTCAATCCAAAGTGTAATTTTTTTGAATTTTTAATTTTTTTCGAATGAATAGAATTTAATTAAATTTAAAAATGAACATACCTTTGGAGATGTAAAAATATATTATTAATACACTCTCCGGTTAGTTTTCGAAAATTCTCACTTTAGTAATTTATAACTGCTTGGAATTATGAGTTCAAAAATATAATTTAATATTCTAAAAATATTTTAAATTATTATTGCATGCCTGTAAATTATTTTTTTGAGTGTTTGTTAATATTATTCTTGTTATCCAAGGAAATATATTACTAATATACTCTAAAAATAAGTGTATGGGTATCCAATTAGTTTTCGAAAATTCCCACTTTATTAATTTTAACTGCTAAAAGTTGTTATGAGTTCACAAATATAATTTAATAGTCTGAAAATATTTTAAATTATTATTGCATGCCTGTAAATTACGAACAAATCTCTGAAATTTAAGTAATTCATTTCATATAGTATGAAAAAATAAAACGACCAATGATGAAATCGAGACCCGAGTGAAGATTTTGATATATGGCTTTCGACCACTTTTATACTTAACCCTAACATTTTCCGTCAGTCTATGAGACCCCGATAACGAGTGAGTAAACTGATATATGGCCTTTACTTCAACTTCAGTGAGATTTAATCCATTAATAAACACATTGTAAATATACATCTTCTTCTTCTTCAAGTTTTACAAGTTTCACACCAACCTGTAGATTCCGGGTGGTGGCTGAACATTGCTCATTGATGCTGTGGTTGTAGGGACGCGGCTGGGGACATATGCAGTGGTTTTAGATCCTTGTAGGGGGCGCATTTGAGTCCTCAATACAGAAGAAGCTGCAGACAAACCATTCGAGGATGTTCGACCTCCTGATAAACTTGTAGAGGTTCCGGGTGATGGCTGAACATTGCTCATTGATGCCGTGTTTGTAGGGACGCGGCTGGGGACATATGCAGTGGTTTGAGATCGTTGTAGGGGGCGCATTTGAGTCCTCGAAGAATCTGCAGAGAATCCATTCGAGGATGTTCGACCTCCTGATGAACTTGTAGTGGTTCCGGGTGATGGCTGAACATTGCTCATTGATGCCGTGTTTGTAGTGACGCGGCTGGGGACATAAGCAGTGGTTTGAGATCCTTGTAGGGGGCGCATTTGAGTCCTCAATACAGAAGAAGCTGCAGACAAACGATTCCAGGATGAAGAAGAAGCTGCAGACCTACCATTCGAGAATGATCGACCTCCTGATGAACTGGAGCTGGGGACATAAGCAGTGGTTCGAGATCCTTGTAGGGGGCGCATTTGAGTCCTCAATGCAGAAGAATCTGCAGCAGACAAATCATTCGAGGATGAAAAAGAAGCTGCAGACCTATTCGAGAATGATCGACCTCCTGATGAACTGGAGCTGGGGACATAAGCAGTGGTTTGAGATCCTTGTCGTAGGGGGCGCATTTGAGTCCTCAATACAGAAGAATCTGCAGCAGACAAACCATTCGAGGATGATCGACCTCCTGATGAACTGGAGCTGGCTCTTGATTTTGGCATACCTAATACATTTATGCGTAGGATTGAATGGAATAATAACAAAATAATACATTATATTTATAGCTTTAAGATACAACTCATCGTCCATTTGTTTATACATTTTTTTTGTCAAACCATTTGTTTATACAATTATTATTGAGTAGTGCTAGAGGTACCAAATTAGGTACCAAATTTTGTTACAAAATGACTAACTACTTGTCATTTTGAAATGTTTTAATTGGTTGGCCATGGCGTACCCATTATAATTATAGCCAATCAAATCAATGCATTTGGTAATAATTTTTGGTACCCCAATTTGGTACCTGTAGCATTTTTCTTATTATAAAATGATTGCTTAACTTTACCGGCATGTAATTGACGTTCCAAATTTGTAATAATAGGATAATTTGATATTATTTATTTTTTAAAAAGGTGGTTAAGACCAATTTAAAAAAAAATTAAAAAGTGATCCTTAATCACCTTTCTTTTATAAAATTTTGATTACAAATTTAAAACTTTGTAAAATCATCATATTACAAATTTAAAATTTTGATTACCAAAAATGGGATTAAATTCGGCCCTTTACTTTTGTATATATTTGAATTGTGGCTTAAAGATTCAAATCTCCGAATATAGAGAAAATTAAGTATTACGTTTAATAACTTTAATATTATCAAAAGTTTACTAATTCAAGAAACTTTTTTCAAAAATAATTTAGCTGAAAAGGGAAAGGATAACTTATATACTTGATAATCTTTGTATTTATTATTTATTAATATAGTCGATATATTGAATGTTGGGTATTTAACAAAAATACCACTTGTTTAAAGTTTTTTATGATTTTATCATTTTCCCAAAATATTTGTAAAAATACTTTTTAAAACAAAACATTTTGCAAAAATACCTGTTGGTATACTTTAGTTGATTTTAATTGAATTTAAATATGTGACTATTACATGCAATTACATATGTGGTTAAGTTGGGTTACAGGATGTATTTATTTAAATATTTTATAAAAATTGATATTTTTGTAAAAGAAATTGTGAGATTAGATATTTACGAAAAACCTCTAGAATGTTTCAGCCTGCGCGGGAAGTCGGTACCTAATATTATTGACTTTTTTTTTAAATAATTAAGATTTTATAACTGCATGTTGGAAGTACTTCTAGGGAGACCTAGAAGCCCACCCGTTTACTTTCGCGTGAAAGGTTGAAAGTCACATCGTTTCCCTCTATCATGCCATATTACACGTTTTAATATTCTTCCAAATTTTTAATATTATTAATTTTTAAATTAAATTAATAATTACTGATTAATTCCCAAATTTTATCCTCTATCTAAAACGAAAAAATAATCGATCTCAATCAATTAATAATGGATATCCTGCCGAGTCAAGATCCTCTCTTTTTTATAAATCCTAAATCCCAAAATAATCCTAAATCCCAAAAACAACAATATTCACACGTAAATCGTTCTATTATTCCAGAAAATCTCTGAATTGGTATTATTACAAAATTTCATGACATTAGGAGGGACTTAATTTTATTATTCGTGTTGGACGAATAATTTTTAACTTTCATGGGGTTTCCAGGTTTTATCAAATACACATCGGGCACAAAACATGGTGATTGCAATTTTGGAGGATAGAATCTCAACATCAAGCAGTGGCGTGGATGACAATATAAATAAATAAAAAAGAGCTACGGCGGTGGTAAGCAGCAAGCAGCTGCACACGAAAACTATATAAAAAAAGATTTATTATACTTTGCATCCCCTATAATATTATAGGTCGAAATTCACTTTACATTTCAAAAATTGCATTTGCATCTCTATGAGTTACAATCCTTATTTTTTTGCACCTTTTTAACTATTTTCCGTTAAATTTTATAATCACCCGTTAGTCAAAGTAAGGGTATTTCAGTTAGGGGTGTACAGACGATCCGCTCAACGGCATAAATCGCTCGCACCGCTCGCAACCGAATCGCATTTTGCGGATAATCGCGAAATGTGGGTTGGTTGTGGATGTAATTTTTAATAATCGCTTATTTGCGGTTTGGTTGTGGTTTTATATATTCAAAAATTGCAAAATCCGAATCGCAACCACAAACCGTAATATATAAATTATATTCAAAAAATATATATTATATTATATAAATTAATAATTTATATATATATATATATGTTTATTTATTTTTTATTAACAAGATTAATATTTAATACCACATTGTTCATGTTTGGGTCGTATTAGATCCTAGCCCAACACTGTTTTGTATTTGTTTCAGTACTACCGTTTCTAGCTTTTGACTTCTGGAGTGCCCTTACACTACTGGACCATGGACAATAAATCACTTAAATGGATTGAACCTGCTAGTTTCAATCCTTTATTTCCTTGTTATGTATTTAAGACCATACATTCTGTATATTTACTTTTGCCTCAAAAATGATTATTAAGACCTATTATGTGTAATATTTGTTGTATTTGAATTTAATATTCTCAAGTTATTGTTTATTTTTATTCGGTGGTTGAATCGCAAACCGAACCGCATCAACCGCATTTTCGCGGTTGGAATTGATGTGGTTAATCGCAACCGCAAATGCGGTTGTGGTTGAAATTTTTATAAAATCGCTATATGCGGTTTGGTTCGACTTTTAGTCCAAAATTGATCCGATCCGAATCGCGTACACCCCTAATTTTAGTCACTAACTATTATATTAAATAAAAGTTTTTTTTAGAAAAATAAAGAAATGCAATTTAAAAGTTGAATTTTTTTTAAAAAAAGTTTATAAAAATGAAATCTTAAATTTATAATATATATTTTTTATAGAATAATTTGAAAATGTTAAAAATTATAGTTTATATTTTAAACAATATTTTACGAGAATTTAATATTGTAAATTTTTTAAAAAATTTCTAAATTATAAATCATATCTTCAAAAATCTGTTAAATTATAGATAAAATTTTGGTAAATCTAATATCTAAAAATTATAATTGTAGCTGAAATAATTTAATTTAAAAAATTGTTATTAATTATAATGACCAAAATACCCTCATTTTGACTACAAAGTTAATGTGAAATCGTTAAAGGGGTGTGAAAACTGAAATGTAGCGGTTTGAAACTTTCAAAATGCAAGATGCAATTTGTTAAAATTTTAAATGCTGAATGAATTTAAACCTAAATATAGGGATACAAAATGCAAATGAGTCTTAAAAAAATATGCAAAGATCTAGGGCTGTCAAACGAATATTTCGGATACGGATCTGCATATATCCGAATCCGAATCCAAAATCCGAATCCGATGGATATTAGAAAATTATATTCGAATCCGACGAATATTATCCGAATACGGATAATATCCGAATCCGAATCCGAATTTTGAGATTTTTAAAAAAAATCCGAATATCTTCAAAAATCCGAAAATTTGAATATCCGAATCATTTAAAAAAAAATTAAAAATAACAATTTTTTCCTATTACATAAATACATAAATAATATATTATAAATATTAAATTATTAATTATAAATTATTAATTATTAAATTATTATTATATATATATATTCGGATATCGGATATTTCGAATACGGATGTGCCTATATCCGTATCCGCTATTTTCGGATACGAATTCGAATACGAATAATATCCGTTTTCTTATTCGGTATCGAATTTTTCGATCAGATATCGAATTTTTTGAATTTTTTTGACAGCCCTACAAAGATCAGGTGATGTTCGTGGACAAGAAAAAAATAAAGACAAGAGGCTCACACGCAATTAACAAAAGGAAACAAGCATGGCAGTTTGTTGGCAAATAAATCACGCGTACAGGCCCGTGCGGGCATTGAACTAATTTTTCATTCTAAAAATTTTATATATTGAAATAATTATGTAATTAAAATATGATAAATATTAAAATTTCAATTTATCGAATGTTTTTATAGTTATTTTATAATATTGTATATCAATTTTTTGAACCAAATATTTGATAATTAATTTGATTAGATTTCATAAAATTTGGATAAATATTCATACGATAATATTCACATGAATACTTATGATTGTTAAATTATTAATTTAGTTTTGAAATGAACTTTTTTAAATTGAACACTTAAGTATAATATAAATAATTATCTTAGTAAAATTGTTCGTGTATAATAGTGACGTATATAAACTCATTGATTTTTTTGTAAAAAATTGATCGTATATGTAAGACTATATTTGAGACATATTACAAAATCTCTTAATAGTGATTAAAAGTCATCCTTATGCTTGTCTCAATCATATTTTCTAAAAATAGACATTTATACACTTTTAAATTGAAATATTTTTTATATTACATTAATTTTGAATTATTTTTTATATTACATTAATTTTGAATTATTTTTTAACTCAATTTTTTTTCTAAATATTTCAATCGATGTAAAATTTGACAAACTTAATGACCCGTGCATTTATATGAAATCTACAATCAAATTTTTAAATTTTATGGTATATTGATCTAAGTATATGTTATAACTCAATCATTATATCTTATTTTTATCAATATATTATATAAAAATTCATATGTACCATACTTTATAGTCGTGTTATAATCTAATTGATCATTTTAAATAATTATTGTACTATTGTAATATTTAGTATATCTTTTTTTTATTTAATTTGAATATTAATTATATATTTTTTATATATCACATAGATCATATTTTTAGAGTTTTCATCTTTTAACATAATTTCAATTTTTTTTCGTATATATTTAAATATCTATATGACTCACATATTTAAATCGTTGAAAGTCTAAATAATTGGTCGACCAAAACTCTCTAATATGACTCACATATTTAAAATTTTATATAACTAAAAAGTTATGTGATGCAATTATTAATTATGTTATGATTTGATAACTAAAATTTACATTTTTATTAAAATCAACTATTATTTTTTATTCAAATAATTAACATCTTCATAGAGATGCATGTAAATAAATAGTTTTTCTTTTTGAACTCGGTTGCATTATGAGTAATCTAATTTCTTATTTTCTATATCAGTTATTTAAAATGACAAAAGAGAATTTTAGTATGCTCAATCGATTAAAATATTTTTTATAATTTAATTTATCAAATATTTTAGAAATGATATAAACCAACATTTCATTTACTCAAAAAAAAAAAGGATGAGACAAAAAGATAAGAGAGGTGGTTTATCATATAGGATTTTTAGACAAAACTCAAAATCAACTATAACACAATTGGTTAGGGCATGAGTTTGATAGTTGACGATTAGTTGTTCAAATCCTAATACAAACATAATTTCACTATTTTTTATATAATTATCAAAAGATGGCATTTTTGTAATTTTTTAAAGAATAGGGGTAAAACCGTAACTTCACACCTATTAAAATGGCAAACATTGTCCTTGTGTTAAAGTTTAATATATAGTAATAAATATAGTGGGATCCACGATGATAAAATAAAAAGACCAAGAAGGAGAAGTAGCGCGCACTCGCACAGTATTGATTTGAAGATGGTCAAGCATACGTCGCAGCAAAACAAGAATTAAGTGATAACCAAATTTGATACTTTGATATTTATTATTGCGCGTCGTTAAAATATAGTTTTTTATATTAATAAAAAGTAGGAATATTCTCCAAAGTATCCTTTTATTTATGACTTTTTTAAATGGAAACTTTTTTAATGTATATTATACCCTTGTGCTTTAAGTTTCATGTATATTATGCCCTTCCATTAATCAAACGTTAAAATTTAAGTAATTGCATTCATCAGCTTTTTAAACTTCAATTTTTTCGCACTTTCAACACCCGTAACAATCTAATACATCTAGAAACATAATCATCAAAATATTTGAACAAAACAGGGTTTTAAAATTCAAAAATTATTCGGAAGAATATTCTTTATAATACAATTGTACTATTAACTTTTTCAACAAATACCATTGATTTTTTGATTTTTACGAGTGATACCCTTATTTTTTAACGTTTGACTAATGTTTGGGTAACAGAATGGTATAATTTATATGAAACCTAAAATATAAGAGTACCACTCGTAAGACAAAAACACGAATTGTAGAGTATTCAACAATACTAATGGTTACCGTGATGGTCATAAGAGCAGTAACACATAAGGGTGCCCGCCCAATGAACCCATGTAACATTTTTTTTACGTGTTTTAAATATCTTTTGACAGTTTGAGGGTTCTAAGAGCAACTCCGGGAGACTACTTATTTGAACTCTTAAACCAAAATTCAAGAAATTTGACTTGATTTTGTACTCTAAGAGTGATAATTTTAAATTTCGATCTAGTTCTTCCTCCCCGTTCCCATGCTCGGAAGAGGTGTAGCTGGTGGTTGGGCCTCTGCAAAATAACTCCGAATGGGGGGTTTAGGCCCCACGTACCTCTGGCGTGAAAATAAGATTAGGTTTTAGAAGTAATAATCAAGAAATGAGAGTATCAAGAAACAGGGGGTGTGCATGTGAGAAAGTGTAATCTCAAACCCTTTTTCCTTTTGGGATATTTATAGAAAGGATTAGGGTTTGGGGAATAATACCTCTAATCATGAGCGTTGAATCCTAGGTAGTACAGAAACTTGAGCTGCATGGATGTTGGACGTGTCTCCGTGAAGAGTGGGTAAAGAGTGTATAGGGACTATTCCCAAATATGGCTGACGCATGTCAATCATTGGCCATTTTTAGCTATCACTATCACGTGGGACCCTTATCTGAGCTGGAGTCCCTTGTGTCATATCTATCACTAGTCTGGACTCCGCTAAATTGAGTTGTCACCCGTATGGGCTTCACCAGTCTGGGCTGGAGTACCAATGTGTCACAATTGTCAATAGATTGGGCCCCGCTAGGTTGAGATGTCACCAGCCTGGGCTCCACCAGTCTGGACCAAAATACCTTATCCTCGCGTTGGGCTTAGTATCATGATATGGGCCCAAGAATGGGCTTTATCAGGTCTAGGCTACCTTTTAGTCCATCAAAGAATGTCCTAAGTGATCCTTTAAAAATTAGCACATATTTTTCATTCTTTATTTCTAAGATACTGCTACTCGATAATCCCTTATTTTATTTTTGTCAATAAAATATTCATTTCCCTTCTTTTTTAACATCTTTTTCTCTCTCTTTAAAATTATTATAATATATATAATAAGGAGCACTTATAAGGAATGTTGTTGGAGTAAACACTCCTAAACTTATTCTAAATTACTAAGAGATGTACTGTTTATAATATTTTTAAGAAATTGACTGAGAACCTATTGGAATTGCGGTAAGCATGCAAAGAACTTAGGCTACATAAACTAACAAGGTTCCAATGAATCCATTTTCCGCTATTATATAAGATATGAAAGTCAAAATAAGGTAACTTATTTTTAAGAGAATATCTTGCACATAAACCAACAATGTTTGCCAAATGATAAGGACTTGGTCCCAAGAATTTGTTCCAATGAATCCATTTTAAGAGAATCTTGCACAGGCTGGTGGGAATTCCTGAATTAGTCTCACCCCAGTGTGATGAAGACACCTCACCTAGGAATTAAAAACAAAAGAATTTAGGCGACATAAAATAAGATGTTTACTGCGATTATATATGCGGCGTTTTGTAGAAAAAGAAAAGGAAATCTGCTTCTGCCTTATATCGATTAACTTATAATACGTGCAAATTCTGTTCTAAAAATCGGTGATTAATCACGATTAATCACCGATTAATCCCTGTTCCATGGGTTACCGAACTGATTAATAATCCGATTATTTGATTAATCATTCCGATTAATCCTCAAATACCCGATCAATCCCCGATTAATCCCTGAACAGTGCCTTTACCGATTAATTCCGATTCCCGCTTTTTACAACACTGCGTGCAAACAACTTTCGGGGAATTCATGTGCGAGCTGCAAACAGCCAAGTTCCAGATGCACCTGTGGCTCCAGCTACCGAAATCATGCAACCGTGCAATGGATAATTGTAGAAGGGTGCAAATGCAAGAATCGTCAATTGTGAAAAGTATAAAAATGTGTATCCACTTTGAAGGTTATTTAGTTATTTCCAAATTTCTTCAAATTTTGTAAAACCAATATTTGGCAAAGCTGAAAGTAATTTATAGCTGAAAGTAATATCAGTAGTGACGACGTGGCAGCGCCACATCAGCACGTGGTAGTGGTGACGTGGCAACGACTTTTTTTTTTTGAAGAATTTTTGAAAAAAAACTAAAAAAATTTGATTCTGCTATAGAATAAAAAAAAATAGATGATTCTTCACGTTTTTCTATGTAAGATGGTTCTCTCTAGAATGCTACTCATATATAAATTTTAGAAGTACTTAAAAGTAGAAAATAACTTTTTAAAAATAAGTCAAATAACAAACAATGTCCACAAATTATTTAAAAAATTGCAATATTATAAAATTTTAAAATAATTATAAAATTACAGCTTTATATATTCGTTTCATGAAAATCAAAACTCTGACATTTATCAAAGCACAGTCGATATTGATAATGTAGATTAAATATTAGAGTTTAAAATATAAAGTATTAGCTTATAAATTGTGCAAAGTATAAGTCATTTTTAAATGTTTTATTTTGGAATTCTAAACTTTTTATAAAACCATCACTACTAACGTGGTAGTGCCACGTGGCAGTGGTGACGTGACAGTGATTTTTTTTTTGAATAAAAAAAATTGGTTCTGCTATAGAATAAAAAAAATAGATGCACGGTTCTCTACATAAGATGGTTCTCTCTGGGATACTACTCACATATAAATTTTAGAAGTACTTTATGACTTTTTAAAAATAAGTCAAATAACAAACAATGTCCACAAATTATTTAAAAAATTACAATATTATAAATTTTAAAATAATTACAAAATTACAGCTTTATATAATATATTCGTTTCATGAAAATCAAAACTCTAAGATTTATCAAAGCACAATCGATATTGAATAATGTAGATTAAATATTAGAGTTTAAATTATAAAGTACTAGCTTATAAACTGTGCAAGGTAGAAGTCATTTTTAAATGTTTTATTTTTGAAATTCTAAACATTTTTATTAGATAAAGTAGAATATAATAATATGTTATTGATGTAAATTTAAATTTATATATATTTAAAAATAGATGTTAATTTTAATATGTTCTTGGTGAAATTCGAACATGAAATTTTTAATGGTCGAATTTATTAATTTATAATTAGTTGATATCTTGCAATTTTTCATTACTTTATTAATAAATAATTAGTAAATATAAAAAATAATCCGAAAAAAGGTGTTTACTAAACAAATATTAACCAAATTACAAATTCATAGTTTGGTATAGATTAATGGGGATTTTTCATAAATCTATACTATTATATAAAAGTCGAAATATTAAAAGTTTGGTTGGTTGGTTGGTTGGTACCTATTAATTTTACTTATTTACCCTTACTTAATTATAGATAAACCCTTTCTTTATATTTTATCTAACTAACTTTTTTCTTTACTAATCAATTTCCTTTTTCTTTTCTTTTTAATAACTAAGCAGTTTCTTTTTTCAGGTAAAATGTAATATCTTTTATATTTATCTAACTAAAAAGCATATTATAATTACTATTAACTAATTAATTAATATTTTCATTCAAATTATCTTTTCTCTTTTCTCTAACTAAAATATCTCTTTTTCCATTTATATCACGGTTTACCTTCTTTTATATTTATCTAACTAAAAAGCATATTATAATTACTATTAACTAACTAATTAATTTTTTCATTCAAATTATCATTTCTCTTTTCTCTAACTAAAATATCTCTTTTTCCATTTATATCACGGGTTACCTTTTAAAAATCTTCTTTTATATTTTATTTAACTAAAATTTTTACTTTACTAATCAATCTACTTTTTCAATTTAAACATGTTACCATATTTTTTAACCACACCCAATCTCCCTCAATTCCGCAACCCGAATACTCGAAACCAAACACCTCTCATCCTCTTTAATCCTCCTCAACTCCTTAATTTTCAACCCAACACTCCCAAAATACCCTAGAAACTCACACCAAGCACTAATCTTTTGCAAAAAGAACAAATTTTTACCATCAATTAGGCCTGATTTCACCAACCAAACATACTGTTAAACAAAATAATAAATTCTAACTAAGCAGTTTCCTTTTTCAGGTAAAATATAATATTTTCTATATTTTATCTAATTAAAAAACAAATTATAATTACTGTTAATTAATAAATTATTTTTTATCTTTTCTCTTTTATCTAACTAAAATATTTTTTTCCCAATTATGTCACGGGTTACCTTTTTCAACCAAAACAAGTTACCTTTTTTATTTTCTCTAACTAAAACCTCTCTTTTTCAAATTATATAAAGGGCAATTCTATTTAATAAAAATAAAATTATAATATTATGATGCTATTAATTAACCGATTATATCCTTTTCAGCTAAAACGTATCATCTTTTTTATTTTTTCTAATTAAATTCCTTTTTTTAGAAATATCGTGGGTAACATTAATTTCTCATTTTATAAAAATATTACCAGTAATTTTATTTAGTAAAATAATAACTAAATTATAATTACTATAAACTAATCAATTACCTTTTTCACCTAAAGTATGTCACCTTTCCATTTTCACGTTATCTTTTTCTATTTTTTTAAAACTAAAATCTCTCTTTTTCCAATTATATCACGGACGTTTCTATTCAATAAAATTAAATAATGTTATTATAATACTAACATTAATTAATTATCCTTTTTAGCTAAAACGTATCATCTTTTTCGTATATTATCTAACTAAAATCCCTCTTTAGAAATATCACGGTCAACATTAATTTCTCCTTTTCTAAAAACATTACAAGGAATTTTATTTTGTAAAATAACATAATTAAATTATAATTATTATAAACTAATCAATTACCCTTTTCACCTAAAATTTATTACCTTTTTAATTTTCTCTAACTAAATCCTCTCTTTTTCCAATTATATCACGGACATTCTATTTAATAAAACAAAGTAATAATTTTATAATTACTAATAAATAACTTATTACCTTTTCAACTAAAACCTATCACATTTTCTATATTTTTTTAAACTAAAATCATTTCTTTTCTAGAAATATCACGGATAACATTTATATAATTATGATCATCATCTCATTTAAATAGTTAAGCCTCCAAAATTTGTATTTAAAAAAATTAATAAAAAATTTAATATAATATTAAAAAAATTCCGTGCATCGCATGGATTTTAAGCTAGTATATTAAAAAAGTAAAAAATTGCATTTTACTTTATATTTTTACAGTCATTTGCAAACTTATGTTACTAACTTCAATTATTGCAAATATACGTTAGTAGTTAGTTTGTTCTTTTTCAGTTGCTTCTTCTTCGTCTAAACGTCAGCTGATCTCTCATATAATCGCCAAATTTCACTTTTACTTGAAATAATGATATTTTTACCATTTTTTTTTAACTTTTTAACGAAAATATCACTTCTAAATTTTTTGGCCAAAAAATTATAATATATTACGCATTTCAAAAATGGGTAATAGTCAAATAGATAATACATATAAAGTAAAAAAAATATCTTGTTATGCATTCCTGGAATGCGTAACACCTTCATAATAGGGGTGTTACGCATTCTGAGAATGCGTATCACCATTTTTATTTTTTATTTTTATTTTTATTTTTTTTTCGTTTTTTTTTTAAAAATTACATGTTATCCATTTGTCAAATGTGTAATAGTATTACCCATTTTGGAAATGTGTAATAGATTGGTATTTTTGGCCAAAAATTTTAAAATTGATATTTGTATAATAAAATTTTTACAAAAATGGTATTTTTGACCGTTACCCCTTTACTTCGTTTCATCACTCGCAATCAGAATGGGTGTTTGGGAAAACTTATTTTTCAGAATAAGTCAACTTATTTTAAGTTTAAAGTTAAGATTCCTATCGAACTTATTTTCCAACTTATTTTTGCAACTTATTGAATCTCAAATATACATTAAATACTTGTATAAAAAAAATTATCAAAATATAAAAATTTTACCCGAAAATAAGTCTATAAGTCCTTATTAGAGCATCTCCAAGGGCAAACCCTATTTTCATCCCCTAAAATATAATAAAATAATGATTACTTAAAATATAGGTAACCAAAAAGTTCTTTTACTCCAATGGTGTTACCTATATTCATTACCTATAACTTAAAAAATAATATTTAATCAATATAGGTAATATAGAAAATAAATGAATGTATTGATATAGATATATATTATATTATATGGAAATAATGATGATGTGTCATTATAAGGAGGTGTTTTTCTCTCCCCTAAATAAGGGGTTGGATTTTCTCTCCCCTAAAAATTATAGGGGATAGGGACTTCCATTGAAGCATGAATTTTAAGGCTAAGTCCCTAAAATTTGTACACGTAGGACAAATATAGATAAGACTCATTGCATTGGAGTTGCTCTTATAAACTCAGCCAAACAGGCAAAGAATTAGATCTCGGTCTAATTAATATTGCATCTGACTAACACGGTATATCCTTATCTTTAACTCATATTTTCGAATTGACATGATAATTTTAGATTTGCTACTTTGTTTAAACTAGTTGCGATTGGCATGATTCTACAAATGTTTGTAAGCTTTTGTCAAAATCATAGATAGCTTTCTGTCTCCAATAACTTCACCGCCCTATGTTTTAATTTTAGTTGTTTTTTGTTGTAATTAAGGTGTCAAAGTATATGGTATTTTTGAATTGTTAGATTTCATAAAGTTTCAAAATCAGAAACAAGTTTCTAGGTGGATTCCCCCTGCGACTGGTGTCTTGAAAGTAAACGTGGATGCTTCATTTAGGTCAGAATCTGAGAATTTCAAAGTGGGAATGGTTCTAAGAAACCATGCTGGGGAATTTATGGCTGGTAGGACGAGTTGTTTTGAGTCTGCTGCTACTGCGTTTGAAGCTGAAGCCATAGGAGTCAGGGAAGCCCTCTCGTGGATAGAATCTATGCACTTTGTGAACCAGAAAGTTGAGCTGGAGACGGACTCTTTACTAGTAGTAAAGGGAGTTTTAAATATGTCCGAAAATTTGCTTGAAGTGGGAGAAGTACTTGAACAAAGCAAGCTTTTACTTGGAGATCTGGTAGATACTTCTATTCACTTTGTTAGGAATCAAGCTAATAGGGTAGCACATGAGATTGCGAGATTACCCTGTTTAGTTAATTACCACTATGTTTTGTCGTCTCTCCTTGATTGTTTGGTAGAGACTGTTATGCGAGATTCAGCATTTTAATGAAAGTTTGATTATTTCAAAAAAAAAAATAATAATATGAAGTATTTAGATCTATTATTCGTTATATTGTGCTCTTTAAGTGTTTTTTGAATTTTTGAATGAAAAAAGATTTTAATTTTGGCAGTTTTTATTTGCAAAAGAGGTTACAAACTTGAATTGTTAATCTATGTAATTTTGCAACTCAGATCAGCGTTGCGCTGCATTGTTTTTAGTTGCTCATTGCAAAAAAGGTTACTAAGGATGAATTACGTAGAATTATCATGTTATTGCAATTTTGATTTTTTTTTTTAGAATATTCTCTACGCTAGTTTTACAACTGAGATCACCTAGTTACGCAGCATTGTTTTTAGTTGCCAAAGAGGTTGCTAAGCTAAATTGTCTCGACTTGCAATTATATGTTAATTTTGAAGCTTTTTAAATGTTCTATAATTTAATTTTGCAACTGAGTTCAGCTGGTTGCGTTGCAATATTTTTAGTTTCTCTTAGTTGCAAAAGATGATATTATGGATGAATTATGTAGAATTGTGATAATATCGCAATTTTGATTTTTTTTAGAATATTCTCTACGTTATTTTTGCAGTTGAGATCACCTAGTTGTGTAGCGTTGTTTGTAGTTGACTTTAGTTGCGAAAGAAGTTTTTAAGGTAAAATTGCCAGGACTTGATATTGTTGGGTTTGTGGAGTCTATCAGGTTTCAGAATTGGAATTGGATTCTGACTTGAGTTAGGAATTCCTGAATTGGACTCTAATTAGAGTTAGGAATTTCATAATTAGACTCTGATTTATTTTGACCCAGTTTCTTCTCTTATAAATACTCATGTAATTGTAATACAACAACACAACACAATTGTGAGAGATCAATACAAAATTTGTGCGGCTTGTGGAGTAGAAATTTCCGAACCACGTAAATCTTTGTCTTGTGTGATTGTCATTTATTTTCTTGTTCTTGTTTATTCGTTTTGGGTTTTGCTTTCGTTGTTGTATACTCAACAACTGGTATCAAGAGACTAGGTTTTCAGGCGTTTGGGAGCGATGGCAGAAGAAGGGAAAGTAAAGATCGATAAATTTGATGGCAAAGATTTTTCATTTTGGAAGATGCAAATTGAAGATTATTTGTATCAGAAAAAACTACACGAACCGCTAGAGCAGAAGAAGCTAGATTCAATGGATGAGAAAGATTGGAATCTATTGGATAGGCAGGCTCTGGGTGTTGTTAGATTAACTTTGGCGAAGAACGTTGCTTACAATATCGTCAAGGAAACGACAACTTATGGATTGATCAAGGCGTTATCAAATATGTATGAGAAGCTGTCTGCTTTGAATAAGGTATATTTGTGTCGCTTGTTGTTTGCCACAAAATTGAATGAAGGTGATTGTGTTGCTGATCATGTGAACGAATTTAACTCTATCCTATCAAGATTGACATCAGTGGATATTAAATTCGATGATGAAGTACAAGCCCTTTTGTTGGTATCCTCGTTACCTGACAGTTGGTCAGGATTTGTCACTGCTATTTGTAATTCATCTGGGAGCAGTAAGATGACTTTTGATGGAGTTCGAGATGCGATTCTTGGAGAAGATATTCGTAGCAGAAACTCAGGAGAGTCATCAGGTTCCTTGTTGAGTACTGAGAGTAGAGGCAAAAAGTCCGATAAGGGGTAGAATCAGGGGCGTAGCAGATCGAAGTCATAGAAGAGAGGACATTCCAAAGATCGCAAGGTGATTGTTTGTTGGAATTTTCAGAAGAAAGGTCACTTCAGAAATCAGTGTACGGCACCCGCAGCTCCTAAAGGAAAGAAGAAAGAGGATAATTCAGCTAATGTAGTTGAAGAAGTGGCGGATGACGATGCTTTGATTTGTTGTGTTGAATGTTCCGTTGAATCATGGGTTATGGATTCTGGTGCATCATTCCATGCTACCCCTTGCAAGGATTTGATGTTAAATTTCAGACTTGGAAATTTTGGTAAAGTCTGTCTTGCTGATGATGAGACTTTGGATATTGCGGGCATGGGAGATATTAATCTCAAGACCTTTTTGGGGACTAGCTGGACGTTGAAAGATGTGAGATACATTCCTGGATTGAAGAAGATGTTGATATCTATGGGTCAGTTACATAAGGAAGGGTATCGAGTTACTTTTGGAGACAGACAGTGGAAGGTTATAAGGGGAATCTAGTTGTTGCTCGTGGAGAGAAAAAGGGGACGTTGTACATAGTTGAACAATCTAGCTATAAAACAAATGCAGTTGCTGATGAGACTGGGTCTTCAACTTTGTGGCACCAAAGACTTGGTCATATGAGTGAAAAGAGTATGAAGCTGTTAACTTCGAAGGGGAAGATTCCAGAGCTGAAGAATGTGGAAGTTGGGTTCTGTGATCCATGTGTTCTTGGAAAACAGAAACGAGTTACTTTTGCAAAATCAGGGAGGACACCCAAGGCTGAGAGGTTAGAGCTAGTTCATACATATGTATATGGTCCAACAGCAGTTGCGTCGTTGGGAGGATCTCGCTATTATGTCACTTTTATTGACGATTCCACTAGAAAGGTATGGGTTTATTTCTTGAAGAATAAATCAGTTGTGTTTGCTACTTTCAAGAAGTGGAAGACCGAAGTTGAAAATCAGACCGGTTTGAAGATTAAGAGTCTGATGTCAGATAATGGTGGTGAGTACAGTAGTGATGAGTTTAAAAGCTATTGCGCAGAATATGGGATTAGAATGATCAAAACAATTCCAGAGACACCGCAACAGAATGGTGTTGCAGAGTGCATGAATAGAACCTTGAATGAGAGGGCCAAGAGTATGAGGTTACATGTAGGGTTGCCAAAGATTTTTTGGGCAGATGCAGTTAGCACAACAGCGTATCTCATAAATAGAGGACCTTCAGTTCCTTTGGGGTTCAAGATTCCTGAAGAAGAGTGGAAAAAAAAGGAGGTAAATCTTTCACACTTGCAAGTTTTTGGTTGTGTTTCTTATGTGCGTGTTAAAGATTCTAACAGGGACAAGCTTGATCCGAAAGCAAAGAAGTGTATCTTCATTGGTTATGGCTCAGATGATATGGCCGGGTTACCGTTTCTGGGATGAACTGACGAAGAAGGTCGTTAGAAGTAGAGATGTTACATTTAACGAAAGTGCAGTGTACAGGGATAAGCTTGTAGTCGATTCTGAGTTTGCAAAAGAAAAACCTGAGAAAGAGAAAGCAGTGCTTGAAGATATTACAGAAAAAGATCTTGCAGGAAATAGTGGGAGTTCGGGGAATGGTCATGATGACACAGTTCCAGTTACTCCACAGGCTGAGGTAAGAAATCTAGCAGAATTGTGAGGCCACCACAAAGATTTTTTCCTTCAGCATATTATATGTTATTGACCGAGGATGGAGAGCCTCAGTGTTATTCAGAGGCAGTTCAGGTGGATGATTCAGTTCAGTGGAAATCAGCCATGGAAGAAGAGATGAGTTCTCTTGAGAAGAATGAAACTTGGTCTTTAACAAAATTACCAGCAGGAAAGAAGGCTTTACAGAATAAGTGGGTGTTCCGGATCAAAGAAGAACCTGATGGCAGCAAGAGATACAAGGCGAGGTTAATAGTCAAGGTTTATCAACAGAAAAAGGGTATTGACTATACTGATATATTTTCTCCGGTTGTTAAGATGACTACTGTTAGAATTGTGCTAAGTATTGTGGCTGCAGAGGAGTTACATCTAGAGCAACTAGATGTTAAGATCGCGTTCTTACATGGTGATCTTGAGGACGACATCTACATGGTACAGCCAGAGGGATTTCAGGTAGCTGGGAAAGAAAACCTTGTTTGCAAGCTTATAAAAAGCTTGTATGGTTTGAAGCAAGCGCCAAGACAATGGTACTTAAAGTTTGATAGCTTTATGATGAAGAATGGGTACACTAGGAGTGTTATGGATCATTGTTGTTATTTTAAACAATTTGATTCATCTTATATCATATTGTTGTTATATGTTGACGACATGTTGATAGCAGGATCAAACATGAGGGAAATCAACAGGTTAAAGAGACAGATGTCTGAGGAGTTTGAGATGAAAGATATGGGTGCAGCAAAACAGATACTTGGTATGAGCATCATAAGGGATAGATCTGAAGGTACTTTAAAATTATCTCAAGAGAAGTATATTGAGAAATTGTTGCAGAAATTCAGTGTCTAGGATGCGAAGACCAGAAGTACACTGTTGGCGACTCACTTTAATCTCACAAAGAAGCAGTCACCTAAAACGGATGAAGGCAAGAAAGATATGGCTAGAGTTCCGTATGCATCTGCAGTTGGCAGTTTAATGTATGCTATGGTGTGTACAAGGCCAGATATTGCTCATGTGTTGGATATTTTAGTGTAATTGGATTGGCTAGTTGATCAATGTAATCGTAATGCTACATCGAACAAGTCGGGAGAATGCGGAGTGCATGCTCTGTTCGAGTTCGTTATGATTTCAGAATTATTGCTTATGAGACATGTCTATTGGCATCAAACACATCTATTAGATTGAGGTGTGTCTATTGGCATTGGACATGACTGTTGGAAATGAGATGTGTCTATTGGAAAAGACACATCTTGAGGTGTGTCTATTGGCAAAAGACACATCTGTTGACATCTATAAATAGGTGTGGCATTGATCATTTTACACATAGGTTCATTTTGAAATACACAGCAAAATACATTCTCTCTTCTTGCAGATTTTCTGATTTTATCCGATTGAATTATTTGGGTGAACCACAAATAACTTCAATCTGAAAGTGATCACACGACTTCAGAAAAATCCAAGTTATCACCCAATTCCCCAACAAAGATTGAAGTTATCTATTTTCTGAAGATGGCAAACTCAGAATCTGCAAGAGACATGACAAGCAAGTTTGCAAAGTTGGACAAGTTTGAGGGTCAGGATTTTAGAAGATGGCAAAAGAAGATGCATTTTCTATTGACAACGCTGAAGGTTGTATATGTTTTGAGTACCCCCATTCCAGAAGTGGTTGAGGATGAAACCGCTGAACAAACAAGGAGGCGTTGCAAATGGGAAAACGCTGATTACATCTGTCGCGGTCACATCTTAAACGGTATGTCTGATTCCCTTTTCGATGTATATCAAAATGTTGAGTCAGCGAAAGAATTGTGGGATTCTCTTGAATCCAAATACATGGCAGAAGATGCTTCTAGTAAGAAGTTTCTGGTCAGTAATTTTATGAATTACAAAATGGTCGACTCTAGACCTGTGATGGAACAATACAATGAATTGTTAAGAATTCTGGGTCAGTTTGCCCAACACAATCTGAAGATGGATGAATCTATCTCAGTTTCTGGTGTTATAGACAAACTACCACCATCATGGAAGGATTTTAAACACTCCTTGAAACATAACAAAGAGGATATGACTCTGGTTCAACTTGGAAGTCACTTCAGAATTGAAGAGGCTTTGAGGACTCAAGAAATTGAGAATAATCCTAAGGGCAAGAACCAAGTCGGTAACTCTTCTGTGAATATGGTTGAAGATGGTGGATCTTCAAAGAATTCTAAGTATGGCAAGGGTGATAAACGAAAGTTTAAAGGAAACAACAACAATTCTTCCAATAAAAGGCCTAAGATGGCATGTTGGAAGTGTGGCAAACCTGGACATTTCAAGAAGGATTGCCGGGTTGGTAAAGGCAAGCAAGAAAAGCAAAATGCTGGTCCAAGTGGATCCAAGGATCCAGAAATGCAACAAGGTCAGATTTTAATGCAAAATTGTAATTCTAGTCAGAATTATGTGTCACTAATATCTGAAGCATTTTATGTGCAGGATGACAATGTTGCTTGGTGGATTGATTCAGGAGCAACGAGTCATGTATGCAAAGATCTTCGTTGGTTCATAGACTTTCAACCAATCGAAGATGGATCTATCTTAAAGATGGGAAATGTTGCAACTGAACCGATCAAAGGACTAGGAAATGTCAAGATAGTTTTTACTTCTGGAAAATGTATATTGTTAAATAAAGTGTTGTATGTTCCTGGGATTCGTAAGAATCTCTTGTCTGGTGTTGTATTGAACAATTGTGGATATAAACAAGTTTATGAAAGTGACAAATATATATTGTCAAAACATGGTTCTTTTGTTGGCTTTGGCTATTTGTGTAATGGCATGTTTATGTTGAATGTAAATACTCCATTCATTGATGAATCTGCTTGCATGGCTTCTACTAGTACTAGCAATAATTTGAACAAACCAGAATTATGGCATGCTAGACTAGGACATGTACATTACAAAAGAATAAAGGATATGTCTAAAATGAGTCTCATACCTGCTATTGATTTAGACAATGAAAAATGCAAAACATGCATGTTAACAAAGATAACAAGAAAGCCCTTTAAGGAGGTTAATAGGGTGTCTGATGTTTTTGAATTAATACATAGTGATTTGTGTGATTTCCATTCTACACCATCATTAGGAAATAAAAAGTATGTAGTTACTTTTATTGATGATGCTACTAGATATTGCTATGTATATTTATTGAAAGCTAAGGATGAAGCTCTTGACTTCTTTAAAATTTTTAAAGAAGAAGTAGAGCTACATCAGAGTACCATGATTAAAAATCTACGTACTGATAGAGGAGGTGAGTATTATGATCCGGTTTATTTTCAATCTACTGGTATAATACATCAAACTACGGCTCCTTATACACCATAGCAAAATGGTGTGGCAGAGAGAAAGAATAGGACTTTGAAAGAAATGGTTAATTCCTTGTTATCCTACTCGGGTTTGAGTGAGGGATTTTGGGGTGAGGCTATGTTGACAGCCTGTCACTTATTGAATCGAATTCCTAGTAAGAGGAATAAGATTACCCCTTATGAACTTTGGTATAAAGAGTCACCAAAATTAAGTTTTCTGAGAGTTTGGGGATGTAGAGCAGTTGTAAGACTCACTGAACCCAAAAGAAGAAACTTGGGTGAACGAGGTATAGATTGCATATTTGTTGGCTATGCTGAGCATTCTATAGCATATAGATTCTATATGTTAGAATCTAATGACTATGTATCTGTGAACTCGATTATCGAGTCAAGAGATGCTATTTTTGATGAAAATAGATTTACATCTATACCTACACCAAGGGACATGCTTCAGAATTCTTCTAGTAGGAACTCAGTTTCTACTGAAGATGTGAATGGACCGTCTGAACCAAGGAGAAGCACTAGAGCTAGAAAAGCAAAGTCTTTTGGAGATGATTTTCATCTTTATCTAGTAGAAGGCTCTAGAGATGAAATTGAATATCAATACCAATATTGTTTTGTTATTGAGGAGGATCCAAATACTTTTAGCGAAGCTATGAAATCTAGGGATGTTGCATTCTGGAAAGAAGCTATCCAAGATGAAATGGATTCTATCATGAATAACAATACTTGGGAATTGAGTGATCTGCCCCCTGGCTGTAAAGCGTTGGGAAATAGATGGATCTTCAAAAGGAAAATGAAGGTGGACGGTACCATAGATAAGTTTAAAGCCAGATTGGTGATCCAAGGTTTTAGACAAAAAGAAGGGATTGATTATTTTGATACTTATGCTCCTGTTGCTAGAACCTCCACTATTAGGTTGTTAATAGCACTTGCTGCTATACACGACCTTGTCATTCATCAAATGGATGTGAAAACTGCATTCTTGAATGGTGAATTAGATGAAGAGATTTATATGAAACAACCCGAAGGGTTTGTAATGCCTGGTTGTGAGAACAAGGTGTGTAAATTGAAGAAATCAATTTATGGTCTGAAACAAGCACCGAAGGATTGGCATGATAAATTTGATACTGTAGTCTTGTCTAACGGTTATTTTCTTAACCAAGCAGACAAGTGTGTATATAGTAAATTTGATGCTTCTGGTAAAGGAGTTATAATTTGTTTATATGTGGATGACATGTTGATTTTTGGTACTGACCAAAATCAAGTGGATAAAACCAAGAAGTTCTTGTCATCTAATTTTGATATGAAAGACATGGGGGAGGCTGAGGTGATTCTTGGTATAAGGATCAAGCGTGAGAACAATGGCATTTCAATTTCTCAATCTCATTATATTGAGAAGATTCTTAAAAGATTTAACTTTAAGGATTGTTCTCCTGTTAGCACTCCTCTTGATCCTAGTATTAAACTCCTACCTAATACAGGTGTTGCAGTATCTCAACTTGAATACTCAAGGGCTATTGGTAGTCTCATGTATGCCATGATAAGCACTAGGCCAGATATTGCCTATGCTGTTGGAAAGCTTAGTAGGTATACTAGCAAACCAAGTACACATCATTGGCAAGCCTTAAGCCGAGTGTTCAAATACTTGAAAGGAACCATGAATTATGGTTTGACATATACTAGATTTCCTTCGGTTATTGAAGGTCATTCAGATGCAAGTTGGATTTCCAATAAGGAAGATCATTCTTCCACAAGTGGATGGGTATTCCTTCTTGGGGGAGGTGCTATCTCTTGGGCATCAAAGAAACAAAGTTGCATTACTGATTCAACGATGGAATCTGAATTTGTGGCATTATCAGCGGCTGGTAAAGAAGCTGAATGGCTAAGAAATCTGATTTATGAGATTCCATTGTGGCCTAAACCGATATCTCCCATATCTATCAGATGTGATAGTGAGTCTGCCTTGTCTAATGCTTATAGACAAGTGTTCAAAGGCAAGTCTAGACACTTAGGTGTTAGACATAGCATGATTCGTGAGCTAATCACGCATGGTGTTATATCAGTGGAGTTTATAAGAACTCAACACAATTTAGCTGATCATCTAACCAAAGGGTTGAGTAGAGATCTTGTGCACAAGTCGGCTGTAGGGATGGGATTAAAGTCCATCGAATAACCTCTCATGTTGAGATACCCAATTCCCATCTAATATGACATTAGGTGCTGAATTCAATGTGGAAAGCTTAACATTTAGAGATTGGAACACATTAAAGCATCATCCCAAGGTATGTGTTCAGACCTGCAAGTTAAGGAGGTTGAAGTTTGTCTTCTTAATAGTTCTTTTGAAAAATTGCATATGCAGGTGTGAGAATAAAAGAACTACCTATATGAGCATGAAGTTTAGCCGCTTCAAGAAGCTTGGACTTGGCTTTGATATGCTTATGAAGGATTAGGACACTAGGCTAGTAAAAGATAGTGTCAAGTAAGAACATTTGAGAATGTAAATTTATGTGTATATTATCTTCATGTATTCAATATGAATAGTAAAGGTTCAATCCATAGTGATACCTTGATATTCGAATATTTGGAATGTGTAATATACTAATGTGAAATTCAATCGTCACGATATTTCATTTATGCATAAGTTTGTCGTTTGTTGTGATTTTGTTTAGTTAATCATGGATTACGCTAAAATGGGGGGGGATTGTTGGATATTTTAGTGTAATTGGATTGGCTAGTTGATCAATGTAATCGTAATGCTACATCGAACAAGTCGGGAGAATGCGGAGTGCATGCTCTGTTCGAGTTCGTTATGATTTCAGAATTATTGCTTATGAGACATGTCTATTGGCATCAAACACATCTATTAGATTGAGGTGTGTCTATTGGCATTGGACATGACTGTTGGAAATGAGATGTGTCTATTGGAAAAGACACATCTTGAGGTGTGTCTATTGGCAAAAGACACATCTGTTGACATCTATAAATAGGTGTGGCATTGATCATTTTACACATAAGTTCATTTTGAAATACACAGCAAAATACATTCTCTCTTCTTGCAGATTTTCTGATTTTATCCGATTGAATTATTTGGGTGAACCACAAATAACTTCAATCTGAAAGTGATCACACGACTTCAGAAAAATCCAAGTTATCACCCAATTCCCCAACATCATGTAGTGGGAGTTGTTAGCAGGTTCATGTCTAATCCAGGAAGAGAGCATTGGGAAGCAGTCAAGTGGTTGTTGCGCTACTTGAAAGGCACGTCCAAGGTTGCATTATGTTTCAGCAAGAAAGATGTTATCTTGGAAGGGTTCTCTGATGCAGATTTGGGTGGATGTTTGGATACAAGAAAAAGTACTACGGGATAAATTTTCACTTTGGGTGGCACAACAGTTAGTTGGATGTCTCGACTTCAAAAGAGTGTTGCTCTTTCAACCACAGAAGCAGAATATATGGCTATCTCTGAAGCTAGCAAGGAGATGATTTGGCTGAAGAATTTTCTTGAGGAGTTGGGCAAGAAACAGGCGGACAATGCTTTGTATAGCGACAGTCAGAGTGCTATTCATCTTGCGAAGAATCCTGTGTTTCATGCTAGGACGAAGCATATTCAGCTAAGATATCACTTTACAAGAGAGTTGATTAGCAATGGTACTTTGTCCTTGAAGAAAATCCTTGGTTCAAAGAATCCTGCAGATATGTTGACTAAGGTGGTTACTAATGAAAAGTTGAAGCTTTGCATAGCTTCAACTGGCCTTTAGAATTGATTGATGAGAAGGCGCTGCACTAGTTAGAGTTATTGATCGAAGGATTGGGTGATACTAGACTTACAAGAGTGAAGTGAAGATGTGGTCAGACTCCAAGTGGGAGATTGTTGGGTTTGTGGAGTCTATCAGGTTTCAGAATTGGAATTGGATTCTGACTTGAGTTAGGAATTCCTGAATTGGACTCTAATTAGAGTTAGGATTAGAGTTAGGAATTTCAGAATTAGACTCCGATTTATTTTGACCCAGTTTCTTCTCTTATAAATACTCATGTAATTGTAACACAACAACACAACACAATTGTGAGAGATCAATACAAAATTTGTGCGGCTTGTGGAGTAGGAATTTCCGAACCACGTAAATCTTTGTCTTGTGTGATTGTCGTTTATTTTCTTGTTCTTGTTTATTCGTTTTGGGTTTTGCTTTCGTTGTTGTATACTCAACAGATATTATATGTTAATTTTAAAGTTTTTTGAATGTTCTATAGACTAATTTTTCAGTTAAGGTCGCCTAGTTACGTTGGGTTGTTTATAGTTGTTAGTTTCTAATGAGTTTTATAAGGGTGAATTATCTGGGCTTACTATGAAATCGCAATTTTAAATTTTTAAATAGCCCAGGTTCTTGCACACATATTACCATTGTAAATTGGATGAATCACCTGTTGAGGATCATTAGTCAGCCGATATATAAAAGTCGTTATACATTGCAGGGCTCTTTGAAACAACGGATGAAAGAACCGGTGAAGAATTAACTATCTCACAGTGCATTAGTGGAATATTCATTTTGGATATTTCAAACCCTATATATTTCACGATATTAAGGCATCTACAAAGACCATTTAAATGAATCTGGATAATGTAGAAATCCAGATTTGTTTTAACAAAAACCTCCGAAGATCTCTAAGAATCCATAAATGCTGGATAAATTTCACATTGTGGACGACTTTAACATCATTGGCTGAGGGTTTTAGATCTAGATTTAGGTTTCATGTCACTACTAAAAAAACTACAATAGACCTCACTGCTTTAACATCGGTTGCATTAGCAACCGGTGTTAAAAAACAAAGTAACATCGATCTTTTTAAAATCAATGTCTTTTATAAATTTAGACATCACTTCATTTACCAACCTATGTCTAAAGCTCTTCCTATAAAAAATGGGCGCTTAATGCAACCGGTGTTAAAAAACAAAGTAACATCGATCTTTTTAAAATCAATGTCTTTTATAAATTTAGACATCACTTCATTTACCAACCTATGTCTAAAGCTCTTCCTATAAAAAATGGGCGCGCGCGTCCCTCAAATATTTCCCCCTTAATCTTTTTATTTGCCCGCTTTTAACCAATCTGTTTCCCCACCCCCTTAGCCGATTTTTTGTATTCCCTCTCCCTTCCCCTCCCATCCCCTCATTTTTCTAATCCCTCTCAGACAAATTAAATAAAAAATAAAAATTTAAAAACCACATTCTCACCTAAAAAACTAACACCTCTCTCTCACCTCAACTCTCAAGTCTCTCTCGTGACTCTCACCTCTCTCTCCACTCTCCCGGCTCTTTCTCTGGAATCACTGCTCGAAATCACGGAGTTCAGACTTTCTCTCCACTCTCTCATGTCTCACTTTGTTTAGAAACCAAGTCGAAGCTCAGTTCGAAGAAGCTCGAAAGTTCAATTAATTTGTTTGAAGCTCGAATTGGTAAGTGTTAAAGTTGCAGTTGTATGTATACTAATCATTTCAAAGCATGCATTTAGTTAAAACTCAATTGAGGGTTGTTAAAAATCAAAACCCTAATTTTTAAAATTGGGGGTTTTGTTTTTAATCATTTAGTATTTACCAATGCTTGATTATAAGCATTTTTATAAGCATTTTTATGTATTTTTTTTGTTATAAGCATTTTCATGTACTAATTGGTAACTGTTAGATGTATGATCTTTGGCATGTGTTGGATTATGGAGAGACAGAACAGTTAGATTTTACAAAAATGTATTAATGTTTAATTTTGTAGTTAAAATGTTCTTTTGGGTGTGATTTATGTAGTTTGGTTTTTGAATGGGATAGTGAAGATGGTAAATTGAAGATAACTTGACTAGAATTTATATAAATTTGAATTGTAGTAAAAATTTATATACATTCGGATAAACAGTGATTGATTTCACATTTCATTTGTAAGAGTTTGAGCCTTCGAATATCTACAATTTGGCCCCCTACTCGTTACATCCTTTGTGTAATTGACCACTGTCCATAAGTCACAGGTTGCAAAGTAATTCTGGGTTTGTTCTTCATTCGATGTGTTCCATTAGAGAACTCTGGTATCACTAGAGTTCCAGGCTGAGTTCTCAAAATGATAAACCTTGATTTCTTGAATAAGACTTCTCGAATAGTCCTTTTGCCGAGTTCTCGAATGACTTCTCGAATAGCCCTTTTGTCGAGTTCTTGAATGACTTCTCAAATTGACTACTTTGTAGACTTCTCGAATTGAGTCATTTAACAGCTTGACTTCTCGAGCAAGGACTTCTCGAATAGCCCTTTTTGTAGAGTTCTCGAATCTACCATTTCCATGACTTCTCGAATAGAGTCATGTCAAAAGCTTGATTTCTTGAACTCTTTCTTTCTTGACTTCTCGAATTACCTGCATGAGTTGTTCATAGAAAACCTCTCTTTTGATTACTGATACTTGATTATAGCATCTTATGGCTTGTTGCAGAAATACTTCCTAACTGTTTTGCAGAGTTCCATTCATAAGATGTAGCTTCAGTTGACCTGCATTCCAGTTAGCTTCCTGATTTATTTGTCAACTTAGATTTCTTGATTCATTTCTTACCTTGTGATATTTGTTATCATCATCTTTAGACATATATGTCTCAATAATTTATTTTTAGGAGCAAGCGCTTACCACTACGCTAAAACCCTGGGATTGTTAGCTAGGCGCAACTTTATTTCCTTAACCCTTAGCGAGTGTACCTAACTCACGTTTCGATTAAGGAGATGTTGGACACCCCAACAATCCCCCCTAGCATCTGCCAGCACTAATAAGTCCCTATTAGGGGTACAATGGCTGCACAGCATACCTTTGGCATAATAATGCACTCCATGGGATTCGAACACGCGACCTTGGCTCTGATACCAGTTTTTAGGATCAAGCTCTTACCACTGCGCTAAAACCCCGGGATTGTTAGCTAGGCGCAACTTTATTTCCTTAACCCTTAGCCAGTGTGCCTAGCTCACGTTTCGATTAGGGAGATGCTGGACACCCCAACAGTTTATAAATTTCCTCATTCTACATGTAACATTTATAATGCTAATATTTTTTTTATAGGAACTACACACTGAGTTAAGTGAGATGGATGAATCAGATATATTTACTTTTATCGATTCAGGATCGACATTTAACCTCAACGCTGAATTTGAACGCTACATTGTAAAACGTCTCAAAGAGGGTAATGTTGATCGTCCGTTCTTCTTGCCGCATAATCAAAAGTAAGTGTAATCTTTAGATAAGTTAATTTAAACACTTGAATCTAGTTTACAAAAACATGCAGCATCATATGTTAATTTATATATTATATGTTTGAGATTATAAACTGGCCCAAAATAGTAAAATCGGTTTGAGATTATACCTAATCGAGGATGCATTAGATCACTTAGCTAGCTCATCAGCTCATTAGATCACTTGGATCTTATTTTCTTAATTTCTGACTGTGGTGCCTTTTTTAATTAAAAATAGTATGCATGCATTGGATTTTGACAATTATTTGGGATGGTGAGATTTACATTCTCAATCCATTGCCTCATCCAGTTCAGTTTTAGCACTAAAAAAAGGATTAACAAGGTAATATTTAATTTAAAGATTTTGATGAGTTTGGAAGCATTCCACGATTTTTGACATGGAGTAATTTCTTTATTTTTTATTTTTTATTTTTGTAGTGCATTGAAATCTTTCCATGACGAAACTAGTAGGAACAACAAGATGCCGAAAGTAAAGTTTCTTGATATAAGTAATTTTAAATTTCGTTCCAGTACATTATAGTTAAAGATGTTGGTTAATTTGCCAAGGCTTGATATGTGTCTTTTTAAAAAAAAATTGAAATAGGGATCTCCAAAATAACCTAGTGGCCATGAATGCGGTTACGTTGTAATGCGTTACATGAAAGAGATAACAGAGGATAAGGGATTGACTTTTCCCACAAAGATAAAATTTTATTTGTCTATTTTTGGCGGTGAAATTTCTATAAGTACATAAATTAATAAATATATTCGGGTATAATGAGTATATAGTAAGGTGTCTTATGAACCATTTCTATTTACGTTAAATGATTTTTTTTTCACTTTGTAGTGGCTGAACAAGACCATAAAACTTACAATGATGCGGATATGGATGAGGTGCGTGTTGAGGCACTCCAATTCATTCGAGAATGTATTTGACTTTACTTTTGTCAGATCAAGTTTTGTTGTTGGATGGACATTTCAGTACTAGCGCATGTTGGTTCTAACTTTCTAAGGGTTTTGGATATGTTATTTCCCAGTTAGTCACCACAAGATTGTAGAAGGGGGGTTGAATACAATCTTGATGAAAATTCTTTCGTATTAACAAGACAACAGATGGGTTTGATATGAACAGATAAAACTATAAAACAGAAATGAAAACATAAACAACCATACAACACACTTTTAAAATTTCAGGTGGGTTTGTCGAGTCCACCTGAGGGTTGTATTGAAGAAAGTAACCTGTGTAAAATTTACACAGCTGCAAATACAAGACTAAGAGTTTACAAGAAAACCTAATGCTATATGCATTTCAGCTCAGTGTTTTCTTCTCTACTTTGCCTTGCTACACTTGAAGATATATAAATACTTTAAGTTTACAAACCCTACAAAAAACGAATATTACAAAGTCAAAGTATTATGTGGGTTTGCTGCACTCCTTGTCTCCATGTGATGCAATTTTGTCTAGATTGTCTTGGACAGATTTGCACTAGATTTACCAACTAAATTGCTTGTGAGAATAAGGAATGTTTCTTTTTCTTCTTCGTTTCCAATACTAGCTTCCATACCCTTTTTAAGTCTATCAACCCATGTGATCTGTCAGGAATGTCAAGTCGCTATCAACCTCTAATTTTAAGACATTATTGGTTGCAGCGTATTATCCGTTGAAGCAGACAGTGATCGATAGGTTGACTGTTTTTTGCTGGAGTGTCATATCCGTTGACATAAAAGCTTCATCGGTTGAAACATCACTTCACTTATACAGAATTACATAGCACAGCTTATATACAATTAGCTACCCTATTCTGTATATCCATTGATAGTCAACATGACTTAGGAATTCTAGCAACTATGACAGTAACAAACAACTTATCTAACTAGACTTAAACAGGTATGCTACAGACTTATCGGTCGATAAGCTGCCTCATAACGGATATTTATAAACTGGATATCCGTTGATAAGTTACAAACTTAACTTATACAAATATGTTTTTCAAGGTGTTTTTGTGTGCTTATCATCAAGGACAACATAATTTCTAACAATCTCCCCCAATTTATGACTGATAGAATAACATCCATAAATTAAGAGCCTTGATGATAACAAAACACCTTAGCATGATTACAGAGTTTAAGTAAAAACATATGTATTGTAATAAGCTCCAAAAGTGTAGAAAATTGAAATGAGTCAAGTTAAAGAATCATACTTTTACAAGGGATGCTCCTCTAAACTGAGCATATCATTGCTTTCTACCCCTTGCAGTCCTCATTCCATGGATTTTCCTTTTGTTTGCCTCAAACTGCTCCTCTAGAAATTTGTAGATAATCTTCTCCTCTAAGTGATTTGGATTCAGCATAGACATTAAGTGTTGGAAATACTCATTGCTAGCCTTTTCCAGTTGATCTTCTATTCTGAAAAATCTTCTACAATTGTGTTCATCTCTGAATTCCATTATCCAGAATGGATAGAAGTGAACCTTTCTACCGAGTTCATATGGAATGTTCAGCTTCTTAGGCAAACCCTGTTAGGAATAAATTCATGAGCTGTGATGTATAGAATAGAATAATATTACACTTCTTGTAATACCCTGATCTTATAAATGGTTTAGCATTTGATTTAGGATATATCAGTTTTTCAAGATCTGCAGAAGATTGTGAACAGTACTCGATCAGAGACTACAAGTCACGAACTACGAGTTTCAGGGACTATGGACAGACCCTGACTGTGTTGAAGCTGCAGAATTGGAAAGTGCTATACTATAGGATCTTGTATTCAGAAGATAGAAATAAGTGTACAAGAAAAGGGTCAATAGACATCGGTTTCTGGCCGATGTCTATGTTGTTTTGCAAGCGATGTCTTTGTCGGTGATGTCTATTCTAGACATCCGCCAGAAACTGATGTCTGTGCTAAAATAGACATCAATAATTCCTTAAATATGCATCGATTATTCTTCAAAATATGTTTGATATAATTAATTTTATAAACAAATTACTTGCATTATATTTCAGAAAACATATAATAAACTAAGTGATTTTTCACATACACATCGCTTTTTTTTTAAAAGTGGTGTCTATTTAGATATTAGACGTTATAGTTTTAACAAATAAAGTGATGTCTATTGTTTTCTTATACATCATCCTATACTAATGTCTAATTTACTTATAAACATCAGTTTTTTCAAAGAAAAACTGATTTATATTGTTCTCATAGACATCCCTTAGCTCCGATGTCTGTTTTGATTTTATACATCAGATTTTATAAATAAAAAGTGATTTCTATTTGTTTCTTAGACATCAAATATTGTAGAAAAAATGGGATGTATTATCTTTGTGTTATACATCACCTTTCTTCATATTAACAATTTTATTTTATTGTTATAATCGTCTCTTTATTTTATTAATCTGTTATCTTTTTCTTGTTTAAACACAACACTACACCATAAAAGGTCTACGACTACATTTAGAGCCTATGTTGCCTTTGGATATGTTGCCTTTGCCATGCATGTCTTTGGCTATTACAACATTATCATTTTTATGTTGCCTTAGGTAGCAGAAATATGTTAGCAAAGAATAAAAGCGTTTACATGTTGCCGTAGGTATGAAATTGTGTTGCCATAATTTTGTAATGACCAAAATTTTATATTTTCTACTAAATATATATATATATATATATATATATATATATATATATTTTACTTTTTTCACATGAAAATTACTTTAGTTGGATAAAAATTAAAGCAAGAAGTTTTTATAAAAATCTAGAATATATCCGTAGAAGTGAATATTTCATTAAAAAGGTTAAAACGTTTTAAGTTGAATAATTTTATTTTTATGTTCTAAATAAATTTTTATATATCATTAAAATAAAAATATTGTCTTAAATGATTAAAAATTATTTGAATATATTATTTCAGATTATATAAAAAGAATTGACTACTTAAATAATAATTAAATTATTTTTCCAAATAAATAAAAAAATATTTTTTCTTTTATAAGTGACAAAAAAAAATGAAAATTTGGGAGAAGTTGGATCATGAGCGGCAACACCGAAACAGATGAAAATAACATAGCGGCAAAAAGACCGCCATTCAATTTTCTCGCTTTCTCAATATTTTTTAAAATGCTCTCACGTTCCTGGACTCTCACACCTCACCCGTCTCTCTCCCTCTCCCCATCTCTCTCCCTCTCTCTAACACACACACACACCCCTGTTTGCTCTACCTCTCTCTGGTTATGAGAACTCTACGAGTTCAGGGGGTTTCTTCTATTTGAGGCTTCCTCTATTGATTATGTTTTGAAATGGGGTTTTTTAATTTATGTTGAAATTGGGTTGAATCTAAGAACTCAAATTAATTAACTGCTCTTTGATTATTTCGGGTTCTCTATGTTTCTTTCAGGATTGATTTAGGTTTTATCTACTTAGGTGGGGTTGCTTCTTCGATTTGAATTAAGGCTTCAATTTGGGTTCAAAATTAGGGGTTTTTTGGATTGGAATTCAACTTCGTTTGAGGGCTTCGATTTGTAGGTATTACCCTTTTTTTTCTTATTATGTTGTTTTATGTGTATGTATATAAGTTTTACATGTATGCTAAATTGACTTGTTGGATTGATTTGTTCAGAATTTTTTCAAGTATTGTGACTTGTTATGCAGTCAAGGTGCACAGAATGTGGCCATTAGTGGTTATAATGTGGTGGCTTGTTTATGGTGTTCTTGATATGCTTATGGTCTTCCTTTATTTCCACAAAATTGATTTCTTAACTTTTCTTTCCAAAGCCAACTTTGTTGATATTGCTTCCTTCCCATTGTCAATTTTGTTGTGTTTTAATGCTTTCTTATACCCGTACAAAGGTGCTAGTGTAATAGAAGAGCCATTGTTACAAAAAGCAGCAGATGGTGAGGCTAGTGTAATTAATGATGCATTCTCGAAAGCTGGAATTTGGAGAAAGCTTACAGTTAGATGGCTTAACCCTTTGTTTAAGAATGGCAGAGTTAAAAAAATCGAATTATCCGATATACCGTCCATTCCTCAATCTGAAGCAGCAGATAATGCAGCTGCTTTGTTAGAAGAACCAAGCTTCTTTATTGCCCAATGCAATATTTAAAGCCATATGGAAACCTCTGGTTGTACATGCAATTTTTACAGGTAACTACTTTTCTAAATCTGGGTTTAGTTTTCGATTCAACATATTCTTTTATGTTTATACTCACTATCCAAGTGAGTATATTATAGATGATTGTATTATGGTTTGGCATCTCCAGCCCCCTAGAAATAATGCAGACCATGTCTTTGGTGTGAGTATTTTTAACGTACGAAATTGCATGGTCTACATGAATACTATGACTTTACTGTAAGTAATTTTCAGTTTTTAGTCATAATTAGTCATCATTATGCGTATCAGGGGAAGGATATTGATATTTACAGTCAGTATCATTTTCCATTTTCTGCCTTTTGAAGGCGTAGTAGTTTAGCACCAAATAATTAGCTTTATATATATATTGCTCCTTTTATATTTTCTAGCTTTATATTGATAGTTTAGTCATTACTGTAATTATTGGATGGTGAATCGTGCATAAAGTATGCTATAAGTGTTCAACTATTTGTATCAGATAGCAATCAGATTATATATTAGGATGGTTTGAGGATTTTAGGATGGTTTAAATACTCTCGAATCATTGACCAATTTTCTTGTTTAAATATCACTTAAATTACATTGTAAAAAAAAATCACTTAAATTTTAATAACTTCAAACACATAGGATTTTAATGAAATATTGTTTAAAGATGTGCACACAATCACACACACTGCATTAATAATTCTTAACAAGAGAAAGATGAAGAAGAAACTTGTATAGCTAATTGTTCCCCTTCTCTTTGTTTCAGAATCTGAATTGTTGCCTGAGGTAATAGCTTGAGTCTGTTTCTGACTACCTTTGATTACGTGTTTATTGTAAAATCTGTATATCGTTGGTTTCATTAAACATTGTCTCACAGTGATCATTTTACAAAATTGTCAAACTATGGAATAATATAATTTGAACATTGGGATTCCGGCGGTATTCATATCAAAATGTTTATTTTATAATTTAGAAAGCTGTAATATTGGCCGATTTGTTAAAGATTATGAACAATTGAGTCCATTAACAGGATACTTGAAATTCGTTTATGACATTGTTTGGAAGGCTGGTGGTGTCTGTATTGTTGATGAGGTGCAAACTGGATTTGGTCAAACATGAAGTCACTACTGGGGTTTCCAGATCCAGTATGTAATTCCAGATATAGTTACAACGGCGAAGGTATACCTAGTCATCATTACAAGTTCTTCGTAGATACAAACAAGCATTCTGTAATCTGAACTCAACAGGACTCAGAGAGGCACTTGTGATGTAGACATCTTGTGATGCGGTTGGTCGACTAGATGAAAGAATTATATATAATTTTATGTAGTGGATGTAATGTTTTATTTGGGATTAAGGATTATGAACTATTGTATTGATTTGGTTATTTTGGAATGCATATATATTCAAATTGTGTATTTTTGTTATAAATAGAAAAGTGTTGCCATTGATACTATAAAGCGTTGGCAAAAAGAAAAATTAATGTGAGGAAATGTTGTTAAAAATGTTGCTGTAGGCAAAATTTGTGTTGTCATTAAAGTGGTTCCCACTATGAGTCCCAAAAGTGGGCCCCACTGTGGGTCCCAACAATGGGCCCTGAAAGTGGGTTCCAGTGGTGGGTCCCAGTATTTTTTTTAAAAATGTTACACAAAGGCAACATAATATTATATTGCTAAAGAGTAATAATAATGTTGCTATAAAAAGTCTATGCCAACATTAAAACTGATGTTGC
The DNA here is from genome assembly GCA_037693485.1 of Kitagawia praeruptora. NCBI lineage: Eukaryota > Viridiplantae > Streptophyta > Magnoliopsida > Apiales > Apiaceae > Kitagawia > Kitagawia praeruptora. The sequence continues at coordinate 128,349,536 of CM075346.1, read as the reverse complement.
CATAGAGAATAAGAATGTTGCCATTGACACCAAAGGCAACGGCAAAAATAGCAACATCAGCAAAATGTTGCCTTAGGGGTTTTTTGGCCCTACAACAACATATTTCGGGCCTACGGCAACACTTTTTCGGTGTTGCCGTAGGCCTTTTATGGCGTAGTGCAACCTGTTGCATTGAATAAATATAACCATCCAAAATAAATTCATCCAAAAAATAGACAAGAATTCCTCAATTGTCATTAATGGTACTCGTGTACCAGATGGGGTTAAATCAACTATCCAAGATGTATCTGTATATGAGATGGAGTTCATCGTCGTTGTTGGCACATCTGGCAAACAATAGCAGACTTGACATCGGCAAATGTACAATACTCACACGACCAGTGCCCAGAGTCATCTATGTTCCTTGAACTGCTTGATTTAGATGTAGTTCCCTTGCCTCTATTGTTTTTCCCATTACTAGACCCACCTCCTAAACTCTTTGAGCTAGTCGCTCTGCTGCACGCCGGGTGGGAGTTCACATCTGATAGTCCATTCTCTAAAGCATGAACAAGATTCTCAAAGTAATTACGGGTAACACTGTAAACATAGAATAAAACTGATTAATCAGATAGACATCCCTTTTAGTATAGCGCATGAACTAGATGGGAAAATCTAGAAAACAGATTATATAAATTTTCCAACAAACAATTTGCCCCCGAACACTAGTACGCACAGTTAAAATGTGAGGAAAAAAAAGAGAGCATGCAATGTCAACACAATGAGGTAACTAGAATTGGTTTTTAACAATTCTAAAATTGCATTCCGTTGTGATAAAAGTGTGCCATTAGGATCTTCATCCCCTTTTTTCCCCTCGGGGTGAAAAGATATTTCCAAGAGTAATTAATATTATTATTCATCCAAATTTCCTGCTTTGAAGAAAATAAAGAAAAAGGCAAGCATGCTTAAGAATCACCTAGTCAGCCGAGCGAGCTTAGTACGGAACTCATTAAATTCTTTTGATGGACCCTCAGCATTTAGATAACCCTGTAGCTCATTCTCCGCACATTGATGAAGTCGCTCCAAACCAGACTTGGCCTCCTTAAAGACAACAGTTTTGCGTTTCAGTAGAATGAATTTGGATGTATAGAGTATTCCTTGGCCAGAGTAGAAGTCTATTGATGGAAACTATCAACTGGACGGTAGAAGATTACCATGTATAGATTGTTCTTTCTGTTATTAGTTGATAGGTAGCAATATAAATACTCTCTCTATATCATTATATTATGTGTGAGATTTGTGATCGTCGTGAGTATACGAGTGAACAAACAGAGAAAGATTGTATTGAGAGCAGCTGCTAAAGGTATTTGTACACATTTGGTAGAGTTTGTATTTGATCTTATTAATACAAACAGTTTGATTTATTTGTTTGTTCTTGTTTATTTAATTGAGCAAAAATCAGACATGATTACATAACTTGTATTCAACCCCCCTTCTACAAGTTATTGGAGTTAACAATTGGTATCAGAGCAGGTTGATTTCGAATAATCAAAAAGATCTGCAATCATGTCTGGTTACAAGGATGGTAATACTAAGATCCCTATGCTCAAGAAAAACGAGTATACTCTTTGGGAAGTGAAGATGTTGCATCACCTGGAAGCAACAGACCCTGATTATCTTGACAGAATAAGAGATGGACCTTTTGTTCCAACAAAGGTTGTTGGTCAAGCAACTGTCAATGGTGTAGTTGTTCCAGAGCATACAACAGAGAAGCCTAAATCTGAATGGTCAGATAAGGACAAGGAGAATGTTCTTAAGGATGCTAAAGTGAGAAACATACTTTTTAATAGTCTTGATTCTGTTCTCACTAACTATGTTCTCTCTTGTAAGACTGCTAAGGAGATATAGGACAATTTGAAGGTTCATTGTGAATGAACTAAACCTGTCAGGAGGAATATGAGGACACTACTTATACAACAGTATCAGTACATTGAATCCAAGTCTGGTGAGTCACTTATTGATACCTTTGATAGGTTTACAAAACTCATCAATGAGATGGCCATGCATGGTAAATATTATGACTTGGAGGATATGAATACTAAGTTCATGAAAGCCTTGCCTGATTTCTACAATGAGAAGATATCTGCAATTGAGGAAGCTAATGATCTGGATGAAATATCATTAGCGGCAGTTTATGGAAAACTTAGGGCTTATGAACTTAACAGGCAGCAGAAGAAGAGCAGGAGTGAAGGAAAGATGAAAACTGTTGCACTTATTGCTCTGAATCAAAGAAACTTCCAGAAGAACAGAATGTTGAGTCTACTGTCAAGGATTCAAGGAAGAAGAAAAGCAAAGAAAGTTTTGAGTCAGAGAATGCAGATATAGACTCTGACAATAGTGATTCTGAATCAGAGATACAGGAACTCTTTGCTATGTTCGCTAAAGCTTTCAAAAAAGGAAGATTCAACCGGAGAAGATTTAGCAAAAGACCTTTTCAAAAGAAAGAAAAGAAGAAGGGTGACAAGGGCAAAAGTACAATTGTCAAGCTTGATAAGGCAAAGATCAAGTGCTTTAACTGCAGCGAGCTTGGACACTTTGCTAGTGAGTGTAAGAAGCCTAGGAATTCAGGAAAGGGTAATGCACTCATGGTCACACAGAAGGATTGGGTAGATTCCAGTGATTCTGAAGATGAATTTGATTATGATAACATTGCATTGATGGCAAATGTTTCAGACAAACCTGGATCTCCAAAGAAAACTTCTCCATCTTCTGTTAAGGTATCACTTCACTCTCTTGATTCATTTGATAGCTTAGATTCTGATGATATTAGATCTATCCATACTGAGTTTATGAATCTTATGACTAATTTCAGAATTCTTACTAGTGAAAGAGATGAACTTAAGATTAAGAATGATGAATTAGTTGATAGAAATAATATTCTTGAATTTGAGTTAATTCAAATGGAACATTATAGATTAGATTCTGATAAAGGTAAGCATGATTATAGTGTTATTCTTGAGGCTTATGACTATGTTAGAAAAGAACTAGAGGAAGAGAGAGAAAGGTTTAAAACTTGGAATACATCTTGTAAGAAGACTCATGACATTATTAACAATCAGATACCTAGAAAGGTTTATGCCTTAGGTTTTGAAAATGATAAAAGTGAAACTCCTGTAGCTGTTATCTTGAATGATAATAGTAAAGTAGAAGCTAGCACATCTAAATCTGAAGGTAAGAAGATAGTTTCTGAACCTAAACATGTTAAATTTGTTGATTCTAAAGGTACCCCAGTTGTGCATAAGAGAATTAACAATAGTGGTACCCCAGTTGTGCGTAAGAGAATTAACAATAGTGGTTCACACGTGATACTCCATTGGGTAAGAAGTATCACAGCTGATACTCCACTAGGTAAGAAGTATCTGACATGTTTGGGCAGTTGTTTCTGAAAATAGATATTTTGGGCAAATACACACACCAGAATGGGTATTTTGGGAATTCTTTCCGAAATCAAATCGGGTCATTTCACTACCCCATATATGGGCTGTAACAACGCTTTTTTTAGTGTTACAAGCAAAAGTGTAACCATAGATGCCTTAAAATTGGTCTAAGCCTACACATATTTTTAGTGTTAGCATTGCTATAAACGAGTGTTACCGTAGACTTCATAAAATGTATCTATCGTAACACGGTAGTAGGTGTAGCCGTTGGTGTTTAAAAAAGGTGTAGCCGTTGGCCTTTAAAAATAAGTAAAAAATAGGCGGGCTCAATCTTTGTCTGAAATTTCACTTAATTAAATAGGCGGGCTCCAAATATTTCAATTAAGCGGGCAAATTTCAGTCTATCTCTCGATTATTCGCTCTTTCTCTGTCTCCACTCACTCTCAACTCTTAACTCGCTCGCTCTCTCTATCTCTCTCTCTCTCTCTACGAAATATCTCTCTCTCTCTCTCTCAACTCTCTCCCAAATTTCAATTAAACACCAAGCAATTATGGGGCTTTCTCTCTACGGGTTCTTCAAGGGTTCTCTCTCTACGGGTTCTCTACAATTAGGGCTTGTAGATCAGGTTATGTTCGGGTTCAATTAGGGTTCTATTTGCTTCTGTTAGGGTTAAATTAGGGTTCGATTGTCTTCTTCTTTAACTATCTTCTTCAGGTATTTCTTACTTCCTTCTTCTTGTTTGTTTTGATTAGGCCTTATTTGCTTATTTAGGGCTTCTTCTTCTTGTATATATAACATGGTTCAATTAGGATTTTTTTTGCTTGTTTGGGGCTTCGATTATGAATGTTTGTTTGTCTATAACATGTTTCGATTGCTTTTTTGGTTTTTTTATATGTTTTGATTTTCTTAAGTTAGATTTTTAGTTACGGTTTCGAAAGATGTTTTGGAACAATATTGGTTGATTTAACAGCTTGAGCTCGATTTACTTTAGTTTTGATTTTGTTGTAATTTATATATAATTATAAGTAATGTGTCTTTAGGAACGACAACATTATATGGCTGTTAACACTAAATCACGCAAGCGTACGTGGTCACAAGTAATATAGATATAAGTCGAGTTCGTTCCCACAGAGATCTGGTTATGGTTTTAATTCAGTAGGTGCACCTATGCAACAATGTATGATTATTATTCACTGCTAAGACAATTAACAAATTTAGGTTTAATAAACTAAATCAACTAAGAAGTAAATTAACAAACTAGGAATTAACTAACTAACAAGAATTGGAATCGAATTACTTCTGCAAGAGAAAACATGGGATCCTAACTTCATTAAATACTTCACTTAGATCTGACGCCTTTAATCACTATATGCAATGGTTATGATATCTGATCGAATAACACGAAACAAGTACACGCTACCTGTCAGCATACGTATACCAAACTAAACATACATCCAAAAAAGAGATAGAAGATGAATAGACACCAATTATGCTTAGACCCTATATGTTTATAGAATTTGAAGACATAACGGTTGAAGAACAAGTTATCCACAAAGATCACACAGGGTAGTATAAGTATTTTCATCTCACACCACGAATCATATTGATAAACAGTTATGAACCTATGCTAGCATGGCAAGTTCTAAATCTCAAAATCCACTTTCACTTCACAAGAGATTAACAAATTAGATGTTCATGACGCATCTATCAATTAAGCATAACCATACGAGGATATCAAATAAACATCACACACAGATCTTTAAAGCAATCAAGATACTAAAGCTCCATAAATAAATCCGTTAGAATCCCATGACAACGATTAGCTCATAATTGAACCTCTCGTCATCATGGGATCTGATGAAACCATGGTAAAAACAAAGTATGAAAAAATACAAATAATCCTAAGTAATTGATATGTATTGGTCCGTAGATGATTGTTTTGATGTCCCCCAAGGTGTGTATTTATAGCCCCAAGTGTCCTCTTCTCCAAGTAATTGCCGTCTTTGAGTTGGAATATAATTTCGGCAAATTCCATCTTTAAACGGGATATGATAAGCAATTTCCATGATTACAACTGGTTCTGGAATGTTCCCACCGTCCAAAGTGATTACCATGTTGATTAGGAGTAGAAAACAAGGCAATCTCCCATCAGAAATCGAATTCAGGAAGTTTCTGTCGGGGTCAGGCGCGGCCGCGCGCTCCTGTAGCACAATTCAGGCGCGCCCGCGCTGGGCAATAGAAATCTGCTTCTCCACGCGCGCCCACGCGCTCCACCTTCCTAATCTAGGCGCGCCCGCGCTGGGCTACTGACAATGTAGAACTACACTTTACTTTTGCTGAATTTTCCTCCGTCTTCAAATGCAATTCCCGGCACTTGTTCTAATGACCTTCAAAACACCATATAATCGCTGAAACTCTATACCTGCATCAGAGATACAACCTGCACAATTCTCACAAAAATACGTTAAAACACACCAATACTTGAGATACAAGCGATCAATTTAAGCCGAAATAGAATGATCCAAGTGGATATAAAATCCACTTATCACACCCCCAAGCTTAAACCGATGCTTGTCCTCAAGCATAAACAATTAAAACTATTTACAACTAACTAGTACCACTTCCGTAGGTGATCACTGTTGCATTTGGCATATGCAACAAGCCCTTTAAACCCTTAGGCAGCCCTAGTGGACGAGTAAGGTCTCGTGAGGGCCTATAGCGAATGTACCCACAAAATCCAATGCAATGCAATGCATGAATGCAACTAATATGAAAATGCAAATAATCTAGTACTAATATCCTACCATACCTTCAAATCCTCTCATGCCATATCAACTTAAGAATCAAAGTAAATACACAATGTCTTGGTGTCGAAAGTGCAAGTATTCCCATAGTCTACTCAATGAACATGCATAAGTTCTCACAAGTCCATGTCAAATGTAAGAATAAGTTAGTAAACATGCTAAGCCCACAAGAGTACATCTTTGAGACAAAACTCGGGATCTCATATGCAAAAACAAGCAAACACTCACAATCCTCTCACAAAAGAATATTCACTCAAGAACAAGGGTAAGTGTATCACTCAATTCCAACAAAATCATAAACATGCTTGACATTTGGTATCAATCTAACTCTTAACACAACATACATCAATGACGATAATCAAAAGGTCTTTATTTGGGTTGTAACGGGGCTAGGGACAAGGTATGCCAAATAAGCCAAAACAGGTGAAGTGTCAAAAGCTAGTAAGTACCATAATAAATCATACACAACACCCTATTTCCCCCCACATAATTTTACTTTTTTTCTTCCAACAAAAACGCTCGACTAGTCGACTAAAGTAGGATCACAAAAACACAAATATGCTCTCATAATATATTTTTTTTCTGTTTTTTTTCTTTTTTTTTCGAGAGCTAAATATAACACAAACAATAATATAAACAATAACAATGTTCCCACAATTTTATTACACATGCCGACTATCAAGTAAACAAACCAAATTTTCAATATTTCCCCCAAAAGTAAGACCAACAATAAACCCTCCTTTGCACACCTTATTACTCCCTTAAGCACTTTACTAGCCTTTGACAATGTGGGTTCAAATTAATATAAGGCCAATACAAGAAAAAGGTCTAGGCAAGTAATGTGGTATGTCACCGAAAAAATAGGATTAAGCTCAACGGGTTAACTAATTGATCATGTAAATATGGTGTGGAAATATGGGAAAATATGTGGTTATTCCTAAATGCCTTTATCATTTTAATCGTCAAATAATGTCATGCGTTTCAAGAAAGACCTCAAACAACTGCTAGCAATGCAAACAATCCGTGGACACTCAAGCAAACGAATAATTTGCAACAAATATGCAATAAGGCTCAAAATCTCACTTGGTGGAAAAACATACTCAATCCCAAGCAAAAAATCTCTCTAATGCACCGACTTGTATTCAAAGCATGTAAACTAAATCATCTTACACATATGCATGTCCTTCTAATCACTTACAACATTCAATAAGTCTACTAGCTTCAACCTACTAGTGTATGTGTGTGCACAAGAACAAAGCATATCACTTCTCAATCAAAAGCGTCAACAACACAAAATTCCTATCAAGCATGGGTGCAAATGCAAACTATTATGAACTCACATGATATATGAACATAAAAATAGAATGTCCTATATGAAATAAACGTAGATAACACGAACATAAATGATATAATTTACTACTACTAATATGCAAAGCATGAAATCCTACATGAACAAATAATAATACAACTACTAATCCCTCAAACCACCCCCAAACTTAAAATATTCAATGTCCGCATTGAATGGAAGTAAATACGAGGGATAGTAGAAAACATACCTAAATAAAAATGCCGAAAAGCGTGGATTGCCTCCCACGAAGCGCTTCTTTAACGTCAATAGCTTGACGTTACTTCCAAGCCTCCATTAAGGATGATAATAGTTTGCCTGGTCCTCTCATCGCGAGACTTCATCGTCATCACGGCGACATATTTCTGCCACTTCTCTTTGCTTGGCCTATTCGTATAACAACTATGTCCTATTCCAATGTCTTCATCTGTTGAACCAAAATCTGACAATTTGTAGAACAACACACATTCGCGGGCTTCGCTTGAATATAATGGAGGAGGGTAAATGTAAGTTGCTGAAGCCTTTGGTTCCTCAAAGAGAACTTCCTCCATTGGCTCTAATGTGCTACCTCCATCTTTAAACTCTAAGACAAGTAGAAGATCTGCATCTTTCTCATGGTCATCAACCTCTTGGTTCGCACATACCAATTCTTGAAATTTCTGCAGTTCACCAGTGTCTGTCCCAAATAGTGCCCCTTCCAAATCATCCACCAAATTAGCATGATCAAATTCCTCACATGGCTTGTGAACACACACCTTACCTTGGAATTTGTTTTCCTCAATTATGCATGCAGTACCTTGCTCCAAGTCACCGTTATTTTCTGGAATTGCCTCTGGTATGAATTGTTGTTTCTCTTGTTCCAAGGCACTCACAGCTCGAGCAACTAGTATCTCCAAAGATTTGATAGACTCCTCGTTACTCTTTGCAAGCATCCTAAGCTCATCCATAGTAACAACCTCATCTGACTGAAAAGTAGGAGTAGGTTGCTGATGTTGAAACTCTTCACTACCAAAGAAATATGACATATCTGGAACATCTTGTTGGTACTGTTGAGGATGGTATTAAAAATATGGTTATTCCTCATAACTGATATATGGATCAACTCCTCCGTAGTAGCAATACTGTGAGGGATCATGAACGCCCAAACACTGGTCACATTGCTGAGGCTGTTGAATACCACCTTGGTTGCTCCAGCACTGATACGTCTCATGTGCGCCCGCACATAGCTCACAAATACTAGCCACCTGCTGAACTCCATAGTAAGTTAGAAAATCCATCTTCAACGTCAACGCTCTCTAACAAGTACCTGAAACACCAACGAACTATACAAGAATAGATGAGAAAAAGCAATCCGAGTCAGTGAACTCTAACGACCACTGTTGACAAGCACATAAACCAAAAATAAAACACCGATGATCCCCGGCAGCGGCGCCAAAAACTTGTTAACACTAAATCACGCAAGCGTACGTGGTCACAAGTAATATAGATATAAGTCGAGTTCGTTCCCACAGAGATCTGGTTATGATTTTAATTCAGTAGATGCACCTATGCAACAATGTATGATTATTATTCACTGATAAGACAATTAAGAAATTTAGGTTTAATAAACTAAATCAACTAAGAAGTAAATTAACAAACTAGGAATTAACTAACTAACAAGAATTTCAATCGAATTACTTCTGCAAGAGAAAACATGGGATCCTAACTTCATTAAATACTTCTTTTAGATCTGACGCCTTTAATCACTATATGCAATGGTTATGATATCTGATCGGATAACACGAAACAAGTACACGCTACCTGTCAGCATACGTATACCAAACTAAACATACACCCACAAAAGAGATAGAAGATGAATAGACACCAATTATGCTTAGACCCTATATGTCTATAGAATTTGAAAACATAACGGTTGAAGAACAAGTTATCCACAAAGATCACACAGGGTAGTATAAGTATTTTCATCTCACACCACGAATCATATTGATAAACAATTATGAACCTATGCTAGCATGGCAAGTTCTAAATCTCAAGATCCACTTTCACTTCACAAGAGATTAACAAATTAGATGTTCATGACGCATCTATCAATTAAGTATAACCATACGAGGATATCAAATAAACATCACACACAGATCTTTAAAGCAATCAAGATACTAAAGCTCCATAAATAAATCCGTTAGAATCCCATGACAACGATTAGCTCATAATTGAACCTCTCGTCATCATGGGATCTGATGAAACCATGGTAAAAACAAAGTATGAAAAAATACAAATAATCCTAAGTAATTGATATGTATTGGTCCGTAAATGATTGTTTTGATGTCCCCCAATGTGTGTATTTATAGCCCCAAGTGTCCTCTTCTCCAAGTAATTGCCGTCTTTGAGTTGGAATAGAATTTCGGCAAATTCCATCTTTAAACGGGATATGATAAGCAATTTCCATGATTACAACTGGTTCTGGAATGTTCCCACCGTCCAAAGTGATTACCATGTTGATTAGGAGTAGAAAACAAGGCAATCTCCCATCAGAAATCGAATTCAGGAAGTTTCTGTCGGGGTCAGGCGCGGCCGCGCGCTCCTGTAGCACAATTCAGGCGCGCCCGCGCTGGGCAATAGAAATCTGCTTCTCCATGCACGCCCGCGCGCTCCGCCTTCCTAATCTAGGCGCGCCCGCGCTGGGCTACTGACAATGCAGAACTGCACTTTACTTTTGCTGAATTTTCCTCCGTCTTCAAATGCAATTCCCGGCACTTGTTCTAATGACCTTCAAAACACCATATAATCGCTCAAACTCTATACCTGCATCAGAGATACAACCTGCACAATTCTCACAAAAATACGTTAAAACACACCAATACTTGAGATACAAGCGATCAATTTAAGCCGAAATAGAATGATCCAAGTTGATATAAAATCCACTTATCAATTGCAGTTCAAGGCATGGAGCTCAACATTAGGTAATTGGTTTATGTTCATCTCTTTTTGATATAGTCCATCTAGACACCAAATGACATGGGTTCTACTCATATAATTTTACTACCAATCTTGTTTGACCAGGCTGACATATTTGTTATGAACTAAGTTGCTAATATTTTTTGCACAAAGGTTCTGGCATCTAATGTTGAGGCTGCACTTGAGTCCTTAACTTTGCCATATACCATAAAGAGTTGACAGAAATGGAAGAGCATGAGCAAGAAATGGAGAGGGAAGGAATCCGAGAGTAAACGCAAAGCTGACCATGATGCTAGTAGAAATGTTAGATTTTCTCACCATTTGTTTAATCTGCAGCATCTGAATGACATTTAGGATTCCGTTTCCCCTTTAAAAATGTTCATTTTGAAATTCTCAGCCTCCTATCATTTGTTCTTGATCTTTTAGTGTTGTGCCTAATATATTTTTTTTGGTGAACAGGAGGTATCATTTATATCGTGGACTTTCACCAACATTAGTTGTTCTACTTCCGAACTGGGCAGTAAGTGTCTTTTTTTTATTAAGTTTAATGAAGAGAAGTGGTTAGTTACATAAGTAACATTACAGACTTCCGAATTGTGGGTTGGAATTCTCCTCCTACTGTTCTTTATAGTTACTGTAGATTGAGTATGAATATCACCTTACGATCGAAATTAAAGTTTAACACTGGTTGTGGCTCTTTAGTCTTTCTCTGATTTCTATTTATGTTTCTTTTATGTTACTTATAAATCCTTGCTTGGTGTTAAAAGTAAGAAAGGTGGTGCAAAAATAATTCAATGAGATTATTAAATGTTACCTTATTCATTGTGCCATATATGAACCAAAATATTGAAACACAGTGACTGTCTTTGCAAGTACAGTATTAGCCCTTATCTATCCACCTTCCTTCACATGGTTCACTAGCAAGTTTTTTATTACTACTGTAAAATCATCTAAATGCAATTGTAGGCCTCCTGCTATCTAAAAATTTATATAGAGGTCATCTAAAATGATGAATTGAATTTGAGAGAGCTGAGTTGTGAAGTAGGCTAGTGGATGAATTACTCTTTATTTGCAAGAATAGATCTAAATATTTATGGGGTGGTGGCGTGGTGGGTATAATATAGTCAAATTCTGTATTATTCTCAATAACAGTTTCTGTATAAGCTATACGGGGATTGTCATCTGCTAGACGAATGGGAATGGTATAAGTTTAAAGTATCTGTGTTATTATTTTGTTATCAAATTATCATATGATATTCTAGGATTGCTGCCTGATTTGGATAAGATTTCCACTGGTTCATGTCACAGTATATCATTCAATCAGAAAGAATATGTTGCTCTTAATACCTAGACTTCTTGCAGGTACTATGCCCCAGCAATAGGTTTTTTTATGTTTGTTGTTGGAGTTAATTCAAGCGCAAAAGATTTCCTTGAAGCGTTTAACAGGCCATCTGCCATAGCTGCAGGTTATGCTGGCCAGTTTGTTCTAAAACCATTGCTTGGATATCTATTTGGTACACTATCAATGACCATGTTTGGTCTCCCAACTTCTTTAGGTTGCTACCTGCTGTATTTTTTCAGTTTTTTTGTTTGTTTTTTGATTTATAAACAGCAAGTATCTCATTGTAAAGGTTTCCTACTAAGAAAACGTAGGTTATGGGGAAAAAACATGAAGAACATTACTATTATAATGTTGCTTGTAAACTAGTGCAATATGCTAATTTTTATAAGTTTTTTAATTAGGTGCTGGAATATTATTGACTTCTTGCGTAAGCGGTGCACAACTATCAAATTATGCTACTTTTCTAACTGATCCACAGATGGCTCCTCTTAGCATTGTAATGACATCCTTATCTACTGCTACTACGGCTTTTGTCATTAGGTAAATCTTCAATCATTATGATATTAATAACATTTTTACACTCTTGTCCTGCTTTATTTATAACGCTGATGATAATAAAATCTATACCTGTAGGTTCTCAAGAAGTGCACCACAAGTTGCATTGCATTGAGATATGCTCGAAACATGATGATTGTGAAGCACGATGGGATCAAATCAACTTGGCAAAAGGGTTCATAGCTAAGGAGCCAGTCAAAGGGCATATGGCAAGTTCTTCACTTCAGTGAAGATATTACACTTCTCTATTTTTTTTATTTTTAAACAAATCAAAAAATTGATTTAGAAATTAGTTTTTATTGTAAATTGGCCATTTGATGATTCTGACTTAAATCGTGATTGCAAGTAAATGTGGTGAGAGGCCTGAAGTTGTATAACAACATTTTCACTGATACTGAGCTCTCTAAACTGACAGACTATGTGAATGAACTCCGTGTTGCTGGTCAAAATGGCCAGTTATAAGGTGGATCTCGTGATTCATGATGCTTTTATAGATAAACTTGTTATATGGTTTTGGGAAACGAAGTATTGAGATATTAGAGGACACCTTCTGTAGGTTTTCTTGAAAAGGTTTGGCAATTCATTGTTATTTATCTCTGCAAGTAATTGTACTTACAGTCACTAACCCTTGATGTTCATGTAAAGCAAATACTAGTCATCGAAGTCTTCATATATTTTCTTAGACCCTCATGTTACTGGTGATATACTACCACATATGGCCTATGAATCATTTCTTATTTATATACTAAAGAACATACTTAAGTTGGCTCGAGTACCAGTAGATGCTAGTTGATAGTCTGTTGATCACTTTAGCTCTATAAAAGTTTCAGGATCATAATATCAGTTAGAAACTTTTGATGGTTATTATTTACCTTCCTTTTATGGGGTTAATTAAGCCTTAATGTAAACTTCATAGGCACTTGTTCACGTCGACTTTCATATTTTATGTCTCTTACATTGAAGTAGATCCTCTGGCAAGACACTGTAATCATTTCAACCATATATAAGATGTGTTCTTAACGACTGGCTTTGTGTAAATGGATATAGGTGAGACCTTTATTATGTACAACCAGGCTGGACAGCAAGTGAATTAAGGGTGGAATAAAGAGAGTTAATTCAGGTTGGAGTTCCTTTATTTGGAACCATACAGGAAGACGCTACAAATCAATGCTTAAAGAGTAAGTAAAAACTATTTAGCGTTGCTCAAACATGCAATTACAAGTTCTTTTTTATGGCTCATGGCCCTACTTCTCCAGGATTTTCTTTGCCATCAAGAGAACCTCCTCCTGGCTTTCCTGCATGCGAGAGGACAGAACAAGGATTCTTTTCTAACTCTGGTAAGCACTGCCCTTTATGTACAAGCGTACCTTTTTTTAAAAAGTGATATGTTGATTCATAGGATTGACTGTGTTATGTTCCCCTTGTATTCTCAGGAACTCACATGGTCAAGACATCTTCATTTTCGAAACTTGAAATCAATCGTAGTGTACCATGGAGATGACAATGTCGGATCATTTTACGCTATGCTAAGTAATTTCAGCAATTTTTGTTATATGCGTAGTTATTTTGGATGGGATTTTATGTATTGGAATGACTTTTGAACAACCTTTATGTTTTGGAATGTTTGATAATATTTTGAATGGGAAACTTTATTTTTCAATGTCATATGTTTCCTTTCTTTATTAAAATGTTGGTATAGAGCCTGCAAAATTGTAGCCGTTGGCTCTAAAGTGTTGATCATTAGGTGTTGGTAAAAAATAGCAAAGTGTTGACAAAAAGTATAAAAATGTTTAATAAACAAGTGTAGGCATAAGACTAAAGAGGTGTTGGCATAGATCTACACCAACACTTTTAATAGTGTTACTACAAAGATAATGGTGTAGCCATAGATCTATAGCAACATCTTATAAGGTGTAGCCACAGATCAGAAATGTGTTGGCATAGGCATCTAAGCCTACACTTTTCTCCCATGTTACCAAAAATCGAAAAAGTGTTAGCATAGACCCCTATAGTAGAAGCCAATTTTGTAACACTCCCAAATTTGATCAAAGTGTAGCCATAGCTGGTTTTAGGCTCTTTTAGCAACACTTTTTACCCTATAATCACACTTTTTTTAGCGTAGCCGTAGGCCATATGTGGCGTTTTTGGTTGATTTCGGGTTATCTGAAATTACCCGAATGTATGTATATATAGTATAAAATATTATATATTATAAAAAATACCAATATTTATATTATTTATGTACTATCTATTATTTAAATTAATAAATATTTTATTTTAATATAATTATAAATTAATTTATAAGATTAAAGTAGTATTTATTAATGTATTTACTATTTAAAATATATATTTATTAATGAATTACTATTATTTCGGGTTGGGTTAGCCAGATCGGGTTCAAATTGGATATTCTAACTCATTAAAATTTCGGATCAAGTTCGGATTGGGCCAAATTTATGATCAGAACCCAACCCAATACCCGAAATTATCAACCCTAACTACAAGTTTACAGGTCTTATAGTAACGAAATTAATTAACAAGCTAATACGGCCAGAAATTACCGAACCTTTTTCTTAGCACTATTATCATGATAGGTCTAATTAGCACTCTTTCTTCAAAAAGTATTTGACACTTAATAATTACTCCCTCTCTTATCTAATATTTACATAATTTCGATAGCTTAAAAATCTATAAATAATATAAACTCAGTGAATATTTCTTATAAGTAACCTTTAATTTGTAAGATGCTTTTTTAAAATGACTGCAACAACATGGAGTATAAGATTAAATCATAAACACAACAGTTTCATTTCAAAATAACAAGATGCATGACACCTTACACAGATATTACAAGATTCTAAGAATTATTCAAAACAAGATTTATTAAGTAAATCCAGCACGAACCTCATGCACTCTAGAAACATCGTAATCTGCGATTCGAAGTGCTAGAGAATTTACAAGGACTTTCTAGGATAGTGACATAATTGTTGTAACTGTAATCTTCATTCCACTGAGACCTTTTGTAACCATCAGAAAGATTGAAATGTAATCATTTTTTGAATATTTTACCAAAAATGTTTCGAAGCTTCCAAGAAGTGTCCCCTTTTGGTCGCACATTTTCCATTTTCTGATCAGAGGGATAGGAAGAAGCAACAATCTCTACATAGCTTTTTAACAGTTGAAATATGAACAAAAGCAAAAATTTCTACATACAGTAGCTTTTTCCTATACCTATGAATTCCATCCGACCCAGAAATGACAAAGTCTTCCCATTTCAATACGAGAAAATTCTGAGGGGAGTTATATTTTCATAAAAAGTACACACCGAATTGAACCTTAGAGCAGTCCCTCTATTTAGGCTTTTAACTTAAAATTTGAGGAGTGGGTTTAAAGATTTATCTGTAAAATAAAATAGATTTTTGAAATAAATAGGTTTGCCAAAGAGAAGAGCTACACAGAAATAGTTGAGAATCTAATGGAACACGGACATGCACGTCCATTAACGGTTTAACACCATATCAGGAACATCGGAAAAATAAAAGTACAACTTAAGGAATTTTGTTGGACTATTCGTAAAATGACAACCCTGAGATGAGATTTCCTTTGATTTGATATCTTTCTTAATCTGGACTGAAAATTAGATGAATGAGTCGGTTTCAAATTTTAGATGAGTCAGTTTCAAAATTTGAATGAGTCAGTTTCTGTAACAAGATATCAAGAAAACTTGTATGTATTTAATTATGCATGTTTGTGACATGTTTGATTATGAATGCCCGAAAAAGTGATCACAGGTTTTGCTCTCTCTACATATCTCAGTCCTCAGATTAAAGAATTTAGAATCCTCAACATTGTCGTCTGCTTTGATTTTCTATCAGATTTCTCATTCACACACACAGGAGTCCCCAGCCAGAAAGGAGGATATGCACCAGAAAGGAAAAGCACAAAATCAAACGTACATTTTTTAATAAAATCAAGCTACTTGCCAAATGACGACATAATAATATAATGTTTGAAAGTCGCCCTATAAGGAATTTCTGCCTCAACTTTAAAGGAACTACTGTAACAAAATCATCAACCTGTTCTGCATAATTGCTAAGCCTTGCAGAGTCGCAGTCGAATCAAGAGCATTTACGTACATGATTAAAATAAATTATGTTCACCATTACACAGTTTTTCCTAATCTATTTAACTACACGGACCATTACCAATGCTTGTTGCCTCAAACATGGTCAAAGCAAGAAATTAAGACTACAAATCACAAATGCAATCCAATTTACAGTTTTTCCTATTAGAATTATGTTTCAGACTTGTTCCATTTAAGGATGAACTGAGAGCTGTCAAGTTTGGGTCACCCTTGTGTTTGTTCCAAACTTCTTCAAACTGTGGTCCCTTGCATCTAAGGATTTGAATTACAGAAACTATTAGTTAGGTTCAACAAACTGAATACTCAACCCTGAAAATACCAAAGTTCAGAAGTTACTATGCACTTACTGATGAAGCAAGCTCAGTATTTGCAGAACTCGTGTCCTAATAGCTTCACGTTCAATTTTCAGTGCTGCCTCCTTGTATAAATTGACCAACTCATCAACTAATCTGGGGCAGAAACATCACTGGCAGGATTATCATAATGGCAGAAGAGAAAAAAAATTGTATAAAAAAACCCACCACTTTAAAAGCAGATAAGAAAAGGTCTAGAATCAGTTATCAGCTAAAGATAGTGAGACACACCAAGAACTCAAGAAGCAGATGTGAGATGACATCAGAATAGGGGCTAAAAGCTATGCCATTGTATTATTCAATTTACATCATAGTGTATATGTAACTTAGATACCAGGCTATACAACAGAGATAAATTCGTACTAAATTTGGTTTTTGGTTTTCTCATGTTTTTTTACCTCCTAAGAAGGTTAGAAATAGAGACTGTAATCAAGTTTTTCATTTACCATAATCTCTTTCGTTTGCAATCTTTCTCTCAGGAATATCTACTGCCAAGTGCTAAGTGGACGTGATATTAGTTAAGCTGGAGGCTATTAAAAGTCTGAAACATGACTCGTGCATGAGAAAATTTATATAACACCTAACAAACATAATCAATGGACGTAACACAACCAGTAGATCAAACTTTCCTTTTATACCTTGAAAGTAAAGAATGTTTACAAGTTATCTGACTACAAAAAACTATTTAAGGGAGAGAAAAGAGAGGTGGTGATAGTTTGTATTCTATACAATTCAATTAGATGCACTACTTCAAAATACTAATGATTTAACTGCTACCCACCCAGCTAAGGACCTATTTCTTCGCGCCAGCTCTACTTCCTTGCTTTGGTTTGACCATTCAGTCACCCTCTTGCAAGTCTCATTGGACACAAAATTTGGCTATTATATTCTCTCCTTCCCCTCCCTTGAGTCCCTCCCCGAAAAATATTTATTAAAACAATTTGAAGTATTCAGCGACCTCCATATGAAGCCTTTACTAAACATGATATGATATATATTATACTAATACTAGCAGCAACAGAAACTGAAACAATGGTACTAAATATATTTCACCTTTCAAAATGAGGCGAATTCCTTATCCAGGTTAACTTTACCACTAATGTGATCCGATCAAGAACCTGCATTCATTAGATAAAAATACGTAGTATTTTAAATAAAAAAGATTACTTGGAAGTTTGAACTACTTTCAGATCCATACTAAGTTACACACATGTCCTCATCAGTTTAAACAATTAGAACAGCGCAGTTAACAACATAATGCAGAATTAAACTTTTTTCATATATTTTTTTAGTGTACAGGGATGTAAGAAAACCATAGTACAAGTTAAATCCTATCTTAATTTATAGATGAAGCATTTTCTGATACACGTCTACATGCTGGGGAAACGTACCATTATTGAACCAAGGTTGACAACAACATCCATTCCTATCTATCTAATGAAAGAGATATAAGTATCCAGGATCAAGCTTTACTTTTCGACTTCTTTTAGTGATAAATTTGAGGAAAATGGGCATAAACATATACTGATTATCTCATGCAGTGGGATAACTTAGAAGGCCAGAAAACAGAGACAAATATTGATTGTCCCTTCATGACTCTTAAAAAAAGGTTAAAAACACAATACTAGCAAGGAAAAAATGCTGTTTTTTAAGAATGACATGAGGCAGATTATATACTGTCAGCAACAAGAAGTTGCATCTGTCAAAATCAATTTTACTGTGCTTGTTTAGGATTAAAAATCAAAGGTCCGCCAAATTTTAAATTCCAGTTCAATTCTCAGACCTATTTGAGTATAACTACATGTAATATCATATTACTAACACTTCAAATTTCTTCAGCTCAGAAAATAAAAATCTTAATTCTTTGTGCATAAAATGACCATTACCAGGTGAACAGTTTCATCATCATCAGCATGCATCCACTTGAAAAAGAGAGGAAAGATACGTCTAAAATGAGCTAATAATACAAGACCAACACTATTGAAAAGAGGGTCAATGTGCTTGAGCCACGCGATACGGCGCTCCTTATTTCTTGGCTGTCGTTCTAGATGACTCAACATCTCGTTTAGAAGCTTTTCATACCTAGACAAAGAATTTATGGTATTATAGATCTATTCCCTTCAATACCTCTCATTCATGATATTTATTTATATACATTCGACGTGCTGTATAGTCTACACATACTTCAAGATTCAAGAACACAAGTTACACTTTACTTCAATCAACCATGGACAACTTGACCGAATCCATTAGAGAAAAACAAAATACTAACATATGTACATATTAAAATTTACCAGGAGCTACGAGGATTACTTGGTTGCAAACATGTCACCATAAGCACCGACATCTCAACAACGTAGTCCCATATCTCATCAGTTGAGGCAACATTTTGACAACACGCATCAAGGATTACATCTTCATACAAACCAAATTCAGTAGCATTCACATTTTTGGCAAGATTTATAAAGCTAATCATGCCTTGCCCCTACAGAAATAATATATTAAATATAATACATATAACATCGACATAAAAACATTAATTATGTGAGATACTGAAACACAAGCACTAATTGTTAACAGATAAATTATTCTAATCCAATTTTCATTTATAAGAAAATTCAGATTCTCATCCGGAAAGTGAAATGCTAATCCACTACACCTTGCCTTGGCTTCAGCCTTCAGCTAGATTTTCCAGTGTATTATAGATGAGATAATCATGCCATTGTTGATAACTTGAAATCAATTTAATAGGTGGTGAACAAACACTGAGAGTATGCACATTTTGTAGCAGAACTACAGAATAACAAGAGAACTTTCTAGTTGGCATCAGAAGCCGTAAAAGCTTTTAAACCTTTTAAAATGAAAAAGTTATGAAAATAATAATCATAGTTTCATTTAGCTTTGCACAAAATTGCAGATAAAGCTCATTAACATTTAATTACTGATACACTTCAGCATCAGTTAAATTGTACAGTCCAAAGCACTAAGTAAGATAAGCTTGCTTATTACCGATTTAGTCGATCCAAATTTCACTCGGATAATAATTTGTGTCATTGGGAACAAAGTACAGACAGATTGAATGTATATATACAATAACCATTATATATACAAGTTAAGCGGGGTTACATACCCCTGTATTATCTTGTTTCGTATTTTACGAAATATTGCTTCATTTCCGAATCACTTTCTACATGCAAATATGAGAATAACTACTTCCATTAAATAAAACGGTATTATTCATGTTCAATAGAACTCAATAAGTTTTATAACATAAACACAAATACTCTCATCTTCCAAATTCCATATATCCTTAATGAATCAAAATATACATACGCAACCAGAGGTTAGAAAAAGCATAGACAGTTAAGTTTATTTACCTTCACTTCGGGTGACCAGTGATCCAAAGCTGTTAGACAACAAGGAATCACCAAAGAGCACAGCTTTCCCAAGCTAGGGTAATCAACCTGTCAACACCAATTAAGATATACTCCCTCCGTCCCTTTTGATTGTTAACATTTCACTTTTTCAAAACTTTCTGACACGCATTTTAAGGTGCATTTTAAGGATAGTTAAATAACTTTTTTTTAAAATTTTCTTTTTCTGTATAAAAATTTAATGTTTAAATTTTTATACAGAAAAAGAAAATTTTAAAAAAAAGTTATTTAACTATCATTAAAATGCACCTTAAAATGCGTGCCAGAAAGTTTTGAAAAAGTGAAATGTTAACAATCAAAAGGGACGGAGGGAGTACATTATAATCACATGTTCCCTAAATTCTGTTCCATAATATACTAGAATCATTGAAATACCTGCGTAACGAACCATCTCAGCTGATAAGCGGCAACAATAGCATAAGCAACTGGTGCTCTAGCCGAAGCAGCAGATATCTCATCAGCCTCATCAGATTTATCAATCGAACTCTCGTTAACCTTTTCTTTAAGCAAAGGCATAACTCTCCACATTGTAAGTCCTGCAAAAAGCTTTCGCAAGCTCTCGAAACGCTGAACTCGCAGTTATTGCAAGTGAATTGGGAATCCATAAAAGATGTTCAGATGTTGAAACTTGTGAGGAAGCTAATGCGGCACATAGTAAACTAAAATCCCTAATTTTAATACGTATTAGGGTTTCGGAGGTATCAGAAACGGTGTCGTTTTGAGGTAAAAGAGACTCCAGGGTGGATTTAACTGAAACATCTGAACCTTCAGGTGGTTTATACTTTGTTCTTGATATCGATTCTCGAAGTTGAATAGACAAGCTGTAAATAAGAGAATGGAATGTGAATACATAATTAGGCCTTTGCTCCATAAAAAACACTCTTATATAAAGAACACTATAAAATCATTTATTCCAATAGATCCATTGGCCCCGCCAGGGGCACCCAATACAAAAAGTTCTTATTTTTTTAGGCTCTATCCATCCAGCAAAAAAAAAAAAAAAATTTTGAAAATTTTACTGTTCATGATGACGTCATGAACAGTAAAATTTTCAAAAATTTTTTTTTTTTTGCTGGATGGATAGAGCCTAAAAAAATAAGAATTGTATTGGGTGGCCCCGCCAGGGGCAATGGATCTATTAGATATGAGGTGTTCTTTGTTGTTCTTTATTTAAAGTGTTCTTTATGGAGTCCAACCCTACATAATTATATATATATATATATATGCGTGTGTGTGTGTGTGTGTGTGAGAGAGAGAGAGAGAGGCAAAAGAATAAGCAGCTTACAGAAGGAGAGTTGGAAGAACAGCTTCCTCGGTCATTGCTCAGGAGTATGTATCTCTGTTTTAGCTTCTTTCCCAGTCAGGTAGCCTAAAATTTGTAATAATATTCTCACACACAAATGCCTAAAATTAAAATGCTGTAAATAATATAAACTTTTTATGAGCCACAAGATTTTATCTTAATTTTATTTAATATGAATTGATCTGCCCTCTAGGATCAATTCCTGACAACTACAAATATAATATATATTTCATTGGTAGTATTTGTTTGTCACATACCACTAGGAAAGATCTATCACTTGTTACTTGTTGTTTTCAGCAAACTTATATCCATTTTTACCTCCACAATACAAATATATGCACTTCCATCCAACCATCATGATTTTATTTGTGAATAGATGTATTTGTGATTAGTTTTTCTCGAACTTCAGGAGTAAAGGTTTCACCATTATTATTCCTTAAATTTTGGTATAAGATGTGCAATCGATGTAATCGTCTTTATATATAGTAATATACTGATAGGTTTAATTGACATCAGACCCTAATTATATTAAACTGATATCAAAATTGCAGCAAAGTTACAATATCAAACTCAAAAACTAAAAAATTTACAACCGGAAGATAATAATTTAATAATGCCTTAATATGTAAAATGGGCCTAGAAGAAATAGGTGAATTAATTGCAAAGGACGAGTTGGGATGGGAGTTCATTACAGTTTAGAAGCAGCAGTAGATGCCATGCTTTCTGTTTTATCCTTTTTTCTCTAAGAGAATATTTAGCATGTAATTTTTTTTCATCTTCAATAAGTAGCCTGCATCCGTCTTTCTAAATGTTGTCTTTCTTCGTTAAGAATGCGTGTTTCCTCAATTTATATTTTATTTTAGACATGGTCACATCACACGTAACCTGAAATTCGAATAAAATATATGAACGGGAAGTTCTCGTGAAGATGGGCAACAGTGCAGTTGTTTGTTTACGGGGTTATTATTAAAGTGCCATGTTCTAGCAACATATTTGTATTACAAGTGATACACAAGTACAAAACCTTATTCCCACACACACACACACCCCTCATTTATTCTGTCTAGTTCAGTAACTTATTAGCTTGATAGTTCTATGCCAAGTGTTTGACAAAAGGCCCCAAAGAAAAAAAAATCACAAAATTTTGCGGGAAAAATTAAGAACTTCTTAGGCAGCAATCAGTTACTAAATCACTACTCCAAAAGTACATCAAATTAAAATAATGCAACACATTCACGAGATAAATCAATAAAACAAAGATACAGGCTAAGAGCCTAAGACTGATATAATGAAGTATAGCTGATAATAAAAGATATAAAACACCCATTTATGTTACTTACAGTTGGTTGAATGAAGCCCAGAAGAGATGAGCAGTTTATAAAATGAGTACAAAACTCTCCCAGGTTTAAGTCTATTTTCTGAAATAACGAGGGAAAAAAGTTTTCATGGGCTTTATACATTGACGAAGCCCATGTTTTAACCAACCAATTAAGGCCCGGTTCTTCACTGACTAATTACTAATTGTTGTCCAACAAACAAGCCCATATTCTTCTTAAGACTCAGGGATTACTAACTATTTATAGACTTGGAGACTTGGAGTTGTGCTTATGCATTGATGATTTATGGATTGTAGTTTTTTATATAAGTTTATTTATTTTGTATTTTTATTATAAATAATTTTGGGTAATGACCAAAAATACCTTTTTTTAATTTTATTATATAAATTCCAATTTCAAAATTTTTGGCCAAAAATACCAACCTATTACGCATTTACAAAATGAGTAATATTATTACGGATTTGAGAAATGGGTATCATGTAAGAATTTTTAAAAAAAATAAAAAAAAATTAAAAAATTCCATGAATGCGTAACACCCCAAAATTTGGTGTGTTACGCATTCCATGAATGCGTGACACGAATAAATTTTTTTTTCATTTTTTTAAATTTAAATGTATTACCCATTTGACAAATGCGTAATACTATTACCCATTTTTTGAAATGCGTAATAGACTGGTATTTTTGGCCAAAAAATTCAAAAGTGGTATTCTCGTCAAAAAGTTTTAAAAAAATTATAAAAATGTCATTATTTCAATAATTTTCTCCTCAAAATTATTATTATGTTGTGATGTACGACATGATTCGTTAATATTCATTGTATGAGTTTATTTGTTTATGTAAGTATTTATTAATACTAACTTATAATCCGTGTAAAGCACGATTCTTTAAATTCAATATATTTTTATTTATTTTACGATACAATATAGTTATTCAAAAATTTCGATGAATTTACCTTTGATTTCTTTATTTCTTTATATGAAGATCCTTGTTTGCTTATGAAACATGTGTGGATCTTTGATACTCCCTCCGTCCCTCATGGTTGTTTACACGAGGGATGAACACGGAGACCAAGAAACTGTGTAAAAAATGAGTAAAGTTAGATGAAAAGTGGGTAAAGTGGTGGGATCCATTAATATTTAATTATAGATTTGAGATAGTGGAGGAAAGTAATGGGTGTAATAGTGTTTTTTATTGTTAAATATATGAGATAGTGGGTGTAATAGTGGGAAAAACTTAATGGGGGTGTTTGGAAGTTAGAGATTTGGGATAAAATTAGAGGTTTGGGGGTAGATTAGAGGTTTGACCAAATGAAACCTCTAATGTGAGTGTTTGGTTGTTAGAGGTTTGAGTTAGATGTTTGGGATCAAAAAGCTAATTTTAAAAAAGCTCCTTTTAGGAGCTTTTTCAATTAGAGGTTTGCTATGTGTCACAAAAAGTTATTCAAAAAGCTATTTACCAAACACTTTTATTCAAAACAACTAATTTCAATCCGCTAGTCAAAACAGCTAATTCAATCCGCTAGTCAAAACAGCTAATTCAATCCGCTATCAGCTAACAGCTATCAGCTAATTGCCAAACAGGACCAATATTTTTGGAATGTGAAGAAATGAGAGGGACACCCCAAAATAGTAACTGTAAAGAAATGAGAGGGACAGAGGGAGTAGTAATCAAATCATATGTTTATATATTTAAGATTATAATTAATCTTTGTTATTATATTTTAGAATTAAAAATCTTTAATTTCATTATATTGTTATTGAGTATCAAAATCCTAACCTATAATATTGCAAAGCATAGGATTTTTTATATTAATATTAAATTTATTCTTTATTTTACTTTTGCAAGAACATTTTTAACACCAAATGTTTTTAGATAAAAAGGTCTATTGATATAAAAAAAAAATAATTAGAAAAAGGTAGATTCTACACGTGTTACACAAAATCTTTATATTGTCACCCAAGAAGGCTCTATATTTCTGTAATATGAGCGAGATGCTACACAATGGAAGATGTACTCGACGATAGTGGTTCGAATAAAGACAATTTTGATTTGATATTTATATGTGTTTGTTAAGTTTTAATTATTTTTGTAGATGACTTATGGCTTTTTATTAATGGATTTCTTTAACTCTAAAAAATTCTAACTTTACACTATTTTAACGAATTTGGAAAATAAATATTAGATTAGTATGGTAAGGTTCAAATTAGAAATTTATTCAAAATTAGAATTTAGAACTAATATCAACCTTAGATATATTGTTGCGATTCAGATTTATTCGTTTTGTTGCAGCATATCATGTGGAACTTAAGTTCTAATTTTAGTGTAATTTTATGTGAAACTTATTCAAGAGATGCGAGTCATTAATTGATATTGATTTTTTCTGAAATTGTAAATATTAAATTAAAATATGTTGTTGTTATCGAATAATTAATTTTGTTAATACTTAAATAAAAATATAATTTACTTGAAAATTTTAAGATTCTAATTACAATGGATAATAACATATTTGATACATTATTAATTTTTCTTTGAAAATTTTAATTAATTTTTATTTAAAATTATCATAAAACACACCTTTTATCAAGACGATAAGTTATAAGTTATTTTCTGTATTAAAAAACAAGTACTAAAACTTTTAATATTACAAATAATATAAAATGTCAAATTACAAATTATTCAATATAAATTAATCCTATATCGCAAATTTTCGATCTCCCATGGACCAAGTTGGACTTTTCCTTCCTCGACTTAAAAAACAAATTTGTAAAAGATCTTTTGTTTGGATTCACTACAGTCTCTACGTGATAAACCCGGTGCTCCTGATAAGTGGATTTTATATCCACTTATAGCATTCTAAATCGGCTTAAATTGATTGTCTTGAATTCAAGTTTCTTTTAGTTTTGATGTGTTTTATGCAGTTGTGCAGGTTTGCAAGAATGTCGATTAATGTTTGATGCTTCTGTCATTTTTGGAGGATTAATTGATTAAAATTCGGATTTTCCGGGAAGGTTGCGCAGTCTACACTGTTTTGGCCATATCTGGAGTTCTAGAAGTCCGTTTTCAGTGATCTTACAGCTCACGCGAAGCCTGGGAGATTTTCTACAATCTTGGATAGGTATGCCACGCGCAGGCTGCGCGTGGTGGGCGCAGGTTGCACGCGCGCGACCGCTGGAAAAATTCTGATTTATTGTTTTGGCCATATCTTGAGTTCTACAAGTCTGTTTTTGACGATCTTACTGTCCACGCGAAGATAACGGAATTCTCTTTCATTCTAAAGTGCTCCAGAGGTCCAATTACAACTAAAACGGCCCAGAAATATTGAAGAAAAGTCAGCTACGAATTTTCCTTAAAAACCGAATCAGTTTATGAAACGTATTATGTGCCGAACTGCAGAAATTCAACTTTGACAAGGAAATTGCTATAATTCCTACTTCTAATAAGTATGGTAATTGCTTTGGGCGGCTAGAACATTCCAGAATCAGATATACACATGGAATTTGCAATTCTTATCTTATTCAAGAACGGAAATTGCCAATCTTCTATTCCAACTCTGAAACGGTAATTGCTTGGTGGACAAGACATGGTGGCCTATATAAACACATCCTACCATTGTAATTAGGAGAGAACCATTACATATCAATTACTTAGAATTATTTGTATTTTTTCATACTTTGTTTTTATCATGGTTTCATCAGATCCCATGATGACGAGAGGTTCAATTATGAACTAATCGTTGTCATGGGATTCTAACGGATTTATTTATGGAGATTTAGTATCTTGATGCTTTAAAGATCTGTGTGTGATGTATATCTGATATCCTCGTATGGTTATGCTTAATTGATAGATGCATCATGAACATCTAATTTGTTAATCTCTTGTGAAGTGAAAGTGGATCTTGAGATTTAGAACTTGCCATGCTAGCATAGGTTCATAATGGTTTATCAATATGATTTGTGGTGTGAGATGAAAATACTTATACTACCCTATGTGATCTTTATGGATAACTTGCTCTTCAACCGTTATGTTTTCAAATCTTATAGACATATAGGGTCTAAGCATAATTGGTGTCTATTCATCTTCTATCTCTTTTGTGGATGTATGTTTAGTTTGGTATTCGTATACTGAGAAGTAGCGTATACTTATTTCGTGTTGTCCGATCAGATATCATAACCATTGTAGGGTGAAGATTAAAAATAACGATTTTTCTGGGGAAAAAATTGAAAATAACGATTTCTGGAAGCTGTGGCGAAAAATACCGGATGGGATACGCATTCGTTGTTGGGGTAAATAGGATACGCATTTTCCATACGGGTAACCCAGGTTACGCATTTGCCATTGGGGTATCATTTGTAAAATTTCTGAAGAATACGCATCTTGTAGATGCGTCCCCATTGTTACGCATCATGAAAATGCGTATTGATCATCTGACGTCACCCTCATATTTGCAGAGGAGTGATGAAATTGGCGACGATTTTTTTCGATTCCGTCCAAGCTCAGATCAACACCATCCTTCATTTTCCGGTTACTTATTATATACCATTAGAATCGTCGTTTCAAGCTCTACAAAACTATACCAATCTTATTACATTTCTAATGCACGATTGAAAACACCCAAATTAAACCTAAGTTTCCGATTGCAATTCTCGACGAGCTCGTCATGCCCCTGCGGGGCCGGAAATGAAGAGAGATGCCGGTGAATATGGAGGCAGGAGGAAGGAGAGGAGATGGGGGTGCTGTGGTGGAGTGGTGGTGGTCGGAGAAGTGGCGTTGAGGGAGAGATAGGAGAGAGGCGGGCCGGAGCTGGGGAGAAGAAGCTGCTACAGTGCAGGATACGCACTCAGGCGATGCGTATCATCAATACGCAAGTGCGGGTTGGGTAATCAATCGGGTAGTTTTCGCCAGTGAGTCCGACAAATGGTATTCTTGTTTTCTTAATCAGAAAAACTGTTATTTTTATCATTAATTCACCATTGCATATAGTGATTAAAGGCGTCAGATCTAAGCAAAGTATTTAATGAAGTTAGGATCCCATGTTTTCTCTTGCAGAAGTAATTTGATTTAAATTCTCGTTAGTTAGTTAATTATTAGTTTGTTTATTTGTTTTATTTAGTTAATTTTAGTTATTCAAACCCCAATTTGTTAATTGTCTTAGCAGTGAATAAAAACCATACATTGTTGCATAGGTGCATGAACTGAATTGAAACCATAACCAGAATCTCTGTGGGAACGAACTTGACTTCTATCTGTATTACTTGTGACCACGTACGCTTGCGTGATTTAGTGCAAACAAGTTTTTGGCGCCGCTGCCGGGGATCATCGGTGTTTTATTTTTGGTTTATGTGCTTGTCAATAGTGGTCGTTAGAGTTCACTGACTCAGATTTCTTTTTCTCATCTATTCTTGTAGTTAGTTGGTGTTTCAGGTACTTGTTAGAGAGCGTTACGTTGAAGATGGATTTTCTAACTTACTATGGAGTTCAGCAGGTGGCTAGTGTTTGTGAGCTATGTGCGGGCGCACATGAGACGTATCAGTGCTGGAGCAACCAAGGTGGTATTCAACAGCCTCAGCCATGTGAGCGGTGTTTGGGCATTCATGATCCCTCACAATATTGTTACTACGAAGGAGTTGATCCATATGTCAGTTATGAGGAACAACCATATTTTCAATACCATCCTCAACAGTACCAGCAAGATGTTCCAGATATGTCATATTTCTTTGGTAGTGAAGAGTTTCAACATCAGCAACCTATTCCTACTTTTCAGTCAGATGAGGTTGATGATTTGAAGGAGATTAGGAAGGAGCTTAGGATGCTTATAAAGAGTCATGAGGAGTCTATCAATTCTATGGGGACACTTGTTGCTCAAGTTTTGAGTGCCTTGGAACAAGAGAATCAACAATTCATACCAGAAGCAATACCAGAGGATAATGGTGACTTGGAGAAAGGTACTTCATGCATAATTGAGGAAGACAAATTCCAAGGTGAGGTTAGTGTTCACAAGCCATGTGAGGAATTTGATCATGCTAGAATGGTGGATGATTTGGAAAGGGCACTATTTGGGACAGACACTGTTGAGCTACAGAAATTTCAAGAATTGGTATGTGCATACCAAGAGGTTGAAGAACATGGGAAAGATGCAGGTCTTCTACTTGTATCAGAGCTTAAAGATGGAGGTAGCGAATTAAAGCCAATGGAGGAAGTTCTCTTTGAGGAACCAAAGGCTTCAGCAACTTACATTTACCCTCCTCCATTATATTCAAGCAAAGCCCGCGATTGTGTGTTGTTCTACAAATTGACAGATTTTGGGTCAACAGATGAAGGCATTGGAATAGGACATAGTTGTTATACGAATAGGCCAAGTGAGGAGAAGGGGCAGAAAGTGTGCCGCCGTGATGACGATGAAGTCTCACGAAGAGATGACCAGGCAAACTATTATCATCCTTAATGGAGGCTTGGAAGTAACGTCAAGCTATTGACGTTAAAGAAGCGCTTCGTGGGAGGCAACCCACGCTTTTCGGCATTTTTATTTAGGTATGTTTTCTACTATCCCTCGTATTTACTTCCATTCAATGCGGACATTGAATATTTCAAGTTTGGGGGTGGTTTGAGGGATTAGTAGTTGTTGTATTATGTGTTCATGTAGGATTTCATGCTTTGCATATTAGTAGTAGTAAATTATGCATTTATGTTCGTGTTATCTACGTTTGTTTCATATAGGACATTCTGTTTTTATTTTCGTATTTCATGTGAGTTCATAATAGGTTGCATTTGCACCCATGCTTGATAGGAATTTTGTGTTGTTGACGCTTTTGATTGAGAAGTGATATGCTTTGTTCTTGTGCACACACATACACTAGTAAGTTGAAGCTAGTAGACTTATTGAATGTTGTAAGTGATTAGAAGGACATGAATATGTGCAAGATGATTTAGTTTGCATGCTTTGAATACAAATCGGTGCCTTGCAATTGTGACCACAGAGATCTGGTTATGGTTTTAATTCAGTAGATGCACCTATGCAACAATGTATGATTATTATTCACTGCTAAGACAATTAACAAATTTAGGTTTAATAAACTAAGTTAACTAAGAAGTAAATTAACAAACTAAGAATTAACTAACTAACTAACAAGAATTGGAATCGAATTACTTCTGCAAGATAAACCATGGAATCCTAACTTCATTAAATACTTCACTTAGATCTGACGCCTTTAATCACTATATGCAATGGTTATGATATCTGATCGGACAACACGAAATAAGTATACGCTACTTCTCAGTATACGAATACCAAACTAAACATACATCCACAAAAGAGATAGAAGATGAATAGACACCAATTATGCTTAGACCCTATATCTCTATAGAATTTGAAAACATAACGGTTGAAGAACAAGTTATCCATGATGATCACATAGGGCAGCATAATATCTCTATTTACGCCACAAATCATGATGTTAAAACATCAACCTATCCTATGCTAGCATGGCAAGTTCTAAATCTCAAGATCCACTCTCGCTTCACAAGAGATTAACAAATTAGATGTTAGCTACGCATCTAAATACATGAAACACAACCATACGAGGATATCAGATATACATCACACACAGATCTGTAAAGCATCAAGATACTAAAGCTCCATAAATAAATCCGTTAGAATCCCATGACAACGATTAGTTCATAATTGAACCTCTCGTCATCATGGGATCTGATGAAACCATGATAAAAACAAAGTATGAAAAGATACAAATAAACCTAAGTAATTGATATGTAATCGTTCTACTCAAATTACAATGGTAGGATGAGTTTATATAGGCTCTATAATTCTTGCCCAGCAAGAAATTGCCTTTTTAGAGTTGGAATAGAATATTGGCAATTTCCGTTCTTGAATGAGAATAGAATTGCAAATTCCATGTGTAGATCTGATTCTGGAATGTTCTAACCGCCCAAAGAAATTACCATACTCATTAGAAGTAGGAATTATAGCAATTTCCTTGTCAAAGTTGAATTTCTGGAAAATACGTTTCCTAAACTGCACCTGTTTTTTAAGGAAAATTCGTAGCTGACTTTTCTTCTATTTTTCTGGAACGTTTCAATCGTAATTGGACCTCTGGACCAACTTAGAATGATAGATAATCTCGTTATCTTCGCGTGGACTGCTTACGGGCCTCAAACGGAGTTGTAGAACTCAAGATATGGCCAAAATAGTAAAAACTGTAATTTTTCAGCACCGGGCGCGAGCAACCTACGCCCATCAGTCTGTTTGTCGCGCAGCCTGCGCCCACCACGTGCAACCCACTCCTGCAACACCTATCCCATATTGTAGAAAATCTCCCAAGCTTCGCGTGGGCAGTAAGATCGCTGAAAACGGACTTCTAGAACTCCAAATATGTCCAAAACAGTGTATACTGCGCAACCGTCTCAGAAATCCGAATTTTAATCAATTTATTCTCCAAAAATGATAGAAGCATCAACCTTAATCAACATTCTCGTAAATCTGCATAACTAAACAAAACACATCAAAACCACCACAAACTTGAGTCCAAGACAATCAATTTAAGCCGATATGGAACGCTCCAAATGGATATAAATCCACTTATCACACCCCCAAACTTAAACCGATGCTTGTCCTCAAGCATAAACAACTAACACTACCTAATTAGTACCACTTCCGTAGGTGATCACGGTTGCATTTGGCATATGCAACAAGCCCTTTAAACCCCTAGGCAGCCCTAGTGGACGAGTAAGGTCTCGTGATGGCCTATAGCGAATGTACCCACAAAATCCAATGCAATGCAATGCATGAATGCAACTAAATGAAAATGCAAATAATCTAGTACTAATATCCTACCATACCTTCAAATCCTCTCATGCCATATCAACTTAAGAATCAAAGTAAATACGCAATGTCTTGGTGTCGAAAGTGCAAGTATTCACATAGTCTACTCAATGAACATACATAAGTTCTCACAAGTCCACGTCAAGTGTAAGAATAAGTTAGTAACCATGCTAAGCCTACAAGAGTACATCTTTGAGACAAAACTCGTGATCTCATACGCAAAAACAAGCAAACACTCACAATTCACTCACAAAAGAATATTCACTCAAGAACAAGGGTAAGTGTATCACTCAACTCCAACAAAATCATAAGCATGCTTGACATTTGGTATCAATCTCACTCTTAACACAACATACATCAATGACGATAATCAAAAGGTCTTTATTTGGGTTGTAACGGGGCTAGGGACAAGGTATGTCAAATAAGCCAAAACAGGTGAAGTGTCAAAAGCTAGTAAGTACAATAATAAATCATACACAACACCCTATTTTCCCCCCACATAATTTTTACTAAACAAACACTCGACTAGTCGACTGAAATAGGATCACAACAAATACAAACATGCTCTCATAATATTTATTTTTTTTCTTTTTTTTCTCTTTTTTTTTCTCTTTTTTTTCTAGACCTAGATATAACACAAACAATAATATAAACAATAACAATGATCCCATGATTTTATTACATATGCCGACTATCAAGTAAACAACCAAACCCAATTTTCAATATTTCCCCCAAAATTAAGACCAACAATAACCCCTCCTTGCACACCTTATTACTCCCTTAAACACTCTACTAGCCTTTGACAATGTGGGTTCAAATTAATGTAAGGCGCATACCAGAAAAAGGTCTAGGCAAGTAATGTGGTATGTCACCGAAAAAATAGGATTAAGCTCAACGGGTTAACTAATTGATCATGTAAATATGGTGGGGTAATATGGGAAAATATGCGGTTATTCCTAAATGCCTTTATCATTTTAATCGTCAAATAATGATGTCATGCGTTTCAAGAAAGACCTCAAACAACTGCTAGCAATGCAAACAATCCGTGGACACTCAAGCAAACGAATAATTTGCAAATATGCAATATGGCTCAAAAACTCACTTGGTGGAAAAACATACTCAATCCCAAGCAAAAATCTCTCTAACGCACCTACTTGTATTCAAAGCATGCAAACTAAATCATCTTGCACATATTCATGTCCTTCTAATCACTTACAACATTCAATAAGTCTACTAGCTTCAACCTACTAGTGTATGTGTGTGCACAAGAACAAAGCATATCACTTCTCAATCAAAATCGTCAACAACAAAAAATTCCTATCAAGCATGGGTGCAAATGCAAACTATTATGAACTCACATGATATACAAACACAAAAACAGAATGTCCTATATGAAACAAACATAGATAACACGAACATAAATGCATAATTTACTACTACTAATATGCAAAGCATGAAATCCTACATGAACAAATAATACAACAACAACTACTAATCCCTCAAACCACCCCCAAACTTAAAATATTCAATGTCCGCATTGAATGGAAAGTAATACAAGGGATAGTAGAAAACATACCTAAATAAAATTGCTGAAAAGCGTGAGTTGCCTCCCACGAAGCGCTTCTTTAACTTCAATAGCTTGACGTTACTTCCAAGCCTCCATTAAGGATGATAATAATTTGCCTGGTCATCTATTCGCGTTACTTCATCGTCATCACGGCGGCACACTTTCTGCCCCTTCTCCTCGCTTGGCCTATTCGTGTAACAACTATGCCTTATTCCAATGCCTTCATCTGTTGACCCAAAATCTGTCAATTTGTAGAACAACACACCTTTGCGGGCTTCGCTTGAATATAATGGAGGAGGGTAAATGTAAGTTGCTGAAGCCTTTGGTTCCTCAAAGAGAACTTCCTCTATTGGCTCTAATGCGCTACCTCCATCTTTATACTCTGAGACAAGTAGAAGACCTGCATCTTTCCCATGATCATCAGCCTCTTGGAACGCACATACCAATTCTTGAAATTTGCGTAGCTCATCAGTGTCCTCTTGGTACGCACATACCAATTCTTGAAATTTGTGCAGCTCACTAGTGTCTGTCTCAAATAGTGCCCCTTCCAAATCATCCACCATACTAGAATGATCAAATTCCTCACATGGCTTGTGAATGCTCACCTCACCTTGGAATTTGTCTTCCTCAATTAAGCAATCAGTACCTTGCTCCAAGTCACCATTATTTTCTGGAATTGCCTCTGGTATGAATTGATGTTTCTCTTGTTCCAAGGCACTCACAACTTGAGTAATTAGTGTCCCCATAGATTTGATAGACTCCTCAGTACTCTTTACAAGCATCCTAATCTCCTCCATAACATTAACCTCATCTGACTGAAAAGTAGGAGTAGGTTGCTGATATTGAAACTCTTCACTACCAAAGAAATATGACATATCTGGAACATCTTGCTGGTACTGTTGAGGATGGTATTGAAAATATGGTTGTTCCTCATAAGTGACATATGGATCAACTCCTTCGTAGTAACAATATTGTGAGGGATCATGAACACCCAAACACTGCTCACATGGCTGAGGCTGTTGAATACCACCTTAGTTGCTCCAGCACTGATACGTCTCATGTGCACCCGCACATAGCTCACAAACACAAACAACCTGCTGAACTCCATAGTAAGTTAGAAAATCCATCTTTAACATCAACACTCTCTGACAAGTACCTGAAACACCAACGAACTATACAAGAATATATGAGAAAAAGAAATCCGAGTCAGTGAACTATAACGACCACTATTGACAAGCACATAAACCAAAAATAAAACACCGATGATCCCCGGCAGCGGCGCCAAAAACTTGTTATGCAAAATCACGCAAGCGCACGTGGTCACAAGTAATATAGATATAAGTCAAGTTCGTTCCCACAGAGATCAGGTTTTTACTTCAATTTAGTACCTATGCAACAATGTATGGTTTTAATTCACTGCTAAGACAAGTAACAAATTGGGGTTGATTAACTAAATTTAACTAAGATGCAAATTATAAAACTAAGAATTAAATTAACTAATAAGAATAGAAATCGAATTACTTATGAGAATAAAAACATGGGACTCTAATTCATTATCTACTTCACTTAGAGTTGATGCCTTTAATCTATGCACGTTATGGTTTTGATATCTGACCAGACAACACGAAACAAGTAAACGCTACTTCTCAGTATACGAATACTAAACTAAACATACATCCACAAAAGAGATAGAAGATGAATAGACACCAATCATGCTTAGACCTTATATCTCTATAAGATTTGAAAACATAATGGTTGAAGAACAAGTTGTCTATTAAGATCACATAGGGCAGCATAATATCTCTATTGATGCTACAAATCATGATGTTAAAATATCAACCTATCCTATGCTAGCATGGCAAGTTCTAAATCTCAAGATCCACTCTCGCTTCACAAAAGATTAACAATTTAATTTAAATGTTAGCTACGCATCTAAAAGCATTAAGATTAACCATACGAGGATATCAAGAATTCATCACACGTAATCTTTAAAGCAATCAAACTACTAAGCTACATAGATAACTCCGTTAGAATCCCATGACAACGATTAGCCCATAATTGAACTGTTCATCGTCATGGGATTTGATGAAAACATGATATTAACAAAAATATGAAAGAAAGAAACAATAATATTAATAAAACAAAGAGTTGAGAAAATAAATCTATAATCCAAAGTATTCAAGAGATGAAGTAGATCTAGATTCGTTGCTTGTCACGAGCGTTGAATCCTTCTCTCCTTTTCTCCCTTGTAGATCTAAGCTATGATACAATAATTAAAACTATGATACAATTTTACAAGGCTAAGATGTGTTTTTATAGGCCTAGATATCTTGCCCAACAAGAAAAACAACCTACAATACAATTAAAAATAGGTTTGGGTACCAAAAATACAACTAGAATTCGAATAGGGGTAAAACTTTCAAAAATTAGCAAATCAGGCCGGCCAGAGCGCAGCCAGCGCTGCATGGAGCGCAGCCTGCGCTTCATTCTCTGTTCTGGACACTATTTGGGCGCTGCCAGCGCTTCAGGAGCGCAGCCTGCGCTTGGATTGCTGTTTCTGGAGCGCTACCTGCGCTTGGAGAGCGCTGCCTGCGCTGCTCTTTCTGCCCAGAATTTTGATTTTGCTTTATTCTTGTAGAAAATTTCCCAAGCTTCGCGTGGACAGTAAGATCGTCCAAAACTGACTTCTAGAACTCCAGATATGGCCAAAACAGTGTAGACTGCGCAACATAACCTGAAATCTGAATTTTCCACAATTTGCTCATTTTTCATCCATTTTCTCTTCCGATTCTTTCGCCACTTCCCGTTCTTCAATTCTTGACTTATAAATCCTCATGATAGCCTAGGAAATTACGCCATCCTTCATTCCATTGCTCAAATCAACTCCAAAATTGACGAAAACATCAACCCTAAACGATATTTCGCAACCCTGCACAACTAAACACAAACACATCAAAACTACAACAAACTTGAGGCCAAGTATACCAATTTAAGCCATTATGGAACGTTCCAAGTGGATATAAAATCCACTTATCACACCCCCAAACTTAAACCGATGCTTGTCCTCAAGCATAAACAATTACAACTAACTAACTAACTAGTACCACTTCCGTAGGTGATCACGGTTGCATTTGGCATATGCAACAAGCCCTTTAAACCCCTAGGTAGCCCTAGTGGACGAGTAAGGTCTCGTGAGGGCCTATAGCGAATGTACCCACAAAATCCAATGCAATGCATGAATGCACCTAATAAAAAAATGCAAAATCCCCTTCAAACTTACCCAAACCAACTAACAAGCAAATATCTCAAAGAATGCAAATAAATCCAAGCAGAGCTCGACTAAGTCCCCGTATACTAACAATACATGAATAGAAACGTGCGTGTGTGCATGCTCATCATAAATACTCCCAAAACTAGGTCAAAAACCATACATGTCCTTCGCCAAGACAATCACAGGTTTATAAAAAGAATAGACTGTAGACACTTCATAACCTAGGAACACCTCCATCCTCATTCAAGTTAGCCAGGAATTCATACTTTATTACTACGACACTATATACATTACGCATGCTTATTTAACCGTGCAATGAATGAGACCCCAAAAGGCTTATACAATAATACCCATGTAGCGAGTGTTAGGTCAGCAATCCCAAACCACAAGGCTTTAGGTTACTAGGACTAAGTCCCCTCAGACTTAATTACTCGAGTATTAAATAGCTCACTCTGGTTAATTTTGCATATAACAAATAACTATTGACTGTTTTTTTTCTGATTTTTTTTTTCTTTTTTTATTTTTTTTTTAATGTTTTTCTTTTATATATATGCAATCTGGAATGAGTCTTTCTCATTTCCAACCCTAGACTACTCATATAAATATGAGCCGGCTACTAGCCATTTGATAACAATTATTAGCATGAAATTCCTGGTTTCCCCCAAACTTAGACTTTAATGCTTCTACGCCATCAAGGGAATAACGAAAATTCTAAATATAATCAAGTGATTAAATCTCAAAGCATCCAAACAAGCATAACCTCAACCTAGCCCAAAAGCAAACAATGAGTTGTTTAAAAATTTTGTTCCCGTAACATGCAAGTCAATTTCGTAAGAACTATAAATCAGCCCTCTACTCATCATTACCACACTCAATTAAACATCTACCTACCAATCAGAATCAGCTCGTCCTAAGGGATCATGAAATATGCATGATAAAAAAAATGCAACTAACATGAACTCACATGGTATACAAAAATAAAACAGAATGTCCTACATGAAACAAACATAAATAATACGAATAACATGCATGAATTAACTACTAATATGCAAAGCATGAAATCCTACATGAACACATAATACAACAACAACAACAACAACTAATCCCTCAAACCACCCCCAAACTTAAAAGATTCAATGTCCGCATTGAATGGAAGTAAATACAAGGGATAGTAGAAACATACCTGCAATGCGCCTTACACCACCTCATCCACGCTAGGAGCCATAAGAATCAATACCCAACTCACAAGAAGTTCAACCAATAATTACCAAGCAATATCACACCAAAAATAGCCAAAATTCCAAGAATAATACAAAATCCCAATTTACAAGAACACAAATTCGTTATAAAAATAATATTAGAGAAAAAGATTACCCAATACGAATCGGAGAGGTGAACTTGCAATTAATTCATCTTTAGAATTGAATTTTTAGAGATTTAAATAAATAGAAGAGGAATTGGATTTGTATGTATAGGTGGGTATATATATTTTGGGGGGGGGGGGAATAAAATAAAATAAAATAATAATAAAAATAAAAAAAAAAATGAAATAAAATAAAATATGAAATAGGAGATGGATTGGGAATAATTTGGAATTAATATAGGATTAGAATTAGGATTTTAGGTGGAGAAAATAATTAGAAAAGGGGTTGGAATTTGATTTTGGGGGTTGAATGAATTTAAATATATGTCAAAACACATATATAATTTGAATACTACACGGACAAGAGCACCTCATTAAGATTACTTGGACAGTAAATTGGCCAGGCCATGTCGTGGAGCTAGCGCCATGGCGCGCGTGTGATTGCTGTTGCCAAAATTTTTCAATTTTTTTTTTACAATCGCAAATTGCACTTGGACAGAAGACAAGTCGCGCTGCGGCCTGGAAAATTGACGACGCGGCCTGGGACGGTTTCTGTCAACTGCTGAAAATTTCGTGCAAATTTTTTTTTTTTTTTGGAAAACACTCAAAAAAAAAAAATTCCCTACACTAATGCATGGGTTGCCTCCCACGAAGCGCTTCTTTAACGTCAATAGCTTGACTTCACTTCCTCAATTCATGGCGGTTTAAAAAGAATAACTGAACTGTCCTCAACAGAAAGACCATTCATACAAACGTTGACATCATGGTTGCTTGCTTTCCACAAATCTCTTCCATCAGATTTCAACTTGATTTTACTACCCAACGGCCAAATCTTCTTCTTTTTCTTCTTCACACCTCTAAGATGCTTCTCCGACTCAACCGGCTGAACAAAAATTTCTTCTTCCTTGTCATCGGTTTTCCACCTTCGCAACACGTTATCATGCCTTTCTTCAAAAATCATGTCAGATTTTTCACTCAATAACTGATCAAACTTCTTTCTCTGACCCGTATCAACTATTTCCACACTGCAACACTCTTCATCCTCTGTTGGAAATTTCATGGCCTTGAACACATTAAAGGTGACATTCTGATCTTGCACCCTCATTGTAAGCTCTCCTTTTTGCACATCAATCAAAGTACGACCCGTAGCTAGGAAAGGCCTTCCCAAGATTATGGGAATCTTCTTGTCTTCTTCGAAATCCAAGATAACAAAATCAGCTGGGAAGATGAGCTTATCAACCTTCACCAAAACATCCTCCACTATACCCCTCGGATACGTAATCGACCTATCAGCCAACTGCAAGGAGATGTTAGTTGGCTTCGGCTCCGGTAGACCAAGTTGCTTGAATACAGACAAGGGCATAAGATTGATGCTGGCTCCCAAATCACACAAACACTTGCTGAATGAAAGATTGCCAATATAGTGCATGGAATTGTAAAGCTTCCTGGATCTTTCAGTTTAGGTGGCAACTTCTGCTGCAGAACCGCACTGCACTCCTCCGTTAATGCCACTGTTTCAAAATCTTCCAACCTTCTCTTCCGTGACAAAATATCCTTCATGAACTTTGCATATCTTGGCATCTGCTCTAATGCTTCAACAAAAGGAATGTTAATGGACAGTTTCTTGAAGACATCCATAAATTTCTGAAACTGTTTCTCTTGACTTTTCTGCAAGCGTCCAGGAAATGGAGGAGGAGGATAAATCTGAGTATTCTTTGTAGACTGCTCCGGAGTAGACTTTTTCAACGTGTTTCTTACTCTTCTCACCATCAAGCTGATCGACCACTAAATCAGATTTCTCAATTACTGGCACTACAGATTTTTCAACCTGCTGATTCTGAACATCTACATCTTCTTCAGCTACTGATTTAGGATCACTTGTGACTTTTCCAGATCTCAAAGTCACTGCATTAACCTGTTCTTTGTTGTCTCTCCTACCTGGATTTGCTTCCGTATCACCAGGAAGAGTCCCCTGTTGCATGTTCAACAAAGCACTTGTAATCTGTCCCATCTGGTTTTCCAAGATCTTTTGAGAAGCTTGCAGGCCATTTATCATCATCCTCATAACATTCATTTCTGATTTTTCATTAGATGATTGCCCCGCATGAGCCTGGGGCTGTTGCTGCTGAAATCCAGGAGGTTGATATGGTTGCCTTGGAGCATAAGGTTGTTGATAGCCTTGATTGAATTGCCTAGCTTATTGTCCCTGAAACTGCTGATAAGGCTGTTGAGGTTGTTGAGCACCTTGATTGTTACTCCAGCTGAAGTTAGGATGATTCCTGTTGTTTGGATGATAGGTAGCTGGAACTGGTGCAGCAGGTCTCTAAAAATTACTCACAAACTGTGCTGATTTAGAAGAGATAGCACACTGATTCGTCTCATGTGCGCCCGCACAAAGCTCACAAACACTAGCCACCTGCTGGACTCCATAATTTGCAAGAGAATCCACCTTCATAGTCAAAGCCTTCAACTGAGCTGCAATAGCTGAAGCTGTATCCACCTTAAATAAACCTGCTACCTTGCCTTGATAAAGCCTCTGGGTTGGATTCTGATATTCATTGGCAACCATAATCTCAATAAGATCATAAGCTTCATCGTAACTCTTAGCCCATAGAGCTCCTCCTAATGCTGCATCTAGCATAGGTCTAGATTGTGCTCCCAACCCATTGTAGAAACTATTGATCACCATCCAATCAGGCATACCATGATGTGGACACCTACGAAGCATCTCCTTGTATCGTTCCCAAGCCTCACACAAAGATTCTCCAGATTGCTGTTGAAATTGAGTTAGCTGGTTC
The DNA here is from genome assembly GCA_037693485.1 of Kitagawia praeruptora. Lineage (NCBI taxonomy): Eukaryota > Viridiplantae > Streptophyta > Magnoliopsida > Apiales > Apiaceae > Kitagawia > Kitagawia praeruptora. The sequence continues at coordinate 128,308,718 of CM075346.1, read as the reverse complement.
CTCATTGCTGCAGTTTTCGCCATAGGGAAGAATTTAGTGAGAAATTTCTGAGCAAGATCCTCCAATGTAGTAATAGAACCAGGTGGTAGAGAGTGTAACCAGCCCTTGGCCTTATCCTTCAAAGAGAATGGGAAAAGCCTCAACTTGATAGCATCATCCGAAACACCATTGAACTTGAAAGTATCACAGATCTCGATAAAGTCCCGAATATGCATGTTAGGATCCTCCGTAGAAGCACCCCCAAACTGAACCGAATTCTGTAGCATCTGAATAGTGCCCAGCTTGATCTCGAAAGTGTTAGCTGCAATAGCTGGCCTGATAATGCTAGACTGTATATTATTGATTTTCGGCTGAGAATACTCCTTCAAAGCCTTAGCTGCTGCTGCATCTCCCATTGCTACTGTAGTTTTAGATTCCTCTTTCTTATCCTCTTTATTCTCTACAAGATCGTCTTCCGCCAGTTCTTCCAAACGAGCTTGTAAGCGTGTTCGCATACAAAATTAAGCACGTGAAACACCACGAAACAAACAAACTAAGTAAGAATCCGAGTCAGTGAACGCTAACGACCACTATTGACAAGCACATAAACTAAAAATAAAACACCGATGATCCTCGGCAGCGGCGCCAAAAACTTACCACTATACTGAATTGATACTAGAAAATCCAAGACACAAGCGTACACAAAATCACGCAAGCGTACGTGGTCACAAGTAATATAGATATAAGTCGAGTTCGTTCCCACAGAGATCTGGTTTTGGTTTTAATTCAGTAGATGCACCTATGCAACAATGTATGATTATTATTCACTGCTAAGACAATTAGCAAATTGGGTTTTGATTAACTAAGATTAACTAAGAAAACAAATTAACAAACTAAGAACTAACTAACGAGAATTTAAATCAAATTACTTCTGCAAGAGTAAACATGGAATCCTAACTTCATTAAATACATTGCTTAGATCTGATGCCTTTAATCACTATATGTAATGGTTATGATATCTGATCAGACAACACAAAACAAGTATACGCTACTTCTCAGTATACGAATACCAAACTAAACAAACATCCACAAAAGAGATAGAAGTTGAATAGACACCAATTATGCTTAGACCTTATATGTCTATAGAATTTGAAAACATAACGGTTGAAGAACAAGCTATCCACATTGATCACATAGGGCAGCATAATATCTCTATTTACACTACAAATCATGATGTTAAAACATCAACCTATCCTATGCTAGCATGGCAAGTTCTAAATCTCAAGATCCACTCTCGCTTCACAAGAGATTAACAAATTAGATGTTAGCTACGCATCTAAATTCATAAAGCACAACCATACGAGGATATCAAATATACATAACACACAGATCTTTAAAGCATCAAGATACTAAAGCTCCATAAATAAATCCGTTAGAATCCCATGACAATGATTAGTTCATAATCGAACCTCTCGTCATCATGGGATCTGATGAAACCATGATAAAAACAAAGTATGAAAAGATACAAATAAATCTAAGTAATTGATATCTAATGGTTCTTCTCCTAATGATACAAATTACAAAGGTTGGATGTGTTTATATAGGCTCTAGAAGTCTTGTCCACCAAGAAATTGCCTTTTTAGAGTTGGAATAGAAGATTAGCAATTTCCGTTCTTGAATGAGAATAGAATTACAATTTCCATGCGTAGGACTGATTCTAGAAAGTACTAGCTGCCCAGAGCAATTACCATACTTATTAGAAGTAGGAATTATAGCAATTTCCTTGTCAGAGTTGAATTTCTGCAGTTCGGCACATAATACGTTTCCTAAACTGATTCGGTTTTTAAGGAAAATTCGTAGCTGACTTTTCTTCAATATTTCTGGGCCGTTCCAGTTGTAATTGGACCTCTGGAGCACTTTAGAATGAAAGAGAATTCCGGTATCTTCGCGTGGACTGTAAGATCGTCCAAAATAGACTTGTAGAACTCAAGATATGGCCAAAATAGTGAATCAGGATTTTTAGGACAATTTCCGGAATTTCCAGAATACGCTCGAGGCCGCATCCTGGAGTTCTGAGGCCGCGGCCTGGAGCCAAATCAGCTCAAGATTGTAGAAAATCTCCCAGGCTTCGCGTGAGCTGTAAGATCGCTGAAAACGGACTTCTAGAACTCCAAATATGGCCAAAACAGTGTAGACTGCGCAGCCTTCCCGGAAAATCCGAATTTTAATCAATTTAATCTCCAAAAACGGTAAAAGCATCAACCTTAATCAACCTTCTTGCAAACCTGCACACTACACAAAACACATCAAAACTACAACAAACTTGAGTCCAAGACAATCAATTTAAGCCGATATGGAACGTTCCAAGTGGATATAAAATCCACTTATCACACCCCCAAACTTAAACCGATGCTTGTCCTCAAGCATAAACAACTAACTCTACCTAACTAGTACCACTTTCGTAGGTGATCACGGTTGCATTTGGCATATGCAACAAGCCCTTTAAACCCCTAGGCAGCCCTAGTAGACGAGTAAGGTCTCGTGAGGGCCTATAGCGAATGTACCCACAAAATCCAATGCAATGCATGAATGCAACTATATGAAAATGCAAATAATCTATTACTAATATCCTACCATACCTTCAAATCCTCTCATGCCATATCAACTTAAGAATCAAAGTAATAACGTAATGTCTTGATGTCGAAAGTGCAAGTATTCACATAGTCTACTCAATGAACATGTATAAGTTCTCAAAAGCCCATGTCAAATGTAAGAATAAGTTAGTAAACATGCTAAGCCTACAAGAGTACTTCTTTGAGACAAAACTCGGGATCTCATACGCAAAAACAAGTAAACACTCACAATCCACTCACAAAAGAATATTCACTCAAGAACAAGGGTAAGTGTATCACTCAATTCCAACAAAATCATAAGCATGCTTGACATTTGGTATCAATCTAACTCTTAACACAACATACATCAATGACGATAATCAAAAGGTCTTTATTTGGGTTGTAACGGGGCTAGGGACAAGGTATGTCAAATAAGCCAAAACAAGTGAAGTGTCAAAAGCTAGTAAGAACTATAATAAATCATAAACAACACCCTACTTTCCCCCCACACATAATTTATTAAAACAAACACTCGACTAGTCGACTGAAATAGGATCACAACAAACACAAACATGCTCTCATAATATTTTTTTTCTTTTTTTGTCTTCTTTTTTTTTTCTTTTTTTTTCCTTTTCTCTTTTTTTCCTTTTTTTTTTCTCGAGAGCTAGATAAAACAATAATATAAACAATAACAATGATCCCATAAATTTATTACATATGCCGACTATCAAGTAAACAAACCCAATTTTCAATATTTCCCCCAAAAGTAAGACCAACAATAACCCCTCCTTACATACCTTATTACTCCCTTAAGCACTCTACTAGCCTTTGACAACGTGGGTTCAAATTAATGTAAGGCCAATACAAGAAAAAAGTCTAGGCAAGTAATGTGGTATGTCACCGAAAAAAAATAGGATTAAGCTCAACGGGTTAACTAATTGATCATGTAAATATGGTATGGTAATATGGGAAAATACGCGGTAATTCCTAATTTCTTTTATCATTTTAATCGTCAAATAATGTCATGCATTTCAAGAAAGACCTCAAACAACTGCTAGCAATGCAAACAATCCGTGGAGACTCAAGCAAACGAATAAATTGCAAATATGCAATATGGCTCAAAAACTCACTTGGTGGAAAAACATACTCAATCCCAAGCAAAAAATCTCTCTAATGCACCGACTTGTATTCAAAGCATGCAAACTAAATCATCTTGCACATATTCATGTCCTTCTAATCACTTACAACATTCAATAAGTCTACTAGCTTCAACTTACTAGTGTATGTGTGTGCACAAGAACAAAGCATATCACTTCTCAATCAAAAGCGTCAACAACACAAAATTCCTATCAAGCATGGGTGCAAATGCAAACTATTATGAACTCATATGATATACGAACATAAAAACAGAATGTCCTATATGGAACAAACGTTTAAACACGAACATAAATGCATAATTTACTACTACTAATATGCAAAGCATGAAATCCTACATGAACACAATGACTCACAAATAACTACTACACACTACTTATCCTCCAAACCACCCCCAAACTTAAAATATTCAATGTCCGCATTGAATGAAAGTAAATACAAGGGATAGTAGAAAACATACCTAAATAAAATTGCCGAACAGCATGGGTTGCCTCCCACGAAGCGCTAGTTTAGAGTCTTTAGCTAGACCGTATCTCTATATGGCCATTTAATTATCTTTTCCGGAGCTACAGCCTTGATGACAAGTTTTAACCTTCTTTGTTCTTCAAAGGTGTCAGCCACAATGTTCACTCCACTACCTGAAAAGTTAACAACAATAATAATATTCAAAGTAGATGAATGACCCAAATATGCATACCCTGTGATCTGGTAGTTTAAGCTCAAGTTTGGAAGCTTCTTCAACATGATGATTTTCTACCAAAGACTGATCAAGAATGGAGATAGACGGACTAGGAACAGAGGTGGGTAGTTCACCAACAGAAGTCTTAACCACACACTTAGGATCAAAAGAACAATCCTCAAGCTGAATTTCATGCTTAGAACAAATAACATTCAATTCATCTAACATCTCATCAGAAGTAAAATTCATATACAACTCATGAAGATCTTTATTGCTCTCATACTCTAGCAAAGCATCTTCCTCAAGAAAAGACTCAATTGTACTATCCTCAAGATTCGACCATGGAACCACCTCATCAACCAGCACCTTAGAAACCCAGAGATCAGCCAAGCCGAGCGACTCACACTCTTCTTCCTCATCACTATCCACCACGGGTTCTGACAAAATAGAATTTTCTTCTTTCTATAGGATCCTGATCATGAATTCCTTCTTCATCCTCAATTGCTGAATTCTGATCGTTCGTGACTTGTCCAGATCTGAGTGTTATGGCATTAACCTGCTCCATGCCATCTTGTTTTCTTGGATTCACCTCTGTGTCACTAGGAAGAACTCCATGCGGCCCGTTGAGAAAGGCACTTGCAATTTGCTCAAGCTGATCCTCTAATGTCTTGAGACCACAGAGATCTGAGCTTTAGTATCTTGATGCTTTAAAGATCTGTGTGTGATGTATATCTGATATCCTCGTATGGTTATGCTTAATTGATAGATGCGTCATGAACATCTAATTTGTTAATCTCTTGTGAAGTGAAAGTGGATCTTGAGATTTAGAACTTGCCATGCTAGCATAGGTTCATAATTATTTATCAATATGATTCGTGGTGTGAGATGAAAATACTTATACTACCCTATGTGATCTTTATGGATAACTTGCTCTTCAACCGTTATGTTTTCAAATCTTATAGACATATAGGGTCTAAGCATAATTGGTGTATATTCATCTTCTATCTCTTTTGTGGATGTATGTTTAGTTTGGTATTCGTATACTGAGAAGTAGCGTATACTTATTTCGTGTTGTCCGATCAGATATCATAACCATTGCATATAGTGATTAAAGGCGTCAGATCTAAGCAAAGTATTTAATGAAGTTAGGATCCCATGTTTTCTCTTGCAGAAGTAATTTGATTTAAATTCTCGTTATTTAGTTAATTCTTAGTTTGTTTATTTGTTTTATTTAGTTAATTTTAGTTATTCAAACCCCAATTTGTTAATTGTCTTAGTAGTGAATAAAAACCATACACTGTTGCATAGGTGCATGAATTGAATTGAAACCATAACCAGATCTCTGTGGGAACGAACTTGACTTCTATCTGTATTACTTGTGACCACGTACGCTTGCGTGATTTAGTGCAAACAGCTCCGATTACTATAGTTGATAGAATTTAATTTATGAATATCAACTAGCATAAAAACCCGTACGAGGAATGGGTCGCTAACTTAAATTGTATTTTTTTAATTAAATTATTCATGATCAATATCGTTTGAAACATGTGATTAATTTTCATAGATTTCATCTTGTTACTCATCTATGTGGTTATTGTGTACTTACCTAAATATATTCAAATTTGTAGTTTAGAAACTAATATGAGTAGTATTAGTAATATGTCAGTTTTTAATTTTGTTGTGGGTCATAGAATATAATTTAGTGTTTTATAGGTGTTGTCTAATTATTATTTAAGACGATTTTTCAGAGCACCTACAATCCTAAACTTTCTTCAAAAATGATGCATCCATTTAGCTGGATCTCCAATAATATTCAAGTAGAAACTTAATAGTCTTCAAGATGTTGCATTCTAAGAATGTAGATTTCAGTCCTAATTCTATTAAAAAAAACCTTCGTAAATCTTCTAAAACTTCTCAGGTCTTGCGTTTTGACTTCCTAAAATTACATTTCTAACTCTTTTATTTGTTTCCTTATAATTTCTTCATTTTAAGAATTCTCTGCCTTTATTTCTCTTCCGGTTTCCGTCTGACTTTCATTGAGTTACCTCCATAAATAATATATAATATATGATCCTTTTTTCCCCACAAAATATCATATTTTAAATTGAACATTAACTAATTTGTATATAAAAGGTAATGTGTTATTTGTAGAATTTGTTTTTTTAAAGCCAAATATTTTTACGACCCGAATAGTTTGTCTAATAAATTATTGTATCTTATTTAGTAATAAGATTGTAGAAGGGGGGGTTGAATACAATCTATACCAATTTCTCAAAATTTGTCCTTTGAATAAATTTTGACTTAGACAAATTTTGTGCGGAATAAATTGAAACAATTTTCAAGTTGAATATAACAATATATTAACTTGATGGGTGTTACAATTTCAGTACAAATGATTATCAAGTAATTAATAACTAATTAGAAAATTCGACATGAACTTTTCTAATTTAGTTAATAAAAATCAAGATATCAAGTTATGAACTAGGAAACTTAACTCGCTAGTAGTACAAGAATCACAAATAATTAAGTTCCAATGGATACAATTTTTGATGCAAAGAACTCAAGAATTTATGGCAATTTAATTGCTTGAAGATGAAAGAGATGAGATGCTTGTGTGTTCTTCTTTTTCTTTCTGGAAGTGTTGTCCGTGTGTATCTATGTTTGTTCACTGCCTTCTGTTGGTTTATATAGCCACTCGACCAACTGATTAATCCATAGTCATATTGCTGTTAAATATGACAATCCATTGAGCTAATATGACAATCAGTTGAGCTGATATAACAATCGGTATGACTATCCACTGCAAGTAATATGACAATTCCTTCCAATATAACTTTCGGTATAACTATCCTTAGTACTTGATATGACAATCTGTTTGAACTAGATATGACAATCCATTCAATATAACTTTCGTTATAACTATCTCTTGAATGAGATATGACTATCCAATTTGAACTGAATATAACTGTCAAACCTGAACTGAATATGACTGTCAATCTTGAACTGAATATGACTGTCAAACTTGAACTGAATATGACTGTCAAACTTGAACTGAATATGACTGTCCAATATGAACTGAATATGACTGTCCAATATGAACTGAATATGACTGTCCAATATGAACTGAATATGACTGTCCATTGATAGTTATATTATCATATATTTTCAGCTTATAATTAATCAAATGATTTGTAACAATCATTTAAATAACTATTTCTTTTACATATTAATTCTGATTTAATTAATCTAATAATTACTTTAACAAATATATTAATTCGGATAGAATTAATTTATTTAGTTAAATTAATTATTTGATTTAATTAATTAAAGGAGAATTAATACATATCCTTTAGTAGACAACACTTCGCTGAGTACCACGTAATTTAATAAAGAACATACACTGGATCGTTGTTGATGCTCGATGTACTGTCTGGTTCATGAACGACTAACTCCAATCTCTGTTCTTCATTTTGACTTTAAACTGTGGTCTTTTTATTTTCTTCACTCACTTCAATCATTCTGTACTGATACTGTTTCTTATCACTTATAGAAATCTCTGTCCCTTAAATGAATCCATGTGTTTTCAATGCTACCCTGAGGCTTGATCAGTAGACTGAACTTCTTCCAGTGTAAAACATCAACACTGTAGATTGACTTGTTGATTTTTCTTCTGACAGATATCATCTTCTGAGATTCATGTGACAGTTAATATTATTTACTTATTACAATCTAGTTTAATTGGATTAGGATCCTCGAACTACAAATAGGCTGAGTCATATGCCTTTCAATCTCACCCTATTTGTTTGTTAGACAATAACAAGCAAATACCTAGAGGATTATTCAACTAATTCCAATTAAACAAGTAAAGAATAAAACTTTAAATGCTAAGTAAATAATGGAAAAGTTATGGTTCATATATAACATTATCCAGATTCAAACACAAAATATAAATACAAGATAGATGATCCTCTAGACTGATCATTTAAGATAATTATCCTATCTTGTTCTATCTATGCTCTAAAGATATCACATGTAGAGCTATTCTTCATTTTTGACTGTCTTCTTTCCTAATTTCTCCTTCTTCAGGTTCATCCATCTCCGGCAGCATTTTATGCAACTCTGCATCAACTAGTAGCTCTCTTCCTGATGGAAATCCTGTAGGACGAATCAGTGGAATTCCAAGTGACTTTCTCAATTCACCCTTGAACCTTTCATAATGGGTCATGTTGGTCTGTGCATAGGATTGAATGTGATATGCGATTTCTAACTTCTCTGGAGTTGCAAACCCTTGATTTCTCAGAACATGTTCAATATAGACCAAGTGCTTGGCAGCATGAGTATAAAATTCATTTGTCTCAAGATTGATTGTATGAAGTATCTCACCCTTCAGAAATTTCAATTGTCTCGGCAAATCAACTATTTCTGGACCAGCTCTTTCAGCAAACTCTTTAAATTTATCATGAAGTAATACACCCAATTCAGAAGAGGTTGTCACCTTTTGCCTAAAGACCCAAAGTTCTGTTAGTGATCTATCATAAAAGAACTGGATAGAAACTTTATGTGTTCCCATTTCATGACAACTAACAAAAATTGCCAACTCATCATTTTTTGGGTCAAAACCAGAAGATATCCTGACCACTTCATTTCTTAATGCTTTTATGTACATCTCATGATTTGGATTCTTGCTTTTAAACTCCTCAAGAAGAACAACAAAACGACGATCATCGTTCTGAGAAAACTGATGTGAGTCTATAACTTGCTGAGCACGTTCCCATTTCTTACCACTCTTATACTTGACGTATAACTTCCTCTTTTCAACATTAAGTTCATGTTCTTGTTGTTTTGCTTCTGCTTCCTCTTTGAGAAGTCTTTCCTTGTATGCAATTAGATCTCGTTTCTTCTGAAGCCTTTCATCTCGCAATTTAAGTTCTGCTTCTTGCCTATCAATTTCAAATTCATTTTCAAAATCCAGTTGAATTTGTTCAGCTTCAGCTTCAGGATCAATTGGCACTTCATCTTCCACTTTTTCCCAGTTGCTAAAATCTGGTTCTGGTAATTTTTCACTTACACCAGAGAACTCTAAATTAGCAAAAACATCAAAGTTATCTGGTTCACCTGTGTAATAATACCCTTTAGTATCTTTAGCAACTTTATGATGATCTGCATCTGCTTTCTTCTTCCCCTTATCATTCTCTTGTTCCCTTTGATCAGTTTCAGAAACTCCCCCTTTTGACTTGTCTTCAGTAGCACTAGCTCCCCCTCTTGACTTCTCCCCCTTAGTTGAGGAATCCTCTACAGAAGTATTAAGTGTACCTGTTCCTGGGTCTCGCTCATCAGCATCACCATCTGTTCCTTCAAAGAATTCCTTTTCTTCTGCTGTGGGTGCATAAGTTCTGCTAATCATGTTGAACAGGTGTTTCAGCCCTTTACCTTGTCTTGAATTCTGCCTTTCAATCAAAGTAAGACGATGTTCAGTAGAGAGCTGATTCTTAAGCATATCTATTTGAAGATCATCCACTTTATCTGAAATATCACCAATCAATAAATCTTGAGCAACTGTGATATCTCCAGAGTCTACAACTGCTTGTTGTTGAGAGAGTCGGATTGCATTGATCTTGTTGTTGAAGATAGTCCTCATGTTGTCCATGTCATGCCTTAGGTTTTTATTCTCAGCTTCAGATTGAGCAAGGTTTTGTTTCATTTGATCAAGTTGTGCCATGAAAGATAGAGTGTTTGTGTCATTGTGTGCGCTCACCTCAATAACTCTCTGAGTATCACTCACCTCACGTGCTAGTGTTTCACTCAGATTTAAGGTAATCCTTACATCACTCCTGTCATATTCTGGAGCTGCATCCATTGTACCTGCATCGGAAATCACCCTAGCCTCCTCTTGGAAGGTCAGTGGTGGTGCAATGGGAGTTCGCAAATCCCTATCAACCTGTGAGGGTTCTTCTGCCGTAACAATGGCAGGCACTGTAACTTGATCTTCTTGCATGACAATGTTTTCAACTTCATTTAAGAAAATGTCTTCCCCAATTGTGAGTAACAGGGGTGAGCTTGAAGAAACGAAAGGGTTTGCAGTTGCCTCAGATATAGTTTTACTTTTCTTTTATAAAGGCAAAGCTGTGGTTTCACTCAAGATATCACTACTAGGTTTAGATCTTTTGATTGACAATTTCTTTCTGTGATAGAATTTGGAAAATTTAGACTTGGTGTTTGGTGCATTGACCTGAGTTAAAGGTTGTGGTTCTACAGCCTCTTGGTCATTTCTCACAGATAATTGACTCTAAAAAAGATATTGAGATTGCGAAGAAGTTGAGTTAAATACCTGATCATTCATAGTTGCAACAGTTTCACTCTGAGTGGGTTGATCCACTGGAAGTTGAGGTTCTGGAGCAATTAATGGTTAAGGATCAAGTTGAGGTTCTGGTGCTGATTGTAGTTCATGAGCTTGTTCTGCTTCAGGTTGTGGAGCTTGTTCAATTACAGGTAGCTCAGCAACTGGTTGTGACATAACATTTGGCAGATTCATGAAAGTAGCCATATATGGTGTTATAACCACTGGAACATTCAACAGAGCCTGAGAAGAATCCAACCTAGTGTAGAACTTCTTGTTTGGTTTACCAGACCATTTAACTCTATCATTTGGAAAAGGAACAGGCTGATCCTTAGGCATAAGATGATTAAATATTAGTGTCAAAAATCGAGGATAATGACACTTAACCATTTTACCTTTCCCAAAGTTCTTTCTAGCCTTTTTCACACGATTTAACAATAAAGGCCAGAGCAAGCTACCAAAGTTGATCCTTCTGTTATGAGCAATTGAGAAACCAATAGACTGTAACATACCTGTGATGACAGTATTGTTACTCTTGGTAGAATTGGCAAAAACCTTTGCGATGATTTCGAAGAAAATGTTCCACTCTTGAACGAGGTTGTTTTTGAGTGGACGTTTAAGATCCAGTTGACCTTGATAGTTCAGATGTGTAAAGAATTGGGTCAACTCATCACTTGACGGCGTTTCAGTAAACTGTCCAGTGGGAAGTTCCAGAGCCGCATTGAAGACAGATTCATCCACTGTATATGTCTTATCATTAAAGTTGAAAGAAAACGATCTTCTATTTAAGGCCATCATAGCTGTAGTACACATTAGTTTAAGCGGGCCAAATTTCATGGGAATATTTGCAGTTATAGCATGACTACATATATTTTGTTCGTTCAGAAATGTTATCCAAGGCTTGAAACGATCCACCGAGCAATCCTTGGGATTAAAATATCCAATAAAATTGTGATTAACAATCTCAAAATTATTATATTCATCAGCCATTCCAAATCAATTATTAAATTTGTGGAATCTGCAAAATTCAACAATTAAACCAATTAATTCACAAAATTCGAATTAATAAATAATTAAAAATTCAAAAATATGAATTCTTCACCAACAATCCTGAAAGTTTGAGGCAGTGATCTTGATACCAGTACAAACACAAGCATATTTTTAGTTTTTGAAAAATCACAATCAATCTTCTGGAATTTTAGATCGAAAATTCGAAAGTTTCAAACTCAAAATTCACAAAACTCGAATAAATCTCACATTTAAGCCGTGGTTATGAAGAGAATCAACTGAGTAATCGATTGTTGTTCTTAGAATCGTGATTGCAGTGTGATTTGAGTCAAAAACTGAGCAGCAATTCGACAGTATATACGAGTATATATGTATGTATCGACTGTAGTACTCGGTGACTTAACACGCGAGTTAGAGGATAAAACTGATATGACTTAGAGATATAACTATCGGCTTATATACAAATTAGTTCTAATATGACTATCGATTGATAGTCATACCGATAGTTATATTACGTGTAAACGTAATATAACTGAACTAATTGAGTAGTCATATTGCAAACAAACTGATAATATAACTATCAAATAACTCAGAATATGACAATCGGTGGGATTGTTATACTGATAGTTATTTTTAGACTAACAACACTAATATAACTAATAATAACTACAGTTATATTGAGAGAAAGCAGTAATATGACTATCTAATTAATTATAGTTATATTAAGAGAAAAATAATAATATGACTACCTATAGATAGTTATATCTAGAGTTATATTAACAAAACAACTAATATAAATATCCTAACATTCTAATATTTACAGGATATTTACAGTTAACATATTCTCACAATAAAACAATTTAATTATTAATAAATAACTATAAATAGCAAAATAATTTACACTAAAATTAGCAAACATAATAAAAATTATAAAAACGATCATAGGTAATCCTTTTTACGAAATCAAACAATAATAACAAAAGGACAAACACTACAAAAAAAATAGATACACACACACATTTTTTTTTTTTTTTTTTTTATTATTGACTATTAAAACAAACGATACCAAGATTAAAAGAAGTAAGTAGAAACATATTAAGATGATAATTACAATGATTTGAGAATTAACAAAATAACAAGGTAAGTTGATAAAATAATTATCCAAGTGATTGTTGCAATAAATATTAACAAAGTAATCACTTATAAATTATTAAAGAACAAACCTCAGATATTAACTAGTTTAATTACTAAGACTGTTTAACATACCCAATTCACCAACAATTTTGGTAAATGTGTATTCGTCAAGAGACTTAATAAAAATATCTGCTGTTTGTTCTTCCATGGGTACAAAATGTAACTCCACGGTACCATTCATGACATGCTCTCGAATAAAATGATACCTGATGTCAATGTGCTTTGTTCTCGTGTGCTGCACAGGATTGTTAGAGATTGCTATGGCACTGGTATTGTCACACAGGATAGGAATCCTGTCAAGTACAAAGCCATAATCTCGTAGCTGATTTCTGATTCACAAGATCTGAGCGCAACAGCTCCCAGCAGCTATGTATTCAGCTTCGGCTGTAGAGTTGGAAACTGTTTGTTGTTTCTTACTGTACCAGGAAACCAACCTGCCACCTAGAAATTGATAACTCCCAGATGTGCTTTTTCTGTCTACAACACTTCCTGCATAATCTGAATCTGTATATCCAATAAGATTAAAACCAGATTCTTTAGGGTACCAAATTCTTAAATTAGGAGTACCCTTAAGATATCTCAAGATTCGTTTAACAGCAATGAGATGAACATCTCTAGGATCCGATTGGAACCTTGCACACAAACATGTAGCATGCATAATATCCGGTCTACTTGCAGTGAGATAAAGTAATGAGCCTATCATACCTATGTAGCTTGTGATATCTACCTTGGCAGAATTTTCACATGCTCCAAATTTGACAGCTGTTGATGATGGTGTTCTTGATGAAGATGAGTCCTCCATTTGATATTTCTTGAGGAGCTCTCTAACATACTTGGATTGACAGATAAATATCCCATCTGTCCTCTGACTTACTTGCAATCCAAGAAAGAACTTCAACTCACCCATCATGCTCATTGCAAATTTACCCTGCATTAACTTAGAAAATTTCTTGCAAAGAAGATAATTAGTAGACCCAAATATTATATCATCCACATAAATTTGAACTAATATAGTATCATTCTTATGTTTCTTTGTAAAGAGAGTTTTGACTATGACACCTCTAATAAAACCATTTTCAAGTAAGAATTCAGAGAGAGTGTCATACCATTTCCTTGGTGCTTGCTTAAGACCATAGATAGCCTTAAAGAGAAAGTAGACATAATCCAATAGATCTGGATCTTCAAAGCCAGGGGGCTGCTCTACATAAACCTCTTCATCCAGCTTACCATTCAAAAAGGCACTCTTGACATCCATTTGATAAACTTTAAAGTTTGAAAATGCTGCAACTGCCAAGAATATCCTAATAGCCTCAAGTCTAGCCACTGGAGCATAGGTCTCATCATAATCAATGCCTTCAGATTGAGAATATCCCTTTGCTACCAGTCTTGCTTTATTTCTCGTCACTGTACCATCTTCATCAAGTTTGTTTCTGAATACCCACCTAGTGCCAACTACTGGTCTATCTGTAGGTCTGGGTACCAGCTTTCATACTTCTTGTTGTTTAAATTAATTGAGTTCATCTTGCATAGCAATTACCCAATCTGCATCAGAAAGAGCTTCTTCAGTTTTCTTAGGTTCCATTTCAGATAGAAACCCTGAGTAATTACATTGATTTTGAAAAGCTCTTCTAGTTTTTACACCAACATCTGGATCACCAACGATTAGCTCAAAAGGATGAGCTCTATTCCAAACAGTCTGTCTTGGAATATTTAATCTTGATGATTCGCCTTGTTCTTCATTGTGATGTTGAGTATGACTACTTGATTCCTCATTAACTCCCCCTGAGTTGTTGCCAGTTTGATTAGATGAATGTTCAGGAGTATCAGTGGTATCTTCAATAATATCATTATTTCCACCACCATTACCCTGATCATCATCATTATTATTGTTGTCATTAGCATCAGCAAACACATCAGGTGAATCATCACCATCTGAATCTGTATTTGTCATGTCATCGAAAGATAGCTTTTCAGATGAATCTTCAGTTTGGATACTTATGAGTTTAGTGTAATCAAATGTTACATTGACACTTTCAAGCATTTTCTGTTGATCAATCATGTACACCTTGTATAACCAATAAAATTTGCTTCATGTGCTTTGGCCTCAAATTTTCCACCTTGATCATCTCCTTCTTTAAGCACAAAACATTTTGCTCCAAATACATGAAAGTATTTGAGTGTTGGTTTCTTTTCATTCATAGCTTCATAAGGTGTCTTCATCAAGTCTTTGTTGATAAGAGTTCGATTCTGGGTGTAGCACGCAGTGTTGATAGCTTCAGCCCAAAAATACAATGGAAGCCTTGATTCACTTAGCATAGTACGTGCAGCTTCAATCAAGGTTCTATTCTTTCTTTCCACTACCCCATTTTGCTGAGGAGTTCTTGGAGCTGAATATTGTCTTGTTATACCCTTTTCAGTGCAGAAATCATTTAGAACTGCATTCTTGAATTCAGTTCCATTATCTGACCTTATAGCTCTTACTGGATACGTAGAATCTAACTCAATTAACTTGATGTGATCAATCACCAGTTGAGAAGTCTCATCTTTAGAATTCAAAAATAGAACCCATGTGTATTTTGAAAAATCATCAACAATCACAAGAGCATATCTTTTCTTTGACATTGACATCACATTAACTGGACCAAACAAATCCATGTGAAGTAGTTGTAAAGGTTCAGTTATTGAAGATATGTCAGTACTCCTGTGAGATGCCCTTTTAAGCTTACCTTTTTGACAAGCATCACATAGTCCTTCCTGAGTGAATTCCATAGAAGGTAAATCTCTCACCAACTCTCTTTTGACCAGAGAGTTCATTGTTTTGAAATTTAGATGAGAAAGTTTCTTGTGCCATAGCCAGCTTTCATCTGTGGATGCTTTAGAATAGAAGCAGTTGATTTCTTCAGTGCTTCCAGTGTTCATATTGGATACGTACAAGTTTCCTTTTCTGACTTCTGTAAGATATGGTTGTTCACTTTTCTTGTATGAAATTAGACAATTCTTCTTGTTAAAGTAGACTTCAAATCCCTTGTCACAGAATTGACTAACACTGAGCAAGTTATGCTCAAGTCCTTTTACAAAGGACACATCATCAACAATAACATTTCCAGCTTCAAGTCTGCCATATCCATCAGTTCTACCTTTGCCATTATCTCCAAAGGTAACTACTGGGCCGGCCTTCTCCACCACATTTGTCAGCAGGGTTCTGTCTCTAGTCATATGCCTTGAACATCCACTGTCCAAGATCCAGGTTACTCAATCAACCTGCTCAACACCCTGCAATGACAAATGGATTAAACCTTCTTCGGAACCCAAATCTGATTGGGTCTAGAGTACTTAAAGAATTGGCCTTTGTCAGGCAAAACAACATCTTTAACCTTATAAACAGATTTGACAATCTTTTGTTCAATCTTAGATATCCATGTCTTTTTAGCAACAATAACATTTGTTTCATTGACTGGACATTTGACCTTGTAAACAGCCTTAGTAGAACTTTGTTTAGGCTTAGGTACTAATGTCTCTCTCCTTACATAAGGAGGACTAGCAATCTTTGATCTAACACTATTATTCCTGTTCATATGTTGTCGAGGAGCAGTCTTTTTATCACAT
Source organism: Kitagawia praeruptora (assembly GCA_037693485.1). Lineage (NCBI taxonomy): Eukaryota > Viridiplantae > Streptophyta > Magnoliopsida > Apiales > Apiaceae > Kitagawia > Kitagawia praeruptora. Next base: position 128,292,148 of record CM075346.1, on the reverse strand, counting down.
GCATGATTATTATTAAAATAAGCACACATCACATTAAAGGCACAAGACATATAATTGACAACACCACATGCTTTATCAGAAATATCAATAACAGGCATGGTATGCATATCAGACATGTTATTGTCCTTTTTCATCTTCTTGTCACTTAACTTATTGACATTATCAAAGACTATGCCATTAGCACTGTCCTCATTTCTCATTTCTTCTTGAATCACAATAGAATAAATATTTGGTGGTTCAGCAACAGAGGTTTTAAACATAGGTTTTTCAACATCTTTGAGTACATATGGTATACCTCTTTCTTTAGCAGGAATATGATTAACAGAATGTTTGCCCAAAGATCCAACAGCTTCTTTGTAACCAAACCCTATTCCTACAGTTCGTTCAATTGCTTGTTTGTTGAAGAGCTCTTTAGAAACTTTAACAGAATTGTAGGAAGCTCTAACCTGTGTTTCAAGTTCCGTAATTCTAGTAATTTGTTTAGCTACAACTTCTAGAATAGATTTCTCTCTTCTATTGAGTATAGCTATTTCTTCTCTTTGCTCTTCTTGATTAGTGTGCACTTTTTTTAGTTCTAACACTTCATCTTTAAGAATAGTGTTTAACGGATTTATTCTAGCATTTTCACTTTGAGCACTAGCCAAGGAATAACGTAAATTACGAATCAACTCAGCGTCAGTAAATATTACCTGAGTACTATGACGATCAGATGCTTCAGCATTTGCCACCAGTGTAAAGTTTCCATATTCTTCATCTTCACTGTCAGTGTCATCCCAGCTTTTACCAGCAGCTATATAAGCTCTTCCAGTCTTCTTCTTTTTAGAAGTATAATCCTTTTTCTGTGCTTGTTTGGGTTTTTGACACTCAGTAGCAAAGTGTCCCAGTTCATTACAATTAAAGCAACGAATCTTGCTTCTGTCAACAGTTCCAGTTTTGTATCCTCCTCAGTTGCTAGAGGAAGAACCTCCTCTCTGAAATCTGTTATTAGACTTAAACCTGAACTTGGGATTTCTTCTGAATTTGAAGTTACTGAATTGCCTGACCATCATTGCCATGGATTCATCTTCTAGTTGATCTAGCTTTTCCAATGAATAGTATTCACCTCCATCCTGAGTGGCTGGTGTCAGACCATGTTCTACTTCATTTTGTTCCCTATCTGAGCTGTAAGGTAGATTAACCTTAGCTTCCACTTCCTTAGGAACCTCAACTACTAAAGCTGTAGAAGAACTTGCCACTCTGCCTTTGCCAGAAATCTCCTTCTGCTGTATTTGTTCCAATTCATAAGTCTTCAGAACACCAAACAGTCTTTCAAGAGAAATCTTATTCAAATCTCTAGATTCTCTTATAGCAGTTATCCTGTGTTCTAAATGAGCAGGCATAGTCAACAGAAACTTCATATTTATCTCCTTCTGAGTATAATTCTTGCCATGAACTTGCAAGTTGTTTAAAATTTTGTTAAACCTTTTGAACACTTCCTGAATGCCTTCATTAGGGCCAGCTCTAAAGTGTTCATACTCAGAGGTCAAAATTTGAAGTCTGTTTTCTCTAACTTCATCAGTTCCTTCATTTATAGTCTCTATAGTTTCCCATATGTACCTAGCAGTCTTACAGTTCATCACATGACTTTACATCACAGTATCAAGAGAATCTAACAAGATAAGTCTTAAATTTTTGTCCAATCCTGCAATCTCCTTATCATCAGAAGAATAAGAAGCAATATCTTTTTGATAGGATTTAGCAGGTGTTACAACAACTCCATCAGTACCAACTTCCTTTTCATCAACCATAGGAATTATAGGTCCATTTTTCAAGACGTCCAAATAGTTTGGATTTGTAACATCAAGAAATAATTCCATTTTGTTTTTCCACATATCATAATTATCTTTATTAAAGATAGGAATTTTAACAATGGCTTTTGAAGACATGGTGAATTTCTAAGAGAGTTAAAAATTCAAGATGGATTTTTGACTGAGTAAAAATAGGATCTTGATTTTTGTATCAATCAATAGGCTCTGATACCAATTGTTAGGTCCATTAAGATTGTAGAAGGGGGGGTTGAATACAATCTATACCATTTTCTCGAAATTTGTCCTTTGAATAAATTTTGACTTAGACAAATTTTGTGCGGAATAAATTGAAACAATTTTCAAGTTGAATATAACAATATATTAACTTGATGGGTGTTACAATTTCAGTACAAATGATTATCAAGTAATTAATAACTAATTAGAAATTTTGACATGAACTTTTCTAATTTAGTTAATAAAAATCAAGATATCAAGTTATGAACTAGGAAACTTAATTCGCTAGTAGCACAAGAATCACAAATAATTAAGTTCCAATGGATACAATTTTTGATACAAAGAACTCAAGAATTTATGGCAATTTAATTGCTTGAAGATGAAAGAGATGAGATGCTTGTGTGTTCTTCTTTTTCTTTTTGGTGGTGTTGTCCGTGTGTATCTATGTTTGTTCACTGCCTTCTCTTGGTTTATATAGCCACTCGACCAACTGATTAATCCATAGTCATATTGCTGTTAAATATGACAATCCATTGAGCTAATATGACAATCAGTTGAGCTGATATAACAATCGGTATGACTATCCACTGCAAGTAATATGGCAGTCCCTTCTAATATAACTTTCGGTATAACTATCCTTAGTATTTGATATGACAATCTGTTTGAACTAGATATGACAATCCATTCAATATAACTTTCGGTATAACTATCTCTTTGAATGAGATATGACTATCCAGTTTGAACTGAATATAACTATCAAACTTGAACTGAATATGATTGTCAATCTTGAACTGAATATGACTGTCAAACTTGAACTGAATATGACTGTCCAATATGAACTGAATATGACTGTCCAATATGAACTGAATATGACTGTCCAATATGAACTGAATATGATTGTCCATTGATAGTTATATTATCATATATTTTCAGCTTATAATTAATCAAATGATTTGTAACAATCATTTAAATAACTATTTCTTTTACATATTAATTATTATTTAATTAATATAATAATTACTTTAACAAATATATTAATTCGGATAGAATTAATTTATTTAGTTAAATTAATTATTTGATTTAATTAATTAGAGGAGAATTAATACATATCCTTTAGTAGACAACACTTCACTGAGTACCACGTAATTTAATAAAGAACATACACTGGATCGTTGTTGACGCTCGATGTACTGTCTGGTTCATGAACGACTAACTCCAATCTCTGTTCTTCATTTTGACTTTAAACTGTTGTCTTTTTCTTTTCTTCACTCACTTCAATCATTCTGTATTGATACTGTTTCTTATCACTTATAGAAATCTCTGTCCCTTAAATGAACCCATGTGTTTTCAATGCTACCCTGAGGCTTGATCAGTAGACTGAACTTCTTCCAGTGTAAAACATCAACACTGTAGATTGACTTGTTGATTTTTCTTCTGACAGATATCATCTTCTGAGATTCCTGTGATAGTTAATATTATTTACTTATTACAATCTAGTTTAATTGGATTAGGATCCTCAAACTACAAATAGGCTGAGTCATATGCCTTTCATATGTTAACACCTCAATATTTTTTAATCTAATATATTATTAGATAATATCCATCATATTAATTATAATATAGGTTTATAACCCAATTGTGTATTTTACGTAATTCTTTTATCGATAAATGATAACCATTAAAGAGTCCAAAACTCATTTAACAATCAGTAATAATTATTTAATAATATATCATCAATATCACACACATACATATTATGTGTATGATTTAAAATACATGTGAATATGTGGCCTAATGGTACGAAGATGTACAATTTAACTCCGTGATCCTCGTTCTATTACCATTAAAAATAATACTTCTATATATTAATAGGAACTTAGGGGTAAATTGGTGCTTTCAAATCAGTAATAAAGTACTTTAGTTATTGACTTGATCTTATATGTAATATTTTTCATAAAAAATACATTATACATTTCATATTTTTTCTTTATATAAAATCAAATATTGCCCCGCTTAAGCGGTACACACAGAGATATCATGTGTATTATTGAAAATACGTATAGATGAGTGCTTAGGTTGTTTAAGGGAATAATAGTTATATAGTATTTTTTTATTATTATTATGTTGATTATTATTATTATTATTATTAAACCATATATTTTGTATCAATAATTGATATTTTAATTTAATATGTTTTAGTCCAAATCAATAAATGTAAAAGCAACATGACAAAAAATAATTAATATGTCGCAATATTAAAATATTATAATTTTTTTGGGTAAATGATCTGTTTCATCACTCTACAATAGCCAAACTTTTAGTTGGATTATCGGCCCAAAAAAGTTTTCAAACACATCACTGTACAATAAAAATATTTCAAATAGGTCACTGTACATTTAAAAAAATTCACGACCGTTAAAGTTTGACGGAAAACGTTAAACTGAAAATAAACTTTCAATTAGGTCACTGAGCATTAAAAAAAATTTAAAATTTCAGAAAAATTATATGAATTTAAGCAAAAAATTCAGAAAAATTTCAATTATATGAATTTAAGTAAAAAATTCAGAAAAAAAATGTAAATTTTTTTTTTATAATTAATTCCAAAAAATTTGAAATTTTAATTCAAAAAAATTTATACATATATCTGAAAAATATTCAAAACAATTTATACGCATATCTTGAATTTTTTAATTCGAAAAAATTTATACGCATTAAACTGAATGAATATATTCATTTTTAAATTCGAAAAAATTTCATTCGAATGAGTATGTTCATTTTTAAACTAAATTCTAATCATTAGAAAAAAATTAAAAATTCACTTTTGATTGAAAAAATGTGAAATCTTAAAATATTTGTTCGCGTGTATCTATTCATACGCATATAAATTGAATGGATATGTTCATTTTTTAATTTAATTAAATTCTAATCATTTAAAAAAATTTAAAAATTCAAAAAAATTATCAAACAAGTTGTTTGATTTTGTTTAGCAATCATGAACTCTGTTTAGCAATTTTGTTTAGCAATCAATCAAGTTGTTCAAAATATTCAAAAAAAAAAAATTACTAAAATTTTTTGATTTTTTACGAAATTTTTTCTTATAAGTAATTTAAATTTAAGAAAAAAATATGAATTTAAAAATTTTAAAATTTCGTATAAGATTTTTTATTCGGAAAAAATAAGATTTTTTCATATAAAAAAATTTCTAAATTTTTATGAAATTTGAAATTTTGAAATTAATTTAAGGAATTTTTCTGAATTTTTACTTATATGAATTTAAGTAAAAAAGTTTAAGAAAAATTCGAAAAAGTTTCAGTTGTAGTTGGGAGTGACCTGTTTGAAATGTTTTTATTGTACAATGATGTAACTGAAAATTTTATTGCGCCACGTCATCCTGCCACGTCACTTTTCCGTTAGTGAACTTAATGGCAGTAACGGCAGTGCTCTGTTTGAAATATTTTTATTGTACAATGATGTGTTTGAAAACTTTTTTGGGCTAGTAACCCAACTGAAAGTTTTGCTATTGTAGAGTGATGAAACAGATCATTTATGTGTATGATTTAAAACACATGTGATTGAGTGGTGTAGTGGTTAAAAGATTTGTTAATTAACTCGAAGACCGGCCAAGTTCAATTCTGGGATAAATTAGTAATCATAGTACATTAAAAAGTCTTACAACACACACATACATCTATAATGTGTATGACTTAAACCATATGTGATTGAGTGGTGTAGTGGTAAAAAGATTTGTTAACTAACTTGGAGACCCAAGTTCAATTCCTTTGAGAATAGACGGATAAATTAATAATCATACTACATTAAAAAGTCGCACAACACATGTTGAGTATTGAACACAGTAAAAGAATACAGAGGGGGGTGAATGGATTCTTGAACTTTTCTTGTTCGAGTCTATGTAGCAGATAAGTGTTTGTGTGTGCAGAAGTGAAGGTGCGGATAAAGAACAACACAAGACACAATATCACTTTAATCTAATGTATTATTAGATAAAGGTTGCTACAATCTGTGAATACAAATGATAGTATTTTCAGCTTCGTTTTTCTCAGAGAGATATAGCTTACAGTGTATGAAAAACTTGACTCACAAAGTTAGTTACTAAGGAAGTGAGGCTGTATCCTTATAGAACATGGATACAACCTACTTACTACAAATAAGGTAGCTAAAACAAATTACTTTCTAGTCTATCTATCCTTTTTTAGTAAGTGTCCAAACGGTTACAGATTTGACTTTGCAAAGCCTGTTTAGATCCACTTCTTTAGCCCCTTGTCTCTTCTATATCTCTCCAAGCTTCCTTGTAGGCTTTCCAGAGCACGTTACAGATTGTGGTCCATAAAGTGCATTGGCTTGTTGCAGGTTTCAGACTTGTATAATTTCTTCAGTATTTTGTCTCCAAGAATATGTTCGAGAAGTGACTAAGTAGGTGATTCGAGAACTAGAATTGACTTGATCGATAACTCTGAGTTCTCGAACATTGTTATATTGACATATCGAATCACTTCTCGAATACCTCTTTTCTTCAGGATTCCTTGAGTTGTCGAATAGAACACTTGACTTGTCGAATCCTTGAGATATCGAATAGCTTTCTGAGTCCTTGAGATATCGAATGGAACTTTGACTTGTTGACTCCTTGAGAACTCGAATACTACTTTGACTTATTGACTTCCTGAGTTCTCGAATAGAGTACATAGACATATCGAATCTCTGAGATATCGAATGAGATATCGAACAGTGTATTCAGAGATATCGAATAGTGTCTTGAGATATCGAATCCCTGACTTCTCGAATGCTGGACTTCTCGAATAGACAAATATACTTCTCGAATTGGTACTTAGGCAAATTCTTCATTTCTTCAAATCCCAACTGTGATTATTTGACAGTCTTTATCTTCTTGCTTGAGGCATGAACCTTGGAACTTCTTTCAAGCATTATTCTAGACTCTATAAGTACAGTTACACAACTAGGATTTGATGCCTACTACAAGTACAATACAAACAGAAACTCTACAACTAGAGGTTCCCTCAGTTAAGAGGTCATGTAAGTAATGCAAAGCATTACAAACAATTATGCTTGTTATTAGATGAATACATGCATGCCTTTGTGACTAACAATCTTCCCCAAATTGTGAGTGAGACCCTTAATCACAATTTCATGTCTGATAACAAGCCTAACATACATAAAGATAGAACTTTAAAAGTACAGGTATGTAGATTGATTGAGCACATGAATGAAATTACAAGATAAATAATCTTACAGTATGATGAAATACTAGCCATTCTCATTTGATTCCATCTCCATTGCCTTGGCTTGTAGATCATCATATGCTTTCTGTTTTCTTTCCTTCTCCCTCCTTGCATTCTCATCCATAGCTCTTATGATTTCTGCCATAGCATCCAGTTCTTCAAGTAGAATAGAGTTTTTGAAATCTTCAAGTACTGGCTTTAGAATGTTGGCAGGATAGTGACTGAGTAGATTCATTCTGATATTGACATTATCTCCATTTCTCCTCCTATACTTCACCATATATGGATCAAACTGAACTCTACACAGCCCCTTGGCCCTTTAGCTTATCTGCTTCAATCTCCAGTCTATCAAGTTCTCCCTCTCTTTCTAACCATTTTTCAAGGCACCCCTTCCTTATTGCTTCAGCATGATTTCTCTTCATTCTCACAAAGTCAATCAATTCCAGCTTCCATTCTCTCTCTGCTTTGTCTTCAGAGTCCAACAGTGCAATTATTCTTTCTATCTCATATAGCTTGCCCCAATTCTGACAACCCCCTTGTTTGAACTTTCTCTGTCTCCCATCAGTATACTTGATTTCAAGGAGGTTATTCACAATTGCAGCAGAGCAGATTCTTTGAGCTCTTAGAAATAGCAGCTGGTCTTCATCAAAATCTTCATCTAGTGGTTGGAGTTTCAATCCTGGAATGCTTGTTAGGACCCTTGACCTGGATGGCTTTACTCTCCTAGCAGCATGCTTGAATTTATACTTTTTCACTCGATTGTTTGGCAGAAACTTCTGACCATTGTTGGCTGACCATAGTAGTGCTCCATTAGCAGTTTTCTTTCTGAAACATACATATGGTTTCTTGACTTGAATCTCCTTCTCTTCTTGAGGTAGTAAAACATTTGCAAAGGCCATGGAGTTTGACTTTTGTAGGTCACTACCAACAGTATTCACCCTATACTTAGAGTCTTGTGTTGTGGTGAGGTTACTGTCAATAATGCCTATGGCTTGCTGTTTTCCACTTGTCCTCTCATAGACTTTTCTTTGGTCATCTCCATCTTTCTTCTCTTTGTCATCCTTCTTCTTCTTCTTGCCTTCATCACCCTTATCACTCTTGTGATGTCTTCTCCTCCCATCACTCTTGTCATCATCTTTATCTTCATCCTTACTTCTCCTGGGCTTGGCCAATTCTGGAATTACACTAGTTGAAATGAATTCTCTAAGGATGTGCAATACCTCAACCTCCTCAGCTGACCATATCCCCTTCTTCTTTTGCATTTGATCAACTATGGCAATGATCAGTCTGTGGTTCTTAGGGGTGAGATCATTGGGAATAACCAATTGATCCACATCTTGAATTTTGGTACCAGACTGATAGAGGATGGTTCTTGGTTTGGTGCACACTTCAGGAAGTCTGGCTTGTTGACCATTTCTTAGCTCAGTATACAGACTCTGGTTATTCTCCCCTTTCTGCTCAATTAGTTCCAAGATGGCATCAATCTCAGTGAATTTCAGTGCTGTCAAGGTATCAATAGATATGTGTCATATCTTGCCTTTTGTAACCATCATAATTTCCTTGAGGTAGATTTAACTGAGTTGTCTTGGAATAATTGTTAGATATTGGATTTGATCTTTCAGGCTTCTTCTGTATAGCAGGGTATCTCCTCCAACCTTTACTCTTGAGGCTTGCAGAAACTTCAAGAAAGCAGCATCATGATAAACCTCTGAGTTTGCTACTTCTATCAGCTTGGCCTCTGTAACCACACTCACTTCCACTTGATCAGCTTCATGTTTAGAAGATTGGACTAGATCACTTGGCATGGATCCTGCCACCACTGTAGTGGTGACAGTTTGCTTTTGGCCACTTGGAGTAGTGATGTGCACAGGTGGTAAAGTGACCATTGGCAGTGTTGGAGGCTCATCCGGTTTAGCTTTGCCTTTGCCTGGCACATGAGGTAGTGTTGATTTTGAAGTTCTTTGAGCAGCACCCTCATTGATTATGATTCATTTTTCTTTAGGCTTCTCTCCCTTTGGATTTGAGTTCCTTGTCCTCTTCTCCCCCTTAGGCTTGTTGTCAGGCACAGAGGCTTTAGAATTGATCGTTGGGTTTGAAGATTCTTCTTGTAGAGGGAGGCCCATGTGCTTCATCATGACAGCAACCATAGATTGCTGATGCAAAAGGACATTAGCTGTGGTGGTTGCTTGAGTGTCCAACTGATCATTGAGAAGTGCAACCTTGTCTGTAAGATGAGCATTGGACTTAGTGAGAGTAGCCACCTCCTTTTCTAGAGTCACCTCCTTTTCTAGAGTGTCCACCTTTGTGAAGAGCTCAGAGGCCTTAAAACCAGAGAGTGATTGTTCTTGGAGTCTCTTCACCTCAAACTTAGACATCTCATGAAGTGGAACCTCACTGACCAGCTTATCACCATACTGGTTGGCAAAGAGTGTCCTCATCATGGCATTGGCATCTGTGGATTGAGTTGAGAGGGTGTCAAATTTGTGGCCCAATTTGGTGATAGCATCCTTGAGTATAGCCAGACCATTGTCCATCTTAGTGCAAGTAGATTTGCATTCCAGAATGTCTTTGATGACTGACTCCAATTTAGGAAATTTGGCCTCAAAAGTCCTTTTTATCTCATTCACCTCTTTGGTTGTAGCTTTGCATACTTCATTCACTTCTAATTGCAGGCCTTTGCCAAGATAGTGTGCAGCCTTCAAGATCCCCTTATAGATGTCATTGATAGCCTCATACACATCATTGGGGGTTAGAGATTTGGCATTGGACCCCAGTGAAGTGATGTATTCTTCTCTTAGATGTCTGAGAGAGATACAGAGAATTTGCCTTGCAGCCAAGCATCCATATTTCCATCTCTTTCAGCTTCATCTGCTATTTTCTGTTGTTGCTGCTCTACATCTTCTTTATGACATAGCAAGATGGCTTCATAGTCAAAGTTGGGTAGGTTTGAGGTGACCAAGTTTTGGGCAATCTTTACGAACTCAGGGATTTAATCTACAACTAAGCTTTGAAGTGCTTCAACCGTCAATTGTGGTGGAACAGACCCTGATCCTGAAGCATTGTCATGTTGCACAGGCTTCAGCTAGAGCTAGGCAAGCTAGACTCCTCAGTTACAGATGCAACTTCTACAACCGGATGGATTGACTCTCATACTGGTGTCTCCACAGAAGTGGGATGAGTTACACCAGTAGTTGACACAGGCACAGAGTTTCTAGTGAAAACTAGTGGAACCTCTGTGTTTGTGATGGTGTCAATAGAATATGCCCCAGCATGCATTCCCTCACCATCTAAATGTGGGTCCTGGGTGGTGAGCAAAGTGTCATGCACTAAGTCACTTGAAATCATTGGCTCATCAAGAGAAGAGAATTCTTGATGATCAATGCCTTGCATCTCAGTTGCCTGAGTTGCAGGCTCCAAAGAAATTTTAGTGTTAGATTATGGAAGAGGAGTGTCTTGTAGAGTAGATTTTGGCAACTCCCCCTGAGAGATAGAGGGAGTTTCAAGTGTGATGTACTCTCCACTCAGTGTAGTGTCAGCCTTATCACTCCCATGTGCTGACTCAATACAAGAAGGTGCATTGGGGAGGATGCTTGATTCTATAGATGCACCCTATTGAGAGGATACATCTAGTGAGCTGTTTGCCCCTGATTTTACAACTTCAGCCATTTGTGTGACTGAAGAGGTGGTCTTAGTTTTCTTCTTCTTCTTTGGCCTTAGTAATGGTGACTCTGGTTCCTCACTTTCTAGACCTAGTTCAACAGCCAATGCTGCTTCAGATAGAATGTTTAAGGGTGCAGACATGACTTCCTTTCTCTTCTTTTTACTAACATCACCCTTTTGAGAGGATGATGCAGTTGGTTCACTGTGTGGTAGAGTGTTTGGTTGAGTGGGTTGGTTAGCAAGCCTTGGGTTAGCATCTTGTACTACTTACTTAGGCTGTGCTAACTGTGACTTTGAGTCAAATGTTGGCATGTTGTGGGGGTAAGTCCTAAATAGACTCTCCGTATGGGGAGTTATTTTAAGTCTTACATCCACATCATTCCTAGTCTCCAAATTACCAAAAATAAGTTTGGTCATGGACCTAGGGTAGCCTATTCTACTTTTATCTACACATTACGCCATAAACGCACATACGCAACCCCCATTTTCAGTTGCGTAAGGCCTGAAAAGCGTTGTGTAAGACCTTACGCAACGCTTTTGGGGCGTTACCAATACTGGCGTTGCGTAAGACCCCTAATGCAACGCTTTTCGAAGCTATTGCAACACTTCGAAAAGCATTGCAAAAGAGGCCTTATGCAACACCAAAAGCATGCAAACGCAACACTTCATGGGGTTGCATAAGATGTTTCAGCCACGTCACCATGCTGACATGGAAGCAAGGTGCCACGTCAGCATGCTGACATGTAAGCAAGTTGCCACGTCAGCATGCTGACATGTCACTAGTGGGGCCCACAAGTGCCATGTCACAAATGGGGGGGGCATGCCACGTCATCAGTGGGGCCCACCAAGGTGCCACGTCAGCACTGGACCCACATGCCACATCAACAGTGGGGCCCACATGCCACGTCATCAGTGGGGCCCACCAAGGTGCCACGTCAGCACTGAGGCCCACATGCCACGTCAGCAATATGGCCCACATGCCACGTCAGCAGTAGGGCCCACATGCCACGTCAGCAGTAGGGCCCACATGCCACGTCAGCAGTAGGGCCCACATGCCACGTCAACAGTGGGTACCACTATCTAACGCAACGCTATTTGAGTCTAATGCAACGCTAATTTTTTTTTAGGCAACACTAAATATACCATAATGCAACATCATATATAGTCAAATGCAACACTTTTTTACAAAAAATTTGAAATGGCTGAGCTGTTTATACATAAAATAATTTGGTCCAAACCAAGCCAACTACTGGTCCAAACCAACCACAAGGCAATGATGCGGCCAACAAAAATACTTGACATTTTACAAAAATACCAAGTTCTAATACTAGCTAGTTAAAGCTACAAAAATTACTAAGTGGAGCCATAAAAATCCTTCAATTCTATTATTAATTTGCTCCATTGTATCTCCCATGGTCGGCTATGTCGCAAGCTCTCGCCAACCTCTTTCTCCACGCATCATCTCATCATTTGACAACCCTGCAAACATCAAATATCAACACTAGGAAACCATGTTTATAAATCAGCAACTCAAGCATGTTATACATGATTCTAGTTAAAATTACGTCTCACCCCCTTTATCACGATTAAAATTCAAGTGCTTTAAGAGAAATGGAACCTTAACGAGTCGACTACTCTAATATTTAATTTTGGTTTTTTTGCACTGGCATAAATATATGATCCTCCTAATGTATATTAAGTGATGCATCAAAATTAATTGGCAACATTTGAATATCTGTCAATATATAAATCAATGCTACAGATAATTATATTATATATTGACTGAACACGTGGAAGCCTGTTACGGAAGATAAGATATCACATAGGCACCTAAATATGACATCTGCATGAGTTACATTCAAACAATGATTTCCTAGGTCATCTGAGCATTTTACGTCTTCTTGTTTAGAACAACAATCAGGAATATTCCCCTTACAATACACACCAGATTAATGACATACCATCATACAGAAAAGGCCACTGAATATGCATATACTATTATTACAAAAAACAGTACAACTTACAAATAAAAACGCCAGAACTCTGCACCACAAAAGAACTGTGTAGATTTTCTTGTTCTTGAAAATAAAAGGATGGAAAGTCCACTGCAACAAAAGATACTGAAGGTCAGAAACATATTCACACTCTTACTGTTTAGCATTAAGGGACAAACTTGAAATCGACATCTGCTACTTGAAATGAACACTTGATCCTATAGACTTGATCACCTTATTATTTATTCCATGAGATTACAAACCAAGGGAGAGGGTGTGAGTGATATTACTTCCAAGATTAACTAGAACGTGATCTAGACTAGAACATAGGTCATGGGATCATTGCAAGGATTAAGTATGATAAAATGAGTATAATTTCAATCTGTAAAAGTATGTGAACTATAGTACTTGCAAACAGATATAGCCCTAGTTCTCCGTATCTATCAAATTTAAATATGAAACATATATCCAATATAACTTGATTATTTGAGCCACACATAACAATATATGTCTCATATTGCACTTAAATGGACCCTAAAGAAATACATTTGACAGTTTCTTTTTCTTCTCTGGTGAAGAAGGCATCTCTACAGCCAGTTAAAAAAATAATGATTCTCTAGTGAACTGAAAACAGGTAAAATAATCTCACCAACACAAAAGACGCGAAGATGAAGGTAAATACAGTTTCACTGATGTACGCTCTTTCTATCCCAAGCTCCTGAAATACCAAAGTGAAAGAATGGAAAATATCGGTAACAATCAGAATCATCATCAGTAGTGCATAACAAAAAAAAACAAAGTAAGGAATCAAGTATACATACCGGAAGAAGATAATAGCCAACATCCTGTAGAATGGGACCTGGTCGATGGAAATAATGTACTCCGTGAGCAGCCAGTCCATGTATATACTGAATAAGCATAAAAACACAACCTTTTCACAATCTTGACCAACATTCATGAAAAAGAAAAATCACACAATGGATCAAATGACACTGGTAAAATTAAAGGTTTACAGCAGTACCCACCTTAATGGATCCGACACGATCAAATACTTTTTGAGAACGTAAAGATAACTCTTCAGCAAATACATTCTTTACAGACAAGTGGTTCTATTCTGCAGAAATAAAATTACATCAGATGCATATAAGAAATTTCTAAACCTATTATATAAAAGAGTATATGGGAAGCAATAGGAAAAAAGATACATAAATTTATAAAGTCCTCATACTGATAGCTGACTTGGTGTCTTTAATAAAATCTGGATGGCTACTTAAATTTTTGAAAAGATTGTTCTTAAGGTATTCTGCAGTTCTAGAGCCACCATGACCTGAATTACATATAAATAACATGTTAGTCAAAACGACCCAGGTTACCATCTGTTTTTAAATAATCACCAAGGGCAAAAAAATGGAAGCCTAAAAACAAAGCAGAATGAATAATGTGATAAACATTGCTTGTGTAACATGCATAAACATTTTAAAGAAAACTGTAAGAGTCCACACACACACTCAAAATGTTTTCACTGATAGTCGAACTCTCAAAATTAAAAACACACACTCATATGAAAAAAAAACATATTAGGTCCTGAAACAAACACATACCACTGCCTGTTTGAATGTGAAAAGTGAGGTTAGAAGATGTACCAAGGTGATTGACTGGAAGAATTTCTCACCTTTAATGAAGCAATCAGTGACACACTATTTTCCAGTTCCACCAAATATTCCTTTTGCTCCTTTACTATGATTAAAAGCTCTGTTAGCAGATAACACATTCTCTCAACCTGATGTGATGAGTCAAACCAGCAACACAAGTTAGACAGTTTTCATCTTTAATGCAGTTTTTACTTCTAAATATGTTGTGCTAGAAATTTATCAAGATACAAATAGAATATTGACCTGATAATCAAATTTCTTGAGTAATGTTTCTTCCACATTTTCCATGACTTTTGTGGCCTTATTCATGGCATCATTGACCAAGAAAACATCTCCCTACACACAATTAGATGTACACTACATTCAAGGCCGGTAAGCTACAAAATTTTCGTATGCTGCTAACCGGAAATAATTATTCAGAATTTCCATGTTTGAATAAAAATAAGAGGTAGTTTTTATATATACCTTTACATCATCAGCCAGAGGAACTCTTACTGATATTGCTGACAGTTTCCGAATTACTCTGCCAACAGCTTCAGAATTTTTGCCCTCCATCTTTGCCCATAGTTTGAGCAAGTGATCTTGCGAGTGAATTATTTAATGGACTTTGTGTGTGAGTGAGGGAGTATATATAATTTAGATGTCGAATTTGAGTTGAATCCATCGATTTATAAAGAAAATCGATGATAAATGTCTCAGATCCTTTTATTCTAACCAATCGCAGCCTCAAAGTATCAATTAACTTGATTAATAGATACATAGAGATATATAATATACTGTATATAGTGTTTAATCGCCGGAGAGATCTAGAAATTAGGGTTCTAAGAAGAGAAATGAAGAGAAATGATAGAGTCGCGGCGAGAGAGAACAGAGAGAGAGATTTAGGGTTTGAGAATAGGAGAGGCGAATAAATATTACACATGAAACCGTGTAGCGTTAGTATATGTATTTTAGCAAATAAACGGTGTAGATTAATCTCACATTATGATCAATGGATGAGATCTTTTAGGGTTTAGTAAATGGGCTGGGTCAAGAGTTGTAGCTGGATTGGGCTGTTTGGATGGGTCGAATATGACCAAAAATAAATCAGAAAATAATATCTTTTTATGAAAATAATTTTGAGAAATCAAAATATATGTATATATATATATATATATATATAATAACTATATAATAATATATAGATACTTGAAAATATTCTAATGTTTTGATTCTTTGTATGTGAATTTAAATATCACAATCTAATTGATCAAATAATAAGAATCTCAATAAAACTCGATAAAGTAACTAGTGCTTTGTTACGGATTATTGTTTCTATTTTTTAAAAAATATTTTTAAACGATCCAACCGTACGGATGTCAATATATATCTGATATAATGATATTACCCAAGTTTCAGAAAATAAAAAATTAATTTAATTGGAGATATTAGTAGATCACTACTATTTTCAATATGACTCGTAACTAGTGCTTTGTTACGGATTATTGTTTCTATTTTTTAAAAAATATTTTTGAACGATCCAACCGTACGGATGTCAATATATATCTAATATAATGATATTCCCCAAGTTTCAGAAAATAAAAAATTAATTTGATTGGAGATCTTAGTAGATCACTATTATTTTCAATATGACTCGTAACTAGTGCTTTGTTACGGATTATTGTTTCTATTTTTTAAAAATATTTTTGAACGATCCAACCGTACGGATGTCAATATATATCTAATATAATGATATTCCCCAAGTTTCAGAAAATAAAAAATTAATTTGATTGTAGATCTTAGTAGATCACTACTATTTTCAATATGACTCGTAACAAGTGCTTTGTTGCGGATTATTATTTCTATTTTTTTAAAAATATTTTTAAACGATCCAACCGTACGGATGTCAATATATATCTAATATAATGATATTCCCCAAGTTTCAGAAAATAAAAAATTAATTTAATTGGAGATATTAGTAGATCACTACTATTTTCAATATGACTCGTAACTAGTGCTTTGTTACAGATTATTGTTTCTATTTTTTAAAAAATATTTTTGAACGATCCAACCGTACGGATGTCAATATATATCTAATATAATGATATTCCTCAAGTTTCAGAAAATAAAAAATTAATTTAATTGGAGATATTAGTAGATCACTACTATTTTCAATATGACTCGTAACTAGTGCTTTGTTACGGATTATTGTTTCTATTTTTTAAAAAAATTTTTGAACGATCCAACCGTACGGATGTCAATATATATATAATATAATGATATTCCCCAAGTTTCAGAAAATAAAAAATTAATTTGATTGGAGATCTTAGTAGATCACTACTATTTTCAATATGACTTGTAACTAGTGCTTTGTTACGGATTATTGTTTCTATTTTTTAAAAAATAAATAAATATCTAATGCAACACTTCAAACAGCAAATGCAACACTACCGATACCTAATGCAACACTTCTGCCACGTCAGCAAATGCCACGTCAGCATTAGTGGGTCCCACTTCTGCCACATCAGCAATTGTGGGTCCCACAATTGCCACGTCAGCATGATGGGCCTCCGCCACGTCACCCTTGTGGGTCCCACACTGCCACGTCAGCAGTGGTGGGTCCCACATCTGCCACGTCATATTTTTTAAAAAAAATATAAATTTATCTAATGCAACACTTCAAACAACAAATGCAACACTACAGGTATCTAATGCAACGCTTTCTGCCACGTCAGCAAATGCCACGTCAGCAAAGGTGGGCCCCACTTCTGCCACGTCAGCAAATGTGGGTCCCACATGTGCCACGTCAGCATGATGGGCCTCCTGCCACGTCACCCTTGTGGGTCTCACACTGCCACGTCAGCATTTGTGGGGCCCACATCTGCCACGTCATTTTTTAAAAAAAAATATGAATATATCTAATGCAACACTTCAAAGAGCAAACGCAACACTACTGGTATCTAATGCAACGTTTTTTGCCACGTCAGCAAATTCCACGTCAGTAAAGGTGGGCCCCACTTCTGCCACGTCAGCAAATGTGGGTCCCACATTTGCCACGTCAGCAAATGCCACGTCAGCACATGTGGGTCCCACTCCTGCCACGTCATCATTTATAAAAATTAAAAATTATCTAACGCAACGCCATCAGTTAGTGTTGCATAATGTGAAACACTGTGGGTAATACGCAACGCTAATCTATATCTAACGCAACACCAATTCAGCTCAGTTGCAAAAGACCCAAAACTTCTATCTAATGAAACACTTTCTGTGCAACGCTTTGTAAAAAGGGTTGCGTATGCTCACTTATGGCGTAGTGACACCAGGCAATTCAATCAATTTCGCATTTTTAAAGTTAAGTACTGATTGAATGAATCGAGGGAAGAAAATTTCAGTACCTCTCTTGGCTGTGTTCTTGCCAAGTCTCCCATATAGCTCCTGTAGAATTATGAGACCAACATCTATCTTTCTCCCATAAGCCAAGGCATAGCCTATTTGCTGTGCAGGTGCACTAATCTGATCGAAGCTTGATTTCCTGGCTGTGAAGACTTGAAGAATGGTAGCAAACACATAGCTCCACTCTTTCCTCAGATGCTTTCTGGTTCAACTTCCCAAGATTGATCACTTCTGAGTAGTTGATAAACTCAAAGAATTCCTCCAACTCTGCATTTGTGGCTAGTGAGTCATGCCTCTTGTTGTAATTCCAGTGCTTGATTCATGTCTGCTGTAGTAATAGTAATATCCTGGCCTTGAATCTTGTAGTAGACTACGTAGGAGGTTATAGCATTCTCGAGAGCAATGACTTCCACTGTGGCAGTTCTCCAAAACTGTTATAGGAGGTCCAGATACAGAGTTGGGTTGGCTGATAGTGCACTCTTGATGTATGACTCTCACATCCAGCGAACAAAACACTTAAATTTTGCATTAGGTGCTTCCACATCATTAGTTATAGCGATGAATTTGGTTTGAGTGGGTATGGTGAGTTGGGTGTTTGCCATTTGTATATAGAAGAGAAGAAGAAATTAAGCTTTTGCAGTTAAGGTTTTCAGAGGTTTTGGGAATTTAGATGCTTGAGAAATCGAATGAAATGAATCGAATAGATGTAAAATTATATAAGTATGAAGTACTTGAATTGTCGATTAGATGTATGTTTTGTATCGACAAGTCAGGCATTCGAGAAGTAGAAAACAACTATTCGATAAGTCAAGAAAGGATTAATCGATAACTCAAGCAGATTGTAACTCACAGCTGGTAGTTATCTAACTTAGAAATAATTCTAAATTAAATAAAATGTGTTTTTATGAGTGAATTAAAATTTCAGACAAAAATCCAAAATCGGTTGAAATTCAGCGAGAATTCGGCCTTTTCAAATGATTCGAGAACTCAAATATAGTGTTCGAGAACTCAGCCATTAGAGAACTCAATTACCATATTCGAGAAGTCAAGAATACCTCTATTCGATAACTCTAAAGACTCTATTTGAGAACTCGAGAGTGCTCTAATGAGACTTGTTAGAGATGTCGAATAGTGAACCATTCGAGAAGTCTGACTTATCGAAATATACTCATCACTCACAAAGAAAATTTAATTTTCACTATCTTTTAAAATTTACCAGCCATATTCATTGAAGAATATCCTAGCAAATTAAACAGTGATTTTCTCAAAATTTCATAGAAATTTCAAGTTAACAAAAATATGATTTTCTAACATATGCAACAGATTTGAAATATTTATAAATCATATTTCAGCCAACACTTACTCCAAAAATATTGAGAATTTAGATAAAGTAAGTGTTTACTGCTGCAACAAACTAGATGCTATATTCAATTAGCCAGAGTCTGAAGAATTCAGCATTCCAATCTCACTAACCAACCTTGTGAAGGTGGCTTCATCTAATGGTTTAGTGAATATATCAGCTAGCTGTTTATCTGTAGAGACATAATGCAACTCAATGGTTCCATTAGTTGCATGTTCTCTAATGAAATGATATCTGATGTCAATGTGCTTTGTCCTAGAATGATTGACAGGATTGGCAACTATAGAGATTGCACTTGTGTTGTCACACATGATTGGGATTCTTTCCAACACAAGTCCATAATCTCTAAGTTGATTTCTAATCCAAAGCACTTGAGCACAGCAACTTCCAGCAGCTATGTATTCGGCCTCAGCTGTAGAAGTTGACACATATTGTTGTTTCTTGCTATACCAAGAGACTAACCTTTGTCCAAGAAACTGGAAGCTACCTGAGGTGCTTTTCCTATCCACTCTGCATCCAGCATAATCAGCATCAGAATAGCCAACCAAATTGAACCCTGTGTCCTTAGGATACCATAGACCCAAGTTTAGAGTGCCCTTCAGATATCTAAAGATCTTTTTTATAGCAACCAAATGTGATTCTTTTGGATTTGATTGAAACCTTGCACACAGGCATGTTGCAAACATGGTGTCTGGCCTACTTGCAGTGAGGTAGAGTAGAGAACCAACCATGCCTCTGTAGACTGAGATATCTACTTTCTTGCCTTTAGCATCTTCATCTAGTTTAGTGGCAGTGGTCATGGGTGTCTTGGCAGGTGAACAATCTTCCAAGTCAAATTTCTTCAATAAATCCTTGATGTACTTGGTTTGACTGATAAAGATACCATCCTTCCTTTGACTGACTTGCAACCCTAGGAAGAATGTCAACTCTCCCATCATACTCATCTCATATCTGCTCTGCATGAGTTTAGAGAATTTCTCACACAGCTTCTCATTTGTAGAGCCAAAAATGATATCATCCACATAAATCTGAATTAGGATAATATCATCACCACGCTTCTTGTAAAACAGTGTCTTGTCCAATGTGCCTCTAGTGAATTGATTTTCAAGTAGAAATTATGATAAAGTATCATACCATGCTCTTGGAGCTTGCTTAAGTCCATACAATTCCTTAAGCAATATGTAGACAAATTCTGGGAAATTTGGATCCTCAAAGCCAGGTGGTTGTTGCACATAAACCTCTTCTTCCAACTCTCCATTCAGAAATGCACTCTTGACATCCATTTGATAAACTTTAAAGTTTGAATGGGCAGCAAATGCCAAGAATATTCTTATGGCTTCCAATCTAGCAACAGGGGCAAATGTCTCATCATAATCAATGCCTTCCTGTTGAGAGTATCCTTTTGCAACCAGTCTTGCTTTGTTTCTTACTATTACACCATCTTCATCCATCTTATTCTTCAGAACCCATTTTGTTCCAACAATGGTTCTATTCTTTGGTGCAGGCACAAGTTCCAATACTTTGTTCCTTTCAAATTGATTCAGCTCCTCTTGCATAGCAATAATCCAATCTGGATCCAATAGTGCATCATCAAGTTTATTAGGCTCAACCTGTGATAGAAAACAGCCATAGAGGCACTCATTTCGAGTTGCTCTCCTAGTCCTTACTCCTGCATTTGGGTTTCCAATGATTTGCTCTACAGTGTGTGATCTATCCCATTTCCTTGAGTGCTCAGCCTGATTTCTCATTCTTGATGTTGCTTCATCATCCAGATCATGATCATTCTCATTTCCTCCCCCTGTGAGGTTGCCACTACTCACAGGTGTGTATTGGATGCTTGTTTCTCCACTGTTGATTGGTACAAATTCTTCTCTTGTATCATCATTCACTTGAGTTTGTTGAACTTGAGTTTCAACTCCAGTTTCAATCTCTTCATCAGAATCATCTAGATTATCAAACTTTAATGGATCTTTATCTTCATCATTAGCTTCTTCTAGTCCAGGTAGTTTGCTGTCATCAAATGTCACATCTGTGCTTTCCATAATTTTCTTTTGACTGATGACATAAACTTTGTATGCAATTCTTTCCATAGAGTAGCCAAGAAAAATTCCTTCAAATGCCTTTGCATCAAACTTTCCAACATATTCAGAATTATCTTTCAATACAAAGCATTTGCTTCAAAAAGTATGGACATACTTTAGAGTAGGCTTCTTTCCAGTCATTAAATTGTAAGGTGTCTTTCCAGTGTTTTTGTTGATGAGGGTTCTGTTCTGGATATAGCATGCAGTGCTAACAGCCTCAGCCCAAAAACATGTGGGCATCTTTGCATCAAGCAACATTGTTCTAGCAGCCTCAATTAGAGTTCTATTCTTTCTCTCAACAACTCCATTTTGTTGTGGAGTCCTTGGAGCTGAGAATTGCTGAGAAATACCATTCTCTTTGCAGAATGCTTCAAGTATGGCATTTCTGAACTCTGTTCCATTATCACTTCTCAGTGCAATCACACTTGCATTGTTGGCCTTTGCTTCCTTGTCAACTTTCTTTATATGCTCAATGATTACTTGTGGAGCCTCATCTTTTGATGCCAGAAATTCCACTCATGTATACCTTGTAAAGTCATCAACCATCACCAAGGCATACTTCTTTCTTCCTAGTGACATAATATTGACAGGCCCAAACAAATCCATATGAATGAGTTGTAGAGGCCTGGTTATTGATGTCACTGTCTTTGACTTGTGGCTTGATCTTTTCATCTTTCCTTTTTGACAAGCCTCACACACTCTTTCTTGATAGAATTCAAGTGTGGGCATGCCTCTCACTAACTCTCTTTTGACTAGAGAATTAATGGCTTTGAAGTTCAGGTGTGATAGTTTCTTATGCCACAGCCAACAATCTTCATTTGATGCTTTTGAGTAAAAGCAACAAATCTTGTCCTTGTTTGTAGAATCCATATTGGCTACAAACAGGCTTCCTGTCCTTACTCCAGATAGAGCAAAATCACCAGTCTTCTTGTGGGTGATCAAGCATTCATCTTTGTCACAATCCACCTTGAATCCTCTATCAGTAAACTGACCAACACTTAGCAGATTATGCTTGAGTCCATTGACTAGTGCTACATCTTCAATGATGACATTACCAACTTTTAACTTGCCATATCCCAATGTGTTACCAATGATGTCATCTCCAAAAGCAACCATTGGGCCAGCCTTTTCCTCATACTGTGATAGCAGGGCCATATCACCAGTCATATGATTTGAGCATCCACTGTCCAAAATCCACATGACCTTATTTTCATTTTCTTTGCCATGCAAACACAAATGTATTACTTTTCCTTTGGTACCCAAACAAGTTTGGGTCCATGTGACTTAGAAACAGTTTTATCATAAACAACATGCTTATCAACTTTCTTGGTATTAGTCTTCTTGTCACTGTTAGAAGTCTTAGAACCTGAGGTTTCAGACTTAGGTGACAGAGGTACCTTCCTAGCTTTAGGAGGACATGAAGACTTTGACCTTGTGTAGTGTGTGTGAGAATTGTGACTGATACAACCATCAATGAATTACCTTCTTAAATTAAAACAACTAGTCATAACATTCATATTGCATGGCATAATGTCAAATTTATCACAGAATGGTGCATCTCTATGTCTTAGAGGCACAGAACAATCATAGAAAGGTTTAGGCACACTACCAACAGGTTTCTTGCATGCATGAGTTAAATTATTGGTACTGAAACAATTCTGACAAGTTTTCCTAGGGGCATTAGGCATATAAGCATAGTTGTTATCTTTGTTAATCCCTAGCTTGCCATTTCTGTTCTGTTTCTTCTTAGTCACTTTCTTCTCTGATTCACTCTTCCCAGCTGAAATAAACTTAAAAAATTTCTTAGGTCTTGATCTATCAACTACTGACTCCTTGACTTTTGACTTGACAGTCTCACTCTTGGAGGATGCTTGTTGTTCACTGGATTGTGCCTCATCCTCATCATTCAACATTTGCTTGATGAGTAAGGCATCCTCATCAATTTCAAATGTTGATTCTTTAAAAATTGGATTTTCAGCCTTTTTCAAAATGTGAGGCACTTCCTCATGAACAACTGTGTCATCTTCAATGACAGCATAGCCTTTTCTCTGTTTAAGAGAGTCATAGTCAAGTCCAATAGTAGCCTTGGGTTTAGCTTGAATTTTATCACAGTAGGATTGCACTAGACCAGATGATTTCTTAAATGTTTTCAGTTTGAATTCATTTTCAGCTAATTCATCCCTAAGAGCCTTTTCCACTTGACTAGCACATAGAACCTTATTCTGCAGATATTCAACTTCTTTCTTAAGGTTTTCTACTTGCATAGCAGTTAGCTCAAGTTCCTCATTCTTTTTGGTTAACTTTTCATTTTTAGTAGACAGTTTAGCAATCTCCTCATTAGCAGCAGTCATACTAGTATGAATATTAAACATCTCAACAGATAGTTGTTCAATCATGCATTTATACTCAGAAACAGACATATCTATAGTAGTGAGAGATGCTACCTGAGAATCTGATGGAGATGTGTCATCCTTGAAATTGGCCATCAAGGCATAGTTGTAAAATTCTTGTGCCTCTCCATCACTATCAGAATCATCCCAACACTTCCCTTCAGCAATGTAGGCCTTACCTTGTGTCTGCTTTTTCATAAGGGCCTCATACTTAGCTTCGAGCTCAAGAAACTCTCTATCCTTCTTTTTAGGCTTCTTGCATTCACTGGCAAAATGCCCTAGGTCATTGCATCCATAACACCTTACAGATGACCTATCCACATGGCTGGTTTTGAACTTGTTCTTGTTTGGTTTCACAGGTGCCTTGCTCTTGTTGAATGAATGGTTTTGGGTTTTGGGTTTGAAGGGTTGATTCCTTTTGAATATGATGTTTGGAAATTTTATGGCCATGAAAGCATATGAAGTGTTTTCCATCCCATCTAGTTCTTCAAGAGTGTAAAACTTTTCTTCCTCCTTCTCCTCAACAGGTTCACTTACTTCAGCTTCAGTTTCTTCATCATCATCTACTATCTCCTCTATCCTTAGATGGCTTGTAGATGCTTCTAGATCTTGAATAGATTTGTTGATAATCAAGGCACATGATGTGTTTATCATTCTGCCTTGGTTGGCCTGGATAGCCCTTTTCTGAAGCAACTCTAGCTCATGAGTTTTTAAAACTCCATAGAGCACATCATAAGTGATTTTGTTCAAATCTCTTTCTCTTAGAGAAATGACCCTTTGCTCTAGATGATTTGGTGAAGATAGCAGAAACTTCATGTTTAACTCCTTGGTGCTGTAAACCTTGCCATTCATCTGCAACTCAGTGACTAGCTTGTGAAATCTTTCAAACATCTCAGTAATGCTTTCCTTGGGCTGTGCCATGAAAGCTTCATACTGTGTGACCAGTATCTGTTTCTTGTTTTCCTTGACCTCATCAGTTCCTTCATATAACACCTCAATGTGATCCCACATTTCTTTGGCAGATGTGCATGATGCAATGTTTGCAAACATTGACATGTCCATAGAATCAATAATTAACAACATGAGGTGACTGTCAAGAGCAACCTTCTCCCTTTCTGATTCTGTCCATTTGGATGGATCCTTGGCCTCATAGGATCTTGGAACAGTTGTGGTTCCAACAGTCTTTTCAGGTATCTCTTGTTGTGGAACAAAAGGACCATTCTTGATAATCTCAGGATACAAAGGATGAGAGGCTTTGATGAACAACATCATCTTTATCTTCCAGAGGTTGTAATTTTCTTTGTCAAACTTAGGGACTTTCACCGTTCCTGTAGTCTTTGGTGTATTCGAACTCATGATCGTTTTTCTATTTTTGGATAAACAGCCCGCTCTGATACCACTTGTTGAGTATTGAACACATTAAAAGAATACAGAGGGGGGGTGAATGGATTCTTGAACTTTTATTGTTCGAGTCTATGTAGCAGATAAGTGTTTATGTGTGTAGAAGTGAAGGTGCGGATAAAGAACAACACAAGACACAATATCACTTTAATCTAATGTATTATTAGATAAAGGTTGCTACAATCTGTGAATGCAAATGATAGTATTCTCAGCTTCGTTTTTCTTAGAGAGATATAGCTTACAGTGTATGAAAAACTTGACTCACAAAGTTAGTTACTAAGGAAGTAAGGCTGTATCCATATAGAACATGGATACAACCTACTTACTACAAATAAGGTAGCTAAAACAAATTACTTTCTAGTCTGTCTATCCTTTTTGAGTAAGTGTCCAAACGGTTACAGATTTGACTTTGCAAAGCCTGTTTAGATCCACTTCTTTAGCCCCTTGTCTCTTCTATATCTCTCCAAGCTTCCTTGTAGGCTTTCCAGAGCACGTTACAGATTGTGGTCCATAAAGTGCATTGGCTTGTTGCAGGTTTCAGACTTGTACAATTTCTTCAGTATTTTGTCTCCAAGAATGTATTCGAGAAGTGACTAAGTAGGTGATTCGAGAACTAGAATTGACTTGATCGATAACTCTGAGTTCTCGAACATTGTTATATTGACATATCGAATCACTTCTCGAATACCTCTTTTCTTCAGGATTCCTTGAGTTGTCGAATAGAACACTTGACTTGTCGAATCCTTGAGATATCGAATAGCTTTCTGAGTCCTTGAGATATCGAATGGAACTTTGACTTGTTGACTCCTTGAGAACTGGAATACTACTTTGACTTGTTGACTTCCTGAGTTCTCGAATAGAGTACATAGACATATCGAATCTCTGAGATATCGAATGAGATATCGAACAGTGTATTCAGAGATATCGAATAGTGTCTTGAGATATCGAATCCCTGACTTCTTGAATGCTGGACTTCTCGAATAGACAAATATACTTCTCGAATTGGTACTTAGGCAAATTCTTCATTTCTTCAAATCCCAACTGTGATTATTTGACAGTCTTTATCTTCTTGCTTGAGGAATGAATCTTGGAACTTCTTTCAAGCATTATTCTAGACTCTTTAAGTACAGTTACACAACTAGGATTTGATGCCTACTACAAGTACAATACAAACAGAAACTCTACAACTAGAGGTTCCCTCAGTTAAGAGGTCATGTAAGTAATGCAAAGCATTACAAACAATTAGGCTTGTTATTAGATGAATACAGGCATGCCTATGTGACTAACAACACACACTTACATCTATAATGTGTATGATTTAAAACATATGTGATTGAGTGGTGTAGTGGTAGAAAGATTTGTTAAATAACTTGAAGACCCAAGTTCAATCCCCACTAAACACAACTTTTTCAAAAATTTGAGAATAGAGGGATAAATTTGTAATTACAATATATATATAATAATAGATAGATAATAGATAGATAGATTGGTGATGGTCAAATTACCAGGTTGCTTAGAATTCAATTTATTGTGCAAAGCTCGTATTACATTTTCTTTTTTAATTTATTTATAATGTAGTAAATATATATATATAATATTATAAATAATATTTTTAATATGTTGTTAGATTCGAACCATATACCTTTATATATAACAATTTTTAGTATTGTATCCAATGATCATCATTTATTTAAGTTGCAGATCTAATTAAACTTTGTATTAGTGACTTTAAATTTAATTAATAAAATATATGTTGTTGTTAGGAGTCGAACCCTTGACCTATGGTAGTACTCGTTTATTATCTCTGTTACTCTTATATTATATAATAGGATATAGTTTTTCTTCAAAAATACTATCTTGGCGTTGTAATATGAAGACATAATTTTATTTAATTTTAATAATAATAATCATACATATGTTAACATAATGGTGGGATATGATTTTTTACTATTAGTATTAATCTTGTTTTTTTTAGAAGTAGTATTAATCTTGTTAATTTAGTTTATGTTGTGTTTGTTGATGAAATATATGTTTCAGAATTTAATTTTAAATTTATAAATTTTAAATATTTTTAATTTCTTTCTTTGTAATATTTAGATGCCATGTAATAAATTTTTTGGTATGTTTCATTTGAGAAAATGACCTAAATAACAAAAATTATATCATCAGATGCCCAAATTAGCATTTGTCGGGAATTATGTCCAAAATACACAATTAAACTTGCATTTCAGACATGCGTATATCTTCCATGTATATCGTATATCGTCTTGTTCCCCAACTTGCATCTCCTCCCAACTTCTTCTTTGTTACTACTCCAGATTCCCAAACTACATTTTAATCTCTTATATACATACAACACCATCATTTCTTTCTCTTGATGGTTATTTAAAACATCTGAATTTACTATTTTGTTTATTCTTTTCAACGGTTAGAATTGGTGTGTGTTTTTGATTTGGTGATGAGGATATGTGATTTTTGTGTGCATGTGTATTTTACTATTTTTATATAATTGCGTGAGTGTTTATTGTGTGTATTTGTTCATTAACAAAGAGAACTTGAGGGATGATAAAGAGAGATAAGATAGAGAGTAATGAAAGTGAGAGTGAGTTGAGACTTCATCCATTTCAAGCAAGACACGCATTCTCTTTATGCGTGCATCGAGGTGTGCATTCAATATATGCATGTGCTGTATTCAAAGATAACATGATATTGCTCAAATGCGTGTGTTACCCTCACATCCTTGAAATGCGCATTCTTTTGGTTATTTTGGATACCTTTCCCGCATATAGTCATTTTAGGCATAATTGATTAAAAATATGTTATTGAGGGCTTTCACCCCATTTCATTTTATAAACTTATTAAAAACACATTGGATTTTCCTTCATTCCATGTGTGTATCCCACAAAATTATTATATATTTCTTATTTAATGTTTTGTAGATAATAATAGTTATGAATTTATTATTCCAATCCCGATGACCCGAACATCTAAAATCTAAAATCTATTATGCTAGTTACATGTAGACTATAATTAATATGTAATACTCTAAAATAATTATTTTTCATATTTTGACGTAGTTTACATTTAGGAATTTAAAATTTTAATAAATAAATACATAATTTAATAATTATAAACTTAGAGGTGTGAATGTGAATAGATTAATATAATTTGAATGAATGAGGTGTGAGTGAATTTAATAATTTTCAATTACGTATAAGGTTAGTTGCATGCAATCACATATGCAACTGAATGCAAGTATGTAACCTGCTGCACAGTCAAAAATTGCAGATTCAACTTCCAGTTGTATATAAGGGACGTGCAACCACATATGCAAATTCAAGTATTAATTATATATTGTATTCAATTACATATGTGGTTGCATCCGGCTGCATTGAAATTGAAGTTGCATATTTGATTGCATATGTAACCTCCGTTTTTTTGCAAATATTTTGGTATTTTCATAAATTATTTTTTAGAAAAAAAAAAAATTTCAAAAAAAAAAAATTTGGGCTTGGGTATTTATGGAAAACCCCCTAATTTAAATTATTATTTGTGAAACTATGTAAATATATGTGATTTTACCCTCCACAAATTACACTAGTCAAATTTGCTTAAATTTAAAATGAAAGATAAATTTCGCTAATTCTATACCAACTTTGAAAAAAATCAATTCTATTACAGAAAGGAGAAAAGTGCAGGGTTGTTCATCGTACACCCTCTATCATTTCTCTCTTACTTTACTAAAAATCTATATAATCTCTCTCCCTCTCATCGTACCCCTCTATCTTTTCTCTCTTACTTTACTAAAAATCTATATAATCTTTCTCCCTCACTTTACTTCAAATATTTGTAGTCTCTCTCCCTCACCCTCTCTCGAAAATGAATAGGCTATTAGCCAAATGTTTATCTACACAAGCCAAATGTTTCTCTACACAAGCTAGACATGACGGCATGGACGGTTACTCTCCTCTTCACCCGCTTCTACCTCTCCTCACCACTCTACCTCAACCTGCGGATATGATCACTAAACTTCCGTTCGTCCCTTATTCGCACAAACAGGAGCTTCATGTACGTGATGGTAATTTTTTTGATTATGTGTGTAATATCCGCTAAATATGTATTTGTGTTTGTTCTAGTGTCTAAATGAAAAGGATCTCATTGACATCTATGCGTTGTTGGTTTTTACACCTTACTTATCTAATTTTACTTGAATCTTTAGTGAATAATCAAATCAGCCATCCGTTTGATTGCAATTATAACATTCATCTTTTGAAACTATGTGAAAATATTTCTAGTTGAATAATTTATTAATGAGATTTTTTTTCTTTATATAGTTTCTACTACTTGCATAAGCTTTCCACATTTTGTGATTTGCCTTTATTGAATAATTTTTTAGCAATGGAATTTCCTTATACAGAACATTTTACATCAACTGAAGTTTCACAATATAAATCAGAAATCTTTGTCGACTTATTGGTATGGTGATAACTACTTCAAGAAAGACACCAAGTTTTATGGCTCGTCAAGTGGTCAAGCATTCCCTATATTCAGAGCATGTAGGAGTACATGACTATGTTCCCCTGTTGCATTCTTTGTCTACCGATCTACTTAATGAGGGACTTAATGATATCGGACGTTTTTTGAAAGATAACGGATATATCACGGGAGAATATTATGACTCGAAGAATTTTGCAAAAGTTCTTAAGTTGTATTTCAAAGGGCATGATGTTTATATCACATTCAAACAACATTCCTAGGACTTGTAAGTATTTCAAAGGGCATGATGTTTATATCACATTCAAACAACATTCCCAGGACTTGTATACTTATTTAGATTAGATTGCGATACTACTCCGCACTTGTGGTGTCATTATCAACCATCCCATGGTTCCATTAATACCATCCGGGAAATTTATGTTCCGTCATATTTAGATGGATAGAAACGATTTATCCAATTTAGGCTTCTTAATCTGGCATAAGCCTTTTGATAAATTAAATAATTTATTTTCCGATCTTTACCTTTGATTAAAATTGAAAACTTGTAAAGAAAACAAAGTATCATACAATTGAGGAAACGTACTTTTCATTTGGTCGTCAAGATTAATATTAGATTTGTTATATTTTGTGGGAAGGTATTAATAATTTTTATGCATTCCATGTACTTGAGTTGATAATATTTTAAATTGTAGTTCAGTTCTATTAGTATGGAAACGAAAGTTGGCTATTTATAAAATATTCATGTGAGAATGAAACGGTAACATTCACATATTTTTCTTTTTCAAATTATGAAATTTTTATAGAAATTTTCTCGATCAAATGAGTTTATAAGTTTTTTCATGCATCTAGGAATTCATATATCAACACTGATTAATAATAATCTATCAATACACATGTTTCTAATTGATTGTCCAGATTATTCTAAAGCTATTAACAACTATAACCTTTACAAATTTTAATAAATTATTTTTCCGAATTACAAATTTTAATAAATTATTTTTCCGATCTCAATATAATTATAAGTGTTTATTTGTAATTTAACTTCCTTAAGTTGATCTTGGGCATTGAATCTATTGGTTGTGACTGCATCCACAAAATTATTATGCTCTCAACAATATTTTCAAAATGAAATACATCATGTAATCAAATAAATAAATAATACATGATCTACTTTGTTTGAAATGACATAAGTACATTGGGAAAAACTAATAATTTTTCAACGAGGCTTGCTTGATGATATCATCATCTTCTTATCATCTTCTTATATTCTCTCGCCATTAAAAAGATAACCTAAGGCTCCATATTCAAAGAAAAGATTCCAAGCAACATACTGTAAATCTTGCCAATTGGATCAATAATAGCAAACATATGGCGGGAGTAAATATATCGTTGGAACAAGTGAAAGGTTGCTATCAGACGTTCCCTAGATGGTATATCCGAATATGATATGACAACCAAGACATGTAAGAAAAAAGAATATCGAAATGATGCTCACAGTCAGTAGAAAAGGATTAAGAAAATTCAGTTAAATATTTGAATGAGGTTTTTCAAGAAATGGTAATCGACAAGATCTCAAAATTATTGTGTAGCTGTAGAAATTCGTATTCATTCATTACGAATGTAGCGTCCCGTTTTATCATGTTATAATTAAACGTGTCATATGACAATAACAAGAAATAAAAACCGATAACCTTCCTTTTTAAGTACTCAAACTCAACCCATAAAAGAAAATTGAATAAATGATAAGTATATGATACTAGTGTATTACCATACCATTCGCTTAGTTTTATTCATGATGTACTGCAGCTTGATAATATTTGATTAATGCAAGTACGCTATTTTTCAAAAAAAAAAAAGAGAATACTTACATGTTAATTGTTATGTTTTAATTAGATAATTCATTTCTTTGGTGAATACTTCATCTAAGAGTATTCTTCTAAATACTTTTAGGCATTTCCTGTTTAAATAAGAAATCATATAACATCAACAATAATGTTTTGTTCAAAATTTAGATATGCACAATACTCATTGTACATTGTATAATTACGATTAAAACTGTTCATGGCATTTTATTGTAAGGCTGAGAACAAGTTCATACAATGATATAATTGGTCGTATTACCATGATGTGGAATCACATGCATGCAATTATTTAATGAAAGTGTTAGAGATTTATATACACTGCATCTTGTGATTAATTAAGTTAATTTTTTCACATAAATACTTAATTAACCTAATGAAGAATTAAGCTACATTACGACATTCCAAAACTCCGATACCATGTTGGTCAAAATGAACCTAACTTTTTTTGACGCTATTATCCTGTCCTATTTTGAGAATATCAATATTTTGTTTGATTAATTAAATTGGGACTCATCAAGTAATCCCACAAATCCCACTTTGCTTCACGTATTTATCTTTCTGGTTAGCTTTTACATCCTTCGCTATAAATTTATGATATCTAGTCTAGTCTTAATTTATAAGCTTCATAATAACCATGGAATTTCGTAACGTGTTAAGTGAAATGTTGAGTTACAAGTTCTCCTATAAAATTTTTGAAGTGTGTTTTTTTTTTTATGAAATGCATTGGATTATATTACTGAATCAAACCAAATCAAAGTAAAACAGCGGGACAAACCCCCGACTGTCGATACAACCAGGTTGAAAAACAAATAAATTGTTTCCTGATCGTTTAACAAACTGAACTTAAAAGTTCTTGAAATTAAAAATGAATTCGAAGACATTCGAAGTGATCCAAATTGCTCCAACATCCCTGAAAGCAACGATATTACAATTGACCAAATCACATAAGAACCGTTGATACTACAGTGTTCAGAACCCTCAGTTACATAAACTAAGGTTAGAGGAACGACACTCCAGCTATCTACATGCCGGATACCAGCTATAGACTTGCCGGAAATGGGAACCTCCAAAGGATGAAAAGTACCCAAGCTATCTACATGCCGGATACCAGCTATAGACATGCCGAAAGTGAAAATCCTTAACAAATGATGAACAATCTTTGGTTGTGAGTGGTGAGCTCTTGCAACAATCGTTAGCGTCCCAACTTCGATGCGGACTTTACAGATACCCCAATACATCATCAAAATCATTCCCAATAGATCTGATAACAAACCAAACAAACCAAACATACTCTCACAAGGAGAGAAAAACAAACTCTCACAAGAGGAGAGAAATAAACCCAATTAAAGGATAGGCAAGCCAATCACTCGCAATGAGGATGATTATTATGAAGAAAGCAAGAAAAAAGGCCTCCGGCCGGTGGATAAACCACCGCCGGAGGGGATGGAACTAAGCTGAAGGAGCAGAGAGAGAAAAAGAAGACTTCTCTTTTCCACCGAAAGTATTAAATTTTTGAAGTGTTAGTTTCACGTGTTAGTAAACAATTTAATAGGATCTTATATTATCTTTAGCACTGCTCTCATTCGCACTTACATTCTATTTCCGGGTTAATGTCGGTATAAGAAACAGAAACGATTGGCAAGTTCTAAGTCGTAATATCATGTTAATTTAACAATTTTATAAAAAAAAAAAAAAGATAAAGATTGAGAATTTGGACCCCCAGATTTCGTTCCAGTTTAATTGATAGAGTTGACCATGCTTTGTCTGCTAATCTTGTTAGAACCTGATAATGAATGTAAGTCCAATGTATTAAAACTTTCATTAACTATAGAAGGCATGCCCGAGTTTGGTTGTGTTTAATCTGAACAGAGTAATGTTTCAAGGCATCAATATTGCATTGAATTTTTCCTGATAAAAATGTTATAAACGGTAAAAGGAATCGTAACAATTGTCTTAACAAGCTGAGTATGAAATATCTGTAGTCTGTACTAAGCTTTTGTGCTTGAACTTTACACAGCCCAAGAAAGAGAAAATTCCTAGCCATCTGTTTACCGCTCTATCAGGCTGCGCTAAAAGGTGACTGGCAAGCTGCTAAGGGAATCATAGGCCAACATCCACAGGTGATAAATGTGAGCATTACCAAGAATTGTGAAACTGCACTTCACATTGCTTCGTCCACAAAACACATTCACTTTGTTGAAGAGCTGGTGAACCTAATGCAACCTGAGGACTTGGAACTTCAAAACAAAAACTGGAACACGGCTCTCTGTTTAGCAGCAGCAGCCGGAACAGTTAAAATTGCTGAGATTATGATTGAAATGAATCCTAACCTTCTTAAGATACGTGGAAACAATCATATGTCACCACTTTTGATGGCAGCTTTGTTTGGACGCGAAGACATGGTGTCATATCTTTATTCTAAGACCAACAACATGATAGATGAAGATTGGACTGTTACAGACAGAGTAATGCTACTGCATGCTTTCATGAGTGCAGATCTATATGGTAAGCTTTCTCTTGGTAGCAGACACACTACTTACCAATAAAATCAAGTTTGTTTAAATTCAAAATTTTCTTCTTATTTGGAAGTTCAGATGCAAGGTGCAGAAAATTCCTGCAGTCTTAATTGCAAGATAATTGTGAACAAATTAAAAAAAAAAAAAAAAAAAAAAAAGAGCCTCTTGTGTGATGTCAGCTAAAAAAATATAAATTTGTCCCAAGTGATACTAATGAAATTTTATTTCATCAAAGCTGTTTTTTAGGCTAAAGTTTCTAAATCAAAGTTGTTTATAACAAAATATCAAATATTGTAGATGTGGCATTGAAATTATTGCACCATCACAAGAAAGAACTGGCTGTAGTGACCGACAAGAATGCACTGCATGTTTTGGCTAGAAATCCATCAGTATTTGCTAGAACAAGGCGGCATGTTTTTTGGAGACTACTTAATGCAAGTAAGTTATCAACTTGCTTGTGTATTTTCTTTTTGCGACCTTGATGAGTTAGAATGATGTCTAAATTCTGGAGAAGAAAAACATTCAACTTTAAAAGGGAAGAAGTGGACCTATTTTATTTAAACTAGAGTATTATTGTCCCTCAAAAAACAGATGTTTCTTCACTACAGTACAT
This sequence comes from Kitagawia praeruptora, assembly GCA_037693485.1. Taxonomy (NCBI): domain Eukaryota; kingdom Viridiplantae; phylum Streptophyta; class Magnoliopsida; order Apiales; family Apiaceae; genus Kitagawia; species Kitagawia praeruptora. The sequence goes on along the minus strand of CM075346.1, from coordinate 128,257,474 downwards.
TATAGCTACAATTATGTTTGCAGCATGCAGAGTTATGATGCATTGTGGACCTGTAAAGTGTTGACATATAGATTCTATTATGATTTCGATGTTTCTGGCAGCAGTATAGTAGGAAATTCTATAAAAACAAACATTTAGTACTATTATTGTGATAGATCCAATTCCTGGGAAATTTACTATTCTCATTCTGCACTAACTACCAGGGATGCCTCTTGTAATATGCGGAGCAATGATATTTCACGATCAAGGGTGTAATACATAGTCTTTGTAGTAGTGGTCCTTATATATTGTATTAACAGTTGAAATATGAACAAGAGCAAAAATTTCCACAGAGCTTTTTCCTATACCTATGAATTCCATCCGACCCAGAAATGACAAAGTCTTCCCATTTCAATACGAGAAAATTCTGAGGGGGAGTTATATTTTCATAAAAAGTACACACAGAATTGAACCTTAGAGTATCTCCAACAGTCCCTCTATTTAGGCTTTTAACTTAAAATTTGAGGAGTGGGTTTAAAGATATATCTGTAAAATAGAGTAGTTAAGACTTTGTATGTGTCAGCACCTTGTGAACTGGTTTAGATGAAATGAAAACTCGAAACCACATTCCAGAACATGTAAAATATTTTATATTTCAAATGATAAGCATTTTTTGTAAGAAGATTTGCCGAAGGTACCTTCGTTTGTCAACATGTCACTAGTTAGCATTTGTTTCTGAGTCTCTGGTAGTTAGATAAGCATTCAACATAGTTTTAGAAATCATGTGTATAATTACGAAATTACTTAACAAATGAGTCCAGCCAAAGAATACCTAACACTTTTTTGGCACTATTATCCAGTCTTGTTTTAATAATTTTACCTACCGAAACTGGCAAACTAGCAGTATATCAGTGTATCACCGTATAAATATGCAGACATATTTAGTTAACGTAATCAATAACTAAGCTAAATTGTAACAATACTTAAGTCCTGTTCTATATTCAATATATTACTGGTTTTGATAACTTGCCCTGCCTGCCCTGAACATATTTTGAGGTGAAAAAAAATATTCGGATGAATAAGTAACAATGAAGAAAAGAAAAACGAGTGATAATGTTAGATTATTATTGTAGATTCTTGAATAAGAAGCATCACCCGAATGGAAGCCTGTAAGTTCCACTGAGCTTGGTGGCATTGACAGGTCAAATGTGGATGAAACATTGTCTGCTCGAGTAAATCTGGGAGAAGTGACTTGCTAGAAAATTTGGTCTGCATCATCCTGATTGTCTGTTCCAGATTTTGCTGATATATCATATTTGAATGCCTCCATTGATGCCTGCAATTTAAACCATAAAGCTACAATCTTAAATTATACACAATAGACATTAATTGTCAACCTCTTGATACTTGAGCTAGTAGCAACTTTATTTCGAAAATTCCTTTTAGGAAGCAGAAACAATGGTGCATCCTTTTTTAAGAGAAATGAAGAACAAACAAGGGGTTTATGTTAGTATTCAGCATGCATAGTAGATGGAGAAAGGAGAAAGAAGGAAGAAGAAAACATTATCGCAGTGCATGGTGCCATGGTTGTTGCTGCCTTTATAATGTTATCTTGGCCATCCTCACAGCACATTCTGCAGAAATAGATTTCTTGGTTTCTTTACTTATAAAATTCAGGATTAGGCTCCTAGCACGTTTCATTTCAATTACTGAAGTGATGATTGCTATCCGTGCGAGCTTCTTCCTAGTCTATACAAAAGGTATGAAAAAGGTACCTTGTCTCATCAGGGGGTTAGCTGGAGCACCTGTGGTTCGCACAACCTTCAGTTGAAGATTTCTGCAATTCTCTTTAGGCCTAAAAAGCACATGATTAACTATAGAATTCAATTATGCATCTTTGTTGATTATTTAGTACTATGTTGTTGTGACAGTTCATGTTCTACTCAAAGTGTACTTTCCTCCCTTTTTCATGTTCTGAAATATTTGAGTTTATGCATTATATCTTAATAAGAACACGTAATGAGATGCATTGGTTCTATTTAGTTTCAACCTGTAAATTAGGGAATGGGGGCTTGAATTGAAGTAATAAGTATGTTGTTTTTTTTTTGGGGAAATGGGGGCTTGAATTGAAGTGGGGTTAGGGAAATTAGGGTTTTTCGAATCAAGTTTAATTCCATTAGAGAGGAGAATACTTGATTCCAGGTGATTTTTTAATGGGGTTCAAGTGAAGATCAGAAATATTTATATTATGGGTTAATTTATTAATAAATATAATAGTAATATTAAATTAGGTAGATATACAATTAAACAAGGTAAATATCTAATAAATTATTTGAACATTTAATTACGGATTACTCTGAGTAAAAGTGGATGTATTACTAAATAAGATAGATTTTTATTATTAATAAGATAGAAATATAGTGTCAATTAATTAATCAAATTGTTTTTAATAAGTTATCTAGCATTTATTGGAAAAAAATTATTTATATATATATATATATATATATATATATATATATATATATATATATATTTTGAACAAAGAGGAAATTCATTAATCAAAAGTCATACAACATCTACAAATACAATCGAAAGAACACGCTTAAAGGATCGATGTTGAATCCTTCCTAGTGGTAACCAAGCGATTTGAAGATGATTGAAAGTATGTACTAGTAGTTTTCTAAAAGATACGAAGGACCCATTTATTATTTAGAGACTGGTTTAAGAAGATTTGTACAAAAGGATGAGCGGAAATTAATTTTTGAGACACTCAGAGTTCAGACTACATCCCATTCTGAACTTGATACCGGAGATAAATTACTTCACAGTCTTCAAGTTAACGGAGATGCCAAAGAGGGTGGATGAGGATCAGGTGATTCAAGATAACAATGAGAGACTGGCAAAAGAGAGGAAAGTAGCATATTAAAGAGTAAAGAAAAGAAATTAACACCTTCTTCGAACATTGCATGCTGACTTGATATCAATTCCAATTCATAAGCGATGTGAAGAAATATCTTACAATAGAAAGTGATGACTGATTAAAATACGGATGCCTCTCATACTTGTAAGACCTTACCGGAGAGGAATTCATATAAACTGATGACTGATTTATAAGAATGCTCAAGTAACGACTGTCAAAGGCGTAGTTCTGAACACTGCCGGAATTCAAGTAATGACTGATGCAGTCATTGGCACTTGTAGAATGAACTGATAATTCATATAAATATGCTTTAAGTGATTTTATTAGTTATACAAAGTAACTGATTTTTAAAAAAAACATTATCAGCTAGAATTCAAATGAATGCGTTCAAGATACAAGATCAGGTGGACTACCACAATTGGCAAAAGTCATGGAAGTAGAGGAGTCATTTTTTTATACTTACAATTTTAGTTGACAGAAGTAGACAACCACTGCTAACAAACAAAACAGAACTGGCGAGTTCTTGTTTTACCCAAATATCTAATACTTTATACATGCAGGTTTTAACCCACATGCCAAAACCATAAATATCATATAGGAAGAATTAGCAAGCGCCATATGTTTTGCGCCTCCAGTTACATATGACACACTTTTCTTCTTGTTCCTCTATTTCTTTAGCGAAGATGACAAGGCTTGTGGACTAGAAACCTCTATTCCTCTATTTCTTTAACTAATATCTGATGATGATTTCTTTAAACTTTAATAATCTGGGAGTGCCCACACCAAGTTCATGGAGAAACTCAAAATGGATTCCAATCGAGGATAGCAAGTGTGCACCTGGGAAACCACCAGTTACAGACTTCAGCAGACTAAAAAAGAGTAATAAGTGGTTTTTAAGCCTTCTAGTGAGAACACACGGGTTTTTTTTTACAATAGCGACTTCCGCAGCTTGAGATTCAGAGATAGAAAGCAAAAAATCAAGCTCTGGCTTTAAGACATCTTCAGGATGATGATACTTAAGAAGAACGTACTTAAGACGAACGCTGGGATAAGCAGAAATCTTGAATTCTGAAGAATCCACATATGTGGGTATGATTGTACTGGCATAACCATGAATAACTTCAACGTTTAATAACTAGTCACCTGCAATATTGTTGGTAGTATGAAGCTGTTCTAAAATCTATCATTAGTCACCAAATTAAGGAAAACCAAAACCTTAAATTGGTCTTCTTCTGTAAGATATAACGAATACAACTTGCTATGTAGACTTGACTGTTTATCACAGTAAAACTTCATCATTTCATTCTCTTCCGGTTTTAATGCTAATTTAGTAACAAAACTAGTGCTAGATAATCACGCTGGCTTCAACCTTAACTCTCCCTTCTGTTTGAAAGTGTATTCATCAAATCTCAACTTCCCTTCATATGCCTCCATTACCTCAGGAACTTCATCCTTATATGCAGTTAAAAGATTTTGGATAAATTTTTTCTCAGACCATCCCAATATTGAAGTTAACATGTAGCTCTCATCGGTGCTGTTTTTTAACACTAAAGCTTGCAGAACAGAACACCTCGGGATAGTCCTCTTCTCTAAGCTAAAAGCAAGTACAATTGGGCTACTTGACAACCTAGACGTCGTCCACTGTAATTTATTTAAAAAGAACTCCATTTTCTCAATAATTGTCTTCTCAGCCAAACACATGACAAGTGGCAGCTTCTTGAACATGAAAAGGATCTCTTCATCGGAGAAACCAAAGTTTTTAAGCAACACACATCTAGATTTCCAGGCCGAGTCTTTAATAAAAGTCAATGTATGGAGAGCTTGGAGAAAATATGAAGATGAAAGATCGAAACCCATGTCCATAAGCTTCAACACGACATCACGGAATCTGTCATTTGGCGTAATTGATGCATGACCAAACATTGTTAAAACTTTCAAAATCTGGGGATTGGGAACACCAAGTGTGACAAGAAACTTAATATTCAACAAAGAAGATTCAGAATTGTTGTTGGTAAGTACAACTGGATTGCGTTTGAGGAAAGCAACTGTACTTGGGTAACAGCCCGAAAGACATTTGAGCTGATTGACGAAGGGTATTAGGTGGTTGTGGAGACTTTTCTTAAGAATACGTGGGTTTTTGGTGACAGTATCGACTACATCTGATTGAGACGTGAAGATAGAAAGCAGAAAATCAAGCTTTGGGTGTAAGAACTTTTCGGGATAACACTGAAGAATACCGGGACAAGTAGCAATGATTTTGGTAATACTGGAGGGGGGGAATCCAAATGTTCGAAAAAGATTGACAACAGAGAGTGGTGTTTGATAAGAGGAATCAAAGTTAACAGACTTTGAAGCACGAATAAGAGATTTTCCTGACAACCCACATTGGTTGTTGAGAAATGAGATTGTGAATTCTGGAGAATCTTTAGTTATGATTCTTTTGGTTCTATAACTACGAATAATCAAGGGTCTAATTAAACAATTACTCCTATCCAAGTTGTGGTGTTTGAGAATTAGGGTTTGCAATTGAGATTTATACAGACAAACAAGCATCTTCATATTCAAATACAAATTGAGAGAGAGAGAGAGAGAGAGATAAATATGGTGAAAATGAAAGATGGGGTTAATAAAAACTAAAGGAAACTTACAGTGCAGACAGACCTCCGTTTGATAGAGCCGTTAATTTGGGGGTTTCAGTTTCACACTACTCTACTCACTGGTCAGTGATCACTCATCAATAATATGGTAGGTACGTGACTCCGGTCTCCCGAGTCCGGACAAACTAAAAATTTATTCACTTTTTTTTCTTTTTTTCTTCATAATGTAATAATAATTCTTTACCATAATACTCCTATTTTTTAATTAATAATTTTTAAGAAATTCACAACTTTCCTATACAGTAATACACCTATTTTTTCATTAAATATATATATATTACAAATATAACATCAACCGAAATTAACCAGCAACTTTAAAAATTTAGTAACTGAAATTATTTTCGGTTGTAGGTTGCTTAACATGTTGTACCGATTAAAAATCAACCTCAAAAGTAACTAAAAGCAACTTCAATTATTTTTCTAGAAAAACGTAAAATTAAATTTGCATTTGGTTGATTTGATTATAAATCATGTTTTTGCAAAGATTTTCAGAAAATGGTAGAATTGCAAAAATAATTAGAAAAATATAATACTTTTGATATTTTTTCTAAATTTTACACCTTTCATTATTATTCGAATCTCTTTTCATTGATCATTGATATGTTATATTTATGAAAAATATTCATAAATAAACATAAAATTATCGAGTATGTTAATAACTTTTTAAACTTATAAATGTTATCGTATACTTATAAATGTTGGTTTATATTTCAATAATAAAATTAAACTTTTCTTATATGATACTCCCTCCGTCCCTTAATACTACTCTCGTTTCATATGTTGGGACTGTTCATAACATGAGACAAATTACTAATTTACGTCTAATTTATAAGACCAAATATAATCAAAGTGATCTTGTTGAATTCGTATTTATGAGTACTTTAATACAATGAAGTTTTTATATTTAATACTAATACGAAATTAAAGATATTAACGATCAAAAGTGTGCGTTAACAAACGTGTCCAGTCAAAACAGGAAAAATATTAAGGAACAGAGGGAGTAACCTTTCTAAATGATAATTTTTTCGGATTCCAACATATCACAATTATATAACAAAATGATTTGAACAGGGTCATGAAATTATTTGTTGCTCTCTCTTTTTTCCGATTCGGCAAGTAAGTCACCAAAAACATTATCCACTTTTTCAAAATTTTGTATCAAATCGATACTCAACTACACAACTTAACGAACTACACAATTTAAATGAAATTGCCCACTTAATGTCTGTCAATATGACAGTTTTTTCTCTGTCCCTGTTGATAGTTGTTTGAGTTTTTTTTGGTGTCTTTTTTATTTCAAAATCAAAACTTCTTATTCATATTCATCTTTTCAATCCAAATCATCTAAAGGTTCTGAGTGGTGCATGTTTTTTTGAGTCTTGTTCAAGTATCAATCTTTCGTTATCTGGGCGTCGTTTCAAAATCTCTGAGCAGAGTTAAAGTAGCAAGATCTTTCTTATAGTTCAAAATTCTTCATTACATTTTTCCTTTGTAATCCATGGCATCTGACAATTCAAATCTAGACACTTCATATGCAAGATTAACGCTTGAAGATGAAGACGACGAAGGAGTTGTGATTGGAAATGATAAAATCCAGGAGAAAAAGGAGACTTTTGTTCTCGTGGGGAAGTTCTTGACGGATAAAAATATTAATTTTCAGGCAATGCAAAACGTAATGGCATCATTATGGAGACCTAGGGAGGGCATGGAGGTGCATGATATTGGGGGTTTCAGATACTCATTTGTATTCTACCATATTATGGATATGAATAAAGTGATTGATGGAGGTCCGTGGTCGTTCGAGCAAAATATGTTGGTGTATACTAGATTGAATGGAGAAGAGGAGGCAAATGCAGTAGTGCTAAATGAAATGGACATATGGATACAGGTATACGAGTTGCCTAGAGGATTTATATCTGAAGCTGTTCTACAAAGCATTGGAATGTATATCGGGAAATATGTTAAAGCAGACCCAACAAGTTTGGAAGGAATGAGGAAGCCTTATGTGCGTATAAGAGTCACACTGGATATTGGGAAACCTCTAAAGCGCCGAATGAAAATCAAAAGAGAATGAGGGAATTGGAACTGGGTAAATTTTAAATATGAACGTCTGGGGAATTTTTGTTTTGTTTGTGGAATCCTGGGGCATGTCGAAAGGGACTGTAGCGTAATATATGCTAACCCAGACAAGCAAATGGAGAAGGCCTACGGGGGGTGGCTAAGAGCTCCTAATCGAAATGCAAGAAATAATGTGGGAGCACGATGGTTGCGAAATCTGAATGGAGATGCTGGAAGGCCGGAATTTGGAGGTGGTGGAAGAAACAGTGTACCGGAAAGTAGCAAGACAGCGGTCAATGCGGAATTTACGGAAGGTGGAAGAGACATGCGCGAAAAACAAGGAGAGGCAGACATAAATGCGAGATTTACGGAAGATGCGGGTATAATGCACGAGAAAGAAGGAGATAAAGGAAAAGTTGTCATTGTAACAAAACATCAGCAACAAAATATGGGAGAAGAATATTTAAACATGGGCGGGAAAACAGATGACTTAGATATTATTTTGAAGGCTAAGCGTAAGAGGGTAGAAACAGGAGAACATCAAGTGGGCCTTGGACATGATGGAATGCTACTAGATGGACCTCGTTTAAACTCTGAAGATAATTTAAGTGGATCGAATGTGTCAAAAAACTTGCTTGGGGCGGGCTCTGGTCATCAGGCCCGCCGAGAATTATGAGTTTCTTTGTTTGGAACTGTCGAGGGCTGGCCCAACCTCGAACAGTTCGATTTCTAAAAGAAATCATAAATCAAACCAGGCCAAGTTTAATTTTTTTGTCAGAAACTTTGGTGAGAAGAAAAAGAGTCGAGGAGGTTTGTAAATTAATTCAGTACGCTGGGTGCTTTGCAGTTGACACTCAAAGTCATGGGGGAGGGTTAGCTTTGTTTTGGAATGTTAGAAATGATTGATGGAAACAGTGTTTGGAAGCTAAAGTCAGAAAACAGAGTTTAGCTGGAAGCAGTCAGAGTTTAGTTAAACACTGACTGGATGCGCAACAGAGGTTGTTAAACTCTGTAGCGGTATTGTCTGAAGAGTCAACAGTGTTTGTAGATTATTTCAAGATAAATATGGAAGCAATATCTTTGAAGATTGGAAAGCTGTCAAAGAGATTGAGTTGACTTGGAAGACTGGAGCAATCGTGATTGATATCAATTGTATAGCTTGATTTTAGGAGAATCAGTTACTGATTGTACGAAGCTGTATGTTCTATAAATACAGTTAGGTTAACCCTAAAAGGGTAGTCGAACATTGAGAAATCTTTTGATTGTAACCTAAGCAGCTCTCTGTGATATTTACATCACCGAGAGAGGAATTATTAATTCCAAACAGTTTTTAATTGTTAAACAGTGTGTTCTTGTTAAGTTACTCATACAGTATTTGATTGCTTATTGTGTATTCGACCTAACAAGTGGTATCAGAGCCTAATCTGTTACTTTATTACAGTTAAAGATCCAAACAACACAAGAGTAATCAATGGCAGAGATACCTCCACCATCTGAGAAAACCCCTACTACTGTTAGTAGGTATGAGACAATAAGGGTTCCTATACTTAGGCCATCAGAGTATGCAATTTGGAAGGTGAAAATGACCATGTTTCTGGAGGCTACAGATCCAGAATACCTTGATAGAATATATGAAGGTCCTCACAAACCAACAAAATTATCTGCTGCTGCTGCTGGTGAGGAATCAAAGGTCATTCCAAAGGAAAAGAAAGATCTAACTGCTGAGGATCTTTCATCTATTGCAAAGGATGCAAAAGTGAGACATTTACTTCACAGTGCATTAGACAATGTTATGTCTAATAAAGTGATTAACTGCACAACTGCAAAGGAAATATGGGATGCACTTGAGGTTAGGTGTCAAGGAACTCCTGCAATCAAGAAAAACAGAAGAAACATACTCACTCAGGAGTATGAGCACTTTGAGGCAAAGTCTGATGAAACCATGACAGAAACATTTGACAGATTCTGTAAACTGCTCAATGATTTGTCATTGGTTAACAAAGAGTATGATTTAGAAGACTCAAATCTTAAGTTTCTTCTTTCTCTACCTGAAAAGTGGGATGTGAAAACAACCACTATAAGAGATAATTATGAACTTGGTGAAACAGAGATTGATGAAATTTATGGACTGCTCAAAACCCATGAATTGGAATTGGAGCAAAGAAATAAAAGATCAAGTAGAAAGTCAAAGTCTGTTGCACTTAAGGTTGAGGAGAAACCATCAAAGAAGGAGGCATCAAGGAGAAAGGCAAAAGGAAAAGCCTTAGTCATACATTCAGAGAATGAGTCATCAAACACTGATGTTGACTCAAACACTGATGGATCATCTGATTCTGAAGATGATGAAGAGATGATGCAAATGGCTGCATTGATGGTAAAGACCTTCAAGAAGATGGGATACAAGAACTTCAAGAAGGGAAAGAGATTCTCCAGGGACTACTCAAAGTCTGACAAGAAGAATTTCAAGAAAGCTGAGGGAAAGGACTTCAAATCTGGTAAGAAAGATAAGTCTGAAATTCAATGCTACAAGTGTAAGGAGATGGGACACTATGCTCCTGAGTGCAAGAAGGGTAAAACTGAAAAGGCACTCTACACCAAAGGCAGAGATTGGGCAGACACTTCAGATTCAGATGAGGAAGTCAACTATGCTCTCATGGCTACTACTCAGACTGAAAATGATGATCTCAAGGTACCTCCAACTACCTATGCTTATAACACTGATAATATAACTGAATTGAGAATTTATCTTAAGGCATTGCATATCAGTTATAGGGATCAGACTTTAGAAAATGAGAGGATAAAGTCTGAGTGTTCTCAACTCAAAGAAAGAAATAAACCTGTTGAGGAACAGCTAGAGAACATGAATAAAATTCAAAAAGAGAGAGATGATGCAGTGTTTATTGAACAGGAGTTGCTAGGCAAGTATAAGCAACTAGAATCTGAATTGGAGGATACTAAACACATCATTAAAACTTGGACACACTCTGGTAAAGACACTCAAGAAGTGTTTCAGTCAGATACAGTAGGTCTAGGTTACTCTGTAGGAGATGAACTTAGATTTGAAAATCAGGTAAAGGTTAGACCACATTGTTCATCTGAGGGAAATGTCATGGGAACAGGTGGACCTAAGACTGAAGCACAGAAAAAGGCTGTTAGAGAGTCATATGCTAAAACTTTTGTTAAAGAGGCTAACATTGGTTTAATGACAGATAAACAACTCAAGCATAAGCTTAAGGAGATAAAATCTGTCAACAAACAGAGATTGCCTAAGAAAAACAAAAATGGAAAAGTAGGCATCACATCAGGAATTAAGCCAATGCTTGCTTCGTTAGCTCCTAGAAAAACATGCTTTAATTGTGGTAGCACTAATCATCTTGCTAGTTTCTGCAGTAAGAATAAGAACATTAATTCTTTGCCCTCTAAAACTGCAGTAAAGAGTGATTATGTGAGAACTAGACCACAGACTTTATGCAAACACTGTGGAAGTACTTGGCACTCTATTTACACTTGCAGAGATTATCATGCTATTTACTATAATTACTATGAACCCAAGCCAAATTTGAAGTGGGTTAAAGTAAACTCTGCAAATGTAAACTCTGAAAAAGTTAGCTTAAACTCTGTTAATGAAAATTCCGCTGCAAAAGCTAACAGAATTAAGAAAGCCAAAGGATCCAAGCAAGTCTGGATCCTTAAAACTAATAATCAGTGATTGTTTGTGATTGCAGGGCACCAGGGTTAGTACCCTAGTTGTGGACAGTGGATGTTCAGGACACATGACAGGAAATAAAGCCCTGCTATCAGAGTTTGAGGAGAAGGCTGGCCCAGAAGTTTCCTATGGAGATGGCAACATAGGACATACACTGGGATATGGCAATATTAATCTTGGAAATGTCATCATCACAAATGTAGCTCTGGTTCCAGGACTCAAGCATGATCTGCTATCTGTGAGTCAAATCTGTGACAGAGGATATCATGTGGATTTTCAGCCTGAATATTGTCAAGTGATCAGTAAATCTACAGGGAAAGTTGCTCTAGTTGGAAACAGACACAATAACATCTATGAAATCAAATTGTCAACAAACACTGATGGCAAAGCAGTGTGTCTGTCTACAAGGATGTCCAGTGAAGAGAGTTGGAAATGGCACAAGAAACTCTCTCATTTGAACCTGAACAACATCAATGAGCTAATCAAGAATGATCTTGTAAGAGGTCTACCAAAGTCCTTGTTGAATGTAGAAGGACTGTGTGATTCTTGTCAAAAGGCTAAACAGAGAAAAGTCTCCTTCAAAAGCAAATCTGAGTCTTCAATTGTTGATCCTTATCATCTACTACATGTTGATCTTTTTGGTCCAGTGAATGTAATGTCTCTTGGAAAGAAGAAATATGCTCTAGTCATTGTTGATGAATATACCAGGTTCACATGGGTATATTTTCTTGCAAAGAAGGATGAAACTGCATTAACACTGACAGAACATATATTACAACTGGAAAAAGGGTCAGAGAATCAAGTGAAGATAATCAGAAGTGACAATGGAACTGAGTTCAGGAATTCATCTATGGAAGAATTTTGCAAGAGTAAAGGGATAAAACAAGAGTTTTCTGCACCTGGCACTCCACAACAAAATGGTGTAGTGGAGAGGAAGAACAGAACCTTGATAGAAGCTGCCAGAACCATGCTAGATGAAGCAAAGTTGCCAACATATTTCTGGGCAGAAGCAGTTCAAACTGCCTGTTTTACTCAAAATGCAACACTGATCAACAAGCATGGTAAAACACCATATGAAATGGTGAAGAAGAAAAAGCCAAATCTAAAATATTTTCATATTTTTGGATGCAAATGCTTTGTGTTGAAGACTCATCCTGAACAGTTTACCAAGTTTGACCTAAAGGCAGATGAAGGAATTTTTGTTGGCTATCCACTGTCAACAAAGGCATTCAGAGTTTATAATCTGAGAACTAGAGTGATCATGGAATCAATTCATGTGTCATTTGATGACAAGAAAATAACTGGACTAGAAGATGTCAATGAACATGATCTACTCCACTTTGAAAATGAAGATTTATTCTCTGAAAAAGTAAACTCTGATCAGACTGATTTGACAAACTCTGTTGATCTAAACTCTGAACCTCTACTGGTAAATACTGAAGAAACTCTTCAATCAGAAACAAGGGAAGAACCAGTTGAGGGGGAGCATGAAGAATCACATCAAAGTGATGATTCAAACACTGATAGTGACTCAGTTGATAATTCTGAATCAAACTCTGTTGATTCAAACTCTGTTGATAATTCTGAGAAGTCACATTCAGGGGGAGCATCAGAAAATGAAGAAAGACACCAAGAAAATCAGGAGAGCATGGATCAAGGGGGAGGATCACATGATGACAGAAGCAATTTGCCTTCTGCAAGAAAATGGACTAAATCTCACACACCTGATTTGATTATTGGTGATCCAGATGCAAAAGTAAGGACAAGAAGTGCAACAACAAATGAATGTCTGTTTCATGCATTCTTGTCACAAACTGAGCCAAAGAAAGTGGAAGAAGCTCTTAAAGATGCTGACTGGATAACAGCAATGCAAGAAGAGCTAAATGAATTTGAAAGAAATGAAGTGTGGACACTTGTACCAAGGCCCAAGAACAGATCCATTGTTGGTACTAAATGGGTTTTCAGGAATAAAACTGACAGTGAGGGTGTTATCACAAGGAACAAGGCAAGACTGGTTGCAAAAGGCTACTCACAACAGGAAGGAATAGACTATGATGAAACATTTGCTCCAGTGGCTAGATTGGAGGCAATCAGAATCTTTCTTGCATATGCCTCTCACATGAAATTCAAAGTGTTTCAGATGGATGTAAAAAGTGCATTTTTGAATGGAAAACTTGAAGAAGAAGTGTTTGTGGAACAACCACCAGGGTTTGTAGATCCAAAATATCCAGACTATGTCTACAGATTAGACAAGGCACTCTATGGACTTAAGCAGGCACCAAGGGCATGGTATGAAACCCTTGCCAAATTTCTACTAGAAAGTGGATTTCACAGAGGTACTATTGACAAAACTCTATTTTACTTCCAAAATGGTAGTGACTTGCTTTTAGTTCAAATATATCTGGATGACATTATTTTTGGGTCTACTAATGATAAACTCTGCAAGAAGTTTGACAAACTCATGCAGTCAAGATATCAAATGAGTATGATGGGAGAGCTTAGTTATTTTCTAGGCCTACAGGTGAAGCAAACAGATGATGGAATTTTTATAAATCAAGCAAAATATACCAGAAACCTTCTCAAGAAATTTGGTATGCTTGATTGTTCATCTGCAACAACTCCCATGGCAACTGCAACAAAATTGGACAAAGATGCAGGGTCATCAGTAGATATGACAAGTTACAGAGGAATGATTGGTTCTTTACTCTATTTGACAGCTAGTAGACCTGATATCATGTATGCAACTTGTTTGTGTGCAAGGTTCCAGGCAGATCCAAGAGAACCACATTTAACAGCAGTAAAGAGGATATTCAAGTACCTCAAGGGCACTATGACTTTGGGGCTGTGGTATCCAAGAGAATCAGAGTTTAAACTTCTTGGTTACTCTGATGCAGACTTTGCTGGATGTAAGATAGACAGAAAAAGCACCAGTGGAAGTTGTCAATTTCTGGGTGACAGACTTGTTTCCTGGTACAGCAAGAAACAGAAGTCAATATCTACATCTACAGCTGAAGCAGAGTATATTGCTGCTGGTAGCTGCTGTGCACAGATTTTATGGATGAAGAATCAACTGCTGGATTATGGATTAAGGTATACCAAGATACCTATTTACTGTGATAATCAAAGTGCTATTGCAATGACAGGTAATCCAGTGCAACATTCAATGACAAAGCACATCAGCATAAGGTATCACTTCATCAGGGAGCATGTAGAGGAAGGCAACATTGAACTTCACTTTGTGTCTACAGAACAACAACTTGCAGATATCTTCACCAAGCCATTGAGTGAAGCTACATTTACAAGACTGGTCAATGAACTAGGAATGGTCTCTAGTTTTGACTAGAGATGTTGGTTAGACTCAAAAACTTATTTCTAAAATATGTTGCTCATGTTTCTGCAAATTGTTAAGTGCTATGTGAACCTTAGTATTAAACTCTGTTATGCATGCTTATGTTTAAAACTTTTTAAACTCTGTTAAGCATGTCTGTCTGTTAAACACTGTTAACATGTTAGATACACTCAGTGAATTCAGAATTGATTATTGTCTGAATGAAAACACCAATGAAGAAAATTGTATGAAGCATGATTCTCAGTAAATAAATCATGATTCTTTCTGAGTCACTGTAATCTAATCAGACTTTGTGCAGTAAATCAACACAGCATGATACTGTTTCATATTTATAGCATCTCTTAGGTTATTCAGTCCTAAACTCTGAGTCTATGAATATTGTGTGCATTGCCTCTCATAAATAATTTTGGTTATTGATGAACTCTAAACTCTGATAAGTGACATTCTGTTTCCAAAGGTATGGTTCATGATGATTCCTTGTTTGTACTTGTGAAAACCATAAAACTTGAGATGTGTCATTGATTAGTTTGGTGAGTTCAGATTCATGTCTACAACCTGTGAGAGTTTGAGCCAAATCAGTGATTGATATATTTTCTATCAATCAGTATTTATTGTTGTGTGATATTCATCAGATAGTATGTTTCTCTAGAACTTGTATTAGACCATTTTGAGACTACATGATATGTGTGTGCATGAAAATGATAAAGGCAATAGGATTCACCATTTCTTCAAACACTGTTCAAAAATTCTTTTGAACTTTGTTCAAACACTGTATAAACACTGTTCATAAATTCCATCCTTAGTAAACCCCTTTGAGCCTTATTAACTGCTCATTTTTCTTATACAATGAAGTGTTAAGAGCAGTTATATTTTTTTTCTCAAACAGATGAGTGTTTCTCAAGAAAAGAAAAGTTTACTCAGTATATATGCTAAATAAATAAATAAATAAAAAAAAAGGCATATATACTGATCTTGTACAAATATTTACTAACAGTGTGACTGAACACTTTGATCTATTGAAATGTTCAGCTTGATATTCACTCATGAATAAAATATCTTTTTCATCTGTTTGATCTTATCTCATTTAAACCCTGAATAAAGTCCTTTTGATTTGTGAATACATGTACTCAAAGTAGTGTAGAATTGGTGGACATTCAAGCATATGGTAGATTCTGCTATTTCTGATTGAATGTGAGTATAAACACTTCACCTAAACACCTGTGTGTTTGAGAGTTTGTGAGATTATCCAGTTCATGACTGTTATTCACTGAATGAAACTCGGATTTCAATCTCTTGATATTTTTGTCTTTAAAGACTGTGTGCTTTCTTGGATAATCATGGACATCAAAGGGAATGGAAGTTTTCAGATTTCTGTATTACAGTAACTACAGAGTTTAGCATTCATCAAACAATCAGTGTTTAATATGAGAGTTTGTGCATTCAGTGGTTATTGATTTTTGTTATGGATTTTATGAAATATTAGATGCTCTAAAAATTGATTTCAGTAAACTTTGCTTCACACACACTTAATTCACAACTGTGCAATTTTTGAAAGGGTTTAAGTGATAAAGTTGGATAATTGATAAACACTGTTGAGTTGTGTTAAGTACTCTGAGGTAAAATCTCATTGAGATGATTTGACTATTTTGCAGTAATTGGGGTAGTTGACAACTGTTAATTAGTGTAAGTGTCGTGATTATAGAAATGACAGCGGTAATTATTAAGTAATCCATTGGTTGTTTGACACATGTCCCATGATTGTGTCCCACTCACACACTACTCTACAACAGTTGCGCGTTTTTACTAAATAAACGATTGAGTTTTAATTTTACTCAAATCGTCTTTAGTCTCTTACTCCATATCGGTTCACATTCACCCACTCACAGTTACTTGCATACTCATTCACTTTCACACTTCTCATATATTCTCTTTCACATTTTGATAAACACTT
Organism: Kitagawia praeruptora; assembly: GCA_037693485.1. Taxonomy (NCBI): domain Eukaryota; kingdom Viridiplantae; phylum Streptophyta; class Magnoliopsida; order Apiales; family Apiaceae; genus Kitagawia; species Kitagawia praeruptora. The sequence continues at coordinate 128,240,854 of CM075346.1, read as the reverse complement.
ACAGTGCATACACATCTTTTCTCTGAATATCTTCGTATCACTTTTTACTAATGGCAACAAAAGCGTTTGATGCAGCAGGGTTAGTTTTTCTCCCTAGTAACTATGCAGCACCGTTGGAGACTGTAAATGCTCCAGAGGCGTTTCATGTGTTCCAAAATTTCTTGAAAGACTCTGAAATAGGGAAGGCTCTAACAGCACCAGCTACACTATCTGCTTCACAAATTGCTACTTTCTGGACAAACTCTGAATATGATGATGGAGGAGAGTCTGGCACTCCAACAATCATTTTCACTCATGAAGAATCAGAGTATATCATTACTCCAACTACTGTTAGGGATGCTCTGGATTTTGAGACACACACTTCTTACAGTGTTGTTGGTCATGATCGGTTGAGGACAATGTTGGAACAAATTGGATGTGCAGGAAACTTGAACAAGATAGGGTCTTTGAGACGGCCAAGTTTGAGAAAGGAATGGAGTTTCTTTTTCGATTGCATAACAAGGGCTTTTGGAAAGAAGACAACAAACTGGGATGCACTTCCTCTGGATACTCTCCAAATTGGTCATGCTCTACTATATGGAGGTAACTTCGATTTTGGTAGACTAGTACTAATGAATTTGGGAGAGCGTTTGTCTGAGTCTACTACTGTTTATTTTGCTCGTTTTTGTCAACTGCTATTTACTGCCTGTGTACCTAACATTCCAATTGATGAAGCTGATGTTATTCAGCCTTTTCAAGTTGCTAAGAGAATGTTTTCTGATTTGACAAACAAAGATGTCACTAAACAGCAAATACCTGAGATGTTTATGCCTTTAGCCCTACAAAACTATGTAAACCAACCACAAGACTCTCAATCACCACAACAAATGCCTGAACCAATAGACACCATAAACTCTGAACCAACACCTACAACACCCACACCCACTGTACCTACTACATCTCATCAACCACAAACAGAAACCATAAACTCTCCACCAATAAATTCTCCACCCTTAAACACTGAACCCTCAAACACTGAAAACTTAAACACTGAACCATTAAACACTGACACCTTAAACACTGAAACCTTACACTCTGAGCCAGCACCTACTGAACCATCCAAAACCAAGCCAAAAAGAAAGAAACACACTGCCCAAAACACTAAACACTCAAAGGCTAAACAAACAATACCTGGAGCTGTTTATACAAGAAGGAAGAAACAGAAAGCAAACAGACCTTCACTTTCACCACCAAGAGAGAGCTCAAGTGAAGATGAAGAGGAGAATGTTGTGCCTCCAATCAAGAAGAGGAGATTAATTCTTTCTGATTCAGATGAAGAGAATGTTGTTGAAGCTCCAGAGGTGGTTTCACAGCAAACACCTACTGTTGAGATTACAGTGAATGTTGCTATACCTGCAGAGGTTGAAATGCCTGCAGAGGATATTATCACTGACAAAGTTGAAATACCTGCAGAGGTTGAAATGCCTGCAGAGGATAATGTTAATGTTCAAATGCCTACAGAGGATAAAATACCTGTAGAAGAGGATAACAGAGATGGTTTTTCACCAAGGGATAATATTTTTGACTCATTTGAACCATTCTCTGATCCTATCTCACCTATTGTTCATACTGAAGCTCCTGGTGTAGCTGATGAGCCTGCAGTACATGTTCCTGAAGCTGCAGCATCACCCACAGAGCTGGTATCTTCTCCAATTCAAGACAAAGGTGATGAAGTTGATCAGGCAACAAAGATAATTTCTGAATCCATGCCTGTTGAAGCTACAAGGGCAAACTCTGTTGCAGAGCCTGTGCAACATGAGGTGATTATTGAAAAGGTTGCAGCAGTTATTGAAGAAACTGTGGCTGACACTGCTCAGCACAATGGTTCTTTAAAAGATGATCAATCTAAGGATGCAAGTGCTGAAGATGAATCTGCTAGTAGTGCAAATTCTGACTCTTTTGTGAGTGCACCTGCACAGACAGATAATAAGCATACACCTTTTGCTCAGCCTTGTCCATCTCATGCAGTTGAAGTAGAGCATCTTGCTAAGTCTGCTGAAAATTGGTATAAACAAGATTGCATTTTTCCAAAAGGGAGAGCATCTGAGTTTGTTAAGCAAACTGCAAAGAAAATTTCAAATCCAGAAATCTTATCCTGTTTAAAGGCAACTGTGGTACAAGTCAAGACTCTGGAAGGAAATTTTGCTGAAACTAAACAAGAAATTGCTTCCTTGAAGACTGAGATTCAGTCAAGAGAATTGAAGATGGATAGAGAGTCTAAAATAAAAGCTGTTCAGCTGTCTAAAGTTCAAGACACTCTCTTTGCTAGGCTAGGAAAAGTTGAAGAAAATCAGACTGCTTTATTTGCTAAGGTTGATTCCATTGCTAATTCTTTGGAGCTCATTACATCAATCCTTATTCCTGATGATGTCAAAAAGGGGGAGAGAGTTGCTAAGTCTAAATGCAAAGTTTCTCAAACTCTGACTCAAAAGGATGATGCTGGAGATGGAGGGGCAAGTGAAAAGAGCAAGGTCTTAAACTCTGAGAAGCAAACTCTGAGATCTGGCAAATCTTTTAAATCACAGTCTGTTGGAATAAACACTGAAACTCAAGGTACTTCAAAGACCAAGAGTTTGGAATTAACAGCAAATCCAAAGACTGATGAGGAGTTAGCTGTTAAGCTTTTTATGGAAGAGAATGCAGAAGGAGTTACTTTAGAAGATGCTAAAGCTGAAGAGAAGAGTTTACAAGAAAAGCATCTGAAAGCTCTAAAGTCTGAAAAAGCAAAGAAGAATGTGAAAGTTGCTAAAGCTGCAAAGCCTGTTCTTAAAGGCATTCAAATCAAAGAACCTGTTGGTACAGATCAAAGAATGCAAGTATTCAGAAAACCAACAGATGCAGAAGCCAAGCAAAAGCTGAAAAGTATAGTTACAACCTCTGTTGATACACATGTTATACAGAAGAATGAAGACACAACCTCTGTTGCTGCACAAGTTGTGACCACACCATTATTGTCTTCTCAGTTGAAATCAACATTTAAGAGGGGTGCTCCTCATGATCCAAGACTAGAAGCTACAATTCCAATGGATTTTACTGATGGTAGAGCTTTATCTGGTAAAGTTGGATACAACAAAGAAGGTATAGGCTCACACAGAGATAAAAGGCAATATGTTGGTCCTAGAGATCCTTCTTCACTGTCTGTTCCAGGTCGTGGTGTAACTCAAGAGAGTTTGGACAAACTGGAGTCAGTACAGCTTGTATATCAGAAGAGTCTAGAAAAGGATTTCTTGCTATATTTCATGGCTGATGGAACGGTATTTAAAGTCTCTGAAAAGGATATCGAATTAAAGTATGCTGAAGAACTTGAATATGTCCTATATATTTTCAGAGTGAGAAATCAAAGAGGTCAGTTAGTTGCAAATGTGCTTCAACAAAGAATGATTCAAAACCTTGCAAGAAGGCAAATGAAATTCAACAGCAAGTATGTTCCTAAATACAGAGATTGGAATGGCAATCTGATTGAAATGGAGAAGGGAACTACAAAACTGAAGACTGATCTTGGAATCACTGTTCTAGATTTTAATGTGAAATCTGAGGAAGTGAAATACATAAGGCTGGGAAATGAGATGAGAAGAAACAAAATCTACGATCTTAGAGCTGCTATCTATCAAACTGATGAGAATGATCCTCAGTTGAGAGAAATCAAAGAAGCTATGCAGATAGAGCTTGAAAATGCTGAAAGAAGGTTGCTTATAGACTATCTCAGAACAATGCCTGATCTGCAAGAGATTAGAAATTAAAGTCTGTAAGAATTTTCTTATTTTCTGTAGAATTTGTTAAGTAATAGCTTAAACTCTGTTTGTATGTTAAACACTGTAAAACTTTGTATTTGTTTTGACATCATCATTTACTGTAAACTTGTACATTCTTGCTAATGGACAAGTTGGGGGAGATTGTTAGAAATGATTGATGGAAACAGTGTTTGGAAGCTAAAGTCAGAAAACAGAGTTTAGCTGGAAGCAGTCAGAGTTTAGTTAAACACTGACTGGAAGCGCAACAGAGGTTGTTAAACTCTGTAGCGGTATTGTCTGAAGAGTCAACAGTGTTTGTAGATTATTTCAAGATAAATATGGAAGCAATATCTTTGAAGATTGGAAAGCTGTCAAAGAGATTGAGTTGACTTGGAAGACTGGAGCAATCGTGATTGATATCAATTGTATAGCTTGATTTTAGGAGAATCAGTTACTGATTGTACGAAGCTGTATGTTCTATAAATACAGTTAGGTTAACCCTAAAAGGGTAGTCGAACATTGAGAAATCTTTTGATTGTAACCTAAGCAGCTCTCTGTGATATTTACATCACCGAGAGAGGAATTATTAATTCCAAACAGTTTTTAATTGTTAAACAGTGTGTTCTTGTTAAGTTACTCATACAGTATTTGATTGCTTATTGTGTATTCGACCTAACATGGAAGAACGAAACGGTTTTAGAGATTAAGGGTAGCTGTAATCACTATATAGATTTTGAAGTTTGTTGTAATGAGGTGGGGAGGTGGAGGTATACAGGGTTTTACGGTTGCCCGGAGAGGAATCGAAGAAAAGAATCCTGGGATATGATTCGGGGTCTGACTGGGAAATCAAATCTACCATGGTGTATTTTGGGTGACTTCAACGATCTTATGTACACCCATGAGAAACAAGGAAGAAGAGGCCACCCGAGGTGGCTTTTGGAGGGGTTTAAAAAGACTATAGAGGAATGTAAGCTGAAAGATATGGGTTTTCTGGGGAATGAATTCACATGGGAACGATTTAGGGGCACTGCAGACTGGATTCAAGAGCGCCTGGACAGGGGATTTTCAAACCTTGATTGGTCTAATATGTTCCCTCAAGCTACAGTTAAGGTGCTGGAAGTGTCAGTGTCGGATCACATGCCACTTTTTCTGGATTTAAATAGGAAGATTTATGTTCCAAAAGCTAGGAAGTTTCGGTTTGAAAACACTTGGATAAGGGAGGAGCAATGCTGGAAAGTAGTTCAGGATAGCTGGGCTCAAACAGAGGGGCGAAACATTGTAGACAAAGTGAGTTACTGTTGTCTCAAACTTGAAGAATGGGGAGGAGGAAGATTTCAACAAGATCGGAAAGATATTCAGAACTGCAGAATTTTGATGAGACAGTTCCGAGCTAGAAGAGACAGTGAAGGCGTGCGAAAATATGATGAAGCTAGATGGAAGTTTTTAAAACTGCTGGAACAACATGAAATATATTGGAAGCAGAGGTCTAAACAATTCTGGCTTGCAGAAGGCGATCAAAATACGAAATTTTTTCACAAATATGCAACAGGGAGGAGGAAACAGAATCAAATAAGAAAACTTAAAGATAAAAATGGGGTATGGAAGGAGAATAAGGAAGAGTTACAGCAGATTATCTGTGAGTATTTTGATGAAATCTTTAGTGCATCGGGTACTGAAGGAACTTTATCAGAAAGGGAGGTGGTGAATCAGGTTACGCAAGAGCAAAACCAGAAGTTGGGACTACCAGTAACAAACGGTGAGGTTAAAAGAGCAGTGTTTGACATGCACCCGGATAAGTCTCCAGGAAATGACGGTTTGAATCCGGGATTTTTTCAAGCATACTGGCAAATTGTAGGTAAGGATGTCACTAGGCTTTGTCAAGATTTCTTTGATACAGGTGAACTGCCGGCAGGTATTAATCGTACATTAGTATGTCTTATACCAAAAGTGCATCAACCGCAATTCGTGTCTGACTTGAGACCAATTTCTTTGTGTAATGTCTTGTTCCGAATTATCTCTAAAGTAATGGCAAATAGGCTAAAGGAATGCTTACCAAGCTTAATTTCGGACAAGCAAAGTGCTTTCGTGGAGGGAAGATTGTTAACGGACAATGCACTGATTGCATTTGAAGTTAATCATTACATAAAAAGAAAGACTCAAGGTAAAAACGGAGTGGCTGCGCTGAAGATTGATATATCAAAAGCTTATGATAGACTGGAATGGAGTTTTTTGGAGAATATGTTAAAAAAGTTCAAGTTTGCGGAGCAATGGATAAACAGGGTGATCACTTGTGTGAAAACTGTGTCTTACAGTTTTATTCAGGATGGCACAGTGTTTGGAGAGATTATTCCTCATCGAGGGATTAGACAAGGAGACCCACTATCCCCTTATCTTTACATATTATGTGCAGAAGGTTTAAGCAGTATTCTTCGAAGGAATGAGGAGGTAAATCTGATTCATGGCTGTGTAATAGCCCGAGGTGCGCCAGCAATTTCCCATTTACTGTTCGCAGATGATTGTTATTTCTTCTTTAAGGCAACAGAAAGCGAAGCAAGAACAATGAAGAATATCTTATTGAGGTATGAAAGGGTATCAGGCCAAGCTATAAATTTCAGGAAGTCGACTGTGACATTTAGTCCAAACACGAGGGATACGATCCATACTCAGGTCTGTGCTACATTACAAGTGCAAGAAGTGGCTACGCCTGGAAAGTATTTGGGCATGCCCATGTCAATAGGACGAAGGAAAAACGCAACTTTCAAATTCTTGATCGATCGTGTAAGTCAAAAAATGCAAGGGTGGAAGCAGAAATCAATTTCGAAGGGGGGAAAATTAGTCCTACTAAAAAATTCAGCTCAAACGATGCCCAATTTTTGGATGAACTTATTCAAAATTCCAGCAAAAATTTGTAGTGGCTTACAGAGACAGATGAATGCGTTTTGGTGGGGGGGAGGTGCAAACGGTGGAGGAATTAAATGGCTAGCTTGGGATAGACTTTGTAATGCAAAAACAGATGGTGGCCTGGGATTTAAATGTTTAAGTAAATTCAACACGGCGATGCTTGCAAAACAGGGGTGGCGTTTGTTGACTAATGAGAATCCACTGGTATCAAGTCTCTTGAAGGCTAAGTATTTCCCGAATACGGATTTTCTGAATGCTACTCTAGGGCCAAACCCAAGTTATATGTGGAGAAGCATTATGGGATCTCAGGAAATAATTAGACAGGGAAGTCGAAGAAGAATTGGAGATGGTCACAGTACTAACATTTGGAAGGTTCCATGGTTGCCGTGTTATTTAAATGGATACTTGACAACACCCTTTTGTGCGGAACTAGCTGAAGCTCAAGTAGAAAATTTGATGGAAGAAGGCAGGAATAATTGGGATGATGAAGTCTTGAATGATATCTTCAATGAGAGGGATATTCGGTTGATTCGTCAAATACCAATCCCTATGGTTCCAAGAAGGGACTCGTGGTTCTGGATATTTAATGACATGGGAAAATTCACAGTCAAAAGCTGTTATAATAATCTGCAAGGAGATCAGACAGGGCCAAGGTCAGCGTTTTGGAAGAAGCTTTGGTCATTAAATCTGCCGGGTAAGATTATTAGTTTCATGTGGCGTGTTTGTCGTTCATGCCTTCCTACAGCGGTGAATCTGACAATGAAAAGAGTGGATATTAATCCTATATGCTCATGGTGCTTATGACGCAATGAGGATGATATGCATGTCTTGTTTGGATGCTCCTTTGCTCGAGCAGTGTGGTCGAATCTGGGAATGCAGGACCTTATCCAGGTTGACCAGGAGGGTGAAGTTTTAAATAAAATCCAACAGATTTTCGATAGGTGTTCGCAGGAGAAGATAGCCTGGATTGTTTTAGTCTGTTGGAATCTGTGGAACCGGAGAAATAAATGGTTGTGGGATAAGCTAAATATGTCTGCGTTTGGTGTTCAATCAACAGCTTCAAACATGTTTAACGAGTGGAAGAAGTGTCAACAAGATAAACAACTTCCCAAACAGGTGGCTACAACAGGAAATAGAAGATGGAGTCCTCCACCTCAAGGATGGGTTAAAGTTAATGTTGATGCTGCAACCTTCACAGAATCGGAGAGTAGTGGGATAGGTAGTATAATTCGGGATGAAAATGGAAATTTTGTGCGCGCCCGAAGTCAGAGAATTGAGCCTCAACTTCATCCGAGAGAAGCAGAAGCTGTGGGTTTGAAGGAAGCACTATCATGGACAAAGGAGCTGGGATTCAGAAATTGTATCTTCGAGATGGATGCAAAGTTAGTTGTGGACGCGGTTAAAAATGTTAAAGGGCGTTCTTATTTCCACACTATCATAGAAGACTGTATTGAATTATTAAAGCACTTTGAAAATGTGCTTATCGAGTTTGTTTATAGGTCTGCGAATGTAGTGGCTCATACATTAGCTAGAGCTTCTCATTCTATGTCAGGCACTCAGGAGTGGATGAATGTTGCTCCGAGTTTTATTTCTGATGTAATGGTTTTGGATTCGTTTTAATGGTAAGCAAGTTCGTTTCTGTCAAAAAAAAAAAAAAATGTGAATAACATTACTTGCCAAAATAAAAAGGTTATCGGGTAGTGCGGAATTCATCAAATTTATCCCAAACTTACATTAATATAAAGGGTAATATGTTTCTACATTTAACTTTAGGAAATTCTTCTAAAATTAACCATTAAGATTGTGAAATGTCACGTTTAAAATATTTTATATATAAATAAATTTATTAAAAATGAATCACAAAAATAAGCCCAAAACAAGTATAAAAAAAAAAAAACAACTGAACATACTGTTAGATGGACTTCAATTTTTCTCTCCTTCGCTGGCACTTTCAACTTATTCGTGCTATGCGATCAAAAAAAAAACTTATTCGTGCTATCATCTCTGTTATGATAACCTTTCTGGTCTCACCATTTCCTGCTACCAAAAGGTGTACACCGTCTAATTCAATCTCTACTCACAAGGTTTCTTTGTAAACGTGATTTAAATTCTATTAGTGGAACAAAAATTTCTTGGGATACCATTTGCTTGTCGAAAGAAGAGGGTGGCTTGGGTTTAAATGACACGGTGGCTTGGAATACGGCTCAAATAATCTCTCAATTGTGGGTTGTGGTGACCAAATCATCTTCTTCATCGTCACTATGGGTTAATCGCTACATCACATACATTATTTGAGGTCAAACTGCTCTAATGGTTAACCATTGTTTTGCAGAGGAATTATATGAAGCTTTGAATCTTCTTCTGGAAAGTGATTTGGATGCAGACTGGGGTTAGTACGTTTCCTTAATATTTCTACCTACAAAATAATAAGACATGACTAGGTAAATATACCGGCCTTCTTAATTGTTGGCTTATAGATCTTAATGCAGAGAACATTTGCAGTTATCACTACGTTGCACATAGTTTTGTGGCTTCAGTTGTGACAGTAAAACATATGATTCTTTTAGTTCACTTTAGAGATTGTTTGAACCATTCACATCTTAAGAATATGTTCACGGAATATGACTTATTTTTGATTTATGACCACAGTTCTTTTTTAAAACGTAAGATTGAACTTTTTGTTTGTTTTCTGTTCTGCAGTTCGTCACTATGAAGTTGTATATCTGATTCATGAAAAATTTGTAGACGAGGTTGAGAGTGTTAATCTCGAAGTACAAGGTGAAATTTCTTTCTTTATCTTGCTAAGTTCAAGAACAAGTTTTTAGTTCCATTTTTAAATTTTCTACATCAGATTATTTTTCAAGTGGAATAACCCAGTGTAGATAGTTGTATTGCATTCAGAAATCCTTATTTTGTGTTCGATCGGTTGAAATGGAATGATAAATGTGAACAAAATTGGAAGGTGAAAGAGAGATGAGAAATGTTATAGTGATAACTTTGATCGAGTTTTGATATGTGTAAATGATGAGATCGGAAAAGGAATGGAAACTGTACCTCTTTTTTACATAGGAAGAGAGGATTTTAAAGTCTGATAATGTGTGGAAAATGGTTCTAGTTCTGTCCTTTCCCTCCCGTTCTTTTTCATCCAACCAAACACACCCGAAGTCCTTAACTCCTTATATATGGCCTAATCAAAAAAGAGCAGTGCAGCAGTTTTGGTTCTTGGTTTTTGGTCTAGTTGTAATAAAACAATCTCTTTACAATTGTCTGAATTTTGGATCACAATTGTCTGAATTTTCTAGTTGCTTTTTTGGGTATAGTATTTCATAAGCCTGAAAACAGTTCAAATACCGTCCTTTGCCTCCCGATACCATCTGCCCAGTTGGTCACGAAAATGCCCAACACCTATTTATTTCATGCTCGTATTCTAGGTTTGTCTTTGGTATGGGCTGAAAGTAAGCCTTAAAAATACATTTAATGTGGCATTAAATGAACCTAAGTTGATCCAAGGTCAAAACCCAATCGTGAGGCCCAAAACCTTAATAATGATAATAAATTCGTAGCTGTACAATCAACCTACTAAAAGACTCCGTTATTGAATCTAAAAGGTAACCAAATAATCCTTGGAGTGGCATCTAAGGAATACAGCTGTAATACTTATCCACCTTCCACTTGGAAGGATCTAGAAGTGGGCCTAAGCTGTGCCTTGCCCACCAAGACACCCAATCATACCTTAATTCTAGAGTTCTTAACACCTATATAAGGACATGCTCCTTCACCAACAGAACTACGTTTTTTGACTTGATTCTTGATAATTGCAAGATACGTAGGCATCTTGTGAGGACCCGAATTAGGTCACGAAACACTTGATCAGCCATTAAAGCTCGAAGCTGCCACAAACCCTAGCATTAAATACATAATACATATACCCTACTTTTTGTTCCACAACATTTGGCGCCGTCTGTGGGAAGAAGACATCAACCATGGTAACTACACGAAGAACAGCACCAAGCTCTACCGAGGCTTTACCAATTAGCTCTGCTCCGCCCCTCACCTCTGAGACGATCATCACTGAGCAGGTACCCCCAACCACAGGGGCGATCACTCAAACTCAGGCTTCTCAACCCCCAGGGACGAATCCCCACGCTGAAAGGACGCTACCTATGGTCGTCCATCCAGGTCAAGGAACCAGCTCTCTTCAGACGCTGGTTTCTCCTTTAGTTGATCTCAATCGCCCGTTACCACCAGGGGTACAGATCCATACTACGGATCTCCCCATGAATACCAACCCGATGTATGGTCTTCCCAATTATCCTCCAAATACTCAAGGTCCTGGACCCAGTGGCCACGCCTTGCAGATCCGAGATCGGGAGTATGTTGACTACTCTGGCCCCTATACCGAAGATTCGTCATCGGATGATGATGATCGTGATGAAGCTCCGAGGAGGCGACGTGTTAGTAGAGAATCTCGAAGGAGAACTCAAACCATCCATGATGGACCCCCTCTCACAGCTGCTGAGAGAATCAAGGCTCATGAGGCCGAGATTTTAAGGATAAAGGAAGATATTGCAAGGGAACAAGCTAGGTTGAACCAAACTCAACCTCCGCCAACCTCAGGGCCGACGATTCCCATCATAGACTTAGAAAGGTCCTCGAGAAGGCAGAAAAGGACTGATGCCCCAACCGGAAGAACAACAAGGGTTGAAACCCCTAGGAGCAATCCCAAGGACCTAATGCCGCTTGGGGATCCTGATGACCCTACACCCCCGTTTACTGAGGAGGTGATGAATGTTCACATCTCTAGGAAGTTCAAGATGCCGACAATTAAGGCTTATGATGGAATAGGTGATCCCGCGAACCACGTGAGGACATTCTCGAACGCACTGCTGTTGCAGCCTGCGAGTGATGCCTTGAAGTGTAGGGCATTCCCTCAAACCCTGTCGGGTATGGCACAACGTTGGTTGATAGAATATATTTTTATATATTTTTTAGATGATTTTATTCTCATATTTATTGTGTTTTGCATTGATTTGGATTTTTATTTAATCGATTTGATTGTTTTATTGTAGGAAATAAAGAATTCATGACTTGGAAGGATTTGGAGCAAAAAGAGCTATTTTGGAGATAAAATAGGAGAAAATTCGTATTATTGGGCTACAGGGGCTGTTCTACACTGTTTTGGCCATATCTTGTGTTCTAGAAGTCCGTTTGAGGCCCGTAAGCTGTCCACGCGAAGCTTGTAGAATTATCTTTAATTCAGAGGTGGTCCAGTAAGCAAAATCCAACTGGAAGAGCCCAGAAATAGAGGAGAAAAAGAAGTGACGAATTTTAATTAAGGAATCCTATTCAGTTATGGAATCCTACTTGTAATTTATTTAGAGTATTAAAATACTTTTATTGGGCAAGACTTTTAGAGCCTATATAAACACATCCAGGGTATTATTTTAAAGGGAGAGAAAAAAAGAGGTTATTAGATCAGATAATATAGTTTAGAGTATATTAGTATTATTAGTTGGAGATGTAGAGAAACACCATGACTCTTCTTTTGGGTGACAACATTGAAGTTTGAAGTTTTTGTTCTCTTAATCTTTTCTTTGTTCTTATTAGTTTAATTATGTTTTCTTGTTTTACTAGTTGTTTTACTTGTTTAATTATTAGCGAGTAGTTATTTCTAGGGCTTAAAGGGAAGCCATGTTTGCACTAATATTGGCATGATTTTCATAATGGTTTAATTGGTTATGGTTAATTCTGATTGATATGTTTTAATCATTAATTTGTGTAATTGGCCAATATCATGGATTAATTATATGCAAATAGGGGTATGGATCGAGAGATTTACTTACTAGAGGCACACATACAATTAGCAGAATTGAATTTGAGTGCGGAAGCATCATTGGATTTCTGAGAGCGTTAATTCTTGGAAGAGATTAACTTGACTCTAATTACCTGATTGATTGAATTACTAAAAGTGGTTAATTGTGTTGAATGTTTCGAGAGTGTTAATGCTTGAAAGAGATTAACATACTCTAGTAATAGGATCACATTGATTGCTTTAGCTTAAGAGCCAATTGTGTAACCATGGTGGACCTGATTGCCCTAGGTTTTAAATAATTTGTTTATTATCTATTTAATTAGTGTTAATTTAGTTTAATTAGTTAATTAATAATTTCACATATTCGTATGACCCTTGAAACAATTAGCGATAACTGAAAAGGAATTAGTAGAACCTGTCTGCTTGTGGATTCGACCCGCTTGCCATCTGTACTAGCAATAGACACCGTGCACTTGCGGTTAGGTATAATTTGACATATCAAGTTTTTGGCGCCGCTGCCGGGGAGACAGCGAGTTTCTGTTGATTTTAATTTAGTTGTTTCGATTGTTTCCATTGTCTCGTTGGAACCTTTGTTCCAATTGAGGCAAATTTTACTGCGTTTTCTTGGCTTTGTTGAGTGTCTACAGGTTTGCAATGGGTGAAGTTGATACTTTTGCACTCTTATCTTCCCTAGTAGAGGCACATACATGAGAGATTGCCATGTCGAAGACTACAGAGCCCACTATGCGTCCAATGAGTATCAATGAGATGTCACAAGTGGCCCCTAAAACTTACAACTTCTGTCAAATTTGCGGTGTGCAGGGTCACTTTGGTTTTGAATGCTCTTACAATGTCTATAATTCTCAGAGTGCTCAGTTGGGACAAATGAATTCTTTTGAAGAAGGATATGGGTACAATCAGTATTCAAACACTTTTGATCAAGAATGCGTGAATCAACCAGATTTCTACTACCAGGACAATGGTGCTCAAAATTTTTCATATCATAATCAGCAACAGTTTGAGCAACAATATTATCAGTCATATGAGCAGCCGCCACAGCAAGAATATCATTGGTATAGTCGTCTGCCCCCAAATTCTATCAGTTCTTTTAAGGAATTGAGTGCCGCTTTTGTTAGCCAATTCATCAGTAGAAGAGTTCATGAAAAAAGCTCCGCGTCTCTAATGTATGTGGTGCAAGGGAAGAACGAGAATCTGAGGGATTACCTCAAACGATTCACTAAAGAAACGCTGAATATCACTGATTTGGAGAATAAGGTGGCCATGGTGGCCTTGGAACATGGAACCACGGACCTCTTTTTTAAGAGGTCATTGGCAAAACATCCTCCTGAAAACATGGCTGAGTTACAGAGAAAGGCTGATAAGTATATCAAAGCCGAGGATAGTATGAAGAAGGAAGCCACGGCAGGTAATGGAGGGAATAACAATGATTCTAGAAAGAGGAAGTCAGATCAGGAATACGATGCCAAGGACAAGTACCCGCGTACGGGCAAGGATTCAGACTCGGCTCCTAGAAAGGGGAATCCAGGAAAAGGATTTACTGAATACTCAAGATTGAATGTCCCAAGGAGCCAAATCCTGATGGACATAGAGAAAGATAGAGACGTGAGATGGCCTAAACCACTTAGGACTGATCCTGAGAAAAGAAATAAGAATCAATATTGTCGATTCCACAAAGATGTGGGACACGACACTGACGATTGTAGGCAGTTGAAGGATGAGATCGAATTTCTGATCCGGAGAGGAAAGTTGAGTAAGTTTTGCAAAGATGGGAATCAAGGGAACCCAAGGCGAGATTATGACAGGAAGGATGATGATCGCAACCCGCAGCCCCGAGGGCCGGTAATAAATATGATTTTTGGTGGCCCAACAGCGACCGGGACAAGTAGAAATTCTAGAAAGGCGTATGCACGAGAAGTGATGCACATTGTTGGGGAAGCACCAAACGTGCGAAGACAGAGGTCTCAATTGGATTCGATGATTCGGACCGTGAAGGGGTGAAGTTCCCCCATGATGATCCATTGGTGATCTCCCCAGTGATTAGCAACTCCCAAGTGAAGAGAGTCTTGATAGACAATGGAGCTTCAGTGGACATTCTGTTCCATGATGCCTTTCTGAAGATGGGGTATACCGAATCCCAGTTGACACCATCAAATATACCTATATATGGGTTCAACGGAGTAGAGTCCAAAGTCGAAGGGACGATTCAGTTACCCATGACCATAGGACAGGAGCCACGGGAGGCCACTCAGATGTTAAATTTCTTGGTTATTAAAGCTACGTCTACCTACAATGCTATCCTAGAAAGAACGGGACTTCATGCTTTTAAGGCGGTTGCCTCCACTTATCATCTAAAGATCAAGTTCCCAACCAGAAACGGTGTAGGAGAAGAGAAAGGAGATCAGAAAATGGCAAGGAGTTGTTATGTGGCCGCACTGAGGCCTGATGGAACTGGGGGTCAAGTCCTCCCAATTGAGGATATGGATGTTCGAGAGGATGAAGAACGGAGAGGAAAACCAGCCGAAGACTTGATTCCCATACCTTTGGAGTTAAGAGATCCTGAAAAGATTACTCACATCGGGGCATCTCTGAAAGATCCCTTGAAAAGCGAATTGATCACTTTCTTGCAAGACAATAGTGATGTCTTTGCGTGGACAGCAGCTGATATGCCCGGGATAGATCCCCAATTGATAACACACAACCTGAACGTGGATCCAGATAGGAAAGCAGTGAAACAAAAGATGAGAAATTTTGCACCTGAGAGGCAAGAAGCCATTAAACAGGAGATTGACAAGCTCCTAGAGGCAGGGTTCATTGAAGAAATCCAATTCCCGGAATGGTTGGCCAATCTTGTAATGGTCAAAAAAGCCAATGGAAAGTGGAGGATGTGTATAGACTTTACTGATCTGAACGATGCATGCCCAAAGGACTGATTTCCCTTACCAAGGATTGATATGTTGATAGATGCCACGGCTGGGCACGAGATGCTAAGCTTCATGGATGGTTTTAGCGGCTACAACCAAATCAAGATGCATAAGGTTGATGTTCCTAAGGTATCATTCATCACTGATTTTGGTGTGTATTGTTACCTGGTCATGGCCTTTGGATTGAAAAACGTAGGAGCTACCTATCAGAGGTTGGTAAACAAGATTTTATCTCCTCTCATTGGAAAAACTATGGAAGTTTATGTAGATGATATGCTGGTGAAAAGCCTGTGCAAGGCCGATCACATTGAGCACCTCCGTGAGGCATTTGAGGTGTTGAGACACCACAAGATGATGTTGAACCCAGCCAAATGTGGCTTTGGTGTCGGGTCAGGGAAGTTCTTGGGTCTTATGGTCTCAAAACGAGGAATTGAGGCTAATCCCGAAAAGATCAAAGCTATCCTAGATATGGAACCACCTCATTCCATAAGGGACGTACAGAAACTAACACACTGAGAGACGAAAGCTAGGGGAGCGAATGGGACTGGAAGGATTGCTGCATTGGGGAGGTTCGTCTCCAAATCCGGAGATAAGTGTTTGTCGTTCTTTAAAACCTTGAAGAAAGTAAAAAATTTCGAATGGACAGAAGAAAGTCAAGAGGCCTTTGATCAGGTGAAGAAGTATATGGCTGAAGCCCCGCTGTTGGCCAAGCCAAGTATGGGAGAAATCCTCTATCTTTACTTAGCCATTTCGGCTCAAGCTGTTAGCGCGGTGCTGGTGAAAGAGGAAGACAAAATTCAAAAACCCGTATACTATGTGAGCAAAGTACTACATGGAGCAGAGTTGAACTATTCTGCCATTGAAAAGTTTGCCTTAACATTGGTGTCTGCCTCAAGGAAGCTACGTCCCTACTTTCAGGCACACAAGATTGAAGTCCTTACAGGGCAGCCACTGAGGAACATCCTACACAGCCCTAAAGCCAGTGGTAGGCTTATTAAGTGGGCAATTGAGTTGGGAGAATTTGATATCAAATACAAGCCGAGGACGGCCATAAAAGCTCAGGCACTTGCTGACTTCGTGGTTGAATGTACCATTGACAACCAAGAAGTCGGGGGGCAGGAGATACCTCAGGAAGGCAATAGGGAAGATAAGGAACCTATGATTGAAGACAAGGAATTCTAGATGCTCTATTTTGACGGAGCGTCAAAAACAAAAACAAGTGGTGCAGGCCTAGTCCTACAAAGTCCCGATGGATTCACCATTGAATACGCCATGAAGTTGGATTTCCCAACAACCAATAATGAGGCAGAGTATGAAGCATTGATAGCTGGACTTGGTTTGGCAGGAGCACTAAGGGTCAAAAATCTAAAAGTTTATGGAGATTCAAGGCTAGTTGTGGCCCAAGTCAATGGAGAGTTTGAGGCGAAAGATGAGACTATGATTAAGTACTTGAGGGTTGTCAAGGCTGCAATGACCCAGTTCGATGAATGCTACGTTGAGCACATTCCGAAGGAGGAAAACGTCAAGGCCGATGCCTTATCTAAGTTTGCCTCTTCCGAGATAGAGAATTATTCTGGTAGTGTCTATTTCCAAGTTCTGAGAGCCCCCACTATTGATTCAAAGTTGGTAGCACCTACTGGAACTAGGGAGTGTTGGATAGACCCGATCAAGATACATATTGAGACCGGTTGGCTCCCGACTAATGCCATGGAGGCACGAAGATTGTCATTAAAGGCGTTGAGGTATGCCCTGATTGAAGGGATCCTCTATAAGAAATCTTTTGTGATTCCATACTTGAAGTGCCTAAGGCCCGAAGAAGCTAAGTCAGCACTAGAAGAAGTCCATGAAGGAATCTGTGGGCAACACTTGGGGGGCAGGGCCCTAGCTCACAAGATAGTTAGACTCGGATTTTATTGGCCTGGGATGATGGCTGATGCCAAGGAATATGTGAAAAAATGCGATCGGTGCCAGAAACATGCACCAGTGGTTAGGCAACCACCAGAGATGTTGACGTCCGTCAATTCCCCCATTCCTTTTGCTATGTGGGGGATGGATATACTTGGGCCTTTTCCAATGGCCACAGCTCAAAGAAAGTTCATGATTGTAGCTATTGATTACTTCATGAAGTGGATCGAGGCCAAACCTTTGGCTAAGATCACAACCAAGAAAGTTTTGCAGTTCTTCTGGGAGAACGTCATGTGTAGTTATAGACAATGGATTACAATTCAACAACAAAGAGTTTAAGGATTATTGTGATGAGAACGGAATCGAGCTTCGGTTCACTTCAGTTGCCCACCCTCAAGCTAATGGGCAAGCTGAGGTTGCAAATAGGATCATCCTTGATGGACTTAAGAAAAGGGTGGAACGTTCCCGAAATACTTGGGTGGACGAATTGTTGCCCATACTTTGGGCATACCGTACCACATGCAAGGTGACTACTGGAGCGACCCCATTCATGTTAGCATACGGAGCTGAAGCTGTTGTGCCGGTAGAAATCATGCATGCATCTCCACGGGTGGAGGCCTTTGAGCCTGACACTAATGAAGAAGGAATGAAGTTAGCCCTTGACTTGATCGATGAGGTAAGGGATGAAGCCCATGCTAGGAATGTTGAACATCAGAAAAAAGCTTCCTTCTACTACAACCTAAGGGTGAAAGAAAGGTTTTTCCGTCAGGGAGATCTAGTACTCAGAAAGATTGAAGCATCCGGAGTTGGACAGAAAGGAAAGCTGGCACCAAACTGGGAAGGTCCGTATCGTGTCAAAGGAACATTAGGTCGTGGATCATACAAGCTGGAGACTTTGGAAGGAAACGAGGTGCCTCGTACTTGGCATGCATCGAATCTCAAAGTTTATTATGTTTAATTGTCCTAAATAGGACTTGGCTTATATTTATTAGAAAAGTAGAAATAAGGTCGATGAAACCATTTCAGAGTCTTTTGAACTCCGAGTAGGAAGTAGAGTATTTATGTAAGGGTTGAACCCAATTCAGGATTTTCTTTTTAAGAGATTATGCAGTATGATTTTCAATGTTCCTTGTGTTTATACTTCATGTCTGATATGTATCAATGCATAACCAAATTGCAAGCTGATAAAGGCCAAATACAAATGACAAAACAAGTAGAAACAGGAAGATTGAAAATGCATAAATAAATAAAGCCCGGGGGCCATAAGTTAAAAGTTATAAAACCAAAGCGATAAAATTGTAGAAGCAAATGCCACACAGGGCTAACATAAAAAAAAGGTCTAAGTCCCAGGAGCTCGGGATGAAGCAGACTCCTCGTCTTCTTCCTGAATCTTGGAACCGCCGGCAGTACGAGAAGGAGAAGTATGAGTGGTGTCGGAGTCTCTCTGAAGATGGGAAGCCTGGGGGTCAAGAATCCTCTCTCCGTCACCTAGAATCTCGTCCTCGTCCTCACCCTCATCTTCCTCCGCAGGGAGAACAGGAGGAGGGTGTGGGCTAGGAAAGTCCTTAAGAGAAAATAACCCGGGGTGTTTTTTAAGCACCGCCTTTAATGCCTCGTCCCAACCATCGGTGTACTGGACAGGATAGAGCACCGCATCGTGCTTCTCCATCAAAGCTTGAAAATCCTGCGAGTCCATGTACTCGTCAATGAGGTCTTCTTTCTTGGCCCGCAAATGCACCACCTCAGCCTGGGCCGCCTCCAACTCTTCTACCTTTCCTTTCAACTTCTCTTCAGTTTCTCCAACTTTAAGTTTCTCTTTCTGATACTTAGTCTCAAAAGACTTTGCCTTGTTTTGCCAGGATTTAGCCTGGTGAACCATCCCCTGAAAGTGAACGTTGGCCTGCAAGGGGGTTAAGTCAATAGAAAGTATAACATCAAACAAAGATAGGATAAGAAGAAGAAGAATTCGAAAAGAAAAACATACAGAGGCCAGAGCCTGGGAGCCCAGATGCTCGTTTTCCAGCATGTTTCCACCAGTCACGAAGTCCTTGTAGTCGACAGGAGTGATTGAGTTCAATGACCAATCCATTGAATGCTTTGTAGAGCCAACCACAGAGTCCATCTTCCTAAAGGCCCATGGAGGCCTATACACTATCGATTGGACGTTCACCTGTACTGGCCCATCTTCTTCATCAACAGTGACCAAATCTTGTTTCTGCACTTTGTGTGGACGCAAAAAAGATGGATCACTAGATTTGCCCCTCGAGTCAAGGGCCCTCTTTGCTCTCCTCATACGAGCGGTCTCCTCCTCACCAGGATCCGTTTCTCGCATAATTTTCATAACAGCTGCACACAACAACAAATTAAAACGTTGGTATAAGCTTATCTAGAAACAAAGTAAACTCACAAAAGAGTAGAAATTACCTAAGTCAGAAACGGCAGAAAGGCCTACGGCCCTAAGAGATTCCTCATTGATGAGGTCCCAACACAAAGTCTCACCATTGTCCTTGATTAACTCGACATAAGCCGCTTGCTCCTCAGTGTTGAGAACTATTTTGTTAGGGTTGCCATCGGCCACCTTACCGAAAGAGCTACGGAAAAGGGTGCCCCAATCGCCCCCTTTCCAGACCAAGTACATAAATTCTTCTTTCCACTTAGGGTTGTTATCGACAACCGAATGGCCGTTAAAGATGTGTGGAATTTTGGGGCGTTGTCTAACGTAGACCCACCCCGGTTGAACGGAAGAGCTATTATAGAATTGAAATATTTTTCTAAATAAAGGAACAGAAAGTGGGAATTTTTTCCTAAGGCACAAAACCATGAAACACAAAATGGATCGCCAGGCATTGGGAGGAAGTTGACATGGGCTGACTTGAACATCGGCCAGAAGTTTAGGGATAAATTCATGAAAAGGGAACCTAAGCCCAGCTATAAGGGCGTCTCTAAAAACGCATAGCCCGTTGGGCCTCCAATGACAAGGCCTATCGCCAGGCCCAGCCTTAACAAGTCTATATGGAGTTTTAATTTCATATGTTTTGTTGTAATTTTTAATTACATCTTCATCATGAAATTTGTTACAACAGTTATAAGCATCTAAATCAGCTAATGAAGGATAATCACCTCCGCGCATGTTGATCATTTCAGTTAAACTCATATAAGAAGAACGAATTTCGATATCGTTACCTCTTTTCGAAGCAGAATTCATCTTCAAAAGGCGCTGTGCTGATTTGTCCGCCATCAATCTTCAAAGTATGAATGCTTAAAGCCCAGAAACCTTAATAAAAAAGATGAAGATGCAACAAAAGCCCAGAAAATCTTCAAAGAAACCCAGAAATCGACAGAAAGTCGCCTGAGAACGGTGGATTGCCGGAAAAATCGCCGGGAATTGCCTTAATTTGAGAGAAATAACTAAGAAAATTTTTAGAAGAAAGTAGAGTGTGTTAGAGTGAAGTGAGAAATGAATCTCACTCTACTCTTTTATAGGGATTTCGCAACTGGCTAATAGCCGGTTGAAATTCCAAGGAACCTGTGATAGCCGGTTAAGGCCCATTGAGGCCCATAGGCCCAAAAACAAGAAGGATCTGGAAAGTCTCGAAGTAAATAAAAGGGAATATGGATTAATTTAAAAGAAAAGGGGATAGGCCCAATAGGCCCAGTATTGCAGCCATAATTTTACTGGTATCACTAGGCGGACAGATAAAAGCCAATAAGGCCCAAAAAGATTAGTAGGCCCAATTTATGTACAAATTGCATTTATTCGACCAGGATCCTGATCGAAATGTCGACCAGGAATCTTGATCGAAATGAGCTAGACCAGAATGTCCAAATTGCATTTATTCGACCAGGATCCTGATCGAAATGTCGACCAGGAATTCTGATCGAAATGAGCTAGACCAGAATGTCCAAATTGCATTTATTCGACCAGGATCCTGATCGAAATGTCGACCAGGAATCCTGATCGAAATGAGCTGGACCAGAATGACAAAAGTGCATTTATTCGACCAGGATCCTAATCGAAATGTCGACCAGGAATCTTGGTCGAAATGCCATCGACCAGAGTGACAAAAGTGCATTTATTCGACTAGGATCCTGATCGAAATGTCGACCAGGAATCTTGGTCGAAATGCCATCGACCATAGTGACAAAAGTGCATTTATTCGACCAGGATCCTGATCGAAATGTCGACCAGGAATCTTGGTCGAAATGCCATCGACTAGAGTGATAAAAGTGCATTTATTCGACCAGGATCCTGATCGAAATGTCGACCAGGAATCTTGGTCGAAATGCCATCGACTAGAGTGACAAAAGTGCATTTATTCGACCAGGATCCTGATCGAAATGTCGACCAGGAATCTTGGTCGAAATGCCATCGACCAGAGTGACAAAAGTGCATTTATTCGACCAGGATCCTGATCGAAATGTCGACCAGGAATCTTGGTCGAAATGCCATCGACCAGAGTGACAAAATGGCATTTCTTCGACCAGGATCCTGATCGAAGTGTCGACCAGGAATCCTGGTCGAAATGCCATCGACCAGGATGACAAAAGGGCCATATGTCGACCAGGATCCTGATCGAAAATTCGACCAGGAATCCTGGTCGAATCTCGTGGAGGTTTTTGCTGATTATTTTTTAAGGAAAAATTTTCTTTTAAAATTATTATGCACAATTGTGGGATAATTGATATGTCAACGAATAAATGATGGAAAATACTCGTGAGTATAAGAAAAATACAAGGACGTTACTTGTAACTTCTTTGTAAATATATTTGTTTAGCCTCGAATAAGGCAAGTCGTCGCAAACGTGTAGGTCGCTCCACACTTTGCACTCAAGACGATACATGTGAAACACTAGTGTGCTTAGACTTCTTAACTTCAATGAAAACCTTATCAGTTTTCTCAGAAGTTGGGGGGCAAATGATATGGGCTGAAAGTAAGCCTTAAAAATATATTTAATGTGGCATTAAATCAACCTAAGTTGATCCAAGGTCAAAGCCCAATCGTGAGGCCCAAAACCTTAATAATGATAATAAATTTGTAGCTGTACAATCAGCCTACTAAAAGACTCTGTTATTAAGTCTAAAAGGTAACCAAATAATCCTTGGAGTGGCATCTAAGGAATACAGCTGTAATACTTATCCACCTTCCACTTGGAAGGATCTAGAAGTGGGCCTAAGCTGTGCCTTGCCCACCAAGACACCCAATCATACCCTAATTCTAGAGTTCTCAACACCTATATAAGGACCTGCTCCTTCATCAACAGAACTACGTTTTTTGGCTTGATTCTTGATAATTGCAAGATACGTAGGCATCTTGTGAGGACCCGAATTAGGTCACGAAACACTTGATCAGCCATTAAAGCTCGAAGCTGCCACAAACCCTAACATTAAATACATAATACATATACCCTACTTTTTGTTCCACAACAGTCTTGGAGGAATATATTGTTAATAATCTTGAGCGAGAATCAAACTCAATAAATCTAAGACGACAAGAGATGAATATATATCATTTGAGTAATATTTCAAGTAAGTATTAGTAGTTGACAACTTATTTCAATCTCTAGTAGAGATTGTAGGGATAACGAGACAAGAGTACTATACCTATACTCTTTATAATTTTAATAATGTTATATAATAAATGTGTGAGAACTTTTGAATTAATCATTTATTTTTCTT
Organism: Kitagawia praeruptora; assembly: GCA_037693485.1. NCBI lineage: Eukaryota > Viridiplantae > Streptophyta > Magnoliopsida > Apiales > Apiaceae > Kitagawia > Kitagawia praeruptora. Next base: position 128,217,848 of record CM075346.1, on the reverse strand, counting down.
AAGATAAAATACATTTTTTGTTATAAAAAATAGATATTCATTGAAAATAGATTCAAACTTGTGTGAGTGAAATCAGATGAAGTGCAATGCTCCACTATCTAGTCAGAACATTCAGAGAACCTCACTAGCTTAGGGTTTTGGGTAATTTATTGGTGAATAGGAGAACATTTTTCATTAACAAAGAAAGAAGAAACAAATAAACAGAAATGTAAAAATAAAATAACCCATAGTTACAAGTTAGAATCATATGCAAGCATCAAGAGGAATTAGCAATTAAGTATCTTTACATGGTGCAGATTCATTCATCATAAGACTGTCTAAATCAAGTGGTGCTAGCTACCTCAGGCTTTGATAATTTTCCCTTCTGATTCAGAACTGTATGTCATCAAATCCTAAACTACCTTTATACGCATCCAGCACATCACCCTTGTGGTTAGGTCCCAACTATTTGAAGAATTAAGTTTCAATATGCTACCAATCAACAACAAAGTTTGTAAAAGCGAAATTTAGAATGATCTTCTTCTCTAAGCTATAGCCAAGATAACTTGGTCTTGTTGAGTATCACATTTGCTTCAACCTTAACTGTCCATTCTGTTTGAAATTGTATTCATCAAATCTCAACCTCCCTTCATATGCCTCCATTACCTCAGGAACTTCATCCTTGTATGCAGTTACAAAGTTTTGGATAAATTTTCTGTCAGACCAATGCAATATCGTCGATAACATGTACCTCTCATCAGTGCTGTTTTTTAACGCTAAAGCTTGCAGAACAGAACACCTCGGGGTGGTCCTCTTCTCTAAGCTAAAACCAAGTACATTTGGGTTACTTGACAACCTAAACGTCGTCCACTGTAATTTATTCAAAAAGAACTCCATTTTCTCAATAATTGTCTTCTCAGCCAAACACATGACAAGTGGCAGCTTCTTGAACATAAAAAGGATCTCTTGATTGGAGAAACCAAAGCTTTTAAGCAACACACATCTAGATTTCCAGGCCGACTCTTTAATACAGGTTAATGCGTGGAGAGCATGGAGAAAACATGAAGATGAAAGATCGAAACCCATGTTCATAAGCTTCAACACAACATCACGGAATCTGTCATTTGGCGTAACTGATGCTTAACCATACATTGTTAAAACTTTCAAAATCTGGGAATTGGGAACACCAAGTGTGACAAGAAACTTAATATTTAACAACGAAGATTCTGAATTGTTTTTGGTAAGTACAAATGGATTGCCTTTGAGGAAAGCAAATGTACTTGGGTAACAGCCCGTAAGACATTTGAGCTGATTGACAAAGGGTATTAGGTGTTTGTCGAGACTTCTTCTAAGAATACGTGGGTTTTTGGTGACAGTATCCACTACCTCTGATTGAGACGCGAAGATATTAAGCAAAAAATCAAGCTTTGGCTGTATGACCTTGTCGGGATGATACTGAAGAATACGAGGATCAGAATTTATGATTTTGGTAAAATTGCAGAGGGGGAATCTAAATGTTCGAAAAAGATTGAGAACAGAATGTGGTCTTTGATCAGAGGAATCAAAGTTAACATATTTACAAGCACGAATAAGGGATTGTCCTGACAACCCACATTGGTTGTTGAGAAATGAGATTGTGAATTCTAAAGAATTTCTAGTTATGATTCTTTTGGTTTTATAACTACGAATAATGAAGGGCCTAATTAAAAAATTATCCAAGTTGTGATGTTTGAGAATTAGGGTTTGCAATTGAGATTTATACAGACAAACAAGCATATTCATATTCAAATAGAGAGAGAGAGAGAGAGAGAGAGATAAATATGGTGAAAATGAAAGATGGGTTAACCAAAAAGCAAACTTACGGAGAGACAAGAAGTGCAGGCAGACCTCCAATTTACAGTTTGAATAGTATGACAGGAGCCATTTATTTGGGGGTTTCGCAGTCACTAACTCACTAGTCACTACTCGTTCCTAACGCCTTGCTCCCGAGTTTTTTAGGGAGGGAAAGAAAGGTAATGTAAGTGAAAGTAAAGTAATGCAAGTGAAATATATTTCATCAACTTGCTCCCGAGTTAGATGGAGCGTAAATAAAAAATGAGTGAAACTACTTTCATTCACGTGTTCCCGAGTAACAAGGAAAGCATGTAAATGATTGTCAAATTACAATTTTATCCTTAGATATAAAATGTTTCATTTAAATGATAAGGGTATATATGTAATATCAAATGTTTTTAATTAAGTTACTTTCACTTACTTTCACTTTCATCCCAATTTTGAGATGAAAGTTTACAAAACTTGCTTTACCTTTCACTCGCTTTCGCTCCTAAAAAAAATTCGGGAACACAAACAAAGAGGTAAATTATGTTACTTTACTTCCTTTTCACTTGCTTTCCTTCCTTAAAAATACTCGGGAGCAAGGCCTAAATCATATGATCCGTGACTCCCGACAATGCAACTATGCAAGTACATTTGTTACTGAGAATTGGGATAATAAAATGAGTTAATTTCAGTTTGCAATTCTTAACTTTGTACAAAACACTTGTACGAAACACACAGTTTAGTACTCATACTTTATTTCGTGGCAGCTTGGTTCCTATACTTAAATTTCTTTTTCAATTTGCAATCCTTATGTGTAATCCTGTTAAAATACTTCTGTTAACATTAAATGCAAGGGTTTTTTTAGTCATTTTATTAATATTTATATTCATTTTACAATAGATTTTAAATAAAAATATTATAATTTAATTTTATATTAATAAATATGATCTTTTTTATTTAAAATCATTGTTGCACTATTTTATTTAATTGAGTAATGCGAGATGTAATTGTAAACTAATTTTTTTTACAAACTTATAATTATCCTGAATAATTATTCAATGATAATTATTCAATTATTAGAAAAAATTAGTTTACAATTACATCTCGCATTATTCAATTAAATAAAATAGTGCAACAATAATTTTAAATAAAAAAGATCATACTTATTAATATAAAATTAAATTATAATATTTTTATTTAAAATTAGTTAATATATTTAATGTAAAATGAATATATATACTAATAAAATGACTAAAACACCCCTTGCATTTAACGTTAACGGAAGTATTTTAACGGAATTACACACAAGGATTGCAAACTGAAAGAGAAATTGAAGTATAGGAACCAAGCTTCCAAGAAACAAAGTATGAGTACTAAATTGTGTTTCGTTCAAAGTTAAGAGTTGCAAAGTGAAATTAACTCTAGAGTAAACTTCAAAGTGGTGGCCAGATTTTACACTCATTTTCAAAAAAGTGGCCACACTTTCAATTTTGTAAAATGGTGGCCAGACTTGTCTTTTTCCTTACAAAAAAGTGGCTACAGGCGATTTTCAGCTTTTTGGAAGGGGTAAAATAGGAAAAAAATGCTAAAGATCCCAAAAATTATCCACAAAAATTCCCAAATTAATATGTGTCACCATAGATTGGTTATATTCGTAATAATAATAATGCCCCCCATGTATGCATATCAATTCACCAAAAAATCCACAAATATGAGTTGTTAAGATTTAATTAGTCAATTTATGTGCATGCATGGGGGGCATTATTATTATTATTATTATTATTATTACGAATATAACCAATCATATGGTGACACATATTAATTTGAGGATTTTTTTTTGGTTAATTTTTGGGGGTTTTAGCATTTTTTTTAGTAAAATAACATATTTTCCCATTTTATCCCTGCCAAATAAGCTGAAAATCATCTTCAGCCACTTTTTTTAAAGGAAAAAGGCAAGTCTGGTCACCATTTTGCAAAATTGAAAGTCTGACCACTTTTTTGAAAATGAGTGTAAAATTTGGCCACTTTTTTGCAATTAACTCTTAACTCTAATAAAATTATAATTTTACGAAAAGAGTATTGTTAGTTATTCTACATTGGTACTCAAAAATTGCTTTCAAATAATGTGACAAAACTTACATGGCATAAATGTATATTTTTTATTGGATGGTTGGTGCGGATATAAGCGGGTCCATATTATTGTGACCAATTGAATTGATACATTTGGCATTTGGAAAAAATTTTGGTAACCCAAATTTTTCTTAGGAAAATTCTCTCTTTCCAAGTATATAGATCCATTTAATAATTTGGATTATTGGTGATAAGTAAATGGATATTAACCAAAAATACTATATTTTTAAAGTTTTTTTTGGGATTTTACCATATTCTCAAAATATTTGCAAACATATTAATTTATTTACAAAAATATGGAGGTTGCATAAACAACCTTATATGCAAGTGAATGCAACTGAAAACTGGAAGTTGAATTTTCACTTTTTTGTCAACTTCCAATTGTATAGCAGGTTGCGCAGCAGCAAAAAATGGAAATTCAACTTCCATTTTTCAGTTGCATTCAGTAGCCTATGCAACCTATGTAATTGAATGCAACTGAAAACTGAAAATTAAATTTCCATTTTTTGCTATTGCGCAGTCCTTATATACAATTGGAAGTTGGAAAAAAAATGGGAATTCAACTTTCAATTTTCGGTTGCATATTCAACTTTTAGTTACAACTAAGATGCTATTTTTGCAAATAAGATGATATTTTTGCAAATTATTTTTAAAAAAACATTTTTGCAATAAAAAAAATTCTAGACAAAGATATTTATGGGAAAAGCCCTAAATAAATTAAGTAAGTCATACAAAATATAAAACTGACTTTATTGGTCACATTTTTAATTTTTTATATCAAGTTATTATAGTAAATCACAAAATTTAACGGTACATTATCAGGCGAAATTAGGAATGACAACGGATAATATTGGTTCGGATTTCACAAAAACAAATCCCGATCTATTAGACTTGGGTTAGCGCTATGTAGCACTGTACCAGTAATTGATAAGTTATCCCCTTGTTCAAAGAATGTAATAATCACATTGTTGACGGAGGAATTTGGTAACAACAAAGTTTGAGGTCTGTCGCCGGAATCAAGATCTATGATGGTGGTTCTTCGCCGGATAAGTCACCGGAGTGTGGTGGCTGTGATGAATTGGGGGCTGAGATTGAGAGGGTTCTTGGTGGTGGCTCATAGCTCTTCGCTTCCATCCCCCTCAATTTGCCTACGTACCTCTATATTTATAGAGGATCAAGCCCACGTAGTTCTTGGAGAGCAAGAAACCCAATTGGGCTTAGGTATCGATCCAGCATCCGGAATGTTCTACTATGGGGCCTAACCACAAAAGGCCCAAGGCTCATCCAAGATCTCAAGACTTCACGAATATGGAAACTTCCCCCGTCGAGGACTAGTCCTATTCGCTACAAGCTATTTCTTGATTTCAAGGATGCAGGTAAAGCCATGGTTTACCCCAAGTGCAGAACGCATCCCTGTCCCCCGAATGAGAAGCACCCACCAGATAGCAGGACAGGTGATCCGTAGCTTTTGGGTGCAAAGTGCAGGATTACTCCAAAGTTCCCCAATGAGAGCGCGCCCATTGGCTACAGGAACAGAGCTCCTAAAGCACACACCAGAGAGAGACCAATCTTTGCACCGAGGAGAACATGCCCTCAGTGTATAAGAAAGATCCCTAAATCTAGGAAAACCCCTAGAGGCCTTCTACGACGGACATCCCCCTCCTGAGATACGACAGGAGGGAATTCTTCAACTTCTGGAATCCTAGCTTGAGTAGAATCCCAACTTGAGTAGAATCCCAACCTGAGCAGAATCCCAACTTGAGTGGAATCCAAGGAGAGATTTCTTCAGTGACTTCTTGGAAAATAAACGTAAATATAAGTCTTTATCATGTTTTAGTATTTAGGGCGCGCCCTCTTTGTAGAGAAAGAGAGGGCGCGTCCTGACTTCTCTATTTTCTGCCAAAACCCTAATTAATCCTAGAATTCCCCAAATTGAACCCGTATTTGGCCCGAATTCATCTCAAAATACCCGAACCAAATTTTGGGCATAACACACATTTAGCAATAGTAAAGCATGCACAATTTGAGCCATAAATATAGCAATGTCCTGAGATTAGCTTGAGTTCGTAAAAGATTGTGCTGAAGGCTGGCCTAATAGCTCTCAAGGTCGGGGATACATAATGGATACCACCTCATAAGTCATAAGTCATGTTTGGCTCCAGACAGAGGAAGCATTGATAAAGCACAAATAATTGTTATTATAGTTTAAAGTATAATCCTATCAAAGACTTGTAGATCATAGAAAGCCAAGGCATACCATGAAAACATCAACACCATTAATTAAAAAAAATTATAGAATAGATTCAAGTAATAGCAATAGAAAGGGCCATAATATTTATTAAAACATTTGCCAGTTAAGAAACAGTACCAAACTTCTACTCTCTAAAGCACTACGCTCAAGTAATCAAGTTTTTTTTTTTTTTTTACCAAAAATATTAAAGCAACAGCATAATCGAACTACATTACTGCAACAATGACACTGCTCAAAAATTGTAAATTGTTAGTTGAATTTCACTTCAATTTCCTAGAACGAATTCGCAAAGGCACTAATCGTTTGTCCTCGAATCTTCATCACAAATATCTATTATTTGGAAGTTCCAGGTTGAAGTCCATGATTACCTCCAAGGACACACTGCATTATTGTCTATTAGTGTTTTGCAAACAACTTTTGATTTTAAAAAATAAGAAGTAATCAAAACATACCTTGATACACTAAAACAACAAACTAAAATCTAACGAGAAATTTTCAGTCGTAATGTGATAGTTCTGAAAAATTTCCAAAACTACCAAATCTTGATGCTGAGTCGCTAACGATCAATTTTGTAAAACTCAACCAAATCCATGTGTATATCCAGTTATTACTCTCTCCATCTCTAAATGTCAGTAAATTGACCACATTTTGATTGAAAATTATATACATTATATAATAAAGGAAACAAAAAAAACATAATATAAAAATTTAAGTAATTTACTTTAAAATTTAAATTCAATTTATTTATTTAATAAGAATAATTTTTAATTTTCAACCAAATTTTAGTCATTTTAATCACAAAAAAGTCAAACATGACTAAAATTAAAATAAATAAAGTAATTTCTGAATATAATGGCACTTATCCTCAACCCAAACAATATATGAGTAAGTGTCCCTTTGTTATGACTACGTACTCTTATTTAACAAGTAATCTACTTTAGTCCCGTTTATAATGGAGACTAAGTAGACAAAACATATAGAAGTATATTGCAAAAAAGCAAAAATAAAATAACTTTAATATAATCTATACTATTATATAAAAGCCGAAACATTAAAAGCTTGGTTGGTTGGTTGGTACCTATTAAATTTACCTAATTACCCTTATTTAATTACAGATAAAATCTTTTTTTATATTTTATCTAACTAAAATTTTGCTTTACTAATCAATTTCCTTTTTCAAGTTAAACATGTTACCTTTAAAATTTTTGCTTTACTACCTAATTACCCTTACTTAATTAGAGATAATTTTTTTATATATATTTTATCTAACTAAAAGTTTTGATTTACTAATCAATTTCCTTTTTCAAGTTAAACACGTTACCTTTAAAATTTTTGCTTTACTAATCAATTTCCCTTTTCAGATTAAACATATTACCTTTTTTTTTTATAACTAAGCAGTTTCCTTTTTCTGGTAAAATATAATATCTTTTATATTTTATCTAACTAAAAAACATATTATAATTACTATTAACTAATTAATTAATTTTTTCATTCAAATTATCTTTTCTCTTTTCTCTTACTAAAATATCTCTTTTTCCAATTATATCACGAGTTACCTTTTAAAAATCTTCTTTTATATTTCATTTAACTAAAATTTTTACTTTACAAATCAATCTACTTTTTCAGGTTAAACGTGTTACCTTTTTTTTAATAACTAAGCAGTTTCCTTTTTCAGGTAAAATATAATAACTTTTATATTTTATCTAATTAAAAAACAAATTATAATTACTGTTAACTAATAAATTAATTTTTTATCTTTTCTCTTTTCTCTAACTAAAATATTTTTTTTCCTAATTATATCACGGGTTACCTTTTTCAGCCAAAACAAGTTACCTTTTTTATTTTTTCTAACTAAAACCTCTATTTTTCAAATTATATCACGGGCGATTCTATTTAATAAAAATAAAATCATAATATTATAATACTATTAATTAACCGATTACCTTTTCAGCTAAAAACCTATCATCTTTTTTATTTTTTCTAATTAAATTCCTTTTTTTAGAAATATCATGAGTAACATTAATTTATCATTTTCAAAAAATATTACCAGCAATTTTATTTAGTAAAATAACAATTAAATTATAATTACTATAAATTAATCAATTACCATTTTAACCTAAAGTATGTCACCTTTTAATTTTCACGTTATCTTTTTCTGTTTTTTCAAACTAAAATCTCTCTTCTTCCAATTATATCACAGACGGTTCTATTTAATAAAATTAAATAATAATATTATAATACTAATATTAACGATTATCCTTTTTAGCTAAAACATATCATCTTTTTCCTATATTATCTAACTAAAATTCCTCTTTATAAATATCACGGACAACATTAATTTCTCCTTTTCTAAAAACATTACGAGCAATTTTATTTTGTAAAATAACATAATTAAATTATAATTACTATAAATTAATCAATTACCCTTTTCACCTAAAATATATTACCTTCTTAATTTTCTCTAACTAAATCCTCTCTGTTTCCAATTATATCGCGGGCATTCTATTTAATAAAACAAAATAATAATTTTATAATTACTAATAAATAACTTATTACCTTTTCAACTAAAACCTATCACATTTTCTATATTTTTTAACTAAAATCATTTATTTTCTAGAAATATCATAGATAGTACATTTATATAATTATGATCATCATCTCATTTAAATATTTAAACCTCTAAAATTCATATTTTAAAAAAATTAATAAAATTTTTAATATAATATTAAAAAAATTCTGTGCATCGCACGGATTTTAAACTAGTATAATAAATCCATGTAAAGCTTAAACAGTCATTGACGATGTAGCTGTTTTTATAAATAACATATACCATTAAATAAGGGTAAATAAATAAAATCAAAAAATACCATACTGAATAACCAAACTTTTAATGTTTCGGCTTTTATAGTATAATAAATAGATATAGATAGTATAGATTTACTTATTTAGTTTATAAAAATTTTATACATATGAAGTTTTTATTGTTTTTTTGGGTTGATATTTTAAAATTTTTAAGTTCAAATTGATTTTTTTGTTGAAGCCTATAAAGACAACTAATTCGAACTTGGCGTTAAAAGGGTCAGCTCTTCCACCTTTGACTCCTCGTCTTCTGTCGTGTCTCCCTCACCCATCTGCTTCTTATCTCCATTCTTTAGGTACCCATGTGATTTTTTCCCTCATTTTTGTCTTAGTTTATCATTATTTATTAGTTTAGATCTATATATGTGTATGTATGTAATTCTTGATTCATGATATGCTTATGTTTTAATGTTTTGATGATTGTTTCATATAATTGAGTTGATTTGGTTGTTAAAGTTTCAATCTTTATTGATTTGATGTGTAAAGTTTTGATCTTTATGATTTGTAATTTTGTTACTTAAGTTGAATGAAAGAATGGGATTGTGTTGACTGGGGTTGAATTTTCAGGCTGAAATTTAGGTGATTTGAGGGGTAAAATTTGGAGATTTTATAAGGGCGGGATCAGATCTAAGTAAGGTGCAACAATGGCGTTTTTGGGTACACAACAGAAATGCAAGGCTTGTTCGAAAACTGTGTATCCGATGGAGTTGGTGTCTGCTGATGGTATTGATTTCCATAAGTCTTGCTTTAAGTGTACGCATTGCAAAGGTACTTTGAAGGTAAACAAACAACCCATTTAGTCTTGATTTTATTTTATCTTTTTGTTGATTATAACATTCGTGTTCTTGTTTTTTGGGCTGTGTATATCTTGTATTTGGTCACATGTCATAGTCTCATAGAATGATAAAAGTTGATCTTACTGCGATAAATTACAGGCATTGATTAGACGGAAACATAAGATATGTGAATTTCAGTGTCAGATACAAGATTTGAGCTGCATTGATACAGAAGTGATGTAAAATTCTTGGTCCTTTTTTTACATTTAATTTACCATAGAGGTTTATTTGTGATGGGAAATATTATAATTAACTTTGTAGTTTGTTGTACGCCTTCATAAGTAAGAGCAGATAACTGGTGGGGCATGCTAGTTTAACTATAGTATTCAATTTAAGCACACTGTATATCTGATATTATCATTGTCAAAAAGTTGTGCTTTTGATGCTACCATCGATACCAATTATTTTGAACCATTAATCTCTTAAATAAGAATCCTCTTGTAGAATGACAAAATGTCGTGTGTGGTGGAGGAAGGAAGGAAGGGTGGGTGGGGGTTGGGGGGGGGGGGGGGGGGGTTATTGGATTACAGTATTCTCTTATTAGTCAAAAGAGTTAGCATCAACACTGCTGCCCCCTGCCCTAAATCCCTGATCAATAAGTTTTTAAAAATAAATGACTTTATTAGCTACTAGGTCCTGCATATTCTGAAGCTTTGGTCGAGGATGTGATTGTGAGGATCACTTGGTGGGACAATCAACAACAAAGATTTCACAGAGGGAGAATGTTGGGCGTATACAAGTTGTATTCAAATAGGGTATACAAGTTGTAGTCAAAAGAGTTGGTCAGTTAGGATCAAGACTGCTGCCCTGAATCCCTGATGAATAAATTTTACAATAAATAACTTAATTAGCTACTAGGTCCTGCATATTCTGAAGCCTTGGCCGGGGATGTGATTGTGAGGAATAATCTGGTGGGACAATCAACAACAAAGATTTCACAGAGGGAGCATGTTTGGCGTATACAAGATGTATTCAGTTAGGGTACATTTCTAGGAAAGATTGAGTACTCATGTTGCAGGCTGTAAAGTCTTTTTCTTTTTGTCATACTTTGGAGGTCAGTAATTATTTTGCCTGTATACTACTCCCTCCGTTTCAATTTGTGTGTCTTGTTTCTTCTGGACACGTTTGCCAACACACATTTTTAATCATTAATATCTTCAATTTCGTATTAGTATTAAATATAAAAACTTCACTGTATTAAAGTACTCATAAATACGAATCAAACAAGATCACTCATGACTATATTTGGTCTTATAGATTATGGGTAAATTAGTAGTCAATCATTTATAATAAACAGTGTCCAAAGTCAAAACAGGACACACAAATTGAAACGGAGGGAGTACCTTCGTTTGTGGGAGCACCTATTTTGGCATTATGGATTTATCCGACCGGGACCTCTATTATATGCTTAGTAATCTTATGAGCTAATTTTATTGTTATTATAAACAGTTGAGCAACTACTCCTCAATGGAAGGTGTTTTGTACTGCAAGCCTCACTTTGAACAGCTGTACAAGGAGTCAGGAAACTTCAACAAGAACTTTCTGTCACGTATGCCATTTACTCTAAAAGTCTTATATTTATATAAACAATGTCAGTATCTATATGTTTAATTTTTGTTGAATTTAATTTTGCTGCAGCTGCAAAGTCAGCTGATCAGTTGACTCCAGTGCTGGTAAATTCTGCTCACAGTTAGTTTATGGTTGAAGTATTTATATTGATCCACACCACATTGAATATCTAATTTTCTTGGTACCCAGACAAAGTCACCTAGCAAAGCTGCTGGCATGTTTTCCGGGACACAAGATAAATGTGCTACCTGCGGTAAAACAGCTTATCCACTGGAGAAGGTATTCAACTTCTTTACAGAGCATAAGATATTACACTTTGTTGATTATGCGAAAGTAATTCTTCTTCTACTTACTAAAAGATTGAATGATATCTGCATCTTGGTATTTATAATATTTTGCAATGGATGGTGCAGAGATGCACACAACTATTTGTATTTTTTAGGGAGTTCTTACGACAAACTTCGCTACAACTTTTACTGGATTTTTCTGTTCAAACCAATGGGATGTACCCACTTTGTTTACTAGAAAATACACCTACACCTGTTAATATTTCCTCTTATCTTCATGGTTAGACTTATAAGCTATGTATTTTATTTCAGTTTTGGTTAGACTTTGTTGTAATGGTTAGACTTTGTTCTTAGTTTTGTTCATTGTAACATTGAAGCAGCATGCGTGCTTGTGTTATAAATAAAAGCCTGCACTATTGTTCTTAGTTAAGTTTAAAATTAAAACTAGCAAAAGTATGAAGGAAATCATGATTTTTTTTATAAACAACAGTTTTTCTGCCTAAAGAAGTTCTGATTTATGCAAGCATTTGTTCCTTATTTCTGGTACATCATTCAATCTCATATGAACATCAAATTTCAATGAAAGGAACCAAAAAACTTCATACAAATCTATAAAGTTTGTGTGCTAGATCTATGGAATGGACTGAAGTGGTGATTAGATTCAGCTCATGAACAAAACTGTCAAAAATACGATGAAGGGGTTTCAGGTTATATGGCTTGATCATTTAATCGTGGACATTTGAACAATTTAATTGTAGTGTGATCTTGATCTTACAGAGTCATGTTGTCGTGGGGATCACAGTGAATCACATCTCCCTTCTATATGAGATTTTATTGTATAGGAACTGATATTTACCTTCTGAAAAAATGAACTAAGTTTTGATAGTAATGTTATGCAAGTGGACAAGACAAAAAGTTGCTCTTATTTGTACAACTTTGCCATTTAATGATTTGTTGTTTATTCTTTTTTTTTTTTTGCTAAAATTTGTTGTTTATTCTTATTTGTGCATGTTCTAAGAGATCTAAAAAATAATTAGAGTTTATATCTAAAAATTTGCCAGGTGACAGTGGAGAATCAATCCTATCACAAGACGTGCTTCAAGTGTTGTCATGGTGGATGCTACATAACTCCATCAAATTATGCAGCCCTTGAAGGCAATTTGTACTGCAAACATCATTTTTCCCAGCTTTTCAAGGAGAAAGGCAGCTACACACATCTTCTTAAGTCCGCGTCAGTCAGGAGACCAGCAGCTTCTGTTCCTGAAGCTTAAGTCATATTTTCATTTATTATTCCAATTCTATTGACGAGGATCCCCAATTGTTTTAGTGTGTTTCTCTTTTGATTTTTTTCTTTCAAACTTCATGAGTTGATTAAACTTCGTTATGTTTTCCATAAATGTTTGGACTTTGGTGGGCATCTTGCTGTTGCCATTGTTGCTTGATCAGAATACATGGGACACACACCAGCCCAAAGTTGTAAAGAAAAAAAATTAACATTTTCTGTTGTATCTTAGATTTTTCCTTGAGAGTCGACAAATATTTCTTTCACCCTGTCGAAACATTATGCAACTTCAATTTGGAAGTGCTTACCACTGAGATACACTTGACCTAATCAATTTCTCGTAACCAGCTGAATATATGAACCATTCGTGATATTTTGCTGTTTGGTTTTGATGCATTGAATATCAGAGGATGGTGTGTATGCATATGCCTTAAACTGACAGGTAAGTTGAATAAATTGGAGATTATTACCAATTCAAATCACATGTGATATACTTGCAGTTGCAGTCTTGCAAAACACATGTTCTCCTCACATATTTGCATTTTCCCGGATACCTTGATGCCTATCTGTTTCTGAATTTCATCTGTTACTTCCAACTGTTCCATGCTTCAAATCTTCATAAACAGCTACGTGTTGTTCCGCATTGCACAGTTATATATGTGGCACATAGTAAAAAACTATGCTTAACCAGATTTCACATAAAGCCCGACAAGTCTTTGGCGTTTAATCAGAGAATCAGAGACAAACATGTACAATCAGAGAATCAGGAATTATATTAGTTTCACATAAAGAACATGTATTCAGTCTCACATCCCACAATAATATTGAATGTTAACATGCTTAAATTGAAAATTAAAGGATGCAAATTATATTGTTGACAACTTAGAGCAACCATTAAGGTGAGTGTATGTGATCATCCAATTATTGAAAAAAATACGATTGGTTGCAGAACTTTTGATAAATTATCCCATTGATTTGCGGTTCACTTGAAACGAATTACAACGATAATTCAACTGTGTCTTGCTTCTTCATAACTTAAATATTACCAACAAGAAGAAACTCTGATAATAGATAATTTCCAGAGGATTATATAATATTGCAGCAGGTGTTTTAAGTAGCTAAAGGATTGAGAACTTGTCCAGTGAACAGAACAACTCCAGTCAAGGCTTCTCTAACAAGAAACAGAATGGGAGGTCTGCAACAAAGTCGATCAAAATCTCAGATGAACCACCATACATTAGACCAAATGCAGCAGTAGCTTCAGTGCCTTCTCTTCTTCATTAACTTCAATGAATGACTTATGGAATGCCTTTCTGACAAACAGCATCTGACCTTCTGGATATTCATTCACCATCTCAGTAAATCCACCTGCAGAGAATGTTAAGTTATCGAACGATCCAATAAATATCTTTGATAAGGCCATGGGTTTCCTTTTCGACCAAAGTAAAAAGAACAACCAAAGTAGTGATTAAACCTTATTCTTAAAATTATGATTATCTTTGAATATTACAAATAGGTAAAATTATGATTAAAAAAACACATGTTAAACCAAAGTAGTGACAAACCTTATTCTTAAAATCAACCGCATCAGTGTACACATGGTCCACTATCTTTTTCAAAGGAGACTTGAAAACAAATAACCTACAGTAGTTCAGTCCTTATTATGAACGACTTTTTTCCGGACGTTTTAATCGGTCAAAAAGAACAACCAAGAAAATTTCATACAAATTGAATTTGAAATCCCTGCAGTAATCGAATATCAAAGGAACCGTTGCTTTATAAAAAATTTGTTCATAATTAGGATTAGATTACTCTTTTTTAATCTAATACGGTAATGTCTCGTATGAAATCCAATTACAATTATATTTAAGTTTTTTACTATGCGTTCTTGCTGGTCTTCTTATATATACACAAACTTCGCAGACATACACACAAACTTCTCAGACATACTTTAATTTTTTTCTCAGAGATCTTTCAATTTTTTCTTCATGGCTAGAAGATCAAGATCTCGACCAGCTTCATCATCAAAAGCTCGTTACACAACAGCACCTGATGTCATGGCTAGAAAATCACGATCTCGACCAGCTTCTTCATCAAAAGCTCGTTACGTAGCAGCACCTGATAATAAATCAAAAGCTAACTCAACCCCTCAATGTTTCCCGTTCTCCAAATATCGTGAAACTATAAAGATCATATACAATGATGTGCGAGTACAACTTTCTCAATTTATTCTTCGATGGAGAGAAAATCAAGATTTCCACACGCATGATCATCAAAATCGAAGAATATGTAGTGATGTAACAAAGCCTAGCTTCAGCTACGACGTGCATCATCATCGAAATCGAAGAATATCTAGTGATGTAACAAAGCCTAGCTTTAGCTACGACGTGCATCATCATCAAAATCGAAGAATATCTAGTGATGTAACAAAGCCTAGCTTTAGCTACGACCTGCATCATCATCGAAATCGAAAAAAAGCTTGTGATATATCAAAGCCTAGCTTCAATTATGACGTGCACGATCATCAAGACAAAATTGGTGATAAATCAAAATCTAGCTTCAGCTTCTATTGTTGTCCATTGTCGCAGATAAGCAAGCGTCATTATGAAAAAGGTAACAAAGTTATAATGCCTAATTCTTTTCTTGATGTAGTTATATCCATGAAAAATATTGACTCCCTAGCTTTTAAGATCATAAATCCTTTGCTGCATAAATTTTCGTATTGCGGGGTTCTAGAGTATAGTGGAGAGGAGGATGATGTCATATATCTTCCTAACTGGATGATGAATAGTTTGTCGTTGCAAGAAGGCCAATTTGTTAAAATTGAGTGCGCTGCTCTTTCGAAAGGCACATTCTTGAAAATACAACCTCATAGTACTGAATTTATCATGAATCTTTCGGATCCGAAAGAGGCCATGGAAAGCATCTTGAAAGACTTTGCATGTGTTACTATCGGAGATACTATTATGGTGAATCATGAAAATCAGAGTTATAATCTCACTATTGTTCAAACGAGGCCAGAGAAAGCCGTGTCTTTAATCGAGACAGATTGTGAACTAGAGTTTACTAACGCACTGGATCAAGAAGAACTTGAAAAAATCAAGCCAAAGGTTGAACAAGTTGAAGACACGACAAGTTTGGATGATGATGATAAGAAGTTGGTTGTTTCTTTGAGAAAATATTCTGTGGCAACTGGCAACTGGTGGCTTGATGGTAACTGCTCGCTAAGAAGACACGAAAGCAGAGGACACGGAAGCTTTGATGATAACTGCTCGCTAAGAAGACACAAAAGCAGAGGACACGAAACACGTCAATGAGAAGATAAAAAGACAACATTGAAGAAACAAAATTTCAGCTACATATTAGGAAGAAGTACTCATTGTTATACTGCTGCTGATTTATATAACTCTGTTGTTATCTGATTGAATCGGATGTTATTATTTCTTGTTTGTATTCATATATTTCAAATTTTCAATGCATTGTTTTTTAATTCATATGACGACAAATGGAATTATTATGATATAAGATGAATAAAAAATAAGGACTCAACATAATGAAGGTCACAATAAGCTTGACTTGGGTGCTTGAAGCAGTCACTTGGAATGACAAATTGAATACCCTGGTTGGGACTTGGGACGATGAGTCAGTTGGCAGAAGGTGATCTCAGTCGTCTCGAGCAGGCGCTTAAGCAACCACGATAACACAGGATAATCAGCAAAATTTATCGGGTCGGATGAATGTCATAAAGGAGCTGCCTACGGCTACAACAGCTTCTGTAGACGCCACCAATGTTTTTAACAATCTGGTATGATTGATAATCTTGTTTTATAAACAAGTCGCAGTAGAAAATACAGGGGATCTGAAAAAGACAATGCATAATAAGTTTTGTTACATGCATGGCCATGGCTATTTGGTTACAAAATACTAGAGCTGTTAACGAACCGAGCCGAGCCGAGCTTTGAGCTAAACGAGCCGAGCTTTACTTTTTTTCTTAACGAACCGAGCCGAGCCGAGCTTTATTATCGCACAAAATATTTGTTCAAGCTAGCGTTCGTTAAGAAATCGAGCCGCACACGAGCCGTTATCGAGCAGCTCGATAACAAATTTAGCGATATTCCAAAATTTTCAAAAAATATTTTTTAAAAAATATTTTTCGACGATCCAACCGTACGGATGTCAAGATATATCTAATTTAGTGATATTCCCAAATTTTCAAAAAATAAAAAATTAATTTGGTTGGAGATCTTAGTAGATCACTACTAATTTAACTAGTACTAGTAACTAGTGCTTTGTCACGAATTGTTGTTTCTATTTTTTAAAAAATATTTTTCGACGATCCAACCGTACGGATGTCAAGATATATCTAATTTAGTGATATTCCCAAATTTTCAAAAAATAAAAAATTAATTTGGTTGGAGATCTTAGTAGATCACTACTAATTTAACTAGTACTAGTAACTAGTGCTTTGTCACGAATTGTTGTTTCTATTTTTTTAAAAATATTTTTCGACGATCCAACCGTACGGATGTCAAGATATATCTAATTTAGTGATATTCCCAAATTTTCAAAAAATAAAAAATTAATTTGGTTGGAGATCTTAGTAGATCACTACTAATTTAACTAGTACTAGTAACTAGTGCTTTGTCACGAATTGTTGTTTCTATTTTTTAAAAAATATTTTTCGACGATCCAACCGTACGGATGTCAAGATATATCTAATTTAGTGATATTCCCAAATTTTCAAAAAATAAAAAATTAATTTGGTTGGAGATCTTAGTAGATCACTACTAATTTAACTAGTACTAGTAACTAGTGCTTTGTAGTACTAGTAACTAGTGCTTTGTCACGAATTGTTGTTTCTATTTTTTAAAAAATATTTTTCGACGATCCAACCGTACGGATGTCAAGATATATCTAATTTAGTGATATTCCCAAATTTTCAAAAAATAAAAAATTAATTTGGTTGGAGATAAAAAAATAAAAAGTAAAAATTTTGATTTTTTTCGAGCTTTTAACGAGCCGAACCGAGCCGAACAAAATCGAGCCGAGCTCGAGCCGAGCTCGAGCCGCACATGTTAAAAGCTCGGCTCGAGCTCGTTAGCTTAACGAGCTTTTTTTTGTGTTCGAGCTCGAGCTCGAGTTCTTAACGAACCGAGCCGAATCGAGCCCTTAACGAGCCGAGCTCGAGCTTGCTCACGAACAGCTAGTTTCGTTAACAGCTCTACAAAATACAAATAACTATGTATAAATTGTCTTCAATCTCCTGTTGTTTACAAATTCAACTTTGTCGTAGTTTAACAGTTCAGTACGGGTTATAGTTGCACGTAACAATCCAGTACCAGTCGTCATTCTTGCACTTTACCCTAGCGCAACCAAGCTGGACCGAGTTGGGATTAACCACTTGAAGGTAGTGCCCGCATTCCTCCCCTGCTGCACATGTCTTGGTTTTATTGTTCCAGTACTGCTTCTCGCTCGCATGATAATCTACAATTTCTTTGGCTGTGGCATCACCACCACCTCTGAATAAATTCTCACCGTATGGTCCGCCTGAATGTTGCATGAGACAGTTCGGGCCTATCTTTTTTGCGTAGCTCCTAGCGTATTTGGCCACAGTCTCGTCCCACGCGATTGGTCCTACACCGTTGGTTGCACGAACTGCATTGTGGGCATCAACGAAGTCTTGTGGTGAGGTTTGAGCCAGGGAGGAGTGAACCATGAGGAACCACAGGGCACAAACCAGAGTTATCGAAATTGTTGGCAGCCCCATTCTGTTAGGCTTGATAGTATTATATGTTTATGATGATGAGAAATGTAGACGGACAATGAGAGTTAAATATAGGCCAAGGAGTAGAAAACTTACAAAAACTTTTGGAATCACAAGTTTTGACAATTAGCCTGTGATCTTTTTAAAATCTAAATGTGAGTCAAATTGTTTGATTTTAGTCCCTTGATTTCGTCCCATACTCAGTATGCAACCTTAATTACCGGGTTGTATTTAGCATGTGAATAGATGTCCCTTTCTTGTCATATATGTTACTAATATTCACATTTCTCATTTTTTACAGTTGATAGAAATCGCAAGTCACAGCTTTTTGTATTATATGAGTACAAGCCCCGAACAATCATTAATATATTAAATGGGATTTTAGTATGTTGGGGAAGAGTACATTCAGTCAGTTACTTATGGTGTCTGGGAAGAGATATCAGATACGTTAGATCGATAAATATTAGACGATACTTATGGTGTCTGGATCAGCCACAAAATCTTCCCTATCAAGAGATTCCTGGACAAGTCACAGTTGATAGTGATACAACTGCTTTCAGGACTTCAGTTGAAGTAGGTCTAGTGAATATAGAGAAAGCTGACTTGGGTCCTTGAATCACCCACTGCTCAGAATGAAAAAATGAATAATACCCTAATTGAAATGGTGGCCAGTTGGTAAAACGTCTAATTCGTCTCGAGCAGGCTTTAGCAACCAGGATAATAAGCAAGATTTACTGAATAGGGTGCATGTCATTAAGGAGCTACTTACAACAGCTTCTGCAGAAGCCACCAATGTTGTAAGCAATGCTCTTGTTCAACCTGTGCCTGCTCTGGCAATGATGGATAGTCTTATTGCTAGACTGATTGCTCCTAAGAAACTTAGGAACGACCCAACCCTGATTGGTAATCTTATATAAACTCTGACAGCACGTGGAGACATTGTCGGGGCCAAATCATGCTATGGACCTTCCCGTTTCTAGGGCCCGATTTCGTCAGAGATTGAAGGATTGTAAAGGAAAGGGAGTTGGAAAGTTACAGAAGTCTATGCCAGTTGAGGCTTATTTTCTTTCTGTTTGATCATCTTTGATATGTCTGTTTAATCTATGTTTCTTATCATATAATTAGTGCGCTCCTGTTTCTCTGTGTGTGTGTGAAGAGTAGGAGCTTCGCACGACTTTTCAAATAAAATAGGAACGAACTTTGTTAGATAACAAGTGAAATGGTAGAATATAAATACGAACATTTTATTTAAACAATTTCAGATCATGAACTAAAAGTTGTACATGCTTCAACAGAAACATAAAAACAAAAAATACAAAATTGGGACAGGAATAGCTAAGACTCACAGTTTAACATTTACATTCATGCGAAAAATATGAAACACCACACAGAAAAATCTATTGACAGTGGATTGTAGGTTTTTAGAGTGAGCAGGAACTGTTGTAATCAACAGCTCTAAACTGTTTTGCTAAACCCTACAAGCAAATAAAATGGGGATCATCATCGGTGTGAATTTAGGTAGACATGCAAGCTCCAATGCTTCGTTTCAAATTAGGATAAACTCATTTGCAGCATGAAGATTTCTAGCTAAGCCTTTGTACACGAGAATCATTTCATGTAGTATCCTTCCGACCTAAATGTTATACTGTGTTTACACCCCAGAAACATCATTTGCTATGATAGTATCCTTCCCACCTAAATGATCTACTGTGTTTTTCTGCGTAATGTTCTGTGTTGAAATATATAGGATTTGGAATCTTAAAAACGCGTGATCCTACAACAGGGCCAGTCAAAGCATCCATCTTGCTGCTAATTACTGCCCTGATGCGGAAGCCTTGTTGTTGCAATAGATTCCTTCGCCTGAAGATATATTCTTGGATATGCATCGGCATTTCTTCCTCTGATCTGCAACAATCAGAGTCTTTACACTAGCTAGGCAAGTTTGCATAATAAATAATACTGTATTCAGAAGTTGTATAAATAAGGTTCTAAATCGAAAAGGTATAAAGTATTGTAACTTCATGATATTTGAGATGTGTACTAAACAGTAAACAGTGATTTCATTACAATGTTTGAAAGCCTAAATTTTGATATCACAATTACATTTTCTGTCCACAACTTGCAGGGTCTAAATTTCTGACTCGAGTTAGACTATTTTTATCCTCCCTCTTCTTTACAACTTCAATATCTCCTCCATTCTCATTTCTACACTCTCATCACTCTTCAACCTACACCTCCTCACAATTTCCCATTTCCTCTATAAACAAATAACATGGTAAGCAAACAAAAGATAAGATAATAGACAAAAAGGATTTAGGAAGGCGTCACATGCTACTATTGTACCATCATAAAAGATACTAATCTTTTGTGTTTAAGAGAAAGATGCTACACCTGTACGAAAGATGCTACACTAGAAATTATTACTATAGGAGCATAGTGTTTTATTAACAGAAAGAAAATCTCTTGTGTTCCTATTGCAGGTCGTAATATCAGTAAAGAACAATTACAAAGAACTACTAGATGCTAAAGTATGATAGAAAAGGTTTCAGCAGATCATATGTAAACTGAAATACAACTGATTTATTCCTAACAATTTTATTTTAGATGTTGAATTCTTTAAAAAATATATTTATATAAGATTATGGGGAATGTTGCTTCTTCTCAGCTCTGGAAACGCAAATATATTGCACAAATTTGATCTGATTGTGACGGCCTCTCTTTATATACAGCAACTTGAGCTTTACAAAAAGCTAACACTACAAGCAGGAATTTTTCCCCTAAAAGTACTGAGACTCAGTTGGGGACGATAGGTACAAAAAGGTCGGCCAAGCTAATGATATTGCAATTGATAATTATCTGCCATGTAATAGAGAGATAATGACTTCACATCTAAAGATTCTTCTTACCTGGTAGGCATGAATTCTAAGGTCAAAACTTCAGCAGTCATCTTCTATAATAGAGAACAATCTCATTTGCTTAAGAAAGAATATATAAGGATTCTCTACCTGGTTATGGAAATGATTTATAAGCATATCTATGATACCTATGACATGGTCACAAGATATAACAGTCAAAAAATAAAATCCAAGAATCTTAAACAAATGTGGTAAAAGATACATCATACATTACCAAATATCTTTTAGTAAAATAGAGGCATGAAAACAGGCCTGGATAAACAAAGAGTGGGCCACTATGCCTTGACATAATATACTAATTAGCGTAGCAAGTGTAATCGAGTACTCTATTAAATGTCTATTACACAATCAGCAGAGGATTGGAGAAACAGTACCTCATTACTAGTGAAGACCAGTTACCACATCCTGCTGAAATGAGGTACTCAAAGGCGGTGCTTCGCAATTTTTCTGGCTTCCTAGAGAATAAAATCAATGGCCAACCACCAGACTGCAGTTTCATATAAAGTTTCGAAAAGATGACTTTTTTCTGTTGTTTTGCCTCTTCAACATAGTCATTGTAGATGTACCCCCTGAATCTGTTCCATAAATTATGTCAATTTTTATCAGGAAATCATTAGTTCCATGCAGAGTCGGACACACCACTGAAATAAAAGTCTAGCAACCACATATCTCTGTGTTCAGTAAGATGCATGCACATTCAATGTTCCAGATGATTATATCAACATACACATCCAGATAATAAGTGGGTATTAGTCAAGTAGTCATCATTTCACTAGAAATATGTACTTGTACCTAAAAAAAATTATTCTCTTATTTTAAAATAAGAATCATAACTCGTATAAAAATTAAATAAAAAGCATCTCTAAAATTGTAGAGCGGTGACAGGGATCAGATAATAATATCTATCTTAATCGGCAGTGATCCCAAAATTTGATATTTGAGAATGCTACTGTTTCTAATTTATAAACGCTTTCCCAAAAAAAATATCATGTAATGACAAAAACCGTGGGAAAGAAGAAGAATGAAAGGGATTGACCAGAAGGTGAAGGGAGAAAGGAAATCATGGGAACTAGGTTTGAAGTGTTAGGCAGGGAAAGACTTCCTCTTTTCATACTTGTATATAACTGGAACAGGATACCATAGCGATGAACATGTGAAACATTAAAACGAAGACCTTCATGTGAAGGTACTATGATCATACAACTACTACATAATCCTTAAGGGTTTTAATCAAGACGGACGGTGTCTGAATCAAGTTCAACCATAACCTTAAGACTCTAACTAAATAAAGACTTCCAACACATCTGATGATATGTGAAAAAAGCCAAGAGAAAAGTACGAACTTTAGAAAGACGTGAGAGCTTAACTGTAGTGATGGCAGAATCAAATTACCCGGGAAATAAAGGGCTGAAATAATGAGAATATATTGGAAAAAAGTCATCTATGTCCATTAACACCACATCAAGAACATCAGCAAGTGGTTTGATATTGTCTAAGTAATTCTCAGCCAACAAAGCAGTTGTCTCTAAATCTCTCATGTATTGACCTTGTTTGATGTACTTAATAGCAACATCCTTGCAAAATGAAGGGATAGAACGTGCATCCAAGGTGTTGAGCTCTGCATTCAGAGCAAAAATCTTGCAATCACTATAATCATCAACAGAATTCCACATCTCAACTGCCCCTGCACTCTTAGTTTCACATGACTGTAACATTACAGTTAAAGAAATCAGCATTGTCATCAGTAGAGCCCCAAGTGATATAAGTCCCGCCACTAAGATTGTTGCAGCACAAGATGTCATATAAATTCCTGATTCTACTGCATAATCACTACTGATATCTGCACAACTCCAAAAAAACAAGTGGTCAAATATACATTCAGAAGCAGTAACACTTATTCTGTGTTCATCCAACAAAAAGACTCAATCAGTCCAAATATAGTTGACGCGATAAAAAGACTGATTTTGTCCAACATATATAGTTGACCCTATGCATTTTCTGGATTTCCCATCTATGTTACACATTACTGCAGTTATATTCAGATTATATAATTACTTGAAAAGAAGGGGTCACACTGTTAAGGGAACTAAACCTTAAAAAAAAACAAATTGATCTGGAAAGTAGACACCGATAGACAAACAACAGATCAATTCGAGCTCTTTCACAGTTTTACTAACAACTCAATTCACCAATATGTTATCACTAGAATGTTACTTCATAAACCCAAAAAAAAAAAAAAAATTGTCAAAAAAATACATGAAGCAAGTACCTGTATTAGAATCTGCACTACTCGAAAGGCTTTGATCAGAGTACTGCCTCTCCATCTGCTGGCCGTAAACAGGCATTTGAACCCTTCTAAACAGTAATTAGAGACCTACGAAAACCTGAAGCAGATCCACAGAGTAATTTGTGAATGATATAATGCCACCTACAGAATTAAATTTTGACCCCTGTCATGGTGTAGAAAATTCTACACACCTGAAGTATATCAAATTTTTTAAACATGCAATTTAAACGCACAAATCATTTTTATATCAGAAGGCACTTGCGTATTTAGTACATTAGTGAACAAAAAATGATATGTAGACTGTAGTAGTTAGTGGTGATCAAACAAACATATACAAATGTCTAAATCAAAGAACATAAGAAAGAAAAGCAGGGTTATGACAGTCCAACACACAATCTTAAAATAACTAATCACAACTGAGACGCAACTGACTAGAAATGAAACACGTAAACTTATTTGAACAATCTTTCTTTGCATACCCACAGAGAGAGAGAGAGAGAGAGAGATGAGTTTACCTGAAAAAGACAGCATTTCTTGATCTGGGGCTAAGGTCTGATGTGTCATTCATCCAAAAGACTATAGGTTTATGGTCCTATTACTAACATGTGCCATGTTATAGCATCTCGAATGGTATAGGCTAAAATCATTGGCTAAATAATAATTATGTAAAATTTGTTAAATTTGTAAGATGTTTTATTCCGATGTAGTTGCCTATATTGATTGGCTATAATTTAAAAATGGCATGTTTTCATTATTTCAAGTTGTTAAAAATAGAATATATTATTATAATATGGTAATTGATGATGTGGAATTTTACTACAGGTCTCTAGAGGTTCGATAAATATAGCCAATATAAAAAAATTATCTAAAATTTTAGCTAACAGTTATGTCCCGTTAGAGATTAAATAATTTTACACATTCTCCATAATTTTTATTTATGGTATTTCCGATACAATTTTAGCTAAGGGGTATTTATGGTTGGAGATGCTCATATTATGGCCAATAAACTTGATTCATTATTCTATCCATTTTCTTTGATGTGGAATTTATATTATTTTTATTATCTATTTTTTAACCAGTTTTTTGTTATCATAGTTCAGTTTATCTTTTAGATAATATTGAATTTAATCATATAACTGAATCTTATTAAGTTTGGACAATTATATTTTGAGTTAATTGCAAAAAAGTAGCCAGATTTTACACTCATTTTAAAAAAAATGATCAGATTTTCAATTTTGCAAAATGGTGGCCAGACTTGCCTTTTTCCTTTAAAAAAAGTGGCTGGAGATGATTTTCAGCTTATTTGGCAGAGGTAAAATAGGAAAATATGTTATTTTACTAAAAAAATAATGCTAAAAACCCCAAAAATTATCCAAAAAATCCCCAAATTAATATGTATCACCATATGATTGGTTATATTCGTAATAAAAATAATAACGCCCCCTCCACGCATGCACATAAATTGACTTATTAAATCTTGACAACTCATATTTGTGGATTTTTTGGTGAATACATGGGGGCATTATTATTATTATTACGAATATAACCAATCATATGGTGACACATATTAATTTTGGAATTTTTGTGGACAATTTTTGGGATCTCTAGCATTTTTTTCCCATTTTACCCCTACCAAAAAGCTGAAAATCGCCTGTAGCCACCTTTTTGAAAGGAAAAAGGCAAGTCTAGCCACCATTTTGCAAAATTGAAAATCTAGCCACTTTTTTGAAAATGAGTGTAAAATCTGACCACCACTTTGAAGTTTACTCTTATATTTTTATTAAGCTTGCTTGCAAATGAAAGTTTGTGGAGTTTGTATTGTACAAAATTAGCATCCACACTACTAATTCTGAGAGATTATCGAGTTTGCAATGTTTAAAATTTAAACCACATAACATACCAAATAAATTTACTTTGGTTTACATTAGTAAAAGGAAGATACGATAGAAACTGAAAAGAAGAGGAAGCTTCGTGTTGACAAAAGGCCAAATTTTCATCTCAATAGTCACAAGATCCATGGCAAACTTCATGCCAGAAAGTCTGTCTCTTGAGTCTTAATAAAGGTTGTTAACTTTTTTTTTTCCATTCTCATGTGCGAGAGCAGCATGATAAAATTAATCTATCATAAATCTCGTACCTATAATAAACTTAAGTTGTAGAGGTTTCTACACATCATAAAATAGGAGGATATGAGCCTGTCTATTTGCAATAGAAGGGTGGCAAAAAATAGGACAAAGACCGGACAGCGATTAAACTTAAGTTTGTAGAGGTTTCTACACATAATAAAATAGAAGGATATAAGCCTGTCTATTTGCAATAGAAGGGGCATAAATATAATTAGCATCAACACCCACACATACAAATGAAGAACTTCATAAGCCATGGGGAATCCATGTATCCCAATCTATACTGAGGTGAAAATTGCTTGCAGAAATTTTGGTTTGAATTTTGCAATCACAATAGATGGGATCATTTATGAGTTTCACAATAAAGAAAACTTCTTTGGCATTTAAGCCCTGTATCTTTTCTGCCCCCGCACGATGCACCTTGCAGCTGCTCATTACTCAGACATCACTCTGGTTGTCCTTGTAGTAATTCAGCTCAAATGTTTTCATTACACAAATCTGAAGACTCCTTAACTATTTATCTTCTCTCTTTTTTCCGGTTGGTCTCACCCAACTCTTTTACTCTCATAATCTACTACTCTGGCCCCATTGATCGATTCTGTGGTTCCATTTACGTTCCTAGCTAATTCTGCTGCGACTCCGATATACGTATGCGGAGTTAAGTTTAAGAGATTTGTCTTTGCCTCTTTTGGTATATCCAGCCCCTCAATGAACTCCAGTATACTTTCCCTAGTAATTCCTCTTCCTCTAGTTAGCGCTTTCAGTTTCTCATACGGCTCTGGAACTCCATATCTCCGCATCACCTATATATATTAGACATAAAAATGAAACAAAAAACAAAATTTCCATATAAAGAAATGACAATTAATAGAAGACCTTCCCCTAACATATTAATGTGTTGATATACTCGTAGTAGAGTAGAGACCACAAAAATAGGAACTACTATAACACTGAACGCTCTACAAATACATGTTCTCAATTGTTATCTAATCTATTGTACACAAAGTATGGACACTGCATGGAGTTATATACGAACAGGCACTCAACTATACTTGTTTCACTTATGAAACCTGGAAATTTAGTAGGAAGATTATCATCTTAAATAAAGTTTCTAAGTATCACTCACATAAAAAACTCATAGCTATTACTCTAATACCCCATTATACAGAACCCATCCTGTCCAATCTCATTCAAATATGCAATCCCCATCGAGCAAAAAAAAAAAACTACTGTAGTACTATACATACATATTTTTGTAAGCAATATTTTAAACACCGTCAATCTATTAGAATAGCATAAAATAGGTTCCCTAAATGTAAGGCACTTGCTCTCTGTCCGATCTACCATAGGCTACAAGTGGTAAACTGAGGCACCGTGCCATGCTGTCTTTGCACTTTTCAGAATGTACGAAAGAACTTTTAGGTTCAAGGAATGTACAATGTTAGCTGCAGCATCTTTTTTTTTCGCTTTTCTTTAGGGACAAAGAAGAATACTTAATTCGAGAAGAATGGGATATGAAAACTCATAAAGGTGATAGCAGATTTCATGAAGTGAGTACATAAAGTATAATGCATCTGTTTTAAAAGTATAAACAAAGAGGATTAGAAGTGTAGACTCTACGATAAATCTGCTAAATAGGTATTATTTCTAAACCTGGTCACACAAATTATTTTTAAACTAGGATACTTATCTTTAGTAGCAACAGTTTTCATGGTTCAGGAACCTGGTACTAGACCTTGAATTTAAACTTATTACTAAAGTGATATACAAGAATAGGATGCCCATAGTCCATACTATGAATGCAGAACTGAGTCTCACTTTAAGCTTTTAGCTTTGATCTACTATGGACTTACAGAAGTGATGTACATGTATTCCTAAATTAGAACTGTGGAGATGACACATTTTTTAGCTTGGTATTAGAGTAGCTTTTGGGGTGTTCCATAAGAGACGGTTGTCTATTTAGGGGGTGTGGAGAATGACTAAGTTTGTGCAAAAGTATACACTTACGTATTGACAGTGGTGGACTAGTGGTATTTTTGCAGCCATGATGCTTATTCATGTATACAGTATACCACTTCCAGTCTTGCACATGGGATCCACTACCCTTTATTCAAAAATAATTTGATGTATCCCTTCTCACAATAAATCAGACACAGGACTCTAAGATTGAAACATTCACAAATACAATAGATAGTCTATCGCAGTACAAGGAGATTCTTACAGTTTGTATTGGTTCTGCAAGCACCTCCCATGCTTGATTCAGATCTTTGGATAAAGCAGCTTCATTAACCTATCAGGAACAAAAAGATTTTTATTTATCAATGAGAAAACAAAGAGCAATGTCACTGGACTAGAATGAAGTGTCTTGCGGAATGTGTATTTCTTAAGTATCTAACAAGAGGCCACATGTATTGATTTGGCCACTTTTTTACACTAGACAAAGTGTCTACAATTTACTGTCTATTTAGCACCATATCCTAATCAAAGTGTCAATTATCCGGCACATGAACTCAAAGATAAGTTGAAGAGCCACCGACAAACATGGGTACCCTGTACCCTCAAAGACAAGTTGAGGAGTCATCAACAATCAGTGATGGGTGCTGAATTGTCAGGTATTACAAATTAGACATGTAGTCATGTACGATCTAGAAATCAATATTTGACTACAGTAGCACATAATGCTCCGAAAGCAACTACCAATTTCCAGTGGCTGAATCAATTTGCTGCTTAAAATGAATTCAATAGTGACAGTCGTCACTAGCAAATGTATATTGAGTAACTCATACTTTACATAGGAGGAACCTTTATCAGTGACATAGTCTTAGACTCTTAGTCTACTCACTACCGTACATCATTGCAAACAAAAACAGGATGTAGGTATATATATTAAGGACCACCAAGATATAAATATACAGTAATTTATTCACCTGAAGCTTGGATATTCCCTGTAATGCACTTCTGTATGCAAGAAGTGCATGCCCTAATGCCACACCCATGTTTCGAAGGACCGTAGAATCAGTTAAATCCCGCTGTAATGACAAAGAACAAAGAAAATTCATACCAAGGATTGTAGAATCATGTCACAAGCTACACATGGTGAAGAAAGAACTGTCGAATGTCTTTAAATATCTTTAAGCTTGATAACGCAAATATGACTGTTATTATACTGATAAAACACAATAATAATGCCTTGAATCAAGTCAATGTCTATAATTTCTATTTATTTTTTTCTTTTACATAGCTACTTTTGTGGCTTCTTAGCTCAAAGATCCATAGAAATTGAATGCAGAAGGTAAACACATACCTGCCAACGGGAGATAGGCAACTTACTGCTGAAGTGAGATAGATATGCATTGGCAATACCAAGATTGCCTTCACTATTTTCGAAGTCAATTGGGTTCACCTTGTGAGGCATTGTTGAGGACCCAACCTCACCAGCCTTTGTTATCTGCTCAACATCATGAACTGTTTTTGTTACTAATTATACTACAAATTCAAGCATTTCGAAGAAAAAATTTACCAGAATGCTTACCTGCTTGAAGTAACCTAACGAAATGTATCCCCAAATATCTCTATCAAAATCAACCAATATGTTGTTAAACCGGACGATTGTATCAAAAAGTTTTGCCATGTAGTCATGAGGTTCAATCTGCAGAACACATGCACTTATGAGAACTATGTATACACACAGCTTGCATGAGGTCTTTTTATATACACTAGGCAATGGCCAAGAAACATCCTAAATATGCATCATTGCAAAATCTATGAAAATTACTTAATTTATGCAAGATTAAGCTTTGAAGCTTTGTCTAGAAGCAAAACTTGTAAAATCAAAATTAATATCTATCTTGTTCGGTAAATATGCTAAACAATATACACAGGTATACAATTGACAAATACAGCAGTTTATGAAACATTAATCGCATATAGGCAGACCTGTGTTACATATGCATTAAAGCTCAGGCCCAGAAATGTTACAAATTCTTCAGCAATATGAGGCCAGTCAACATCAGGATATGCAACAAGATGCGCATTGTAGTTGCCAACTGCACCAGCAAATTTCCCAAAGATCTCAACTTTAGAGACATCCTCCCTTTCTCTATTTAACCTCTCCGCAAAAATTTTCATTTCCTTCCCCAATGTTGTAGGTGAAGCTGGCTACAGGACATTGCATATAGTGAGTAATTTATTCATGATTATATTGTTACTAGTTATTTATAATTAGGTATCCATTCTCATTTATTTGAGGTAATTGAGGAATCACTATCCAAACTGTTAAGAAGGCATCGCTTGTTACATCTTCCTTGGACCTAACATCAAAGGTTTGTTCAATTAATATTAAGACATCTGTATCAAGTCATTGTCAATGATCATTTTCTGTAACAATGTCAACATTTATTTAAAGAAATGTGTTAAGAAGATTTAGCTTCAAACATTGATTACCCATATAAAATGGATTGCCAAGCTATAATTATTTCTTCTCTTATTTGACATTCTACAGAAATGGCAATGTTTTAACCCATAAAAATATGTCCTACCAGTAAGATAGACTGTCTTGCATTTGTCCATAAAGAAAGGTCTATTACCTGACCATGGGTACGAGAAAGCATAGGGATATGAGCATTTGCTTCTGCCATGTCTCTAACTGACTTTATTAACTCATCCATGGCAGGAAGTATAACAAGGTTAACTGCTTTGTTCAGCGTCAAACCATGGGCCAGATTGTTGATGTCCTCAGACGTGCAGGAAAAATGAAAAAATTCAAGCACCTACAATCATGGTTTCAGATAGGAAATCATCATCCTAATAATTATGCGACACGAAAAAGCAGACTCTGATCAATCATAAAAAGAGCATGATATTTTCAACTTGCTAATAACTTAAGGGACTTAATCCATACCTTGGCTATTTCAGGGTTAGATTGACATTTTTCTTTCAAGAAATACTCCACTGCTTTAACATCATGGTTGGTTACTTTCTCAATTTTTTTGACCTCCAAAGCATCACTAATGCTAAAATTATCAACCAAACTTTCTAAGTATGACTGAGCATCTTTCGTAAAGCTTGGTACCTCAGTCACTTCAGGAATTTGCGAAAGTTTTAACAACCATTGTATCTGTTACATTCAACACCAATGAACAAATGTATTAGAACAAAAGTCCGATTACATCTGCCCTTCTCCAAAAATATATCCTGAACAGTGAAAATGAAATTCTGAAATGTAGAGCATACGATAGAAGTACAAAGAATCATAATTGGTAAACTAGACAATTCCAATACGAAAACATTCGTTTTCCAAGATGCGACCTTTTATAACATATGAGACCTTTTCCATGCTTTTTCATTCTTGCATGCCCGGTGTTGCAAACTTCTTAGCTCATAAATGTGCCCAACAGACACCAGCAAGAACTTTTAGTACATACAGATTATAATATATATCTCAAGTGGCCACCTTCAGGCAGCCAAAGTTCTAAAATTTTTGTTAAGATGCAAACAAAGTGTAGCCCTAATTAAAAAAGATGTCTTCTGGCTGTAAGAAATGTCATCTATCCCATCCGAGCTCAAAAATTAATATTTCATAAAAAATAAAAAGAGGAGCCACCAAAAAAGTGTACATGTATTAAAAAGAATTGGGGTGAAACAAGTTCAGAATGGTAAGAAATAAGAATGTGAAGAAAGGCCACAACAGCAGATGCAGTACAGATGATACATTAGGCTTTTGCTCAATTACTTCCCATTAATCTCTATATAAACTCAAATTACTTGAACCAGAATGAAATGGAAAAATATTCTTCTAAATCAAAATTTTAATATGACATTGCTGTGTAAGCCAATATGACATCCTACTTGCAATGCTTCAATCCGCATAAAACCACCAAGACAAAATTTCAGGTTTACATGATATCCCTAAACCACACAGAGGAGGTTTCGAAGAAATACCTCAACTAGAACCCTGAAGTGTATTAGCCCATATTCACTCAAATAAGGAGACAGGTCCTTGACTTTGTTCCAATAACGACCATCCAGTGGACATAGAGCTGTTAAAGTTGTGAGCTCCATTTCAGGTGAATATTCAGCAGACATCCCTTTAGCCTGTAACATAACCGAAACAAATCCTCATTCAAAACAATTTTACAGAACCTTCTCCAACAAATGTTCATCACAAACATTCAACATCAATAATAAAAAACAACAATCAAACAAATAAGCCACAAAATACTGCTTCCACAATCCTAATCCAAAACTAAGTTAGTTCCTGCAAACATATCACAATTCCTTAATATAAGAACCTCCAAATTTCAAATATAAAGGGTCAAACAGTTACGTTATCCGAGCATTCAATCATCACACTCCAACAAAATGTAACAAAAACTTAAACAATACAAACACAATCAATTGTAATTTTTAAGCTAAACTAAATTGCATTAAAGCAAAATTTTATATATGCATAGACATATACATACAGATATGTATAAGCACCTTGTAGAGAGGTCCGTTGTTGTGTTTAGAGGCGGCGCTGAAAGAGCAGGGACGACAAGGGAGTGTGGAGAAGAAGCGAACAAGTGAAGGAGAGAAATGAGGGCCTCGGGATTGATGAGAGAAGCTTCTGGTTAAGGTTGGATTAGAGGTGTTAGAAACCCTAGAAACACAACCACTGGGCACCATGTTCTGACAGCAACTTAAGTTTGTTTGTTTTGTTCGGTCTGAGTTTATGTTCCGGCTTGGCTTAACCCTAAGTTCTGTACTAAGAGAAATGTGCTTTACTTTTGCAAAGGAACGGCGCCGTTGGTAAACGGTATCTTTTCACTTTTCAGTACATTTTTTTCAAAGTAATTTTCTTTTCTTAAAAAAAAGAGAAATTGCCTAAAATGCCGATCTCTTAGCTTAAAGGCCCGAAATGCTGATTTCTAAAAACATGGCCTTATATACCCACGTATCACACATTCTGTGCGTATCCGGGGTCACGCATTCTGAGAATGCGTGATGACGTCATCTGCGTCATTTTCACACAAATGGCTGCCGGAACGCTCTGGAGCTAAAATCGCCTCAACATTACCATCACCTCAGTCGATCATATTCTGGCTACCTCTACCACATCCAAGGACATGAAAATGAAACCCAGACGTTCCCCTACATCTTGACACATCGAGTTGTTATTTTCTGGCCCTGCAGGGGCGCGTATCCATACATCGGAAACGAAATCGCAAAAAAAGCTACGAATTGGGGATTTCGAATTCGGCAAAATAAACAAAAATCCAATGGTATAGGCTTTTAGAGTGTGAAAAAATGAACATTTTGGTATATGGCACATTAGTGGAAGATGCCTGGGAAGTGTTAAACGGAGTGTTCAAAGATTTCATCGGAAAAAAAACGTCGACAATAGTTGCAGGACGATGAACAGTGCTCTCAGACACGCAAGTTGGAAATGCGCATTAGTAGATACGCATTATTACCTTGCGTGTCCTATTCACTGTTCATGAGTACATATTTGAGTTTTGTGAAGAATGCTCCTTTCTAAGATGCGTGTCCGGACACTCCTCTCTCAAATTCGTGTTCCATGGGTATTTAGGGCCATCCATCTCGAATATGGGTATTTCGGGCCAAATGTTTTGGGAGGTGGGTATTTAGGGTCATCACCCTAAAAAAAATCATGATTTTTTTTTAGATCGTGCTTTGCACGAGTTACTTTCAATTTTTTAATTTATTTATAGGGTCGTGCAGTGTTGTTAAATGCGCGCATATGCGCGCGCATATGCGCGCGCATATGCGAGATGCGACAATGCGCGCGATGCGCACCTGAAGCGCATCGCTTTGGAGATGTGATGCGCCTTCAGTGATGCGCTCGATTATGCGCAGTGCGAAATGCGCAAGAAAAGCGCGCTTTTGTGAAGATGTTGACCGGGCTCGTTGACCGTGTCATTTCTATGAAAAAAAAATATAAGAAACGGGTCAAAAACCCTAAATAAACAGAGCAGCCGTCAAAGAGATATACACACATATACACAGAGCAGCAGCTGGAGAAAAAGAGAGACATACACAGGTAATTATCTTCTCATCTTTCTATCTTCGCACCCACATACACACACAGATATGCACGCATATACACACACATACACACATATATACACAAATATACACACAAACACACACATATATACACACACAGACATACGCAGTTACATATGATTCTTGTATATAAACGATTCTTGTATATATACATACGATTATTGTATATATACATACGATTTTTTACTAAATTTCTTTCCTTTACTAAACTTATTAACTGATTATAGTATGTAATTATGTACTAATTACAGCTGCTCTTTGTTTGATTGTTGATAACATGTATTTTATACATGTTTTTATATCTTAATCTCTTGAATTTTCGTTAGTTACGAAGGTATTTTTAATGACAATTGCTATTGTTTTGTTTTTCAGTGGAATTCACTTAATTGTTGGATGAAGCATTATTTTGGAGCATAAATGGAAAATTTTGTCAAGACTAGAAGTGGAGTTGCATGATCAAGAAGTTGGAGGTTAAAAGTGCGAGAATTTGAAGTTCCCAAAAGTGCACATTCATTTTGCACGGTCCCGAAGGGTGTGTAAGCATTGCAGAAAATATTCACGGTCGTGCAGTTGGGTGTGAGTTTTTTGTAACTTAGTGCAGATTTATACACGGGTCTGTGCACGGCCGTGCACCTGACTGTGAGTTTTGTGTTGAGCTAAAAATAGGGGAAGTTGATATATATATACATCTCATCTTCTTATCTTAACCTACATCTTATTTTCATCTCATCTTTGCCTCTCCAAGAACCAAAATTAGGGTTAGCCAAGTAGAGAGAAAAACATTAATTACTCATAATCTAGCATTGATTATGAGTAACTAACTCCATTTATTTGGCTCAAGGAAGGAGCTCTTGTACTAAACCGGTTTCAATTGAAGTAAGATCTATTTCACTCTATCTTGAATGTTTGTGATGTATTGTTTATGATTTTGCTTGGAGATTGTAAGTTGCTTCACCTTACTCCTCTTGTAATTTCAATTGCTAATTGTTTGTGCTAATCCGTAATTATTAGTGCATTCATTATAGTAGCACAAGATTTAGTGTACCTAAATCCACAAAATTCAAGTGCAAATACCTAGATTGAGCTTCTCATCCTTGGGTTTGTTCTAGCCTCTCTTTGTTTATTTCCTTGACTTGGTTAAATTGGTAGTGCTTCATTATTGGTTGTTAATGTCAAGAGAGCTAATTTATGTGCTTCACTAAATTAGTGTTTTTAGAAGAGAAATAAGTGATTGTGTGCTTCACCAATTATCTTGGTTAGGTAGAGTTGATTATATCTTGCTTATATGTGTTTGGGTGAAATATTTGAGTTTCCATAATCCTTGGGTCAAATATCTCTTTATCTTGTTAATTAAATCATTGTGCCTTGTTGTGTTGGTAAAATTGGATGATTGCAATTTTCTTAGTTATATTTCTCTAGCAAGTTATTTCTTGTAGTCAAGGTGTTTGATAAAATACCACAACCAAGCTCAAAACCCCCCCACCATTTTACTTTACACTATTATTGAACGTTATTCCCTTGGGTTCGATCCCTACTTGCCACATTTGCTATATTTTATAGTTAAGTGCGAACATAGTAGAGTAAAACATTTATTATCAATTTGGCGCGTCGACGACGGGCGTGGCCAATTGCAGTAAGTGATGGCTTATAGAAAAGATATGGCATGAAAATATGCACAGGCAGTGAACGAGGGTAGTTCGGTTCGACTTCGTTGCAATTTCTGTGGAAAAGAAACAACTGGAGAAGTATTTAGGATGAAGGAACATCTCGTTGGAGGAAAAAGAAATGCTAAAGGCTGCACAAAAGTAACGGAAGAAGTGAGAAAGGAAGTTTCTGATTTTATGGAGTCAAAAAAGAAAGTAAAAGACAACATGAACTTACATGATTATGAACCTGAAACTTTAGATGATGGTGATGAAGTGGAAATGATTACACGGCCTCAAGAATCCGTAGGGAGTACAACAATGGTGAAGATGAAGGGTCCGATGGATCTTTATATGACCCTTGATCCGGAGCTTGTAGTGAAGAGAAGAAGAGGAGTGCAGCCAAAGATTGAAGAAAATGACGGGGCAAGAAAGGAGTTGAGAAATAGAGCTTGCAAGGCATTTTCAAGATGGATGTACGATGCAGGCATTCCTTTCAATGCCGTCAACTATCCTAGTTTTCCGGTATTTATTGAAGCTCAAGGACAGTATGGACCAGGAATGAAGCCACCTAGCTATCATGAAGTTAGAGTTCCATTGTTGAAGAATGAAGTTGAGTCAATTCAGAGTTTGAGCAAATTGCATGAAGCGGAGTGGGTGAGGAGTGGCTGCTCAATTATGTGTGATGGATGGGAAGATAGGAAGCATCGGACTCTCATCAATTTCTTAGTAAACAGTCCTCGAGGTAGTTACTTTCTTGAATCAGTTGATGCCTCTGTTGTTTCAAAAATTGCTGACATGTTATTTGAGTTGATAGCCAAGTATGTGGAGGCGATCGGGTCAGAAAATGTGGTGCAAGTTGTTACGGATAGTGCTGCTAGTAATAAGGCAGCAGACCGATTATTGATGATCCGATATCCTCATCTGTTTTGGACGCCGTGTGCTGCACATTGTATTAATCTCATGTTGGAAGACCTTTTCAACATCCCTAGGTTCAAAGATTGTATTGGAAAAGCTATGGCCTTAAGTGCCTTTATATACATAAAGTAGGGTTTGGTGAATATGCTTAGAGAATTCACACATCATAGAGAGTTAATCAGGCCAGCGAAGACAAGATTCGCTACAGCTTTCCTCACTTTGTCAAGGATTCGTAACCAAAAGGTTAATCTCCCAAGTATGTTTATTTCAAAAAAATGGCTTAATAGCAAATACTCCAAGGATCCGAATGGAAGAAGGATTGCTAGTTATGTGTTGATGCCTAGCTTTTGGAACAATGTTATTTGTTCCCTAAGAGTGGCAGGCCCTCTTGTGCATGTTCTTCGATTGGTTGATGGAGAGAAAAAGCCACATATGGGCTACATTTATGAGGCTATAGATAGAGCCAAAGAAGCTATTTCAAACAAAATGTGGGAAGATATCAACAATTCTTTGATATCATTGACAATAGATGGGATGTTCAACTCCATCAACCATTGCACGCCGCTGCATATTATCTCAATCCGGAGTTTTATTACAAAAATCCCGAGATTGAGACGGATAAAGAGGTGAGCCTTGGATTGTACAAGTGCATCGAGAGGATGGTGAAAAATGAGCAGGAGCAAGATAAGATAGGAGACCAATTAGAATATTATAGGAGTGCAGAGGGCTTCTTTGGATTGCCTATGGCTATTAGGCAAAGATCAAGCAAATCTCCAGGTAAATCTGAAATTCTGCCATTCTGCCCTGTTTCTATACTACAATCTGAAATTCTGCCCTGTTTTCAAACTGAAATTATGCCCTGTTTTCAAACTGAAATTCTGCCATGTTTTTATCCTATAGCTGCGTGGTGGGGTGCTTATGACAAACACACTCCTGAGCTACAAGCCTTCGCGATTCGAATCCTTAGTCTCACATGTAGCTCATCCGGATGCGAGAGAAATTGGAGTGTATTTGAGCACGTGAGTTACTTAAAACAACCTCTTTGATAAGCCTTTTTAATAACTCTTTTTAGTGAATAATTGATCTTGTTTTTGTACTTTTTCTATGTAGCTTCATAGCAAGAAAAGAAATCGACTTGAATAACAAAAGTTGAATGACTTAGTGTTTGTAAAGTACAATAGAGCTTTGAGGCGTAGATATGAGCTTCGTGATAAAATTGATCCCATCTTGTTGAATGAGATTGATGAGAGTAATGAGTGGTTGGTTGGAAGCTTTGACGGAGAAGGAGATGACAATGAAAATGATTATGTTTACTCCGAAGTGGATGGATTAACTTACAAAGATGTTGCTAATGCTTCTGGAGCCGAAGAGCCTTATTACTCTACTAGGAGGTCATCACGTGCTTCGGAGGGATCCTCAAAAGTCCAGGGAAAACATGCTTCTTCTGGATCATCATCTAAAAGACGTTTGATTGATGAAGTAATTTATGAGGATGACGAAGAAGAAGAAGTTGACTTCGTTGAGGATCAAAATCATATTAGTGAAGAAGATGATTTTGTAGAATTGGATGATGAAGAAGAAGAAGAAGAATAGTGGATTAACTTTGCATCTTTGTTACTTTGACTTTGAATCTACGTGATGATGAATTTGGTTGTTTTTTATGAGTTTATGAGATTTAGTTTTGCTTTTAAATGCCTTCTAATCTATAAATTTATAATATTCTGCATTATATACAATATATATATATATATATATATATGAATACTTAGTTGTCTTCGATGAATCCGCGCGTTGCGCTTATGCCCCAGGAGGCTTTTGCGCTTCTGTGCGCATATCGCGTTTAACAACACTGGGGCCGTGTATTATTATAAATATTATTTTTAATATATTATTGGAAAATTTTGAATCTTACATTTTTGTATATAATATTTTTTAAAATTTATAAATTAATATGTTTTTTTTCGAAAATCGAACCTTAGACCTCTGTATAACAATTTTTAGTATAATTATATTTAATGGTCATAATATATTGAGGTTTTTTGATAAATATATATATATATATATAAAAAATTAAATTTTTACAATTTCATTTTTGTTAAAAAAATTATTTGCAATTTTACTAACCTAAGTTTCAAATTTGCAAAAATACTACCTATTAAGGCACCCCTTCCCCTGCCCAACCTGACCTGCCCAGATTCAACCACATTCATCTTTTTTTTAAGGTGGGATGATTTTGGGTTTGATGGCCCCGTAGGGGCATATTCAACTGAATGCAACCACATTCAACTAAATGCAACCACATGCAACCTTTGTTCTAAAAGTCGGCGATTAATCGGGATTAATCGCCGATTAATCGCTGTTCGGTAGGCAACCGTACTGATCAATCGTTGTTCGGATAAAAAATCGGTTTTTCAAAAATCGCTCAAAGTCAGTCAAAATCGGGATTAATCGGTCAAAAATCGGTCTCATTGGTAAAAAATTGAAAAATTTGTAGAAAATTTTAAAAAAAAAATAGAATTCAAAAATTATAAAATTGAATAAATTTTAAGAAAAATCTTATTCTCATATACGAAATTAATATTTTAAACGGTTAAATCATGAATTTTATCAATTTTTTCTCTCATATTGACCCCAATTCAAAAATTAGATCTTAAAATTTATATTTACTTTAATAATGCTATATATTTTAAATATATTTGTATAAATATATGATAATTATTCATGTATAATCAAAATAATAAAATAATTACATATATTAATAATAATTATATTTAAAAATAATATTAAATTAGCTCCGATTAATGATCCGATTAATCCCCGATTATCCGATTAATCCCTGGACAGTGCCTCCACCGATTAAATCCGATTCCAGCTTTTTACAACACTACATGC
Organism: Kitagawia praeruptora; assembly: GCA_037693485.1. NCBI lineage: Eukaryota > Viridiplantae > Streptophyta > Magnoliopsida > Apiales > Apiaceae > Kitagawia > Kitagawia praeruptora. Next base: position 128,178,225 of record CM075346.1, on the reverse strand, counting down.
AACTAAATTTCTGATTTCAAGTTCCATTTTTCAGTTGTCATTTTCGATCGCTTTTTTTAACTCTAATATTATATATATATATATATATATATATATATATATATATATATATCACAACGATAAGATTAAATCAGATAAAATCAGTAATTACCCAGATTAACGAAGTTTATCCCTAAAGTCTCTAAGGGATAGACACAAATCAATTATTAGTTACAGAGGCATGCCTGTACACATCTAATAACAAGCCTAATTGTTTGTAATGCTTTGCATTACTTACATGACCTCTTAACTGAGGGAACCTCTAGTTGTAGAGTTTTTGTTTGTATTGTACTTGTAGTAGGCATCAAATCCTAGTTGTGTAATTGTACAAATAGAGTCTAGAATAATGCTTGAAAGAAGTTCCAAGGTTCATGCCTCAAGCAAGGAGTTAAAGACTGTCAAATAATCACAGTTGGGATTTGAAGAAATGAAGAATTTGCCTAAGTACCAATTCGAGAAGTATATTTGTCTATTCGAGAAGTCAGGGATTCGATATCTCAAGACACTATTCGATATCTCTGAATACACTGTTCGATATCTCATTCGATATCTCAGAGATTCGAAATGTCTACTACTCTGTTCGAGAACTCAAGAAGTCAACAAGTCAAGATGGTATTCGAGTTCTCAAAGAGTCAACAAGTCAAAGTTCCATTCGATATCTCAAGGACTCAGAAAGCTATTCGATATCTCGAGGATTCGATAAGTCAAATGTTCTATTCGACATCTCAAGGAATCCTGATGGAAAAGAGCTATTCGAGAAGTGGTTCGATATGTCAATATAACAGTGTTCGAGAACTCAGAGTTATCGATCAAGTCAATTCTAGTTCTCGAATCACTTACTTAGTCACTTCTCGAATACATTCTTGGAGACAGAATACTGAAGGAATTGTACAAGTCAGAAACCTGCAACAAGCCGATGCACTTTATGGACCACAATCTGTAACGTGCTCTGGAAAGCCTACAAGGAAGCTTGGAGAGATATAGAAGAGACAAGGAGCTAAAGAAGTGGATCTAAACAGGCTTTGCAAAGTCAAATCTGTAACCGTTTGGATACTTACTCAAAAAGGATTGACAGACTAGAAAGTAATTTGTTTAGCTACCTTATTTGCAGTAAGTAAGCTGTATCCATGTTCTATAAGGACACAGCCTCACTTCATAACTTAGTAACTTTTGTGAGTCAAGTTTTTCATACACTGTAAGCTATATCTCTCTGAGAAAAACGAAGCTGAGAATATTATCATTTGTATTCACAGATTGTAGCAACCTTTATCTAATAACATATTAGATTAAAGTGATATTGTGTTGTGTGTTGTTCTTTATCCGCACTTACATCTCTGCACACACAATACTTGTTTGCTACACAGACTCAAGGCACGAAAAGTTCAAGAATCCATTCACCCCCCCTCTGTATTCTTTCTGTGTGTTTAATACTCAACAAGTGGTATCAGAGCGGGATGTTTATTCAAAAACAGAAAAACGATCATGAGTTCGAATACACCAAAGACTACAGGAACGGTGAAGGTCCCTAAGTTTGACAAAGAAAACTTCAACCTCTGGAAGATAAAGATGATGTTGTTCATTAAAGCCTCTCATCCCTTGTATCCTGAGATTCTCAAGAATGGTCCTTTTGTTCCACAACAAGAGATACCAGAGAAGACTGTTGGAACCACAACTATCCCAAGATCTTATTAGGCCAAGGATCCATCAAAATGGACAGAATCAGAAAGGGAGAAGGTTGCTCTTGACAGCCACCTCATGCTGCTTATCATTGATTCCATGGACATGTCAATGTTTGCAAACATTGCATCATGTACGTCTGCTAAAGAGATGTGGGATCATATTGAGGTGTTGTGTGAAGGGACTGATGAGGTTAAAGAAAACAAGAAACAGATACTGGTCACACAGTATGAAGCTTTCATGGCACAGCCCAAGGAAAGCATCACTGAAATGTTTGAAAGGTTTCACAAGCTAGTTACTGAGTTGCAGATGAATGGCAAGGTTTACAGCACCAAGGAGTTAAATATGAAATTTCAGTTATCTTCACCAAATCATTTAGAGCAAAGATTCATTTCTCTAAGGGAGAGAGATTTGAACAAAGTCACCTATGATGTACTCTATGGAGTCCTAAAGACTCATGAACTTGAGTTGCTTCAGAAAAGGGCTATCCAAGCCAACCAAGGTAGAATGATAAACACATCATGTGCCTTGATTGTCAACAAATCTATTCTGGACCTAGAAGCATCTACAAGCCAGCTAAGGATAGAGGAGGTAGCAGATGATTAAGAAACTGAAGCTGGGGTGAGTGAACCTGTTGAGGAAAAGGAGGAAGAAGAAGAAGAGTTTTACACTCAGGAAGAACTTGATGGGATGGAAAATACTTCATATGCTTTCATGGCCAGAAAATTTCCAAACATCAGATTTAAAAGAAATCAACCCTTCAAACCCAAACCTCAAAACCATTCAGCCAACAAGAACAAGGCACCTGTGAAACCAAACAGAAATAAATTCAAAACCAGTTATGTGGATAGGTCATCTGTAAGGTGCTATAGATGCAATGACCTAGGGCATTTTGCCAGTGAATGCAAGAAGCCTAAAAAGAAGGATAGAGATTATCTTGAGCTCGAAGCTAAGTATGAGGCCCTTCTGAAAAAGCAGACACAAGGTAAGGCCTACATAGCTGAAGGGAAGTGTTGGGATGATTCTGAGAGTGATGGAGAGGAACAAGAATTCTGCAATTATGCCTTGATGGCCAACTCCAAGGATGACACATCTCCATCTGATTCTCAGGTACCATCTCTCACTACTATAGACATGTCTGTTTCTGAGTATAAATGCATGATCGAACAACTATTTGTTGAAATGTTTAATATTCATACTAGTATGACCGCTGCTAATGAGGAGATTGCTAAACTGTCTACTAGAAATGGAATATTAACCAAAAAGAATGAGGAACTTGAGCTAACTGCTATGCAAGTAGAAAACCTTAAGAAAGAAGTTGAATATTTGCAGAACAAGGTTTTATGTGCTAGTCAAGTAGAGAAGGCTCTTAGGGATGAATTAGCTGAAAATGAATTCAAACTGAAAACTTTCAAGAAATCATCTGGTTTAGTGCAATCCTACTGTGAGAAAATTGAAGCTAAACCCAAAACAGCTATTGGACTTGACTATGACTCTCTCAAACAGAGGAAAGGCTATGCTGTCATTGAAGAGGACACAGTTGTTCATGAGAAAGTGCCTCACATATTGAGAAAGACTGAAAATCCAATTTTTAAGGAATCAACATTTGAAATTGATGAGGATGCCTTACTCATCAAACAAATGTTGAATGATGAGGATGAGGCACAATCTAGTGAACAACAAGCATCCTCTAAGAGTGAGAGTGTCAAGTCAAAGACCAAGGGACCAGTAGTTGATAGGCCAAGACCTAAGAAGTTTGTTAAGTTTGTCTCAGCTGGGAAGAGTGAATCAGATAAGAAAGTGACTAAGAAGAAACAGAACAGAAATGGCAAGTTAGGGATTAACAAGGATAACAACTATGCTTATATGCCTAATGCCCCTAGGAAAACTTGTCAGAACTGTTTCAGTACCAATCATTTAACTCATGCATGCAAGAAACCGGTTGGTAGTGTGCCTAAACCTTTCTATGATTGTTCTGTGTCTCTAAGTCATAGAGATGCACCTTTTTGTGATAAATTTGACTGTATGCCATGCAATATGAATGTTATGACTAGTTGTTTTAATTTAAGAAGGCAATTCATTGATGGTTGTATCAGTCACAATTCTCACACACACTACACAAGGTCAAAGTCTTTAAGTCCTCCTAAAGCTAGGAAGGTACCTCTGTCACCTAAGTCTGAAACTTCAGGTTCTAAGACTTCCAACAGTGACAAGAAGACTAGCACTAAGAAAGTTGACAAGCATGTTGTTTATGATAAAACTGTCTCTAAGTCACATGGACCCAAACTTGTTTGGGTACCAAAGTAAAAGTAATACCTTTGTGTTTGCAGGTCAAAGAAAGTGAAAAGAAGGTCATGTGGATTTTGGACAGTGGATGCTCAAATCATATGACTGGTGATATGGCCCTGCTATCACAGTATGAGGAAAAGGCTGGCCCAATGGTTGCTTTTGGAGATGACAACATGGGTAACACATTGGGATATGGCAAGCTGAAAGTTGGTAATGTCATCATCGAAGATGTAGCACTAGTAAAGGGGCTCAAGCATAATCTGCTAAGTGTTGGTCAGTTTACTGATAGAGGATTCAAAGTGAATTTTGACAAAGATGATTGTTTGATCACCCACAAGAAGACTGGTGACTTTGCTCTATCTGGAGTAAGGAAGGGAAGCCTGTTTGTAGCCAATATGGACTCTGCAAACAAGGACAAAATTTGTTGCTTTTACTCAAAAGCATCAAATGTAGATTGTTGGTTGTGGCACAAGAAACTATCACACCTGAACTTCAAGGCCATTAATTCCCTAGTCAAAAGAGAGTTAGTGAGAGGCATGCCCACACTTGAATTCTGCCAAGAAGGAGTGTGTGAGGCTTGTCAAAAAGGAAAAATAAAAAGATCAAGCCACAAGTCAAAGACAGTGACATCAATAACCAAGCCATTACAACTCATTCATATGGATTTGTTTGGGCCTGTCAACATTATGTCACTTGGAAGAAAGAAGTATGCCCTGGTAATGGTTGATGATTTTTCAAGGTATACATGGGTGGAATTTCTGGCATCAAAAGGTGAGGCTCCGCAAGTAATTATTGAGCATATAAAGAAAGTTGACATGGAAGCAAAGGCAAATAATGCAAGTGTGATTGCACTGAGAAGTGATAATGGAACAGAGTTCAGAAATGCCATACTCGAAGCATTTTGCAAAGAGAATGGTATTTCTCAGTAATTCTCAGCTCCAAGGACTCCACAACAAAATGGAGTTGTTGAGAGAAAGAATAGAACTCTAATTGAGGCTGCTAGAACAATGTTACTTGATGCAAAAATGCCTACATGTTTTTGGGCTGAGGCTGTTAGTACTGCATGCTATATTCAGAACAGAACCCTCATCAACAAAAACACTGGAAAGACACCTTACAACTTGATGACTGGAAAGAAGCCTACTCTAAAGTATGTTCATACTTTTGGAAGCAAATGCTTTGTGCTAAAGGATAACTCTGAATATGTTGGAAAGTTTGATGCAAAAGCATTTGAAGGAATTTTTCTTGGCTATTCTATGGAAAGAATTGCATACAAGGTTTATGTCATCAGTCAAAAGAAAATTATGGAAAGCACAGATGTAACATTTGATGACAGCAAACTACCTGGACTAGAAGAAGCCAATGATGAAGACAAAGATCCATTGAGGTTTGATAATCTAGATGATTCTGATGAAGAGATTGAAACTGGAGTTGAAACTCAAGTTCAACAAACTCAAGTGAATAATGATACAAGAGAAGAATTTGTGCCAATCGATAGTGGAGAAACAAGCATCCAAGACACACCTGTGAGTAATGGCAACTTCACAGGGGGAGGAAATGAGGATGACCATGATGTGGATGATGAAGCAACATCAAGAATGAGAAATCAGGCTGAACACTCGAGGAAATGGGATAGATCACACACTGCAGAGCAAATCATTGGAGATCCTAATGCAGGAGTAAGGACTAGGAGAGCAACTCAAAATGAGTGCCTCTATGGATGTTTTCTATCACAAGTTGAGCCTAAGAAACTTGATGATGCACTATTGGATCCAGATTGGATTATTGCTATGCAAGAGGAGTTGAATCAATTTGAAAGGAACAAAGTATGGGAACTTGTGCCTGCACCAAAGAATAGAACCATTGTTGGAACAAAATGGGTTCTGAAGAATAAGATGGATGAAGATGGTGCAATCATAAGAAACAAAGCAAGGCTGGTTGCAAAAGGATACTCTCAACAGGAAGGCATTGATTATGATGAGACATTTGCCCCTGTTGCTAGATTGGAAGCCATCAGAATATTCTTGGCATTTGCTGCTCATTCAAACTTTAAAGTTTATCAAATGGATGTCAAGAGTGCATTTCTAAATGGAGAGTTGGAAGAAGAGGTTTATGTGCAACAACCACCTGGTTTTGAGGATCCACATTTCCCAGAATTTGTCTACAGATTGCTTAAGGCACTGTATGGACTTAAGCAAGCTCCAAGAGCATGGTATGATACTTTATCACAATTTCTTCTTGAAAATCAATTCACTAGAGGCACATTGGACAAGACACTGTTTTACAAGAAGCATGGTGATGATATTATCCTAGTCCAAATTTATGTGGATGATATCATTTTTGAGTCTACAAATGAGAAGCTATGTGAGAAATTTTCCAAACTCATGCAGAGCAGATATGAGATGAGTATGATGGGAGAGTTGACATTCTTTCTTGGGTTGCAAGTCAGTCAAAGGAAGGATGGTATCTTTATCAGTCAGACCAAATACATCAAGGATCTATTGAAGAAGTTTGACTTGGAAGACTGCTCACCTGCAAAGACACCCATGGCCACTACAACTAAGTTGGATGAAGATGCTAAAGGCAAGAAAGTAGATATCTCTGTCTACAGAGGCATGGTTGGTTCTCTACTCTACCTCACTGCAAGTAGGCCAGACATCATGTTTGCTACATGTCTATGTGCTAGATTTCAATCAAATCCAAAGGAATCACATTTGATTGCAATAAAAAGGATCTTTAGATATCTGAAGGGCACTCCAAACTTGGGCTTATGGTATCCTAAGGACACAGGGTTCAATCTGGTTGGTTATTCTGATGCTGATTATGCTGGATGCAGAGTGGATAGGAAAAGCACCTCAGGAAGCTGCCAGTTTCTTGGACAAAGGTTAGTTTCTTGGTATAGCAAGAAGCAACAATCTGTGTCAACTTCTATAGCTGAGGCTGAATACATAGCTGCTGGAAGTTGCTGTGCTCAAGTGCTTTGGATTAGAAATCAACTTAGAGATTATGGACTTGTGTTGGAAAGAATTCCAATCATGTGTGACAACACAAGTGCAATCTCTATAGTTGTCAATCCTGTCAATCATTCTAGAACAAAGCACATTGACATCAGATATCATTTCATAAGAGAACATGCAACTAATGGAACCATTGAGTTGCATTATGTCTCTACAGATAAACAACTAGCTGATATATTCACTAAGCCATTAGATGAAGCCACCTTCACAAGGTTGGTAAGTGAGATTGGAATGCTGAATTCTTCAGATTCTGGCTAAGTGAATACATCATCTAGATTGTTGCAGCAGTAAACACTTACTTTATTTAAATGCTCAATATTTTTGGAGTAAGTGTTGGCTGAAATATGATTTATAAATATTTCAAATCTGTTGCATATGTTGAAAATCATATTTTTATTAACTTAAAATTTCTATGAAATTTGAGAAAATCGCTATTTAATTTGCTAGGATATTCTTCAATGAATATGTCTGGTAAATTTTAAAAGATAGTGAAAATCAATTTTTTTATGAGTGATGGGTATAGTTCGATAAGTCAGACTTCTCGAATGATTCACTATTCGACATCTCTAACAAGTCTCATTAGAGTACTCTTGAGTTCTCGAATAGAGCCTTTTTGAGATATCGAATAGAGGTATTCTTGACTTCTCGAATATAGTAACTGAGTTCTCGAACACTATATTTGAGTTCTCGAATCATTTGAAAAGGCTGAATTCTCGCTGAATTTTAACCGATTTTGGACTCTTGTCTAAAAGTTTAATTCAATCATAAAAACATATTTTATTTAATTTAGAATTATTTCTAAGTTAGATAACTGCCAGCTGTGAGTTTCTATCTGCTTGAGTTATCGATTAAGCCTTTCTTGACTTCTCGAATAGTTGTTTTCTACTTCTCGAATGCCTGACTTGTCGATACAAACTTTCATCTAATCGACAATTCAAGTACTTCATACTTATACAATTCCACATCTATTCGATTCATTTCATTCAATTTCTCAAGCATCTACACTCTCTAAACCCCTGAAACCCTAGCTACGAAAAGCCAAATTTCTTCCTCAACCTTCAATTTCTTTCCTCTCTTCTACACCAATGGCAACAGTAAAGTTCAACACCAACTTCATCGCTCTCACTAGTGATGTTGAAGCACCCAATGCAAATTTCAAGTGCTTTGTGAAATGGATGGCTGAGTCATACATCAAAGATGCACTCTCTGCCAACCGAACTCTGTATCTAGATATCCTGGAACAGTTTTGGGGTACTGCTATTGTGGAGGTTGTAGCCCTGGAAAACGCAATCACTTCATATATCATCTACTGCAAGATTCAAGATAAGGAAATCACTATCACTACTGCAGACATGAATCAAGCACTGGGCCTACAACAAGAGTCATTTGATAGACTGGCCACAAATGCAGAGTTAGAGGAATTCTTTGAGTTCATCAACTACTCAGATGGGATCAATCTTGGAAAGCTAAACAGAAAGAATCTGAGAAAGGAGTGGAGCTATGTGTTTGCAACTCTTCTTCAAGTCTTAACTGCCAGGAAATCAAGCTTTGATCAAATCAGTGCACATGTGCAGCAAATTGGCTATGCATTGGCCTATGGAAAGAAGATAGATGTTGGCCAAATCATCCTCCAAGAACTATATGGAAGACTTGGTAAGAACACAACCAAGAGAGGTACTGATATTTTCTTCCCTCGCTTTATTCAATCTGTACTTAATTTTAAGAATGCTTCATTGATTGAATTGCCTGGGATTGATAAAAATAGAATAGGCTATCCTAAGTCCATGACCAAACTCATTTTTGGTAATTTGGAGACTAGGAATGATGTGGATGTAAGACTGAACATAACTCCCCATATGGAGAGTTTGTTTAGAACTTACCCCCACAACATGCCAACATTTGATGCAAAGTCTAAGTTAGCACAGCCCAAGCAAGTAGAACAAAATGCTAACCCAGGGCCTGCTAACCAACCCTCTCAACCAAACACTCTACCACACACTGAGCCAACTGCATCATCCTCTCAAAAGGGTGATGTTAGTAAAAAGAAGAGAAAGAAAGTAATGTCTACACCATTAAATATCCTATCTGAAGCAGCATTAGCTGTTGAATTAGGGCTAGAAAGTGAGGAACCTGAGTCACCCTTACAAAAGCCAAAGAAGAAGAAAACTAAGACCACCTCTTCAGTCACACAAATGGCTGAAGTTGTAAAATCAGGGGCACACAGCTCACTAGGTGTATCCTCTCAACAGGGTGCACCTATAGAATCAAGCATCCTCCCCAATGCACCTTCTTGTATTGAGTCAGCACATGGGAGTGATAAGGCTGGCACTACACTGAGTGGAGAGCACATCACACTTGAAACTCCCTCTATCTCTCAGGGGGAGTTGCCAAAATCTACTCTAAAACACACTTCTCTTCCAGAATCTAACACTGAAATTTCTTTGGAACCTGCAACTCAGGCAACTGAGATGCAAGGCATTGATCATCAAGAATTCTTTTCTCTTGATGAGCCAATAATTTCAAGTGACTTAGTGCATGACACTTTGCTCACCACCCAGGACCCACATTTAGATGGTGAGGGAATGCATGCTGGGGCATCTCCTGATGACACCATCACAAACACAGAGGTTCCACTAGTTTTTACTAGAGACTCTGTGCCTGTGTCAACTGCTGGTGTAATTCATCCCACTTCTGTGGAGACACCAGTAGTAGAGTCAATCCATCCGGTTACAAAAGTTGCATCTGTAACTGAGGAGTCTAGCTTGCCTAGCTCTAGCTCTGACTTTTTGTCACAATGGCTGAAGCCTGTGCAACATGACAGTGCTTCAGGATCAGGGTCTGTTCCACAAACATTGACGGTTGAAGCACTCCAAAGCTTAATTGTGGATCAGATTCCTGAGTTTGTAAAGATAGCTCAGAACCTTGTCACCTCCAATATCCCTAATCCAGACTATGAGGCCATCTTACTATGCCATAGGGATGATGTGGAGATGCAGAAGGCCAAGATTATTGATGATGCTGAGAGAGATGGCAATGTAGATGCCTGGCTGCAAGGAAAGAATGATATAACTCTCAGTGAAGCACTTCAATATCTTAGAGAGGAATACATCACTTCACTGGGCTCCAATGCAATTTCCCTGTCTCCTGGTGAAGTGTATGAAGCTGTCAATGATTCTAACAAGGGTTTCCTCAAGGCTGAACACTACCTTGGCAAGGGAGTCAAAACTGAAGTCAACAGGGTGTGTGACAAAACAGCCACTTCAGTAGCAGAAGTCAAGAGGACCTTTGATGCTAAATTTCCTCAACTGGATGGTGTGGTCAAAGATCTCAAACACTGCAACACCACCTGCACAAAGATGGACAATGGCCTAGCCCTCCTCAAAGATACAGTCTCAGGCCTAGGAAGCAGATTTCAAAATCTCTCTGACCAGACTACAGAGGCCAATGCCATGCTGAGGACAGTGTTCAAGAATCTTTATGGAGATAGGCTAGTGACTGAAGTCCCTGTGCATGAGCTGTCTAAATATGAAGTGAAGAGGCTGTAGGATCAATCTTTATCTGGTTTCAAGGCCAATTAGCTCTTCACTAAGGTGAACACTCTTGAAAAGGAGGTTGCTACTCTCACTAAATCAAATGCTCACCTTACAGACAAGGTTGCAATTCTCCATGATCAGTTGGACACTCAAGCAACCACCACAGCTAATGTCCTTCTGCATCAGCAATCCATGTTGGCTGCAATGATGAAGCACATGGGTCTCCCTCTACCTGAAGAATCTTTCAACCCACAGGTGATTTCTAAAGCCTCTGTGCCTGACAACAAGCCTAAGGGGGAGAAGAGGTCTAGAAACTCAAATCCAAAGGGGGAGCCAAAAGGGGAGAAACCTAAGGAGAAGGGCATACAGATAAATGAGAAAGGTCATCACAGAGCACAATCTACAACCAATGTGCCAGGCAAAGGCAAATCCAAAGTTGATGAGCCTCCTACGAAGGTCATCACAGAACACAATCTACAACCAATGTGCCAGGCAAAGGCAAATCCAAAGTTGATGAGCCTCCTACCTTACTGCCAGTTGTTACTCTACCAACTGTGCACATTACTACTCCTGGTGGTCAAAAGCAATCCATAACTACCACAGTGGTTGCAGGGAGTATGCCTTCTGATGAACTTCCATCCTCCATACCTGAGAGTGCCAAGCCTGTAGAAGTTAAAGTTGTTACTGAGGCCAAGCTACAAGAAGTTGCTAACTCAAATGTTTATCATGATAAAGCCTTCTTGGAGTTTCTGAAAGCCACAAGAGAACAGGTTGGTGACACTCAGTTCTATCTGAGGGAGTTGAAGAAGCAGATTGATTGCATCACTGTCATTCCTAAGAAAGTCAATAATCTATGGATCAAGGAGATAGTGATGATATCCAAATTGAAGATATGGCATCTAACATACAAGACTCTACAAGAACTAAAACACTCAGAGATAGATGCCATACTTGAGCTTATTGAGAAGAAGAATGAGAACAACAAAAGTCTGTTTGATGACTTGAGGAATGACCAACCTTCAAGGCTACCAGAAGTGATCAAGAAACCATGGACAATCATCTATCAGTCTGGCACCAGAATTGAAGACATCAAGCAATTGGTCATTCCCCATGATCTCACTTCTCGAAATCACAGACTGATCATTGCTATCATTGATCAACTACAGAAGAAGGTTGGAGCCAGAAATGCTGAAGAAATTGAAGCTCTGCACATTCTCAGATCTTTTATAGCAACTGGTGAACTTCCAGAGAATGCTCAACCTAGGAGAAATAAGGATGATGATTCTGAAGATAAAAGTGATGGGAGGAGAAGACATCACAGGAGAGATAAGGGTGATGAAGACAAGAAGAAGAAGAAAAGTGACAAGGATAAGAAGAATGATGATGACCAAGGCAAAATCTATGAGAGGAAGATTGGAAAACAGCAAGCCATGAACATTACTAATGACACTCCTACCACAACACAAGGCTCAATGTCTAGGGTGGATGTCACTGGTAATGATTCATCAAAATCTACATCTCTGGCCTCTGCAAATGTTCTACCACCTCAAGAAGAGAAGAGGATTCAAATCAAGAAACCAGGTGTATGTATCCATAAGCAAACTGCTAGTGGAGTACTACAATGGTCTTCTAGCAAGGGTCACAAGTTACTGCCTGGCAATCATGTAAAGAAGATTAAAGTCAAACATGCTGCAAGAAGAGTGAAGCTATCCAAATCAAGAGCCCTAACAATCATTCCAGGATTGAAACTCCAGCCACTTGATGAAGACTTTGATGAAGAGCAACTGCAATTTCTAAGAGCTCAAAAGATATGCTATGCTGCAATTGTGGATGACCACCTTGAGATCAAGTACACTGATGGGAGAGAAATGAAATTCAAACAAGGGGTTGTCAACATTGGGGTAAATTGTATGAGATAGAAAGAATCATTGCATTGCTGGACTCTAAAGACAAGGTGGAGAAAGTATGGAAGCTGGAATTGATTGACTTTATGAAAATGAAGAGAGATTATGCTGAAAAGATGAGAAAGGGCTGCTATGAGAAGTGGTTAGAAAGGGAGAAAGAAATTGACAGACTGGAGATTGAAGCAGAAAAGCTAAGGGCAAAGGGATTGTGTAGAGTTCAGTTTGATCCCTATGTGGTGAAGTATAGGAGAAGAAATGGAGACAATGTCAATATAAGAATGAACCTACTCAGTCACTATCCTGCCAACATTCTGAAGCCAGTGCTTGAAGATTTCAAGAACTCTATCATGATTGAAGAATTGGATGCTATGGCAGAAATCATAAGAGCAAAAGATGAGAATGCAAGAAAGGAGAAAGAAAGGAAACAAAAAGCATATGATGATCTACAAGCCAAAGCAATGGAGATGCAATCAAATGAAAATGGCTAGTACCTCATCATACTGTAAGAGTATTAATCTTGTAATTCCATTTATGTGTTCAATCACTATACATACCTGTACTTTTAAAAGTTTTATCTTTATGTATGTTAGGCTTGTTATCAGACATGAAATTGTGACTAAGGGTCTCACTCACAATTTGGGGGAGATTGTTAGTTACAGATGCATGCCTGTACACATCTAATAACAAGCCTAATTGTTTGTAATGCCTTGCATTACTTACATGACCTCTTAACTGAGGGAACCTCTAGTTGTAGAGTTTCTGTTTGTATTGTACTTGTAGTAGGCATCAAATCCTAGTTGTGTAATTGTACAAATAGAGTCTAGAATAATGCTTGAAAGAAGTTCCAAGGTTCATGCCTCAAGCAAGGAGTTAAAGACTGTCAAATAATCACAGTTGGGATTTGAAGAAATGAAGAATTTGCCTAAGTACCAATTCGAGAAGTATATTTGTCTATTCGAGAAGTCTAGCATTCGAGAAGTCAGGGATTCGATATCTCAAGACACTATTCGATATCTCTGAATACACTGTTCGATATCTCATTCGATATCTCAGAGATTCGATATGTCTACTACTCTGTTCGAGAACTCAAGAAGTCAACAAGTCAAGATGGTATTCGAGTTCTCAAAGAGTCAACAAGTCAAAGTTCCATTCGATATGTCAAGGACTCAGAAAGCTATTCGACAACTCGAGGATTCGATAAGTCAAATGTTCTATTCGATAACTCAAGGAATCCTGATGGAAAAGAGCTATTCGAGAAGTGGTTCGATATGTCATTATAACAGTATTCGAGAACTCAGAGTTATCGATCAAGTCAATTCTAGTTCTCGAATCACTTACTTAGTCACTTCTCGAATACATTCTTGGAGACAAAATACTGAAGAAATTGTACAAGTCAGAAACCTGCAACAAGCCAATGCACTTTATGGACCACAATCTGTAACGTGCTCTGGAAAGCCTACAAGGAAGCTTGGAGAGATATAGAAGAGACAAGGAGCTAAAGAAGTGGATCTAAACAGGCTTTGCAAAGTCAAATCTGTAACCGTTTGGACACTTACTCAAAAAGGATAGACAGACTAGAAAGTAATTTGTTTAGCTACCTTATTTGCAGTAAGTAGGCTGTATCCATGTTCTATAAGGACACAGCCTCACTTCATAACTTAGTAACTTTTGTGAGTCAAGTTTTTCATACACTGTAAGCTATATCTCTCTGAGAAAAACGAAGCTGAGAATACTATCATTTGTATTCACAGATTGTAGCAACCTTTATCTAATAACATATTAGATTAAAGTGATATTGTGTTGTGTGTTGTTCTTTATCCGCACCTACATCTCTGCACACACAATACTTGTTTGCTACACAGACTCAAGGCACGAAAAGTTCAAGAATCCATTCACCCCCTCTGTATTCTTTCTGTGTGTTCAATACTCAACATCAATTTCACAGAACTGCGTTGGCTTGATCCTTATAAATAGAAGGTACGCATGCATCTTGAAAAAGGATCCGACACATCTAACAAGTCGAGACACCTCTCAAGTCCAGCCCCAAACATCCAAAATCCCAAATCCCCCTATTTTCATAATTTTGATATTCCAGCAACCTCCGAAATTTGTTATCACCATATATATATATATATATATATATATTAGAGTTGAAAAAATAGGTCGAAAATGACAACTGAAAAATAGAACTTGAAATCAGCAACTGAATGCAACCACATTCAACTCTTTTTTTTAAGGTGGGATGATTTTGGGTTGCATGGCCCCGCAGGGGCATATTCAACTGAATGCAACCACATTCAACTAAATGCAACCACATGCAACTAAATTTCTGATTTCAAGTTCCATTTTTCAGTTGTCATTTTCGACCTCTTTTTTGAACTCTAATATATATATAATGGAACTTGAAATCAGCAACTGAATGCAACCACATTCAACTAAATTTGCAACTACATCCAACTGAAAAAAGTTGAATGTGGTTGCATTTGGTTGTATATTGCCCCTGGCGGGGCCTTGCAACCAAAATCACCCCACCTTAAAAAAAAAGAGTTGAATGTGGTTGCATTTGGTTTAATGTGGTTGCAACCAAAATATCACCCCACATTAAAAATTAAAAAATATAAAAAGAAAAAAAGAGTAGAGTCAGGCAGCGGGAGGAAAGAAGGAGGGAAGGGGGGAAGGGAAATCCTAATTTGTAGTATTTTTGGAATTTTGAAACTTAGGTTAGTAAAATTGCAATTAATTAAAGGAGATGATATTTTTGCAAATAGAAACTTTAAATCTAGTATTTTTGGTAAATTCCCTAATATATTTGAGTTGAAGATCTAAGGATTATAGATTGGAAATAATAAAAAATGAGAAGATAACCAAAAATATGAATTAATCAAACTAAATTATACCCCAATCACATGTTAAGTATAATCAGCTGTAGTCCTGAATCCTCCTAAATCCTGATCAGTATTAGAGTGAAGTTTTTTTCTCTTCAAAACTCACATTCAAATACATGGTTCTCACACAATCATGATGATTCAACGATTATATTTTTTAAAAGTTACTCCCTCCGTTCGATTAATATTGATCACCATTAAAAATTAAGGTATTTAACGATCAAGTTAAAATTACACTATTAATTAGTTTAATCCTTGTCAAGAACCTTAACCAGTGCCACTATCGCTCAATTTTTATTCCTCAATTTTCGACCATCAGGCCAGATCCAGACTATTTTGTATGGATTAGACAAATGTCAAACAATTCTCAATGTTATTCACTTTAATTTTCAACAATAATTTCATTCAAATTCAACATTAAATTGCAGCGCTAAAAATTTATTAAATAATATGTAATTATTGAAAATCGATTTTTTGATCTTTGATAGTATTTTCTTATTATCTATGTTTTTTTTGAACAAATCGTACTTGCATTACTTAGAAATTATCATTTTCGAGTACATGATTAATAAATGCAGAAGGAGTGACAGACCACTCTCCATAGCCAGACATAGAATTTGTGCAGCATTTGCAAGCAAAAGAACCACACGATTCGCAAACCGATAATCGAACTACTAGCACTTGATCAATGTGCTTTAGTGATTTTGTCCAAGAAATGGCTTCTTGAAGGTTAATGGCTTCAACTTCTCGTGGTTGCCAATTACCTTCTATCTGACAACAGCTCGCTCCAACCTGATCTTCCCTTCAAACCTGGAGTAAATTCCGAACTGCAGCCAACACACCAAACAAGACAGCAAATAGAAAACACAACCAAAACATAAACCCCAAAAATTGGGAATAAATTAACAACCCAAAAAATTGGGAACAATCAACAACCCAGAAAGATGCATACGACAAAAGAGATCTCACCCAAAAAGGATTGGATCTCGATTTTATTGAAAAACTAAAAAAAATAGAATTTAAAGATTCAGAAATGGAGGAAACGGGATGAGAGGATGGGTGGGATGGATGTTGATTTGATGGAAGGATGGGGCGGTGAAGGGTGGATGAAGGATGGGTGGAGGCGGCTGACTCTCAAAACGAGACATAAAGTTTAGGGTTTTGTTTTTTTTATTGGTCTTTAATTGTATAATAGAATAGAGAAAAGTTCTATGGAGTACTCATTTACTTGGAGTATTTGGAGTACATATACGTTCTGCATTCAAAATGTTTTAAAATTTATTATTTGCAAACCTTGTTACATGAATATCATAATTTCATTTATAATCTTGAAAATCATTATGTTTTGCAATGTGTTCGTCTTGAAAATCCTTTATGTTTTGTAATCAGAACATATATATTTTGTAACCCAAATGTATTTCGCAAAACAATTCGTTTTGCAATATTTTGTTAGCAAAACATACAAAATTTTCAAGATTTTTAATGAAATAGTGATATTCATGTAATAAGTTTCACAAAATAATAAAATTTGCAAAATTTTGAATGCAAAATATATATGTACTCCAAATACTCCAATTAAATTAAATGAGTATTCCATAGAACTTTACTCGAATAAGAATATAATAAGATATAATAACAAAACGATTAAACCAAATTATTGGAAGTTATTCCATATTATTTAAGCACACGTGTCTAAAACAATTAGTTAACTTTATTACTCCCTCCGTCCCATCCATTTCTTAACATAAAAAACTGTGTATCTGACACGCATTTTAAGGATAGTTCTGTAATTTATTTTTGATAAAATAGGATTGTTCTATTTTTATACAAAAAAAGAAAATATCAAAAATAAATTATAGAACTATCCTTAAAATGCACCTTAAAATCCGTGCCGGAAACTGGTCCGCAAATGTTAATAATTCAATGGGACGGAGGAAGTGTAAAGTTATTCAAACAAAAGCTTGTTTAGATTCGACCCAAAACAAAACGAATGATATCATGTATTGGCCGTTGTCGGAGAGAAGTTCGGGAGAATTATTGATTTTATTATAAAATTTTATTAATAATTTTAAAATAAAAAAAAATTAGTTTTAATGTACTTTATTATTGATATATAAATTTTATAAAAAAATCAATGATTCCCCCGAACTTCTCTCTGACAACGGCCAATACATGATATCATTCGTTTTATTTAGATTCGACACAAAACAAAACGAATGATATCATGTATTGGCCATTGTCGGAGAGAAGTTCGGGGGAATCATTGATTCTATTATAAAATTTTATTAATAATTTTAAAATAAATAAAATTTAGTTTTAATGTAGATTATAATTGATATATAAATTTTATAAAAATATTAATATGTAAAATTTGAATAAAAAACTTAATTTTCAATTTGATTCTACTATAAAATTATTTTGCATAATTTGATTTTATAATATAATCCTTTGGATTAATTTATTAATTTTCAATAATTTTCCAAAAAATTCATTTTTAATTTTTCTAATTAAGATTTATAATTATATTACATATAAAAAAAGATAAATATATATGTTTTATAGTAGTCATTTCTTAAACTCTACATAAGTTGGTTCTCTCACCAATCATATTTATACTAAACTATAATAGGTAAAAGGTGGTATAGTTTGTAGTTTAAAACTTTAGATAACCTATCATTTTTTGTTGCCTTGTTATCTTTTTCATTCACAATCGTTAAATTTATAAGTCAAATATATAATGATCATTGGATACAATACTAAAAAAATTATTATATACAGGGTTTGAAGTTTCGAATCCCGCTAACAATATTTTAATACAAAATTAATACTAAATTATGGGTTTAATTATCAAAGTCACCACTTAATACAACTAAAAGTCTCAAATTCACCCCCGAAGTAAAACTGGTCTCAATCGACTCACTGAACTGAAAAACTAGTCTCAAATTCACCACTTAATATGTGATTGAGGATTAAAATAATTTTTTGTTAAGTTCTATGCATTTTTCTTCAATGCCACCATAACCAAATGAAAAGTCATGGGTTCTAATATTTTAGATAATATATTTAAATTTTTTAAAATCTATTTACTATTTATTTTTAATTAAATCAAAGAAAATAACTAGAAAATCAAATATAAATAGTAAATAAATTTTAAAAATTTTAAATATATTATCTAAAATATTAGAATCTATGACTTTTCATTTGGTTATGGTGGCATTGAAGAAAAATGTATAAACTTAACAAAAAAATATTTTAATTCTCTATCACATATCTATAGGTATTTGTTTGATATTTATAGGTTTTTTTTCAATTCAATGAGTCGATTGAGACCAGTTTTACTTCGGTGGTGAATTTGAGACTTTTAGTTGTATTAAGTGGTGGCTTTGATAATTAACCCCTAAATTATGTTTTATAGAAAGGTTGAAGATTAGATACCCGCCAATAGCATATTGATTTAGATTTAATACTAAAATTATTTATATACAAAGGTGTAAGGTTCAAATTCTACTAACATATTAAAAGTAATATTTATAATATTATATATACTATACTATAAATAAATTTAAAAAAATGAAAAATAACTCGTGCTTTGCACAGACTATATAAGCTACGTCTCTCTCAATTCTTTACATTTGGGACAGAGATGTTGACACGCATTATAAAACTCTTTACATTTGGGACAGAGATGTTGAAACGCATTATAAAACTCATATAAAGTATAGTTCTATTAATTATTTTAATTTTTTTTCTTTCGAATAAAAGTTTAATATTTTAATTTTTATTGTAAAAAGAAAATTTTAAAAAAAAATTTATCAAATTATACTTTGTATACACTTTAAAATGCATGTCAACCAGTAAAAAAACTATAAAAATTTGAGATGGACTGATGGAATAGTATTTATAAAATGGTCATTATTCCAGAGAGGACCTCCTTATATGGAGAATACGAGAGAACTATTAATTTTATATGATTCTATAGTAGAATCAAAGTTTTAATTTTTGGTTCTATAAAAAAAAGACCAATTTTTTTTGGTTCTATAAAAAAAATTCTGATTCTGTAATAGAACCAATGCTGACGTGGCATGGTTGCTGATGTTGCACTGCTAATGTTAGATGCCAAGTCATTATTGCTGATGTGGCAATGCCATGTCATCACATGACAGTGACACGTGGCAATGTCACGTCATTAATGATGGCATCATTGATGACGTGACACTGCCACGTGTCACTGTCACGTCAGCAGTGATGACGTGACAGTGCCATGTGTCAGTGCCACGTCTGTAGTGATGACGTGGCAATACCACAACGTGGCGATGTCAATTTTTTTTTTTGGGAAAAAATTAAAAAAACATTAGTTTTGTTGTAGAATCAGAAAAAATATATGATTCTCTCATATTCTCTATATAAAGAGGTACTCTCTAGAAGGGGACTCTTTATAAAATTATATGTTAGAAATAAATTTTTCTGAAAACAATCATCAAATAATCTGGTTGGTAAACTAAAATGAATCGCATGTTTAAGCTCTTCCTCTCTTCCTTCATGACAATGGTGCCTAAAATGAATTTTCGTAGGATTCATGTAGTATGTATCGATTTTTAGTATCATCCCCACCATATTTGAGTCCAACAACCCAGTAAAAGAAAGGGAACACATTGAGCAAGTACCAGAAACTGACTAATCCTCTTTCTTAAGAGTAAGAACCACCCTATCAAAAAGAAAAACAGAGTAAGAACCACAATATATACGTTTTTATTTCTATCTGACATATTGACTTGATCACATTAATGTTGTCCTCCTTAAAAAACACCTTCAATTTACCACCCAACAAACGTCAAATGAATTCATCAACCTTGTAACAAGATTAGCTGCTCAATCCTATTTTTCTTGAAATCTTATTTCAAATTTTAATGACGTATAATTTATAATGACCCGCATTTTGCTGTTGGTGCAGATGATGTTTTTGAGCGGATGAAATACATAATCCAGCAACAGAGGTTTGAGGTTCTTGCTGTTAGAATTCAAACTCTATGTTCAACAAAAGTAGCTAGTCTTTGTTCAACAAAAGCAACTGATCTATGTTCAACTCCTTAAAATAAGGTAGGCTATTAATATGTATTAGGACCACTGTTCTAAAAAGCGGATTAAGCAGCCGCTTAAGCGGCCGCCTAGGCGGAATCGGACTATAAAACATTTCGATTTTGTACTAATCGGGTGATTAAGCGTTTTTGAAGATTAAGCGGCCTATTAAGCGGATTAGGCGGCTATTAAGCGGATTAGGCGGTCATTAAGCGGATTAAGCGGTCAAAGAGATGTTGACATGCTATTTTTAATTTTGAATATATTAATATTTATTATAATATAAATATAACTATATTAAAATAATAAAATATTTCATTTTTATGAGGAACATTTTATGTTTAGATTTTTATTACTTAATTATTATATAATTTTAATTCACATATAATATTATATTTAAAAATATATATTATTAATCCGCTTAATGACCAAAATTCCGCTTAAGCGTCCGCTTAATCGCTTAAGTGCTAGAAAGTCCTCTCACCGCTTAGAACCGATTACCGCTTTTTAGAATCTTGATTAGGACAAAATATGTGAGGCGTGCAATGAAGTAATATAGCATATCTGAAGCCTATATAAAGGCTACCCAGCAAGCATATAGAATACACAAAAACGAAAAACACACACTAGAATCAATCTCTCACAATGTAAACTTCAAATTGTATTATGTTGATAAACACCTTTTTATCAATATATTTCAGTTTATAAAAATTCTACATGGTATTAGAGCTCTAAGGTTTGATTTGGGATTCAGAATATTTTTTTTCCGGTCACTATTTCGGTCGGAAGTTACTGTTCACTATTCACTATTCATCGCCGGAGACGAAGCAGTGTTCATCGCCGGAGACGAAGGCACTATTCATTGTTCACTGTTCACAAATACGATACTATTCACTCATCATCTTCCAGAAACTACACAATTAGAAACCACAACCATATTCTTACCTGCAATGGCTGAACAACCAGAAACCACAACCCAATTAGCCACAACACAATTAGTCTCTATGGAACAAATGGAACAAATGTTCCAATTATTTCAGAAACTACAAAAAAATCCAAACCTCCCAGAAATCGGAATATCACAAACGGTGCGTGTTGCCGAAAAACTAAATTTCACTAATTACACCAAATGGTGTAAATTAATGCATATTGTTATTGGTGGTCGAGGCCGACTCAACCATATCACGACCAATCCCGTTCCACCAGATGACCCTGAGTACCAACAGTGGGCTCAAAAGGACTCGATGGTCTTGTCTTAGATCATTGAAAATATTGACGGAGATCTTGTGAACCAATTTCTGGATTACAAGACTGGCCGGGAACTATGGAAGGGAATTGAAACTCTCCTTAGCAGTGGGAGAGACGAACTCTAGATCTATGATCTAAGTTCAAAGGCAGCAACTATGAGACAAGGAAGGGACACTTTAGAAATTTATTTCAGTAAACTCAACACTCTGTGGAAGGAAATAGACAGGAGGATGCCCAACCCCATGAAGTGTGCAGAGGACATTACTTTATTTAATTCCTTCCTACAAAGGCAAAGATTGTACCAATTTCTGGCCGGAGTAAGCGATACTCTAGACAAAGAAAAGAGGGATATATTGTATCAAGATCCACTACCCACCATTGACGCAGCCTACGCGTCCATAAGACGGGAGATCGCCCGTCGCGGCATAATGGCCAGCAACTCATCATTGGGATGAGAACCTGCAGAGATTGGTAGTGGGCTCCTCGTGAAACACCGGTCGGAATCCTCATCATTCCAACGAGAGGATAAAACCCAGCTCAAGTGTAGCCATTGTGGTGGTACGAAACACACCAAGGAGGGGTGTTTCAAAATCATCGGGTATCCAGAATGGTGGGACAACCTGAAGCAGAGGAAGGCCGCCTCCAAGGCTATAATTTCCAGAACCGATGGTAAGGCCAACCTAGCTGTAGGTGGTCTGGATGGTAACAGCGATAACCCCCTCACAACAGCGCTACATACTGATCAAATAGCAGGTACAGTCCGTGAAAGCAAAGTCACCGGAAATCAAAATTCTTTGGGCCTCCTATGCAACCAAATATCCAATCCAAGGATTTTTGATTGTGGGGCCACCGATACAATGACCTATGATTCTTCCGTTATTGTGTCCTCCAACAACACTCATCGTACCCGAATCCAAAGTGTAAACGGAGAACATATTCCCGTTACCCAGGCCGGAACTGTGGATGTTACCTCTAATATCCATTTACAAGACTGCCTCATAATTCCTAGTCTTACTCACAAGCTTTTATCTGTTAGCCAGTTAACTAGGGAACTTGACTGTACTGTTCTAATGACATCATCTGGTTGTGTTGTGCATGATGCTCAGACAGGATGGATCATTGGTCATGGTACTGAACGAGGAGGATTATACTATGTGAATGAGGTGACTCAAAATGGTAACGCTTTGCTTGCTCATGGATCACCAGAACATCAACTCTGGATGTCGCACCGTCGGTTAGGTCACCCCTCCACAGGTTATCTCAAACGATTATTTCCCTTTTTAAAGAACATTGCCATAGATTTGAACAGTGAAGCATGTGTTTTAGCTAAAAGCCATAAGCACTCATATTATCCTAGTATGACTCATAGTACTCAACCATTTGCCTTGATTCATTCTGATGTATGGGGACCAGTTCTAGATTTTACCCTACATAATTTTTCATATTTTGTTTTATTTGTGGATGATTGTACTCGTATGAGCTGGGTGTATTTTTTAAAACACGAGTCTGAAATGTTTGATGTCTTTGTTAAATTCTACCACATGATTTGCACTCAGTTCAAAGCTCAACCAAAAATTTTACGGTCTGACAATGGGGGGATACGTTAACTTGAACATGAAACAATTCATTATTGACCATGGCCTCCTCTACCAAATTATTGACCAAATATTCATTATACGAGAAAGGTAGACCAGGTGGTATATCAATGTTTGAAAGATTGACAATGATCTGGTTCACCACAACCAATTGAAAGGTAACATCCTTGCTTTCAGACAATATTTCTTGAGCAGTCGCAGGTTCTACACATGGCAATATGTCATCTAAAGCTGTATGAGCTGTAGGGTTCTTAACCCACTGGTCCATTGCAACACAGGTATCTCCGGTTGCACTATAACATATAAAGAAAAGAGAAGTGTTAGAAAGAATTTGAACTCCTGATTCAAGCCTTCTCTAACTCAACTACTAATTTAAGTCCTTTCCAACTTTCACGACATTTCCCTATCCCCTTCTCTAGATATATATATGCAGTAACTGTCCATCTTCCATATCAAAAAACTGTAACACTTCTTTCAATACATCTCACAAGTCATACCATTTAACGAATAACTAAAAATATCAAAATAAATTAATTATACAATATACTTGATTTTGTCAGTGGCATACCCTTTTTTCCTTACTTCACAATTCATGACCTCAGGTGTTTCATTAACTTATACCTAACATATAGTGACAGTCCATGCTACCATGCTGGTATCAAAATGTCCATAGTCACTACATATGTAGGTCCCCAATTTGATTTCATGTGCATCTAAGACTCATATTACTCTGCAAATCAACATGATTGCTTGTAACGAGTACCTATGTTTCATTAGTAACACAAAGAGAGATAGCATTCACAATCATATTTAAACTCCAAACGAGCATATCTGCATACTGCTGCCTAGTGTGCACATAAACGTCATTTAGTAAACAAATGAAGCAGCTATGCCATTACTGCATAAAAACACTACATAATGAGATGCACAATCACCTTCGCCGTCTAGCAGTGTACTTTCACGCGGTTTCTTTCCTGTCCTTTTAACTTCTTCAGCTGCAAATTATGTCACCCAAAGTTAGCCAAGAGCTGCAAGGAAAAGCATTATCAACATATTACAGGAAGATCTGTAATTTGTAGATAATGACATTATTTGGTTCTTAGATTCTGAAAAATTAGTCGTGCTTTCTAAGTTCAGCATTCAGGTGTAGAGCAAACTACAGTAAAATCAAAATTTCATAACCTTTGACAAGATAAACAATCTTCCAACTCAAATCGAAATCGTTTTATCAAAATTTACTATTTTAAAAGCAAAAATAATAAGAAAATAATTTAAGAAAATCAGCATATCTATAGTATAGAATCCACATAACATAGAAGCAGTGTCTTCATCTAAACTTCCAACTTTCCATATACCATAGGGCTTTCCTGCCGAACTCATTCTTTGTTGCCCTTTCTCAAATAAAACACCAACATTTGCCCAGCATCCAGAAAGAGTATCTCCACAAGAAGCTTCTTAAATCCCAAAAGTGCATAACATCATAAATAAAATGAGAAGTGCATCATGGAAAAACAAAATATAAGAAACAAATAATCTAACATACATCCAAGTAAATAATATGTAAATAATCATATTAATATAACACATTTCCGAAATTCAAATAAGAAATTCAAAAATAAAAAATTACCTAAATAACAGCCACAACCACAACGAAATGACAAAGGTCCTGTAAAAAGAATAAATTCAAAATAATTAGGGTATAACAAATACATCCAAGTAAATAAACACACACAATTTAAGAAATTAGGGCTTTCATTTTAAAAACCCCAATTTAAGAAATTAGAGTTTTGATTTTAAAAAACCCCCAAATTGAAGCTCATCAATTTCAATAGAGAAGACCCTAGAAATCACAAAGGAGACCTTATCCGTGTAAAGGTGTTTGATTTGATACCTGACTAAACTTGAGACCTTAAGCGTAGGAGAGAGGAGCAAAGGTGGACGGAGGTGAGTACGTAGAGCAGGTGGTCGTAAGTAGAGCAGTAAGTGGTGGTGGAGGTGATAGAGATTCAGTCGAGAGAGAGAGAGTCGAGAGGGAGAGAGAGAGTGTGAGAATAATTGTGATTTTGTTTGTTTAGTTTTTGTTTAATTTGTCCGAAGGGGTACAATAATTTTGTAGGCGGGGAGAAATATTTGGTTAAGGGGGGGAAATTTTGACTTATTGGGTGAAATTTTTGCTAAGTGGGAAACAAAAACTAAGGGCGCGTGTTTTTATTTTTTAAAAGCTGACTTTAGACATCGGTTTTAAAAATAGTGATGTCTACGAAAAGCAAAGACATCAGTTTAATGCGGGATGATGTTATTACAACTTTTAACATCAGTGGCATTTACGACCGATGTCTAAAGTGTGATGTCTATTGACTGTTTTCTTGTAGTGAAACCACATGTTCTTATACACCTCAACAAAATGGTGTAGCCGAGCGAAAAAACAGAACCCTTCTTGAAATCACCCGAGCCCTTATAATCGAATCTCACGTTCCTGTTCACTTCTGGCCCGAAGCTATTGCTACTGCTACCTATCTCACCAACCGCCTTCCCACAAAACCCCTCAATTACGACACACCCCTCAATACTCTTGGGTCACACGTCCTAATTCCATCTTCACATTCCTTACCTCCTCGAGTCTTTGGATGCATTGTCTATGTTCATCTACAAAAATGGGTGCGCACCAAACTAGAACCCAGGGCTATTAAATGTGTCTTTCTTGGGTATAGGTTTATCAAAAGGGGTATCGGTGTTATGACCCTATCCAGGACAAAATCTACACTACTTTAGACTGTGAGTTCTTTGAACAGTCTTACTACTATACCCAGCTTAGTCCTCAGGGGAAGAGTTTGAGTGATGATCTTGATGACCTTAGCTGGCTAACATATCCAGAAGTGATGAATCCAGATCCTACAACACAAGTAGGTAATACCACCGATGTTGCTCCTGAAGCATCAGTATCTCCTCCTCCATCAGTATCTCCTCTTATGTCCACTCCAGTTCCGTCTAATGAGCATCCTTCTGATGACCTCTCCCCAGTAGAGGTTAATTCTGAGAACTCTGGAACTGATACTATTACTGAAACTAACATTTTTCCTAGTGATAGTGTTCCAAACAGGTATCAGTTACCCCCGAGAAGTACAAGAGGAGTTCCACCAAGAAGGTATGATCTAGAGTATGAGGCCCAACGGTCTAAATATCCTGTAGAGAGAATCAGCAATGAGAACTTGTCCAGCACATCCATGGCTTTTACCGCCTCTCTATACTCCACCGACATTCCCAAAATAGTGGAGGAAGCACTTGGAAATGAAAAGTGGAAACAAGCTATGGAGGATGAGTATTAAGCTCTACAGAGAAACAAAACATGGGAAAAATGCATCCTATCAAAAGGGAAAAAAAAAGGTAGGTTGCAGATGGGTATTCTCTATCAAATACCGAGCAAATGGAACTGTTGAAAGATACAAGGCACGACTGGTGGCTAAAGGATATACCCAGACATACGGAATTGACTACTCTGAGACCTTCTCTCCTGTAGCCAAGATTGATACAATACGAGTCTTGCTCTCAATAGTAGCAAACAAGGAGTGGCCCATATACCATTTTGATGTAAAAAAATGCTTTTCTTCACGGAAGTATTGATGAAGAAGTATATATCGAGGCACCACCAGGGTATTCTTAGGAATTTGGAGATGAAGAAGGATGTAGACTGAGGAAGGCACTTTATGGGCTAAAACAGTCCCCTAGGGCATGGTTCGGAAGATTCACAAAAGCTATGAAGAAGTTTGGGTACAATCAAAGCAACTCAGATCACACCCTATTCTTGAAGAAGGTTAGAGATAAAATCACTTGATTGATATTTTATGTGGATGATATGATTATCACTGGAAATGATGAGAAAGAGATCACTGACTTAAAAGGAAAACTATTTCAAGAATTTGAGATGAAAGATTTGGGGACTCTCAAGTATTTTCTTGGCATAGAAGTTCTGAGGTCGAAACAAGGAATCTTCATTCACCAGAGAAAGTATATCCTTGATCTTCTGGTAGAAACATGAATGCTAGACTGTAAACCAGCTGAGACACCGATCGTTGCTAAACATGGTCTTCAAATTCTTGAAGGAGCAAAACTGGCTAAAAGAGAACAATATCAGAAGATTGTGGGAAAACTCATTTACTTAGCTCACACAAGACCAGATATAGCTTATGCTGTAGGAGTGGTGAGCAGGTTCATGCATCTCCCACAAATACAACAAATGACAGCAGTAATTCTCTTTGAGGTACTTAAAGGGTACAAGTAGCACGGGAATTTACTTTGCCAAAAATGATCATCTCGATCTAATTGCCTACACAGATGCAGACTGGGCAGGAGATCGTGACGGCAGGAAATCCACTTATGGGTACTTTACTCTAGTAGGTGGTAACTTGGTCACCTGGAGAAGTAAAAAACAAAAGGTGGTGATCTTATCAAGTGCAGAAGCAGAATTCAGAGGAATTGCAAAAGGAATAACTGAAATCCTATGGATTCGGGAACTCATGAATGAACTTGGTTTTTCACAGAAAACAACATGTAAGCTATTTTGTGACAATAAGGCAGCTATAAGTATCTCAGAAAATCCGGTCCAGCATGACAGAACGAAGCACGTCGAGATAGACCGACATTTCATCAAGGACAAATTGGAAGATAAGACAATCAAACTTCCGTTTGTTCGATCAAAGGATCAATTAGCTGATATCCTGACAAAAGCAGTCAATACTAAAGCCTTCGATGAGACTTTACGCAAGTTGAGCATTGGAGCACCGACTGCCCAACTTGAGGGGGAGTGTTAGAATTCAAACTCTATGTTCAACAAAAGCAGCTAGTCTTTGTTCAACAAAAGCAACTGATCAAATAAGGTAGGCTATTAATATGTATCAGGACAAAATATGTGAGGTATGCAATGAAGTAATATAGCATATCTGAAGCCTATATAAAGGCTGCCCAGCGGCAGCAAGCATATAGAATACACAAAAACGAAACACACACACTAGAATCAATCTCTCACAATGTAAACTTCAAATTATATTATGTTGATAAATACCAGGGATGGCAATGGGTCGGGTCGGGTTTGGCCAAAACCAAACCCGAACCCGGTTAAATCCACCAAACCCGAACCCGAACCCGAACCCGATTAAACCCGAAATTTTGAAACCAAACCCGACCCGGTTAAACCCGAACGGGTTTTCGGGTACCCGAAACCCGAAAAAAATAAATAAAAAATAAATATTTTTTATATTAAAAATAATATAAAACATAAATATATAAAATATTTTAATTTTTATTACATATTACATATTAAATATTAAATATATATAATAATAGATAATATATATTAAATATTAAATATTATGTATAAAATAATAGAAATAATAATATATATTAATTCGGGTTTCGGGTCGGGTTCGGGTTTGGAACGGGTTTCGGGTTTTCGGATCGGGTTTGGCCAAAACCCAAACCCGACCCGAAATTGATTCGGGTTTAAAAATCAAACCCAAACCCGAAAATTTCGGGTTCGGTTCGGGTTATTCGGGTCGAAACGGGTCGGGTATCCATCGGGTCGGTACAAATTGTCATCCCTAATAAATACCTTTCTATCAATATATTTCAATTTATAAAAATTCTACACTTCCGACTCATTCATCAGTTTATCCCTCACAATTCCCATGTTCTGGTTTCCAGTAATGTGATAAAACAATGACACTCTTTCTCCTCAATGACAAACTATGAGCTCCGCACAGTATGGTTGCAATCCATAAATGTATCCAAAGTAGTTGTTCCAAAGTCTAGACCGTTCGGATTATGAATTTATATCCTGTTAATGGGAATGAAAATGAAATTTTCATACAAAAATGTATTACAACCTTATTCCCACTCTCGTTAACCGGATTAAAGTTTCATGATCTAAACGACACCTAAAAGTTCAACTCCGAAAAGAAAGAATGTCATAGCTGGGGAATACTATTATTTCGTATTATCGGTTATACATAAAAGTTTAAGTGATTTGTCATATTATTACCGACAATTTGTATCATCATAACCGGTGATTAATTAATAGTTATAATGTTAAAAAATTTAATTTCCGCAAATAATGATTGTACACACATTACGATCTTCTAGCAAGTTGTAAGAATGTCCCATAAAACCAAGTTGCGAGTTTTTGAAGGCTCTAACAAACTCCTACTGCATATGCAGATGTGCCAAAAGATCATATCTCTTAACACATATATATGTGAGCCACACAAATTTAAGATACAAACTATATGGCAAAACTAACCTCACCCCCATACTACATTGTCACACTTTTTTATTATCTATTTTATCACACCCCATATCCACGTGGCAGCCTAACATTGACTGCTTATCTTCTTCTTCCCATATTCAGCTATCACTTTTAGTATCCCATACACTTAACAAACTTCTTGCATTTCATTCTCCTCTGCATAAAATCTTCAGTTGAGCTTTCAAGAAAATATTTTAACAATGGAGGCTGCTAATATTACATGTTGTGCACGTGGGACTCTTCTTTCTAGTGTTGCTTCTCAACATTCTACTACTTCACTTGCCTCTCCTCGTTCTGTTTCTGCATCTTACACCTCCAAGGTACTGTATATATGTGTTTATTCAGTACTATAAAGATTTGTGAGTGGTATGAATGTATGAAGAGAATTGAGTTGAGTTTGCAGAGTTTAAAATCAAGCTCACTGTTTGGGCAATCATTGAGGACCATGCCAAGATCATCACTTAAGGTTTCCAAGTCGAAGAAGTCCACTCTTGTGACAAAATGTGAAATTGGTGACAGTTTGGTAAGCGTTTTAGTTCCGCTTCAAGTTACTTCGTATATTTTTTCTAATATATTAGTAGGTATCCGCAAAAAGCATAGAATCCCTTAAGGTAAGATGTAGGGAGACCTCAAGTCTAATCAAGAGGTGCTTTTTCGTAAAGACCTAAACTTCGACATTTAATAAAAACATTAAAGAAAATCAATTAGACGCGAAAGACAATAATAATAGGCAAAATAAAGGAAATTTGGAAAAATAATACAAAATTTCCCTTAATAACTAGTTTGTTCGTTGTTTTGTTAAAATAATTAGGAATGAATTAATTGACAGACATTCATGTAAGATGGTGAAAGGGACAATGTATTAGCACTTGTAGTGCACCCTTGATAAAAAAAACATGAAAAAACTGTAACTTAAAATATTAAAGCTAACATGACAACATGATTTCTTCTTAATAACAGGAAGAATTCCTATCAAAGGCAACAGAGGACAAGGGGTTGATCAGATTAATGATGTGCATGGGAGAAGCGATTAGGACCATCGCCTTCAAAGTAAGAACAGCTTCTTGTGGAGGAACTGCATGTGTCAACTCTTTTGGAGATGAGCAGCTTGCAGTTGACATGCTAGCTGACAAACTCCTATTTGAGGTCAGATCTTTAACTTATACTTAATTTTTACCTAAATTTTGTAACCCTTTTCTGCTTCTCAACATTGCATTATTAACCGATTGTTGAGCATAGTTGGAAGACTAATAACAAAGTTTCCAGATAAAAATATATAGTCATTTCATAATGATCATTGATTAAGCCCTTTAAGTTTCAATTTGTAGGCCTTGACTTACTCACATTTCTGCAAATATGCTTGCTCTGAGGAAGTTCCTGAGCTCCAAGATATGGGAGGTCCAGTTGAAGGTTCGCAACGTGTGAATTTAAAGTTAAATTTATGTTTAAGATAACTACTAGTATGAATACTGTTACAAATTACAGTGTGAATTTAAAGTTAATTAAGTTTAAGATAACTACTAATATGGATACTGTAACAAATTACAAACAGGAGGGTTTAGTGTCGCGTTTGATCCTCTTGATGGCTCTAGTATTGTCGACACAAATTTCACTGTAGGCACCATCTTTGGTGTGTGGCCAGGAGATAAATTAACAGGGGTAACAGGAAGAGACCAGGTTGCTGCAGCCATGGGAATTTATGGACCTCGAACTACATATGTTATTGCTCTTAAAGACTGTCCCGGAACTCATGAGTTCCTTCTCCTTGATGAAGGTGTGATCAGACACCAATAATATGCTGTCAAGAACTACCTGTTTATTGCAAGTCATATACAAACTAATGGTTCTTTCATATATCAGGAAAATGGCAACATGTCAAGGACACAACTGAGATTTCAGAAGGGAAGATGTTTTCTCCGGGAAATTTGAGAGCCACATTTGACAACCCTGAATACAAAAACGTAAGCTCTTTCGATTTTATAGACAATCTATTTTTAACTTCTATTTTGATTATACTCGGATCACATCTTTAAGTTCTCTTCAATACAGCTAATCGACTACTATGTCAAAGAGAAATACACACTGAGATACACCGGAGGAATGGTGCCTGATGTCAATCAGGTCTGTCCAATCTTTCTTTTGTTGATTTAGCCCGTCTATTTTTGCATCATCAGATTATTTAATCCATACTAATCTGCAGATAAATCACCGATAAAGCTTACATCTTGTTTCCTCTAACATTTGCAGATTATTGTGAAAGAGAAAGGAGTGTTCACAAATGTTATCTCTCCAACCACTAAAGCTAAGCTAAGACTGCTGTTTGAAGTGGCTCCTTTGGGGCTCTTGATTGAGCAAGCTGGGGGATACAGTAGTGATGGCACACAGTCTGTGTTAGATAAAGTGATAGTTAATCTTGATGACAGGACTCAAGTAGCTTATGGATCCCTGAACGAGATTATACGATTTGAAGAAACACTATACGGATCGTCCAGGCTAAAGACCGGTGTGCCGGTAGGCGCTTCTGCTTAAAAAATTCTACTCCAATAAACATGCTATCCTTCTAGTAGAACAGCACTACTGTGCATCCTACACAAGTTTGTAGATTGCTAAGATCGGCGACCAGCTTATTATAACAAGTTCAAGTTTGTTGTAAGAAGAGCTCAAATGTCTTGGTGGCTGTACTTTGCTTGATTTTGTATTTTATCTGGTTCTAATGTATAAGAAAGAGAAATTTTTTGTTATATACTAATATTAATGTTTATAATCTCGACTCAGCCACTTCTTAACAATATGATTCTGATTATAAGAAGAATAGACTGAATGATTTACTCAAAAGAACATGTTTATGTTGAAGACAAGTATTTAGAGTTTAAAGGACCGTATCGTTTAATTTTCAGCCTGTTCCAATTAGTTTTGAGTTGCAAATACTTTGTTCAGTTGTGACTGTTGCATTAGATCGAGCTATTAGAAACTCCTACAATTTCTTCACTTGGAATTGTATTTGTACGAAAATATTTAAGCCAAAAATATACCACAGATATTTTGGAACATCATAGTAACCTTAAAATGTTACCTAGGAGTCATCCCCTATGACCTCTGGTAATAGTTGTCAGGGAAAATGCCAAATTACATTGTTTTTCCTTGGATACCTTCACAAGATAAGAATAATTTCTTATTATACATTGTTTACTGGTTTGAGGAGAAACTGCAGATAGTTTGTGGGTTAACATCAATTCTGATCGAGGTGGAAACCTCAGTAGATATTGAATGTAAACCAGAGGAATTCACAGATTAGTTTACAGAAGAATTTACGATTAACCAGCAGGAATCAGACAACGGAATGGTATGAACACTTTATTTTAATGGTTTTAATGTTTCATTATTATGGGATTCTCTTGTAGCCATTTTACAGTTAATGCTTCACACAGGAGGAATCTGTTAAAATAAACAAAAAATGGCAAGGATCAGTTGGGGGCATAGTTGATGCACCAGTTCATAAAGTCTGGACTTTGGTATCCCAAACAAATAGGCTACTGGAATGGATGCCAATGATTGAAAGATGCACTGGTTTGGATGGAAACGATGGTGTTCCAGGTTACATTCGTCTAGTTTCTGGCTTCATGTTTCCACAAGAAGATGGAGACAGATCATGGATAAAAGAAAAGCTGGTCTCTATGGAGCCATCATCACATAGCTACACATACAAAATGCTGGCAAGCAATGTAGGTTTAGATGGATCCGTAAATACATTAAAACTTCTAGATTACGATGATGATTCTACATTAGTTAGCTGGTCATATGAGATAAATCCTCTAGAAGGTGCATGTGAGGATAATCTTATTGACTATCTCGGCTTTCTTTATAAATCTTGTATCAATAGGATTCAGGCTGCTTTGGATGCTTCATCACAAAAAGTCGTTTAGTTTGGCATGTGCCAACTATAACTGAAAATGACGAACATGAAACAATGATGTTTTAGTATTTCTGTGTCATTTGAATCTTAGTTGTGTAAAAACTAAGGTTTCCATGCAGTGCACACTGTTGTATCATTTGCACCATCAATTAAATACAATGTGTAACTTAGTTGTGTTAGGTATCGTATGCTTGTCATGTTATGAGATGTATGAAAAGTTCTGAACTTGAATTTGATGGAAATGCACAGATATGGATACGAATGATGATACACAAAAATTAAAGTGAAAACTATTCCTCAGCTGTAATTACTCTGTTTCATTGAGCACTCATAGATCCATGGACTAAAATCCTCCACATCGTTCATCTCTCTATATCAGTATATCTGTACTCTCCAGGGACTCTGGAACTGTAGCCTGTACAATGTCGCATATCCTACTCTATAGTTTACAGGTGCTTGGTATAATTCTTCGGGTTATTAAGACATTGGCCCTCGAAATTTCGTCAAATGTACACATAAACCCTTAAAGTAAAAAAACGTACATTCATGCCCTTAAAGTATGTCCTTTGTACATATCGACCACTTTCACGATCAAATCGGCCAGAATTTAAATATCGCCAGTGAAGTAGAGGGGTAATATCGGAAACTATGTGTTGATGTATACAAATGTACATACTTCAAGGGTTGATGTATACAAATGTACATACTTCAAGGGCAGGAATGTACGTTTTTTTACTTTAAGGGTTCATGTGTACATTTGACGAAACTTCGAGGGCCAATGTCTTAATAACCCTAATTCTTCATTATACTTGTTGAATTAAGATTTCCACAAGATAAATCTATACATAAACAAGCTTTTACACCTGCTTAAGTATTTGATAGTAGTAATATATAGATTAAAGATGATATATATTGAGTTCTCTTAAGTAAATCTAGTAATATACATTCTTCTGTAAGATCCTGGACTTTTCTGTAATAAATAGACTAACTTAAGAAAAAAAATAAACTGGCATAGCCTAAACTAAATATTTGATATTAAAACTATGCATAACATAATTCATTATCAAAGAAAGATTTCGGTTGAGACATATAATTCAAGTAGCCCTGGTCTAGCATCAGTTTCAAACTTTCAGTCAACTGATAACAGCAAGGACCTTAGTAGCTTACTTCAAATCTTGTACAGATAGACATGTAACTACATTATGTAATTTGTAAGGAAACTTGTAAGGATGCATGGCTGTATACTCTTGCTCACCTAACCAACTAAAATGACATTCCCTCTCCTACTATTAAATCTCTCCTCACTTCTAGCTGCAGGGTTCAAATCACACACATAAAAGAAAGTGTGGGAAAAATACAAATAGTAAGACCTAAAGATTACAAGCCACAAATATAGACGATGGCTTATCGGTTTACCACAATTCTTCTGTTTTTGGCAGCTGTTCTCTTTCCAGCACCAGTTGAATCAGCTGTTCGTCAATACAAGTTCAATGTAAGTCCAGTACTCTGTTCTGGCTATTTTTCTATTTATTATTTCAGTTTTTAAAAATTGTGTAATTTCTAAGTTGTTTAAGTATGCTTCAAAATGCTAGGTTGTGATGAAAAATGTAACAAAACTTTGTGCGACAAAGTCTATTGTTACAGTTAACGGAAATTTCCCAGGGCCTACAATTTATGCAAGGGAAGGTGATACAGTGACTGTGAAAGTTATCAACAAAGTCAAGTATAATGTGACAATTCATTGGTAAGGCCTAAACTGATATCTGCTAAAAAAATCAAAAGCAAAAATTTTACTTCTGATTTTCTTCCACATGCTTGTGAAATTACAATTCGTAACATCTTGAACCTTCAACTCATTGATTAGTAGAACTGAAGATTTGTAATTATTCAGGCATGGCGTGCGGCAGCTAAGAACAGGTTGGGCCGATGGACCTGGATACATCCAGGGGCGGACGCAGGAATTTGAAAGTACCGGGGCTAGACTTGCCGCGCGTAGCTGCCTAAAGCCCCGCAGGGCCGATTTTTTTTCAAGCTCAACCACGCGCCGCCACGCGCCGCCAACATCAACTAACCCAGATATTATTTTTTTACAAAATCGAAATATGAATATGTATATAGATAGCCCTTTATGTGTAGATCAGTTTGGTTATAAATATGATGAGTTTTGAAGATAAAATCATTTTAAAAAATGGTTTTGATTACAGTGTTATAGAAATCGGCCGATAAAGAGAGAGAGTGTTGAATGAGAGAGTTGTTTAGTAGTATTGAAGATGGGTTTGTGTTGAGCTCGCAGTAAATGAAAAGAAGAGGGGTAAGGAGAAGGGGGAGAAAGAAAAGGCTGGGTTTAATTATTTGGGGTTGGAACTTAACGAAAACAGAGGTATAAAGCTGAGAAATATCATGCTAGCATGGATAAATGCTCACAATATGGGGTCTTTTGGATGCTGCTGCCATTTGGATTTTGCTGCAATTTTTAGCACTCAAGATTATTTTGGTTCCACGAAGGAGGATTTCCTGGATTATTGCATTTGTTTAGTCTTGGAAATTCTATGTGGAATATTCGAACATGGGGATGATGAAAGACAGGGTTGGTTTCGAGAGTCATGTGCAGATGGGAGCATGTGATACTTCTTTATTTTGCAAGCTAGCTGGGTGGGATTTCAAGATTAAAGATATGGGCTGGGTCAATTAGCATATAAAAAGATATGGGCTGGGAATCTGGGCTTATATATACATATAGGGCTAGATTTTTTTCCACCTGGGCTGGATTTTATGGAACCTTATATGTTACATGGGCTCATAGATTTTCACCTGGGCTGGAGCCAACCCTAGCCCAGCCCAAGGTCCGCCCCTGGATACATCACACAATGCCCGATACAGACGGGACAGAGCTATGTTTACAACTTCACCATGACAGGACAAAGAGGGACATTACTTTGGCATGCACATATTTCTTGGCTCAGGGCAACTCTACATGGTGCAATTGTTATTTTGCCCAAGAAGGATGTTCCTTACCCGTTTCCAAAACCTCACAAGGAAAAACTCGTCATATTAGGTGCATATACAAAAAATACCCCCCTCTCCTTAAAACTGTTTAGATAAATTACTCATAACTAAGTTTGTGCTCTGAAATTCTTCCTAACACAGTTGTAGTACATGTTTGTGATATAGCGAACAGTTGTTTCAAAGTGCAAAAAAAAAAAATTAAACTCTGTTTCTAATTGAGTATGTAGGGGAATGGTGGAAATCAGACGTTGAAACTGTGATTAACCAGGCCATGCAGACGGGATTGCCACCGAATTTATCAGACGCACATACCATAAACGGACGTCCAGGACCTGTTCCTAATTGCTCTTTGTCTTCAGGTACTTCATGCCTTGTACATAAGCTGTTTCTATAATTAACTTCAGAGGATGGGAAAAAGCCTGTCTACTAGATTCAAGAGAACACCGTTTCCGCTAAACCTATAAGAAATGCGAATTAATACCATGAATTGCTTTCAGGATATACATTACATGTTAAGAGTGGCAAGACATATTTGCTACGCATTATCAACGCTGCTTTAAACGATGATCTCTTCTTCAAGATTGCCAATCACAATCTAACTGTTGTTGATGTCGATGCCTGTTACACAAAACCATTCAAAACAGACACCATTTTTATAGCCCCGGGCCAAACCACAAATGCTCTTCTAACAGCAGATCAAGACCCTGGCAAATACCTTATAGCTATTTCACCTTTTATGGACGCTGTAGTACCTATTGACAACATGACCGGCACAGGTTCTGTACGTTACAAAGGTCTTCCTCCATTTCCTAAAACAACACTCACTGCAATGCCTCCGAAAAATGCCACCCCCGTGGCTAAATCGTTTCTGGATTCTCTACGAAGCCTAAACTCGAAACAGTTCCCTAGTAAAGTCCCACTGGATATTGATCATTCCTTGCTTTTTACTATGGGCGTTGGTGTTAATCCTTGTGCCACATGTGTTAATGGAACAAAAACAGTGGGGGATATTAATAATGTTACATTTGTTATGCCTAGTACCGCTTTACTTGAAGCTCATTATTATGGTATTGGCGGTGTTTTTACTGATGATTTTCCTGGAAATCCACCAATGGCTTTTAATTATACTGGGAGTGTACCGACTAATATGCAGACTTCAAACGGGACTAAAGTTTACAGAGTGGCGTATAATTCTACAGTTCAAGTTGTGTTACAAGGTACTTCGTTTATAGCCCCTGAGAGTCATCCAACACATTTGCATGGTCATAATTTCTACACTGTTGGAAGTGGTTTGGGTAATTATGATCCCGAAAAAGACCCCAAATCATTTAATCTTGTTGATCCTGTTGAGAGAAATACTATGAGTGTACCTACTGCTGGCTGGACTGTAATCAGATTCCAGGCTGATAATCCAGGTATTTTAATCATATAACGCGACCGTCGAGGTCTTGGCTTCTCTCTAAGAGAGGTCAAGAGTTCGAGAGTTCGACTCCTGGCGTGTGCGTGAGTTCAACTATCAAAAAAAAAAAACTTTTAGATATCGATTTTTTTTTCTTTTACAAGCGAATTCATTTGGTACAGGTGTGTGGTTTCTGCATTGTCATTTGGAAGTGCACACATCCTGGGGCTTAAAGATGGCATTTCTGGTGGAAAATGGTGAAGGGCCTATGGAGTCTCTTCCGCCGCCTCCAAGCGACCTCCCGAAATGTTAAGAGGATTAACTTAGGAAACTTGACATGGGAAAAGAATCAAATTTGTTGGAGATTGTTGCTTGTGAGTTGATGCAGAGGCTCAGACAAAAAATTGTTGATTGAACAAACAAGAGTGTGGATGTTTGCACACGAGGAAATAAATTAGTTCTAAGAATAGATGGTACATTGTTTTATTATATGTCATTTTGATTGTCAAAATGAATTTCAAATTTGCATGTACATGTGTTACTCAGGGTTTGAACTCGAAGGCCATCTCCGGTAGTGGTTTAAATGACCAAATTTGGATTCATTTCTATTCAAATTCATCTAATAACGACCTCAATCTCGGTCCAAATGTATTTTAATATTAAAATAATATCCTTTCAATTTTGTTTATTTAATTTATTAGATAAAATTTGATTAAAGATATTTTTACATATAATTAACTAATAATAGAATATAATTATTATTTATTCTTAATTTAATACTAAAACGGAATTAAATCAAATATATTTGCATTTCTTAAATTCAAATTGGTAAATATATTCAAACACATAAAATAAAGATAACAACACTTAAAATTTAAATTATATATAAAAATAATACTATTAATTAATAAGTACTAACTATTAATATCATATCATTATATTACAAAAATGAAATGTTTTTTTCATTATAATATTTTAAATATTAAATAATTATTTTATAGTTTGGACCGAAATTTGAATGAACCATTAAAATTGAAGAAGGGCTCAATCCAATTTTAAATCAAAATATGATCCAAATTTGAACCAAATTATTGGAGATCGACTAAGGGTTGTGTTGAAGATACACAAAGTCATTGCTTTTCCATTTTCTTGTGCTTGATTTAGGCCCATCATCATACAGTTAATTTTATAATGCAGCTGCAACTTTAAGAAATAAATAAGCAAGAGTTCTGAATTTTCTAGCAACTTTGATAAGCTTCATCAAATATAGGAGGGAAATGAAATAAATTTGGCTCCATGCCCCATCTCCAATAATCATATCCTTTTAAACAAACATTTATGTATAGTCCACATCCACATTCGTGATAAGCAATTAAGCGATTGTTCTAACATAATATATTAGAGGAAAAAATGGAGAGCAAGGGAGCTGAAAAATCAGAAATTCAAATTTCGAATGAAGGAAGATCCGTCAACGGTAATGGAGAGCAAGGCTCCGACAAGCATGGGCATAGGAATTCAGGTATTTACAACAGCAAGAAAGGCGGAGGCTATAGCAATGGTCAAGATTTCTTGGGGAAGCACGGAGCCAGGAATCATACAGGAGAGCAAATACTGGGAGATTTTATATGGGCTAACACTGATCTCGTCAATAAAAGGGTGATGCACAGATATTTTCAGGCCGACAAGCAAGCAATCACGGATGCCCTAAACATGATTCATTGGAGAAGCTTAAAGAGAAGAAACGACGTTTCAGAGTCTGAAAAACTGAAGGGGCACTCTGAAAGGAAGTCTTTTGTGGACGTGGTGAAAATGGGTAAGAAAGAAATTTCAAATCCAATAAAGATAGCCAAGGAAAATGAGTGGACTGTAGTGGAAAGTAAACGGAGTAAAAAGATCAGGAAAAGCGGAGATAAGCAGTCATGTACTATATTCGTTTATGACATACCGAACAACTTAATGGCAAGGGAACTATGGGAGATGTTCAAGCCATGTGGAAAGATTAGGGATATTATATTACCAAAGAAAAGAGACAGAAGGAACAAGAGATTTGGTTTCATCAAAACGAATTCAGAACTGGAAACGGGGAAAATAATTAGTAATGTGAAAGAAGCAGGTGGATTAGGAGCAAAACTAAAGTTGTCAATCAATGTCATGGCTAAGGCAGATGGTCCGGTCTCCCAAGAAGTGTTGGCACAAATTAAGAAGGATAAGTTACAAGAACAAGTATATAATTCAATTCAGAAAGACACTTTCAAGAAACGAATGTTTGAGAATATAGAGATGATTATAGATGAAGATGTTGAGGAGGGGCTATTTCACACAAAAGTAGGGTTTTCAAAAGTTGAGGAATCAGCGAAAAGCTTGCAAGAAAAGATTAACCTCTTAGGGATGGAGAAAATTGTAATTGTAGGGTTGACTAAGCGAAAATTTCTTCTAAGACTAGATGAGGATGCAGAATGGAGTGATTTTGATTTAGATAAAATTAGCATTTGGTTTAATTCTATTAAGGAATTTGAAGAAAAAGACCTTTTTCTCCCAAGAACAGTGTGGGTGGAATGCTTGGGTCTACCCATGAATGCTTGGAGAAAGGAAAACCTTAAAGCATTCTCAGCTAGTATGGGAGAGTGGATAACATGGTCGTACCAAGAAGATGGTAGAAATGAGTTTTCAATCCATTGATTTGTCTTTCTACTAATATTCATTCTACGATCTCAGAAAAGCTCACAGTGAATTATAAAGGCAAGATGATACAATTATCGTTCAAAGAAATCACTAAGGAAAGCTTTCTTCAAGAAAGGTTGCTCCCAATGGAAGATTCTGAAGCATTGAGTAATAGTAGAAGGTCTACAGGAAATGGCAAAGGAAAATTGAACACAGTTCCAGAAAACTCTCCTGAATTCTCTTTGCAGAGCAAGATCAACAATATTGATAAGAATACGGTAGAGGAGGGGGCAGGAAAATCACAGAATCACTCCGAAGTTGATACTGTCAACATGAGGAGCAAAAATCCTGAAGATATTCTTTTGACAAAGGTAGAAGAATCACAGAACTACTCTGAAGCTGAAACTGTTAACATGGGGAACAAAAAACCTGAAGATTTATTATTGTCAAAACTTCAAGATGCTGAATCCTTTAGTAATTCTGCGAATGATGGAGTAGAATCAAGTATGAGAGCACCCCCAGTAGGTAGAGACATCACTCTATCTGATTCCATAAAGGAGGGTGTCAAAGATTCAGGAACAGAGAATAGTGATATTGCAACATATGTCTCTGAAACATCATTAGATTCAAGTGAAGATAAGGTTGCAGAGAGCACTCAGTTAACACTGTGTAATAATTTGGAAAATTTGCAGATGGGTAGGAAAGCTGAAGACCTAGAAAGAGAGTAAAGAAAAGCAGAAATCCCTTTGACATCGGTTTGCTTAAAAGGAAGAATCTTAAAAAGTCGTTTAAGAACACCTCATGCAAAAACTTTGATGGTTCTTACAAAGCGGCAAATGTATCCACTAACTTTCAAGAAGATAATGCTAGCACTAAGAAAGAAGCAAAGGAAATTCTCATCTGTGCTCATCAGCTTGGACTGGAGTTAGTTAAGAGTAAAGATGATGCCCTGCAAACAGTAGTGTTGCATCTGCAACAAGGTAATCTTTAATTGAGCTTTCTGCATTGGAAGGGTAGTATTTCAATAAGTTTTTTATGAAGAATATCAAAATATTTTCATGGAATGTAAGAGGCATTAGGGGAAGCTGTAATAGAAGAAATTTGAGGGATTTAGTCTTGGAGTCAAAAGCAAACATCTTATGTTTGCAAGAAACGAAGTGTGTAGAGTTAAGTAATTTTTTGAAAGGGTCCATATGGGATGTTCAGTCTCATGGTTGGATAGTGCAAAAAGCAAAAGGATTATCAGGAGGATTATTGACTTCTTGGGACTCTGAGATTTACAAAGGTTTTGCACAATGTCAAAACTGGATTTGGACTCAATTCAAAATTATTGAAAATGGCATGGTTTTCAATTTGATAAACATCTACAGTTCGCAAAAGCTTTTGGATAAAAAGGAACTTTGGAAAGAAATGGCAGAAGTTCATCACAGCATTGCAGGGGAAGCAATATGTTTTCTAGGAGATTTTAACAGTGTGAGGAGTCAAAAGGAACGAATGAATTGTGAATACAGGCAGGCGGATTCCAAACTGTTAAATCATTTCATCAAGGATCACAATCTTCTTGATATTGAGGCAGTAAATTGTTTATTTACATGGTTTGAGGGAGGAGGAAAAAAAAGCAGGTTGGATAGATTCTTGATCAGTTCTGAATGGTCTAACAAAGGTTCATGGATAGTCTCAGCTTTAGCAAGAAAGCATTCAGATCATAAGGCCTTAACTTTAAGCATCGACAATAGTAACTGGGGGCCTAAGCCTTTTAGAGTTTTCAATTGGTGGCTTAAGGAGGAGGGGTGTAAAGATTTAATCTTCAATTATTTGGACAGTGCAGGGGCATCTAATTCTAGCAATATTCAGGTTTTTCTCAAAGGATTGAAGGCGACTCTGCGTGGCTGGGGGACTAAGGCCAAATCTGAGTTGGATTTGAGAATTATTTGTCTGGAAAAGCAACAAGACCTCCATGACCTTAATAACTCTTGGGATGGAAAAGCACTGGTCTGTAGAGAGGAGCTTTTCAAAAGTTACTCGAAAAGAGACTCTATGCTAA
The DNA here is from genome assembly GCA_037693485.1 of Kitagawia praeruptora. Classification (NCBI taxonomy): domain Eukaryota; kingdom Viridiplantae; phylum Streptophyta; class Magnoliopsida; order Apiales; family Apiaceae; genus Kitagawia; species Kitagawia praeruptora. Next base: position 128,135,641 of record CM075346.1, on the reverse strand, counting down.
GACAAAAAGCAAGACTTCACTGGCTTCTGGAAGGAGACAAAAGTTCAAAATTTTTTCATCAAGCTATTCAATGCAGGAGGAATAAAAACAATATCAAAAAGATTTTGTGGTAAGGTGTGTTATTTTCTAAGCCTGCTGAAGTCATAGAAGTCTTTTTCAACCACTTTAAAGACTTCTTCACCTCCAAAGAGGAATTTCTGACGTTCAGGTTAGGAAATTTAATTCAAGAAAAGCTAAATTCGTCAGATAAGTCGTATTTGGATTCAAAGATCACTATGGAGGAACTAGAGCTTGCACTTTTACAGCCTGCTAATGACAAATCTCCTGGTCCTGATGGAATTAACTTTAGATGCATCAAGTTAATGTGGTCTCGCATTAAATTTAAAGTGTTAGAGAATCTAACAGGTTTCTTAGAAAATCTTGTATTTCCAAAGGGTTTTAACTCTTCGTTCATAGCCTTGATTCCAAAATCTCCTAATCCTTCTCAAGTTAATGAATTCAAACCCATCAGCCTATAAATAGCATTTCCAAGTTATTCACAAAGTGCCTCACAAATAGGCTTGGTCAGTTAATGGATCGTGTAGTTAGTGGCTATCAGACAGGCTTCATGAAAGGCAGGCAAGCGAGTGAAAGCATTTTGATAGTGAAAGAAGTTCAGCATTCACTAATGAAGCATAAAACCAATGGATTCATTCTTAAGACTGATTTTGAAAAGGCGTTTGATACAATAGAATGGTCTTTTCTTTGTGAGCTAATGGAGAAACTAGGTTTTGGTCGTATGTGGATAACTTGGTTGTCATCATACTTTGATAATATTAGAGTTTCAATCCTTGTAAATGGTGCTCCAACCAAGGAATTTTCTCCAAAAAGAGGCCTCAGACAAGGAGATCCGCTCTCACCTCTTCTTTTCAATCTAGCAGCTGATGTTCTCAGTTGTATGCTTTCTAAAGCTGCAGCTCTAGGGATTTTTCATGGTTTTACTTTCCCTGGAAGTACGGAGCAACTAACTCATCAGCAGTTTGCGGACGACACGATCATTTTTCTTAAAAATGACATTGAATCAGTCAAAGAAATTAAAAGAGTTTTGCAATGTTTTCAACTAGTCTCTGGGCTAAAAGTCAACTTCAATAAGAGTAGTTTGTTCTCTAGAAAGAACAATGACATGGCATTGCATCATAGCGCAATGATCCTAGGTTGTAAGGTTGAAGCATGGCCAATGCATTACCTAGGCATGCCTATAGGAATATCTTGTCGTAGGAAATTATTCTGGGAGCCTTTGCTAAGAAAATTAAGAGGGAAATTTGCTGCCTGGAAAGTGGATTCTCTAAATAAGGAGGGAAGACTTATTTTAATCAAATCAGTTATGGACAGTCTTCCAAACCACTGGCTTAATTCTGCACTTATGCCAAAGTTGGTTTGTAAGGAAGTAGAATCAATAAGGCACAGATTTTTTTGGGGTAGCAAACTGAAGGATTCCAAAGTTGTAAGTAGTAAAATGCATTTGATAGCATGGAATAAAGTGTGTAAACCAAAATCAGAAGGTGGGTTAGGTCTTTCCCTCATTGCAAATAGAAATGCAGCGTTGCTGGGAAAATGGGTGCAGAAGTGGTACTCAGAAAGGGGAAAAGATTGGCACAAATGGACAAGAACTAAGTATGCATGCCAAGTCAGTGAATGCTTAGAAGATTTAACTGGAAAAGGAAACCTATCGGAGCTTTGGTTGGGTGTAAAGGAAGTGTGTGATAAGTCCTTGCTAGGACCTCGTCTGAAAAAAGCTAGTTTCAGTTGGAAACTTAATGATGGGAAGTCTTCTCTTTTCTGGGAAGATCATTGGCATCATGGATCAGCTTTAAGAGATAAGTTTCAAAGACTATACTCTCTGTCTATTCTCAAGGACATCAATGTTGAAACTTTTCTAGCTCTCTGGGAGTGTTATGATCATATGAGCAATGTGTTTTGGAAGCGCACATTGAGGCAATGGGAAAGAGATCAGGTTGAGGATTTAGGTAAAGAGATTCAAAACATCTCCCTCAATCCTTCTAAAGATATTGTATCATGGGTGCAAGGCAATGGTATGTACTCAGTTAATTTTGTCAGTTAAGAATGTCAGAGCATTTGGAAGCTTAAAGTACCAACCAAGGTACAACTTTTCTTATGGCAACTTTATCTTAATATTCTACCAACAAAATTCTTTCTAGCCCAGAGAATAAGTAGTATGCAAGGAAATTTGTTGTGCACCTTTGGTTGCATGATGATTGAAAATTCGGAGCACATATTCTGGAAGTGTGATATTGCTATGAGGGCATGGAGAAGAATTCTTGACTGGTGGGGTCTTATTTACTAAGCAATCCCGAATAATACCCAAGAAGCTTTTTGCATGATCAGTTGGTTTAAGGTTGAAAGTTTGAAAAGAGTATGGAAAATGACAATAGTGGCGGGCTGGCGGTTGTCTGGACTCTATGGTTAAGTAGGAATGAAAGAACTTTTAATAATGCTCAGATAGAAGCAAGCAGTGTACTTTTTTTGGTTCAGAAAAGAGCCATGGAATGGAGCCTGGCAAACAATTTCATTCATATGGAATATGCAAGATGGTGGGACTCAAATCCAGTAGGAGTAATCACAGACTCTACGGAAGTTGCGGCTAAAAGTTTATTGAAGGGTAAGGTAGATATATTTTGTTTTATTGATGGAACGTGGAAAAAAGATGCTCAAGGTAATGTAGTTGCCGGCGTAGGTGGAATTGCTAAGAATTTGGATGGAAAGTTGCTAATGTTCTTCTCGGGCCCTCAGAAAGCTGTAAATGCATTTGATTCAGAGGTAAAAGCTTTCGAAACCTTGATCTGGGAAATTTTCAAGTATGGTAAGCAAGATAAAAGCTTCATGATTTACATGGATAATGTTGAACTGGTTAATAGTATTCTTGTTGGTCCCGGAATGTATTGCAGAAGGGGGGTTGAATGCAATACTAATAAATTTCAAAAACTATTTCAACAACTTAAATAGAGTTTGTAATTTACTAGTAGAAGAAATGCAATCACAAGTAATATTTAACAAGATGTTTCACAAAATAATTGTTTTATTTATTTTGCAAAGTTTTGCTACAACCTTGAGAACAAAATAATTCTCAAGCTTCAAATACTCAAGAGATTACAGTTATAGAGTTTTTTTGTTGTATAAATAGAGTGCTCTATTTATAGTGTGATAGTCTACTGTACTACCACTATCAGCATGGGTTGTTGAGTTGCTGTTATATTCCTTTTGCAGCTCATTCCATGATTTATTCCCATGTGATCATCACAAAGTAACTTTAAGATACTTTCCACATTTAAGCCACCCAGATCTAGCCGTATTCAATTTTATCTGCTCTAGACTTTACAGGTTGCTCCATGTGATTTCTCAAGCTTCAGTTATAGACTTTCCAAGCTTGCTGTAAAGGTTGAATATTACAACACGCCTGCTTCTTTTGAACATGTACTCTGTCGCTTAATTTGACTTAGAAAATTCCTAAATCAAGTTGATTCTATATGACAGTGTGTTTGCCACAAAGTTTGCTGTCAATGGATTATACTTTGGTTGACAGTATGAATTTCCCGCAGATATTACTGTCAAGGATTGTGCTTTGATTGACAGCATGTATTTCCCGCAGAGATTGCTGTCAAGAATTGTGCTTTGATTGACAGCATGTATTTCCCGCAGAGATTGCTGTCAAGAATTCCAAACTTACTGTCGCAAACTATATATTGAAGTTGCTGTCATCAGAATCTCAGCCAATGTTGCTGTCAAGTCGAAACTTGCTGTCGACTCCATGAAACTTGCTGTCGACCTAGGCAACATGTTGTTTCCTTGTAACCTTACTGTCAGGGCTTGACAGTAACTTTTATTCCTTCTGTCGAACTTATGTATTTCTTGAGGCTTGAACATAATCGAACTTCTTCCAAGAATTACACTTATTACATGACAGTATTTATTTTAAATTACAAGAATACATTTCAGACTGTGACAGTATGTTCTACTTAGTAAAACTAAGTATACCAATAAAACTAGTTATGTTGTCTATTCCATCACCCATAAATCCCAACAATCTCCCCCAATTTGTTTTTATGGACAATAAGGACAAATTTACAAATATCATGCTGACAACTTAACTAACATAGATCAGAAAGAATAAACTCTTCATTTCTGAACAATGATTAAATTGGATTGTTTAAAAAAAAATGTATCATAAAAGTTCATAATTAAAAATCAAGAAAAAATCTTTACTTAGCTTGATTTGAACTTTCGCCTTGCTCCTTTTCCCTCAGAGCTCTTCTGAGATTTTCAATTAACTCCTTTTCTTCAGGGGACTGTGCATCATCTTCATTTTCCACGATGTACTTTTTGATCATTGATGAAGTAGTGTTTAATACATCTCTGAGTTCCATCCAATAAACATTTTGCTTTACGATTGATCTGAATTTCAACACATCTCCCTCCATCTTGAATCTTCTGCCAGGAAGCTGATTTAAAGTTACCCTTCTTTGTCTGTCCAAACTGGGATTCTCTCCTTTCCTTTGATCAAAAATCATATCTAGCTCCCAAGAACATAGTGCTTCAAGTTTGTTAGATGATCCTATCACTTGCCAGTACAGTTCTTTTAGCACACTGGTCTTCAACTTAGAAAAGCTGTCTATGTAGACTTCTTCTTTGCCATATTTGATTCTCAGAGGATTGTCCAGTACAATTGGCTGATAGTTTAATTCACTGCTGTTGACCTTGTTGAGTTTACTCCAACTTTCCTTCATTTGAGCTTCAATCTCTTCTTCTATCTGTTGACGAGATTTTTGTCTTGAAGCTAATTCTTCTTTGAATTTCTGCTCTGCCTCATACCTATCCATCTCTTGCTTTGAATAAGGTTTTTGCATTTCATTCCAGTTATACTCAGGAATAGGATTGTCTTCTTCATACTCCAAACCAAGGATTTGATAGACATCATCATCATTGTGAAGTGTCCAATCACCAAACTTCTCAATAAATTCAGCATGCCTGGCTTCATAATACTTGAGAACTTGGTTCATGATCTTCTTTGAAACATTATCATAGGTTTGCAGTAGCTCAACCATCCTTTCCAGATTGAAGTAATCAATTCTTCGTTTTACTGTTCCAGAAGTTTGAATGAATTTCTTGGAGATCACCTTTGATTTTGTTATCTGAGTGAAGTCAGGTTCCACTGTAATCAACCTTTCATTGTTTTCCCATAGAATGTATCTTGCAACTTCTTCTTCTGACTCATCAAATTCTATGGATACTGAGGTGATTGTATCTTTGGCCTTCAGCTGCATCATTTCAAAGCTATTCATTCTTCTTCTCATGAGGGGTTTCTTGAGTCCTAACCCTGTAGCTTTTCCTTCTCCTTTGTAGATAGTCTTTCCCTTTATTGGTCTTTTTGACTTTCTTTTGATTCTTACTGTCTTGGATGTTTTGACAGTAGGATCGTTGACAGTATCTTTTATAGGGCTTCTGACAGTGTCTTCTGTGACAGTATCTTTCATGACTGTGTCTTCATCCTGTCTAATAGCATCTTTGTTGACATCCTTGATAGCATCTTTGTTGACAGTATCTTTTTCAAGTTGTATACTGTCAATTTCCATTTCTTCTTGATTACCTTTCAATGCTTCAAGTACTTCTTCCTCTTTCTTTTCATCAACTTTCTTGCTTGTGCTAGGATTTTCAGAGGTTTCCTTTGATTCTGCTTCTTTGACTTGAGTTTGCTCTTTTGAAGAGTCTCCCAGTTCTGTTTTCTTAGATCCTCCAGCTTCACCTCCATCTTGATTGTCATCACCATCTTTTTCCAAGGTGTCATCAAAAGTGCAGTTTCCACCTTGAGCATTTCTGCTTGAATTTGCTTTGGCAATGAGCTTCTTAATTTTGGCACTGTATTCCATATCTCTCTTTGCCATTATCTTGTGGATATCTTTAACTGCCTGAATCCTTTCCTTGGTGATAGGTGCTTTCAGCAATAACTTAAGTACATCCATGATGACTTTGCTTTGTAGAGATGTTTTGCCTTCAAGAGTTAAGAACCCAAGTCCTTTAGTTCCTTTGGCTGTTGTCTGTTTAAAGCTTACACCATATGGCTGGAGACATACTTCTGGGAGTTTGCTGTTAACCATTGTGCTCAGTTGCATATAGAGACTTTCATCAAAGATGGTAGAGTTTTTCTTAACTAGAATCCCAAGGATGTATTGCACTCTGGCAGAGAAAGTTTCTAGCAGTTGAGTTGTTATGAATATTGAATGTCCACTCTTCAGGTATACTTCAACTGCCCACCTCTTCTCTGAGCTAATCTTCACAGAAAGATTTACAATCTTTTCTTTCAAAGCTTCTGCCAATTTAGCAGGTTTTCCTTTAGATTCTGTGATTGCTCCATTCACCAGATTGTTGAATTCCTCATCCTTATTGTTCAAGGTGCTCTCCATATGACTTACTGTTATAGAATCAGCTTCTTCTTGAGAATATGTGCTTCCATCAGTCCAGGTAACCAACTTTGAAGAAGAGATATATTCAGGCAGCTTGCCCTTGCCTTTACCCATCCTGTTAGACTCCTCCTTTTCTCTCCAAAGCCTCTCCAAAGTTGATTCTTTCTTTTCAGGAACTGGTTCACTAATTTTGATGGAAGATGCTTTATTTCTTTGTATCATTTTCAATACTTCCTCAGATACTAGCATTTTCTCCCCATCTACTTCAGTTTCAAACAGTTGTTCACCAGTTCCAGTTCTAGAGGCTATGACAGTATCTTTTTGCTCCCCCTTACTCCTTTGCTCCCCCTGACTTTCAGCTTCTCCTTGTAACCCCATTTTCCTTTCTGGTTGCTCAGCCTTTTTCTGATCTATTACTTTCTCCCCCTTAGTTAAGTTGGCAGCTTGAATGAAGGAAGAAAGTGACAGCAGGGTGGCTTGAATTTCAGCAAAACCAGTCTTTACAGAAGATGACAGAGTGTCCAGCTTGCTCTCCATTTTAGCACATCTATCTTCAATAGCTTGGAGTCTGTCATTTGTGGATGCAGAAGGACCACCAGACCTAAGCCTCTTTGGAGGTTGAGGATAAGTCTGAGGCATGGAAGTTGTTGGGGTTCTCACACTCTCATTGTTTTTATAGATGATCTCATCATCTCTCACAGAAATTCCCTCAAGGCCTAATGCCTTTTGTTTACTGGCTCCCTCAAGATCACTCTGGACATGCTCAAGTCCCTCTCCTTTTGCCAGCACGTTTGGCTGCCTCTCATTTTTATCCTCACTTCTCTGTTCTTTTATCTCTCTTTTATTTTTCACTCCCTCACTCATCCTAGATGCATTAGTATGAGCAGTACTAACATGCAAAAGAGTAGATTTTACCTTGAAGGCCTTGGAAAGAGGCAAGTCATCATCAGAGATATCTTCAACTAATCCTTCTTGTAGTTGTGGTTGAACAGTGATGACAGCATCTTTAGAAAGACCTTTGACAGTATCTTTTGTCAGAATGGTACTGTCACTTGATTGATTAACAGCACCTTCTGGTTTGTCATTGACAGCATCTTTGGCTGTGACAGCAACTTCCCTAGGGTAAGATGCTTTGAGGGAATCGATCAAGATGCTGGCTGTTTCAATTTCTGGCAAATTTGCATCTTGATCTAATCCAGTGTTTGATGGAGTGGTATCCATTTCACTTTGAGAAATGGGTTCTTGTGGACCACTAGATGGGGGCTCATCCAAGATTTGAGATGGATGATCAAAACCTGAGGGGTTGGTACTGTCCCCCTCTCTAGGTTGTTCAGAAGAAACAACAGACGTAGGAATGAAAGAAGAAGATTGAATTTCAGATTGATTAATTGGCTGTTCCACAGAAGAAGATTGTGGAACATCAACAGTATGAATGAATTCCTCACTGTGCTCTATCTCTATGTGTGTATCTTCAAATACAGGTTCCTCAAGAGTGAGTTCTTGAGTTTGTGCAGACTCTTTACAAGGTGCCTTGGGAGACAGGCCAATTTCAATAGATGTCCCTTGTTGAGAAGAGACACCTAGAGGTGAGTTTATTTCCCTATCATCCTCTACAATCTTTTGGGAAACTGTAGGGTGGCTGACAGTAACCTTGGCCCTTCTAGTTCTCTTCTTCTTAGGCTCAGAAGGGGCTACTGTGGGTTCTATTTCACTACCAACCTTATTTGCTGCACTAGGTGCAGTGACTCCCTCTTGACTCTCAACTTGTTCACCAGTTGCACTCTCTAGGGTCCTTTTCTTGGATTCCTGTTTGGCCATTTTAAGGGCTTTTGGTAGTCTAGAGTCCCTAGGTGGAATGTATGGTGTAGAATGTGGGTTAACTGAATTTGGGTCCAATTCAGTCTCATTCTCAAGTGTGAAGACAGTATATCCTGTAGGTAATGGAAAACCAAGGTTGGGCACTTGATTAACCATGTGTTGTGTGAAACATAGTGGAATATGTGTATTTAAATTTTGTGTGTTGAGAGAAGTGTGTGTGTTTTTCTTTAAAACAGGACATTCTTCAAAATCAGAATTGTCCTCAACATTTCCACAAATATTATTAATACACATAGTTAAAAAGCGAGGATAGATGGATACCTTTTTGCCTATTGCGCTTTTCAACTGTGCTATGATCAATTTTCCAATGTTCACCTTGTATCCATGGACTAATGAATGAGTGAGCTTCTTGATATATGATGGTATTCCATTCCAGCCTGTAGACTTGGTAGAGAACACCTTCACCATAACATCAAAAATCATACTCCACTCTTTTCTCAGAAATTTCCTGTCCATTTCTCCTGTTTGATACCACTTATCAGAAGTTTCTTCAAGTTTAGAGCCAGAGTATCCAATCTTCAGAAAGAACCTTTTTAGAGTATCATCAGTGGCTAATTCCTTAAAGTTTTCTCCACTGTCTAACACAATACCCAATGCCTCATTGATAATCTTTACTGAAAGAGAGTGACTTGCATCATCTATTTTGAACTTAATTTCTTCATCCTCTCCAGTTCCTTGAATACTTGCAGACTTCCAGAATTTTTCAATTCTAACAGTATCAATTTTAGGGGTAGAGGTTACTGCATGACCTAGGTAGGATTTATTTATGAACGAAATAAGTCCTTTGAAGTTTTCACCAGCATCACTAGGAGAAAAGATACCGGCAAAGTTGGTTTGAGCAACACTTTGTTTAGGTGCCATTGTTGAATGCTTTGAAAAATGAGAGAGAAAATGCGGTTTTTGGATGCAGAAGATTGAAAGGTTTTTGCAAATGAAAGTGATAGTAGATTAAACGGTAGATTCAGTTTATAATATGAATCGATTTAACCTCTCTTAATTGAACGTGTGATAATGATATTTCCCATTAACTCCACTTGCTATATTACGTGGCAGTTGCTATTAGATCGTGGATTGGTGGGAAAAAAAAATATATGTGTATATATATATATAAATTAATGTATATATATATATATCTTTCCACTATCTTTGACAGCAACTTCCCGTGACAGCAACTTTCATTGACAGTAACCTGTGCGCTTTTCTTTCTCTACCATTTTTGATAGCAATTTCTTGTGACAGCAACTTTCATTGACAGCAACCTGTGCGCTAACAATATTTCTGTCAATCAGCTTCATGAGTGACAATAAGTTTTATCTGACAGTAAACTTATCATAAAATCATGCTGTCACTGTACACACATAACTTAAGTTAAGGACACATGATTTCTTAAAATCGTATTAAGACAGACATGTAAAACTATTTTAGCATAGTCATAGCAAGCATGATATCTAAAAATCCTTTTAGCATAGTCATAGCAAACATGATATCTAAAAATCCTTTTAGCATAGTCATAGCAAACATGATATCTAAAAATCCTTTTAGCATAGTCATAGCAAACATGTTGTCTGAACAAGTAGCACATAGTACCTTAACTTCTCATGACAGTACCTTCTAGTGACAGTACCTTGAAAGTTTCTGTCATGAGCTGCGAATCGAGAATTGATAAACCAGTTAGATAATCATACCTGATTTAGCATTCCTAATTCACTCACCAACCTGATAAATGTTGCTTCATCCAATGGCTTGGTGAATATATCTGCAAGTTGCTTATTTGTTGGAACATAAACCAATTTTACATCTCCCTTTTCAACATGCTCCCTGATGAAATGATGCCTTATATCAATGTGCTTTGTTCTGGAGTGTTGAACTGGATTGTCTGATATGGCTATGGCACTAGTGTTGTCACAGTAGATAGGAATATTTGACAACTCTAGTCCATAATCCATTAATTGATTCTTCATCCAAAGTATTTGTGCACAGCAACTTCCAGCTGCAATATATTCAGCTTCTGCAGTTGATGTAGAAACTGAGTGTTGCTTCTTACTGAACCATGACACCAATCTCCCCCCAAGAAATTGACAACTTCCTGTAGTACTTTTTCTGTCAATCTTGCAGCCAGCATAGTCTGAATCAGAATATCCAATTAGATCAAATCCAGTTTCCTTAGGGTACCAAAGACCTAGATTTGGGGTGCCTTTGAGATATCTAAAGATTCTTTTAATTGCAACCAAGTGTGATTCTTTTGGATCAGCCTGAAACCTTGTACAGAGACATGTAGCAAACATTATGTCTGGCCTGCTTGCTGTTAAGTAAAGCAATGATCCAACCATGCCTCTGTAGGTACTGGAATCCACTTTCTTGCCTTTAGAATCTAACTCTAATTTGGTGGCTGTTGAGATAGGTGTCTTGGCAGGTGATGAATCTTCTAAGTTAAACTTCTTGAGAAGTTCTTTGACATACTTAGATTGACAGATGAAGATTCCTTCCTTCTTCTGATAGATTTGAATACCAAGAAAGAATGCTAATTCTCCCATCATGCTCATTTCATACTTGTTTCTCATTAAAGATGAGAACTTTTCACACAATTTTTCGTTTGTTGAGCCAAAGATTATGTCATCAACATATATCTGCACAAGAATGATGTCTTTGCCATGGTATTTATAGAATAAAGTTTTATCCACCATACCTCTTATAAATTGATTTTCCAGGAGAAAAGTGGATAGTGTGTCATACCAGGCTCTTGGTGCTTGCTTTAAGCCATATAGGGCCTTGAACAGTTTGTAGACAAAATTATGCAGTTTGTCATTTTCAAATCCAGGAGGCTGTTCAACATACACTTCTTCTTCTAATTCTCCATTTAGAAAGGCACTTTTGACATCCATTTGAAATACTTTGAATTTGCAGTGTGCAGCAAAGGCTAAGAAAATTCTTATGGCTTCAAGTCTGGCAACAGGTGCAAATGTTTCATCATAATCTATCCCTTCCTGTTGACAGTAACCTTTGGCCACTAGCCTAGCTTTATTTCTTGTCACATTTCCACTTTCATCTATCTTGTTTCTGAAGACCCATTTTGTCTCAATGACTGATTTTCCTCTTGGCCTTGGAACCAGCTTCCAAACATTGTTTCTTTCAAATTGATTGAGCTCTTCCTGCATGGCCATCACCCAATCAGAATCCAACAATGCTTCTTCAACTATTTTTGGTTCCATTTGAGATAAGAAACATGAAAACAAGCTTTCAGCAGAGATATTCCTCCTTGTCCTTACACCAGTATTAGGATCTCCAATAATTAGATTACTGGTATGATCTCTATTCCACTTTGTTGATTGAGGCAAGCTACTTGTTTGATGAGATTGTCTTTCATCAATATGAGGATTTGATTCTCCACCATTTTCATTGTTTTGCTCATTTAGCTCAAATTCTCCAGTCTCACAGTCTTGTTGATTGATGCCTGAAATTGTTTGTGATTGGGCTGAGGTTTGATTTAGATTATGAGTATTGACAGATTCTTTCTCATATCCCATTGATTGAGTGAGACTTGGTTCTTTATCAACATATTCTTCTTTTTCCAAGTATCCTTGATTCTCAAATCTGAAGGGTTGCATTTGACCATCCTCATGTAACCCTGGAAACTTGGTTTCATCAAACGTGACATTGACACTTTCTTCAATTGTCTTGTGCTCCATGATATAGACTTTGTAGGCAGTCCTTTCTATCCCATATCCCATGAAGATGCCTTCATATGCTTTAGTGTCAAACTTGCCTTTTCTTTCATGGTTGTCTTTCATCAAAAAACACTTGCTTCCAAAAATATGAAAGTACTTGACAGTAGGTTTCTTTCCTGTCAAAAGATAGTAAGGAGTATTGCCATGAGCCTTGTTGATTAGTGTCCTGTTCTGTGTGTAACAAGCAGTGTTGATGGCTTCTGCCCAGAAATATGTTGGTAATTTAGCATTGCTCAACATAGTCCTTGCAGCTTCAATAAGTGTCCTATTTTTCCTTTCTACAACTCCATTTTGCTGTGGAGTTCTTGCAGCAGAGAATTGTTGAACAATCCTTTGATCTTTGCAGAAGTTTCCAAGTGTAGCATTTCTGAATTCAGTTCCATTGTCACTTCTTAGAAATTGAACTTTTGCTTCAGGGGTCCTGTCAAGTACCCTTATGTGATCAATGATTTCTTGAGCAGCTTCATCTTTTGATTCTAAAAATTTCACCCAAGTGTACCTAGAATAGTCATCTATCATGACCAGTGCATATCTTTTTCTGGATAGTGATTGAACATTCACTGGTCCAAAAAGATCCATGTGAATCAACTTGAGTGCTTCAGTGTTAGTGTTGACTTGCTTTGATTTATGCATTGCTTTCCTCAGTTTTCCCATTTGACAATCTTCACACAGTCCTTCTTGACAGAATTCCTGTTGAGGTAGTCCTCTCACCAATTCCTTCTTCATTAGCATGTTCATTGTTTTGAAGTTGAGATGGGAAAGTTTCTTGTGCCAAAGCATGCTATCTCCAACACTTGCTTTGCTGTAGAAGCAAAATATTCTTTCCTCATTTGTTGAGTTTAAGTCTGCAACAAATAGGCTTCCTTTCCTTACTCCTTTCAGAGATAGGCTTCTATCCTTCTTGTGGTGGATTGTGCATTCCATCATGCCAAAGTTAACTTTGAATCCTTTATCAGTGAATTGACTTACACTGAGCAGATTATGCTTCAAACCTTCCACAAGAGAGATTTCTTCAATGACAACATTTCCAGCTTTTAAACAGCCATATCCCACAGTGTAACCTTTGCTGTTGTCTCCAAAGGTTATTGTTGGGCCAGCCTTCTCAACATATTGTGATAGCAGGGATATATCACCAGTCATGTGTTTGGAACATCCACTGTCAATTATCCACATGACCTGTTTACCTTTCTTTCCCTGCAAGACAGAAAGAGTTTAATTTGCATTTGGTACCCAAGTCTTGTTGGGTCCTGCATACTCAGTATCATCAGAAACCTTATCAATATTTGAAACAATATTATCAGAAGATGGTTCCTTGACTTCTTTTATTACCCACTTAGTTTTTGACTTAGACTTTTTCTTAGTGAGAGCAGACTTCTCACTTTCTTTAGTAGATTCAGAAGTCTTTGCAGTTTGCATATAAGAACATAATTCATTAGATGAAATTTGCAAATTAAAACATGTACTCATGGCAGTAATTTTGCATGGCATACAGTCAATGTTATTACAAACTACCAATTCTCTTTGCATAATGGGGGTTCTGTGTAAGTTCCCTTTCAACTCTGTTGCATTAGATATGCTACTAGTTGATTTCTTACAAACATGAGTTAAATGATGTGAGGAGCCACAATTATTGCAAAGTTTCCTGGGTGCCTGCTTAACATACGCATAATTATTCTTTTTATCAATGCCTAGCTTCCCATTTCTGTTTTTGGACTTGGAGACAACTGTCTTGACAATCTGTTCAGAAGATGCTGTCGAGCTATTTTTGACAGCATCTTTTGTACTTGCTGTCTTGACAGTAGGTTTGAAAGTTACTGTCTTGGTTGACTTCTTGACAGTATCTTTTGAACACTTGGTTGGGCTGTTTAATACTGTTTCTGTCATAGTCATTTTAACAGAATCTTTTTCTTTCTTAGATACACTGTCAACCCTCTCATCTTCATCACAGAGTTCTTGATTAATAACTAGGGAATTTTCATTAACCTCAAACTCCGTACTTTTGAAGATTGGATTGCTCACATTTTTTAGGATGTGAGGTCTTACAGTTTTGTCATCATCATTGTTCTGTATAACAGCCTCTTTACCAGGTCTCCTACTATAATCATAGCCTATGCCTATCTTCTTACTTTCAGTATATTTCTCATGATATTCTTGAACTATTTTAGAGGAATTTCTAAATGCCTTTAGCTTAAATTCATTTTCAGAAATTTCTTTTCTTAGATATTCCTCTATCTCTTTAGCACAGATTAAATCATTTTTTAATCTTTCATTTTCCTGGGCTAAAGAATCAATAGAACTGGTCTTAAGCAACAACACATCATTGTTGGATCTGAGTACTTCATTTTCTTTAGTTAATCTAGCAATTTCTTCATTTGCAGCAGATAAACTAGTATGAATATTAAACATTTCAGTACTCATTTCCTCAATGGTTTGCTTATAGTCATTTAAAGACATATCTAGTAATACTAGAGATGGTACCTGACTTGTCGAGGTTGATGCTTCTTCATCCTCTCTAGCCATCAAGGCTAGATTCATAAATTCCTCTTCTTCTTCATTATCAGATTCATCCCAGCATTTTCCTTCAGCCACATAGGCTTTTCCTTGTCCTTTCTTAAATTGACTTCCAGTTCCTCTCTCCATTCTTTGTATTTGTTTTGGTCTTTTGCATTCAGTAGCAAAGTGACCAAGTTCATTGCAATTGTAGCATCTAAACTTTGACCTATCTACCATTCCTGTTTTGTATCCTCCCTTGGTACTAGTAGCAGGTTTTGATGAGCTTCCTTGGTTATATTTTGGAAATTGACCTTGAGGCTTATATGGCTTGTTCCTCCTGAACCTTATATTTTTGAATTTTCTTGCCATAAAAGCCATGGTTGGATTATCCATTTTCTCCATTTCTTCTAGAGTGAAAAATTCTTCATCTTCAACATCTTCTAGTTGAAGAACAACCTTTTCTTCATCTTCAACCACCTCTTCAATTTTCACAGATGAAAATTGAGGTTGTTGATCATTTTGAATTTGCTCACTTGCTTGAAAATATGATGGTCCTTGAGCAACTAGAGCACCAGCCATGTTTGCCATCAATCCTTTGGATCCACTTTATATGGCTTTCTTTTGATAATATTCAAGTTCATAAGATTTTAGAACTCCATACAATGTTTCAAGAGAAACAGAGTTTAAATCTCTTCCTTCTCTTATGGCTGTTACTCTATGCTCAAGATGTTCTGGAAGAGTTAGCAGAAACTTGATATTGACTTCCTTCTTTTCATAAAACTTTCCATGAATCTGGAGCTCAGCTATTAGTTTGCTAAATCTTTCAAACATGTGAGTTAACTCTTCTCCATGCTTGCCCATAAACGCTTCATATTGTGACACCAGTATTTGTTTTTGATTTTCTCTAACCTCTTCACTTCCTTCACATAACAGTTCTATCTTTTTCCACATATCCCTGGCAGAGTTGCATGCTATTATATTTCCGCTCATAGCTTTGTCCAGGGTAAGTGCATCTAGTAGAATGAGTTGCAGATGATCATCCAGTGCTACCTTTTCTTTTTCTGAGTCATTATACTCAGAAGGCTTCTTAGCAACCCAATGAGCTGGGATTACTACATCATTAACTGTAGCAGATGGAATTTCCTTTTGAGGAACGAAGGGGCCATTTTCCAGAATACATAGGAATAGTGGATTCTGAGCTTTGATAAATAACATAATTTTCTTTTTCCATATGTTGTAGTTTTCTTTATCAAAAGCTGGAATCTTGATATTACTTGACCTTTGAATACTTGCCATTTGGATCTCAGATATGTGTATTAATCTGAAAGCTCTGATACCAGTTGTTGGTCCCGGAATGTATTGCAGAAGGGGGGTTGAATGCAATACTAATAAATTTCAAAAACTATTTCAACAACTTAAATAGAGTTTGTAATTTACTAGTAAAAGAAATGCAATCACAAGTAATATTTAACAAGATGTTTCACAAAATAATTGTTTTATTTATTTTGCAAAGTTTTGCTACAACCTTGAGAACAAAATAATTCTCAAGCTTCAAATACTCAAGAGATTACAGTTATAGAGTTTTTTTGTTGTATAAATAGAGTGCTCTATTTATAGTGTGATAGTCTACTGTACTACCACTATCAGCATGGGTTGTTGAGTTGCTGTTATATTCCTTTTGCAGCTCATTCCATGATTTATTCCCATGTGATCATCACAAAGTAACTTTAAGATACTTTCCACATTTAAGCCACCCAGATCTAGCCGTATTCAATTTTATCTGCTCTAGACTTTACAGGTTGCTCCATGTGATTTCTCAAGCTTCAGTTATAGACTTTCCAAGCTTGCTGTAAAGGTTGAATATTACAACACGCCTGCTTCTTTTGAACATGTACTCTGTCGCTTAATTTGACTTAGAAAATTCCTAAATCAAGTTGATTCTATATGACAGTGTGTTTGCCACAAAGTTTGCTGTCAATGGATTATACTTTGGTTGACAGTATGAATTTCCCGCAGATATTACTGTCAAGGATTGTGCTTTGATTGACAGCATGTATTTCCCACAGAGATTGCTGTCAAGAATTGTGCTTTGATTGACAGCATGTATTTCCCGCAGAGATTGCTATCAAGAATTCCAAACTTACTGTCGCAAACTATATATTGAAGTTGCTGTCATCAGAATCTCAGCCAATGTTGCTGTCAAGTCGAAACTTGCTGTCGACTCCATGAAACTTGCTGTCGACCTAGGCAACATGTTGTTTCCTTGTAACCTTACTGTCAGGGCTTGACAGTAACTTTTATTCCTTCTGTCGAACTTATGTATTTCTTGAGGCTTGAACATAATCGAACTTCTTCCAAGAATTACACTTATTACATGACAGTATTTATTTTAAATTACAAGAATACATTTCAGACTGTGACAGTATGTTCTACTTAGTAAAACTAAGTATACCAATAAAACTAGTTAAGTTGTCTATTCCATCACCCATAAATCCCAACAATTCTTGAGCTCAAGGCCTTGAAGGATACAAATCTCTGCTTGAAGCAAGAGTCTAAAAAACTTTTACTCCAACTAGATTTTAGTATCAAGAAAATCGATAGAGAGTTTTTAAAAGAAGCAGATTTTTGGGCCAAGCAAGGTAGCAGAAGAAACAGTCTTGCTATTTCGTGGTACTAGTTCTATTATTTTAGATAGCCCATTAGAGTAGTTTTAGGCCCATTAGAGAAATTTGAAGCGTCAGTGAAACAGATCGTTTGTTTAGGGGAAGTAAAGTTGCTGGCATGGGAAGATGTGCAAACACTATCGGGAATATAAGAGTTTTTGATACATACAATTTCATTTAAATTCAGTCTATATAGAGGCATTATATACACAGCTATAATACTCATTTCTCCTAAAAAAAAAAGAATTGAGTATTTTCATAGTAACATCAAGAATGGCAATGGTTGATGTTAATCCGGGCTGGGAGTTACCACGTAAAGGAGTTGTAAAGGTTAATGGGCATGGGCTTTTTGCTGGTCATAGGCTCCCGAATGGGAATTTAACTGGGATTGGAGTGGTGGTACGTGATAGCAGGGGTAAAATCATCATAATGCTAGCTGGTTCATTGTGTATTGATAATCAAAGGAGCAACGAGTTGCATGCTTTCATGGAAGGGATGAAACTGATCTTTGATGATGACTACCCTCGAACCATACTTGAAATAGATCATGTCGCAGCGTATTGGGAATGGAAAGACTCAAGAGAAATAGGGGCTGCTCCTGCTAATGCTTCTATTCTAAAGTAACTCAACACTAGAAGGGCTGACAGAAATTTTACTTAGAGATCCGTCTCACGGATGCAGAAGATAATGGGTTGGCTGCGTATCTTGCTGAGCATGGAGCAAACAACTGGAAACAGATGGTAGTTGTGGAACGTTCTTTTGGTCGCCTGTTTGAGATTTGGAGCCAAGACATGGGCTTAGGCAGGGTTGGCCCTCAATTTTGTCGAATTCACGAAGAAGATGTGCATGTGGAAGCTATGGAAGATGAAGTCTTTAACCCTCTTCCGGGAGAGGATCAGTTTATGGTGCAGGAAGGTAATGGCAATGGGCTAGCTGGAATCCGTGCTGATGAAGTATTCGTAGGCATGGAAAATTGGTAATCTGCAATTTCCAAGTTGGTCAAGTATTAGGCTTCTGTTTTAAAAATTATGTTTCATTTGTCTTAGTTTTTATCTGTTCTGTTTTCTTTGAACTCTCCTAAACACCGAGCTTGTTCGGAAATTCTGCTTTTGGGCTAGTCTGATCTGTAATGATTGTCGTGGTTGTTGGTTAGATTGGGCTTAGTCCCTTAATATATCTTCTGCTTTTTCAAAAAAAAAAAACATAATATATTAACTTTTACAACATAATATATCAACATTATTAAAAGTAAATAAGTATAACACATAATGTGAATGCAGTCTTATTTATTAAGTTTAAGATGAACATTTAAATTATTTTTCATTTATTCGCTCTAAATAAACGTGACTAATATATTAAAAAATCGCTTATTAGAGACATATGCTCTTCAAAAAAAATTGTAAAATAAATTAAGTAAGATTTTTTTTTTAAATGTAGAGATGAGTGCTTTATATTACTCCCTCCGTCCCTATTTAGTAGTCCATTTTGAGAGAATTTTTTTTTCCTAAATAGTTGTCTCTTTTCATATTTCAATGCATGTTTTTCAAGTTTTCCCAAAATTACCCCTACACTTCTATTTACAATGTTTGACTTTATAATTAATTATACATTCGAAAGTTATTATTTAATGTAATAAGTAGGGGCAACTATGAAAACAAAATATGACATTAAATATTTTTTAAGATATATGTTTTTTTCAAAATGGATTAATAATTAGGAACGGCGGAGTATGAATTAGGGGAGTATTTTACTTGGAACTTGAAACTTGGACTAACTTGTCCAAACTTGTGATATGTGTCAGCCAAATCTATAAAGAAGATGAGAAAATCAGGCTACGTAGCATTTAGCTAAAAAATTGCTACTACAAAAAATGGAGCTACTATCACAAAAATTGGTATCACAGCACGTAGCTGATTCATTGGGAAAGGGCGAGTAGAGATTTTTATCAACAAACTATGACACACGAGTACAGGGGCAACCGGGCAAGGCTACAGAGAGAGACAGCCTGAGTCTGCATTCCAATAGCTCTGCATCTTTTTGCTTTAATTTTCCAGTTAAATCACATGAAAATGTATCCATGCTTGATCACTCATAAGATTTTGCATTCTATTTTTAGATTCCTTCGAACCTAGGAAGCATGAGTGCGGGTACGGGTACGGGTACGGGGTGCGTAGTGCGGGTATACGGAAATTCGACAAATCTAAAAATATGGGGATTCGGGTGCGGGGATTCGGCAAATATTAATACACTAAAAATACGTTTTATGTATGTATTTCAAGAGTTTCATTTAAATTAAACTAAATGGTCAACTAATTAAGTTCTTTATCCTTAATATTACATATCATAATTAGTCAATAACACATTTTAATGTAGTTAATCGATTAAGTATTTAAGTATTTACATTATCTTCTCTCACTTGTGGGTGAGGGAAGAATCCAAGAATCTCCAAAAATCGGGTGCGCGGTGCGGTGAGTAAGCGAAGAATCTTTGCTTTCTAGCTTGGAACTAAGGAAATCAATATCATGACTCGACCTCTAATAGATTCGTAATATGATTCATAGAAATGACATTTAAAATTGATTAAAATATAACCAATTAATGTATTCGAAATTAATTGATTCGAGATATAATTAATTGATTTAAAATTAGCTCGTTCACAAGTACAAATGTTGTTCTACATGTAACATTTTTTTGTTGCTAAATACATGTAACAATCTTTAAGAGAAAAAATTACAAATATAATCATTTTTTGATAAAATTAATAAAAAGAATCATTCCGAGACATTTAATCCTTTTGGATACTCTACTAATAATTTGATATCCCAATTTGTATTATAAAATATTTTACTGATAGGTGGATATTGGGTATTAGTTGGGTATTCCATGAATTAAAATTGACCAACTTTAGAAAATAATTATATTTATTTATTGTTATATAAAAAAGGATTAAAGTTATCATTTGCCTCTCTAAAATGCATTACATTATTTTTTTTTGAGTAAATTGCACCATGGTGGCCAGATCAATTAATTTTTTGCACTTTGATGGCCAATGTTACAAATCTTACACTATGATGGCTCGAAATTGTTTTTTTGAACATTTAAATGACTTCCGTCTATTTGCCCTAAACGGAGTTAGTTTTGACAGGGGTATTTTGGTCTCTATAATTTACTAACAGAGATATATACATATCTAATTCATATTTTCATCTAATATAGATACAAATGCATTCCAGTGGCAAAGGAAAATCCATGAATGAGAGGAGAAATGAGTGATCAGGAAAGGGATCAGAGAAATTGAGCTTGATGTTCATGGTCTTGACAGCCTCCCTTCGCCCAGCCCCGCGTGCAACTCACCGCCCCTCCGTTAACCTCAACCTCGTTAGCCCTACACCCCTTTCTCCTCTCCCCATTTCTCCGTTAACCTCAACCTCCTCTCCTCATCACCCCAATTATACACAAAATCAACATCTCTTTCTCCACTGATTTTCATAAGGCTTTGAATAACAGTACTAAAGGAAAAATTAAGTGAATTTCTATGTTATCCTTGACTACAACAGATCAACCTGAAATCAGGTATCTCTACTAAGTACTAGTTCAGTCATGGAGAAACCTAATTTGTTGATTAAATAATGGAGATTGTTAATAATAACATGATCCATATAAACCCTCATAGCATTTTCTGATTATCATTACCTACCGAAAAGCATTTTCATTCACGAATGCAATTAGAAAGTACTAACACAAAACGATATATACATAGACACTATCTTGACAACCGCCCCTCATCTCCTTCACCCAACCTGCCCTCCGGCTTCGTCCTTCGGCACCTTTCACCTCCGTTCAATCCACAACCAGGCCACACCTCATCCTTTAATACTCGCAACCACCGCGTCACCTGCATCTCCGTCTCATCTTCTTCACCCCTTCTCATCTCCCTTCACCAACAACACCTCACCCGCACAACCACAGGCTCCACCCACTACTACTCCTTTCTCCCCCGACCTTCAACACCGCCACCCTTAATCCGCCTAATCACCACGAACTCTGTATTCCTCCCCTTCTCCAAATCCCGACGCCTCTTCAAATCATCAAACCACCACTACCCCATTTCACCCCCACAACACAGAAAAGAATTGAGAGAAAAGAAAAGAGGAGAAGAAAGAATTGAGAGAGATTAAATGATTTTGTCAAGAATTTATTAAAGATGGAAATTTTTTATATTTTGGAAATTTATTAGATATGAAGATTTAAAGACCAAAATAGCCCTGTCAAAACTAACTCCGTTTAGGGCAAATAGACGGAAGTCATTTAAATGTTCAAAAAAACAATTTTGAGCCATCATAGTGCAAGATTTGTAACATTGGCCATCAAAGTGCAAAAAATTAATTGATCTGGCCACCATGGTGCAATTTACTCTCTTTTTTTTTGATAAGAAAGGATTGGGAAAACCAACCCCGTTTCATTCATAGAATCACTTCCTCACATGGAGGTACAATAGCAAGAACATAATTTTTCCGTCTATAAAAGAAGGAAAAAATCATATTCTAGAGATTACATTATAGGAAAAGTAATACAAACTCTCACTGCAGCGCAGAGGAACATCAGTATGTCCAACAAATAATCGAAAGGCACGAAATAGCACTTATGCTAGAGAGAGGAATCCCTAGCATGAATCGATTACAATCGAATATGTTATTGGATACACTGAGATCCAAGAAAGATAGAGAGCATCAACCCCTAAACATAAACAAACTAATACAAACTATATAGCACATAAACAAAACTAATACAACTGCATACTTAGATCTAAACTAAACCCAAACAAGAGAAACCGATCCATCCTCGAATCAACAAGTTACCAAGCTTTAAGTCGTGCCAAGAACATCAAACCCAAAACTTGAACCAAAAGAATCGAGTAAATCGAAAACAAGAAACTCTGAAAATAGGATCAAGTAATAGATCTAAGAATTATAAATATATTAAGACCTCCGACCGGTGGAGAAGCCATCGTCAGAGGGGAGGCAAAAATTTATTGGTTGAGAAGAGAGAAAGGCCGAGAGATAAATTGAGAGTTAACTGAAGTCTGCATTACATTGTAAAACTGTCCGTCGTAAAGAAATTAATTATTTTTATTTATTTTTATATAAAAAGGATTAAAGTTATCATTAGCCCTCTCTAAAATGCATTACATTGTAAAACTGTCATCGTAAAGAAACTGAGGTATGAGGTAGCAGTTAAAAAGAACCTAACTTCGGGTGTGTTTGGTATTGCAATATTTGGTATTGTTTGCTGTTGTAGATAATAACAATAGTTTTTTTTCTAAAAAATAGTTAAAAAAATGTTTGGTAAAATTTAAAGTTATTTTTCTGAAAAGCATTTTTGGTCTAAAAACTAATTTTAGAGAAAGCAGGTCTCCCATATTTTTGAAAAAAGACGTTTTTCAACTTTTGCGAAAAGCAGTTGTTGGTTTCTAACATCAAACCTCTCCAAAAACATTATTTTTATTATATTTTTATATCAAAATATACACATATAAAATATTATCAAACAGTCTTGGACCTTTTACAACAACACTTTTTTCATCAACACTTTTTCTAATAATACAACAATTTTTAACAACAATTCCAAACAAACCCTTCTTCATTGTGCAAATGTTAACATCATTTGAACTTAGACAACTTTCTAGTACGTCCTACTTTATGTAAACAAGTTGCGCACTCACTTTAGTTAGTTTGTAATTAAGTTACCGACAAACTAACCGCATTCATTAACTTGGCATCTTAGGTATCTTGTCCATTCTCCGAGAACCTTAAAGAATCTAATAATATCACATTGCACTAAGCTTACTTACGCTTAAATTATTCGAGTGCACTGCTTGACCTAAAAAATTTAGTTCTTCTCAATTAAATACTAAAACAAAAAAAAAAATATACGCTCGCCGTAGTAAAGTTTAACATATTTGACGTCTACAAAATATATTTAAGTTTGAAAATATTTAAATAAGCCACAAATAAATAATTAAATTTATATAAGTTACAAATAAATATATGTTTTAAAAGAAATTAGAAAATAAGTGGAAATTGAATTCATGACCCAAAATGATCAAATATGAATAAGTTTTTAACACTTGCTATCGACCTTGCCCTAAAAAAAAAAATATATCTTATCGACCTTGCTCTATATCCTTTTTATGTATAATTTAAACTAGCTGAAAATCAGTGCGAAGCACGGGCACGTGTCAAGTATGTGTGAAGATTAAAATATTAATAGAATAAATTATTGATAATAAATATTATTATTAAGTATTATTTTAAATATGCATTTGTAGAAAATTGAATGATAAAAACATATATGTATAAACACAATTATGTAAAACATTAAACATGGGGTGAAATTAAACAAATTAAATAAATATAATTAATAAGTATTATTTAGATATAAACTTGTAGAGATGGAATGATAAAAGTATATAACACATAAACACTATTTAATTATGTAGTTATGAGAATAGAACACAAGGTGAAATTAAAGAAATTTAATTAAATAAATAATTTTTTTTAATTATGTAATTGGAAGTAATCGAACTCCGAATAAGTGATAATCGAATTTGATAATTTTGGTACTTTGGTACTATTTTTGATTTTTCACATTAATAAAGAATATAGATTCTTGTTAGTTATAATTTTTTATTTGACAAATTTTATTAAAAATCAAATCCAAAACTTTGAAAATTACATGACTTAGGGCCTGTTTGGGAAATTTTATTTTTCAGAAATAAGTTACTTATTTTGGAAAAAAGTTAGGAAATATGTACTTTTTTCTGAAATAAGTAACTTATTTTTGCAAGATAACGAATATTGAACCTCCCATACACATTTTTTTCTAAAAAAAAGTATGTAAATACGAAATTTTTTCCAAAATAAGTTACTTATAAGTTAGTTGACAGATTTGCCAAACAAGCACTTAGATTATCCAATCTTTTAAATCTAATAAATTCCAGCCATTTTTTGCTACAAATACAAAAGGATGTCACATGTCTACAAAACTATACTCCCTCCATTCCTCTCAATTCTTTACGTTTGCGGACCAGTTTCTAGCACGGATTTTAAGATGCATTTTAAGGATAGTTCTATAACTTATTTTTGATATTTTTTTTTTATAAAAATAGAACAATCCTATTTTTATACAAAAAAAGAAAATATTAAAAATAAGTTATAGAACTATCCTTAAAATGCACCGTCAAACACGCATTTTTTTATGTAAAAAAATGAATACGTGTTCAAACATTTTGGAGGCATTGACATATGCCTTATCGGGCTTATCAATAGCTACTTAATCCAAAGAGTTGCATCTTGAAGTTGCCCAAGTCTATTTCTTAATTCTTAATTAATAATTGCTAATTATTAACAACTACTCGGAGATTTATGTTAAATAATTACTAATTTTTATTTAATTAAATATTTATAAATTATATTATAAAAATTATAAAAAGAACTATGTTATTTGCATAAAAAATTTATGCGAATAACAAAATATAAACTCAGATTATTTAATAGAAGTGCATGGAAACATGTTTCGATTGTTTTCATTGAAAAATATTTAGGATAATTGATCGTAATCTTTTTATATTATAAGTTATAAAAAAATTGCCAATACAAAGTAAGAATTATAATAATAATAAGATTTCAATTTTATTATATTTTTTTATAATAAGAATGTTCTAGAATAGTGTATAGAAACATGTTCTATTTGTTCTCTTTAAAAAATCTTTTAAAGAATTGGTCGTATTATTTTTTTATTCTAAATTATGATAAAAAAAATTGTATTATAATTATAATAGGATTTCAATTTTATTATTTTTTTAAAAAAATAACATAGAATTGTAAGGAAATATAATAGGGATGAAACTATTTTTTTAATTTAAAGTTGTAATAAAAGAATTATAATTGCAATAGAATTTCTATTTTATTAAAAAACAACATAAAATTATAGTAAAAATAGGATTATAGGGGTGAAACCAAAATAGGGGTGAAACCAAAATATGGGTGAAACCAAAAGTGGTACCGTTAAAAGGGTGTTTCTCTTATTAATAAAGTTTTTATTTTATTAAAAAACAACATAAAATTATACTCCCTCCGTCCCTTTTGATTGTTAACATTTCACTTTTTCAAAACTTTCTGGCACGCATTTTAAGGTGCATTTTAAGGATAGTTAAATATTTTTTTTTTAAAATTTTCTTTTTCTGTATAAAAATTTAATGTTTAAATTTTTATACAGAAAAAGAAAATTTAAAAAAAAAGTTATTTAACTATCCTTAAAATGCACCTTAAAATGCGTGCCAGAAAGTTTTGAAAAAGTGAAATGTTAACAATCAAAAGGGACGGAGGAAGTAGTAAAAATAGGATTATAGGGATGAAACCAAAATAGGGGTGAAACAAAATAGGGGTGAAACCAAAAGTACTACCTTTCGCTTATTAATAAAGATTATAGATAGATTATAGATCAAATTACAATTAAAACCCATTGGAACACGTTTTCTATCATATCACTTGTTTCTTATTTTCGAAACATTTGGATAAACATGAAAGATTACAAGACAATTTAGTGGTGAAGACCTACCACATTGTTAAGAAACACATGTATTACTGTATTCCCGTCAAAAGTTTGTATAAATCTTGTACTAGCTCCGTCCCTGTTTATATGAGCTGGTTTGACTTTCACGGAGATTAAGAAAAGGTAGTAAGAAAAGAGTAAAGTTAGTTGAAAAGTGGGTAAAGTGGTGGGACATATGAATATTTAATAATAGATTTGAGATAATTGAGGGAAGTAGTGGGTGTAATAGTGTAAAAAAGAATATATAATGGAGATGTAGTGGGTGTAATAGTGAAAAGTAGTGTTCAAAAATAGTAAGTATAGTAGGTTCATTCTTTTTGGGACGTACCAAAATAGAAAGGAGCTCACATAAACTGGGACGGAGGGAGTAGTATTTACTTTCAATCTTCATATTCTCGTTAAAAATATCTTAAAAATTTTATTGACACTTGACAATAATATCTCGGATCCTTTAATTTAAGAGCAATCTCTACTTCTCTAGGGGCCTAAACACCATAGAATGAATATAGATTCACTCCATGTAGCCATGAATAAAGATTGATTGAACATGTCAGGAAAAAGAAAAATCAAATCTTTTTTGATAATGAATAAAAACAAGTTGGAAAATCACTGTATAAAATGAAATACTATACAAAGAGTGAATAGGTAGACCAGATAGAGAGAGCCATAACTTTTATGTGTCCATTGTTTTTACCTTTAAAAAGTACTGTAGTAAAAAATTTGCCAAAAGCTAATCCAGTGGCGATCAAAACTTTTGCATCAGCTGACATAATAAAGAATCTTGAATTTTATTCACACAGTACAGAGCAGCCAGGTCCTCTTTTCTTTACCTATCTAGTACTCTCAATACTATAAGAGCAAATGCATATTCACATTACATAAGTACTTGCTTATTCTTCATCTGTAATAACTAATAACCATAGCCTAAGCCTCCCATTTTCATAATCATCCAACTTTAAAGATTTTTTCATGTCTCCTTTTCTGTTTTTAATTTTGCTTTCATTTGGGTTCATTCATGACCAAATTCTTGAAGTTTTCTTGTAATTTTTGTAACTCAGTCTAGTGTTAAGAAAGAAGATTACCCCTACAAATTTCTTGTTTTCTTATAAAATTAGTTTTTTTTTTCTAATGGAGTTTGGCCCATCTCATTTTGAGACTGGTTTTGCTACATAGGCAATATAAGTGTTTTGAAATCCACTCAGCTTCAACATAAAGTTTTGTTCTTTTTTTCAGAGTTTTGTGGTTGGCCTAGTTTGTATCTTAGCATTGTTTGTACTGTTTAGGATTTGTAGTTGAGTTGGGAAGACAGTTTCTTGATTTTTCAATTCTGATAAGGTGAGTGTTTTTGGATTATTTACCTATGTTGCTGATATTGATAAGCATCTACACTCTACTGCAATATTTTTGCATATTCTGTGTTTCTTTTGTTATCTTTGAGAGTGTGTGTGTGTGTGTTTTTTGTGGAATACTTGTTGTTCATTGAATGCTGTGCCAACTGCAGGACTTTGCATTGCTTATACATAAAAGATTGGAACTTTGCAAGTTATGGAAACATTGTATCCAGCTTCACATGCTTTCAACTCAAGTTACTTGATGCAAGATTGCAAGAGCACAATATGGACAAAAGAAGAGAACAAGAAGTTTGAAAGTGCTCTTGCATTGTACGATAAGGACACCCCGGATCGATGGATAAAAATCGCAGACATGCTTCCTGGGAAATCAGTGTTAGATGTGATGAAACAGTATCAGAATTTGGTTGCTGATATTAGTGATATAGAAGCTGGTTTAGTCCCCCTTCCAGGATACCTGGCTTCCTCCTGCACACTGGAATGGATGAAAAATGGAGAGTTCAATGGGTTTAAAAAACGCCCTATGGTATGTAGATCTTCTGATCAAGAGAAGAAGAAAGGTGTTCCTTGGACTGAGGAGGAGCACAGGTAAAAAAAGCTTTATCTGTGTGAATTGTCTGCTTAAAAACAGATTATACAGGAGCTAATGTGTTATGTTTGCTGATGAAGTGCTGAATTGTTGATTAGGGTTGTGTGAATGTTTGATAACTTCCATATAAATGCTTATCTTTTCCGCAGAGAAACATCAAATTCAACATGTAAAATGCCTCAATTTTATACTTTGCTTTATTATGCAGCTCTCATGAATCAATTCAAATAAGAAAACTATGATAATTGAGGTTTCCTGTTCTGTGAAGTCGATTCTTGTAGGTAATAATGAAGATTAGTCCGTTAAGTGGAGTGCATGTTAAAGAAGAGATTTGAAATTGTTTATTGTGGTTGATAAGATTTTTTTTTTTTGCGAGTTTGTAAGTTGTAATAACGAAAATTTTGGTTCTCGATTCTAGATTTCTACAATCAATGTCATGTCAATTTGTGTGCTAGTTAGCAGTATTGCTTCTATTTCTCTCTTAATGGTTAGCTGCATGACTTGACACTAGGCGGTTCTTAATGGGGCTCCAAAAGCATGGTAAAGGGGATTGGAGGAACATTTCGCGTAATTTTGTAATTACCAAGACCTCAACTCAAGTGGCAAGTCATGCTCAGAAATATTACTTAAGACAGCAGCTTGCAGAAGGTAAAGAAAAGAGAAGGCCTAGCATCCATGACATCACGACCGTCCATCTTGCAAGTGATGCTCAATCCGACAATCAAAAATTTGCCTCTCATGACAGGTCTACTTTGATGCCACGGCCAGAGAAGTGCATTACAACACCAAAAATGTTTCTTGATCGGAACCACTTGGATAATGGATCAGTCATGGATGGTAACACAACCTACAATAACCTATGTGTGCCATTTTCGCACGAGAATGCTTTGCGTGATTTTAAAATTCAGAAGGGTGGTGCCCGTGTAGCTGACTTCGGGCTTCTGGATTTAGGATTTCAGTTCCAGTCAACCAAATATCAGATTTGGTGAAGCGGTATACCAGTGATAGTCAGTCAGTTGGCTTAAATGCAACACTAGTCTTATGTCGTTATCTCATAGATACTTTCTAAAGACTAGAAATGGATTCAAGCTGTAGTAGCTGTAATGTTTTATTTATGAGACCTTTGAATGTGTGTGTGTATATAATTTCTATTAACTGATGATAAAAGTGGTCTGTTTCTGAAGTTCTTGACTCTGCATAGTTCACCAACATTTTTCTTATTAAAAAAATTCAGGTGAGAAAGATAGTCGAACTATAAGTTGAGAAAATGACATATTGGCAGAACTATCTCACAGGGAAAAGAAGTTTGAACTAATATCTTTATTCTTTCATCAAACTGTAAGTTGCAATTGACTATAGTCTCTTGATTAAGGAGAATCAACTGTGAAGAAGCCACTGCTAATTAGTCATTAGTGTGTGGCCAAATCAAATGGCTTACCGAGTTCTTTTGCTTGATGGATTTAAAGTCATTACCCAACTCTCTTTTACTCTGATAAATTTTAAAAAGTTTGAGATTGCTTAGCTACGCATAATTGTTTTTAACGAGTCCATAAGTCTGCATTACCCCAACAAGTCAATCATCTTATAGAAAATTAATTACTACCAGCAACTTTGTCTAAATAAATCAGGGATAGAGTTGATCCGATCCCTTGCCTCTTTATCTTCTGATCAATGATGATAAAACTTGACATTCAGTTCTAAAGCTTCCATAACAAACTCTACGGAGACATCTGTGTATGTGATCACTGAAGTTCAAACTGTAATCATGTCGGTAGAAATATATCTTCTCACTTTAAGTTCAGTTGTTGGAAGATTACTCATTTGCTTTACGCGAGTGCTTGCTCATTACCCACATTTTGAACGTGTGCCCAGGGCCGGCTCTGAGGTTTTCGGGGCCCGGTGCGGGAAAAGTTTCGACTTTCGAGCCCTTTTTTAACTGCGCGAAGTGGGGGAATTTTTTTGGGTCCGAACTAGATCCGGATTTTTAATCGCGCGAAGTGCGGATTTTTTTTAGGATCTTGAGTAATTTGTTATTTATAAATATGTGTGTATTAGATAGGAGGCCCCCTAAATATGTATGTGTTAGAGAGGAGGCGCCAATATGCTATTTTTGTATAATTAGCTCTTAAAAATATTTTTAGGGGTCCCAAAAATATTATTTCTTGTATAATTAACTCTTAATAATATTTATAGAGGCCCCGAAATGCTATTTATGGATGCTCTAATTGATATTTTTTGTAAAATAATAATATTAATTTATATATATATATATATATATATATATTTTGACTATATATACTATAAAAAAATATTTGGACCCCCTATCTAATGGGCCCTGTGCGACCGTACTGTTGGCACTGGGCCAGGGCCGGCACTGCGTGTGCCTTGCGCGTCCAAAGGGACCTCTCATAACAAACCTGACCATCTGTTCTGATTTTACAATGTAGGAAACATTAATCTATAACCTTTATTAATAAGCGAAATCCTCTTTTAAAGGTACGGTTTGTACTATATTTTGGTTTGATCCGTTTTTGGTTTGCACTATATTTTGGTTTCACCCCTAAAATCCTATTTTCCCTAGAATTCTATGTTGTTTTTTTTAAAAAATAGAATAAAAATAGAAATCCTATCATAATTATAATTCTTTTTGTAATTTTTATCCTATTATAATTATAATTCTTTTATTTGTAATTTTTTAAAAAAAAATCATATTTCCCCTAGGATACTATGTTCCTTTAAAAAGAGTTAAAAATAGAGTTCTATGATGATTATAATTCTTTTGTTTATAATTTTTTTAACTTGAAAAAATCAACGATCAAAAATCACCAACAAATAGAGATTAAACACCAACGAATACATAGCCAAATCGTATAATATTAGATAAAACACTAACGAATCTATAACCTTATATATCGGAATCATTTAGTTTTTTTTCTCGAATTTCTTAAATAAACTTAAATAAATAATATATAAAATGACCTTTATTAATAAGCAAATTCTTTGTAAATAACTTAATTTTTTATAATAAATTAATGATCAATTTAATTAAATTTTCCCGGGCCCTTATCATCTAATATCTTATTTGTAAGTGAAATCACGTTTTAATGATACTTACTTCTAGATTTGTGTCTCCTAGAAATATTGGAATTTTGATGTAATTACAAATCTTTTTTTATAAACTACTGTCTTGCTTTCTTTCCTTTCAATAAAGTTCCCAATTTATTTGGGTTTCAGTTATTCCCAATTTATTTGGGCTGTGTTTGCCTCTCCTTGTGAGAGTTTGGTTTTTGTTTGGATTGAATTTGGAAGTTTTCCATGGTCGAGGTTATAGATCGGCAAGTTTTTCATGATTTTGATTCAGAGATGAAGGCTACTATGGAATCGCATCTATGGTCGTCGGTTCAGAACAGTTCGATGATTGAAGTAAAAACATGTATATATCAATTATCTTCAAATCGCTTGGTTGCCTTTAGAAAGGATTCAACAGCGATCCCCTTAAGCGTCTGTTCTTGCGATTGTTTTTGTAGATGCCGTATGGCTTTTGATTAATGGATTGATTTCTTTTGTTCAAAAAAAAATAAACTACTGAGTTCCATAAATATCGCAATTTTCTTTTGAACTTTTATCATTTTTATAGTATTTTTTAATGATAAATAAAATAGTTCCTATAAAATTTAATAAAAAATGATCAATTTTAATAAATTATTTCGACCCGTGCTATTATCTAGTAGTTGATAAAGAATCTAGTGCCATTTGCGACTATTTTTGTCAGATTATCGCACTCGGATATTGTATAATTCTAAAAATATGCTACTCAATCTTGGTTGCTAACATAAACCTTGGTGCCCAGACTTTCAAACTGCTTATGCAATGGAATGTACAGAAGTAAAAAATTAGTAGTCTGCAGACTGCAGTGCTTATCGAAAGTGGAGATATCACTATCTCATACTAGTTGGCATTCCACAAAGCAAACCATACCTGCTTTTAGTACTGTAATTGTTCATTTTTAGTTGACATAAAATAGTGGCTGCAACTGCTAGTGGCACCAAGTGACCCAACCAAATATGTGTATAGCATATATGTCATTTGTAAGCCACACATTAGGCAATATAATTATTGTTTTCATGGTTGCATCAACAACTTTCTTGATACCCATTCTTATTGTATAACAATGTTACCAACTTTTTACCATTGTTTATGTACCTTTCTACAAGTTGAACTAGATATCACTTTCCCACAGTTCTGGTATCATTCTTATGAACTCTTTGAGGTGGAATATGATTGTATACCTTGTCAAAAAGTCTCAATAAATTAACCAACTCCCTTTCGCCTTCTATTTCGCCTCGAATTTTCCTTGCAGTCACCACTTCGTCACATTACAGTTAAGATGTTATGTTTCAGTGATTACATTTCAACTCCAAATTTAGCTTCTGCAAAATATAATCATTACCTATTTGAGTGAATTTGTAACGCAAATCAACAGACAATTAAGCTGGCTAGAACAGCCTATAGATCTATCATGTGGTACAAATTTCTTACGGCCTAAGAAACCCAACAAGTTTGAAAGATGAAGAATCTAATGTAAACCAAATTAAATCAAACATACACGGTATGTCCCACCAGAATGCATGCTTTGGGAGAGTAAGATGCGCACACGCAGTTGTGCATTCCATTTTCATGGTAGTCATTATATTTTTAGGTGTTGGAGAGGGTGAGGTGAAAATCAAACTGTCTGAACTCTTCTTCTAGCACTAGCTAGGAGCACCATTTGTCACGCTTGGGACCTCCTTGCTGACACAATTCATCTACTGGCCAAGTTGTTCACGTGAAGAATTAGATATCAGTACTTGAATAATCAGTTTTGTGTACAGGGAGAGCATAATAAGCAAGTATATGAGAAGGATGCTCAAAATCAATTTCCACTCCATGTAAATCCAGATCAAGGTCTTGTAAGAATCATATCAATACCAAAGTGGAACGAATATGAGCACTAGGCAGGATGCTCAGAACCAATTGCTAGTTCCATGTGAATCCAATTCAGGAACTATTAACAGATAAGCTTCTCTCAACACCTATTTCCCAAACATGGAATATCTACCCAAACATGGGCACCTAGAGATTCACTCTTCAGTCTCAAGAATGGGATTTCGAGTAAAGGGGAGATTAGCACTTAAGCTCCTCCTAACACTCTTCCTAAAAGCTCTATAACATTGCACCCACAAATAACTAGCAGAATTTAACTGCAAGACCTTTAACTTAAAGCCTAGTGCATATCATCTATTCTTGGTAATAAGTTCTGCAGTTGAGTATTTCCAAAATTCTACAGTTAAGTATTTCCAATATGGCGTCGCTATAGAAAGCAACATCCCCTCGTATCTAGAATTTGCAGGCTTTGACAGTCTTTAGGGAACTCAAGAAGTCCTGCATTGGATCCTCCAATGTGGCCCAACGGCCAATAGTCTCAATATGACATTTGCCCTCTGTGAGGGCCTCAGGACAAAGAAACAGAGAGAACTTGATGGCAACTTCTAAAAGGGACCAAAGCCCATTGTCAAGCAGTAAATCTGTTAATACTTCTTTCTGATCAAGCAACACCAATACACGCTAAATATTCATTTGCTGTAACATGTAATGCAGTTTCTGCTTTAGATGCAATCAAGCCTCTTTGAGAAATTACATCACCTCGCTCAATTCTAAGTCGTCTTGTTCTTTTCCAAGAATTAGCAACAATCTCAAGGCCACTGTCTCCAGTAACATATTTTTAGTCTGGTCCTAAGATAAAATAAAAGCAATCAAGAGCATTAAATAAAATACTTGTCCTTTGAACTATATTTTCTGAATCCCCACATTCCGATTCTTTGTACAAGGCTACAAGCAATATTTTTAAGGCAGCTACACAAAACTTTTTTATCTGTTTAATGGTAAAACAAGATTTGCACTAATTAATGTATGAGTCGATTTATAATCTGTTCCTTTTATTCAAATTATTCGAGATTTAATACCTCTTTCTGGAGTAAATTTAGAAGTGAAAGTTATTGGTAACAAAATAGCAATGTAGAAGCCAATCTTATGATATGTTTTGTTCATACAGATACATGCCATAAAATCCTCTAGCAAACAGGGGAACAGAGAGAAGCGGTTAGGTTGGAGCTGAAAGGGGATACTGGGTAAATATGTAGCCTTATCCTCGAGTAAAATTTCAGAGAGTATACAGGAATTCAAGACCTGGATGTTTACTACAACATGATTTTCAAGTTGGGACATCTTTTGAGCAACGGTCTTCTTCATCAAGAAGATTGTAGAAATCTATCTCTCTTAATCTGAATGCTAAGAGAAATGCCACCCATAGAAGCATTGCCTTGAAGGAAATGTTACTGCTGCTTACATATCTCGCATTTTGTTTACACAACCTCCACCCTTCTAATGCAGCTGTCGCTCGGAAAGATACAGCAAAATCCAAAAAAATTCCTGATCACTATTCTCTAAGGAAAGCAAAGACCTACTGTATCTATTATCTGAAGATCCTTAATTTTGATGTTGCTAAGAATGTCATTTGAAATTTGATTATTCCAAGTAGTACTGTTTTGTGTAAACCAAGCATATAAGCACTTGCCATCATTGTGCAATAACAGGTCATACACAAAGCTCCTGCATTACTAAGATACCATGAAACGGAGTCCATATTTTCCTGTCAAGCATTACTATGCATGGAATAGAAGGATTCCGGCGTGGCCTAGACTCCACCCCCACCCCCACCCCCTCCTCATGAAAAGCATACCTGGTTAATTTCCATTGCTGAGGCCCTTGTCCTCAAAAAACTAGGTAAACTATTAAAAAGAAAAAAGATGGACTGGCAAATTAGACAAATGCATAGACAAACTTTGCGACTTCTATGCAAAGGTAACTTTATTTTATCTTTTTCAGACGAAGTAGCTTAAACGTCAAACAATTAAACTCAGATTTGTTATATAATAGCATGTCATACATGTTTACAATTAGTTATCTCCTTATCATCTATGTTACCCCGACTCTTCATTTTGCCTCAAATACCCGTGTCAGACACTAAACTCGGACATGGGTATGGACACTCGGACGTGAATTTTAAGCCAAAAACAAGTATTTTCTTTTTTTAAATATTGCCGAGTCCGACACTTGGATACGTATCCATGTTGGACACTTCCAGCCGAGTCCGGGTAACATAGCTTATCATAACTTTGTAAGGATCCATCCTTACATGATCTACGATTGCTTTGACATTATCCAAATTCCAGCAACTATGAGCAACATCATGCAATTTGTTGGCACCTAAAATGCTTCCTAACTATATTCCTTAGTAAAGCTAACAGAGAAAGAATAAGGTAAATTCATCAAAAAATGCTAATGCAGATTACAGACAGCATGTTACAAGAATGATTTCGGATACCATATCAGATTCTCCAGTATGTTTCAACTATTATCATTCATATTCTTTCTAAAATGTAAGTGACAAGTGAGAATCTAAATCTAGTTAAGTTAGATTACATCTGATTGGATATTTGGATTATTTGGTGTTGGGAAAGAAAACTATGTGCGGGGTAACTTTCGTAGGTGGATTTGGAATTTAGTAGAGACTACAATAAATTAATAAAAGTGGTTAAAAAGTTGGATAGCACATCTTCTGGTCTTTTTAACCTCGTCAAGGAAAGGAGGAAGAAGAAACTGACAAATCGTGTGCATTTTGGACCGTTGGTGTCAAACAGATTATCCAATTCCTTCTGGATTAATTATTGAGCACAATCTACTCAGCGTGAAACTAGGATCGCACTCTAAAAAGAACAATTTCAAGCATATGAATACGTAGAAACAAGTGTTCCTTCCACTTAAATTCTAATGATCAAGAATACTTTTCAAGATTTCTCGCAAATTATCACAATTAAGAAAAGTTTGTTGAATGAGCTAAATACAAGTAACAACGAAAAATTCATTATCAGTGAGAATACGAAAACTATTAGAAAATCAATAAGTTTTTTGGCCAATTACTCTTGTCTATAGTACATTGATCATTATTCTTTGTTCTTTGATTGAGATGTGCCCAGATAATCCTAAAGCCAACTGGCGTTAACTTGGCCGTTATTACAAAAGTGGCCATGTACAATTATCGAAAGATGACAGCAGCCTAGCAGGCATGGAACCAGGACCTTGCATTATCAATTCCTATACTCAATCTTATCATCAAATCATTTGTCTGAAATATAGAAAATTTTAAATGATTCTATCGCCATTTAACGCTTCGAAGCTCAAACAATTACTAGCCAGGAAATAAGGTGCTAAGTCCATACAAGCTTATTACATGTCAAAAAGTTGCAAGAGAGCTTCATCAGTTACCTAGTACAACACACTTATTACATGTCAAAAATCCAAACTCAGACCTAAGGTGGGGTTGAAGTCACAGAAAGATCCATAGGCCTATCAACTCAACAAACTACTGAATAAGAAAGCGCAAAATGTACCTAACTCAGTGGAAACTATACATACAGTACAGGTTTATGAAGTAAGATATGAAGATGGGGAGAGTGGAATAACCGTATCTGGAAAATCTGTCCTTTGTCCGGCTAGGGAATAATATGCAAGTATATGGGCCGGTTGTTCGCATCCTAGAGGCTCCCCGCGGGCATCAACTCCAATATCCCGTCTTGCAGGAATCAACTCTATATTCCAGAATGGGCGAGCCATGGCTAAGAGATCAGTATTTGTAGGACTTGCTCTATACCCTTGCACCCACAAGTACCTCAGGGAAGTTAGCTGCAACACTGCATAAGCCAATGCAGTTTCACTGAAGCAACAGCCCCTCATTTCCAGTTTTTGCAACCTAGGGCAGCCTCTAGAAAATGCTAAAAGTCCTGCATCCGACTCCCCAACATAACCCAGAAGCATCCATCTTACATTTTGGCTGTACTGCCCTATATAACTAAGCCCCTCATCTGTCAAGCCCCCAGGCCGAAGATACAGAGCAAACCTTCTAAGCTTTAGGCAACCTTGTAATAGAGCTCTAACACCATAGTCAAGCGGAAGATCTGTTATATTTTCCTCTTGATCAAGCAAGACCAATCGAAAATCACAAAGGTTTTTCAGGTGAGAGCCCATGGATTCTAGAGATGCATTAGTGATATCTGACACATATACGGCCAGATACTCCAATTCAGGACAACCTTCTGCCAAAGCTGTCAGTCCTCTTTGTGAAACTACACCTTCCACGTCTTCCATTTCCTGTTCATCAGCACCTCGCTCTATCCTAAGCCTTCTCAATTTCTTGCAACAACAACCAAGAACCTCTAATCCTCTATCACCAATAACATTTCTGGTCTGTCAAAATGAAAGAAAAAGGACAAAAAGGAAATCTTTTTTAGTCACTTTTCATTTTTATCCAACGTTTTTACTACCCTAAAAAGAAAAACATAGCCATGTATTTACATCTACATCCTGAAACATTATAAATTCATAGGCACTGGCCTAATTCTGTATATGTAAAGAACATAAGTAGATAAAAAGTATGATTAAAAAAACCTATAAATTTTTTAACTATTACCTCCTACATAATTGGGGAAAATTCATCTACGAAACCAAAACCTAAGAACCATATGCAAATCACTTGAGCAATGAGACTGCTCAACATATAATAATAGATTCAAATTTTAAAACACTTTCATTTTCATATATAGCTAGCATACTAGCCTGCTTGTGGGGAGATGGGAGATGGAACCAACAACAGACTCATGTAAGTCACAAAAAAATATGTTTTCATACAAATACAGACACTTTCAGCTGCAAAGAAGTCGCAATTTGTTTAGCAATATTTACCTCAAGAATTTCCAAGTTCGGGCACTTCTGAAGTAAGCGACAGTGATCCTCTGTGTCAAGAAGAGCATACAGGAGATCCAATTTTTTCAATCTGGATGCAAAAGAAAAAAGTATGGGCATTTCATGCTTCCCCATGTAAGTAAGACCCAAGAAGCATAATTTCGGAGGAATTGGCACACGGAAATACTGATCTGGTTGATCATTGAAGGAACCTCCAGCAAACTCTTCTAATGAAGCCGCGGCACGTAGGAAACCATCAAGAGCCAAAATTTCACAATCGCTAATTTTGACAGACACTAAAGAACGACAATTCTTGGCTATCAATTCAAGATCTGCAAAGCTGACTTTAGTGAGATCGGTCATGTAGAAGTTCAGAGTTTCGAGGACTTTGTTGTGCAAAGAAAGCTCATGGAGCCATTCACCATCTTTTTCAATGATTGAACTCTCCTCCAAATACAAGGTTCTTAAATTCCTGAACTTGTGATACATAATTAATATTAGAAAACTAATAATAATATTAACATCAGTACCACTTCCACATAACTAAAGTAGTTTCACCGAAAAATGATTGATGCATGCCAAAAAAAATAGATTTTTAACCCTTGTAATGAAGATAAATTTCGGTATAACTACATATTTAACTATATATTTAAAAAGAGACTATGAATTCATATACTATGTACGGATGTAGATACTATATCAAAGAATCCTAATTAAATCTCAAAACACCTAAATTGTCAAAATATACTAAATTTTACGAGTCATGTTCAACTTCTAATCGTTTTACACTTATACTCTACTAATTACCGCGATTCACTATATATATATATAGAGTCCTACTCCACTACAAACTAAAATTAACTACAAACTAAAAATTAAACACTAATCTAATATTTCAAGCTAATCTAATGACCAAACTAGGGGTACCCCAATACAAAAAAATGCTTAAAATAATTTGTTCTATCCAACAAAAAAAATAAAAAAATAAAAAAATAAAAAAATCACTGTTCACGTGATGACGTGGCAGTGGATTTCACTGGTTAACGGTGCTTCGCACCTTCTTGTACGGCGCTTCGCGCCTTTATTATTCTAAAGTTGTAAGGAATGACAATCAATGGTAAAGGCAATAGACGATTGACGAGGGTGTCGAGAGCCTTCGGCCCTCATGACTACCTAACTCATCCGTTTAATGTCTTAAATGCTTCGCATTTCCACGGCAGTGATTTTTTATTTTTTATTTGGTTGGATAGAGCCAATTATTTTAAGCATTTTTTGTGAAGGTACTCTTGGCGGGAACTTAGAATAGATGAAATATAATTAATTTAATGTTAGTTTGTAGTTTGTATTTAAGGATTGGTTTGTATTTGAGCAAAAACCTATATATATATACATGATTCACTAAATACATAGCTATAGCATATAGCCATATACGATAAATTTCACCGTCTAATCTGAAAATCCAAATATACGAAATTCAACATTCACTAAAAGTATTTATTCACGGTTCGTTAGCTAAGATAGTTTGTACTTGAAGACAAGAAAGACAAATAAACACATAGATACAAAAAAGAAAGATTGAGGTAATTTTGTAATTAAGAATCTCACCAACAACCGCGAGTGATATGCAACAACCCATCTGTACTAAACCCTGAGCACTTATCAAGCTTCAGCACATGAAGCTTCCCTCCACGCGCTTCCGCAAGAAGTTTTAAATCCTCGTCCTTAACAATCATTCTTCGAAAATGAAGCGATTTCAAGCACACAAAATTTCTGGACAACACATCTACCCATGGCTTGACATAGCCTCCCCAGTCTTCAGGAATCAAGTTAAACATAGCAGCGCGTGGCTTGCCTTTGAGTTTGATAGATTCTAAGTGTTTGAAGCGCTTTAAGAGGTGGTGTGGAGTTGAAGTGTAGCATAAGGCGATTGTGATGTGCTTGCGAGTGAGCGCGTCCAGGGAGTGCCAGCTGCGGCAGACGGTGGAGACGGAGTCACGGTCACGAGGGTCGGTGATGTAGGGGATCAGGCATTCGAAGACTGTGTCAGTGAAGGGAGTGGTGCTGCGTGTGGTGGGAGGTGGAGGGGGGTTCTCCATTTGGAGAGAGAGAGAGAGAGAGAGAGAAATGAATAGATGGAGAGAGAGAGAGAGAGAGAGAGAGAGTTGGGGTGAGAGAGATGAATACGAAGGAGGGAGAGATTGAAACGGAAAGTGGAGTGAACGAAGTGATGTGTTTGGTAAGAAAACTAATAAACTATACTGTGCTCAAGTGCTTTAGTTTCCTGTAATATATAAGCCAAAAAATGTATTTTGATTAGTATCCTAAAAATTGTCTGTTTTTTAAAATATTCGATAAATTGTTAAAAAATATTTGATTGATTTAATTTTAAAAATTCAATTCATCGTAATTAAATATTTTTAAATGGTATATTATATTATAAACTAGATTAATTTATTAAATGTTAAAATTTACCCGATTTTTATTCAAATTTATCATTTCGATAAATCTTGATTTACCGATAAATCATTATTAAATACCTAAACCAATTTGTTCTGATTTCCAAAATCTATTTTGACAAATAAATATTGGAAATGAGAGCAGGAAATAACAATTTCCTCTTTAGCAAAAAAAATATTTCCTACACGATTGACAGTTTTGTTAGCCATAACAGTCTACATTAGCTACTTTCTGTTCCCTACTGAATTAAATAAAGTTAAGTTATTTTAATATTATTTTAGTATTATAATTGGTGTGAGAGTGAGATTTATTTTAATATTATAATAGCATTTAATATTTGCTTTTTATTTATATTAGTTATTTATTAACTAATATATATATATATGTTAATGCTATATTACTTATGTTCATTAAATTTCTAATAAACATATATATGAAAGTGCTAATGAAAAAAACATAAAATTAATAAAATATAATTTTTCATTAACGGATTATAATAACATATAATTTTAATAAACATATATATATATATATAGGGTCACGCTATATATATAATATTTCTATTTTTGGTTCTATAATTAGAACCAGTAATCACATCTTTCTATTTTAGAAACAAATGTAAAGGGAAGTGCTCTATAATTGATGCTATATTACAAAAATACTTTCTTCATCCCATTTTATAAGATCAACTCACTTTTTCACCCATTTTAATACGTTCAGTTGAGATATTTGTAAACCATTTTTTCTCAATTTTAATTTTAAATAAAAATAACTTCTGGTTGAGATACTTATAAATAATACTTTTTCAATTTTTTTTTTCTATTTTGTATAAAAATAATAAATTTAAAAAATATTATTTACAAGTATGAAATGCATTGAGTGTAAAAAAGTTAAAAGATATGGGATCAAGAAAATTACATTTTTTTAACATGCCGACTCGCTCCAACACAAGCATCCCTTAAAAAGGAAATTACCTTTGTGGATGCGACTCCATATAAATTTATGCCAGCCAACTTCAGCACTCCGTACAAGGTATGCCCTGTCAAGTTTACAAGCGATATTAATACATGAAACTGAAAGGCTTGGTTCAAGACAAGCCTCACAGAAATGCACGAAAGGAACGGAATAAGAAAATACTACTACATTCGAAGAGAAACACAAGGAACATTAATGCTAGAAGTAAGTTGTTCTTATATTATTTTAAAATATTTATTTGTATATAATTTTTCAAGTCTAAACAAGGAAATGCCAAAAAATTAAATATATAGTGTCCATCGTCGCTTCTTCCTTTTAAGAAAAAGGAACATGAGATAATAATAATTTCAGGAAATTTCTTAAGATAATAGAATTTTCTTAGTTTAAATTTTTAATAATAATTTTGTAATTATACAAAATATTTTAAAATTACAAGAATATCTCGTATTTTTATAGAAAGTTTTAACAAAATCTGAGGTAAATTATGTAAAATCGATTTCAGAATCCTCGATTTCCTTCTCTATTTTTTTGCTAAGAGCATCTCCAACGGGAATAGCTAAAATTGGTTGGCTAAATTGGATCTGTAGGAC
The DNA here is from genome assembly GCA_037693485.1 of Kitagawia praeruptora. NCBI lineage: Eukaryota > Viridiplantae > Streptophyta > Magnoliopsida > Apiales > Apiaceae > Kitagawia > Kitagawia praeruptora. The sequence continues at coordinate 128,094,017 of CM075346.1, read as the reverse complement.
ATTATATAAAATTTGTTGAATCTGTAAGACATTTTACTTCAATGGTATTAGCTATATTGGTTGGCTATATTTTAAAAATAGTATGTTATTAATAATTTAGGTTGTTATAAATAGAATATATCACTCCAATATGGTAATGAATGATGTGGAATCTTCTTACAGATTTCTTACAGCTATATAGAGGTTCGACAAATATAGCCAACCTGTAGAAATTATCTAAAATTATAGCTAACAGCTTTGACCCATTGGAGTTCAAGTTTTTTTAGATAATCTCTATAATTTTTATTTACGGTATCTTTTATCTAATTTTAGCTAAGGATTTCTTGTGGTTGGAGAGGCTCTAAATTTGTTAAATTTTTCCGTCGTTTTCAGTGGTTGATTTTTAATTTTAATAAAAAACGATAAATGAACACAAGTTGGAGCAGCTGCCGCCCACATGCGCAAGGCAGGTGTGTCGGGGAGTATCTGCACTACAAATTCCGTGCCCCTCCAATTACATTTCCCCTGACTCTCTCATCCTCAATTTTATTACTCCCTATATATTGCTCATTTCATATGTCGGGATTGTTCATAATGTGAGACAAATTACTAATTTACGTCTAATTTATAAGATCAAATATAGTCATGAGTGATCTTGTTGGATTCGTATTTATAAATACTTTAATACAATGAAGTTTTTATATTTAATACTATTACGAAATTCAAGATATTAACGATCAAAAGTATGCGTTTGCAAACGTGTTCGGAGGAAACATGAAACATATTTAGAGACGGAGGGAGTAATACACTGTCAGTTCTTTGCTCTGATTCTCAACTCCCTCACTCATTTGTCTGGTCTTTAGAGCAAGTACAACAATGTTCTAAATATTGTCTTAAATCAATATTTAGGACATTTAGCCATTTTTTGTGCTCCAACAATGTCCTAGTGATGCCTTAGAGCAAGTCCAACAATGTCCTAAATATTGTCCTAAATCAATATTTAGGACATTTAGTCACTTTTTGTATTCCAACAATGTCCTAGTTGTGCCTTAAAATACTAGGACATCCATCTCATGCCTTTTATTTAAGGCACCTCTATACTTGTCCTAAATCATTTTTAACAATAAAAAATTAACTTCCCTCCTTTTCTACACTTCTCTCTTCTCTCTTTTTTCTCTTCCCTCCAATTCTAATTCAAATATATTTTATAAGGCACAAGTATAAGGCATATTGTTGGAATTGATACACAAAAATCATGACTTAAATCACTAGGACACTATATTTTATTATATTTATATGGCACCAACTAGGATATTGTTGGACTTGCTCTTAAAACACTAGGACATCCATCTCATGCCTTTTTTTTAAGAAATTTCTATACTTGTCCTAAATCTTTTTTAACAATTAAAAATTAATTTCCCTCCTTTTCTACACTTCTCTCTCCTCTCTTTTTTCCCTTCCCTCCAATTCTAATTCAAATATATTATTATTTTAATTTATAAGCCACAAGTATAAGGCATGTTGTTGGAATTAATACACAAAAATCATGACTTAAATTGTTAGGTCGAATACACAATATATATAATCAAGTACTGTATAAGTAAATAACAAGAACACACGTTTTAGTACTTAAAACTATTTGGAATTAATAATTCCTCTCTCAGTGATGTAAAATATCACAGAGAGCTGCTTAGGTTACAATGAATGATATTCGTTCACAATGGATACCCTTCTAGGGTTAACCTAACTGTATTTATAAGATATATAGCTACGTACAATCGTTAATTGATTCTTCTATAATTAAGCTATACAATTGATATCAATTACGATTGCTACACGTCTTCTAAGTCAACTCAATCTCTTTGATAGCTATCCAATCTTCAAAGATATTGCTTCCATATTAATCTTGAATTAATCTTCAAACTCTGTTGACTTGTAGACGCTTCCAGTAGACAGACTTTAGCAAACTCTGTTGCTCTCCTAGCCAGCAGTGTTTGCGCTTCCTTGTGTTCAGCTAGCAGTGTTTACACTTCCTTTTGTCAGCATTTGCGCTTCCAGCTATCAGCGTATACTCAAACTCTGCTACGACTGCTTTCAATAACAAGTTAAACTCTTTTTACCTGTAACACTTAAACACTGATATTAAATCACATCAATTATATCTAACAATCTCCCCCAACTTGTTCATTAGAAAAATGTACAAGTTCACAGTAATTGATGATGTCAAAACAATCAAATAAAAACACAGTGTTTAACATATAATCAGAGTTTAATCTTGACTTAACAAAATCTACAGAAAATTCAAATTACTTACAAATTCTGTCTACCTAACCTCCTCAAGATCTGGAGTTGTTCTGAGATAGTCTATCAACAATCTTCTCTCAGCATTTTCAAGTTCTCTCTGCATAGCTTCCTTGATCTCTTTTAATTCTGGATCATTCTCATCAGTTTGAAAGATAGCAGCTCTTAGATCATAGATTTTATTTCTCCTCATCTCATTACCCAGTCTAATGAACTTGACTTCCTCTGATTGAGAATTAAAATCAAGAACAGTAATCCCCAGATCAGTCTTTAATTTAGCAGTTCCTTTCTTCATCTCTACAAGATTTCCATTCCAATCTCTGTATTTAGGAACATACTTTTCAGTAGTCTTCGATCCTGTAATGACTTTGGCTCTCTGCATATATTCCCTTATAGAATTAGCAATAAGCTGTGTTTGTCGGTTTCTGACTCTGAATATATGCAGAACATACTGAAGTTCTTCAAATAACTTTAGCTTGATTGCTTCTTCATTCACTCTATACACTGATCCATCTGTCATAAAGTATAACAGAAAGTGAATATCTAAGCTCCTTTGATGAACTAGTTGAACTGATTCCAACTTGTCTAGATTTTCTTGAGTAATACCAGAACCAAGAGAGACAAGTGCAGAGGGATCTCTTGGACTGTTACTAACTCTCAAATCTCTTCTTGAACCTAAGCCAGAAGTATTCCTCCCTGGTGGCTTTCCTGAACAAGCAACATTATGTTGATACCCACCAGTCACTCCTGTTTGTGCTTGAACTGGAATCTTTGGCCTAGAAAACCCAGGTAAAGGTTTGCTTTGAATCTGTACAACTTGTGTGGCAACAGAGGTTGTAACTGTCATTTTGCCTTTGCTCTCTTCACCCATTACCCCTTTTAGCTTTAACTTGGCATCAAGAGAAGACTTTCTTACCAACTTTCCTTCTTCTTCTTCTTGAATACCTGATAATTTCTCTTTGATTTCAATCCCATTCATTGCAGGCTTTGAAGCTCTGACAGTCTTCTTTCCTTTCTTGGACTTTAGTGCTTTTAAATGTTCTTTTTGCAACAGCTTTTCTTCAGCTTGTATGTCCTCAAGTGTAGCCTCAGCCGCATTTTCCTCACGAAAGATCTTAGCAGCCAACTCTTCATCTGTTTGTGGATTGTCAGTGAATGACAAATCCTTTTGCCTTGAAGTAGAAGTACTCTGAAGATTTGTATCTGCCACCACATTTTGCTTTGACCTTGTAGACCTTCAATGTCCATGTCTTGGATTTGCACTTCTTAATCCCTTATCAGCATTTGCACCTTCTTCATCCAGATGATCCTTCTTTAACAGAGTTTGAGTTTGCTTACACTTAGTTTTAGCAAGTCTCTCCCCCTTTTTGACATCATCACCATCTGGAATCAGAATAGAGGTGATTAACTCAAGAGAGTTTGCAATAGAATCCACCTTCTCAGTCAGTAAAAGCTGATTCTGTTCAACTTTGCTCAATCTGTCATTAAGATTCTCTTGAGCTTTGGAAAATTGTTGAAAAAGCTTAGAATTAGCTCGTTGAGATTTCTCCTCATGAATAGCAACCTCTGTTCTAAGATCAACAATTGCCTTCTGATTATCATCAAATCTATGATTCAAGGACTTGATCTGAATCACTGTTCCTTGCAGACAAGTGAAAATATCAGGATTTGAAATTTTTGAAGAATTTGCCTTGAGAAAGGTAGCTGCTCTGCCAGGAGGAAAAATACAATCTGACTTGTACCAATCTGCAGTTTGCTTTGTCAAGTAATTATCATCAATTTCATGAGTAGAAGGTCCAGCAAAATCTGGTTTTTCTCCTATTTTCTGACCATCAGTTTGAAATTGTTCTTTATGAGCTTCTGTACTCCTTTCTTCAAAAGAATCACTGACTGAAACATCAGTAGGTGCAACTGAAGCAATGTCCTCATCTTGAGCAGCAACTGGTTCTTGAACAACCTGTTTTCCTTTATCAGCTTGAATATGCTCTGAAGAAATAACTTTTTCTGGTTGATCAATCTCCTCACCATGATCAGAAACATGGTGTGCATCAGAGTATAATTCTGTGTGTGATGCAACCTCAGTGTCTTCCAGGACAACAGTAGGCCCATCTGCAACACCAGTATCAACAGAGTTTGTAACCTCCATGGGTATTGGAGTAGATGCTTCATTATCAAAAGAGAATGGAGTAGGAGTTTCATCAAACTCTTCAATTGTAGGCAATGCATCTCTAACATCTTCATTAGTTTGAACCTTAGCAAGTTCTGGTTCAACAATCTTGAAACTTGATTCTTCTATAGTAGGTTCTATGATAACCTCTGTCTCACCAGTAGGAATATCCTGAGAATCAACAACTTGCTCATCATCAGAATCTGTAAGAATCAGCCTTCTCCTCTTTGCTTGAGGCACTTCAATCATTTCTTCTTCTTCACTAGAACTTTCCTCAACTAGTGGTGATAAAGGCCTATTTGCCCTTTGAATAATTCTTCTGGAATAAACAGCTCTAGGAGATGTCTGTTTAGCCTTGGAATGTTTTATGTTGAGGGCAGTATGCTTCTTCCTTTTTGGTTTAGATGTTGGTTGAGGTTGAGTAGTAGTGACCGGGTTTGTTGGCTCAGGGTTTATTGGTTCAGGTTGTGTGTGTGTAGATGCAGTAGGTACAATGTTTGTTGGTGTTGGCTCAGGTGATGGTACAGGATGAGAGTGTATGGTTTCAGTGTGGTCAGTGGCTAAAGGTTCAGGCATATTTTGTGTGTCTGGTTGTTGTGGCTGTTGTGGTTCTTGTGATGGTGATTGGGAATCTTGTGGTTGATTTAGAAAGTTTTGCAAGGCAAGTGGCAAGACAAGTTCAGGTACATCCTTACCAGCATCTTTATTTGTCATATCAGAGAATATTCTCTTATTGACTCGAAAAGGTTGAATCACATCAGCTGCATCTATTTCTAAACCAGGTACACAGGCATTGAACAAAAGCTGACAAAATCTAGCAAAATAAACTGTACTAGACTCTGACAATTTATCACCTAAGTTCATTAACACATATCGACCATAATCAAAATTACTGCCATAGAGTAGAGAGTACCCAATTTGCAGACTATCCATTGGAATGGCATCCCAGTTGGTGACTTTCTTCTGGAATGTCCTGGTGATACAGTCGAAGAAAAAATTCCATTCCTTTCTAAGATTTGGTCGTTTGACACTACCAAGCTTTGCCAAAGAATCCATGTAACCAATTTCTGTTAACATGTCCCTCAGATTCTGTTCAGAAACAATAACATACGATGTGTGTGTGTCGAAGTCCAAGGTCTCTCGAACAGTTTGTGGAGTTATCACAAACTCTTGTTCATCATGAGTAAAGATGATAGACGGAGTTCCATTCTCTCCTCCATCTATATACCTTGAGTTTTGCCAGAAAGTGACAATCTGAGATGCAGATAGAATAGCAGGTTCAATCAACGCTTGCCCAATTTCAGAGTCACGAAGAAAATTTTGCATAAGGTGAAACACTTCAGGAGCACGGTCGTTCTCAAGTAAAGCTGCAAAATTGTTACGCACAAAACGAAGACCAAACAAAGTAAAAGGTTTTGTTGCCATTAGATCAAGAAATAAGCAAAAATTGACTGTGAAAATGATAGGTAGGAAAGGTGTTTGTGAAAATGTCGAAGTGAGAAACAAAGGAGGTCTGTGTTTTTGGTACAGTGAATATGAGTGGATGTGGAGTGATAGTAACAAAAAGTGATTTGAGTAAAAAAAAATTAAAACTCAATCGTTTTTACATTGAAAACACGCAACCGTTCCTAGAATAGTGTGAAAGTGGTACACAATGATGGGTGAGTGGGTGGAAGTGGGACACGTGTCAAACATGCAGCGAATCACTTAATCACGCGCAGTAAAAAGCCATTATTACTGCTGTCTTTCCTATTATCAAGACACTTTACCACAAATACACTTATTAACAGTTGTCAACCACTCTATTTACTCCAAAATTTTCAAATTATCTTAATGAAAATTTACCTTAGAGTACGGAATACAATCCAACAGTATTTGTCAAATTTTCCAACTTTATCACTAAAACCCTTTCAAAAAATGCACAGTCGTGAATATTTTGTGTGTGTGTGTAGCAGAGGTTACCAAATCAATTTTTGTAGCATCTAATATTTCATAAAATCCATAAATTAAATCAATAAACACTGAATGCACAAACTCTCATATTAAACACGGAGTATGTGATGAATGCTAAACTCTGTAGTTCCTTAAATACAGAAATCTGAATAACCCTATTCCCATTGATGTTCATGATTATCCAAGTAAGCACACAGTCATTATAGACAAAAAGATCAAGAGATAGGCATCAAAGCATCATTCAGTGAGAACATGTCAAGGATTTCCTTACAAACTCTCAAAGCACACAAGTGTTTAGGTGAAGTGTTTTTTTTCTCTCTCAAATTCAATCAGTAAAAGCAGATACTTCCATAGGCTTGAATTTCCACCAAATCTACACTACTTTGATTACATATATGCACAAATCAAAAGGACTTTATTCAGGGTTGTAATGTGGTAAGATCAAACAGGTGAGAAGAGATGTTTTTAAAATGAATGAATTTCGAACTGAACAATTTAACAGACCAAAGTGTTCAGTCACACTGTTAGTACATATTTGTACAAGATGATCAGTATATATACTCCTTTTTTTTCTTTTTTTTTATATATATACTGAGTAAACTTTCCTTTTCTTGAGAAACACTCACCTGTTTGCATTTGAGTTTCCAAAAGAATATAACTGCTCTTAATACGTCGGAGTTTAAGAAAAATGAGCAGTTAATTAGGCTCAAAGGGGTTTACTAAGGGTGGTATTTATGAACAGTGTTTGAAGAAAGATGGTAAATCCTAGTGCCTTTATCATTTTCATGCACACACATATCATGTAGTCTCAAAATGGTTTAATACAAGTTCTAGAGCAACATACTCATTGATGAACATCACACATTAATAAAATCTGATTGATATAAAATGTATCAATCACTTATTTGGCTCAAAATCTCACAGGGTGCAGACATAAATTGTTTCTCACCAAACTAAACAATGACACATCTCAAGTTTTAAAATTTTCACAAGTACAAACAAGGAATCATCAAGAACTATGTATGTCTTGGAAATAGAGTGTTACTAATCAGAGTTTAGAGTTCATCAATATCAGAAGTTATTCATGAGAGGCAATGCACACAGTATTCATAGACTCAGAGTTTAGGACCAAATAAACTAAGAGATGCTCTAAATATGAAACAGTATCATGCTGTGTTAACTTACTACACAGTTTCTGATCAGATCACAGTGACTCAGAAAGAATTTTGATTTATTCACTGAGAATCATGCTTCATACATATTTCTTCATTGGTGTTTTTCATTCAGACAAAAATCAATTCAGAATTCACAGAGTTTATCAAACATATTAACAGTGCATGACAGACTGACATGCTGACAGAGTTTAACATTGTGAGGACAAAAACATGTGAACAGAGTCTGCATAACAGAGTTTAAACAACAAAGTTCACATAGCACTTAACAATTCACAGAAATATGAGCAACACATTTTATAAGAAAATTTTGAGTCTAACCAACATGTTTTAGTCAAAACCAGAGACCATTCCTAGTTCATTGACCAGCCTTGTAAATGCTGCCTCACTCAAAGGCTTGGTGAAGACATCTGCAAGTTGTTGATCTGTAGGCACAAAGTGAAGCTCAATGTTGCCTTACTCTACATGCTCTCTGATAAAGTGATACCTTATGCTGATGTGCCTGGTCATTGAGTGTTGTACTGGATTACCTGTCATTGCAATAGCACTTTGGTTATCACAGAAAATAGGTATTTTGCTATACCTCAATCCATAATCCAGCAATTGATTCTTCATCCATAGAATCTGTGCACAGCAGCTACCAGCAGCAATATACTCTGCTTCAGCTGTAGATGTGGATATTGATTTATGTTTCTTGCTGTACCAAGAAACAAGTCTGTCACCAAGAAATTGACAACTTCCACTTGTGCTTTTTCTGTCAATCTTACAGCCTGCAAAGTCTGCATCAGAGTAACCAAGTAGTTTGAAATCTGATTCTCTTGGGTACCACAGCCCTAAAGTTACAGTGCCCTTGAGATACTTGAAAATCCTCTTCACAGCTGTTAAATGTGGTTCCCTTGGATCTGCCTGAAACCTTGCACACAGACATGTTGCATACATGATATCAGGTCTACTTACTGTTAGATAGAGAAGAGAGCCAATCATTCCTCTGTAACTTGTCATATCTACTGATGACCCTGTATCTTTGTCCAATTTTGTTGCAGTTGTCATGGGAGTTGTTGCAGATGAACAGTCAAGCATGCCAAATTTCTTGAGAAGATTTCTGGTATATTTTGCTTGATTGATAAAGATTCCATCATCTGTTTGCTTCACCTGTAAGCCTAGAAAATAACTTAGCTCTCCCATCATACTCATTTGATATCTGGACTGCATGAGCTTGGCAAACTTCTTACAGAGTTTATCATTAGTAGATCCAAAAATGATATCATCAACATATATCTGAACTAAAAGCAAGTCACTTCCAGATTTGAAATAAAACAGAGTTTTATCAATTGTACCTCTGTTGAATCCACTTTCTAAAAGAAACTGAGCCAGAGTTTCATACCATGCTCTTGGTGCCTGCTTAAGTCCATAAAGTGCCTTGTCTAGCCTGTAGAAATGGTCAGGATATTTTGGATCTACAAAACCAGGTGGTTGTTCAACAAACACTTCTTCTTCAAGTTTTCCATTCAGAAAAGCACTTTTCACATCCATTTGAAAAACCTTGAATTTCTTGTGAGAAGCATAAGCAAGAAACATCCTAATTGCCTCCAATCTGGCAACTGGTGCAAAAGTCTCATCATAATCTATCCCCTCTTGCTGTGAATAGCCTTTTGCCACAAGTCTGGCTTTGTTTCTTGTAACAACCCCTTCACTGTCAGTTTTGTTTCTAAAAACCCACTTAGTACCAACAATAGACCTGTTCTAGCTTCTTCAACTTTCTTTGGTTCATTTTGTGACAAGAATGCATGAAACAGACATTCATTTGTTGTTGCACTTCTTGTCCTTACTCTTGCATCTGGATCACCAATGATTAAATCAGGTGTGTGAGATTTGGTCCACTTCCTAGCTGAAGACAATTGACTTCTTTCAAAGTTGGATCCTCCCCCTTGATCCATGTTCTCCTGATTTTCTTGATATCTTTCTTCATTCTCTGAGGCTCCCCCTGAATGTGACTGCTCAGTGTGTGAACTATCAGATTTTGGACTTTCAGAGTTTGAGTCACCAGAGTTTGATTCAGAATTTTCAGCTGAGTCATTATCAGAATTTGAGTTATCACTTTGATGAGTTTCTTCATGCTCCCCCTCAACTGGTTCTTCTCTTGTTTCTGGCTGAAAGGTCTCTTCAGTATTTACCAGTAGAGGTTCAGAATTTGTCAGATCAGACTCATCAGAGTTTAATTCATCAGAGATTAAATCTTCATTTTCGAAATGCAGTTGATCATGTTCATTTACATCTTCAAGTCCAGTTATTCTCTTGTCATCAAAAGACACATGAATAGATTCCATGATCACTCTAGTTCTCAGATTATAAACTCTGAATGCTTTAGTTGACAGTGGATAGCCAACAAAGATTCCTTCACCTGCCTTCAAATCAAATTTGGTCAACTGTTCAGGATGAGTTTTCAGCACAAAGCATTTGCACCCAAAAATATGAAAATATTTCAGGTTTGGCTTCTTTTCTCTCACCATTTCATATGGTGTTTTTCCATGCTTATTTATCAGAGTGGCATTCTGAGTAAAACAAGCTGTTTGAACAGCTTCTGCCCAGAAATAGGTTGGCCAGAAATAGGTTGGTAATTTTGCTTCATCAAGCATAGTTCTGGCAGCTTTATCAAAGTTCTGTTCTTCCTTTCAACTACACCATTTTGTTGTGGAGTGCCAGGTGCAGAAAACTCTTGTTTAATTCCTTTGTTCTTGCAAAATTCTTCCATTGTTGAATTCCTGAATTCAGTTCCATTGTCACTTCTGATAATCTTCACTTGATTCTTTGACCCTTTGTCCAGTTGCATTATATGTTCTGTCAATGTTAGTGCAGTTTCATCCTTCTTTGCTAGAAAATACACCCAAGTGTATCTCGTGTATTCATCAACAATGACTAGAGCATATTTCTTCTTTCCAAGAGACATAACATTCACTGGTCCAAAAAGATCAACATGTAGAAGATGATAAGGATCAACAATTGAAGACTCAGATTTGCTTTTGAAAGAGGCTTTTCTCTGTTTGGCCTTTTGACAAGAATCACACAGACCTTCTGCATTCAACACAGACTTTGGTAGTCCTCTTACAAGATCATTCTTTATTAGCTCATTGATGTTGTTCAGATTCAAATGAGAGAGTTTCTTGTGCCACTTCCAACTCTCTTCACTGGACATTCTTGTTGACAGACACACTGCTTTGCCATCAGAATTTGTTGACAATTTTATTTCATAGATGTTATTGTGTCTGTTTCCAACTAGAGCAACTTTCCCTGTAGATTTACTGATGACTTGACAATATTCAGGCTGAAAATCTACATGATATCCTCTGTCACAGATTTGACTCACAGAAAGCAGATCATGCTTGAGTCCTGGAACCAGAGCTACATTTGTGATGATGACACTTCCAAGATTATTATTGCCATATCCCAGAGTATGTCCTATGTTGCCATCTCCATAGGAAACTTTTGGGCCAGCCTTCTCCTCATACTCTGATAGCAGGGCTTTATTTCCAGTCATGTGTCCTAAACATCCACTGTCCATGACTAGGGTACTTACCCTGGTGCCCTGCAATCACAAACAATCACCGATCGTTAGTTTTAAGGATCCAGACTTGCTTGGATCCTTTTGCTTTATTGAATCTGTTAGTTTTTGCAGCGGATTTGTCATTATCAGAGTTTAAACAAACATTTTCAGTCTTAGCACTTGCAGAATCAACTTTAACCCATTTCAAATTAGGTTTCAGTTCATAATAATTATGATAAATAGCATGATAATTCTTGCAAGTATAAATTGAGTGCCAAGTACTTCCACAATGTTTGCACAGAGTTTGTGGTCTAGGTTTGACATTATCCTTTTTCACTCCAGATTTGGAGGGTAAAGAATTAATATCTTTGTTCTTCCTGCAATAACTAGCAAGATGATTAGTGCTACCACAGTTATGACAAGTTTTTCGAGGTGCAAATGTAGCAAGCATTGGCCTATTTCCTGATGTAATGCCTACCTTTCCATTTCTGTTTTTCCTAGGCATTTTTTGTTTGTTGACAGATTTTATCTCTTTAAGCTTATGCTTGAGTTGTTTATCTGTCATTGAACCAATATTAACCTGTTTGACACAAGTTTTTACTGGCTCACTTTCAACAGCTCCATGTTCAGTTTTAACAGTACCATGAACAAATGTTCCAAATTTCTTAGAAGAAAGAGGTGGTCTAATCTTGACTGTATTCTGGAACCTAAGCACATCATCCTCAGAATAACCTAGACCTATTGTGTCTGATTGAAAAACCTCTTGAGTGTCTTTTCCAGAGTGTGTCCAAGTTTTAATAATGTGCTTTGCATCCTCCAATTCAGATTCTAGTTGCTTATACTTACCTAGCAACTCCTGTTCTATAAACACAGCATCATCTCTCTCTTTCTGAATTTTATTCATGTTATCAAGTTGTTCCTCAACAAGTTTATTTCTTTCTTTGAGTTGAGAACACTCATTCTTGATTCTCTCATTTTCTAAAGTCTGATCCCTATAACTGATATGTAATGCTTTAAGATAAATTCTCAATTCAGTTATATTATCAGTATTATAAGCATAGGTAGTTGGAGGTACCTTTAGTTCAGAATCTTCATTCTGAGTAGAGGCCATGAGTGCATAGTTCACCTCCTCATCTGAATCTGAGGTGTCTGCCCAGTCTCTGCCTTTAGTGTAGAGTGCCTTTTTAGTTTTACCCTTTTTGCACTCAGGAGCATAGTGACCCATCTCCTTACACTTGTAGCATTGAATCTCAGACTTATCTTTCTTACCAGATTTGAAGTCCTTTCCCTCAGATTTTCTAAAATTTTTCTTGTCAGACTTTGAGTAATCCTTGGAGAATCTCTTTCCCTTCTTGAAGTTCTTGAATCCCATCTTCTTGAAGGTCTTTACCATCAATGCAGCCATTTGCATCATCTCTTCATCATCTTCAGAATCAGATGATCCATCTGTGTTTGAGTTAACATCAGTGTTTGATGACTCACTTTCTGAATGGATGACCAAGGCTTTTCCTTTTGCCTTATTCCTTGATGCTTCTTTCTTTGAAGATTTTTCTTCAACTTTCAGAGCAACAGACTTTGACTTCCTGCTTGATCTTCTATTTCTTTGCTCCATTTCCAATTCATGAGTCTTGAGCAGTCCATAGATTTCATCAATCTCAGTATCAGCAAGATCATAGTTGTCTCTTATAGTGGTTGCTTTCACATCCCACTTTTCAGGAAGAGAGAGAAGAAACTTGAGATTCGAGTCTTTTAGATCATATTCTTTGTTAACCAATGATAGATCATTGAGCAGTTTACAGAATCTGTCAAATGTTTCTGTCATGGTTTCTTCAGACTTTGCCTCAAAATGCTCATACTCCTGTGTGAGTATGTTCCTTCTATTCTTCTTAATTGCAGCAGTTCCTTGACATCTAACCTCAAGTGCATCCCAAATTTCCTTTGCAGTTGTGTAGTTAATCACTTTGTTAGACATAACATTGTCAAGAGCACTGTGAAGTAAGTGCCTTACTTTGGCATCCTTAGCAATAGATGAAAGATCCTCAGCAGTTAGATCTTTCTTTTCCTTAGGAACCACCTTTGATTCCTAAGTGCCTTACTTTGGCATCCTTAGCAATAGATGAAAGATCCTCAGCAGTTAGATCTTTCTTTTCCTTAGGAACCACCTTTGATTCCTCACCAGCAGCAGCAGCAATTAACTTTGTAGGTTTATGAGGACCTTCATAAATTCTATCAAGATATTCTGGATCTGTGGCTTCCAGAAACATGGTCATCTTTACCTTCCAGATTGCATACTCTGATGGCTTGAGTATTGGAACCCTAATTGATTCATACCTACTAACAGTAGTAGGTGCTTTCTCAGAACCTGATAGAGGAGGAATCTCTGCCATTGATTACTATTGTGTTTTGGATCTTTAACTGTAATAAAGTAACAGATTTGCTCTGATACCACTTGTTAGGTCGAATACACAATATATATAATCAAGTACTGTATAAGTAAATAACAAGAACACACGTTTTAGTACTTAAAACTGTTTGGAATTAATAATTCCTCTCTCAGTGATGTAAAATATCACAGAGAGCTGCTTAGGTTACAATGAATGATATTCGTTCACAATGGATACCCTTCTAGGGTTAACCTAACTGTATTTATAAGATATACAGCTACGTACAATCGTTAATTGATTCTCCTATAATTAAGCTATACAATTGATATCAATTACGATTGCTACACGTCTTCTAAGTCAACTCAATCTCTTTGACAGCTATCCAATCTTCAAAGATATTGCTTCCATATTAATCTTGAATTAATCTTCAAACTCTGTTGACTTGTAGACGCTTCCAGTAGACATACTTTAGCAAACTCTGTTGCTCTCCTAGCCAGCAGTGTTTGCGCTTCCTTGTGTTCAGCTAGCAGTGTTTACACTTCCTTCTATCAGCGTTTGCGCTTCCAGCTATCAGCGTATACTCAAACTCTGCTACGACTGCTTTCAATAACAAGTTAAACTCTTTTTACCTGTAACACTTAAACACTGATATTAAATCACATCAATTATATCTAACATAAATCACTGGGACACTATATTTTATTATATTTATAGGGCACTAACTAGCACATTGTTGGACTTGCTCTTACGCATATCTTTTGTTTAATATTTGACACAACTTTGAAAAAATAAATTGTTTATTCTTTATTTCTTTAAACTTAGATTTTTGTAGCTATTAAATATCAATATCCTTTAATCCAACTCGAAATTGATCCCTTTATACGAGATATTTACAAAACTATCTAATTTTTTGAAATTATTTACAAAAATACGATTTTTTGGTTGCAAATGTTGCAAAACCGACACCACGGATGGAAAAGGTTGCAAATGAGTTTAAAACATACGCAAAAAAAAAAAGATTACAAAGGGTTGCCAGAAAAAAAAAAGTTGCAAAGATTGCAAATCGTATTTTTTTAAAAAAAATTATAATTTGGATAATTTTGAAAAAAGTCCTAAATATAAATTTGATTCTAAATCCAAAACTAACACCATCCTACACCGTTACTGCATTTATGTACATAACAGGGATGGATAGAAAGTTTCTTTCTAGAATTCTAGGAACATGAGTAACTTTTAAATAGATATTTTCATATTTTTATGAGAATTCTTTCATATATTTTTAAAAATTAATTGTAAAAAAATGTTTAATTATTTTTGGGATACGTTACTGGATCCTCGTATATATATGTCGGTACAGATGATACTTATACTCAAACCACCATTGTAGTTGTTGAGCTATTTATTTGCGAGGCATTTTTTGCACATGAAATATGTTTTGAATAAGTACTTGGTCATATTTAATAGTATCTATTTTGATTCCCCAAAGAATAAACGTTTTAATTCACTTGCTCCATGTATATAACATTTAATTTTAAAAAAATCACAATACTGAGTAAGAAAAAAATGTATACCCCCTTTTTCTTTCTTTTTTTGAAGAAAAAATGTATACCCCCTTGATAAAGTAGTTACAATATTTTATTTTTGCTTACAATAATATTCCCTTCGTCCTTTTCATTTCTTTATACTTTCTATTTTGGGCCGTCCATTCCATTTCTTTACATTACTAAAAATAGTAACTTTTAACAATAAAATACATTGTTACATCTACTACTTCACTCCACCTTTTCAACCCTTTACACTATTATACCCACTACTTCACTTATTTTAACAATAAAATTACTATTACACCCACTATTTCATTTATTTTAACAATATTACATCCACTATCTTGGTTTCCGTGCAAAAAGCAAATGTAAAGAACTCAAAAAAACGGAGAGAGTATCACTTTATACGGAGCTAATTCTTGCGTCAGGACCCTAGTTGGTGACGCACGTTACTTCCCTGTTGAGATTGGGCTACACCAGGGGTCGGCCCTTAGTCCGCTTCTTTTCGCCCTTATCCTAGATGTCATGTCGCGGGGGATTCTAGATGCCGTCCTTTGGTGCATGCTCTTCGCCGATGATATCGTGTTAGTGGCGGAATCGAGGGGGGAGGTGAACGAGAAGTTGGAGTTATGGAGATCCACTTTGGAGCCCCAAGGCTTGCGTGTGAGCAGGTCTAAAACCGAATATCTCTGGTGTAACTTCAGTGGTTAGGCCATCGAGGAAGGGGTGGAGGTAAGGATTGAAGATCAGATCGTCCCACTTTAAGTATTTGGGTTCGATCATTCAGAAGGAAGGTGAGATTGAAGATGATGTCACACATTGTATCAAGGCGGGGTGGCTAAGGTGGAGGGCAGCGTCAGGGGTGATGTGCGATAAGAAAGTCCCGTTAAAATTAAAAGAAAAGTTCTATAGAGCAGCAATCCGTCCTGCGATGTTATATGGTTCGGAGTGTTGGGCGGCGAAGAAGACCCTCGAGAGCAAGTTGGAAGCAGCTGAAATGAGGATGCTGCGGTGGTCCTGTGGCCGCACGATGTTAGAAAGAATCCCGAATGTGGTTTTCAGGAGCGAGTTGGAGGTGACACCTCTTTCTGCGAAAGTTAGGAAAGGGAGGTTGAGATGGTTCGGCCACGTCCGTAGGAAGATGCTGGAAGCCCCGGTGAGGAGGGTCGAGAGTCTTTCGGTTGTTGGGGTGAGGAGGAGAGGCAGACCGAGGAGGTCGTGGGAAGAGCAGCTTAGGTTGGATTTGAAGGCCTTAGACTTGAATGAGACCTTGACCGCTGATAGGAGTGCTTGGAGGCGCTAGATTAGAGTGGTGGATTCTCTTCTAGGGAGCGGCTCTATTGTTGAGAGCCTCAGAGTTGAGTTTTCTCGGTTAGCGTTATCTTAGAAGTTTGGCTTTTCGTTTTTATATTGTTTTCTGTTTTCTGGTTTTGCAGATGCAGGGAGCTTGGCCAGAGGTCATCCTAGTTAGGAGTGTTATGCAGAGCGGAGTTCACCTAAATAAGGAGAGGAGTACCTATTGCCCGCTTAGGTAAGTCCCATGAGATCCAAGCCGTGGGCCTAGGTTCAGTTGAATACTTTCCCCATCCTTATCATCCTTCTACATAATTCACACTGTTTTATTGTTCACTAAGCTGGGGGTCTTCACGGAAACAGCCTCCCTACTATAAAAAGTAGGAGGGGTATGCTCTGCGTACATCTTACCCTCCCCAGACCCTGCTTTGAGCGGGATATACTGGGTATGTTTGGTTTGATTTGGTTTACTTAGGTAACCCACGTGCTTACCATGAACTATGTAACGTAGATTACTTTCCTTGAACATAATCTAAGATATGTTTCTCTCTCTAGAAAAAAGCTCCCCCTTCTCTCTAGGATAGAAACCCTAAATCTTCTCCCAGCCGCCACCTAAATTCTTGTCCATATCTACATTCCTTCACAACATTCCTTTGACAACAACCGTACTTCCTGTCTTCATTCACAGATATTAATCATATAATCTTACTAAATCAGTCTTCCAGCAGTCCTAATCTTAGTTTAAATCCACTCATTCAGTCCGTACCAAACACACATCTAGTTTGCACCAAATCTGTTTGACTAAATGCCTTACTGAAAATAAGGTAAATATTCAAAGCATAAAACTCTTTTAGCTTATGACATATACCAAGTGTGTTATAACCTAACTATCTTTAAGTAAAAAGTCTTGTAGATTTACAAGTTTTGTCTTGCAGATTTGCAAGTTTGTCTTGTCTCTGTGATAAGGTTCCGGTGCTTCTTTAGTCCTTTCTTCGGTAGTAAAAAAGCTGTTTTAGAAAATGAGTTCATCAGTAACAAATCTGGAAGATCTGTATGCACGTCTCACAATGGAGGAAGAAGATGATGGAGGAGTTGTGATAGCAGAAGGAGAGGAGAAACAAACGCAGAATACATACATTTTGGTGGGGCACTTTCTTACAGATAGAATTATTAATTTCAATGCAATGCAGAACGTTCTTGCTTCTCTATGGAGGCCAAAAGAAGGAATGGAAATCCATGACATTGGAGGGCATCGTTACTCGTTCATATTCTATCATATTCTAGATTTACAAAAGGTGTTGGAAGGAGGCCCATGAACATTTGAACAAAGCTTGCTCATGTATCACAAGATGGGAGAAAAGGAAGATCCTCACTTGGTTAAACTAAATAGCATCGACATATGGATTCAAGTGTATGACCTACCAAAGGGTCTCAGATCAGATAACATATTTAAGAGTATAGGAAACTATGTGGGAACGTTTCTAAAGGCTGATTCGACGAACATTACTGATGGGTGGAAATTATATGCACGCATTCGCGTCTCCTTGGATCTGGATAAACCCCTAAGAAGGAAAATGAAGATCAAAAGAGAGGGAGGAGAGTGGAGTTGGGTTCAGTTTAAATACGAAAGGCTAAGTACCTTTTGTTTTGTTTATGGTATGGTTGGGCACTCTGACAGAGACTGTGGTATCGTGTATGCAAATCCGGACAAGGAAATAACTCGAGCATATGGAGTGTGGCTGCGTGCACCATCAAGAAATATGAAAAATCAGAATATGGGCGCAAAATGGCTAAGAAATGGTACAGGGGATAGTAGTGCTTGGGCACCGGATGGAGGAAGTTCGAAACAGTCAACCATCGTGCATAGAGGGGAGAATAATAGTGTGCGATTCATGGAGGTGGATGGGAAAATTAGCGAGATCTCAGGAGATGGTGGTGGGGTAAAAATTATGGAACGTGACCAGGGAAGCAATCTAAGGAATAGCAGACTTGCAAGCCAAACAGAGAACCCTGTGGAGGGAGATTCTGAAGGTGTGACAGCCGTAATAGATACAAAACGTAGACGTGTGAATGTTGATAATGTTATGGATGTTAGTGAGGAAGATAATCTAAATGAGCCTAGTCTACAAGATGGGTCAAAAAACTTGATAGAGGCGGGTACTGTTGTACAGACCCGCCTAGAAAAATTAGTCTTATAGCATGGAACTGTCGTGGGCTGGGTAAACCACGGACAGTTCGGTTCCTTAAAGAAATTGCCCAGCAAACAAAGCCTAGTTTTATTTTCTTATCTGAGACTCTAGCAAATAAGAAGAAAGTAGATGCAGTTTGCAAAGCAGTAGGTTTTGCAGGGTGTATGGTGGTCGATGTTCATGGTCATAGCGGGGGATTGGCTCTATTCTGGAAGAATGAGGGGGGGTGTGTCATAAGGGGCGTTAGTAAGCATTTTATTGATTTTGAGGTTGAAACGGAGCAAGTAGGGAGGTGGCGTTATACGGGATTTTACGGATGTCCGGAGAGAAGTAGAAGACGAGAGTCATGGGAGATAATTAGAAACTTGGCAGCTTCTTCAGATATGCCATGGTGTATAATAGGTGATTTTAATGATTTAATGTATGATGATGAAAAAAGAGGAGGGCGAAATCATCCACGCACGCTCCTGAATGGTTTTGTGGATACAATCAGTGAATGTAACCTAAGGGATTTGGGTTTTGTTGGGGAAAAGTTTACGTGGGAGAAATCGAGGGGAACAGTGAACTGGGTTCAAGAAAGGCTAGACCGGGGTTTGGCGAATCAGAGCTGGTGTGATCGGTTTCCGTTAGCAGAAGTTCGAGTTATCGAGGTGGCAACTTCTGATCACTTACCGCTCTACCTGCAGTTAAATAAACAGGTCTATGTTCCAAGGAGTAGACGTTTTAAGTTTGAAAATGCGTGGATTAAAGAGAAAGACTGCTCAAATGTGGTCAAAACCAGCTGGGAGGAAATGGAAGGAGAAGGAGTTATGGAACGAGTTAGCTATTGTTGTTTAAAGCTTGAGGAGTGGGGAGGGGGAATTAGGCAAGAATATAAGCAGAAAATGGTCCATTATAGAACACAGCTCCGGAAGTTACGATCTCGGAGAGATTCAGTGGGTATTGAGGAGTACAACAAGGTTAGATGGGAGTAACTAAGGTTGTTAGAGAAGCAAGAAGTATACTGGCAACAACGTGCGAAACAATTTTGGTTGCAACAAGGTGACCAAAATACACGTTTTTTCCACAGACATGCATCTGTTCGACAGAAGCATAATTGTTTGTAGAGAATAAAGGATGATACAGGGGAATGGAGGGAGACACCGGAAGAAATTCAGGGGGTAATCACAGATTATTTTACTCAACTATTTAAGTCTTCGGGAATAGATGGAAGACTGTCAGAGAGGGAGAGTGTAAGTCGGGTCACAGCAGCTGAATATCAGGAGTTACAAATGAAGAGGTGAAGAATGCAGTTTTTGCAATGCATCCCGATAAGTCGCCTAGCCCAGATGGGTTAAACCCAGGCTTTTTTCAGTCTTTTTGGAATATAGTTGGTAGGTGAAATTTTGCCAAGATTTTATGAACACAGGAGAGTTACCGTTGGGGGTCAACCAAACTATAGTATGTTTAATCCCAAAGGTAAAGGCGCCCCAGTCAATGACGGAACTTCGCCCCATATCTTTATGCAATGTGCTGATAAGAATACTTTCAAAGGTGCTTACAAATCGACTAAAAGAGTGCTTGGGTCATTTAATTTCGGACAGGCAAAGTGCTTTTTTAGAAGGGAGACTTTTAACGGATAACGCGTTAATTGCTTTCGAGGTTAATCACTATATGAAAAGACATACATGGAGAAAGAAGGGCATAGCAGGGCTAAAAATAGATATCTCTAAAGCGTATGATAGATTGGAGTGGGGATTTATACGGAATATGATAGGAAGGTTCGGTTTTAATGAAATTTGGATTGACATGATAATGACTCTTGTACAATCGGTGTCTTATAGCTTTCTCCAGAATGGCTCGGTGTTTGGCGAGGTTGTGCCAAATAGATGGGTTCGCCAAGGTGACCCCATATCACCATATATATATATTATGTGTGCGGAGGGCTTGAGCTCTATGATTCGAAGGAGTGAATCAGTTGGACTACTTCACGGATGTACTATTGCGAGGGGTGCGCCAGCCATTTCCCATCTCTTATTTGCGGACGATTGTTACTTCTTTTTTAAAGCAGTTGGTCCGGAAGCTAATGTCATGAAACGAATCTTGAATAGGTATGAGGAGATGTCGGGTCAGGAGATAAACTATGCAAAGTCAGCCCTTACCTTCTCGCCAAATACGTCTGCAATAAATAGGAGGGAAGTGTGTACTCAACTGGGTGTAAATGAGAATCAAAGTCCAGACCAATATTTGGGAATGCCAATGATCGTAGGAAGAAATAAAAATATAACTTTTGCTTTTCTGGCGAAAAGGGTGGACCAACAGCTTAAAGGATGGCAGAACCAACCTATATCCAAGGCCGGAAAAGTGGTTTTGTTGAAGACGGCAGCTCAGGTTATTCCCAATTTCTGGATGAATATGTTCTTAATTCCTCAAAATGTGTGTGATAGGATCGAAAAGATAATGAACTCGTTTTGGTGGGGCAGTAGGAGCTCAAATAAGGGGATTAACTGGATGTCGTGGGAGAAGTTATGTGTTGTAAAAGAGGAGGGTGGGTTAGGCTTTAAAAGTTTGAGAAGCTTTAACATTGCAATGCTTGCAAAGCAAGCTTGGAGGATCATAAATAATATAAACCCACTGGTGACAAACCTAATGCGTGCACGTTACTTTCCGAATACAGATTATCTAAACGCAAGTAAGGGAGTAAATCCAAGTTATGTCTGGCAAAGTATGATTGAGGCTCAAACTGTGCTTAGACAGGGATGCAGACGTAGAATAGGGAACGGTACGAGTACGAAAATATGGAAAGTGCCTTGGCTCCCTGACTCAACAGACATGCCGAATGAATTAAAAGAAGCCACAGTTCAGAACTTGTTTGCTGAGAATCAGTATAGTTGGGATATGGAAGTGCTAGACGACTTATTTAATGAGAGGGATAGAAGTCTCATTCGACATGTCCCGTTATCAGGAAGGAGAAGGGAAGATGGGTGGTTCTGGTCTCTCGAGGATAAAGGAGAGTTCACAGTGCGAAGCTGCTATAGGAAGTTACGAGGAGAACATACATGCCCAGACAGAAAGTTTTGGAAGCAGTTGTGGAATCTAAAGTTACCTGGTAAAGTCATAAATTTAATGTGGCGTGTGTGTCGAAAATGCTTGCCTACGGCTACTGCATTAGTGGCAAAGCATGTCAATATTACTTCAGTGTGCTCATGGTGCCAGAGATATGCAGAGGATGATCTTCATGTTCTATTCCAATGTTGTTTTGCTCAGGAGGTGTGGGACAAGGCAGGCCTTAAACATCTGATTAAGGTCGACCCAATTGATAATGTAATGACTGTATTGCAGAAGATTTCTCAGTTAGGTACAGATGAGCAATTCACGATGGTGAGTTTATTATGTTGGAGTTTATGGAGTAGAAGAAATAGCTGGGTGTGGAACAATGTAAATATGTCATCTTTCGGGGTGAAGGCTAGAGCTTGTAGTATGTTGGTGGATTGGAAAAGAGCTAAAGAAGAGCGAAGACGAGGGAATGGGACGCAAACAAATGGTGACAGAACATGGATCAAACCCCCTACAGGGTGGGTAAAAATCAACACAGATGCAGCTTATCTTTCGAATTCAGACCAGGTGGGAGTAGGGTGTATTGTTCAAAACGATAGGGGAGAATTTATTCGAGCTAGAAGCAGCTTAGTTCAGGGTAGAGTGCAACCGCGAGAAGCAGAGGCCATAGGGCTGAAGGAGGCTCTAGCTTGGACAAAGGAATGGAGGCGCAGCAAATGTATTTTTGAATGCGATGCAAAGCTTGTGGTTGATGCAATCAATGGTAGTCGAGGAAAAACGTTTTTTCATATGATTATTGAAGATTGTAGTGATATTCTAAAACACTTTGAAGAAGTGTTAGTTGTGTTTGTCTATAGATCTGCGAATACTGTAACGCATCTTCTAGCGAAGGGCCGAAGGCTGCATATTCTATGTCAGGTCTAGCCGAGTGGTTAAATACTGCTCCGGAGTTTATTCAGTGTAACCTTGATTATGATAACCGTTAATGCAAGTTCGTTCTTTCAAAAAAAAAAAATGTAACGTAGATATTATAATAATAAAAATAATGTAAGTAGGCACAGTTCCTTTCTTTATTCAACACTACACGATTTACCGTGCAAAATACCGACATATATCGAATGTAAATTGAGATTGAAATTTTAATATAAATAAAAAATTAAATGTTATTTAATCAATTATTTATGAAAAAGAGATTCCGAGACGAAGTTAAAAAAATTAAAATAAATAAATTTTATATAATTATGTAATTATAAAAAATCGAATTCGAGATAAAATTAAAAAAATTAAAATAAATTAACATTATATAATTATGTAATTGTAAGGAATTGTGAATTTAGATAACCAAACAGTATAAAATTTGTATAAAAAAATTAAAATAAATAAATTTTATATAATTACGTATCTATAAGAAATTGAATCCGAGATAAACTTAAAGAAATTAAAATAAATAAATATTGTATATTTATGTAATCGTGAATTTAGATAACCAAATTTGGTATTTGATATTTTGGTATTATTACATGCCATTAAAACCTAATTTTTCAGTCTATAAATTTGATTTTTAACCTGTCTGTAGCACGCAACACGTACATAAATGTAGGGGTCACTGCTTACTTTATACATGGTAAGAAATAAGTTGCAACTTTCGGCAAGCCTAGAGCAGGCCACAGTCAACCTATGATGTAATAGATATTGGTTTCTGTTAAATTGTTCTACATATGCTTCACTCGGATCATATGAATTATTCAGAGTTCCCAACTAACTGTTTCTCGTTGTTACAGTGGCCTATTGGGCTTATTTAACAGCTGACAACTTCGTACAAAATCCGCAAGAAAATTTTGTAACATAAGTTTCGATACAACCAACTTGACGGCAGCTGTACCTATTATCCTGTCAAGTGAGAACAATTCCTACACTTGATAACCATTGCAGTTCATAATCAACACCGTAACTCTTCCACGGCTTGATAAAGCCATGACACAAAATGAAAATTTATTTCAGCAGCAACAATGATGTTCAAGACCAAAACAATGATAGACATAAACATGAAACCCTGACCAAAACGTTGAATGCTGGACATACACATAAACAATTGAATGTTAATATGACAAGTAGAGAAAAGAGATCATGTAAGCTAAGCAACATGTAAGATACTCGAATTTTCAGGGAGTGAAATGTATGTCAAAATATGAAATGTTCAGCACTGGTTGTCAGAACAGTACGCAATACTGACATTAAATTTGAGTTTTGAGTTCCACCCAAAGCGACTGAGTAGCAACTACAGAGTCTCCCTTGCACTGTTTTCTATCACAAGGCTACTTTCTGGAATTGATGTATTTGTAAGAGCTGGGTGCAGCAGTGGACCAGTAGGAGTTGCACTCACAAGGTATCCCGGACCTGAAGAACAAATGCCAATTACCGGAATATGAACAATGGAATCACACATTAAAGGGGTGTAGGTTACAAGTCGTTGAGCATAAGTGACAAAGGCAACCTAACCAAAGATTCAGGTAGAAATGGCAGAAAATCCAGAGAGGAATATTCAGAGAATATAAGAGAAGCTTTGGGTGCCAACAGACTAGAAGGCCTGGATGTAGGAAGCAGAGACGACAATGGTGGCAACACAAATGATTCAGATGGTGGAATGGAAATGTGTTGAATAGCTGATGCAACAGGAGGGTACCAACAATAATAGGGAGAAAATTGAGATGAACTCGCAGATGAAACTTCAGATACTGCTGGGCTTGGAAAGGGAGGATTAGGAAATTTGTCAAATTAATCCAGAAAACTTGATGGAGACTGGAGATTCTCGTCACAATTTGAAAGTTCAGCCTTCAAGTGATTTAAACTAGATTTATCTGTGTAATCAGGTAAAGAAACAGAAATGGTTTTGGAAAATGAAAAATGGCTCTCATCACTAAGCCTCAAACTTTCGGTGACAATTGTGAAAGTGGGTATATTTCCTGGAAGAACCTCTTTAGTGGAACATGCTGTTGGACTAAGATGACTGATAAAATGAATCCGGCTTTGCTTCTTGGCTAAAAGAATTATGAGAACGTGCAGGATTACATGGCAAGGTTTCAATTTGAGCACCTAACAAGTTTAAAGGAAGGGTTACCGATATGACTGACCCTGTGTGAGTTTTTGACACTGTTGACCCACCAAGAAATGATCTGGCGAAACAGCAAAGGCGTGACTCACTAATTCCAGTTAAATCAGCCAAGGAGGGTTTTTTCATCAGCAAATTCTTCGACTAAACAAGATAACAATTCGATGAGCAACGAATACCTGTACATTTTTAAAGATTTTGTCACTAAATAATAGACTTAGATAAGTAATACTTAAAAACTACCTTTTCAAGTAACTTATCTCCCAGGAGCTTTGACCTTTCAGAGCTCCAAAAATAAAGGTCTTTACTACCTGCGATCTTCAACACAAAAGATCGTCCTGATTGGTCTGAAGGAATTTCTTCAATCTCCGTACAAGAGCTTCCTGAACCAATAGATATGGTCCCCAATCTCTCTACTCGACCATCATCATCAACTAACGAGATGCACAAATTAGAGGTAGGCAGGAGAGTGAGAGTTATGTTGCCTCTGCCAGAATAGAAATAAATCATTAGACAATTAGATACCCAAAAAGTCAAGATCATGACCCTACCCATAGATTATTTAGTAGACATGAAAAACTAAGCTTGTTATGAGTGCTCTATGTAGTTCATTGATGTTCCTACATAATATAAACAATCATGTTACATATGCAGCACACAAAGCTGCATGAGTAACAATAAAGTGAGCGAAGGCTAGGTCTTCGGAAGTTTTGAAGCTTAGGGTATCCCATAGGTAGTCTTTGTACAAGTATAATAATATGATGAAAGCTGGAGGTACTCTCTCTGTACCGATTTACTGGTTTTTGCATTTTAGGCAGATATCAAGGAGTACAATTGATACACTGTTTTTGTAATTGATACAACTCTGTATTCCTTTTTATCCTTTACTTGTTTATTGTAAACACCTTACCAGAATCATTATTATAGTCCGTACTCCATCTAAACAATGTTAAACAACACAATTAATTTGATGTTTTATTCTAATAAATCATATTTATTTCAGACTTGTAGAATATACCTAGAAAGACTTTAGAAAGGAAGGGATAAAACTACAAAAATGAGCATCATTATGGAACGGACGGAGTTCCAAAATGGTCGCTAAATGTTTACCGAATAACTATAACTGAATATAATCTGCCATGTAAGCATTTGGAAGGTATTTTCAGAACCATTTTGGTACCTCTAGCATCACTACTTTTTTTTTTTTAGTTATTGCTAAGTTAGCACCACTCCTTTTATGCAAACAAAGTTTACTTACAGATTCTCAGCTAGATACCCTCGCCTTGGATGTTAGCTTAATTTTGGTACAAGTAAAGATGATAACAGACTTTGTTTTCTCATCCCATGAGGAAGTTGAACTCTTACATAGTAGTATCATAAGCATAAATTAAGACCAATAGACTAGTTTGGCTTTAGTAATCGGCAGTCATAACATTACCTAGAACTATAATTATATGTGGACTATTTGTTACTAAATAAATTTAGGAGATTTAAAAAGAGGATACAGTGCACAAATATACTAGGAAAAGCTCAAGGAATATAGAAATCCAATCTGTGCACCAAAGCAACTACCCAGTACCCGGACTTATTGAAAGATAACCACAAACTAAACTCGATGTAATAGATTAAAAGATAAACCTTTCTTCAGCTACTTGGCCATTATTATGTAATGCAAAATCTTAGAAATTTGGAAAAGTACATTCAAGGAAAAGAGGTCAAATATATAGGACTGTCATCATCAAGTTTTATAGTAGTTGGCTGAAGATTCTCGATCTCTGAAATTTGCAGAATTTTGCCTTACAGATTCCAGATCAGTCCTTGTACAAGATTTCAGATTATGTACAGGTTCAAAGTATTTGGCCAATCAAGCGTCAAAGGGAATCATTAAATCAGACCAAAAAATTCTCAAGTCAAAATTGGGTATAAATTAGTCTAGAAGTCTCCTGAGAATCAAAATCGCATACCTCAGCAAGGAATATTAATATTAATGTCAACGATCTGAATTGTGGAAGGCAGACTCAAATACAACAGGTTTCTCTTATATTATCGGGAAAGATCCATTCATGGGTGTGAAAGCTTAGCTTTACTTCTTTCATCTTCGCTCTGACTTGTTACCTCTCACTGTATTCTTTGAAGTCATAAACTCTAAAATAATAATTTTGCATCATAATGTGAATCAACTTAAAAATCAAACCTTCTACTAATTTTCCGTCGAAGATAAGCATCCATTTTCCTCCTCTACATGAATATGTAGCACAAGAGTAATTTTCTTCCTCATTGAAAGCCCTTCAAAAAATTATGTAACATATATTTTGATGTTTAAAGGCTCAATGTCTTACAGGTAGGGAAAATATTTACCTTAATAAGAGCATAATCGAAGTCAGTTTTATAATATAAGTATGCTTCAATATATTAATATCAACAGATATTGCAGAAAAACAAAATCTGCAAAATGTAAAAACAAAACTTTAATAGCATTGACGCATAACTGGGTCAAGAGCATGATAAAGTGATAAGTTAATATAGATTATATGAATAAAGATAGATAGCCAATGAGACATATCTTCAATTCTTCTTAATTTTAGAGATCATAATAGATAACGTCCACTTTTACCTACAAGTCAAAACATATATTTATTTGGAAGCATGCTGCAATGAACTGACTCCTCACAGGAACTGATTACAGAAAACATAAAGATATCGGACATTCGAGAGGCCCGTACTCTCCCAAAGCTAGCTAGTGTTTACACAATATTCATAATCGATACTCTAATTCCCCTTGTTCCCTCTCTTTTATTCTGCACGTTCTAATCCCTTTTCTTGGGCCTCTCATTGGGCCTTCTGACTTGAGCCAGTTCATAACAATACCCCGCTCCCAAAGAACGACCTTGTCCTCAAGGTCGAATGCCGGAACTTGCACTATTAGTTGAACCACATCCTTTCTAACTCTCCGGAAATTGTGTGGTCTCAACTCCATATGAATAGTAGTGAGCTCCTGTTCATTGAACGTACTTAAATTTTTGTAATTTTGAGCAAACTCATCTTTGCTCATGAACTCATTAGGATCAAGAAAGTGAAACAGAGCCCAAAGCTTCTCAACTTTTGGATCCCAAGTAGCAATGGGATTGTTTAGCTTGTTAACAAAAGTGAGCTGGCATTTAGATATATGGTCAAGGGCGTGCTTTTCCCTTTCATCTCTTTTAGCAATCATCTCTTCACTATCCTCTGGTTCTGTAAGAAGTGGCTTGGAAAAGTGAACACAACTCGAATTATAGATAGTAGATTGTGGAAGGAAGCTTCGATCAAAAACACCAGGTGTTCCACCACGATCTGTAAGAAACAACCAAAAGTTTTTATACAGAAAATCATCCTCTTCTTTTTGGCAACCAAAGAAGAAAAGAACTGGAGCAGTTGCACCAAATCTGCTTTAAAAATTTATTTCTTCCAAAAATCCGTGAAAAGGTGCACAACCAGTTCCCTGTCCAATGAGAATGAGAGGAAGTGTTGGATTTGAAGAAGGAAGAGAACCTTTATTGAACCACACTGGGATCGCAATTCTATGTTGAGGATCAAGTCCAGCAAGCCATGCTGAGCAGAGACCAACACGTTTCTTATTGGAAGGTGTACTCCAAGAAACTACTTTGATTGTCATATGTGCTTGATTGGGATGAACTAAATGAGAGGAAGAAATAGAGAATGCCCTTGTTTTCAATGGAGGAACCAACTGAACCACCCATTCAAATGGCATTTGCACAAATTGGAAGTCTTCTAATACCTGCAAAATAGATCTTTGATCTTTCTGATACTGATATAAAGCATCTCTACCTTCCGGTAATCCGGTGATATAGAATACTGTAGCTTTTTCTTCTCACACTGAGCACTGGCGAACAAACTCATGACCTTGAAAAAATAGCGCCCGGTGGAAACAGATGCAACATTCATTGCGAACTTAACATATGTTTTTAGTCTTATTGGTGCCTTTAGGGCATCAAGACAGTCTTTATTTTTATGCTGAATTGTAATGTAATGATCAGGATTCAAATTACAACGCTTGATAAATGCATCTACAGCAGCGGGACTTTGTTCCGGAAGCACAGCAAGAACATCACCTACATCGTACCTGACAGAAGATGAAACAGCTTCACATTCCAATTGGCATACATCTTGGCTCAAAGGGCTGTTATTTATCACTTGCAAGAAGCATTGAGGTCGAGCCTACTGTTTAGAAGATATAATTGTGGCCATTGAGCGAGCTCTCTCAATTTGAATTTCAAGGCACTCCAAATCGGTCATTGCTGCAAATTCTGAATGTAAGTCATCAATTTCATGAAATGTAACTTGAGCTTTTAGCTGATCGTTTAAGGTCACGTTTACAGTAAAATCTGGGCCTCTTGGAAGTAATTTGGGATTACACTGATACAAAAAATTCCAGAACGAAGACATCCAGGGACGTAAAGCACCTTCGTACCCAAGAGGATTTTGATCATCTCCCAGACCTGTTTGCACAATTGACACTGCCCCAAGTTTAGAAAGCTTTTCATCCAGATTCCTTGCGACAGAATTGTACGTCTCATAGCCTGAATCCCCCAGTCCAAACATTGCATAATGAACTCTCTTCACCCAAGAAGGCGCAAGTTCTTCGTTCAAGAGAATTTTCCAAAATACCTTCATTGAATCTGGTGGGTCACCCTGGCCCGTGGTGGAAACAACAAAAACCACGTTCTCCTCGTTGGGTAAATTATTCTTAGCAAACAAACTCTTCGCATGCCTGAATTCTAAAGAATAAACTCTTCGCATGCCTTTCGTCAAGTAACTTGGCCTTGGAGGAGTACTGAAAGTCAGAGGCAAATGTCTTGGCCTCGTACTGCCAGCAGAAGGTTTTACGGATTTTGCCAAAGCTACAGCAATCTCAGTCTTGACTAGTGGACTTCCATCTGAAACAACATTCAAAAGGCTCTTTACAATGCTAATTTTAGCCTTAACTTTTGCATCATCATCACCATCTTCGCACTCTTCATCTCTAGCCGAGTCAAATCCAACATTAAGTAGCGCAACTCTGACCTCAGGTTGGGGCTCAGAAAGTAGATGTGCAAATATGAAAGCACCAGTGTAACTTTTAGTTTGACAGAATAGACATTCTGGATCCTGAGCTGTGACAATTTCTGGTGTTCCGACTTCACTGGGACCTTCAGTAGATGAATATGGGATGTTTATTGTATTGGTTTCTTTCAGGCTAGGAAGTGACATCTCAACATGGGGATCTCCATGTACTATTTCATCATCAGATATTTCTGTTTCTCTCTTCTTTTTGTCACTCTCTGGCTCAACGATGTTCTTTAGAGATGGGACCATGTCTTCTTCATCCACATTTTCTGGGAACATAGATTCATAATTATCACCCAAATTATCAGTGTTCTCCAGACTTGGGTATTGGTAAGCATCTCTATTTCCCTTTCGATAAGTATCTCTGTTTCCCTTTACTGCAAAAATGTCAATGCTGAACTTCCTCTGCACTCCATCATCAGTCTGCAGTCCACCATTAGATCTCTGACTTTGATTGAACATAATGCCCTGAGCCTGTTGTGCATCACTAACTACCCTACCACATTTACCGTACTCATTCTCATGAAGCTTATAAACCATTTCCTTATCATTCTTAGTAAGTTCATTGCTCAAAACTGGTGTCAAGGATCTCTCAATTGACTCGACATGAAAAACAACAGAGTTAGGGGCATGTAAAGTTGTTGCTGGAATTTGGACATCATATACCTTCACAGGCATTTCATCAAACGGTTGAGGGGCAAATATTGCAGGTTGTGACTCCTCCATATTAACATCAATTAACTTCTCAACTCTACTCTTATTATCCAGATTATCAAAAACTGAAACAAGAGTAACTGTAGTTGAGGATGGATTTACCGAATTTGACGACGTCTCCTTTATTGGTGCTCTTTCTCCACCAGCTTCCATTTCTCTTCCCCCCTCGTCGTTTTCTGTAGCAAGCTTTGATGGGTCTGCATAGTGCTTTCCATCTTCTTCTTCTCCGTGGTTTGCCTCTCTATAGCCCACTCTGCTAGTGATTGACGCACCGCATCCATCGCACTCTCCACCGCCTTCTTAACCATCTCCGACACCGATTCACACGGATCTTCGAATACATCGACCCACTGTTTATCACTAGGTGAACCCATTGGATCAACGCACTGATACCAATTGCAATGAACTGACTCCTCACAGGAACTGATTACAGAAAACATAAAGATATCGGACATTCGAGAGGCTCGTACTCTCCCAAAGCTAGCTAGTGTTTACACAATATTCATAATCGATACTCTAATTCCCCTTGTTCCCTCTCTTTTATTCTGCACGTTCTAATCCCTTTTCTTGGGCCTCTCATTGGGCCTTCTGACTTGGGCCAGTTCATAACACATGCACAAGGTAACTGTCAATAATAAGCTGAATCACAGTTCTATATATCGAGAACAAGTACACCATATAAGATAAAGAGTGTTGTTTAATAATTTAAGTTGAATATAAATAACTATCTAAAACATCAAATTTTCCCTCTCCATTTTCTACGACTCAGATCACTGCTCTTTGCATGTCAGTAGGTACTAGGTAGTCTTCTTTTTTTTTTTTTTTTTTTTTTTTTTGAAAGGACTAGGTAGTCTTCTTAAAATCCACATTTCCAATATAATATTGTCTATTTTCCGAGAGATATATAGTATAACAACTGCAAGTGTATGTTGCAAAAGTGATTGCATGGTGAGTTGATATATAAGATGACACAAGTTCTGGGACTTCCATTAAGGACATCCAGAACAATAGAAGTTTAATTTGGGATGGGTAGAGTAACACAATAACATTGGCTGCTAAGTACATAGCTCGAAACCACCAATATTTAATGTGAATGTACATGGCATGGAACATGAGACATAAAATGACTATTAACTAGCAGACGCAAGCAGTGCATTATAGCACTGCTACAATGTTGACCCGACTATTTTACACAGACAGTAAGCTCACTTTTCTTAATAGAGAAAAACTATATCAGTTCCATTGCAAAACTAAAATGACAAATCACATTCACTACACCAACCTTCATGGTGCTTCTTAGACAGAGAATTCTAAAAACAACCAAATAGATCCAGCATGTAGTACCAGTCATGAGATGACTAAAGCGAACAAAAAGTCTGCAATTCGTGTACAAGAGACTCAATTGCACTTGCACCCTAACAATTTAACAATTCGTGCTCAGGGTCAATGTGTAAACTACGCCACATTGGCAAAACACCTGAATGAATTACATGTTTACAATTACCTCGTACTAGTTGGACACATAAGATTCCCCTGCTTATCAATCTTCCCAACACGAACAGAGACGAGGGGAACACACAAGCACCTTGCAAGCAGAGCTACTTCTGATGGCTCAAAATGCTGACCAACGTACACAAAAAGCGTAATCATTCATTAATTACAACAAATAAAAAATTCAAACGAGAAACACCTAGCACTTATTAGCACTTTTTGCACTAATCACAACAACAAAATGATATTCAACACAGCTAAAATTCAAGTATAGCCGACACAGTGCCACATCCAAACTTATATAGAGGCCGTTTGGCCAGCCTTGCTTAAAGCTAAAAATAGCTTTAAGTAGTTTTTGACCCGTTTGCCAACCGTTTGTCAACCACTGCTTTTAGTTGGCTTAAGTTAAAAAACTCCTTTAAGTCATAAGTTCCATTTAGGTACTTTTGACTTATGACTTATCGAGTTTTTTTTTTTTTCACGATTCTTCTAAAGTTTAAATATTATGAATTTAAAATTTTATTAAGTCAAATTTCACTTTAATTCAAAATTATTAAACCACCATTTAACTTTAAGTAAAATTACCCAAACACGTTCATTCTACTTAAAGTAAACAACTTTACTTTCTCCATTAAGTTAAAAACACCTCCATTAAGTCAAAAGTAACTTATTTTAAGCAATCCCAAACGGCCTCATAATCACAACTATCATCAAACAACACATGATACAAGCTCTCTAAACTACTCCTTCTATTATCTGAACTTACGCTTCACTCGTGCCAAACTATGCAAAAAATTAAAGGATTAATCACAGCATCATTTCCTAAAATAAAACCGAACCAAATTTCACGGACAGCAACGACGTTGTCACACGATGCATGTCGTAAAATGCTTTAACAGTTATACACAATTATTTGTTATAAAAAAATCATGTTACGAACATCAACGACGTTTTTTCACCACATTCAATTCACATAAATAGTCCGAAAACAAATAAAACTTAACATCAACAAAATGTATCGCGATGTTTATACCTGACTTAGAGGAGCAAGCAACCGATCATCCGCAACACCATTCGTAACAGTACTAGTAAAGGCTTGAATCTGTCATCAACACGACACGCTCCGAAAAGCTGCGTATCAAACGCCTGAACTGAAGCAAATTGCATAACCCTATCTTCTCCATCACTATGTTGAATCACAAAGTCAGTATCTCTATCATCAATCAGAATAGTTGTCAATCGCTCAGTTAAATCAAAATCATCTCCTAATCTTCTAGAATCATCTAACTCTATATGTAATGATGATGAATCAGCATCGTTATCCGTGTGGTGATCCAGGTTTCAGTCTACCTTCCATAGATTTGGTTAATGGGATGCTAGGAAGCCTGGACACTTGGTCACCTGCCGTATCACCGTGTAGGATTTTTGGACACGCGTGTCCTCGTAACACGGGGATTCTTCTACAATTCTACTTTAAAATTTTGTTTTCACCGATTGTAGTCAAAATTTGTGTTAACTAAGTACTTTCACAAAATTAAGTATCAATACCCATAAGCAAATACAAATGTATTAATTATCATGTTCAATTTTGCATAAATGAAGAGATTATACTTATATTTTCATGTTTTGGATGAATAAATTATGCATTTTATTCGGTTTGCATGCAATTCTCGATTCTGTCAATTGTTTTCTACATTTGTAACCTGAATTATACATGAAAATTTATAATTATGCATGACGTGTCGCCCCACACCCGTATCCCTATATTTTTAAATTTCCGAATTCACATGTTTCCGTACTACGCACCCGCACTCCCGCACCCGTGTCCTTGCTTCTTAGATGGGATGTATTAAATGTCCTTGCTTCTTAGATGGGATGTATTAAAATGTTATTTTTGTATAATTTAATTTTAATATTTAAAATTTTATTTTGTACAAGTAAAAATATAAATATTTTTATTTTATTATCAAATATGATGAATAAATTTATTTTTTATGTGTAAATATTTCAGATTTTTGAGAAATTTTTAGAACACCAATAATGATTAGAGTGTAGATTATCTTTATCTTTCTTCTTATCTTTCTTCTTTAATTTAATTTTAATATTTAAAATTTTATTTTTTACAAGTAAAAATATAAATATTTTTATTTTTTTATCAAATATGATGAATAAATTTATTTTTTATGTGTAAATATTTCAGATTTTTGAGATATTTTTAGAACACCGATAATGATTAGAGTGTAGATTTTCTTCTTCTTCTTCAGATATGATTATCATCAGAATGTATGATTGAGGGTTCTTGTATGATATGATTTGATTTGTTAAAAGCATTAGAAATTAACAAGTGGTTCGTCAACTCGTAAAATATTTGATTTTGACTCAACAATAGCCGGAAAACAATAGCAAATCGTATTTGAAATTTAATTTGATATATGCAGCTAACTTTTCCGGCCGTCCATCAAGACAAAAGGTACACAAGCTATCAAATGTTCGATTTCTCTCCCTCTAATTCGTAATTTGTAATTTCATTTTGCTTCATTAGCGGGAACTAAATCTTCTTCCAAAAGGAGTAGTGTCTAAAAACATTTTAAAAAATATAGTATGAAAAAATGTAAGACCTTGCATTATCAAAAAATCCCATCACATATAAAACAGAACTGAGGGAGTAAAAAAAAAAAAGAACTGAGGGAGTACATATTTCAAGGAATGTTACTGGCAATACTTTCAAAAAAAAAAAATGCTCCCGTAAGTATTTTATCAATGTCGCCTTGAATATTCATAATACCTATTTTGGTTTTCCAAAGTTGTTACGCAATAGGTTTAATTAAAAGCTGGCAAAATATGAAAGTACCATAAATACGGGGGCTACTAAACAGTGCACACTAGGCCACACAGCCAAGATGCATAGGAATTCACAGAAATAAGCACCATTACCATCAGCAAAAAGGCAACAGGGGTCACTACCACCAAGAAGGTATAATTGACAAGGGCTGAAACCACCTGCAGATGTCATAACAGGTTCTAGAATTCATGTGTCTTAAAAAAAAGGGTTAGGACCATTTTAAAGTTGATTGCTATCATAAGTTTGACAAAGAAACAGAAAACCGGTGACTTGTATCAATTTTCAGGAATAATGATCCAGGAGTTTCCATGTAAAATTCATCAAACCAAGTTTCAATGAGCATACACCAGTCTTTAAAGATTAATTACTCTAGCTCCATCTTGTCTCTCTATCCTCCACTATCAGGTTCTACGGTCGGAATCTTGGGTTTCACTTGCCCTTTTTAGGTTCTTTTGCATAGTCATTTATCAGTCCCTCGACATCTTTCCAGAACAGACCCTCCACCAGAACTCCTTCCTTGGTGAACCTAAGTCAACAGAAGGGCACATTTCATGACCACCACAAGCAATTAGATAAATTAAGTAAATGACAGTATAGATAAAGAGCCAACCACTGGGTGACACTTTTGGTGAACTCCACGGTTGGCCTTGCAGATATGGATTGGGGATCCGCACTTGCTATGTTAAGAGTATACATATCAGAGAACCTTGGTAACTTAGATGAAACTATCAAGCCAGTGCTGTTAAAAGATCCCTGCATACATAAAAGCAGTTTATGAATGACTAGAAATGCATGAATCATACTCTTCCATATCATCTAGCTTTGAAACTACATATGGTTGCACCCAAAACCACCCACTACAGCTGCTGTTATAGTAAATATTCTATGTAATCATAATAAATTTGCTTTTAGTATAGGCCGCTTCGCTCTTCCTTGCTTTCTTGCGCTGTTGAAGAGTCTTTTATTATTAAGAATACTGCATATATTTAGCAAAAAAAAAAATGAATACTGCATACACGTATATGTGGAAATTTGTAAATACAAAATTTTAAAAGCTAGTTCAAAAACAAAGAGTAAAGGTCAGGCATCTAAACTTCTTTTATTATGCAACTTAGGTTCAACTAAAAGAGAGACACCAAATAATTTATCGTTATGATTAAAACTTCATACTTGTTAGCTTCCAGAGTTACCAAGAAATCAACACACTAACCTAAGACTAAACTGATATATAACACAATAAACTTCTTCAAAGTGAACTGCAACTTTTATTTCCAGATGTCAGCTATTCTGGTAAGTTTCTTCCTCTTGCTCAAATTTATCATTATGATTAAACATTATAGTTGTCATTTTCCACAGTGACCAAGAAATTATAACAACAATCAAAGACTACACTGATATAAAAAACACAATAAACTTCTTCAGTGTGAATTGCAACTTTCAATCCCAGATGTCTGCCAAGGAACAAAGCGAATGAAAAATAAGAATGGGACTACTCTGTAGGAACCTCAACCAACAAATAAATACACATTGATGCCACCTGGCATTCACTACTGACAATAAAAACATCAGAAGTGTAAAATCTTGAGTATAAATGTCCAAACAAGGACACTTCTAGCAGCATCAGTATTCCAACGTAGTCAAATTCTCATTTATTTTCAATTTAATAAAGTGGCTGCATTAAAGTATAGTTATCAAGTTGTTAACTAGATATCAAAGCATTATACTCTTTTCTATACTTAAAGCATTAGATACTTTGTCCCGTCCTATCTTCATTCATACCATTACTACCATTAAAAACTTAAGAGAAACTCTAAGGGGTTCATCTTTAATCTGGTGTACAATACAGTAAATTCATAAAGAAAAATTCCCAAGGAAAAACTAGAAAGAAAGAGAGATCACATTTAGAAACAAAACCAAATGTAATAAACTGAAAGTTACTTGATACCTAACAACATGCAACCCAAACATCTGAAAAGTGAAAGAATTGCAAAAAAATTTATTGTACATTGCAGCATTTGCAGGTCAGAAGTCCCAGACTGTAAAGCCATATGTACTGTACGCTTAAAGTTAAAATGTTGCCAAAAAGATTAAACCTCAAAAGAATATAAAAACACAATCCTGCTGAACCAATATCTAATATAAGAATTTAACTATTAATCAAACAGTAGGGTGATCAAGAGTCGTTCAATGTAGCTACAAAAAACTAGGTTACATGGACTCGGGTGCAAGTCTAGGGTACAAATGTGTGTCTAGCCATGAAAGTTCAGTTACCCAGTCTCCTCATACATACGGGGCACTGAATTTTCATATAAAGCAAGCAAAAGATTCAAGGCGAAATAAGGAATCGTGCACCTACGTCTCCTTCAACCAAAAGTATATTAGTAAAAGTCCTACATAAACATAGATCTCCGGACATCATCAGATAAAATTTGTCACGGTCTCTGACAACCAATTTGTGGCTTTCCTCAATCTTTTGGTTCACTTGGCATGTCTAGTCCCAACTGTGGCATAACCCCTCCGCCTACATTAATTACAAAATCTATAGGAGTCCCTGTTAACATGGGTAGGTTGTTTTGGGAAGAGCTACAAAAAGCAACTATAAAGTACTTAGGTAAACTAGTTATAAACCACATATAAACCACATATATCTAGTATGTCCCACTTGGAATCAAGGTGTAGGTAATTTCCAGCTTAATATAGGTCCAGTA
Source organism: Kitagawia praeruptora (assembly GCA_037693485.1). NCBI lineage: Eukaryota > Viridiplantae > Streptophyta > Magnoliopsida > Apiales > Apiaceae > Kitagawia > Kitagawia praeruptora. Next base: position 128,056,491 of record CM075346.1, on the reverse strand, counting down.
AACAGTCAGCTGTGAAAGATAAATCTTTTCTTAGCACAACTGTTCAAATATAAGTACTAACATTTGGACCAATGGGACTACTGTAGTGCACTTTATCTAAACCTTGTTTAAGGTTCTCCTCAAACAATTTACATTATAACAGTCACGGATCTTTACTACATAATTTTAATATATGTAGAGTACATAATATATTAGGTTGGCAAATGAAACACGTGGTCGGATGTTTTAGCCCTAACTGATTAGGAAATCCCTTCAACTTTAAATTAAAATGAATAATATTACAAATAAAAAACAGCAAATGCCCTATTTACACATAAATAGAACAAAATTTCGAAGAAAGGATAGAAAACTTACTACAGGAGGATAGGTAAACAGAATTGCGTTCTTTTCCTTTGTGTATATGATCAGCTGCAAAATCGCATTGAATACGACATACGTGTGCTTCGTCAAGGATTCAACATATCCGACATTCACTGAAAATAAACATAAATTCAAGAAACCCCTTTTCCCAGTGCTAAATATTGCACCAAAAGAAGGCAACAGCAAATAAAACATATCAACCCCTATACTTGCAAAGCACCTCTCTGCAAAGGGCACTTGCATATTTACTGACAACTATATCAACCCTTCTACTGATAATTCATCGTTGACCCAGTATTGTAAACAAAATAGTCTCGGAAAACTAAATTCTAACGATTACCAAATGACTTCAGCCTTTATTTCATAAATCACAAATTATCATACTTAACACATAAAACAAAAAAAAAATGAGCACCAAATTTTCATTTCCTACAAATCATTTCTTAAACGAACCGATGAAATGAGATCTTAACTAAAACTTTACTTCAGTTACGATACGACAAGGGAGGGGGGGGGATCAAATAAACAAAACACATTTCCCAAAATCATATCAAAACTATGCCTCAATTCTCTACCATTTCTATCATTAATCGAAACAAAAAAAAAACACGAAGAAAGGATATAATACGATACAAGCGATGAGAGAATTCTTATTCTCGGGGAACTTCTTCTTGTAAAACTGAGCAAACAAAGCAATGACGATAATAATGACGCCAATCAACAACCTAATGTTACTCATTCTCACATCTTCAGTGTATCCACGCCCAGTCACGATCTACAATAACAAATCAATCACAAAAACAGATAAATAAATAAAGCCTAAATAGATCTCAATTAAAAAAACACACACTAAAAACACACACAAATTAGTGTAATTGAAGGGGGAAATATAGTGGTTACCTCGGAGACAGATTCATCAAGGATGTGTTTGATGGAGTGGTGATCTAAGAGATTGGCTTTCTTGGGAGATGGTTTCTTGTCGGGGGTTGTTGATTTGACGAGGTTGTTGTTGGTGTTCGCAGCCATGAGAATAGTTAGGGTTTTGTCTGAATTCAAGATTATGAGAAGAGTGACTCTCTTGACTCGATGCTTACTCGAGTTATATCAAGTGTCTTCACTCACTGAGTTATCCAAATCTTTCTTTGTTTTTGTAACGCGCTCATTTACTTCCATTATTATATCTATTATTATAGTCCAACATGGGTTTTGTTCCCATTTAATAAATTACAAATTTATCCTTAGATTATATTAATATTAAAAAATTTGATGTTAAGAGGAATTGAACCATGACCATCCAACACCACCTATAACTTGATGTTGACATATACAATCACTAAGATAAATCACTTTTTTGTGAAATATTTTAAACTCATTCCTTACATGCTCAAATAACTCACTTATTAGAAATATTTGTTTTATAATTTATTCGGGATAAAAGTGTCTACATAATTATACTAATTTTAATAATTTGAATTTTGATAAGAATTAAACCTACAACATTCATATATATACTCATAAATTTATATCCACGTTATTTTTGTGATTTATTAGGGATAAAATCATTAAAATATTTTTCTCATATAATAGTAAAAAATGGTAGTCGGGGTGAGAAAATATAAATTGACAGATATAATGTCGTCGAAGTCAGAATTAAGAAAGGTATCGAGGTGGATGAAAATTAGTCAAAAAAAAGAAAGAAATCAAAGTGAGAAGGTAGGTGACGGAAAATAAGTAAAAGTCTATCTCAAGTAGATAAACGGGTGGAAGTGAAAATAAATTTATAAAAATTTATTACAATATCTCTCATTTTTAAAATTATGTATACTAGCTTATAACCCGTGCAAAGATTATGTTATTTTTAATTTTAATATTTTAAACTCATTCGTTGCATGCTCAAATAACCCACTTATTAGAAATATTTGTTTTATAATTTATTCAGGATAAAAGTGTTTACATAATTATACTAATTTTAATAATTTGAATTTTGATAAGAATTAAACCTACGACATTCATATACTCATAATTTATATCCACGTTATTTTTGTGATTTATTAGGGATAAAATCATTAAAATATTTTTCTCATATAATAGTAAAAAATGGTAGTCGGAGTGAGAAAATATAAATTGACAGATATAATGTCGTCGAAGTCAAAATTAAGAAAGGTATCTCAAGTCAAAAAGAAAAAGAAATCAAAGTGAGAAGGTATGTGACGGAAAATACGTAGAAGTCTATCTCAATTAGGTAAACGGGCGGAAGTGAAAATAAATTTATAAAAATTTATTAAAATATCTCTCTCTTTTAAATTTATGTATACTAGCTTATAACCCGTGCAAAGAACATGTTATTTTTAATTTTATATAATTTATTTATAGGGTAGTATAATATTATAACTATTAATTTTAATATATTATTGGAAGAATTCGAACTTTGTATATAATAATTTTTAGTATTAAATATAAATTAATATGTTGTTAGCGGGAATCGAACCTTAGACTTCTGTATATAACAACTTTTAGTATTGTTGTATTTTATGGTTATGATTTATTTGGGTTGAAGATATAACGGCGGTGAATGAGGGATAACCAAAAATGAGGGGATAACCAAAAATAGAGGTTAACCAAACTACAAATTATACCCCTTTTCGCTTATTATAGTATAGTATAGATAAATTAATATGTTGTTAGCGGGAATCGAACCTTAGACTTCTGTTTATAACAACTTTTAGTATTGTTGTATCTTACGGTCATGATTTATTCGGGTTGAAGATATAACGGTGGTGAATGAGTGATAACCAAAAAAGAGGGGATAGCCGAAAATAGAGGTTAACCAAACTACAAATTATACTCTTTTTCGCTTAGTATAGTATAGTATAGTATAGATATGTATTATTCAAATGGCCGGAATATGTTTATTACTCCCTCTGTCCCACTAGGTTGTTTACATTTGGGACAGAGGGTTTGACACGCATTTTAAAACTCATATAAAGTATAATTTCATAAATTATTTTAATTTTTTTTCTTATGAATAAGAATTTAATGTTTTATTCAAAAAAAGAAAATTTTAAAAATAAGTTATAGAACTATACTTTACATACACCTTAAAATGCGTGCCCATCAGTGAAAAAAATTGTAAAAAAATGAGAGGGACGGGGGGGTATTAAATTAATATATAAAATGATAAATAAGGTGTATAATATATTTTTAGTCGATATCAGTATAATATTCTATTTTAAGTATTAAAGGTACCGAGGTTGCCGAAAATTTGTTAAAAAACAAATCGAAGTGAGGAAGTAGGTGATGAACGTAGAAATATATCTCAAGTAGGTAAATGGGGGAAAGTGAAAATAGATATATAAAAATTTATTACAATATTTATTTCTTTTAACAATTATGTCTATCTATTAGTCGAATGGCTATAATATGTTTATTATTAAATTAATACAAAAAATGATAAATAAATTGTATAACATATTTTTACTCGATATCAGTATAATATTCTATTTTATTTTAAATGTATTTACATTATATCAGTTAATCCTATTAGCATCGGATAATTTTTAGATTGACTAATAAACAGATTAAAATATTAAAAATAAGAAATAATTTACATATGAGATTTGGATATGGTAAATAAAATGTCAATATAGTTTTGATATCTTTAGTTTCTAGCACTATATTTATGCAGCATTTTCGTAATATGTTAATGTTATTAATTTCATACAAAATGAGTTTTACAACTATATACTTAAATAGTTATTTATTAATTTCACTTGAGTTTTAAATGTCTTATTATCACGGATGTGGTATGTAAATTTTTTTTATTTCGGGAATATCATTTTGGTGTTACCTCAAATTAAAATGATATTTCTTAGATGCTTCATTATCGTAGTTATGTATATCTTCTTTTCATATATTGAATTTCATTGTGCACTTTTACAACATAATTTATTCGGTGCATACATTGACCCATCTCATTTTAAAAACCCGTTATGAGATATGACACTTTTATTTTAGTTACTCGTGTATTTGGTTGAATTTGGACATGCCTAAATATGTTTTGTCTTGAAATTTGAGATATTACCTTGGCTTTTTGAAAGTTTACTTATGACAATGGATGGTACAATGTATTTGAAAAAAAAGATTTTGTTATGGTCAATTTATTATTGAAATGATACATCTGAAATGGTCAAGTACCATGATCCTAGAAAAGCGTATATCATATATATATTTTGGATGTGCACAACTATTAGGATAAATTTGTTGTTCTTCTTGTTCTCTCAAATTGGTTAGAGAAAAAGATCCAAAATTGGAAAAGTGCGTTGAGCTTTTCCAAGTAGATAATATAACTATATTATTCATATTTTTCCGTCACATTACATTATTTCTTACAAAATTAGAAATAATATAAAATTTAATTCTTCCTCCGTAACAAAATAAATAAGCCATCTATTTTTTCACGAATTTCAATACGCCAAGATTATTTTGGTAATACTTGACAATTACAATTAACTCTTACCTATTGTTTTCAGTCAATCATTTTTCTCACAGTGACCATACACAACTAAAAATATAACTTATTTCAAAAAAAAAAAAAACTAAAAATATAACTCTTATAGTTCAGAATCTAATAATATTTTGAAACTATAACATTTTAAATAAATCGAAATACGTGAAGTAGATTAACACGAGAAAATTATATGAATTATCATGTGACCCGTGCTTTGCACGGGCTATCATGCTAGTTGTTAATTAATACTCCAACGAATTATGGAAAATCTTGTTTTGCCAAAATAATAATCACTTAAATATGGAAAGGGGAAAATCACATATTCACATTTCAACTTTTTTTTAATCAAACTAGATTATACCACGATAGTTTAAATTTAAATTTAATAATAATTATGATATATAATAATAATGATTAAATAAAGAAAATAACTTTATACTTAAAGATCAAATAAATTAATGTTGAAAAAATTCTATTAATAAAATATTTAATTTTTATATTATAACAAATGCAATCAAATATAAAATTATTTAGATTTTCTGTATGATAAAATGTATTAGTGTATTAATAAGCTTACCAAAATTAAAATATTTATTTAAATTTTCATTAATAATCTTACCATAAATATTAAGATAATATATCAATAGTATTTAAATTTGTATACAAACTATCTTTAATTAATATTGGGTCAAATAATGAATTTGGATCTTTTCCAAACGTAATATGGATACCAAACCTAAAAATGAATTATTCAGTGGGTCAAAATCAATACAAAATCTTGTTCAAACCTAAATACAGATAACAAATCTTGGGTAAGGGCTATCTACTACTTTATAATATATAGATAAGTGGAGATTTTATTAAGAATTAATAAATCGTTGAGAAAAAAGATCCTAAGCTCAAGATAATTACTTAAGTTAAAGAATTTTTTAGTATAAAAAAGTGGTGACAATTTTGTAAATATGTAAATTATTTTAAACTAAAATAATGCTCACATATAAATAAAATAAAATAAACAATTGTGTAAGTTACAAATTTTAAAGGAGAAATAAGTTCCGAATGGAATGGGATTTTGGAGAATTTTTCGGGTTTGAAGTGGTGAACAAACGAAAATTAAATAAAAATTCGGGAATTGAATTTGGGACGAGTGTTTCGCCAGACTTGTTGGGTTGCGACCACATAAATAAATTATTTCAATAAAAAAATTTCATTATGTCATGTAAGTTAAGTTTTATCACATCATTTGATACCAACTAGCAATACGGCCCGTGCTACGCACACGGGAAACTTAATTTATTTATCCAATTAACTAATGATTAAAAAAAACATGACGGTTATATGAAAAAGATTATAAAAAAACTTGCAACATTGAATAAGTCATCGACATCAACATATACTTATTAACACCATATATTTACATCTGTTAAAGATATTTGTGAATATTGTTTGTTCATGTAATTAGTTAAGGACCTTAACTAATTACATGAACAAACAATATTCACATATATCTTTAACAACATCATTGTTCAGTATAATTAAGTTGTATCCAAGCGCGATTAAATAACTCAAGTGGTAAGAGTTTATCTCGTCCCAGGACCATGGGTTCGATTCTCAAAAAAAAAGTTGTGTCCTTTTAACGCATCTCTTGTATCAGCTTATGAAGGCCATTTCTTTGTCACACGAAGTTTGATTCTCTATTTTATTCGGGTCACTAACAATAATTGATCAAACATATTTATTATTTGTAATGTGAGGAGAAGGAATATTAATTTGATACCATATCTTGTTTGATTATTAAATTTGATATTCATGCTAAATGAAATCAATGGATTAACAAAAAAATTAGGGACATTTAAACAAAATGATTCTAAGAAAAATAATCGTGTCTTGTTTTTTAAATGATTTTAGGAATTATAATGATGTTCAATTTGATTTAATTTGTTTTATAAAGGAAAAATATACAAAATTCAGTGAATAAAAATAAAAATATGTATATAGGGAGCTTTATTATTTATTATTTATATATGTATGAATTAGATATTTAATGATATAATATATAATATATAATAAATAATTAATTATATCAAATTTTACCTAAATCGATATACTATTCTATCTAAAGAAATAAAGCTCGCCCCAAGCCCTTGGCTGGGGTCGACCAGGTCTTTCCATGTCGTTCTATTGTTTATCTCATCATTTTTCGTTCATGTGGGTAGCATGTTTTTAAAGAACATGACATAAAATTTAAGATGTACCATTAAGATTTATGCAATACAATTATCTTGCTAATTTATTATATTTGATACTCACACAATATAAGCAATAATTAAAATGTTATCAAAAATTATCTTGCTAAGTTACGAAATCAATCGATTAACAAAAATTTAGAAATAGTTTAAACAAAAAGATTATAAGAAATACACATGATCTTGTTGTTAGATGATTTTTAGAAATTATAATGTTATAATGATATTCTATTTTGTATGATTTGTTTGATATAAAATTAGCCATAAAATACATGATTATGTATTTTACATAATCAATTTTTAAGGAAATGATTATTAATAATTGATTGCAATTTTACATAAATCAAAGTTTAAGTTATGATTGATATTAATTGATTGTAATTTACGAATTATAATTATCATGCTGGGAATTTTGCCCACGCGCTCTAAAAATAATTTTTTTTAAATATCAATTTAAAGATTAATGTTTATTATTGTTATTCACAATATTGACCTCGTCCAATGTATAGTCATATTATCAATGATAACTTACGGTACACATGCGATTAAAAATTACAAAAAATTGTTTAACAAAACATTCTAATTTTAATTTAAAAGAAATGAAAAAAATTATGTTAAATTGTAATCATATTTTTAATCGATGTCAAAAGCATCAAATAAAAACAATAGCATAAATGTATAAAAAATTATAAAAAAGATAGCATATTGGATATTTCAATAATCACATAAATGTATACAAAAATTTATATAAGATTCCGTTCAAAGTTTCTCGTTGTCGCCTAACGGTGACTTCTCGCATTTTAAACATTTTAAAACTGAAAATTAAAATTAAAAGATAAAAATTCAATTATGAAAATGTATTTTAAGATATTTCATGACGGCATAAATGTATCTAATAAGTTTATATAAAGATTTGGTTTAAGTTTTCTCGTCGTCGCCCTTAATTTAGATATTGTAACTAAAAAACTCAAAGCGATTATGAGAAGGTATCATATTTCATATTCCATTAATTGCATATATGTCTATAATAAAAATTTATAAATTCAGTTCAAGGCTTCTCGCCATCGCCTAATGGCTCGCAATTTAGATATTGTAAAATTAAAAAATTGCAACAAAATATAAACATTGATTATGAAAAGGTATTATATCTCATATTCCACTAATTGTATAGATGTTTATAAAAACAAATTCAAAATTTAGTTCAAGATTTCTCCCTCGTCTCTTAACAACGAATACTTGCAATTTAAATATTGTAATATTAAAAATTTTAACTAAAAAATATAAATCAATTATGAAAATTTCTTATATCTCATATTTTACTAACTCCAACAATGTATGTAAAAAAGTACAAATTCAACTTTATGTTTCTCTTTAGAATTTCAATTTCAAAATTTAGTTATTTCTAATCCTTAAATTTGAAAATTCTAAAAATCCAATTAGAAAATTGGGCCAACAAATCTATTTGATCCTAAAAACACGTTTAAATTTAAGATTTTGAAAAAGTCAAAAAGGAGATTTTTAAAAAAAATGAAAGATAGATATATGAATAATTAATGCTAATTGGTATATAGTTATATACTATATGAATGGGTTATAGTTTCTATAAATGAGTAATTATAAATTTAAAATTATTTGCAAAATATATGGGAGGGAACTGATAAGAGAAAATCAAGCAAGATTTCGAATTAATTAGGAAGATTAATGTGTATTAAATAAGTAATTTGAATTTCAAAAACGTATTAAATGAAAAGATAGTGTTGACTTGATTATTGATAATTGAAAATGGATCATAATATGATAAGAGAAAATCATGCAAGATTTTAAATTAATTGGGAAAATTGTGCATTAAATAAGTAATTTGAATTTCAAATTCTTATTACGTATTAAATGAAAAGATTGTGTCGACTTGATTTTAGATAATTGAAAATGGATCATAATATGATAAGAGAAAATCAAGCAAGATTTTGAAATAATTGGGAAGATTGTGTATTAAATAAGTACTTTGAATTTCAAATTCTTATCATGTATTAAATGAAAATATTGTGTTGACTTGATTATAAATAACTGAAAATAGAACATAATATGGATAATCCGTGAATATTGTGAATTACAATGGAATACATTACATTACATATAGAACATTGAGCAACATTTTGAATGAGTCATATTTCCATAAATGAGTAATTATGAATTCAAAAATATTTAAAAAATATTTGGGAGGAAACTTATAAGAGAAAATCAAGCAAAATTTTGAATTAAATGGAAAGATTGTGTATTAAATAAGTAATTTGAATTTCAAATTTTATTACGAATTAAATACAAATATTGTTTTGAGTTAATCACAAATAATTGAAAATAGGTCATATTATGAATAGTCCATGGAAAATCAAAAGAATCCAAGTACAAATGATTCGCTTCAGTTTCATTCTGAAGTAGGAGAAATAGGACCACGCGGAATTTTCTTACGACCTGTTTTACAATTAAGCAAATGTATAGATTCAAAATATAACGTAACCAACATATAAACCATGTTTGGTTGTGAAAACTTAACACAAAAATAGATTTGATTATCATGTCTTAGGAAACATATTGCAATAAACCAACGTCTCAATATCGAAGATAACAATGGCTTGATTCAAAGAAGCAAGTTCAAGAAAAATCAAAGAAAAAATTAGTCAATGCTTCAAATCCTTAAATTATGCAATGCAGTTTCAGAGATGACCGGAAACTGACCAAAAGATTCAAATTTGTGAAAGGGCCATACAATATATGGATTGGAGATGTATAACAATTAATAAGATGTCCCAGAAAAAATGCATCAGGAAATGCAAGTTTTTGAAACATAAAAAAGCAAAAGAATCCAAGTATAAATGATTCGCTTACAGGTTCGTTCTAAAGTAGGAAAAACAGGACCAAGCGGAATCCTCTTACGACCTATTTCACGATTAAGCAAATGTCTAGATTCAAAATATAACAGAACTAACATATAAACAAAAAATTTGCGTACCTGTTTTATCCATTACAATGCAGAGTTTGAGGTGTAGAATATTGTAGATGGAAAAAGGACCATTTATAGATGGTATATTGGAAGATATGATGGATTAATTCGATGAAGAGTGATGATAGTGTGAATTGCATATACAGACTAAAATTTAGGTAGTTTAAAATGAAGAAATCGAAGAGTGATAACCGTGTGAATTGCATATACATACTAAAATTTAGGAAGTTTAAAATGAAGAAATCAAAATTTAATTTCGTGTGCTAAAATCATGGAGCAGAATAATGCTTAGTTATTGCCTTTACATTACAGAATAATGCTTGAATTACCACTAACGGGTCATATCCATTTTCTAATATGGTAACCGAGTTTTGTAGTAATCAAAGTATATTTTGTACTGGATGATTGCATATACGGACTAAAATTTAGGAATTTTAAAATGACGAAATTAAAATTTAATTTTGTGTGCTAAAATCATGGAGGAGAATAATGCTTAGTTATTGCCTTTCCATAACAGAAATAATGCTTAGAATTTGAATTACCACTAACGGGTCATATTCATTTTCTAATATGGTAACCGGGTTTTGTAGTAATCCAAGTATATAATTTCGTGTGCTAAAATCATGGAGGAGAATAATGCTTAGTTATTGACTTTCCATAACATATCTATTTTTTACTTTGGTAACCCGGTTTTATAGTAATCCAAGTACATTTTGTACTGGATGATTGCATATACGGACTAAAATTTAGGAAGTTTAAATGCTAAAATCAACAACAAATTTCGTGTGCTAAAATCATGGAAAAATGGTGTTAATTATTGTCTTTCAATAACAAAATATTGCATAGTCATACCCATTTTCTAATATGGTAACCGGGTCTTGTACTAACCAAGTTTATTTTGTATTGAATGATTTCTAATGGGTAAACGAGTTTTATCCATTGAATCATAAATAAGTTCATTGTCTAGAATGACCTTTCAAATAAGTAGTAAGGTAAATAATAGTTAAAAATTAAGGATGATGATGTTAGACGACATGATTTGGGGATGTAATAAGATATTATTTATTCTTAATTAATGATGATGATGTTAGATGACATAATTTGGGGATGTAATAAGATATTATTTATTGCTAATTAAGGATGGCGATGTAAGATGACATAATATTTTATATTTGGGAAATTACGTAAATAGGCATAAGTTGTATTGTGTTGATAAATTTTAAAGGTTATTTAAAGAAATTATGCAAATCTTTCACTAATTAAAGATGATGATTTGGGGATGTATTAAGATATGATCTATTGCTAATTAAGATATTATCTATTCTTAGATGACATAAATTTAGGGATGTAATAAGATACTATATATTACTAATTAAGGATGATGATGTAAGATGGCATAATATTTTATAATTGGAAAATTACGGAAATAGGCGTAAGTTGTATTAAAATGATAAATTTTCAAGGATATTTTAAGGAATTATGCAAATCCTTCACTAATTAAGGATGATGATGTAAGATGACATAATATTTTTATTTGGGAAATTACGAAAATAGGCATAAGTTGTATTAAGAGGGTAAAGTTTCAAGGATATTTTAAGGAATTATGCAAATCCTTCACTAGCACACATTTAGAATATAAAGGATTTGGGTACTGCCATTACTCTTAGATAAATTGTTAAAAATTAAATATAATTTTCATTGGTCGAGGGCAAGATCATTGTCCAATTTTCATTTAGAAGGAACTCAAACTTCGCAGTAATTTATGTAGGGATGTGTCTGTCAGACTGTCACCATTGTATAGGGCAAGCAATTTTGTCCGTAAAGTTGTGTCTGATAAACAAGGCAGGGGAACTTGGGCTTATTAACAGGATCTAGTGATGGCAATGCCCTTGTTAACAATGATCAGCAGAACCCTTGGTACCGCTAAATTGCTATTGCTTCTAATGGATTTGACACATTTAATGTAACATTTTTCTTCAATTATCAATAGTTAAATCTTTGCTTCATTCTTCATCTGCACTTATTGCTAAGTTGTTACAGTAGTAATTCACTTGTTACAGTTGTTACTTGATTCTATGTTACACATTTAATGTAGACTCCCAGTCCGGTGCAAACGTATGCACCAGTACTGTTACTCAACATACGGTTCCAGAGCCGTTGGATCGTTGATTCAACGGCTCTGATTTAAAAAAAAAATTGTACCGTACCGCAGAAGATAGATTCTTCACCTCTGCTTCATTTACTTGCCTATCTCTTCCTACATGCATGTCCAATTCATTTTGGACTTTTCTTAGCACATGGCGGTTGTTAAGTAGCAACGTGACTGCCCATGTTAGTGTGACCATCGCCGTGTCGTAGCCACCTAGGAGAAGACTCTGCAGGGAGCAGTCCAATGATACAACCTCATATCTTAGTAAATAAGCTGGATCAACTTGTTCAAAATAAGCTTTTTACATGGAATATTCAGTTAGAGTTGGTTGATAGTTGTATGAGCAAAGATGAAAACATAACAGAGTAAATTGTGGAATCCGTTTTACTGAATACTGAATTTCATTACACATATGAACTGGATAAACATGTGCAGGATGATCATTAATATGTTTCTAACATTTTAAGTTGAGTTTTAATGCTTAAAAAAATTGAGTCCATTCAGGTGTATGTGTTGGATCTTAGACTTACCAGACAAGTGCCCTTAATGGAAGTATCAGTGATCTGAGCAGATGGATCAGATTCCATTACAGACAACATGACATAAATAAAGTCTTGCTCCTTTTCATCGATGCTCGAGAGTGCCTGTTTTTGTCGATGCTCGTTCATCCAGCTCTCAAGTATTTGATTTATCTCTTTTGCTGTCTTCTTCATTTTACCCTTGTATCCTGTCAATGAATCGATCCAACCAAATAGAGGAAATGCATCAAAAATCGTAAACGCCCCTACCAGATGCATGAAATCCCCCAGGGCCTTCTGGAACCTTCTTGACTCCTCACACAAGTACCATAGTAACGTTTCCCTGCAACCATCCTCACCACTATATTCATAGTTAAGTCTCCGAATCTCTCTTTCAGTTCAACAACATGCATGCTTTCGTCTCTTTTGTTTATCCATAGCCCATAAATCTCCCCAATAAAAAGTTTAACTTCTGATTCCAGAACATGCATGAGCTTATGAAGTCTACGGTTGGATAGAATCTCAACCATCACTAGCTTACGTAAATCACGCCACTGTGGGCCATAAGGAAGAAATCCGAACATAGCATGATCATATCCCATAATCTTTATGCCTAGAGATTTTGGACGGTTGGAGAAGACTTTGTCCTTCACTGTAAAGCATTCTCTTGCAATTTCCGAGCTAACATTCATGAATAACCTCCTCATTATATTTATTTTAAAATTTATTCACACCCACAACCATTAAAATTTATTCACACCCACAATCATTAAACAAACTCAACTTTTAATACATATCTTCAAATCATTAACCACATTCACGAATAACCTGCTCACTATATCTATTTTAAAATTTATTTAGAATAAAATGATGAGAATATTTTCCCATTTTAATAATTAAAGATGTATATCATACAAATGATTAGAATGATTTTGATTCGATTTATACAAAAAAAATAAATAAAGTGGATAACATAGAAGTTTCTGCGGTACGGTATAATTTTTTTTTTTAAATCAGAGCCGTTGAATCAACGATCCAACGGCTCTGGAACCGTACTCAACGGCTCTGGAACCGTATGTTGAGTAACAGTACTGGTGCATACGTTTGCACCGGACCGGGAGTCTACATTAAATGTGTAACATAGAATCAAGTAACAACTGTAACAAGTGAATTACTACTGTAACAACTTAGCAATAAGTGCAGATGAAGAATGAAGCAAAGATTTAACTATTGATAATTGAAGAAAAATGTTACATTAAATGTGTCAAATCCATTAGAAGCAATAGCAATTTAGCGGTACCAAGGGTTCTGCTGATCATTGTTAACAAGGGCATTGCCATCACTAGATCCTGTTAATAAGCCCAAGTTCCCCTGCCTTGTTTATCAGACACAACTTTACGGACAAAATTGCTTGCCCTATACAATGGTGACAGTCTGACAGACACATCCCTACATAAATTACTGCGAAGTTTGAGTTCCTTCTAAATGAAAATTGGACAATGATCTTGCCCTCGACCAATGAAAATTATATTTAATTTTTAACAATTTATCTAAGAGTAATGGCAGTACCCAAATCCTTTATATTCTAAATGTGTGCTAGTGAAGGATTTGCATAATTCCTTAAAATATCCTTGAAACTTTACCCTCTTAATACAACTTATGCCTATTTTCGTAATTTCCCAAATAAAAATATTATGTCATCTTACATCATCATCCTTAATTAGTGAAGGATTTGCATAATTCCTTAAAATATCCTTGAAAATTTATCATTTTAATACAACTTACGCCTATTTCCGTAATTTTCCAATTATAAAATATTATGTCATCTTACATCATCATCCTTAATTAGTAATATATAGTATCTTATTACATCCCTAAATTTATGTCATCTAAGAATAGATAATATCTTAATTAGCAATAGATCATATCTTAATACATCCCCAAATCATCATCCTTAATTAGTGAAAGATTTGCATAATTTCTTTAAATAACCTTTAAAATTTATCAACACAATACAACTTATGCCTATTTACGTAATTTCCCAATTATAAAATATTATGTCATCTTACATCGCCATCCTTAATTAGCAATAAATAATATCTTATTACATCCCCAAATTATGTCATCTAACATCATCATCATTAATTAAGAATAAATAATATCTTATTACATCCCCAAATCATGTCGTCTAACATCATCATCCTTAATTTTTAACTATTATTTACCTTACTACTTATTTGAAAGGTCATTCTAGACAATGAACTTATTTATGATTCAATGGATAAAACTCGTTTACCCATTAGAAATCATTCAATACAAAATAAACTTGGTTAGTACAAGACCCGGTTACCATATTAGAAAATGGGTATGGCTATGCAATATTTTGTTATTGAAAGACAATAATTAACACCATTTTTCCATGATTTTAGCACACGAAATTTGTTGTTGATTTTAGCATTTAAACTTCCTAAATTTTAGTCCGTATATGCAATCATCCAGTACAAAATGTACTTGGATTACTATAAAATCGGGTTACCAAAGTAAAAAATAGATATGTTATGGAAAGTCAATAACTAAGCATTATTCTCCTCCATGATTTTAGCACACGAAATTATATACTTGGATTACTACAAAACCCGGTTACCATATTAGAAAATGAATATGACCCGTTAGTGGTAATTCAAATTCTAAGCATTATTTCTGTTATGGAAAGGCAATAACTAAGCATTATTCTCCTCCATGATTTTAGCACACAAAATTAAATTTTAATTTCGTCATTTTAAAATTCCTAAATTTTAGTCCGTATATGCAATCATCCAGTACAAAATATACTTTGATTACTACAAAACTCGGTTACCATATTAGAAAATGGATATGACCCGTTAGTGGTAATTCAAGCATTGTTCTGTAATGTAAAGGCAATAACTAAGCATTATTCTGCTCCATGATTTTAGCACACGAAATTAAATTTTGATTTCTTCATTTTAAACTTCCTAAATTTTAGTATGTATATGCAATTCACACGGTTATCACTCTTCGATTTCTTCATTTTAAACTTCCTAAATTTTAGTCTGTATATGCAATTCACACTATCATCACTCTTCATCGAATTAATCCATCATATCTTCCAATATACCATCTATAAATGGTCCTTTTTCCATCTACAATATTCTACACCTCGAACTCTGCATTGTAATGGATAAAACAGGTACGCAAATTTTTTGTTTATATGTTAGTTCTGTTATATTTTGAATCTAGACATTTGCTTAATCGTGAAATAGGTCGTAAGAGGATTCCGCTTGGTCCTGTTTTTCCTACTTTAGAACGAACCTGTAAGCGAATCATTTATACTTGGATTCTTTTTCTTTTTTATGTTTCAAAAACTTGCATTTCCTGATGCATTTTTTCTGGGACATCTTATTAATTGTTATACATCTCCAATCCATATATTGTATGGCCCTTTCACAAATTTGAATCTTTTGGTCAGTTTCCGGTCATCTCTGAAACTGCATTGCATAATTTAAGGATTTGAAGCATTGACTAATTTTTTCTTTGATTTTTCTTGAACTTGCTTCTTTGAATCAAGCCATTGTTATCTTCGATATTGAGACGCTGGTTTATTGCAATATGTTTCCTAAGATATGATAATCAAATCTATTTTTGTGTTAAGTTTTCACAACCAAACATGGTTTATATGTTGGTTTACGTTATATTTTGAATCTATACATTTGCTTAATTGTAAAACAGGTCGTAAGAAAATTCCGCGTGGTCCTATTTCTCCTACTTCAGAATGAAACTGAAGCGAATCATTTGTACTTGGATTCTTTTGATTTTCCATGGACTATTCATAATATGACCTATTTTCAATTATTTGTGATTAACTCAAAACAATATCTGTATTTAATTCGTAATAAAATTTGAAATTCAAATTACTTATTTAATACACAATCTTTCCATTTAATTCAAAATTTTGCTAGATTTTCTCTTATAAGTTTCCTCCCAAATATTTTTTAAATATTTTTGAATTCATAATTACTCGTTTATGGAAATATGACTCATTCAAAATGTTGCTCAATGTTCTATATGTAATGTATTCCATTGTAATTCACAATATTCACGGATTATCCATATTATGTTCTATTTTCAGTTATTTATAATCAAGTCAACACAATATTTTCATTTAATACATGATAAGAATTTGAAATTCAAAGTACTTATTTAATACACAATCTTCCCAATTATTTCAAAATCTTGCTTGATTTTCTCTTATCATATTATGATCCATTTTCAATTATCTATAATCAAGTCGACACAATCTTTTCATTTAATACGTAATAAGAATTTGAAATTCAAATTACTTATTTAATGCACAATTTTCCCAATTAATTTAAAATCTTGCATGATTTTCTCTTATCATATTATGATCCATTTTCAATTATCAATAATCAAGTCAACACTATCTTTTCATTTAATACGTTTTTGAAATTCAAATTACTTATTTAACACACATTAATCTTCCCAATTAATTCGAAATCTTGCTTGATTTTCTCTTATCAGTTCCCTCCCATATATTTTGCAAATAATTTTAAATTTATAATTACTCATTTATGGAAACTATAACCCATTCATATAGTATATAACTATATACCAATTAGCATTAATTATTCATATATCTATCTTTCATTTTTTTAAAAATCTCCTTTTTGACTTTTTCAAAATCTTACATTTAAACGTGTTTTTAGGATCAAATAGATTTGTTGGCCCAATTTTCTAATTGGATTTTTAGAATTTTCAAATTTAAGGATTATAAATAACTAAATTTTGAAATTGAAATTCTAAAGAGAAACCTAAAGTTGAATTTGTACTTTTTTACATACATTGTCGGAGTTAGTAAAATATGAGATATAAGAAATTTTCATAATTGATTTATATTTTTTAGTTAAAATTTTTAATATTACAATATTTAAATTGCAAGTATTCGTTGTTAAGAGACGAGGGAGAAATCTTGAACTAAAATTTGAATTTTTTTTTTATAAACATCTATACAATTAGTGGAATATAAGATATGATACCTTTTCATAATCAATGTTTATATTTTGTTGCAATTTTTTAATTTTACAATATCTAAATTGCGAGCCATTAGGCGATGGCGAGAAGCCTTGAACTGAATTTATAAATTTTTATTATAGACATATATGCAATTAATGGAATATGAAATATGATACCTTCTCATAATCGCTTTGAGTTTTTTAGTTACAATATCTAAATTAAGGGCGACGACGAGAAAACTTAAACCAAATCTTTATATAAACTTATTAGATACATTTATGCCGTCATGAAATATCTTAAAATACATTTTCATAATTGAATTTTTATCTTTTAATTTTAATTTTCAGTTTTAAAATGTTTAAAATGCGAGAAGTCACCGTTAGGCGACAACGAGAAACTTTGAACGGAATCTTATATAAATTTTTGTATACATTTATGTGATTATTGAAATATCCAATATGCTATCTATTTTATAATTTTTTATACATTTATGTTATTGTTTTTATTTTATGCTTTTGACATCGATTAAAAATATGATTACAATTTAACATAATTTTTTTCATTTCTTTTAAATTAAAATTAGAATGTTTTGTTAAACAATTTTTTGTAATTTTTAATCGCATGTGTACCGTAAGTTATCATTGATAATATGACTATACATTGGACGAGGTCAATATTGTGAATAACAATAATAAACATTAATCTTTAAATTGATATTTAAAAAAATTATTTTTAGAGCGCGCGGGCAAAATTCCCAGCATGATAATTATAATTCGTAAATTACAATCAATTAATATCAATCATAACTTAAACTTTGATTTATGTAAAATTGCAATCAATTATTAATAATCATTTCTTTAAAAATTGATTATGTAAAATACATAATCATGTATTTTATGGCTAATTTTATATCAAACAAATCATACAAAATAGAATATCATTATAACATTATAATTTCTAAAAATCATCTAACAACAAGATCATGTGTATTTCTTATAATCTTTTTGTTTAAACTATTTCTAAATTTTTGTTAATCGATTGATTTCGTAACTTAGCAAGATAATTTTTGATAACATTTTAATTATTGTTTATATTGTGTGAGTATCAAATATAATAAATTAGCAAGATAATTGTATTGCATAAATCTTAATGGTACATCTTAAATTTTATGTCATGTTCTTTAAAAACATGCTACCCACATGAACGAGAAATGATGAGATAAACAATCGAACGACATGGAAAGACCTGGTCGACCCCAGCCAAGGGCTTGGGGCGAGCTTTATTTCTTTAGATAGAATAGTATATCGATTTAGGTAAAATTTGATATAATTAATTATTTATTATATATTATATCATTAAATATCTAATTCATACATATATACATAATAAATAATAAAGCTCCCTATATACATATTTTTATTTTTATTCACTGAATTTTGTATATTTTTCCTTTATAAAACAAATTAAATCAAATTGAACATCATTATAATTCCTAAAATCATTTAAAAAACAAGACACGATTATTTTTCTTAGAATCATTTTGTTTAAATGTCCCTAATTTTTTTGTTAATCCATTGATTTCATTTAGCATGAATATCAAATTTAATAATCAAACAAGATATGGTATCAAATTAATATTCCTTCTCCTCACATTACAAATAATAAATATGTTTGATCAATTATTGTTAGTGACCCGAATAAAATGGAGAATCAAACTTCGTGTGACAAAGAAATGGCCTTCATAAGCTGATACAAGAGATGCGTTAAACGGACACAATTTTTTTTTTTGAGAATCGAACCCTTGGTCATGGGACGAGATAAACTCTTACCACTTGAGTTATTTAATCGCGCTCGGATACAACTTAATTATACTGAACAATGCGGTACGTGAACAGTAGGGGTATTTTGGTAATTTCTCTTTATCGCGGAAAATTTCTGCGGTACGGTACAATTTTTTTTTTAAATCAGAGCCGTTGGATCGGCTCTGGAACCGTATGTTGAGTAACAGTACTGGTGCATACGTTTGCACCAGACCGAACCCCTTTAATGTAACATAGAGCATTAATAAGTGATCAACATGTATGTAGATATCAGTAAGAGCACAACTACACTTATTGCTAAGTTGTTACAGAAGTAATTCACTTGTTCATCTGAGATGGACACTGCCTTTGTAGCTTCAGGAAAACATTTAAAAGTTGTGGGTATAAATCTTTGCTTCATTCATAGAGAGATGGAGGCAGTCGGGGTCTGAAGGTAACTTCAAGTGGTGTTGCTTTTGGGTTAGTAAGCCCTGTACCCTCGGTCATATCGATAGGCAAGTCTGAAACAGTCCCTAGCTCAAACCCATGAAGCAACTGCGCCAGTGTCAAGTGCAGAACCTGGAGTGCAAGAGTGATGCCAGGGCATACCCTCCTTCCTGATCCAAATGGTAACAGTTCAAAATTATTCCCATACATGTCGACATCAACATGTTTCTCAAGAAATCGCTCAGGTTTGAACTCTAGGGGGTCGAACCAAATGTTAGGATCACGTTGCAGCTTCTAGAGGTTTACAAATAAGCGTGTTCCAGCTGAGATGTGGAAGCCTGCCACTGAACAATCTTCTGTTGCTTCATGGAATGCATTAAGTTGTGCAGGTGGATATAGTCGTAATGTTTCTTTGACAATGGCTTGCAAGTAAGATAGATTCTTCACATCTGCTTCATTTACTTGCCTATCTCTTCCTACATGCATGTCCAATTCATTTTGGACATTTCTTAGCACATGGAGGTTGTTAAGTAGCAACGTGACTGCCCATGTTAGTGTGACCATCGCCGTGTCGTAGCCACCTAGGAGAAGACTCTGCAGGGAGCAGTCCAATGATACAACCTCATATCTTAGTAAATAAGTTGGATCAACTTGTTCAAAATAAGCTTTTTACATGGAATATTCAGTTAGAGTTGGTTGATAGTTGTATGAGCAGAGATGAAAACATAACAGAGTAAATTGTGGAATTCGTTTTACTGAATACTGAATTTCAT
Source organism: Kitagawia praeruptora (assembly GCA_037693485.1). NCBI lineage: Eukaryota > Viridiplantae > Streptophyta > Magnoliopsida > Apiales > Apiaceae > Kitagawia > Kitagawia praeruptora. Next base: position 128,035,645 of record CM075346.1, on the reverse strand, counting down.
TACACATATGAACTGGATAAACATGTGCAGGATGATCATTAATATGTTTCTAACATTTTAAGTTGAGTTTTAATGCTTAAAAAAAATTGAGTCCATTCAGGTGTATGTGTTGGATCTTAGACTTACCAGACAAGTGCCCTTAATGGAAGTATCAGTGATCTGAGCAGATGGATCAGATTCCATTACAGAAAGCATGACATAAATAAAGTCTTGCTCCTTTTCATCGATGCTCGAGAGTGCCTGTTTTTGTCGATGCTCGTTCATCCAGCTCTCAAGTATTTGATTTATCTCTTTTGCTGTCTTCTTCATTTTACCCTTGTATCCTGTCAATGAATCGATCCAACCAAATAGAGGAAATGCATCAGAAATCGTAAACGCCCCTACCAGATGCATGAAATCCCCCAAGGCCTTCTGGAACCTTCTTGACTCCTCATTGTTATTCACACAAGTACCATAGTAACGTTTCCCTGCAACCATCCTCACCACTATATTCATAGTTAAGTCTCCGAATCTCTCTTTCAGTTCAACAACATGCATGCTTTCGTCTCTTTTGTTTATCCATAGCCCATAAATCTCCCCAATAAAAAGTTTAACTTCTGATTCCAGAACATGCATGAGCTTATGAAGTCTACGGTTGGATAGAATCTCAACCATCACTAGCTTACGTAAATCACGCCACTGTGGGCCATAATGAAGAAATCCGAACATAGCATGATCATATCCCATAATCTTTATGCCTAGAGATTTTGGACGGTTGGAGAAGACTTTGTCCTTCACTGTAAAGCATTCTCTTACAATTTCCGAGCTACTTATCACAACGATTTTGTGAATTCCTAGTTGCAACAAGAAGATGGGCCCAAGTTTATCTGCCATGGCTCCGAACAAATGATGTAATAGCTTGTTGGCTCCTAGAAGATGAAGGTGACCGATAATTGGCCATGCCCCAGCAGGTTCTGGGGGAACTGGGTCATTCTTGCTTCTGGCATTGGTACCAAAGACCCTCCATAAAAAAGTGACAACAAGAACAAGGCCACACGATACTATGACTTGAGGTTGAATGCTGAATTCCATTTATCTGTATTATACTTATTTGTTCTTTTGTTAGAGTTAAGCCTTTTACTTATTAATATCTATCATGGTATACAGGCACACTGATGGGTAAATAGACTCGGCCACTTTATAATGGAGAATCTGGTGAGTGAAAAGAGTTCCACTATGACATGACAAATTATGTCCTGAATTATTGTAAATTTTTTTACGTCTCAGATGTAGTACGTAAGGATCAACTATAGAAGTGTCCAAATTAAGTTTCGAGAATACTGAGGATAAGAGTAGGGTTTAAACTTAAGAATTATCATCGACATAGATATGGTACCAGGTTACATGACCTGATGACCAACTCTGTCAAAATGTAAAGGCGCTGGGGTAAACCACTAAAATAGTGAATGGATCATATACAATTACCGCAGATTATTACAGCAGCAATAATTAGTTTATGTAGTGCTTAAATTGCAATTGCCAACCTCAGGTGCTTTCCTCAGTTCTTTGCTGACGCAGTACGGAAGCCAAGGAGAAGCAAGCGCTAAACCTTAAAGGACTCTTACACGAGAAATCCTTAAAATCCTTGAATCCATAAGGCAATCCTTGAATCCACAAGGAGTTTCTTGAATCCATAAGAAAATAAAGAGAAAACTCTTAGGGTTTTAATTCAATAAAAGATTATCCATCCAGTACACCATAATGTTGTTTATATAGGGATATAAAACCCTTAAACAAAATAAAACTAAATCCTAATTAAAATTAAATAATAATTAAAATAAGCGTGATCGTGCAGCTTTAGGCGTGAGCATGCACAATCTCCCCAAGATCTCACTAAAAGTCTCTGCCAATATTTTCCAATTTGGCATGATGATACCATTCAGCAGCGTGGTCATGCCATCAAGCATCTTCAGCAGCGTGGTCATGCCATCAAGCATCTTCAGCAGCGTGCTCATGCCTTTATTTTATTGTTGTCATCCCACGAGCCATGAACCTCGATTAACACTGGAAATCCTCCTACATCAGTCTCCTTCACTTCAAAAGAACTCGACCCCGAGTTCTCATCTAAAATAAAAGAGGAACAACGTTTGATTGATGTTTATCTCTCCATGGTGGTTTCTTTATAGGCAAACACGTTGTTGGAACTTTGTACCTGAAATCTTCGGCAAGATCAACATATTGCAATGACAACACTTGAAGTAACCCAACGACATATTGATTAATCACTGTCATTACAGAAATTGAATAACATTCAACAACTGTAAACTCTTTTATTGTACCAAGAGACGCAACACATTCATATGTCTGCTGTAAGACACCCTTATCTTCCAACGGATATAAGACATAGTTCCCATCAATATTTATGAAGTCAACTATTTTCTCCCTACTTTTGTGACATATATTCAAATCAAACCGATATGGTCTACCTAGTACTAACTCGCACGCATCAACATCAAAATTATCAAAAGCTGTGATATCCTTGTAGTTCACACTAACGATGTCAATGACATAATTTTCACTTGCATTAGCACTAATCAAGGGGTTATTCCAAACAACATTAGATGGTGCTACATAAATTTGTAAAGGCAACTTGATTTCACTAAACATCTCCCACAAATTAAAATTCCCATGATATTCAACACTTACCACATTCCCAATAGTTTGAGGACTCGCCTTGCATAACGACTGAACCAAGATATGATGTTGCGAATCATCTAGCGATCTATAAGTGTCCATGGATAAAGTTTGCTCACTTGTAACATAATGTTCATCGTTGCTATCATTCTCATATTTATAGACCTCCTCAAGTTTTTCTTTGTTTTGTTCTTGTACATCATCCTCCTCGTCTTCTTGTTTGACCATGTCAAATCTATCACAATTTGTAGACATGCAATTTTTAGAATCCACAGTCGCACACCCTTTATCGACCATCTCCACTCCTTTCAAATTTTCGGCCTTATCAAAGTCTAGCACTTTTCTATCTCCCACACCAAACAAGCTACCCGATTTTGGTTGAGAACTTTTATCGAACACCTTATTGACACAATCGACTTCATAATATTTAACCATATCATCGTCTTGCTTTCGCTTTGTATGCATCTTAGACTCATAGCCCTCTGGTAAAAACCTCTCCATCATCAACTGTCTCATTCGTCGCCATATTCTAATCGGTTCTTGCCTTTGCTTCTTTCTCTGTAAAATTAACTTATCCCACCAAGCCGCAACAGTACTCTTTAACTTGATAGATACCATCTTCACCTGCTTACTCTCAGGAACACCCATAACATCAAAGAATCGATCAACATGAATATACCAATTCAAAAACTCATCAACTCCTAGAGACCCATAGAACAACGGTATATCAGCCTTTATAATATCTTTGTCATGGAGTTGATCACCCATAATCGCCTTCGAGCCACAATACTCAGCAACATGATATTTCCTGTCTCGAGGGACTCGATTATGATATTCTCTTCCACCTCTACGTTGTTTGTTATTGTTATCCACTTGGCTCGACAACGTATCTATTCGATCTGTGAAAACCTTTAGAGCCGCGGAAAAAGCCGACGTAATCTCTACAAGATCTTCTTTGGTAATTGGTTCGTCCCCCATAGTGAATCAATAGCGAAAGGACAGGAAAAAGCCTGCTCTGATGCCAACTGACGCAGTACGGAAGCCAAGGAGAAGCAAGCGCTAAACCTTAAAGGACTCTTACACGAGAAATCCTTAAAATCCTTGAATCCACAAGGCAATCCTTGAATCCACAAGGAGTTTCTTGAATCCACAAGAAAATAAAGAGAAAACTCTTAGGGTTTTAATTCAATAAAAGATTATCCATCCAGTACACCATAATGTTGTTTATATAGGGATATAAAACCCTTAAACAAAATAAAACTAAATCCTAATTAAAATTAAATAATAATTAAAATAAGCGTGATCATGCAGCTTTAGGCGTGAGCATGCACAATCTCCCCAAGATCTCACTAAAAGTCTCTGCCAATATTTTCCAATTTGGCATGATGATGCCATTCAGCAGCGTGGTCATGCCATCAAGCATCTTCAACAGCGTGCTCATGCCTTTATTTTATTGTTGTCATCTCACGAGCCATGAACCTCGATTAACACTGGAAATCCTCCTACATCATTTGATGTCCAATTTTGACTAATTTTTGGAACAATATTATCCTCCCGGTAGTGGATTGATTGTTTATGTCTTTTCGGTTTTTCTTTTCAGAAGATTTCAAATAATAGAGGTAAGCTTTTACTGATTATTATGGATTACATACAATGCATTTCTCATGATTGAAAACAAAGAAAAGTAGGCCTGAAATTGGAAAAGTCTACATAGGTGTTCCAGTGAGCCGTGATGGTATGGTATTCTCTATATTTGACCAATACAAACACAAACCTTCTTGCAAAGTTAAAGTTCTTGTTCTCTACTGGTTTCATGTAATTTCAGCATTTCAGGGGGTCAGTTTTCGTACTTGTCTTTCATTGTCAAATTGCACAAAAAATTTAATAATTGGCTTTGTGAGCTTCCTATTAGAGCGGAAATTTTATGAAGTTTCTCTGTTGAATTTAAAATGCAAAATTGATTAATCGCTCGTAATTGAACTATTGATTAATTGATTAATTTTATAGCTCTTGGTAACAGCCAGAAAGTGTTGGGTGTCTAGACAGCATCCTTATTTCTTTGGGTTGAGCATCCATTCTTATTAAAATCAACTGTTTTTAAAGTATTGCAGGATACGGTTCAGCTTTATATTCTAGCTTGAAGTCTTTAATTTGAAATGGTCACTAGGAGGGATAGAGAAACTTCTGCATCTTCTGGTCCAATTATTCAGTGAAGAAGACTATATTTCATTCTTGATCCATATAGTATTGAAATATAAAAATGAATTCAAAACTCTGTACCGTCAGATATAGTCTCATTTTTGTTGGAATAACTATCCATTGAGCAGTGGCACATCTTTAACATGTGTGTTGATGGTGATTTATGTTGGATTTTAATCTTAAACTAATATTTAAGTATTGTTTTTATTATTGTTATTCTGAATAAGGTCGTTGTGGTGTGCCTTGTAGTATTAGATGTGTTAGACTTGGTCTGGTGTTAGTTCAGATATTTCAGGAGAGTCATGGGCTGATGGGCTTGTTAGAGAATTTCTAGGAGATAGTTGCATATTTGTAGCCACCACTCTGTGTGTGTGTTAACTCTATTTATTTTGCTTGTAATCGTTCATTTAGATGTAACAAGAACAACAATACAATGTAGTCCTCAAAGCATTTCCAGTTTGTACATGCTCTTGTCTTGGTTTCTACACTTGGTAAAATACACAGGCCCATCAACTTGTTAATAACTACTATTATATCAGTATAGCTGTTTTGGTTTCTACACTTGGTATCAGAGCGCTGGTGTTTAGATTAGTGTCTGCCAAAATATCAACCCAAACATAAGAAAGAAACCATGGAAACGCCTAAGGCATAAGAAGGTGAAGCCGCGGTTGGTCAAAGAGGATGCTATGTGTACCTTTTAATGAGTGAACTTCATGTTGTGTTGCTGCGAGTTTAGTTCTGAGCGGATGTGACTGTGTATGGTAGGTTATGTGTATGTAGATGGGATGGGTATGTTCATTCAAGTGTGGTGTGTACATATACGTTGTAGAAATGTGAAAATCGAAGGGAGAGTTTGTATTTGTGCAGTGTGTGTATTTGAACCCTGTTTAAGTACAGATAGGAAGAGCCATACGGGCTTATTGTGTAAACCTTGTTTGAGTCCAAATGGGAAGAAATCCAGATGGGCTTAGCCAAATGGGTTGATGTGAAGAAAAGCCATACGGGCTTGTGAAGAAAAGCCATACGGGCTTATGAAAGAAAAGCCATACGGGCTTGTGAAGAAAAGCCATACGGGCTGAAAGCCAAACGGGGTCAGTTGAAAAGTTGAAAGCCATACGAGCTGAGTGCCAAATGGGCAAATGAACTTTCCAGATGGGCATAGAATACAAGTTTAAGATTAAGGGGGTGATTGTTGGATTTTAATCTTAAACTAATATTTAAGTATTGTTTTTATTATTGTTATTCTGAATAAGGCCGTTGTGGTGTGCCTTGTAGTATTAGATGTGTCAGACTTGGTCTGGTGTTAGTTCAGATATTTCAGGAGAGTCATGGGCTGATGGGCTTGTTAGAGAATTTCTAGGAGATAGTTGCATATTTGTAGCCACCACTCTGTGTGTGTTACCTCTATTTATTTTGCTTGTAATCGTTCATTTAGATGTAACAAGAACAACAATACAATGTAGTCCTCAAAGCATTTCCAGTTTGTACATGCTCTTGTCTTGGTTTCTACACTTGGTAAAATACACAGGCCCATCAACTTGTTAATAACTACTATTATATCAGTATAGCTGTTTTGGTTTCTACACTTGGTATCAGAGCGCTGGTGTTTAGATCAGTGTCTGCCAAAATATCAACCCAAACATAAGAAAGAAACTATGGAAACGCCTAAGGCATAAGAAGGTGAAGCCGCGGTTGGTCAAAGAGGATGCTATGTGTACCTTTTAATGAGTGAACTTCATGTTGTGTTGCTGCGAGTTTAGTTCTGAGCGGATGTGACTGTGTATGGTAGGTTATGTGTATGTAGATGGGATGGGTATGTTCATTCAAGTGTGGTGTGTACATATACGTTGTAGAAATGTGAAAATCGAAGGGAGAGTTTGTATTTGTGCAGTGTGTGTATTTGAACCCTGTTTAAGTACAGATAGGAAGAGCCATACGGGCTTATTGTGTAAACCTTGTTTGAGTCCAAACGGGAAGAAAGCCAGATGGGCTTAGCCAAATGGGTTGATGTGAAGAAAAGCCATACGGGCTTGTGAAGAAAAGCCTTACGGGCTTATGAAAGAAAAGCCATACGGGCTTGTGAAGAAAAGCCATACGGGCTGAAAGCCAAATGGGGTCAGTTGAAAAGTTGAAAGCCATACGAGTTGAGTGCCAAATGGGCAAATGAACTTTCCAGATGGGCATAGAAGACAAGTTTAAGATTAAGGGGGTGATTGTTGGATTTTAATCTTAAACTAATATTTAAGTATTGTTTTTATTATTGTTATTTTGAGTAAGGCCGTTGTGGTGTGCCTTGTAGTATTAGATGTGTTAGACTTGGTCTGGTGTTAGTTCAGATATTTCAGGAGAGTCATGGGCTGATGGGTTTGTTAGAGAATTTCTAGGAGATAGTTGCATATTTGTAGCCACCACTCTGTGTGTGTTAACTCTATTTATTTTGCTCGTAATCGTTCATTTAGATGTAACAAGAACAACAATACTATGTAGTCCTCAAAGCATTTCCAGTTTGTACATGCTCTTGTCTTGGTTTCTACACTTGGTAAAATACACATGCCCATCAACTTGTTAATAACTACTATTATATCAGTATAGCTGTTTTGGTTTCTACAATTTAGTGCCTGTTTGGCTAAACTTATTTCAAGGACTTATGGACTTATTTTCGGGTAAAAAATTTATATTTTGATAAAAAAAATTTATACAAGTATTTAATGTATGTTTGAGATTCAATAAATTGCAAAAATAAGTTGGAAAGTTAGGAATCTCTAACTTTGTCTTAAAATAAGTTGACTTATTCTGGAAAAAAGTTCCCCCAAACACCCCCTAATATTCTTGTGGATCGTACTTAATCTTGAGATTCAAATAAATTACATTCAAGATATATATGAAATTTAAACTAAACATAAAGAGAACTTATAACCATGTCCCATCACATAGGGCTAGCCTTTTTGGGCCGCAAGCAAGCCATAACTCCACAATAGCATGATATTGTCCGCTTTGGACTGAGCCCGCACAGATTTGTTTTTGGGCAATTCCCAAAAGGCCTCATACTAATAGAGTTTATTAGCTGCTTATATACAAGAGAACCTTCTCTTATCTCCTCGATGTGGTACTTGGGTTGACACTACCCAACAATCCTCCCCTCAAACCAAGAACCACATAACCCGTGGTCTTGCACATGCGATTAATCTGTCTACATCTTGCACCGCCGCCACACCTGCGGAACCCGCCGCCTGAACACAAAACTTTCGACAGAAGGAACCCAACAGATCTCCAATTGCCACCGAGGGGAACCTCCTACATCGAACACCTGCAGCCCATAAACCCCAAGATCCAATTACCGAACCATGGGCTCTGATACCACTTGTTGGGCCGCGAGCAAGCCATAACTCCACAATACAATGATATTGTCCGCTTTGGGCTGAGCCCGCACGGATTTGTTTTTGGGCAACTCCCAAAAGGCCTCATACTAATAGAGTTTATTGGCTGCTTATATACAAGAGAACTTTCTCTTATCTCCTCGATGTGGTACTTGGGTTGACACTACCCAACAAACCCAACAAGCCTCATACAAAAGATCACTTGTGTTGCTTATTCATAACATAATACAGGTTTACAGCTTGAAGGGGATGTCGTTTATAGGTAGACTGCATGAGGCGGTCGTGGTCTGAGTGTAACCTCCAGTGGAGTTGCATTTGGGTTAGTAATTCCTGCACTTTCGGTCATATCAATGGGTGAGTTTAAGACAGTTCCCAGTTCAAACCCATGAACCAATTGAGGAATCGTCAAGTGCAGGACCAGAGTCACGAATGTGATCCCAGGGCATGACCTTCGTCCTAATCCGAATGGTAAAAGCTCAAAATTCTGACCCCAAATGTCGATATTGACATGTTTTTGCAGAAACCTGTCAGGTTTAAATTCTAGAAGGTCAGACCAAACTTTCGGGTCACGATGCATCTTCCAGAGGTTCACAAGTAGCCGTGTTCCTGCAGGAACGTTAAATCCTGCTACTGTGCAATCTTCCATTGCTTCGTGTTGGACTAAGAGTGGTAGTGATGGATATAATCGCAGTGTCTCCTTGACAATGGCTTGCAAGTAGGCTAGATTCTTCACATCTGATTCCTTTAACTGGCGATCTCTTCCTACGTACTTGTCCATTTCATCTTGTGCTTTATTTAGTACATCAGGGTTGTTTAGTAGTAGTGAGATTGCCCACATAAGTGTGGCGGATGTCGTATCATAACCACCTAAGATAAGACTCTGCAACCAAATTAATAATAAATATGTTTGTGTGAGCAAGTCCAGTCTTAGCTAATAACTATATGTATAAGCTTTCTACAGGAGAAAATCGTTCTAAATCAGAGTTAGTTTGTCATAGGATGAATGAACATTAAAACGTTCTGCTTTCATGAGACGACTATAAGCAAAGATAACATAGATTTAAATACAGAAAAGGTGATTTAGTTTCCAGGGAATCTTGCATAACTTACCAAACAAGTGCCCTTGATGGCAGTATCAGTGTCAATGTCAGGAAACTGGTTACCGTCCATGGCAGACAGCATGACATAGATAAAGTCTTCCTCCGAATGATTAATGCTTTCATTTCCCCTTTTCTGCTGATGCTCCTTTAACCAGCTTCCAAGCAAGTGATCAATCTCTTCTGCTATCTTCTTCATTTTGCCCTTGTATCCTGTTAATGTATCTATCCAACCAAGTAAGGGAAGTGCATCAGAAACCATAAACTACCCCGCTAAGTGCATGAAATCCGCCATGGCCTTTTGAAATCGCCTTGACTCTTCATTACCATAAACACCCGTACCAGAATATACCTTCCCTGCCACTATCCTGACCACGATATTCGTTGTCAGATCACCAAACTTTTCCTTCATTTCCACCACAACTTTGCTTCCATTCCCATTGCTTGACCATTTCTCATATAGCTCATTGATGAAAATATTGACCTCTAATTCCCTTACATGTTTGAGCATATCCAGTCTACGATTGGATAGAAGCTCAATCATGGCTAGCTTCCGTATCTCGCGCCAGTATGGTCCATATTCTTGATATATCATAACTCTATTGTTATATCCCACTAATTTTCCAACTAAAGATTTCGGACGAGTGGCGAAAACCCTGTCCTGTGTTGTAAAACATTCTTTTGCAAATTCCCAACCAGTGATCACAAAAGTTCTGTTACTTCCCAAATTCAAAGAGAAGATTGGCCCGTATTGATCAGCCATGTCTCCGAGTGCATGATGTAATAATATCTTGCTTGCTCCAAGAAGATGAAGGTGACCGATTAACGACCATTTTCCAGCTGGTTCTGGTGGTCTGGAACAATTATTCTTCCTTGTGACATAGGTACTAAAAATTCTCCATAAAATTATAGTAGAAAAAAATGCAAGGCTATACAGGATGATATCTTGCAGTTGAATGTTGGTACCCATTTCATTTAAAATCGTACTCCTTGGTATTCTTTTTATAGCAGCAGGAAGCTGCTTATGGCCATGGATTTTCTGTAAATTTTTAATAAAATGAAACAAGTAAAAAATAATTTGAGTTACTTAAACCAATCAACCTACAACCACAGCTGCAAAGAAGATGATATATCAGAGCCTAATAGTTAACATTTGACACAGTGACCATATATACTTTTAGGTACATACTTTTATTCATGCTATCATGGAAGCTTGCCAACTGTCGACCTGTAGGGCCAGAGTCAGACTTGGACGTATATGCTTTCTAGGGGAAAGCAATTTTGGTACTCCGTACAATTTTTCTTCCCAGTTGTTGATGTAAATTCCAAAAATATGGTCCTGCTTTTAGACCGAATATAATTAAGAAAAATGGTAGATATATTTCAGAAAAATTTCCAAATACTTCTTCAAATACTTATATGTTAAGGATTATGATTGATAATTTTCTACTTATAAGATTCGAGTAAGAGATTTATATTAAAAAATAATTTTTAAAAGTTGAATTTAGATTAAAAACAGCATATAGTTGCACAAATAAATAAACTTAAATAAAATACAGCTTTATGTGTGACAGAGTGAGTTTGACGTGTATTCTTACCGAACTCCAATCAAGAGGTCTTGGATCTTGCCGAACTCACGGAATTTTTCATTAACAACCACCTAGACCCGTTAACAAGTTCTTCCTTAATCATAAACAGAACTGATACAACAAGAACACTCTGTACAACTTTTGTGCCCATCCCCTTGTAAAAACCACTCAAGCCTTCATATTGTATCATCATCATTACAGCATCCACAGTACCTAATATTTCATTACAGTCTTTGCAATGACTATTTCAGAATGTTCACCGCAATAAAGTCTGCTCTAGACTCACTAACCTTTATATTGATGCTTTTTATCACCATCAGTAACTTGCTTTGCTTGAAGCCTTGACTGCATAGACAACAAAGTCGTGAAATGCAAAACATAGAAATCATACTACTTTAAGATAGGGTTAAATATCAAATTGGTCACTGAAGTGGTGGCCATATATCACTTTACTCACTGATTTCAACGGGGTCTCATTTGAATCACTTAAGTCAGAATAAATATCAAACAAATACCTATAAATATGTGATCGAGAATTAAAATAATTTTTTGTTAAGTTTTATACATTTTTCTTCAATGCCACCATAACCAAATGAAAAGTCATAGATTCTAATATTTTAGATAATATATTTAATTTTTTTTAAAATTTATTTACTATTTATATTTGATTTTCTAGTTATTTTCTTTGATTTAATTAAAAATAAATAGTAAATAGAATTTAAAAAATTTAAATATATTATCTAAAATATTAGAACCCATGACTTTTCATTTGGTTATGGTGGCATTGAAAAAAAATGTATAGAACTTAACAAAAAAATTATTTTAATTCTCGATCACATATTTATAGGTATCCGTTTGATATTTATTCTGACTTAAGTGATTCAAATGAGACCCCATTGAAATCAGTGAGTAAAGTGATATATGACCACCACTTCATTGACTAATTTGATATTTAACCCCTTTAAGATATTTAAAACCCATACACATAATATCGTCCTGTACCATTGCTGGATTAAAGACCACATTTGTTTACTTAAATATGTTTGTTATTTAAGCCTGAGCATTTATTAGGGCTGAGCAAAAATCCGAAAAAATCCGAATCCGAATCCGAATCCGCTAAAAACCGCTAAAAACCGATCCGTATAAATCCGATCCGAAACCGAAACCGAAAAATTAAAAACCGAATCCGAATCCGATTATGCGGTTTCGGTTTCTTGTCAAATCCGATCCGACAAAATCCGAATCCGATTAAAATAAATAAATAAATAAATTATATATATATATATATAATTAATAAATACACATATTTTTTGAAATATAACTGCTAAAAAATAAAAATATAACTGATATTTAAGTGTTCCTGAGAAAAAAATAAATAAAATGGATTTGTGAGTCTGAACTGAATTTTGTTGGAAGCTCTTTTCGTGCAACTAATAGCTTGGCTACATGTCAATCTTCGGGAGAGGTAGGAGTTCAGGTTTCTCCATGAAGTTGACACACCTTGTGTTGTTCCGGGAAGAGGAAAAACTGCTTATATAAGACGAAAAATAAAGAGAGTGCTTCAGATTTGCATTAGATGACACACTCAAGAGAAATTTTATAATCAGAGACCAGAAATGTAGAGTTAGTACTACTAACTTAGCAGTATTATAGAAAAAAAGGTTATAATTTGTATTATATATTTATGCACCTGCAAGACCCTGAATACTTAGCAGTAATAGCCATGTAATGGAACCTATTTTTGAGAATTTCTATACTGTTTAGTTCCAGTGAGGATTTTATGTACCAAATTTTCTGTTTGTAGCAGATGGATTATGCTAAGTTTTTTTTTTCTCAGAGCTTTTATTCGTTTACATTTTCTTCAATAATTATTTTAATATGAGTCGGGTTTAAAACCGAAACCGAACCGATTGCATCCGATCCGACAATTTTGAATCCGAACCCGAACCGCCGGTTTCGGTTGCGGTTTCGGTTTTAGATTTTAAAACCCGAAGAATTTCGGATTCGGTTTCGGTTTTATCATAAATCCGATCCGATCCGATCCGTGCTCTCCCCTAGCATTTATTCAGGATTCGGGGTGTTAGTAAAAATTATCGTTTGTGTAGTCATCTTAATAAGGTCAAGTCAGATAATAATTTACTACAGTAGTTCTTTACGAACTGCACACTTGGGCCACTCAGTCAATCGAGTGATCCAATATTTGAAACCCCTAACCCCACCAAAATACACCAAAATACCCGTATGTGTTTCAACAAGTTATGGTCACTAAAAGTTCAGCTGTAATTACAGTACCCATGAATCTTCAGTGCTGCCTTGGGTCTTTTGGTGTAATAAATTCAGAATTTTCTTGCAATTTTAAACTCAAGAAGAAATAGTAAAGCAAGTGATAAAACTAGGCACTAACCTTCACAACATTGAGAGGATATGTGACTAGACCCGTCAATTCGTTCGTGTCGTGTACTTTCGTGTTTCGTGTACCTAAATGCTAAACCCAAAACCACCCGTTTAGGGGTTCGTGTTATTTCGTGTTCGAGTACTTTCGTTTCGTGTACGTTTCGTGTCGTGTTTCGTGTACCATTGATATGTTGATCAATCTGTTGGATGATGCCTGTTTGATATGTATACTGATACATGTTTTTGGTAACTGGATTTTGGGTCGTGTGTATATTGATACATGCTAATGGAATTGTACATTGATACATGTTTTTGCTTGTATTCCGATACATGATTTTGCTTGTATCCGCGGTTTAGGGCTTTGTTTTAATTTGGGCTTATGACATATTATGATATATTATGATATGATAATGTGATTTATGATGTTCTTAATTGTTAATTGAGCATGGTGAAACCCTATTGGTTTTGATGATGACACAATGCAGCAAGCTTGGTTTTGATGATGTTACAATTCATAGGAAGCTGATTGCTGTTCTGAAGATGACACAATGCAACAAGCTGATTGCTTGTTACTAAATATATATTAGCCTGTTATCAAATGTTATTTTGCAGGATGCTTTGATTGAGGGGGAGTTTTAACTCAATCTTAAATTGGTGTATAATCATCAAAAAGAGGGAGATTGAAACTCTATAATTTTGATGATCATACATAGTAAGCAAGCTGGGTATTTGTTCTGGACTAATATTGTTTTGCAGGTTCATTATGTATATCATTACTTTAGATTAACACAGGGCATCTCAGCTAGCTATCAGAGCATCACAGCTAGCTAGCAAGTCATCACAGCAAGCTGACAACCTGTTCAGTTTATGACCTGTACTTGAAAGGGAAGTTCGATTTATTTAGGGTTCAATATAAGCATGACCTAAATATCTTCTAATCAGTATATGATTTTTATTAAAGCCCTCTCCTTTATAAAAATCGTTTTATACAACTTTCACTCATTTAAAGAATCTTTTAATTCTTTAATGTCCTTTTAAAAGCAACCCATGTGATCTCTTTTCAAGCATGTTTGTATTAATTAACAAATAGTCCATACTTTTACAACTCCACCATCTGTTGTCTTGTGGAGAATTTCAAAAGAAAACATATTCATTATCATATCTAGTGTTTTCTTCATGTATCTAACGGATGTATTCAAAGACATAATTCTTTGCCTTCATCTTTCTTTCTCTCCACTGATTATATTCTCTGCATGAGAATCATTCTGAAAAACCTGCAGGTGAACGTTAGTAGTGGGATTAAAATTGAACAAAGCCTCACGTGAGAAGTTATCTTCAAGACCGTTGCAAGATTGTCCAAGAATTCATCTCTTACACTTCACTATAAAGGCCTGCATGTTTCTTCTCTGAAGGGGGAGCTGAAAGCTATATTCAAGAATACAAGATACAACTCTGCACTTCATTTCCAGATCCAACAAACAAGCTCTAGCACTATATTCTATATCGAAATATTAGAGTTCATAGTTTTTGAGTTGTAATCTCTTTTTATCCATTGTATTGTTCAACTTGTAAAGTTGGTAGCTACTGGATTGTCAAGTTAGTGGAACTAGGGTTTGAGGAACAGTAGACTAGAGAAGTTAATACTTGGTGTAGTATTGAACTTAGAGAGCTGTGTTCAGGAAACAGGTGTTCCAGCTAGCTGCAGTCAGTAACTGGGAGTTTAAGGGAGATATATTATTGTATCGTGTGGTTGGGTTCTTTGAGATCAATAATATATTCTCTTACCAAGTTGGTAAGGGACTAGGACGTAGACCATAGAAGATTAGGGGTCGAACCTAGCTAAAATTCTTGGTGTTCTTTACTTATTGCACATTTATCTTTCTGCATTGCATATCACAGCTAGCTGCCTATTCATTAATCTGTTACATTTGGTTAACTAAGTTAGCTGCCTATCGTACCCAGCTAACTGCCAGACTAACTTTTCAGGCAGAATTTTTATTTGATCATTGTTAGTCATAACACCTATTCACCCCTCCCCTCTAGGTGTGTATTTTCACATGGTGACTGGTTATGGCCTTGAGACCCATAGGTTAGTGGTTTTAATTAATATGGTTTGGTTTTATAAATACGACTTGCATGTCGTTTTCTTTTTCCTTTGTAATTGTTCATCTCAAATGTAACTCGAGTTCTTATGTAATTACATTAGTATAGTTATGTTTTATATTCTATGTAATAAGAAGATCATTGGAAGCATGCAATGAAGGATCAATGGAGATGAAGGCAGTTGACACAAAGAAGACATGAAGACATGTATTTATGAAGACCAACTATGTAATAATTTAGTTTTATAAGCCACCATAGATTGACCTAGATTTTTCCATTAGCTTGGAAAGATCATATAGGAATGGGCCATAACCAAGCACGATTTTAATATTCATGCACTTTACATATGATGATATGTATGCGTAGTGATAGATATGCATGCTTAATTAGATTAAGTAGAATGTATGTATGTATTAATACGTCATCCATGCCATGTTAAACAAGATAAAATCCGTAACGATTTAAGATAAAGATTAAACAAATGATCATGAGATTCCTGTGTTTATGAAACACGGTAATTAAATATGAATTATTATAGTTCAAGGATTAAATGATTTTGTCAACAACGAGATTAATTTCTTGTAAGGTTAAAAGGTGTAAATAATGCCATTTGTGCATTAACCTTTCTACCTGGAAATCATTAATTCAGCGAACTATGATTTGAAATATTTAATTCAAGGAAAAATTGGGGATCTCTTTATGATGGGATCATGGTCGTTTTAATTAAAAATCCCTTAATTAAAAATCCCTTAATTAAGATAAGACTCCTATGGAATTGTTGGCCATGCTGAGGACCACTGAAGCAAATATGGTCAAGGCACCTGAGAAAAGCTCTCATAATGATGGTGGGAAAGAAAGGTGCTAAGGGAAAGGGGAAATGGAAGGGGAAGAAAAATGTTACATCAAAAGCTCTTGCTCCTTCTAAGCCCTCCTTCAAAAAGGCTGGAAAGCCGAAGGGAGATGTCGCAAAGGTTGACAAGGGTTATTGTCACTATTGCAACAAGCCTGGTCAATGGAAGAGGAACTGCCCTAACTACTTGGAGGATCTGAAGAAGATGAAGTCTGTCAAGATTTCTACTGATTCAAGTATTTATGTTATAGAAGTCAATTTGTCTATTTCAACATCTTGGGTATTGGATACTGGATGTGGTTCTCACATTTGTATTAATGTGCAGGAACTGCGAATGAGTAGGACATTGGCAAAGGGAGAAGTTGACCTATGAGTAGGCAATGGAGCAAAGGTTGCTGCTTTAGCCGTAGGAACTTATTATTTATCGTTGCCCTTTGGGCTTATTTTAGAACTTGATAATTGCTATTACATGCCTGCGATTTGCAGAAACACTATTTCTATTTCTTGTTTGGACAAGAAGGATTTTTCATTTACTATTAAAGACAATTGTTGCTCTTTTGGTTTGAATGATTTAACTTATGGCATTGCACGCATGTTTAATGATTTATATGTTCTAGATTTAAATTTTACTCATGTCTATAATGTTAATAAACGCCTTAAAGCAAATGACTCTAATCAAACCTTCCTATGGCATTGTCGATTAGGCCATATAAATGAGAATCGCATATCCAAGCTCCATAAAGATGGATTTTTGGATAAATTTGATTTTGAATCATACGATGAATGCGAAGCTTGTTTACTTGGTAAAATGGCAAAGGCCCCTTTTAAAAAACAAGGTGAAAGGGCCACTGAACGATTAGAACTAATACATAGTGATGTGTGTGGTCCAATGCGTTCTATGGCAAGAGGAGGCTTTTACTACTTCATAACATTTACTGATGATTACAGTAGATATGGATATGTGTATCTAATGAAGCACAAATATGAATCTTTTGAAAAGTTCAAGGAATACAAAGCTGAGGTAGAAAAGCAAAAGGAAGAGAGTGTTAAAATTCTTCGATCTGATCGAGGAGGTGAATACTTAACCCTGGAATTTAAGAATTTCTTAAAGGAATGTGGTATTGTATCAAAACTCACTCCTCCTGGAACACCACAATGGAATGGTGTTTCTGAAAGGAGGAATCGTACTTTGTTGGACATGGTACGATCGATGATGAGTCATGCTGATCTTCCAATAAGTTTCTGGGGTGATGCCCTAGAAACCGCTGCATATACACTAAACCGTGTTCCATCAAAATCGGTTCAAAAGACTCCATATGAGATATGGACTAGAAAGCGTCAAAGTATGTCATTTATGAAAATATGGGGATGTGAAGCGTTTGTAAAACGCTTTACCTCTAACAAGCTTGGACCCAAATCAGACAAATGTTATTTTGTGGGGTACCCAAAGGAAACTAAGGGTTACTATTTCTATAATCGAATTGAGAACAAAATACTTGTTTCTCGAAATGCTGTATTTTTAGAAAGAGAAATTTGTCTCCAGAAGAAATAGTGGGAGGAAAGTAGATCTCGATGAAGTTCGAGAACCACAAGATAACATTGAACCGGAAATGGAACGTGGGCAAGATATTCAAGATAATCTTGAATAGAATATTGCTCAAGAAACACAAGTTGTTCGTAGATCTGGTAGGATTCGCCATGAGCCTGTGAGATATTATGGATTTCTCCTAGTCGATAATAGTGATATAATGCTCATGGATCAAGATGAGCCTCTTACCTATCAAGATGCTATGAACAGTCCAAACTCTGAGAAATGGCTAGAAGCCATGAAATCTGAAATGGATTCCATGTATGAAAACAAATTATGGACTTTGGTTGATCCACCTGAAGGGGTAAAACCCATTGGGTGCAAATGGGTCTTCAAAATGAAGACTGACATGGATAGAAAGGTCCAGACCTATAAAGCTAGGTTGGTTGCAAAAGGTTTCAAACAAATTCATGGTATTGACTATGATGAAACTTTTTCACCAGTAGCAATGGTCAAATCCATTAGGATTTTGCTTGAGATAGCAGCTTACAACGATTATGAAATCTGGCAGATGGATGTCAAGACAGCCTTCCTTAATGGAAGCCTTGAAGAGGATGTATATATGATACAACCTGAAGGTTTTGTAAATCCAAAGGATGCTAGAAAGATATGTAAGCTAATCAGGTCCATTTATGGACTAAAACAAGCTTCAAGGAGATGGAATATTCGTTTTGACCAAACAGTCAAAGAGTTTGGCTTCGTTCAAAATAAAAATGAACCTTGTGTTTACAAGAAGGTTAGTGGGAGCACTGTGGCATTCCTAGTTCTATATGTTGATGATATATTGCTGATTGGGAATGACATACCTTCTCTACAGGCTGTTAAGGCATGGTTAGGAAAGAATTTCTCCATGAAAGACTTAGGTGAGGCTTCCTATATATTAGGGATCAAGATCTGTAGAGATAGATCAAGAAGATTGATTGGCCTAAGTCAGAGTACATACATTGACAAAGAATTGCATCGTTTCGGGATGCAAGATGCAAAAAGGGGATTTGTCCCAATGTCTCATGGGATAACGATCTCAGATAAAGATAGTCCTAAATCGAAAGATGAAAAGGACCGCATGAGTAAGATTCCATACGCTTCTGCAATTGGATCTATCATGTATGCAATGATATGTACTCGTCCTGATGTGTCGTATGCTTTAAGCATGATGAGCAGGTTTCAGTCTAATCCAGGCGAAGCTCACTGGATAGCTGTCAAGAACATTCTTAAGTACTTAAAAAGGACTAAAGATTCGTTCTTGGTGTATGGAGGAGAAGAGGGACTAGTTGTAAAAGGTTACACTGACTCTAGTTTCCAAACAGACAAGGATGACTCTATATCTCTGTCTAGTTTTGTGTTTTGTCTCAACGGAGGTGCTGTTAGCTGGAAAAGTTCGAAACAAGAAACAGTAGCTGATTCTACAATGGAGGCTGAGTATATTGCTGCTTGTGAAGCAGCTAATGAGGTAGTTTGGATCTGAAATTTCATCACTGAGCTTGGTGTGGTTCCATCGATAGCAGATCCCATTGATCTCTATTGGGATAATGCTGGAGCCATAGCACAAGCAAAGGAACCAAGATCGCACTCCAGGGCGAAACATATACTTAGAAGATATCATCTTATTCGTGAGATTAACGAGCGAGGAGATATACACATATGTAAAGTGCATACCAATGATAACGTTGCTGATCCACTGACTAAGCCTCTGTCGCAACAGAAGCACGAAAGTCACACTAGTTCCATAGGTATTAGGAATATGAACGATTGGCTCTAGTGCAAGTGGGAGATTGTTAGTGTAGGTGCCCTAGAGGTAATACATTTCAGTTTATTTAAACTTCGTCATTGACATTTATGTTCTATGTTGATTATATTGATGTTTTATTATGCTTAGTATTTACTGCGATATAATTGTTAGTATAATAAATGTCCCTAGATTGTTGATACGAACTATATATCTATGAGATAATATACAGTATAATAATTTTAAATATCCCTAGTCAAGTATTATTGTTATTGGGACAATAATAATACATCGAGACTAGTATGTTGATTGACTAATGATTGTAATGCCCCCAAATCCCTTACAGGAATCCAGGTCATTACACCTCTTGCGAAATATTCAATCACCTGCTCATAATATGTTATGTAGAATACACAATAAGTAATCAAATACTGTATGAATAACTTAATAGGAACACACTGTTTAACAATTAAAAACTGTTTGGAATTAATAATTCCTCTCTCAGTGATGTAAATATCACAGAGAGCTGCTTAGGTTACAATGGATGAATATCTCAATGTTCGACTACCCTTCTAGGGTTAACCTAACTGTATTTATAGAACATACAGCTTCGTACAATCAGTAACTGATACTCCTAAAATCAAGCTATACAATTGATATCAATCACGATTGCTTCAGTCTTCCAAGTCAACTCAATCTCTTTGACAGCTTTCCAATCTTCAAAGATATTGCTTCCATATTTATCAATCTTCAAACACTGTTGACTCTTCAGACAACACCGCTACAGAGTTTAACAAACTCTGTTTGCGCTTCCAGTCAGTGTTTAATCAAACTCTGACTGCTTCCAGCTAAACTCTGTTTTCTGACTTTAGCTTCCAAACACTGTTTTCATCAATCATTTCTAACAATCTCCCCCAACTTGTCCATTAGCAAGAATGTACAAGTTTTACAGTAAATGATGATGTCAAAACAAATACAAAGTTTTACAGTGTTTAACATACAAACAGAGTTTAAGCTTTTACTTAACAAATTCTACAGAAAATAAGAAAATTCTTACAGACTTTAATTTCTAATCTCTTGAAGATCAGGCACTGTTCTGAGATAGTCTATAAGCAACCTTCTTTCAGCATTTTCAAGCTCTATCTGCATAGCTTCTTTGATTTCTCTCAACTGAGGATCATTCTCATCAGTTTGATAGATAGCAGCTCTAAGATCATAGATTTTGTTTCTTCTCATCTCATTTCCCAGCCTGATGTATTTCACCTCTTCAGATTTTACATTGAAATCCAGAACAGTAATTCCAAGATCTGTTTTCAGCTTTGTAGTCCCCTTCTCCATTTCAATCAGATTGCCATTCCAATCTCTGTATTTAGGAACATACTTGCTGTTGAATTTCATTTGCCTTCTTGCAAGGTTTTGAATCATTCTTTGTTGAAGCACATTTGCAACTGACTGTGCTCTTTGATTTCTCACTCTGAAAATATATAGGACATATTCAAGTTCTTCAGCATACTTTAATTCAATATCTTTTTCAGAGACTTTAAATACTGTTCCATCAGCCATGAAATATAACAAGAAATCCTTTTCTAGACTCTTCTGATATACAAGCTGTACTGATTCCAGTTTGTCTAAACTCTCTTGAGTGACACCACCTCCTGGAACAGACAGTGAAGAAGGATCTCTAGGACCAACATATTGTCTTTTATCTCTGTGTGAACCTATCCCTTCTTTGTTGTATCCAACTTTACCAGATAAAGCTCTACCATCAGAAAAGTCCATTGGAATTGTAGCTTCTAGTCTTGGATCATGAGGAGCACCTCTTTTAAATGTTGATTTCAACTGAGAAGACAATAATGGTGTAGTCATAACTTGTGCAGCAACAGAGGTTGTAACTATACTTTTCAGTTTTTGCTTAGCTTCTGCATCTGTTGGTTTTCTGAATACTTGCATTCTTTGATCTGTACCAACTGGTTCTTTGATTTGAATACCTTTAAGAACAGGCTTTGCAGCTTTAGCAACTTTCACATTCTTCTTTCCTTTTTCAGACTTTAAAGCTTTCAGATGTTTTTCTTGTAAACTCTTCTCTTCAGCTTTAACATCTTCTATGGTCACTCCTTCTGCATTTTCTTCCATGAAAAGCTTAACAGCTAACTCCTCATCAGTCTTTGGGTTTGATGTTAATTCCAAACTCTTGGTCTTTGAGGTACCTTGAGTTTCAGTGTTTGTTCCAACAGACTGTGATTTAAAAGATTTGCCAGATCTCAGAGTTTGCCTTTCAGAGTTTAAAACCTTGCTTTTATCACTTGCCCCTCCATCTCCAGCATCATCCTTTTGAGTCAGAGTTTGAGAAACTTTGCATTTAGACTTAGTCACTCTCTCCCCCTTTTTGACATCATCAGGAATTAGTATTGATGTAATGAGCTCTAAAGAGTTTGCAATTGAATCCACCTTAGCAGATAAAACAGCCTGATTTTCTTCAACCTTTCCTAGCCTGGCAAAGAGAGTGTCCTGAACTTTGGACAGCTGAACAGCTTTTATTTTGGACTCTCTTTCCATCTTCAACTCTCTTGACTGAATCTCAGTCTTCAAGGAAGCAATTTCGTGTTTAGTGTCAGCAAAATTTCCTTCCAGAGTCTTGACTTGTACCACAGTTGCCTTTAAACAGGATAAGATTTCTGGATTTGAAATTTGCTTTGCAGTTTGCTTAACAAACTCAGATGCTCTCCCTTTTGGAAAAATGCAATCTTGTTTATACCAATTTTCAGCAGATTTAGCAAGATGCTCTGCTTCAACAACATGTGATGGACAAGGCTGAGCAAAAGGTGTATGTTTACTATCTGTCTGTGCAGGTGCACTCACAAAAGAGTCAGAGTTTGCATCACTGTCAGATTTATCTTCATCACTTGCACCTTGAGCTTGACCATCTTTGAAAGAACCACTGTGCTGAGCAGTGTCAGCCACAGTTTCTGCAATAACTTCTGCATCCTTTTCAATAATCACCTCATGTTGCACAGGCTCTGCAACAGAGTTTGCCTTAGTAGCTTCATCACCTTTGTCTTGAATTTTAGATGATACTAGCTCTGTGTGTGATGCCACAGCTTCAGGAACATGTACTGCAGGCTCATCAGCTACACCAGGAGCTTCAACATGAACAACAGGTGAGACAGGATCAAGAATTGATTCAGGAACATCATGTACTGGTGACAAACCATCTCTTTGATCCTCTTCTACAGGCATTTTATCCTCTGTAGGTATTTCAATAGTAACATTATCCTCTGCAGGCATTTCAACCTCTGCAGGTATTTGTACTTTGTCATCCACAATATTCTCTGCAGGCATGTCATCTTTTGCAGATACTTCAACATTCACTGTATCCTCAACAGTAGGTGTTTGCTGTGAAACCACCTCTGGAGCTTCAATAATATTCTCTGCATCTGAATCAGAAAGAATTAATCTCCTTTTCTTGATTGGCACAACAATCTCCTCTTCATCTTCACTTGAGCTTTCTTTTGGTGGTGAAAGTGAAGGTCTGTTTGCATGTTGCTTCATTCTTCTAGTATAAACAGCTCCAGGTAATGTCTGTTTAGCCTTTGAATGTTTAGTGTTTTGGGCAGTGTGTTTCTTTCTCTTTGGCTTGGTTTTGGCTGGTTCAGTAGGTGCTGGCTCAGAGTGTAAGGTATCAGTGTTTAAAGTTTCAGTGTTTAATGGTTCAGTGTTTATTGGTTCAGTGTTTATTGGTTCAGTGTTTGAGGGTTGAGAGTTTATTGGTGGAGAGTTTAAGGTTTCTGGTTGTGGTTCTTGAGATGTAGTAGGTACAGTAGTTGTGGGTGTTGGAGGTGTTGGTTCAGAGTTTATGGTTTCTGATGGTTCAGGCATTTGTTGTGGTGATTGAGAGTCTTGTGGTTGGTTCACATAGTTTTGTAAGGCTAAAGGCATAAACAACTCAGGTATTTGCTGTTTAGTGACATCTTTGTTTGTCAAATCAGAAAACATTCTCTTAGCAACTTGAAAAGGCTGAATTACATCAGCTTCATCAATTGGAATGTTAGGCACACATGCAGTAAATAGCAATTGACAAAAACGAGCAAAATAAACAGTAGTAGACTCAGACAATCGCTCTCCCAAGTTCATTAGTACTAGTCTACCAAAATCGAAGTTACCTCCATATAGTAGAGCATGACCAATTTGGAGAGTATCCAGAGGCAGTGCATCCCAGTTTGTTGTCTTCTTTCCAAAAGCCCTTGTTATACAATCGAAAAAGAAACTCCATTCTTTTCTCAAACTTGGCCGTCTCAAAGACCCTATCTTGTTCAAGTTTCCTGCACATCCAATTTGTTCCAACATTGTCCTCAATCTATCATGACCAACAACACTGTAAGAAGTGTGTGTCTCAAAGTCCAAAGCATCCCTGACAGTGGTTGGAGTAATGATATACTCTGATTCTTCATGAGTGAAAATGATTGTTGGAGTGCCAGCCTCTCCTCCATCATCATATTCAGAGTTTGTCCAGAAAGTAGCAATCTGTGAAGCAGATAATGTTGGTGGTGCAGTTAGAGCCGTCCCTATCTCAGAATCGTTCAAGAAGTTTTGGAACAAGTGAAACGCCTGTGGAGCATTTTCATTCTCCAATGGTGCTGCATAGTTACTAGGGAGAAAAACTAACCCTGTTGCATCAAACGCTTTAGTTGCCATTAGTAACAAGATACGAAGATATTCAGAGAAAAGATGTATATGCACTGTAAGTGTTTATCAAAAAGCGAAGGAGAGAATAAGAGAAGTGTGAAAATGAATAAGTATGTAAGTAACTGTGAGTGGGTGAATGTGAATCGATATGGAGTGAGAGACTAAAGACGATTAGAGTAAAATTAAAACTCAATCGTTTATTTAGTAAAAATGCGCAACTGTTGTAGAGTAGTGTTTGAGTGGGACACAATCATGAGACACGTGTCAAACAGCCAATGGATCACTTAATAATTACCGCTGTTATTCCTATAATCACGACACTTAGACACATTAACACTAATTAACAGTTGTCAACTACCCCAATTACTCCAAAATAGTCAAATCATCTCAATAAGACTTTACCTCAGAGTACTTAACACAACTCAACAGTGTTTATCAATTTTCCAACTTTATCACTAAAACCCTTTCAAAAATTGCACAGTTGTGAATATGAGTGTGTGTGAAGCAGAGTTTACTGAAATCAATTTTTAGAGCATCTAATATTTCATAAAATCCATAACAAACAGTTAATAAACACTGAATGCACAAACTCTTATATTAAACACTGATTGTTTGATAAATGCTAAACTCTGTAGTTACTGTAATACAGAAGTCTGAAAACTTCTATTCCCTTTGATGTCCATAATTATCCAAGTAAGCACACAGTCTTTAAAGACAAAAATATCAAGAGATAGAAATCAGAGCATCATTCAGTGAATAACAGTCATGAACTGTATAACCTCACAAACTCTCAAAGCACACAAGTGTTTAGGTGATGTGTTTACACTCACATTCAATCAGAAATAGCAGAGTCTACCATATGCTTGAATGTCCACCAATTCTACACTACTTTGAGTACATGTATTCACAAATCAAAAGGACTTTATTCAGGGTTTAAATGGAGTAAGATCAAACAGATGAAAAGAGATGTTTTATTCATGAGTGACTTCAAGTGTTTAGTCACAGTATATATTTGTATGAGATCAGTATATATGTTTTTTTTATTTTTTTTTTATTTTATTTTTTTTTTTCATTTTTTTTTTTCATTTATTTATTTAGCATATATACTGAGTAAACTTTTTCTTTTCTTGAGAAACACTCATCTGTTTGAGAAAAAAATATTTAACTGCTCTTAATACTTCAGAGTATAAGAAAAATGAGCAGTTAATAAGGCTCAAAGGGGTTTACTAAGGATGGAATTTATGAACAGTGTTTATACAGTGTTTGTACAATGTTCAAAAGAATTTCGAACAGTGTTTGAAAGAATGGTAAATCCTATTGCCTTTATCATTTTCATGCACACACATATCCTGTAGTCTCAAAATGGTTTAATACAAGTTCTAGAGAAACATACTACCTGATGAATATCACACAACAATAAATACTGATTGATAGAAAGTGTATCAATCACTGATTTGGCTCAAACTCTCACAGGGTGTAAACATGAGTCTGAACTCACCAAACTAATCACTGACACATCTCAAGTTTTATGATTTTCACAAGTACAAACAAGGAATCATCATGAACCATACCTTTGGAAACAGAATGTCACTTATCAGAGTTTAGAGTTCATCAATAACCAAAATTATTTATGAGTGGCTATGCACACAATATTCATAGACTCAGAGTTTAGGACTAAATAAACTAAGAGATACTATAAATATGAAACAGTATCATGCTGTGTTAATTTTCTGCACAAAGTCTGATTAGATAGCAGTGACTCAGAAAGAATCATGATTTAATTACTGTGAATCATGCTTCATACATATTTCTTCATTGGTATTTTCATTCAGACAATAATCAATTCTGAATTCACTGAGTGTATCTAACATGTTAACAGTATTTAACAGACAGACATGCTGACAGAGTTTAAAAAAGATTTAAACATTAGCATGCAGAACAAAGTTTAATACTAAGGTTCACATAGCACTTAACAATTTGCAGAAACATGAGCAACATATTTTAGAAATAAGTTTTTGAGTCTAACCAACATCTCTAGTCAAAACTAGAGACCATTCCTAGTTCATTGACCAGTCTTGTAAATATAGCTTCACTCAATGGCTTGGTGAAGATATCTGCAAGTTGTTGTTCTGTAGACACAAAGTGAAGCTCAATGTTGCCTTCCTCTACATGCTCTCTGATGAAGTGATACCTTATGCTGATGTGCTTTGTCATTGAATGTTGCACTGGATTACCTGTCATTGCAATAGCACTTTGATTATCACAGTAAATAGGTATCTTGGAATACCTTAATCCATAATCCAGCAGTTGTTTCTTCATCCATAAAATCTATGCACAACAGCTACCAGCAGCAATATACTCTGCTTCAGCTGTAGATGTAGATATTGACTTCTGTTTCTTGCTGTACCAGGAAACAAGTCTGTCACCCAGAAATTGACAACTTCCACTGGTGCTTTTTCTGTCTATCTTACATCCAGCAAAGTCTGCATCAGAGTAACCAAGAAGTTTAAACTCTGATTCTCTTGGATACCACAGCCCCAAAGTCATAGTGCCCTTGAGGTACTTGAATATCCTCTTTACTGCTGTTAAATGTGGTTATCTTGGATCTGCCTGGAACCTTGCACACAAGCAAGTTGCATACATGATATCAGGTCTGCTAGCTGTCAAATAGAGCAAAGAACCAATCATTCCTCTGTAACTTGTCATATCTACTGATGACCCTGCATCTCTGTCCAATTTTGTTGCAGTTGCCATGGGAGTTGTTGCAGATGAACAGTCAAGCATACCAAATTTCTTGAGAAGGTTTCTGGTATATTTTGCTTGATTTATAAAAATTCCATCATCTGTTTGCTTCACCTGTAAGCCTAGAAAATAACTAAGCTCTCCCATCATACTCATTTGATATCTTGACTGCATGAGTTTGGCAAACTTCTTACAGAGTTTATCATTAGTAGACCCAAAAATGATGTCATCCACATATATCTGAACTAAAAGCAAGTCACTACCATTTTGGAAATAAAACAGAGTTTTGTCAATAGTACCTCTGTGAAATCCACTTTCTAGTAGAAATTTGGCAAGTGTTTCATACCATGCCCTTGGTGCCTGCTTAAGTCCATAGAGAGCCTTGTCTAACCTGTAGACATAATCTGGATATTTTGGATCTACAAACCCTGGTGGTTGTTCTACAAACACTTCTTCTTCAAGTTTTCCATTCAAAAATGCACTTTTCACATCCATCTGAAACACTTTGAATTTCATGTGGGAGGCATATGCTAGAAAAATTCTGATTGCCTCCAATCTAGCCACTGGTGCAAATGTTTCATCATAGTCTATTCCTTCCTGTTGTGAGTAGCCTTTTGCAACTAGTCTTGCCTTGTTCCTTGTGATAACACCCTCACTGTCAGTTTTATTCCTGAAAACCCATTTAGTACCAACAATGGATCTATTCTTGGGCCTTGGTACAAGTGTCCACACTTCATTTCTTTCAAATTCATTTAACTCTTCTTGCATTGCTGTTATCCAGTCAGCATCTTTAAGAGCTTCTTCCACTTTCTTTGGCTCAGATTGTGACAAGAATGCATGAAATAAACATTCATTTGTTGTTGCACTTCTTGTCCTTACTTTTGCATCTGGATCACCAATAATCAAATCAGGTGTGTGAGATTTAGTCCATTTTCTTGCAGAAGGCAGATTGCTTCTGTCATCATGTGATCCTCCCCCTTGATCCATGCTCTCCTGATTTTCTTGGTGTCTTTCCTCATTTTCAGATGCTCCCCCTGAATGTGACTGCTCAGAATTTGAATGATCAGAGTTTGAATCAACAGTGTTTGATTCAGAGTTATCATTTGAGTCACTATCAGTGTTTGAATTTTCACTTTGATGTGATTCTTCATGCTCCCCCTCAATTGGTTCTTCCCTTGTTTCTGATTGAAGAGTTTCTTCAGTATTTACCAGTAGAGGTTCAGAGTTTAGATCAACAGAGTTTGACACATCAGTCTGATCAGAGTTTACTTTTTCAGAGAATAAATCTTCATTTTCAAAGTGCAATTGATCATGTTCATTGACATCTTCAAGTCCAGTTATTTTCTTGTCATCAAATGACACATGAATTGATTCCATGATCACTTTAGTTCTCAGTTTATAAACTCTGAATGCCTTTGTTGACAGTGGATAGCCAACAAAAATACCTTCATCTGCCTTTAGGTCAAACTTGGTCAACTGTTCAGGATGAGTCTTCAACACAAAGCACTTGCATCCAAAAATATGAAAATATTTTAGATTTGGCTTTTTCTTCTTCACCATTTCATATGGTGTTTTACCATGCTTGTTGATCAGTGTTGCATTTTGAGTAAAACAAGCAGTTTGTACTGCTTCTGCCCAGAAATATGTTGGCAACTTTGCTTAATCTAGCATGGTTCTGGCAGCTTCTATCAAGGTTCTGTTCTTTCTCTCCACTACACCATTTTGTTGTGGAGTGCCAGGTGCAGAAAACTCTTGTTTTATCCCTTTACTCTTGCAAAATTCTTCCATTGATGAATTCCTGAACTCAATTCCATTGTCACTTCTGATTATCTTCACTTGATGCTCTGACCCTTTTTCCAGTTGAATTACATGTTCTGTCAGTGTTAATGCAGTTTCATCCTTATTTGCAAGAAAATATACCCATGTAAATCTGGTATATTCATCAACAATGACTAATGTATATTTCTTCTTTCCAAGAGACATCACATTCACTGGACCAAAAAGATCAACATGTAGTAGATGATAAGGATCAGCAATTGAAGACTCAGTTTTGCTTTTGAAGGAGACTTTTCTCTGTTTTGCCTTTTGACAAGAATCACACAATCCTTCTACATTCAACAAGGACTTTGGTAGACCTCTTACAAGATCATTCTTGATTAGCTCATTGATGTTGTTCAGGTTCAAATGAGAGAGTTTCTTATGCCATTTCCAACTCTCTTCACTGGACATCCTTGTAGACAGACATACTGCTTTGCCATCAGTGTTTGTTGACAATTTGATTTCATAGATGTTATTGTGTCTGTTTCCAACTAGAGCAACTTTCCCTGTAGATTTACTGATCACTTGACAATATTCAGGCTGAAAATCTACATGATATCCTCTGTCACAGATTTGACTCACAGATAGCAAATCATGCTTGAGTCCTGGAACAAGAGCTACATTTGTGATGATGACATTTCCAAGATTAATATTGCCATATCCCAGTGTATGTCCTATGTTGCCATCTCCATAGGAAACTTCTGGGCCAGCCTTCTCCTCAAACTCTGATAGCAGGGCTTTATTTCCTGTCATGTGTCCTGAACATCCACTGTCCACAACTAGGGTACTAACCCTGGTGCCCTGCAATCACAAACAATCACTGATTATTAGTTTTAAGGATCCAGACTTGCTTGGATCCTTTGGCTTTCTTAAATCTGTTAGCTTTTGCAGCGGAATTTTCATTAACAGAGTTTAAGCTAACTTTTTCAGAGTTTACATTTGCAGAGTTTACTTTAACCCACTTCAAATTTGGCTTGGGTTCATAGTAATTATAGTAAATAGCATGATAATCTCTGCAAGTGTAAATAGAATGCCAAGTACTTCCACAGTGTTTGCATAAAGTCTGTGGTCTAGTTCTCACATAATCACTCTTTACTGCAGTTTTAGAGGGCAAAGAATTAATGTTCTTATTCTTATTGCAGAAACTAGCAAGATGATTAGTGCTACCACAATTAAAGCATGTTTTTCTAGGAGCTAATGAAGCAAGCATTGGCTTAATTCCTGAAGTTATGCCTACTTTTCCATTTTTGTTTTTCTTAGGCAATCTCTGTTTGTTGACAGATTTTATCTCCTTAAGCTTATGCTTGAGTTGTTTATCTGTCATTAAACCAATGTTAGCCTCTTTAACAAAAGTTTTAGCATATGACTCCTTAACAGCCTTTTTCTGTGCTTCAGTCTTAGGTCCACCTGTTCCCATGACATTACCCTCAGATGAACAATGTGGTCTAACCTTTACCTGATTTTCAAATCTAAGTTCATCTCCTACAGAGTAACCTAGACCTACTGTATCTGACTGAAACACTTCTTGAGTGTCTTTGCCAGAGTGTGTCCAAGTTTTAATGATGTGTTTACTATCCTCCAATTCAGATTCTAGTTGCTTATACTTACCTAGCAACTCCTGTTCAATAAACATTGCATCATCTCTCTCTTTTTGAATTTTATTCATGTTCTCTAACTGTTCCTCAACAAGTTTATTTCTTTCTTTGAGTTGAGAACACTCAGACTTTATCCTCTCATTTTCTAAGGTCTGATCTCTATAACTGATATGCAATGCTTTAAGATAAATTCTTAATTCAGTTATATTATCAGTGTTATAAGCATAAGTGGTTGGAGGTACCTTGAGATCATCATTTTCAGTCTGAGTAGTAGCCATGAGAGCATAGTTGACTTCCTCATCTGAATCTGAAGTGTCTGCCTAATCTCTGCCTTTGGTGTAGAGTGCCTTTTCAGTTTTACCCTTCTTGCACTCTGGATCATAGTGTCCCATCTCCTTACACTTGTAGCATTGAATCTCAGACTTATCTTTCTTTCCAGATTTGAAGTCCTTTCCCTCAGCTTTCTTGAAATTCTTCTTGTCAGACTTTGAGTAGTCCCTTGAGAATCTCTTTCCCTTCTTGAAATTCTTGTAACCCATCTTCTTGAAGGTCTTTACCATCAATGCAGCCATTTGCATCATCTCTTCATCATCTTCAGAATCAGATGAACCATCTGTGTTTGAGTCAACATCAGTGTTTGATGACTCAATCTCTGAATGGATGACTAAGGCTTTCCCTTTGTCCTTTCTCCTTGATGCCTCCTTCTTTGATGGTTTCTCCTCAACCTTGAGTGCAACAGATTTTGACTTTCTACTTGTTCTTTTGTTTCTTTGCTCCAATTCCAATTCATGGGTTTTGAGCAGCCCATAAATTTCATCAATCTCTGTTTCACCAAGTTCATAATTATCTCTAATAGTGGTTGTTTTCACATCCCACTTTTCAGGTAGAGAAAGAAGAAACTTGAGATTTGAGTCTTCTAAATCATATTCTTTGTTAACCAATGACAAATCATTGAGCAGTTTACAGAATCTGTCAAATGTTTCTGTCATGGTTTCATCAGACTTTGCCTCAAAGTGCTCATACTCCTGAGTGAGTATGTTTCTTCTGTTTTTCTTGATTGCAGGAGTTCCTTGACACCTAACCTCAAGTGCATCCCATATTTCCTTTGCAGTTGTGCAATTAATCACTTTATTAGACATAACATTGTCTAATGCACTGTGAAGTAAATGTCTCACTTTTGCATCCTTTGCAATAGATGAAAGATCCTCAGCAGTTAGATCTTTCTTTTCCTTTGGAATGACCTTTGCCTCCTCACCAGCAGCAGCAGCAGATAATTTTGTTGGTTTGTGAGGACCTTCATATATTCTATCAAGGTATTCTGGATCTGTAGCCTCCAGAAACATGGTCATTTTCACCTTCCAAATTGCATACTCTGATGGCCTAAGTATAGGAACCCTGATTGTCTCATACCTACTAACAGTAGTAGGGGATTTCTCATTTGGTGGAGGAATCTCTGCCATTGATTACTTTTGTGTTTGGATCTTTAACTGTAATAAAGTAACAGATTAGGCTCTGATACCACTTGTTATGTCGAATACACAATAAGTAATCAAATACTGTATGAATAACTTAATAGGAACACACTGTTTAACAATTAAAAACTGTTTGGAATTAATAATTCCTCTCTCAGTGATGTAAATATCACAGAGAGCTGCTTAGGTTACAATGGATGAATATCTCAATGTTCGACTACCCTTCTAGGGTTAACCTAACTGTATTTATAGAACATTCAGCTTCGTACAATCAGTAACTGATACTCCTAAAATCAAGCTATACAATTGATATCAATCACGATTGCTTCAGTCTTCCAAGTCAACTCAATCTCTTTGACAGCTTTCCAATCTTCAAAGATATTGCTTCCATATTTATCAATCTTCAAACACTGTTGACTCTTCAGACAATACCGCTACAGAGTTTAACAAACTCTGTTTGCGCTTCCAGTCAGTGTTTAATCAAACTCTGACTGCTTCCAGCTAAACTCTGTTTTCTGACTTTAGCTTCCAAACACTGTTTTCATCAATCATTTCTAACATAATATAATCTACAACTATATTCATAACAATCCCATATTTTACTCCACGGGTTATAGTCTTAGAACAAGCACTCAATAATTCAAACGTTATTACAACACAAGTTCACCTTCCAGAATCTCTGAAATATTATTACAACTTCAAAATACTAGATAATAAAGCATTAAACAACTTCTTTCCAGCTTGTACCCTCATTCGATACTATAAGGCTAATGTTTTGAATTAATAGCCCTTCCCCTTCCCTTTGCCACGATTCGCCATGCTAGTGTCGTCTCTAGATGCCTCTGATTAATAATATTTAAATAGCAAGAATGAGCCAAAGAACTCCCAGCAAGTATATAAATATATATAACATATAAAACAACAACAACTCACTCAAAATATGCTTTTACCACTCTATAATATATATACTTTTGAAAAGAGATCACCTCAGAAATTTTTTATAAATCTCGAAATACTACTTATATGAAAGAATAAATATATCCCAATAACTTCTCAAAATATTCCTCATATAACTCAATAACTCCTCAGAACTGCTCAATTGATTTGAATAAATAAAATTTAACAACTGCTCAGATCAACCCCCTAGTTAACAGAACCACACAGGCATCGGTTAACCGTTAGGATGTCAATGATTGGATTTCTGCTCATAACGCCTACTCAAGTAATGGATGATCAATCCATTATCACTACTCATTTTTTTATCGATAGAAGGATGAGCCGACTTGCTCGGACCATCACCATAATTTACTTCTCAGGTTGGGTGAGCCGACTTGCTCGGATCATCATCCTAAATACTCCTCAATTGGGCCGGTGCGTTACTCCGGTCACTTTTGCTTTTAGAAGCAATAAATCACAACTTACTTTATATATATATATAAATATATATAACCCCACACTTAAATATAAATATTCTGTAGTATGAAAATATTATTAAATATATCTTTATTATCTCTTCTACGAATACGAATGAAGCAACTCATTAAACGTCCCAACAATATGGACCAACTCATGAAATAAATTTCAACACCTCATATAATAATTTCAACACCTCGAATAATAATTTCAACACCTCGTATAATAATATATATGTATGTAAATGGCATGAATAAAATCTGGTATAAATCACTAGAAAGAATACTTGATTTTGTATATCGAAAACATAATCAGCATATTTTAAAAAATATAAATACTCTGAACGATGGAGTACGAATTAGTAAACTTGCCTGTGCTTTGCGGTGCGATATTCCAACTTGCTCCACGTCTCTGGTGCTCTATAATCATATAAATCTCACTCAATAAAAATCCTCAAACAATTATCTTACTCCCCAATAAAGAAACATATTTAAATAAATAAATCTTCGAGACAACAATTAATCCTTGATTTAAATAAATAAATCCTCGAGACAATAATTAATCCTCAAATTAAATAAATAAATCCTCAAGACAACAATTACTCCTACTTACTAAATTTAAAAACCATAATAATTATTCTACTTTAATACTCTCATCATTTTACATACATCTTTTATCAATAAATCATTAAATCTCTAAATTACAAATAGATAATCACTAATTAATTCTAATTAATTAATAATTAATTAATTACACCATTTTTATTCACAATAAATCCATAAATATTACTCTTACTAACTCCTAATTTTTCTAATTTAATTAATCAATTACCATTTTTATTTAATTATTTATTTATCACAATTTAAATAATACTCCCACTTTTAACTAAACCAATTTAAAATCCAAATAATTAATCCCGATTATAACACTCGATTATAAATTTTATCGACACACTATTATTTTATTATTAATCAGTTCTCGATTGAAACAGTCAATTACGCTAAACTAATCAACACGACGGCGCGTGGGACCCACTCACCATCACCGCCGCCCGCGCGTCTCCCCCTATACTCCTTCCAATCCCGCCTCTCTCTCCTTCATCCCTCCCTCTCGCTACCATCTCTCTCTCTCTCTCTCTCTCTCGATCTCTTACCATCTCTCTCCCACCCTCAATCTCTCCTGCCTCCCTCAATCTCTCGTTACTCTCCCCGTCGCCTCCTCTTTCTCACTTCTCCGTCCCCTCTTCTTCTTCCTTCTCTCTCGCCTCCCTCTCTTCTCTCAATCTCTCCTCTCCCTCCTTCGCATATCTCTCTACAAACCACCACAACACCCCCGATTTTAACCAAAACCACACCACCAAAACAATACAACATCACCACCACCGAACTCAACACCCATCACCTCCTCTCCACTCCGATTTCCCCTTCTCCGATAACAACGACAACCCCAACAAAGAAGTACAACAGTCGAGCCTAACAAATATTACCAAATGAGATTGACGAAACAATTAACAAGACAGAAAAGTAAACTACCTGATGTGTGTAACTGTGTATTTTGTTTGTGTATGTATGGTTAGTCGAGTTTTGTGAATTAAGGGAGAGTAGAACTGAGTTATATGGCTCGAGTGTTTTGTCTCAATATAGGAGTAGTAACTGATTTTTTTATGATTTGTGGATTGTTGTAAGGAAATATAAAGGAGTAATGTATCTGTTGGTTTATATAAAATAAGGATGGTTGATTGAAAAGGAGAAAAAATATGGGGGGACAAAAATTAATGGAATATTTTTATTTTTTTTTGACGAAAAGCTAAGATTTTATTACGTACTCAAATCCATGGAAATACATTGTTGAATCGAAGTAGGAACAGAATTCCTATCGATTATACGACCGTACAAATAATATGATTCTCGAGCTAAATGATGGGCTACCATATTAGCAGATCGTTTTACGAAAAACAAACTAACGTTGTTCAACCGATGAAGTGTCCTACGACACTCCTCAATAACCGACCCAAAGTAGGATCGCATAGCTACTTGGCTTCTGATAGCTTGCACCACACCAAGACAGTCAGTCTCCACAGTAGCTCCGTGCCAACCTCGAGTCTCCATCCAACTGAGGGCCTCCTTAAACGCCATAGCCTCTGCCATAATGGGTGTGACCATGTTCGGATAGAAAATTGCTTTAGCTTCAACAAGGTCTCCACTGCAATCTCTAGCCACCATACCGAAACCAACTCCCTGTCGATCCTCAAAAACAGCTGCATCAACTGATACCTTGACTTTGTTTGGTTGAGGCTTAACCCAAGTGCAAGCTCCATCTCCTTCTTGAAAAGGCTGAAGAGGAGTAGTGCTCCATAAAATCATGATCATGTTTTGTAGGTGGAAAATTATAAAAAAAATTAAAACATGGAAGACAAACTGAAATGCTCCAATTTAAATATTTGTTGTCTCATCAATAATCTCGTTCCTCCCCTGCTGGCTAATTAAGACGAAATTCTAATTTCGTACTCTAAAATAAATTCGATCCAAAAACTAAAATCCTATTTTCCTAAATTTCATAATTTTAATAAAAACCAAATAAATATAATTAAATAAATATAATATAATATTTACTTACATACGGATATATAAAATTTCAAAATTTTACCAAAAATGCTTTAATTAAATTATACTAACGCATCGCTCTTAATTAAAATTTAAATATCGAGTAAAAAAAATTGATCGAAAATTCGCGGATATTACAGTCTTCCCTCCTTAAAAGGATTCCGTCCTCGGAATCAACGTAGGCAATAACTAAGGTTGCTTATTTTGTACTCTACTTTCCAATATCCCTTCATTACTTTTTACCAGTTTTACGCTCTCATATTTCTATTATAAACTCCCCTCCATCTATGATTTCATTCTTTAACATACCTCTATTTTCATACTGGCTCATCATTTATATACGCATTTACAATATTAAGTAACCGTGTACCTGCTATCTCGTCCATCTCCTTTATGCCATCGGCCAACGTCATGTTAAAAATCCTAGCGGTTGATTGGTTGCTATTAACTCCACTGCTTTGTTGTGATGCCGCGGGTCCCGTTGCTGACACTTTACAGTCTCTAGAGATATGACCCTCCTTTCCACATCTGTAACAGACTACTCCCTTCCTGGGACAATTCACCCGTTGATGCCCCTCTTGACCACAATTATGACACTTACTTTCTGATTTTGCACATGGTCCCGGATGTCTCTTCCCACACAACTCACAGTCTGGAAGTGGTGGTCTCTACTGCTTGAACTGACTCTCATTTCCTTGATTTCCTACTTGTACTAAAGTCAATGCATAGGTACATGTATGAGTACGATGTACTGGATAGACCCACTATGAGATTCGACATGGAATGAATAAATGTGTCATTATGAATCTCAAATGTGATAATGATGTAATGATCCTTAGACCTGAAGTCATTACATTTCTATACGAGAATTTATATATTTTGATTCTATCAAAAGTTATCTTTGTCCTCAAGCATAAACAACTAAACACTAACTAATTAGTACCACTTCCGTAGGTGATCACGGTTGCATTTGGCATATGCAACAAGCCCTTAAACCCCTAGGTAGTCCTAGTGGACGAGTAAGGTCTCGTGAGGGCCTATAGCGAATGTACCCACAAAATCCATCTAACTAAACAATGCAATGCATGAATGTAACTAATATGAAAATGCAACGATCCCCTCGAACTAACCAAAACCAACTAGCAAGCAACTATCTCAAAGAATGCAACTAACTCCAATTAGAGCTCGACTAAGTCCCCGTATACTAACAATACATGACAGAAACGTGCGTGTGTGCGATGCTCATCAGAAATACTCCCAAAACTAGATCAAAAATCATACCTATTCTTCGCCAAGACAATCACATGTTTATAAATAGAATAGATTGTAGACACTTCATAACCTAGGAACACTCCATCCTCATTCAAGTTAGACAGGAATTCATGCTTTATTACTACACTACGACACATAATACTATATATAATACGCATGCTTATTTAACCGTGCAATGAATGAGACCCCAAAAGGCTTATACAATAATACCCATGTAGCGAGTATTAGGTCAGCAATCCCAAACCACAAGAGCTTTAGGTTACTAGGACTAAGTCCCATCAGACTTAATTACTCGAGTATTAAAGAGCTCACTCGTGATTAATTTTGCATTTAACAATTGAACTTTTGACTTTTTTTTTTCATATACGCAATCTGGAATGAGAATTCTCAATTCCAACCCTAGACTACTCATATAAATATGAGCCGGCTACTAGCCATTTGACACCTAGCCATTATTGACAAATATTTACAACTAGGATGAAATTCATGATTTCCCCCAAACTTAGACTTTAGTTCTCCTACGCCATCAAGGGAATAACGAAAATTCTAAATATAAACAAGTGATTAAATCTAAAACAACCAAACAAGCATGACCTCAACCTAGTCCAAAAGCAAACGACAAGACTGTGAAAATATTTTGTTTCTGAAGCATGCAAGTCAATTCCATAAGAACTATAAATCAACCCTCTATTCACCATTACCACAGTTAATTAGACATCGACCTACCAATCAAAATTAGTTTATCCTAAGGGATCATGAAAAATGCATGCCATGAAAATGCAACTAAAATGAACTCACATGGTAAAACAAACAAAATAACAGAATGCCCTACATGAAACAAACATAAATAATATGAACAAAACATGAATGAATTACACTAAACATGCAAAATATGATTTCTACATGAACACAATGACATAAATAGCTACTATACACTACTTATCCCCAAACCACCCCAAACTTAGAATACTCAATGTCCCCATTGAATTGAAATAACTACAAGGGATAGTAGGAAACATACCTAAAAATACCGAAACACGTGGGTTGCCTCCCACGAAGCGCCTTTGTTTAAAGTCTTTAGCTAGACATGGCAATGGCTTTTTCTCTTGAAAATATCTACACCGTAGCTTAATATGGCCATTTAATTATCTTTTCCGGTGCTACATCCTTGATAACAATTTTCAGCCTTCTTCGCTCTTCAAAGGGGTCAGTAACAATGTTCTCTTCACTACCTGACAAGTTAGCAACAATAACAATAGGCAAAGTAGATGATTGACCCAAATATACATACCTCAGCTGATCTGGTGGTTTAAACTCGAGTCTGGAAGTTTCTTCAACATGATGATTTTCATTATTAACCACCAAAGACTGAGCAAGAGTGGAAATAGACGGATTAGGAACGAAAGTGGGTAGTTCACCAATAGAAGTCTTCACAACAGACTTAGGATCAAAAGAACTCTCCTCGAGTTGAATTTCATGCTTAGAACAAATTTCATTTAATTCATCTAACATCTCATCAGAAGTAAAATTCCTATATAACTCATGAAGTTCTTTATTGCTCTCATACTCTAACAAAGCATCTTTCTCAAGAAAAGACTCAATTGCACTATCCTCAAGATTTGACCATGAAACCACCTCATCAACCAGCACATTAGAATCCCAGAGATCAGCCAAGCCTAGTGACTCACACTCTTCCTCCTCATCACTATCCACCACAGGTTCTGACAAAACAGAATTTTCTTCTTTTTCTGTAGGATCCTGATCATGAATTCCTTCTTCATCCTCAATTGCTGAATTCTGATCGTTCGTGACTATTCCAGATCTGAGTGTTATGGCATTAACCTGCTCCATGCCATCTTGTTTTTCTGGATTTACCTCTGTGGCACTAGGAAGAACTCCCTGCGGTCCGTTCAGAAAGGCACTTGCAATTTTCCCAATCTGATTCTCCAATGTCTTGAGAGATACCGCCTGACTTTTAATCATCAACCTCAATTCATCCAATTCAGATTTTTCATTCGAAGATTGACCAGCATTCCCATGAGACTGTTGCTGAAATCCCTGAGGTTGGAATTGTTGCCTTGGAGCATACTGCTGCTGATAGCCTTGATTGAACGGCTTTGCTCCATATTGTTGGCCTTGAAACTGCTGAGAAGGCTGCTGCTGACCACCTTGATTGTTGCTCCAACTGAAATTAGGATGATAGATGTTTGGAGCTGGCTGTTGCGATCTCTGAAAATTGCTCACAAACTGCGCCGATTCAATAAATATGGCACATTGAGTCGTCTCATGTGCGGCCGCACATAGCTCACAAACACTAGCAACTTGAGGCACCCCATGCTTTGACATAGAATCCAATTTCTTATTAAGTGCCTCTAGCTGAGCTGCTAGAGCTGTGACTGTATTAACTTCAAGAATTCCTGCTATTTTGTCTTGTGATAATCTCTGAGTTGAATTCTGGTATTCATTCGCAGCCATCATCTCAATCAACTCATAAGCTTCCTCATAGCTCTTAGCCCGTAGAGCTCCACCTGATGCTGCATCTAGTATGGGTCTTGACTGTGCACCCAAACCATTATAAAAGCAGTTAATCACCATCCAATCAGGCATCCCATGATGTGGACACTTCCTTAGCATCTCCTTATATCGGTCCCAAGCCTCGCACAAAGATTCTCCAGATTGTTGTGAAAACTGAGTTAGAGCGTTCCTGATTGCTGCTGTTTTCGCCATGGGGAAAAATTTAGTGAGAAATTTCTGAGCAAGATCCTCCCATGTCAAAATAGAACCTGCTGGTAGAGAGTGCAACCAACCCTTAGCTTTATCCCTCAAAGAGAATGGGAAAAGTCTCAATTTGATAGCATCTTCCGACACCCCGTTGATCTTGAAAGTGTCGCAGATCTCGATGAAATCTCGGATGTGCATGTTAGGATCTTCAGTAGGAGCACCCCCAAACTGAACCGAATTCTACACCATCTGAATTATGCTAGGCTTGATTTCGAAGGTATTTGCGGCAATAGCTGGCCTGACAATGCTAGATTGGATGTCATTGATTTTCGGATGAGAATAGTACTTCAAAGCCTTAACTACTGATGCTGCTCGATCACCCATCTCTTAACTGCTGCAACACGTTCAAGTACCTGAAACACCAAGAAACAAACAACTATGTAAGAAAAAAAAATCCGAGTCAGTGGACTCTAACGATCACTGATGATAAGCACATAACTAAAAATAAAACACCGATGATCCCCGGCAGCGGCGCCAAAAACTTGTTTGCACTAATTCACGCAAGCGTACGTGGTCACACGTAATATAGAATAAAGTTGAGTTCGTTCCCACAGAGATCTGGTTTAGGTTTCAATTCAGTCAATGTACCTATGCAACAATGTATGGTTTTTATTCACTGCTAAGACAATTAAGAAATTGGGTTTTAATTAACTAAGAAGTAAATTAACAAACTAAGAATTAACTAACTAACAAGAATTGGAATCGAATTACTTATGCAAGAGAAAACATGGGATCCTAACTTCATTAAATACTTTGCTTAGATCTGACGCCTTTAATCAATATATGCAATGGTTATGATATTTGATCGAACAACACGAAACAAGTATACGCTACTTCTCAGTATACGAATACCAAACTAATCATACATCCACAAAAGAGATAGAAGATTAATAGACACCAATTATGCTTAGACCCTATATGTCTATAGAATTTGAAAACATAATGGTTGAAGAGCAAGTTATCCATAAAGATCATATAGGGCAATATAATTATTCTCATCTCATACTACGAATAATGTTGATAAACAATCATGAACCTATGCTAGCATGACAAGTTCTAAATCTCAAGATTCACTTTCACTTCACAAGAGATTAACAAATTAGATGTTAGCTACGCATCTAACAATTAAGCATAACCATGCGAGGATATCAAATATACATCACACACGGATCTTTAAAGCATCAAGATACTAAAGCTTCATAAATAACTCCGTTAGAATCCCATGACAACGATTAGTTCATAATTGAACCGTTCGTCATCATGGGATCAAGTGAAACCATGATAATGAAACAAGATATGAATTCTATGTTATAGTATGCTAACTAATTGTACAAATTACAATGGTAGGATGTGTTTATATAGGCCCTAGAAGTCTTGCCCAGCAAGAAAATACCCAAATTAGAGTTAAAATAGAATTTCTGCAATTTAGCACAAAATACGTTTCCTAAACTGATTCTGTTTTTAAGGAAAATTCGTAGCTTACTTTTCTTCAGTATTTCTGGGCCGTTCCAGTTGTAATTGGACATCTGGACCACTTTAGAATGATAGAGAATCTCGTTAGCTTCGTGAGGACTTTAAGATCGCCCAAAACGGACTTGTAGAACTCAAGATATGGCCAAAACAGTGAATCAGCAATTCTTTTCCAGGAGCTTTCCCGCGCCGTAGCGCCCAACCCAGGCCGTAACACCCCAAACTTTCTGTCCAGGATTGTAGAAAATTTCGTTATCTTCGCGTGAACAGTAAGATCGCTAAATTCTGACTTCTAGAACTCCAGATATGGCCAAAACAGTGCAGACTGCGCAACCTACCCGGAAAATCCGAATTTTCCACAAAATTACTCATTTCTCCTCCGTTTCCTCTTCCGATTCTTCTGCCACTTCCCGTTCTTCAATTCTTGAGCGTTTTGATCTTCATGGTAGCCTAGGGAAATATGCCATCCTTCATTCCATTGCTAAATTTCAACTCCAAGATCAATGAAAACCACCAATCCTAGCCGATAATTGCAATCCTGCACGACTACACAAAACACATCAAAAACACAACAAACTTGAGGCCAAGTAAATCAATTTAAGCCGATATGGAACGCTCCAAGTGGATATAAAATCCACTTATCAGTATTCTTGGGTATATTATGAATCGTATGAGAAATGTGAATGATCTAGATGGAATTTAACCCTCCTTAATATACATATTTTTTTTAATGTTTTTTTCGACGATCGAACCGTACGGATGTTAATAAACACTCATTTTAGTGTTGGAAAAAAATAATCGAAAAACAAAAAGGACGGGTTGTACGAGATCTTAACGAAAACGTGGTAAAAGTGCTACTTCCTATAATGAGACACGATCCAGATTCACTGAATAATTTTTTTGAATGTTTTTTCGACGATCGAACCGTACGGATGTTAATAAACACTCATTTTATTGTTGGAAAAAAATAATCGAAAAATAAAAAGGCCGGGTTGTACGAGATCTTAATGAAAACGTGGTAAAAGTGCTACTTCCTATAACGAGACACGATCCAGATTCACTTAATAATTTTTTTGAATGTTTTTTTCGATGATCGAACCGTACGGATGTTAATAAACACTCATTTTAGTGTTGGAAACAAATAATCGAAAAATAAAAAGGCTGGGTTGTACGAGATCTTAATGAAAACGTGGTAAAAGTCTTACTTCCTATAACGAGACACGATCCAGATTCACTGAATAATTTTTTTGAATGTTTTTTCGACGATCGAACCGTACATATGTTAATAAACACTCATTTTAGTGTTGGAAAAAAATAATCGAAAAATAAAAAGGCCAGTTTGTACATTCACTGAATTATTTTATAACGGGGCACGTCCCACATTCACTGAATAAAACTTGTAATAATCATAATAAATTCATTTTTGATCCCAAAATTATTTTAGAAATATGGGGATGAAGCTAATTTTGAAAGCTTGATTTTAAAATCAAAATTTCGATTTTAGAATATTATTTTATTTAAATATCGAATTAATAAATGATTTAAAGTTGATTTTAAAAAAAGTAAAGTAAATTCTGGCAAAAAAGAAAAAAGAAAATTAAATAATAAAAGAAGGAAGAATTGTATACAGCCGCCTCCAACCCCTTTACACCAAATATTTTCCCTCTCTCTCTTTCTCTCTCTCTCTCTCGACTGAATCTAACACACACACAATTTAATCCTTTTTTTCCTCTTATACAACAATTGGTTCTAGATTTGAGTGAAACAAAGCCCCAGAAGCTGAAAATTAAGATGAGCGGAGGCACTGTTCAGATGAATTGGCATTACACAACGCATGTTTTAACCCTAGGTTTTCACCCCCTTTCCGGCGAAGATGATGTCCGGCAATTATTACCTGTATGTCTCATCTCTCTCCCTCTCTCTCTCTCTAAATCTATTAAGTCTTGCATTTTTTGAAAAGATGCGTACCTATTAATTAGATGTTTCTCAATAGTTTAATTGGAAATCTAATAGTTTTAGTTTTAATTGATCTATGAGTTTAAGAATATGTTTATTGAAAGATTATGACTAAAATTAAGAGAGTGTGTTGCGTCTATTGGGAATCTAAGCGACTACAACTGCATGCAATTATGACTAATAGAGTGTGTTGCGTCTATTGGGAATCAAAGAGTGCGTTGTTTCATATGCCTTACACTCTTCTATTTAAACCATCCCCAGTTAATCCCCTTTCTCATCCTCTCGAACATTCTTAATTGTTATTATCTTTTCATAATCAAATATATCAAATGGCCTTCAACGCTCTCACCATACGTCTATCAAATGTATTGTTCAACTACGAAAACTTCACGATCGTAGTGGAAGGTGCAAGCTTTCCAGTGGATGATGTTCCAAAGAACATCAGCTCTGAGTTCTCCTATGATCAGCAACTCGAGTTGATGTTTCTAAGGATGAAGTTCGAGCTAGACAAGGAGAGGAGGGAGGTGGAGCGTCTCCGGGCCCTGCAGTTGCGTCAGAGGATCATTGGACTGGCTGTCACCATGTCCAGGATTTACAAGAGGAGGAGGGAGACTGGTTCTTTGTAATTATTTTTTAATTTCCAATGTTATGCAAGTGTTATGACGTAAGAAACATGGTGTATGATTTGATGCAAGTGTTTGTCTTTAATGAATGGAAGTTAGTTGATTAATTCTGTTTAGTGCATGCTATATTGAGACAGTGGTTTCTTATTTATGCAAATTATTACTTAGTTGGATAAATTAAATACATATAACTCTGTTTTCGATCTTCTTGTTCGAGTTAATTTGGTGAAAATCTAGCCACGATTATTTTATATCCCTGAAATCATAATTATAGTGATACTTTGGAGATGTAATCTTAAAGGAAACTGTTTTAGTTTGTTACTTTCGACGGTTT
The DNA here is from genome assembly GCA_037693485.1 of Kitagawia praeruptora. Lineage (NCBI taxonomy): Eukaryota > Viridiplantae > Streptophyta > Magnoliopsida > Apiales > Apiaceae > Kitagawia > Kitagawia praeruptora. Next base: position 127,991,287 of record CM075346.1, on the reverse strand, counting down.
CTCTCATTGCTAAAGAAGAAGAACAATCTGACAATGCTCTTATAAAAAGCTTCCTCGCATAGAAATCTCTTAGAATTTATTTTCTATTAATGCATGTTACTAGAGTCATTCTCTTAGCATTGGATTTACTTCAGTAAGTGCTTGTATCATTCTGATCAACTAATTACATGATACACATGGGTTGGAAGGTTATGGTGGATGAGTGGGTGGAGGCTAAAGCCACAGCCACAGCAATTGTTGCAACTGGTAGTTTATCCAAACTTCTTCTCAAAAAAATAATTTATGTTCTTATCATTTCTGATTGGTAATATTCTGATAAGTTTCATGAAATAGTTTCACGATCATGTTTATGGCTCCATTTCATTCCATTAAATGTTCATTGCATGGTGTTAATATATGATATCAGATTTACTATACTCATCTTTGTTAAATTCTACTAGTCTGCTGTATTTGGATGGAGGCTACAAGCACCTGAATCTTGTTTGTTATACTAAACAAGAGCATGACCAAAATATGTATCACCACGGTATATATGCAACTATAACTAAAATGGAATTTTTTGTCGTTTCTTTCGTTTAGAGCTTATTAAATTGTTTGTTATATTTCTTGATTTAATTTGTTGTAATGCGCTCACAGTTCTACTGTGCATCGTCTATGTGTGGAAAGTCTGACTTGGGCAAAGTGATTGTGTCAAGGAGATTATTCTACCAATGAATGTGTATTGACTTCATAGCAACAAGTGAAAATGCACACCTAGAGGGGGGTAAATGGCTAACTATATTCAACTAAGTCCGATTTTAAAAATTACCAGAAACAGCTTACTGATTTCGTTTTATGCAGAGACAAATGGTAAGCTGATTGTAAAGAGTAAGCTAAATGCAAGCAGTAAGTAAAGAACAGAAAATAAAGAACACAGAGACTTTTAGTCAGGTTCGACCCCTAACCCCTATGGTCTACGTCCTGGTCCTTTACCAACACGGTAAGAGAATATATTATTGATCACTGAAATAAACCAATTACAAGATACAACAATATATCTCCCTCAATACCCAGCTGTTGACAAATGGCGTGCTGAACTCCTGTTTCTGAACTTGCTCTCTAAGCTATACTTCCCAAGTATACTTCTCTAGCAACGATCACCAAACCCTAGTTCCCTAGCCAATTTGTCCAACAACTAAACCTTACAAATCGAACAATACAATCAATAATGGATACAACTCAAACTATGAACTCTCTAAGATATAGCACGTATGAATATACTATGAGCTCGAGAGAATCAAAAGAATGTAGTAATGAAAAACCGAGTTGTTTGAAATCTTGTGTGCTTGAAAGTTTTCTCTGAATTGTTAGAAGCGAATGAACACAAGAACAAGTTTATAAAGCTTCACACCAACGTTCACAAAATCAATCAACCAATTATTCGAACGATTAGAATCAATTTCCAACGTTCAATTGGTTATAGAGATTTTACAAACGTTCTTGTGAACGTTAGACAGAAGGTTTGAAAGAGGTGAAACGATTGAAAGCTTAACCCTTCTGATTTGTATAGATATAAAAACGTGTATAGGAGATTTGAAAGAAAGAAATCTTTTTAAATAAGGAAACTCCCATAAGTTTTATTAAATGATTTAAAGAAAGATATTTGAAAAGATTTGAGCTCTAGAATATATTGTATACGTATTTTATAATAAAGATTCCTTACAATATATATCCTGAAATAAATCCATGAGAATCAATCTTGATCTTTATCTTCAGGATTTCTGGTAGTTGCAAATGGCTTGCTGTTTGTGTCTTACTGTTGGAAATGGCTTGCTGTTTGTGAACTGACTATGTGCAACTGGCTTGCCAGACTGTCTCTTGTTGTAACACCAAATGGCTTGCTGTTTGTATATTCTGTGTAAACAATCAGTAGGCTAACATACCCTGCAAAACCAAGTTAGTACAATACAGAAATAACATGATGTTTTATATCAAACTACAAGCAATCAGCTTGCTGAATGTGATCATCAAAATCATAGGAGTATCAATCTCCCCCTTTTTGATGATTACACACTATTTAGGAGAATAAGAAAGCTCCCCCTAAATCCCTGCATATTAGTACATTTTGATATAAAACAGATTCAAGATAAATAAGCATAATTAATCATATCCAAATCGAATATCTTGACCAAACAAGCAAATAAGTTCTCCTAAATTTCTCCCCCTTAATCCATAAAAAAGAAACATTAGTTCAGGTCTGGAATAAGCATATAGAACAAATCATGATAGTAGCATATAAACAGTTCATATACAAACGGTAAGCCAACTTACCCATTTTGTGCTTGTCAGCTTGCTGTTTTGGTTCTGGCGAGTTCATGTCAGCTTGCTGTTTTGGTTCTGGCGAGCTGAACAGATAGATAGCTTTAAATCTTTAACTTTCCATAACATCAACCAAGTTACCTGAGAGTATACTTATACATAGCAAACACATATATATGCATATGATATATCAAGTTCAATCATATAATGTTAAGCTAAATATAGTAAAACTAGTATGAGATAAACAATCAGCTTGCTGTATATAACATCAAAACCCACTAGGGTAACAATCTCCCCCTTTTTGATGATTATATACCAATATGTGATTGAGCTAAAAAACTCCTCCTTAATCAATGATCAATACTTCCTGCAAAACATGATTAGATAGATACACATGAAGTATTACGATACAACCTTTGTATTCATCATCAAAACATCACGCTAACATTCTCCCCCTTTTTTTGATGATGACATACTTGAATACATCGGAGAGACTATGTTGCTCCCCCTGATTAACATATTATCTCATCATATAATCAGGTTAACGCAATTCATCATATGCAATAAGATATAAATACGACTCATCCCTGCATGAAACATTAGTTGATAAATCCAACATATAACATTATAGCTCTTTTTATCCTCATGTATTCATGTTCTTCTCCCCCTATGACATCATCAGAAAAGGGTCAAGAAGATAAGCATATAAGAATAAAACATGTGGTAAAGCATTTAACAAGCATGAGGCTAGTTATAATTATAAAGTTGAATAAATCAAACCAACATCTGAAAACACATTTCAAGAATATTCATCGATAGCAATTGTTCTTCTTGATTGCTATATAGCTTGTTGATTAGACAATACACATTCCAAATGATCATAATAGTATTCTTCTTTCATATTTCCTACATAATAGAATACATATACATATATTTGTCCCATCTATATACTAGAGGAATCTCGTTAGTACCACAATAATAATATAATTATATTCAAAGAAATGTACGAGGACATATAACATACTTACTACTTGAGTACCCAAATTTTATTGGATCCACCATGGTTTGTTGATAGAACATAAAGAGCATGTAGATCAGATTTCTTGATCCACTGTTGTATCACTTTTGGTGCTTGATTTCTAGTCCTTTGTGTTCTGTCAGACTGATAATGGTAAGCTATTTGTCTTCTGTCATTTGCTTTCTGGTATGCTGTTTGTCGCCTGACTGGTCCATTCTGGTAAGCTGTTTGTCGCCTGACTGGTCCATTTTGGTAAGCTGTTTTCACTTTATGATTTACTTGAACCACACAATGTCTTTCCAGATGTCCTTTTCCACCACATTTGTTGCATGTCTTCCAAGGCATAGCACAGTCATAGGGTATGCCATTCCTTCCATCATATTTGAGCACCTTATCTTTCTTGTTGAAGTTTAGACCAACACCTTCTCTGACCAAAGGTACATTTGCCTTCTTCATCATTGTTTTTAAAGTGTCTTCACCTTGAACAAAAGTTTCCATGCCCTTCTTGAGATCTTTAACTTCTGTTTCTAGGAGGGTGATCACTTCAGCTTGCTGTTTGCTGAACTCTCTTTTCAGCAGATTTTGAGGATTCGGCTTCACTAGATTCCTTCATCTTGTATGATTCCAATGCTTTAGCTTTAGTTTTAACATCAGACCTTAGCTCTTTGATTTCTTCGGTCAAGGTCTTGTCTCTTCTTTCAAGCAACTTGATATTAGCCTCTAAATGGCTGTTCTTAGTATTTAGTTCCTTGATCTCTGTAGCTTTACTGAATGAAGTTGAATCCCATTCTTCCATTTTTGGCAACAAATCTTTTAACATTTTGGATAAGTGAGCATTCTTATCAGTCAGCTTGCTGATTTCAGCTTTTAGTGCCATATATTCTTTAATTGTAACACTCTAATTTTGTTCCTGTATAGTTAGTGAATCTAACAATGTATCATCTGAGGAAACATAATCATTAAAAGAGTTTACCTCACTCTGATCCTCTTCATAATCAGTTTCAGTATACACTCCTTCTGAATTTCCTTGAACAGATTCATCTTCCATTCAAACAAGTGATAAGTTCACCATTTCTTCACTTGAGTCATCATTAGAAGCTGATTCCTCATCATCATTCCATGTCATGAGTGCCTTAGATTTATTTGTGTCACTAGAGGTAGCTTGCTGTTTTGGATTGACACATACTTTGCCTAATTTCGTTGTAGCTTGATAGTCCCTTTCTAAGTTATTCCACATCTCCTTTGTTGTGATGCACGAAGAGACCTTGTCAAGATCTAAATCTGAAAGACCACAAAAAAGTGTGTACTTTGCTCTTCCATCATAACTTGCTTTTATCAATTCCGCCTCGGTAAGATCAGCAACGTCTTTTGGCTTGCCATTTTCATCGAGAAAGGTAAATGGACCATCTTTAACAACCAACCATTCAAGTGGATTTTTGCTCAGAAACAACTTCATCCTTAGTCTCCATGAATCATAATTTTCTGTGCCAACAAGAAGTGGTGGCTTGTTTGATGATTGTCCCTCTACATAAATGTGTGCCATAGGATCTATACTTTCCTGTTACAGAAATGTTAGTATACCAAAGCTTTGATACCAAATGAAAATGCACACCTAGAGGGGGGTGAATAGGTGTAAATGGCTAACTATATTCAACTAAGTCCGATTTTAAAAATTACCAGAAACAACTTACTGATTTCGTTTTATGCAGAGACAAATGGTAAGCTGATTGTAAACAGTAAGCTAAATGCAAGCAGTAAGTAAATAACATAAAATAAAGAACACAGAGACTTTTAGTCAGGTTCGACCCCTAACCCCTATGGTCTACGTCCTGGTCCTTTACCAACACGGTAAGAGAATATATTATTGATCACTGAAATAAACCAATTACAAGATACAACAATATATCTCCCTCAATACCCAGCTGTTGACAAATGGCATGCAGAACTCCTGTTTCTGAACTTGCTCTCTAAGCTATACTTCCCAAGTATACTTCTCTAGCAACGATCACCAAACCCTAGTTTCCTAGCCAATTTGTCCAACAACTAAACCTTACAAATCGAACAATACAATCAATAATGGATACAACTCAAACTATGAACTCTCTAAGATATAGCACGTATGAATATATTAAGAGCTTGAGAGAATCAAAAGAATATAGCAATGAAAAACCGAGTTGTTTGAAATCTTGTGTGCTTGAAAGTTTTCTCTGAATTGTTAGAAGCGAATGAACACAAGAACAAGTTTATAAAGCTTCACACCAACGTTCAGAAAATCAATCAACCAATTATTCGAACGATTAGAATCAATTTCCAACATGCAATTGGTTATAGAGATTTTACAAACGTTCTTGTGAACGTTAGACAGAAGGTTTGAAAGAGGTGAAACGATTGAAAGCTTAACCCTTCTGATTTGTATAGATATAAAAACGTGTATAGGAGATTTGAAAGAAAGAAATCTTTTTAAATAAGGAAACTCCCATAAGTTTTATTAAATGATTTAAAGAAAGATATTTGAAAAGATTTGAGCTCTAGAATATATTGTATACGTATTATATAATAAAGATTCCTTACAATATATATCCTGAAATAAATCCATGAGAATCAATCTTGATCTTTATCTTCAGGATTTCTGGTAGTTGCAAATGGCTTGCTGTTTGTGTCTTACTGTTGGAAATGGCTTGCTGTTTGTGAACTGACTATGTGCAACTGGCTTGCCAGACTGTCTCTTGTTGTAACACCAAATGGCTTGCTGTTTGTATATTCTGTGTAAACAATCAGTAGGCTAACATACCCTGCAAAACCAAGTTAGTACAATACAGAAATAACATGATGTTTTATATCAAACTACAAGCAATCAGCTTGCTGAATGTGATCATCAAAACCATAGGAGTATCAACAAGTTGGAAGGGGATGTTGGAGATACTTAATTGCTCAAGTAACAATGTTGTTGGACAGACTTTTATGCTGTTTTGACAATTTCGGGTATGCAAATTAAAGCTGGGATCGTTTGTATTTTGGTAGATAGTAGTGTGGCACAAATTGATGTCGAAGATATGTGTCTTGACAACTTTGATGAGGATCAAGATATGAGTCAGCTGGAGATGGAGCAGATGCTTGACCTGTTATCACATAATATTTTTACTTATATTTCAGATTTTTGCATGTATGTATGAAATAGCTAGACGTGTGCAATTTAATTTGTCATTTTATTTTACACTTAGACTTTATACATTTTATAGTTTTCAATATTACTATTGAAGTATCAAAGTACTAATAATTGGATTGGTGTCTGTCATGTACCAAATTTTTTTGGTGGATTTGTAATTGATACATACAAGTCATCGATTATATATTGTTTCTAAAAAAGTATTGCTATCGCTATAAAACCGAGAGAAAACAAGGCTGAGAGATTGATGTTATGCATGTTAAGATCAATTTAATGATTAGGGATAAAAGGTTGGGAGGTAAAATTGAAATTTCACCCAAGCTAATTAGTCAATTAAAACGGATTTAACTCATTTTAAAATCGAAATTAAACAGAAAATCACTAGTTTTTAACTTCCTTAAGCGAACAAATTAAGCTCTGACATATATACAAAAAACTCTACTTTTTAGTCACATATAAAATGTAGTGACCATAGGTTATTTCCCATTTAGCCACATCACCAAAAACAACTGTGGCCATTTCGTAACATTTAGACACAGCAAAGAAGCGTCGCTAGTTATTGTCACACTCTATCTCTCAAGCATGACTATAAATTTTGGAATTGGTCAAAGTTAACAAAAAACCATACTGTTTTATCATATTTGGTCACATATTTGGAACGTGGCTAAATATTGTCACACATTTTCTTAAGTTTTGACTAAATCTTCCAAAAAATGTATTTTCGGTCACTCGAAAAATAATTGTGTGGCTAAAACTTGGGACGATGACCTTTAGCCACTCGTTTTTTCCAAAGTGTCACAGCCCTTACTGTACAAAAGAGTGACGAAAGCCTAAATTTGACGTAGTGTCATCCCAGGAACCTAAAAAATAAAGGTGAACAAAAGGTTCTAACCAATTTTTCGCTAAACATTTCAATGTTTTTAGAAAAACAAAGTAGTCACTATGTATCGTGTTATTAGTTGTACAAATACGCTTTATACAAAAATAGACAAACAAAACAAGGTCAAGTAGAGTATGGGAGCCAATATACCTCAGCAACCGACAACTAAGCTTCTCTGCATTATGCTACAGAGGTTGATGACAATCCCAATTTACTTGGATATTTCATGAACATTAAATAAATGTATACTACTTTAGATGTCTTGAATTTTGAGTAAATATATTTATACAAGGTAAAGCAGGTAGAAGATAATTATAGAATAATAACCCAGGCCAACGTCTATGCTTATCCCGTGCTTCTGCTTTCATGTGTTTCTTATAAAATTCAATAAACAATTGAGTAAGCATTTCTGTCAGTAATTAATACAGAAGATTTTTTGAAGATAAAAAGATGAAGAAATCTATATGCAAAGCAGACACAAAATGCATGAGAAGTATAGACTACCGTGAAGAGACTATGATTTGCTAGAAGAATCTAGCTCAAATAATGGTTGTATAGAGGTAGATTCCTCTAATTGTATATTTAGCCTAGAAGAATCTCTGTAAAAATATTGGTGAACACTGTAGGCAGTGCCAAATATAACTAGACTGAACTACTGTATTAAACCGATCTACATATAAATGCATGAAGATACATACCGCATTTTAGAAATGATTGATGAGAACAGTGTTTGGAAGCTACAGTAACAAATCAGAGTTTAGCTGGAAGCCATCAGAGTTTAGTTAAACACTGACTGGAAGCGCAACAGAGGTTGTTAAACTCTGTATCGGAAGCGTCTGAGAGTCAACAGTGTTTGAAGATTAATTTAAGATAAATATGGAAGCAATATCTTTGAAGATTGGATAGCTGTCAAAGAGATTGAGTTGACTTAGAAGACGTGTAGCAATCGTGATTGATATCAATTGTATAGCTTAATTATAGGAGAATCAATTACTGATTATACGAAGCTGTATGTTTTATAAATACAGTTAGGTTAACCCTAGAAGGGTATCGAACATTGAAATTATCATTGATTGTAACCTAAGCAGCTCTCTGTGATATTTTACATCACTGAGAGAGGAATTATTAATTCCAAACAGTTTTATATTTTAAGTGATAAAACGTGTGTTCTTGTTCTTTACTCATACAGTACTTGATTATATATTGTGTATTCGACCTAACAAGTGGTATCAGAGCCAATCTGTTACTTTATTACAGTTTAAGATCCAAACACAATAGTAATCAATGGCAGAGATTCCTCCTCCATCAAGTTCTGAGAAAGCTCCTACTACTGTTAGTAGGTATGAGACAATTAGGGTTCCTATACTTAAGCCATCAGAGTATGCAATCTGGAAGGTGAAGATGACCATGTTTCTGGAGGCTACAGATCCAGAATATCTTGATAGAATTTATGAAGTTCCTCACAAACCTACAAAGTTATCTGCTGCTGTTGCTGGTGAGAAATCAAAGGTGATTCCAAAGGAAAAGAAAGATCTAACTGCTGAGGATCTTTCATCTATTGCAAAGGATGCAAAAGTAAGGCATTTACTTCACAGTGCTTTAGACAATGTTATGTCTAATAAGGTGATTAATTGCACAACTGCAAAGGAAATATGGGATGCACTTGAGGTAAGGTGTCAAGGAACTGCTGCAATCAAGAAAAATAGAAGGAACATACTCACTCAGGAGTATGAGCATTTTGAGGCAAAGTCTGAAGAAACCATGACAGAAACATTTGATAGATTCTGTAAACTGCTCAATGATTTGTCATTGGTTAACAAAGAGTATGATTTAGAAGACTCAAATCTCAAGTTTCTTCTCTCTCTACCTGAAAAGTGGGATGTGAAAACAACCACTATAAGAGATAACTATGATCTTGCTGATACAGAGATTGATGAAATCTATGGACTGCTCAAGACTCATGAATTAGAAATGGAGCAAAGAAATAGGAGATCAAGCAAGAAGTTAAAGTCTGTTGCTCTGAAAGTTGAAGAAAAATCTTCAAAGAAAGAAGCATCAAAGAAGAAGGCAAAAGGAAAAGCCTTGGTTATTCATTCAGAGAGTGAGTCATCAAACACTGATGTTGACTCAAACACAGATGAATCATCTGATTCTGAAGATGATGAAGAAATGATGCAAATGGCTGCATTGATGGTAAAGACTTTCAAGAAGATGGGATTCAAAAACTTCAAGAAGGGAAAGAGATTCTCCAAGAATTACTCAAAGTCTGACAGGAAGAATTTTAGCAAATTTGAGGGAAAGGACTTCAAATCTGGAAAGAAAGATAAATCTGAGATTCAATGCTACAAGTGTAAGGAGATGGGTCACTATGCTCCTGAGTGCAAGAAGGGTAAAACTGAAAAGGCACTCTACACCAAAGGCAGAGACTGGGCTGACACCTCATATTCAGATGAGGAGGTGAACTATGCACTCATGGCCTCTACTCAGAATGAAGACTCTGAACTAAAGGTACCTCCAACTACCTATGCTTATAACACTGATAATATAACTGAACTGAGAATTTATCTTAAGGCATTACATATCAGTTATAGGGATCAGACTTTAGAGAATGAGAGAATCAAGAATGAGTGCTCTCAACTTAAAGAGAGAAACAAACTGGTTGAAGAAAAACTTGAAAACATGCAAAATATTTAGAAAGAAAGAGATGATGCTGTTTTTATAGAACAGGAGTTGCTAAGTAAGTATAAGCAACTAGAATCTGAATTGGAGGATGCAAAGAACATTATTAAAACTTGGACACACTCTGGAAAAGACACACAAGAAGTTTTTCAATCAGACACAGTAGGTCTAGGTTATTCCGAGGATGATGTACTTAGGTTTCAGAATACAGTTAAAATAAGACCACCACTTTCTTCTAAGAAATTTGGAATCTTTGTTAATGGAGTAAATGAACCTAGGTTTGAACATGGAAAAGAAGATGTTAAGAAAGAATCAATACAAGCTAGTGTAAAACAAGTTAATATTGGTTCGATGACAGATAAACAACTCAAGCATAAGCTTAAGGAGTTAAAGTCTGTTAAGAAACAGAAAGTGTCTAGAAAGAACAGAAATGGAAAAGTAGGTATCACTCAAGGTAATTATCCAATGCTTGCTACTTTAGCTCCAAGAAAGACATGTCATAACTGTGGTAGCACTAACCATCTTGCTAGTTTTTGCAGGAAAAATAAAAATATTAATTCTTTACCTTCAAAGTCTGAAGTAAAGAAAGTTAATGTTAGAGTTAGACCACAGACTTTATGCAAACACTGTGGAAGTACTTGGCATTCTATTTATACTTGCAGAGACTATCATGCTATTTATTATAATTACTATGAACCCAAGCCAAATTTGAAATGGGTTAAAGTAAACTCTGCACATGTAAACTCTGAAAAAGTCAGCTTAAACTCTGATAATGTGAATTCCGCTGCAAAAGCTAACAGAGTTAAGAAAGCCAAAGGATCCAAGCAAGTCTAGATCCTTAAAACTAATAATCAGTGATTGTTTGTGATTGCAGGGCACCAGGGAAAGTACCCTAGTCGTGGACAGTGGATGTTCAGGACACATGACTGGAAATAAAGCCCTGCTATCAGAGTATGTGGAGAAGGCTGGCCCAAAAGTTTCCTATGGAGATGGCAACATAGGACATACTCTGGGATATGGCAATATTAATCTTGGAAGTGTCATCATCACAAATGTAGCTCTGGTTCCAGGACTCAAGCATGATCTGCTATCTGTGAGTCAAATCTGTGACAGAGGATATCATGTAGATTTTCAGCCTGAATACTGTAAAGTGATCAGTAAATCTACAGGGAAAGTTGCTCTAGTTAGAAACAGACACAATAACATCTATGAAATAAAATTGTCAACAAACTCTGATGGCAAAGCAGTGTGTTTGTCAACAAGAATGTCCAGTGAAGAGAGTTGGAAATGGCATAAGAAACTCTCTCATTTAAATCTGAACAACATCAATGAGCTGATAAAGAATGATCTTGTGAGAGGACTTCCAAAGTCCTTGTTAAAAGCAGATGGTCTGTGTGATTCATGTCAAAAGGCCAAACAGAGAAAGGCTTCTTTCAAAAGCAAGTCTGAATCTTCAATTGTTGATCCTTATCATCTTCTCCATGTTGATCTTTTTGGACAAGTGAATGTTATGTCTCTTGGAATGAAGAAATATGCTCTGGTCATTGTTGATGAATATACCAGATACACATGGGTGTATTTTCTTGCAAAAAAGGATGAAACTGCATTAACTCTGACAGAACATATAAAGCAGCTGGACAAAGGGTCAGAGAATCAAGTGAAGATTATCAGAAGTGACAATGGAACTGAATTCAGGAATTCAACAATGGAAGAATTTTGCAAGAGTAAAAGAATCAAACAAGAGTTTTCTGCACCTGGCACTCCACAACAGAATGGTGTAGTTGAGAGGAAGAACAGAACATTGATAGAAGCTGCCAGAACCATGCTAGATGAAGCAAAATTGCCAACATATTTCTGGGCAAAAGCAGTTCAAACTGCTTGTTTTACTCAAAATGCCACACTGATCAACAAGCATGGTAAAACACCATATGAGATGGTGAAAAAAAAGAAGCCAAATCTAAAATATTTTCATATTTTTGGATGCAAGTGCTTTGTGTTGAAGACTCATCCTGAACAGTTGACCAAATTTGACCTAAAGGCAGATGAAGGAATTTTTGTTGGCTATCCACTGTCAACTAAGGCATTCAGAGTTTATAATCTGAGAACCAAAGTGATCATGGAATCAATTCATGTGTCATTTAATGACAAGAAAATAAGTGGACTTGAAGATGTTAATGAACATGATCAACTGCACTTTGAAAATGAAGATTTATTCTCTGATAAAGTAAACTCTGATGAGACTGATCTGACAAACTCTGTTGAGCTAAACTCTGAACCTCTACTGGTAAATACTGAAGAGACTTTTCAATCAGAAACAAGAAAAGAACCAGTTGAGGGGGAGCACGAAGAATCACATCAAAATGAAGACTCAAACACTGATAATGAGTCAACTGATAATTCTGAATCAAACTTTGATGACTCAAACTCTGGTAGTCCAAAATCTGATAGTTCAAAATCTGAGCAGTCACATTCAGGGGGAGCATTAGAGAATGAAGAAAGGCACCAAGAAAATCAGGAGAGCATGGATCAAGGGGGAGGATCACATGATGACAGAAGCAATCTGCCTTCTGCAAGAAAATGGACTAAGTCATACACACCTGATTTGATTATTGGTGATCCAGATGCAAGAGTAAAGACAAGAAGTGCAACAACAAATGAATGTCTGTTTCATGCATTCTTGTCACAAACTGAGCCAAAAAAGGTTGAAGAAGCTCTTAAAGATGCTGACTGGATAACAGCAATGCAAGAAGAGCTAAATGAATTTGAGAGAAATGAAGTGTGGACCCTTGTACCAAGGCCCAAGAACAGATCCATTGTTGGTACTAAATGGGTTTTCATAAATAAAACTGACAGTGAGGGTGTTATCACAACGAACAAAGCTAGACTGGTAGCAAAAGGCTATTCACAGCAGGAAGGAATAGACTATGATGAAACATTTGCTCCAGTTGCAAGATTGGAGGCAATTAGAATTTTTCTAGCATATGCCTCTCATAAGAAATTCAAAGTGTTTCAGATGGATGTGAAAAGTGCATTTTTGAATGGGAAACTTGAAGAAGAAGTGTTTGTTGAACAACCACCAGGTTTTGTAGATCCAAAATATCCAGATCATGTCTACAGGTTAGACAAGGCACTCTATGGACTTAAGCAGGCACCAAGGGCATGGTATGAAACTCTTGCTAAATTTCTACTAGAAAGTGGGTTTCACAGAGGTACTATTGACAAAACTCTGTTTTACTTTCAATCTGGTAGTGACTTGCTTTTAGTTCAGATATATGTTGATGACATTATTTTTGGATCTACTAATGATAAACTCTGTAAGAAGTTTGCCAAGCTCATGCAGTCAAGGTATCAAATGAGTATGATAGGAGAGCTTAGTTATTTTCTAGGCCTACAAGTGAAGCAAACAGATGATGGAATCTTCATTAACCAAGAAAAATATACCAGAAATCTTCTCAAGAAATTTGGCATGCTTGACTGCTCATCTGCAACAACTCCCATGGCAACTGTAACTAAATTGGACAAAGATACAGGGTCATCAGTAGATATGACAGGCTACAGAGAAATGATTGGTTCTCTTCTCTATCTAACAGCAAGTAGACCTGATATCAAGTATGCAACATGTCTGTGTGCAAGGTTTCAGGCAGATCCAAGAGAACCACATTTAACAGCTGTAAAGAGGATTTTTAAGTATCTCAAGGGCACTATAACTTTAGGGCTGTGGTATCCAAGAAAATCAGAATTCAAACTACTTGGCTACTCTGATGCAGACTTTGCAGGCTGTAAGATTGACAGAAAAAGCACCAGTGGAAGTTGTCAATTTCTGGGTGATAGACTTGTTTCCTGGTACAGCAAGAAACAGAAATCAATATCTACATCTACAGCTGAAGCAGAGTATATTGCTGCTGGTATCTGCTGTGCACAGATTCTATGGATGAAGAATCAACTGCTGGATTATGGATTGAGGTATACCAAGATACCTATTTTCTGTGATAATCAAAGTGCTATTGCAATGACAGGTAATCCAGTACAACACTCAATGACTAAGCACATCAGCATAAGGTATCACTTTATCAGAGAGCATGTAGAGGAAGGCAACATTGAGCTTCACTTTGTGTCTACAGAACAACAACTTGCAGATGTCTTCACCAAGCCATTGAGTGAAGCTACGTTTACAAGACTGGTCAATGAACTAGGAATGGTCTCTAGTTTTGACTAGAGATGTTGGTTAGACTCAAAATCTTACTTTTGTAATATATTGCTCATGTTTCTGTGAATTGTTGAGTGCTATGTGAACCTTAGTGATAAACTCTGTTATGCATGCTTATGTTTAAACATTGTTAAACTCTGTCAACATGTTTGTCTGTTAAACACTGTTAACATGTTGGATACACTCTGTGAATTCAGGATTGATTATTGTCTGAATGAAAACACCAATGAAGAAAAATGTATGAAGCATGATTCTCAGTAATTAAATCATGATTCTTTCTGAGTCACTGTGATCTAATCAGATTTTGTGCAGTAAATCGACACAGCATGATACTGTTTCATATTTATAGCATCTCTTAGTTTTTTCAGTCCTAAACTCTGAGTCTATGAATATTGTGTGCATTGCCTCTCATAAATAATTTCTGATATTGATGAACTCTAAACTCTGATAAGTGACATTCTGTTCCCAAAGTAATTCATGGTTCTTGATGATTCCTTGTTTGTACTTGTAAAAATTATAAAACTTGAGATGTGTCATTGTTTAGTTTGGTGAGTTCAAATTCATGTCTGCACCCTGTGAGATTTTGAGCCAAGTAAGTGATTGATACATTTTCTATCAATCAGATTTTATTGTTGTGTGATGTTCATCAGTAAGTATGTTGCTCTAGAACTTGTTTTAAACCATTTTGGAACTGCATGATATGTGTGTGCATGAAAATGATAAAGGCACTAGGATTAACCATTTTCTCAAATGCTGATCATAAACTCTACCCTTAGTAAACCCCTTTGAGCCTAAATAACTGCTCCTTTTAAACTCTGATATATACAGAGCAGTTATAATATTTTTTTGGAAATTCAAGAGCAAGCAGGTGGGAATTTCTCTACAAAGGAAAGTTTTCCTAGTTGATATATATACATAAAAAATAAATAAATAAGGAAATGTATATATACTGATCAAATTGTACACTTATGTACTATAAGTGCAACTGAACATCTTGCTCAATTAAATTGTTCAGTTAGCAATTCATTCTAATTATTTTTTTTTTCTCACTTGTTTGATTTCATCAAAAATACACCCTTGAATAAAGTCCTTTTGATTTGTGCATATATGTACTCAAAGTAGTGTAGATTTGGTGGACATTCAAGCATATGGTAGTATCTGCTTTTACTGATTGAATTTGAGTGTAAACACTTCACTTAAACACTTGTGTGCTTTGAGAGTTTGTGAGTTTATCGAATTCATGACATGTTACTCACTGAATGATGCTTTGATTTCTATCTCTTGATCTTTTTTTCTCCAAAGACTGTGTGCTTACTTGGATAATCATGGACATCAAAGGGAATAGAAGTATTCAGATCTCTGTATTACAGTAACTACAGAGTTTAGCATTCATCAAACAATCAGTGTTTACTATCAGAGTTTGTGCATCCAGTGTTTATTGATTTTTGTTATGGATTTTATGAAATATTAGATGCTCTAAAAATTGATTTTGGTAAACTCTGCTTCACACACAATTATATTCACAATTGTGCAATTTTTGAAAGGGTTTCGATGATAAAGTTGGAAAATTGACAAACGCTGTTGAGTTGTGTTAAGTACTCTAAGGTAAAGTTTCATTGAGATAATTTGACAATTTTGGAGTAATTGGGGTATTTGACAACTGTTAATTAGTGTAAATATGTCAAAGTGTCGTGGTTATAGGAAAGACAGCGGTAATAATTGATATTTAACTGGAGTATCATTAAGTGATCCGCTGGATGTTTGACACGTGTCCCATTATTGTGTCCCACTCTCACATTACTCTAGAATCAGTTGCGTGCTTACAATACATAAACAATTGAGTTTTGATTTTTTAATTACTACTCTAATCATTTTTGTTCTCTCACTACACATCGATTCACATTCACCCACTCACAGTTACTTTGCATACACAATTACTCTCAAAATTCTGATTCACTCTCTTTCACATTTTGATAAACACTTACCATACACATCTTTTCTCTGACTATTTTCATATCATATCTCACTAATGGCAACCAAAGCTTTTGATGTTGCAGGGTTAGTTTTTCTTCCTAACAATTATGCAGCCCCGTTGGACAATGCAAATGCTCCAGAGGCGTTTCATTTGTTTCAAAATTTCTTGAGAGATTCAGAAATTGGGAAGGCT
The DNA here is from genome assembly GCA_037693485.1 of Kitagawia praeruptora. Taxonomy (NCBI): domain Eukaryota; kingdom Viridiplantae; phylum Streptophyta; class Magnoliopsida; order Apiales; family Apiaceae; genus Kitagawia; species Kitagawia praeruptora. The sequence continues at coordinate 127,974,872 of CM075346.1, read as the reverse complement.
TTAACTGCACCACCAAAACTCTCTGCTTCGCAAATTGCTACTTTCTGGACAAACTCTGTGTATGATGATGGAGGAGAGTCTGGGACTCCGACAATTATTTTTACTCATGATGAATCAGAGTATATTATTACTCCAACCACGGTTAGGGATGCTCTGGATTTTGATACTTACACTTCTTACAGTATCGTTGGTGAAGATCGTTTGCGGACAATGTTGCAGCAAATTGGTTATATAGGAGATTTGAATAAACTAGGGTCTCTGAAAAGGCCACTTTTGAGAAAGGAGTGGAGCTTCTTTTTCGATTGCATTACAAGAGCTTTTGGAAAGAAGACAACAAATTGGGACGCAATTCCTCTTGACAGTCTCCAAATTGGGCATGCTCTTCTGTATGGAGGTAACTTTGATTTTGGTAGACTAGTTCTAATGAATTTGGGAGAACGTTTGTTAGAGTCTACATCTGTGTATTTTTCTCGATTCTGTCAAATGCTATTCAGTACTTGTGTGTCTAATCTTAGAATTGCTGAAGATGATGTCATTCAGTCTTTTCGAGTTGCTAAAAGGATGTTCTCTGATTTGTCAAATAAAGATGTCACCAAACAGCAAATACCTGCTATGTTTTTGCCACTTGCCTTGCAAAACTATGTCAACCAACCTCCAGATTCACAATCACCACCACTACCACAACAACCAGAATCACAACAAATGCCTGAACCATTAGCCACTGATCATACTGAAACCATACACTCTCATCCTATACCAGCACCTGAGCCAACACCCACAACCACTGTACCTAGTACATCTCATCAACCACAATCTGAACAGATCAATGAACCCATAAACTCTGAACCAATAACCTCTGAGCCAGTACCTACTGCTCAACCCCAATCCAAACCAAAAAGAAAAATACACACTACACAGAATACCAAACACTCAAAGGCTAAACAGGCATTAACTGGAGCTGTTTATACCAGAAGAAAGATTCAAATGGCAAACAGGCCTTCACTCACACCAACTAAGGAGAGCTCTAGTGAAGAAGAAGAGGTGATTGCAGTGCCTCAAGCCAAGAGAAGGAGATTAATTCTTACAGAATCTGATGATGAGCAAGTTATTGAAGCTCCAGAGGTGGTTTCACAGCAAACACCTACTGTTGAGGTTGCAGAGGTTGAAATACCTGCAGAGGTTGAAATGCTTGCAGAGGATGTTGTGCCTGTAAATGCTGATTTGCCTGCAGAGGATAACATGCCTGCAGAAGATGAAACTTATATTCTTGATTCATTCCTACCATTCTCTGATCCTATCTCACCTGTTGTTCACTCTGAAGTAACTGGTGTAGCTGATCAGCCTACAGTTATCATCACTGAAACTGTAGCATCACACACAGAGCTGATCTCTGATGCTTATCAAATTCCTGAAAAAGGTGATGAGGTTGATCAAACAACCAAGGATAATTCTGAGCCTATGCAAGTTGAAGCTACACATGCAAACTCTGTTGCAGAGCCTGAGCAACATGAAGAGAATATTGAGAGGATTGCAGAAGTTGTTGCAGAAACTGTGGCTGACAATGCTCAGCACAGTGTTTCTCTAGAAGCTGCTCAAGCTGATGATGTAAGTGTTGAACATGAAGCTGAAGACAGTGCAAACTCTGATTCTTCTCTGAGTGCACCAGTACAGACTGATAATAAACACACATCTTTTGCTCCGCCTTGCACGTCTCATGCAATTGAACAAGAGCAACTTGCTAAATTTGCTGCTAACTGGTATAAAGAAGATTGTATTTTTCCAAAAGGGAGAGCAGCTACTTTTGTTCAGCAAACTGCTAGACAAATTTCCAATCCAGAGATTTTATCATGCTTAAAAGCAACTGTGGTACAAGTCAAAACTCTGGATGGAAGGTTTGCTGACACACAAAAGGAAATTGCTTCTTTGAAGACTGCGATACAGACTATAGAACTGACAATGGAAAGAGAGTCTAAAATCAAAGCTGCACAGTTTTCTAAAGCTCAAGATACTCTCTTTGCCAGGTTAAGGAAGGTTGAAGAGAATCAGATTGCCTTGTTTGATAAGGTTGATTCCATTGCTACCTCTTTGGAGCTAATTACAACTATACTCATTCTTGATGATGTCAAAAAGGGGGAGAGAGTTGCTAAGTCAAAATGCAAATTTTCTCAAACTCTGCTCAAAAAGGATGATGCTGGAGATGGAGGAGCAAGTGATAAGAGTAAAGCTTTAAACTCTGAATCAAGACAAACTCTGAGATCTGGCAAATCTCTTAAGTCACAGTCTGTTGGAATGAACACTGAAACTCAAGGTACTTCAAAAACCAAGAGTTTGAAATTAAAATCTGATCCAAAGACTGATGAGGAGTTAGCTGTTAAGCTTTTCATGGAAGAAAATACAGAAGGAGTTACTCTAGAAGATGTCAAAGCTGAAGAAAAGAGTCTGCAAGAAGAGCATGTAAAAGCTTTAAAGTCTGATAAGTTGAAGAAGAGGGGGAAAGTTGTTAAAGCTGCAAAGCCTGTTCTTAAAGGCATTCAAATCAAAGAACAAGTTGGTACTGATCAAAGGATGCAAGTGTCCAGAAAACCAACAGATGCAAAAGCTAAGCAAAAGCTGAAGAATGTTGTTACAACCTCTGTTGATACACATGTTGTACAGAAGAATGAAGACACAACCTCTGTTGCTACACAAGTTGTGACCACTCCACTATTGTCTTCTCAGTTGAAATCAACTTTTGGAAACGGAGTTCTTCATGATCCAAATCTAGCATCTACAGCTCCAATGGATTTCACTGATGGTAGAGCCTTATCTGGTAAAGTTGGAAACAACAAAGGAGGTATAGGTTCACACAGGGACAAAAGACAACATGTTGGTCCCAGAGATCCTTCTTCACTGGCTGTTCCAGGTCGTGGTGTCACTCAAGAGAGTTTTGACAGACTGGAGTCAGTGCAGCTTGTCTATCAGAAGAGTTTAGAGAAGGATTTTCTACTATATTTCATGGCTGATGGAACAGTGTTTAAGATTGGTGAGCATGATATTGATTTAAAATACTGGGAAGAACTAGAATATGTTCTGTATCTTTTCAGAGTAAGAAATCGAAGAGCTCAGTCAGTTGCAGATGTGCTTAGACAAAAGATGCTTCAAAATCTTGCAAGAAGAAGAATGAAATACAACAGCAAGTATGTTCCTAAGTACAGAGATTTGAATGGCAATCTGGTAGAAATGAAGAAGGGGACTACAAAGCGGAAGACTAATCTTGGAGTTACTGTTCTAGATTTTAATGTGAAGTCTGAGGAAGTGAAATATATCAGATTGGGAAATGACATGAGAAGAAACAAAATCTATGATCTCAGAGCTGCTATCTATCAGACTGATGAGAATGATCCTCAGTTGAGAGAGATTAAGGAAGCCATGCAGATAGAGCTTGAAAATGCTGAAAGAAGATTGCTTATAGACTATCTCAGAACAATGCCAGATCTTCAAGAGATTAGAAATTGAAGTCTGTAAGAATTTTCTTATTTTCTGTAGATTTTGTTAAGTAATAGCTTAAACTCTGTTTGTATGTTAAACACTGTAGACTTTGTATTTGTTTTGACATCATCATTTACTGTAAACTTGTACATTCTTGCTAATGAACAAGTTGGGGGAGATTGTTAGAAATGATTGATGAGAACAGTGTTTGGAAGCTACAGTAACAAATTAGAGTTTAGCTGGAAGCCGTCAGAGTTTAGTTAAACACTGACTGGAAGCGCAACAGAGGTTGTTAAACTTTGTAGCGGAAGCGTCTGAGAGTCAACAGTGTTTGAAGATTGATTTAAGATAAATATGGAAGCAATATCTTTGAAGATTGGATAGCTGTCAAAGAGATGAGTTGACTTAGAAGACGTGTAGCAATCATGATTGATATCAATTGTATAGCTTAATTATAGGAGAATCAATTACTGATTGTACGAAGCTGTATGTTTTATAAATACAGTTAGGTTAACCCTAGAAGGGTATCGAACATTGAAAATATCATTGATTGTAACCTAAGCAGCTCTCTGTGATATTTTACATCACTGAGAGAGGAATTATTAATTCCAAACAGTTTTAAGTGCTAAAACCTGTGTTCTTGTTCTTTACTCATACAGTACTTGATTATATATTGTGTATTCGACCTAACACCGCATGACTACTTCCGAATCGAGGTGATATTACCATTGGAAGAACTTGTTCATCAGAAGCAATGGATTTAGTATGCTGAGGCTGAGACTTTTTTTTGTGAGTCTGCATTACCAAAGATTCCAAGAGTCAAAAATTTTAAGCACAATTATTATACATGTGTGGTCTTTGCAGTGAACATAAATTAGAAGACATTTATTTTGAAAAATACTATTTTGAGAAATGCTTAATGACTAATTTAAGATCCACAATTCCATGATAACTATTAAATCGCTAAAGAAGTTTACTTCAGATATTAAAGGACTCCTTTTTTATTCTTAAAAACCTTAAAATGTATGCAAAAAACAGAGATAGAAAGACAAAATATTATTAGATGGATTAATTATCAATCCGAGGACTCGTAACATCCCAAAATATCAAGTTGCACACTAGTTAAGATTTGTTCACAAGTGAGTCACTCAAGATGTAAAAAAGGTTCACAATGTTAGTTTAATAAAATTATAGGGTCACCATAAGTGTTGAGTGTTAACTAAGTTGTGAATCAAATGATCTATTTTGATGTGGCATGTCTGGATGGTAAAGTTGGCAGTGACCTTTATATATGAATCATATATATTTAAAGCTCTAATTAGGGTTCATAGCATTTGACGAGAAATTCGAATTAAGCATTCATTTCTCGTTATTCTTCACACATGTACCTTCATTACAAGCTAATTGATTGAAGGTCATAACTACTTCAATGGGTATGATTAGGAGTTTATCGAGACTTACAAAAAGAAAAAAATTAAAAATAAAATAGATTAATGAAGATGATGTTGAATATCCATTTAATGGCTTCCTCTAACACCGTAAGGTTTTAGATGAGTTAGTTTCTTAAGATGGTATGTTTAGGGGGGGTCTGATTTCTTTATTTTAACTATTTGTAGTGTTTTGTCTATTGTATGTTTGTTCAATTATACGATTTGAAAGGGGGGAGTGTTGAATTTCCATTTAAGGAGTTATCTAACACCTTAAGGTTTTAAATGAGTTAGTAATTTAACAAATGATAATACACCAAGAATTAAAAGTTTCCATTTTCTTCATTGTTTCTACAAAAATTTGTGGTCTAACTTCTTCGATATAAAAATTTGGAAGTTGGTGTTTTCAATGTAAGGTTCTTTCTTTCCAATTCTCTCTTGATGTGAATTTGTCCAAATATTCATTTATAATGAGGTTACCCATGCCAAATCAACATCCACATCTAAATAATGGAAGTGGTTAACCTCCATGCTAACAAAGCTTAGTCAAAATTTAACATCATGTACTTTTATGCCTTAAGTGACTTACTTGAGACAATTAAAAATTTAATAAAATGATGATGATACTATTTTGAAAGAGTAGTGCTACAGACCCCAAATTGGGTACCAAAATTTGACACCAAATGATGTGGCATTAATTAATTGGCATTTTGGATTATTTTAATTGGATGGCCCTGGCGGGCCCATCATAATTATAACCAATAATTACTTGACATGTCATTTGGGAAAGGAATTTGGGGTACCAATTTGGGGTACCTAGCATTTTCCATTTTGAAAAGATTTGTCGGTCCAAGACACTAAAAATTTTCTTTAGAAATACAAATACAATATTACTAAAAAAACTCGTGTAGGCACCTAATACGCCTTTTTATCGATGCATTTATGCATCCTTTATTCACTTTTGCATCCATACAAATATGCAACTTTTTTAGAGTTAAAATGTTTTGCAATAATGGTTGTATAAAGGTAGATTCTTCTAATTGTATATTTAGCCTAATTAAGAAGAATCTCTGTAAATATTGGTGCACACTGCAGACAGTGCCAAATATAACTAGACTGAACTTCTGTAATAAACCGATCTAAATATAATTGCATGAAAATACATACCGCATGAAATATAATTGCATGAAAATACATACCACATGACTACTTCCGAATCGAGGTGATATTACCATTGGAAGAACTTCTTCATCTGAAGCAATGGATTTAGTATGATGAGGCTGAGGCTGAAGAACTTTCGAATCGAGGTGATATTACTGAATGATTTAGCAATGGATTTAGTATGCTGAGGTGATATTTCCCTGAGTTCTTAATAATAGCAAGCCTACCTTGGATAGTGAAGCTTCTAGTCAATGTAGGTAGTGGTGCACAGTACGCTATACCTACCTACATAGGTCCCCGGTTATGGGTGAGTTTAATTTACTTCATGTTTTGGAATTAGCTTGCACAATGTGATGTCATCTACAGAAATTTTTATTAGGGAGTGTTTACATGCTAGACTTGCACTCTGTAATTTTCACTGTGTAAAGATGCACTATACCAGTACTTCTTTCGTCCTCTGACATTCTTGATAATATGAGTAGTGTATACCCCGACTTTAAAGATTACAGTTACTATTTGCAGATTCAAGAACTCTATTCTGAAGCTGGAATTTTGGGATTCTGGAAAGGTGTCTTATCGACATTGATCATGGTACGTGGAGAGTGACACTAAACATGTTGTAGTTCATTCACTGATTGTCTTATTTTACCTGCAGGTGAGCAATCCTTCCATTCAGTTTATGCTGTATGAAATTCTATTGAAGAAGCTAATACGACATCGTGCTTTGTTGAGTAAAAATGGGGCAAAAGGTGTAACTACTTTTGAGGTAAGTTGTTAATGAAAAATTCCGCGAGTTGAGTAAGATCATCCAAGACCTTGTGATTGTAGTTGTAGCTCTTCTTGTGGACTAGAAAAAATAGCAGTAGCAGTGAATTTCTGAAATAAAATATCCTTACAAGCTGTATTTCTGAATTGTTGTATCAAAATTTTAAGTTTTAGAGACGTCGGTAGAAAGAATTAGTGGTTGTTTTAGTTTGGAACATGTGTTGCCAATTGAGACAGTAGCCCAAGTGGGAATAATATGGAACACACATCGCTCTCACTCTCTCACACATAAAGTTGTATTTTATCTAAGTTTATTTATTTGTGCAACTATATGCTGTTTTTAATCTATATTTAACTTTTTAAAAAAAAATTAATATAAATCTCTTACTCGAATCTTATATGTATTTATTTTTTATACTTCAAATATAACCGATAAATCACATAGATATTTTGGTTTTATGCAAATATATTTGAGTTCTGAAACTCAAATGTATTTCAATATGATGATTTTTATATAAACTACTGTAGTAATACTCGAGATTGAGAATGCAGACTTTTCCAATCTTCAACCACTTTCTTGATAGCATTATGTTTTTTTAGTGTTAGCTGCATTGTTCTAAAAATCGTTGGATTTTTCAAAAATTGGCAAAAAATTATCCATAAATTGTTAAAAATTATTTGACTGATTCGATTTTTAAAATTCGATTTATCGCTATAAACTATTTTCAATGGTATATTATATTATAAATTAGACTAATATATTAAATATTATTAAAAATATTAAAATTTATCCGATTTTTGTTCCGATTTATCATTCCGATAAATCCCGATTTACAGATAAATCATTATTAGATACCTAAACTGATTTGTTCCGATTTCCGAAATCTACAACCATGATGTTACATATTCCAACTTTTTTTCCAAAATTTTTAGTAGTAGGTATCTCAAATTTATTTTCAAAATTTGTATGAATGATTTGACATGACATATTTTAATTTATGATTTATATGTATGTTGGCGAGATCTCATTTCATAGTTAGAAATTTATCCTTAACATATAAGTATTTGAAGAAATATTTGGGAATTTTTCTGGGATATGATATCTACCATTTTTCTTAATTATATTCAGTCTAAAAGCAGGACAATATTTTTGGAATTTACATCAACAAATGGGAAGAATAATTGTACCAAATTTGCTTTCCCCTAGCTAGCATATACGTCCAAGTCTGTCTCTGGCCCTATAGTGCGACAGTTGCAAGCTTCCATAATAGCATGAATAAAAGTTTGTACCCAAAAGTATATGTGGTCACTGTGTCAAATGTTAACTATCAGGCTCTGATATATGGTAGCTTTTTGCAACTTTTACCTGTAACATTAGTCTTCGAGGTCCAAATTTCTTTCTTTGTGATCTTAAGGATTAATGCGTAGCTCAATTATCTTTGTTGAATAGGAAAACAATATCTTTAACAAGGTTTTCGTAACACTTCGATGTTACGGCAAACTCAATAGGAAACCATAATTTAGTCTTAGGGTCTTATTCAAGTCCAAAAACTTTCCTATATTACTTCCTAAATCAAGATTTAAAGAATTTAATACAAAACATTACTCCATATTAATGATTTCCTAAAATACTAAGACTTTTAGTTATTCTCTCCTTTTGAAAAACACTAACAATTCCTAATTTGATTTATATTAATAAAAATTTTATTTTTTCCCATTTTTTAATATTTGTCCATATCTTATTCTCTAATTAGTTTCGATTTATCATTATAATAATAATAAGGATTGAATAAATTAAATGTTACTAGAGTTGATATACAAAATAAGGTTCCTAAATCAATAGAAATTAATATTTTATTATATTTTTAGAAGGTAACTAAGGAAGTGTTGGACTTGCTTTGAATATCTTAAGTTTGGGAAAAATTAATTTGTTTTAAAAGCTAAATTTTACCAAAAGGTCGTAAGTTCGAGCTAGTGGAGGGGTTAAAGTTTGAAATAAGTGATCAATCCACTACTGGGAGGATAACATTTTAAAATGTTAACTACTGGGAGGTCAATTTAGGGGTCTTTCAAGTTTTGGTTTTCTCTGCTGTCCAATTTTGGCCGCCTAGATCGATTTTTGAAATACTGGATTTTTTAGTAACACTTCAAGATTTTGGCAAACTTAATAGAAAATCATCTCCCCTTTATAATTTGTACTGCCGTCATGACTCAGTCGGATAAAAATAATAAAAAATAATCTAGTCATGCTTAGGGTATTAACATTTTAAAATTTTCAGGGAATTAATATGTTTTAAAAGCTTAATTTACCGAAAGATCGTAAGTTCGAGCTAGTGGACAGGGGTTAAAGTTTGAAATTAGTGATCAATCCAGTACTAGGATAATATGAATAACTAGCATGAAAGCCCGTGCAAAGCACGAGCATCATTTAAATTCATAAAATGTTGTTGTTTTGATTTTTTTAAATAGACTATTTATAATTTTTAAAACACTATATATCATTAGTGTGGTATTTTTTATGGATACTAATAATAACTCAATTTTTTTTTACCTAAAGTTCATATATGATTATAACAATACAATCACATTTAACAATTTAAAAAACATAACTTGGTATGATTAAACACTACTTAATTTAAAAATCTAATCACAAGTCAATAGATTCATGTGTTTATATATAGCTAAGTGCTAAATAAGATTTTTATAGATATGAGAATCAATAACTAACCACACATTCAAATCTAATTTACATCTCAACCTTCACCAACATCCACTCCTATGCCCCCTCCATTTTCGGCGACCTTAGACACCATCACTTGCTTTACACCGCCTTTTGAAACACTATACATCATTAGTGTGGTATTTTTTATGGATACTAATAATAACTCAAATTTCTTACCTAAAGTTCATATATGATTATAACAATACAATCACATCTAACAATTTAAAAAACATATCTTGTTATAATTAAACACTTAATAAGTGGATTTTATATCTACTTGGAGCGTTCCAAATCGGCTTAGATTGATTGTCTTGGACTCAAGTTTGTTGTAGTTTTGATGTGTTTTGTGTAGATGTGCAGGTTTGCAAGAATATCACTGCTTCTATCATTTTTGGAGGATTAATTGATTAAAATTCGGATTTTCCGGGAAGGTTGCGCAGTCTACACTGTTTTGGCCATATCTGGAGTTCTAGAAGTCCGTTTTCAGCGATCTTACTGCCCACGCGAAGCTTGAGAGATTTTCTACAACCTGGGATAGATAGCAGGTGCATGGAGCATGCTGAATGAAGTCGCGTGCGTGATCTTGTAAAAGAAGGATGAGAAATTATTGTTTTGCCCTTTTTCTAATTCTAATTGTATTCTGGGCAGTTTTTGGAACCTTTTTCTAATTCTAATTGTAATAGAAGGTAATTTCTTGCTGGGCAAGACTTGGAGTGTCTATATAAACACATCCAACCCCTTGTAAACAATACATACAATTACATATCATAGCTTAGTTTTGCAAGAGAAGAGAAGGATCAAGGATTGAAGGTGTTCTATCCAGGCTTTATTCAATTTTCGAAACGTGTAAACTCTAAACTCCATATTTTTAATATTATGTTTTCATTCAATATTATTGTTTTGTTTTCTTCAATAATTATGTGTAACTAATTCTCTAATCTGAGGATTGGGTAGTATTCCTTGGTATTCATGTGTGTTTAATTATCTGTGATTTTCTTGCTTTGCTGATCTGTTATTGAGGACTTAACACAATTAGGGGCGTCATGAACCTTTGATTGGATTTTAGGAATTGTGATAATTCGGAAGAGGAATTGCAATTTTAGTACACGATTTAACAGACATAACTCGAATATTTGATTGGGAGATTAATAGGAGAGTTGTGAGACTTATAATTCTTGGTGCGTGATCGTTTATGATTGTACTTTGATTGTATCACGGAAGTGACAATTAAGGTGTAGTTGTAGACACTATATTGTATCTTGGGAAAGAACATTATAACGTTAGAAGAATTGTTTTCAGCAGAGTAAGAACGTAGATGTCACATAGATATTGAATGTGCATTGAAACCAAGTGAAGAACCCCAGTTCTTGGATTATTTTCCTCATATATTTTATTCTCGATTAATAATTAATTTAATTTAGTTTATAAACAAACCAAACATTCTTCTACACTTCTAAATTGTGAGAGATAAGATACTTGAACTTGATATTAAATTCAGTCCTTCCCTGTGAACGAATAACAAAAATACTACTAACAAATTGGCGCCGCTGCCGGGGAAGGCAGTAATGTTGGGTTTGAGTTAATTGTTTCTTGTAGTTTGGATTTTATCTTTGTATATATTTTTCTTTTCTTTCTTTTTGTATTTCTTTCCTTGGTGTGTCTACAGGTTCTTTGAGGTAGACAACTTAAACAGGTTTTGAGGAGAGAGACTAGATGGAGTACAACTTCGGTTGGAACAATGCTCAGAATTTCTACAACAGTCAGGAACAATATCAAGACTTCAATCCTTACCCACAATTCAATTCCTATGAGGATTGTAATGCAAATCAGGTGAATTCGTTCTATTCTGAGAACTCATTTTATGCTCCATATGCCCCTAGCAATGATTATTCATATTCGTTTGAAAATAATATCATGATGATGTTTATCCATATATGTGTAATGATGTTGATACGAGTTTAACTAAGTCTAATCCTTCTTTACCTGCTGATTGGGAGATTGCGCTCAATAAAATGATTCAAGGAACTCAGTCTAATCCTCCCTTACTTTCTTTGGGAGTTTTTGATGAACCAACTTTAGAGATTGCTAGTGACAATGATATTCCATGTGATTCAATAGCTTGGTACGAGGAGAATGCTAAACTAAATAATTTTATTTGGGAAGTTCGAGCAGTGTGGCATGACGGTTGTTATCGAACTCCTCCTTGTGTTAATTTTCCTCTATGCCATGATTCTTGTTTAGCAATTGATGATAATGTTGTGTCTGATGAGTCTACTTGTGTAGTTTATAATTGTACCATGCGCATTAATGATAATTTGGATGCAATTGAAATTCTACAAAATCTAGAAAATTTTGAGCTTAATACATTGGTAGACGAGATTAAAACTGATGAGTGTCCAATTATAAAAGAGATGGAAGTTAAGATTGATGAAGTTGAAAATCTTGCTTTAGAGTATAAGGATCCGATTTGGGATGAGTATATGAGTCGTACTTATAATGATTATTCTGACGACTTTTCTAGCTATTTTGATGTTTCCAAGTCTCTTGAGCATGATAGGTTCTTGAAAGTTTTCGTACCTTTCAATGAATCTAAGGTTTATTTGCAAAATATGCTTATATTAGAAATTCGTAGATATGTGCATCTGTTTGCTTTTTATCCTCATTGAAGTTTCCAGGTATAATTGGCGTCAAGCTATTGACGTTAAAGGAGCGCTTCGTGGGAGGCAACCCACGCATTAGTGTAGGAAGAGAAAAAAGAAATTTGTGTTGGATTTCAAAAAAATAATAATAATAATCGAATTTTGAGTGTGTAACGCAGGCTGCGCCTGCGTTTCTGTTTTCTCCGCAGGTTGCAGGTGGGTAACGCAGGGCGTTACTGGTTTTTGCGCAGATTGCAGGCCTGTTGCGCAGGCTGCGACTGCGCATCTGGTCTTCGGGCAACTTGCATCCACGCGCGCGCAGTCTGCTGTGGTCCAGAAGAGTTGTCCGAGTGTGTTTTTTTGGTGATCAGCTGTTGTTGTTGTATATTAAAAAAAAAATCTTTTCATCCTCATTCTCTTTATACCCCCATTCTATCTAATTCTTTTCCTATTTCTATTTCAAAAACCTCCATCTTTTCTTCAAATTTCTAAACCTATATCTATTCTAATTCATATTTATTTTTATTTATTATTATTATTATTATTACTATTATTATTATTATTATTATCATTTTTTTCCTATTTCTATCATACATCAAATTTCATACCTACTCAAATTTTTCCTTTACAAATTCAAATTTTTATTTTCATCCTTTCACTCCATTATATTTATACCCACCTATACATACAAATCCAATTCCTCTTCTATTTATTTAAATCTCTAGAAATTCAATTCTAAAGAGGAATTAATTGCAAGTTCACCTCTTCGATTCGTATTGGGTAAATCTTTTTCTCTAATCTTATTTTTATTACGAATTTGTGTTCTTGTAAATTTGGGGTTTTGTAGTATTCTTGTTATGTGGCAAGGTGGCCCGTTTATGGAGCTCGTACACCGTATCCACCACCAGATTCTAATTCATCCGAGAGTGAGGACGAGTAGGTATGTTTTCTGTTATCCCTTGTATTTACTTCCATTCAATGAGGGCATTGAATATTTTAAGTTTGGGGGTGATTTGGGGGATTAGTAGTTGTTGTTGTATTATTTGTTCATGTAGGATTTCATGCTTTGCATATTAGTAGTAGTAAATTATGCATTTATGTTCGTGTTATTTACGTTTGTTTCATATAGGACATTCTGTTTTTATGTTTGTATATCATGTGAGTTCATAATAGTTTGCATTTGCACCCATGCTTGATAGGAATTTTGTGTTGTTGACGCTTTTGATTGAGAAGTGATATGCTTTGTTCTTGTGCACACACATACACTAGCAAGTAGAAACTAGTAGACTTATTGAATGTGCTAAATGATTAGAATGCCATGAATATGTGCAAGGTAATTTGGTCTATATGCTTTGAATACAAGTAGGTGCGTTAGAGAGACTGTTATTTGGGATTGATTATGCTTTGTCACACTTGTCGTTTGCATTGCTAGCACTTGTTTGAAGTCTTTCTTAAGATGCATGACATTATTTGATGATAACATGATAAAGGCAATAGGATAACCTCATATTTCCTATATATCCAAACCGTTTATACATGATCCATTAGTTAACCCTTTGAGCCTAATCTTGTTCTTTTGGTGACACACCATGTACTTGCCATATATCCTTTTTATTGTATTGGCCTTACATTAATTTTAAACCCAATTGTCAAAGGCTAGTATTGTGCTTAAGGGAGTGATAAGGTGTGCAAAAAGGGGGGTTTTTATTGATGATCATAATTTTTGGGGAATATATTATTAGCTTGTTAGTCGAAGTTTGAAATCATATTTATGGGATCATTGTTCTTGCCATTATTTAGCTCTCTTGAAAAAAAAAAGAAAAAAAAAACAAGAGAAAAAATAAATAAATATGAGAGCATACTTATCTTTTGTGATCCTACTTTGATTCGACTAGACAAGGTGTTTATTGGACTATGATAAAAGTTCAAGTGTGGGGAAGTATTTATTGGTTTTAATAAGTATGGGAGTTGTTTTAATTTCATTATCGGGTACTAGCTTTTGACTTAACCTTCTTTGGCTTTCTTGACATACCTTGTCCCTAGCCCCGTTACAACCTTATAAAAGACCTTTTGATTTTCATTGATGATGTATGTTGCGTTAAAGGTTAGATTGATACCAAGGACGAAGCATGTTTATGATATTGTTGGAGTTGAGTGAAACACTTACCCTTTGTTTTGAGTGAATATTTTTGTGAGGGGATGGTGAGTTTTTGCTTTTGGCATAGGAGATCCCGAAGTTTGTCTTAAAGATGTGCTCTTGTATGCTTAGCATGTTTACCAACCTATTTTTGCATTTGACATGAATTTCTAAGATATTATGCATCTTCTTTGAGTAGACTGTGTGGATACTTGCACTTTAGACACCAAGACATTGCGTTATTACTTTGATTCTTAAGTTGATATGGCATGAGAGGATTTGAAGGTATGGTAGGAATTTAGTACTAGATTAATTGCATTTTCATTTAGTTGCATTCATGCATTGCATTGTTTTTGCATTAGGTTAAATGGATTTTGTGGGTACATTCGCTATAGGCCCTCACGAGACCTTACTCGTCCACTAGGGCTGCCTAGGGGTTTAAAGGGCTTGTTGCATATGCCAAATGCAACCGTGATCACCTACGGAAGTGGTACTAGTTAGTTAGTTAGTTGTAATTTTTATGCTTGAGGACAAGCATCAGTTTAAGTTTGGGGGTGTTTGATAAGTGGATTTTATATCTACTTGGAGCGTTCCAAATCGGCTTAAATTGATTGTCGCTTGGACTCAAGTTTGTTGTAGTTTTGATGTGTTTTGTGTAGATGTGCAGGTTTGCAAGAATATCAATGCTTCTATCGTTTTTGGAGGATTAATTGATTAAAATTCAGATTTTCCGGGAAGGTTGCGCAGTCTACACTGTTTTGACCATATCTGGAGTTCTAGAAGTCCGTTTTCAGCGATCTTACTGCCCACGCGAAGCGTGAGAGATTTTCTACAACCTGGGATAGATAGCAGGTGCATGGAGCGTGCTGAATGAAGTCGCGCGCGTGATCTTGTAAAAGAAGGCTGAGAAATTACTGTTTTGCCCTTTTTCTAATTCTAATTGTATTCTGGGCAGTTTTTGGTACCTTCTTCTAATTCTAATTGTAATAGAAGGTAATTTCTTGCTGGGCAAGACTTGGAGTGTCTATATAAATACATCCAACCCCTTGTAAGCAATACATACAATTACATATCATAGCTTAGTTTTGCAAGAGAAGAGAAGGAGCAAGGATTGAAGGTGTTCTATCCAGGCTTTATTCAATTTTCGAAACGTGTAAACTCTAAACTCCATATTTTTAATATTATGTTTTCATTCAATATTATTGTTTTGTTTTCTTCAGTAATTATGTGTAACTAATTCTCTAATCTGAGGATTGGGTAGTATTCCTTGGTATTCATGTGTGTTTAATTATCTGTGATTTTCTTGCTTTGCTGATCTGTTATTGAGGACTTAACACAATTAGGGGCGTCATGAACCTTTGATTGGATTTTAGGAATTGTGATAATTCGGAAGAGGAATTGCAATTTTAGTACACGATTTAACAGACATAACTCGAATATTTGATTGGGAGATTAATAGGAGAGTTGTGAGACTTATAATTCTTGGTGCGTGATCGTTTATGATTGTACTTTGATTGTATCACGGAAGTGACAATTAAGGTGTAGTTGTAGACACTATATTGTATCTTGGGAGAGAACATTATAACCTTAGAAGAATTGTTTTCAGCAGAGTAAGAACGTAGATGTCACATAGATATTGAATGTGCATTGAAACCAAGTGAAGAACCCCAGTTCTTGGATTGTTTTCCTCATATATTTTATTCTCGATTAATAATTAGTTTAATTTAGTTTATAAACAAACCAAACATTCTTCTACACTTTTAAATTGTGAGAGATAAGATACTTGAACTTGATATTAAATTCAGTCCTTCCCTGCGAACGAACAACAAAAATACTACTAACAACACTACGTAATTTAAAAATTTAATCACGAGTCAGTAGACTCACGTGTTTATATATAGCTAAGTGCTAAATAAGATTTTTATAGATATGAGAAGCAAAAACTAATCATAACCACACATTCAAATCTAATTTACATCTCAACCTTCATTAACATCCACTCTTATGCCCCTTCCATTTTCGGCGATATTAGACACCATCACTTGCTTTACACCGCCTTTATCATGACCACCTCATTCCATTTTTCATCATCGTCCATGATATACACACACATATGTATAATGTGTGAATGCGTGAGAGAGATGGAGTGTGTGTATATACCATCATCTCTCAGTGATCTTTTGTTGTCACCAAATCGACCACCACTCCGAAAGTAACTGATGGACATGTTTGTCACGAATTCCAGTCACATCCATGACCACACCTCCACTAATTCATTCATCCCTCTTTCAATACATCTAAGTTTGTAACGTCGATCGATGATATCTTTACTCAATTTACTATCGCCAACACCATTACCAACTACTTCGAATATTTACACAAATATAAATTTGGAATATTCTTGTAATTTGCGTTTGAATTTTTTAGTGATTTACATTTAAGTTTTGGTAACTTTAGTTGAATTCCTAGTGATTTTGGTGGTGGTCATGTAATAGTGATTTAATATTCTTGTAATTTATATTAAAATTAGCTAAAATTTTAGTTTGTATTCATGTACATTGTGATATATTATCTACTAAGTATCATATTTCAATAATACAGTTAGACATTTTAAATCTATTATTTTTAAAAGAATATCAATAATCTATTTTTAATAAATATTTTTGACTTAACTATGTGTTTTATCTAAATGTTTATCTAATATATAATATGAAGTTCAAATCTCATTTGAAATAATTTTTGTTTTGTTTTCCTTATTTTTTTTCTAGTCTATCAAATATTTTGCCCAATAGCAATGAGAGTGGGATTGTAATCGAGTCGAGTCGAACATTGCCACACTCGAGCTCAAGCTCGGCTAAAGAGTTCCGTCGAGCTTGAACTCAAGCTCTAGTTCAATTGGTCCTTTAATTTTAGTCTCGAAACTTGACTCATAAAGCTTGAATTCTCGAATCGATTTAACCTATTGTGAAAAAAGTTTGAATATAAACGGTTCGATTTATGTGAAAAAAGTATGTATTTAATGAGTTACTAAAAAGTTCTAAAAACTTCTTTGGTGTAGTGCATAATGGTCATGGGTTCAATTCCCATGACAAATAGTTTATTAATATTAATGTGATGGAAGGATAAATTAGTAAATTACTAAATGGAAGGACAAATTAGTAAATTATTAAATAGGATTGAAAGGCCGTGTTGACATATAATATATATATAAGATGAATAAAATCTATGAATTTTATAAATTTATGAATTTTATAAATTATTGAATATTTACATTGAATGATATTTATAATAGTTATAAAATTTAAATATTAAAAGTTCGATTAGTCTCGCGAACCTCAAGAATCGAGTAATTTAAAACTTGAACTTTGCTCGGTAAAGCTCCGATTAGTCCGATGAACAATTCGGCGAATATTGAACATTATAACAAATAAGTTCTTGGAGTATGTATTTAATGAGTTATTAAAAATTTCTAAAAACTTCTTTGGTGTAGTGGTTGGAGATGTGAAAACAATCCTTTCTTTACATAAAGGTCATGGGTTCAATTCCCATGGCAAACATTTTTTTTAATATTAATAGAATTGAAGGACAAATTAGTAAATCAATAAATGGAAGGACAAAATAGTAAATTATTAAATAGGAATGAAAAACCTTGTTGGTATATAATATATATAAAGGATGCGGTCAAAATTGGATAGCAGTGAAAACCAAAATTTGAAGTACTTTAAAATTTCTAAACCTAGATATATGTTTAATTTTAGAATAATAAAATAAATCTATTTTTTTTCTTTCATGAATTGCTCAAAATTTTATAATATTATTTATCCAAATAATTATATCGTTTACATAATTTTTTCGTGTCTCTAATTATTATAATAACTAGCTTTGTAGCCCGTGCAAAGCACATATATATTCTAGATTGACCAAAATTATTTCATTAAATAATCAATACACCGTGATAAAAAAAATTAAAAAAAATGGTTCTGCTATATAATCAAAAAAATAGATGGTTCTCCACGGTTCTCTATGTAAGATGATTTTTTTAAGAGTGCTACTCATTTATTTAAAGAGGAAAAGTGTACTTTGTATAATCCTCTTTTACTCATAACATCATTTGTAAATTTAGTTTAAAATCGAGCAATTAAAATATAAATAATTATATTTATTATATTTGTTGCATTTCGTTATTTTGGATCTGCACGGGCATGCTCTAGATTACAAATATTTATGAATTATTCGTAATTACGTAGGATTGGATTGTTGATATCTTCGCAACAATTGTTATGAGTAAATAGAATTTATGCAATACCCGATCGTGACATGCAAATTATAATTCTGGTTAAATTAAATTTGTTTTATATTTTACGTTATGTTTTGTTTTGTTAAAACAAACTTGAACGATATGTAATAAATTGGTCAATGTTAATATCAAAACCATACTTCGAAATATAAATATATAGAGTTAACATGGATGAATACAGAGATACATACAAGTATTAATTACATAATAATAAATGCATATTACTTCATATCATTTATTATTATGTAATAAATATGTTAGTGTTGCAATACCTAAATAGCCCCCGGAAATATAACATATATATAATTAGTAGGGGTAAATATGACTTTTTACATGAATAAATTTGCTTATGAACCCTCTCATTTACTCTATTTTATATATATGTTATATTGTTTTGTGCGTTTACGTATTAAAGATGAGATTGATGAGTTTTACGATAGTTAATGTTAATACAAGTTTGTATTATATTTATATATGCATGAAGGTTTTTTTTTGTATTGGGATATTTTTTATAATATTTAATTCATAAATAATTACAGTAGCTCTAAAATGATTAATAAGATATGGTATATGTTAGTGAATATTAATAAGATATGGTATATGTTATAACATATCAACGGAAATTTTTATATGTATATGTTTGTACATGTGTATTTATGTATAAATATGCATATTAATATAAATAATTATACATGAATACGTACATACACACATACATACTTACTTACATACATACATACATACATACATACATATATACATACATGCATACATCCATACGTAATTACATAATTATTAATTATACATGCATACGTACATACATACATTTATGTTAAAAAAATCTATTAATATTTCATTATTTGTAACCTATTAATTGTTGTATAATTAATATGCATATTTATACATACATACGCATATACAAACATAAATACATACATATATAAATTTTTATGGATATATAAAAATATACTATAATATTATATACATACATACATACAAACATACATACATACATACATACATACATACATACATACATATATTTATGTTGTATAATCTATTTATATTTCATTATTTGTAATCTATTAATTGTTATATAATTAACATGCATATTTATACATACTTACACGTGTACAAACATAAATACATACATATCTAAATTTTTGTGGATATATAATACTCCCTCCGTCCCTCCCAATTCTTTACATTTTCTATTTTGGGATGTCCCTCCCAATTCTTTACATTTCAAAACTTTCCAAAAATAGTAAAATTTTAACCTTTAAACAAATAAAAAGTGTCCACCACTTTCCACTACTTTCCTCAATCTTTCTAATCTATTACTCCCTCTATTTTGAATTGATGGACGTTTAAGGAGGAGAACCTTGTTTTTAATTATGTGACGTTCTCTGTTATTTATGCATGATTAGACTTTTGTTTCTTTGACTACCCCTTGCACTCTCTCCTCATTCATTATTTATTTGTGGTCAAAAATGTAAAATAAGCGAAAACAGAGGGAGTACTTAAATATTGATAGGTCCTACAATTTTACCCACTTTCCAATCACTTTTTTTCTCTCCCCACTTACTTTTTTCTCCTTTCTTAATCTCCGTGCCCAACCCAAATGTTAAGAATTGGGAGGGACAGAGGGAGTAATATACTATAATATTATATACATACATGCATACTATATATTTTTGTTTATATATATTAATTTGTAGATAAATCTTAGTTGGCTTACCTCTGATAATGTATAATTATTAATTATAATGTATATTTGTAGACAATTATATATTAATGTATAACTATTAATTATACATGCATACGTACATACATACATGCATACATACATAATTATTAATTATATGCATACATACATACATACATACAATATATAGATACATTAATGTTGTACAATCTATTAATATTTCATAATTTGTAATCTATTAATTGTTGTATAATTATTATACATATTTATACATACATACACATGTACAAACATAAATACATATATAAATTATTATATACTAGCCTAAAACCCGTGCGATGCACGGATTTTTTTTTAATATTATATAAAAAAATTCATTAATTTAAATTAATTTTTTAAAACATGAATTTTGGAGGCTTACATTTTTACATGAGATGATATGTGTAATAACCCTAATTTCTGTACTTGAGAAAAATTTCCATTTTTGGTATGAATAGTGATTTACATGGATGAATAGTGAAATTATAGATGAATAGTGATTTTGAGGGCTAAGAAAATTTTTTATGTCACCCTATGTACGGGATAGGAAATGGATATTTCGAAGTTATATTAGTAATCTACGAGGTAAATAAGTGTATGTAAACGTAATCGGAATTCAGAAAATCCAAAGTTTATTTTTATGGAATATTTGACCGAGCAGTGAAGTGTATATCAGTATTATCAAGAAATGAGATGTTTAAATTGAGGATTCAAGGATTTTATATTTTATTATTTTATTTAAGATGATTTAAGGATTTAGAATGAAAACCTCTGAGTTAGTATAATGAACATTCTAGGAATCGCTAGAACTATATAACGAGATTAAGCGAACGCGAAACGAATTACGGATTAAATACATAACGAGATGAATAAACCCTACATGATCATCTAGGGTTTATTCATATTAGGATTGGTGGAAAAGAAAACAAGAAAAAAAAAAGGGATTAATGAGGTGTATGCTCAAGAACAAGCCACCAAGGCTCATAGTCATCACTTTTCCTACACACCACAAGTCTTTGACACTTGGATAAAGAGCTTGCTAGCTTGTTTAACTACTGATTATACCTCACAAAATATCATACAAACATTATCTAACAAGTAGTCAAGAGAGAAAAGAGAGAAAAACACCACCACCACCAAGCAAGAAACATTCGACCTTTCCATTTAATTCAAAATCAAAACCCTAGCTAGACACCTTCAAAAATTGTGATCTATGGCTCTTTGGAAAGCTCTTGGATAGACTAAGAGACGTTCAAAAGCTCAGCCCCATTCATGGAGTATAGCTTGTTCAAAAGATGGATGGAAGAGTTAGGTGAAGATGATGAATAGTAACTTCAAGTTGTGTTCTTGTTTTGATGATCAAGTTTTGGCTTCCTAAAGACTATCTAAGGCCTATTGAAGGTTCATCAAGCTTTTTTAGTATTGTTAAGGCATCAAGGAAGGTATAAACCTCAAGCTTACCTTGTAATATTATGAGTTATATGCTTAGTTTTAAGATGATTTCAAGTTATGCTCATGTTAGTGTACTTAGTGATGGTTTGGCTTTGATTTGATATGTAACATATTGATTGGTGGTTTTGGACCTCACCACTGGACTTATAGGGTTATAATAGATGTTGGTTGATGTTGAGGATGTATGGTATGCCCGGTGTGGCTTGGTTGTGTTGTAACAAAATGGAAACGTTCGATTTATAGCAGTCGTAATGGCAAAATTTCGTTAGCAATAAAACAGTTAACACCCGAATCATTAAAATAATTTTTAGCATCACCACTGCATATTATTAGAAAGATATGGTTGTCTAGTTTACCTGGCCGCAAGAATCGCATTAAAAGAGTTTACGGTTTAAGAGTTATGCTAGTTTTAGTGAAAGCGGTTCGAAAGCTTTTATCGCAGAAATATGACCACTTTGATGCTAAGTTTGAGACCCTTAAATGTCGAATTAAAATGTTAAATTTGGTGATAAAATGATAAGGACAGTTTTCAAGGTGCGTGCGAAGGTTTCGAGTTAAAAGGATTATTTTTCGATTTTATAAAAATGCGTAAGCCGAGGTTGCGCAAGTGGAAAAGCCCTTTTAGGAGATAACACTATTCATTTCAAGGACCTGCCCTGTTTTGGTAAAATCTGGAAAATGAGTCTTCTTACCAAAGTCAAATTTTAAGTTAGCTACCTTCTAGACATTATCTAGATCGTGTACGCGAAAACGGTGCGTCATTTGAGTTAACGGTTATCGAGTTATGAATGTTTTAGTGAAAGAGGTGCAAATAGTAAAAATCCGCAGTGGACTGAACTTCGAAAATACATTTCACCTATCTAGACCCGTGTTTTCAAAACGAAACTTTTACGATAAATATTACAAATACCAAAGATGATTTTAAAAGTGGTTTCGTAATTAAATATGTCTCCAGTAATTTATTAAAAGTGTTGGAGTGCGAGTCGCGGAATAGTAATTCTCAGGAAAGTCAACTCTAGGGGTGCTACTTTGACCATCCATTTTGGCCAAGTTAAAAGAGGAATTTTGAGTCGACTAAAACACGAAACTTGTTAGGAATTATCAGGGCAACATATTGGTGTAAAGAACAAGGTCATAAATGATTAAGTATAACTTGATTTGAGGAACGATTCTGGACTAAACTTATGACTTAGGTGTTTGTCGATTAGAATGAACTTAGTACGAGTCTAAAGGGAACCCTTAGTGCCTTGTTTGTAATTGGCTTAAGTGTCTAAGCGTTGGGTTATAAGTGGATCGTATAGGTGATTAATCGCGTGTTTTCTTGACTTTGTTTAGATTGTCGGACCCCGCTACGAGCACCTACTACATCCGGAGCACCAGGCAAGTATACTTAACCCTACTCTATTGTTCAGAGTATATATGTTTCAACGTATGGTATATGTCAGTTCAAAGATTTTATCTACAAGTTGCAAGTATTTTATCTCGTTACTCAAATACCGGATATTGATGCATTTGAATGCATGTATATATATTATTGTTGTGAATGTTATCCGGATAGTATATAAGTATAGTAGTATGTGTAAGAGTTATTGGTCCATATGATTGGGACAAGTATCGAGGTACATTGTTCGTACTCGAAGGGAGATAAATGTTTTGAAAAACTATCTTGTTAATTATCGGAGGTGATGAGAGATTTGATCTGGATCATTTTATTCGAATCCATGATCAAAGCAGTCGTTCATATTTTTCCTCTTATATTTCAAGAGGAGAGCGATTTATTGGAAGTAGTAATCGTTCGTTGTTTCCGAACGATAATAATTATTATGAATTGAGGTGCACGTGGAATTATACGTGTCATCTAAGATAAGGAGTGTATTGAGGTGCACGTGGAATTATACGTGACATCTAAGATGATAAGTGTTGAAGGTGATCAGGGGTACTCTGGCACCTTATGTTCTGGACTGGAGATAACAAGTATGTATGAAAGCCCGGATGCGGCTTAGGGTGAGGTCCGAGCAAGTCGGCTCATCCTGGGGTGATCAAGGCCGAGCAAGTCGGCTCTCCCCTCTACCGGTAGTAAAAATATTAGACGTAAGGACTGATCATCCATTACAGCCTCGCGGATAAGAATCTCCTGAATATAGTCAATCAACAGTATTTGATAATTGTAATTGATACTACAAATGAGTATTAATTGCAGTATGAATGGTATGTCTTTACTCAGTTTTGTAAGTCAATTCTTGAAGAAGTTTTGTTGGTGTATATATATATGATTCTGGTGTATAAAACTTGCTGGGCAATTTTGGCTCATTCTTGCTATTGTATACTAATGATACAGCACGAAACAAAAGAAGTGAGGCTTCGGCATCTTATTTTGCTAAGGGGAAAGGTCCTGGAGATGATCCAAAGTGTTAGATAAAATGCTGGAAGGCTGGGAATAAGTTGGACGGACTTTTGTTATGTGTTTAGTAGACTCACTGTTTAGAGTCGTAAGGTTGTATGACGTTGCTTTAAAATGAAGGTTTGAGTATTGTAAAAACTTTAAGTAGAGGTTGTAATAAGATTCTGGAGGATACTCTGTTGTGTAATAACTTTTGAGGATTTGTGTTATGTTCTAAGACTATAACCTGTGGAATAAAGTATGGAGTTATTTTGTATATTGTTGTAGATAATGTTGTGAGCAGGTGAATAAATATTCCGTAAAGGTATGTATGGTTAAGGTTGTGATGACCCGGATTCCTGGTAAGGGATTTGGGGGCGTTACAGAAATGGTATCAGAGAGGTAGGTTATAAACCTTAGAACAGGAGTAGGAGGGGTATATGAGGAGAGTAAGAATTAGAATAATGTGATTTTATACATTTTCTAAAGTTTAGTTGAGTAAGATGCTAAAAGATTTATATTATATTGCAGAAGAATGCCGCCTAGGAGAAACCCGAGAAGTAATCTTGATGAAGGATCCACTGGAGGTGGAAATAATGAAGGGGGAGGTAATAACCAAGAAGGTAACCAGCCAAATGCACGGATGGAAGAGATGTATGAGTTTTATCGTCAAAATGCTAATCGTGACAAGAATATGCCACCACCCAATCAAGCGAAGCAGACTGCTGCAGCATTTAAGGCATTTAAATCTTTAAATCCGCCAGAGTTTAAAGGAACAGCTGACCCCGTGGAGGCAAGGGCATGGATAAAGGAAATGGAGAAATCATTTGAAATAGTAGATGTGGAAGATGGTAAGAAGACTATCTTTGCCGGGTACCTGTTAAAAGGAGAGGCTAATTACTGGTGGGAAGCTAAGAGAGTCTTTGAGGGGGCAGGAATAGTGACTTGGGAGAGATTTAAAGAATTATTTTTAGAGAAGTATTTTCCAGACTATATGCAAGGGCAAATGGAGATAAAGTTTTTAGAGCTGAAGCAAGACAATATGACTGTAGCTGAGTACGAGGCAAAATTTTCCGAATTGTCTAGGTTTGTTCCGCATTTCGTAGATACGGAATTGAAAAGAGCCAGGAGGTTTCAATATGGCCTGAAACCGTGGATCCAGAAGAAAGTGAAGCCATTTGAGTTAACGGAATATAGTAAGGTGGTACAAAAGGCTGCTATCATCGAGGAGGATGATGACTTCAATCTGAGGGACAAGAATTCGAAGAAAAGGAAAGCAGAAAGCTGGGGAGGGGGAAATTCAACTGTGGGAACCTACCAAAACCAAGTTTATAAGAGATCAGGAAGTCAGCAGGGGTTTAACTCGACAATAAGTGGAAATAATGGGCCGAGCGGCAGACAGGGAAGTGTGACTCAATCTTCTCCAATACCAGATTGTGAGAATTGTGGGAAAAAGCATACAGGAATATGTTTAAAGGGAGAAGGAAAGTGTTATAAATGTGGCCGGGAAGGGCATCAACAGATGGACTGTCCTAGAAAGAGAGTAATTTGCTTCAAATGTGGAAAGGAGGGTCACATCGCTAGAGATTGTAAAGCATCAGTGACGGGACCAACGGTATCACGACAAAGCGGTGGCGCTAATAGCATCCAATCAACCGCACGAGTTTTTAATATGAAGTTGGCCGATGGTATAAAGGAGATGGATGAGATGGCAGGTACACATTTACTTAATATTGTAAATACGTATATAAATGATGGGCCGATATGAACATAGAGGTATGATAAAGAACGGGAGAGGAGTATCGGAAATAGAATAGACGATATAGCATAAGGGTTTATAATCGAGATATGGGAGCATAGAACTGGTAAAGGTGATAAGAAGATATTGGAAATTAGAATACGAGATAAACAGCCTTAGTTGGTGCTTACGTTGATTCCGAGGACGAAATCCTTTTAAGGAGGGGAGACTGTAATAACCCTAATTTCTGTACTTGAGAAAAATTTCCATTTTTGGTATGAATAGTGATTTACATGGATGAATAGTGAAATTATAGATGAATAGTGATTTTGAGGGCTAAGAAAATTTTTTATGTCACCCTATGTACGGGATAGGAAATGGATATTTCGAAGTTATATTAGTAATCTACGAGGTAAATAAGTGTATGTAAACGTAATCGGAATTCAGAAAATCCAAAGTTTATTTTTATGGAATATTTGACCGAGCAGTGAAGTGTATATCAGTATTATCAAGAAATGAGATGTTTAAATTGAGGATTCAAGGATTTTATATTTTATTATTTTATTTAAGATGATTTAAGGATTTAGAATGAAAACCTCTGAGTTAGTATAATGAACATTCTAGGAATCGCTAGAACTATATAACGAGATTAAGCGAACGCGAAACGAATTACGGATTAAATACATAACGAGATGAATAAACCCTACATGATCATCTAGGGTTTATTCATATTAGGATTGGTGGAAAAGAAAACAAGAAAAAAAAAAAAGGGGATTAATGAGGTGTATGCTCAAGAACAAGCCACCAAGGCTCATAGTCATCACTTTTCCTACACACCACAAGTCTTTGACACTTGGATAAAGAGCTTGCTAGCTTGTTTAACTACTGATTATACCTCACAAAATATCATACAAACATTATCTAACAAGTAGTCAAGAGAGAAAAGAGAGAAAAACACCACCACCACCAAGCAAGAAACATTCGACCTTTCCATTTAATTCAAAATCAAAACCCTAGCTAGACACCTTCAAAAATTGTGATCTATGGCTCTTTGGAAAGCTCTTGGATAGACTAAGAGACGTTCAAAAGCTCAGCCCCATTCATGGAGTATAGCTTGTTCAAAAGATGGATGGAAGAGTTAGGTGAAGATGATGAATAGTAACTTCAAGTTGTGTTCTTGTTTTGATGATCAAGTTTTGGCTTCCTAAAGACTATCTAAGGCCTATTGAAGGTTCATCAAGCTTTTTTAGTATTGTTAAGGCATCAAGGAAGGTATAAACCTCAAGCTTACCTTGTAATATTATGAGTTATATGCTTAGTTTTAAGATGATTTCAAGTTATGCTCATGTTAGTGTACTTAGTGATGGTTTGGCTTTGATTTGATATGTAACATATTGATTGGTGGTTTTGGACCTCACCACTGGACTTATAGGGTTATAATAGATGTTGGTTGATGTTGAGGATGTATGGTATGCCCGGTGTGGCTTGATTGTGTTGTAACAAAATGGAAACGTTCGATTTATAGCAGTCGTAATGGCAAAATTTCGTTAGCAATAAAACAGTTAACACCCGAATCATTAAAATAATTTTTAGCATCACCACTGCATATTATTAGAAAGATATGGTTGTCTAGTTTACCTGGCCGCAAGAATCGCATTAAAAGAGTTTACGGTTTAAGAGTTATGCTAGTTTTAGTGAAAGCGGTTCGAAAGCTTTTATCGCAGAAATATGACCACTTTGATGCTAAGTTTGAGACCCTTAAATGTCGAATTAAAATGTTAAATTTGGTGATAAAATGATAAGGACAGTTTTCAAGGTGCGTGCGAAGGTTTCGAGTTAAAAGGATTATTTTTCGATTTTATAAAAATGCGTAAGCCGAGGTTGCGAAAGTGGAAAAGCCCTTTTAGGAGATAACACTATTCATTTCAAGGACCTGCCCTGTTTTGGTAAAATCTGGAAAATGAGTCTTCTTACCAAAGTCAAATTTTAAGTTAGCTACCTTCTAGACATTATCTAGATCGTGTACGCGAAAACGGTGCGTCATTTGAGTTAACGGTTATCGAGTTATGAATGTTTTAGTGAAAGAGGTGCAAATAGTAAAAATCCGCAGTGGACTGAACTTCGAAAATACATTTCACCTATCTAGACCCGTGTTTTCAAAACGAAACTTTTACGATAAATATTACAAATACCAAAGATGATTTTAAAAGTGGTTTCGTAATTAAATATGTCTCCAGTAATTTATTAAAAGTGTTGGAGTGCGAGTCGCGGAATAGTAATTCTCAGGAAAGTCAACTCTAGGGGTGCTACTTTGACCATCCATTTTGGCCAAGTTAAAAGAGGAATTTTGAGTCGACTAAAACACGAAACTTGTTAGGAATTATCAGGGCAACATATTGGTGTAAAGAACAAGGTCATAAATGATTAAGTATAACTTGATTTGAGGAACGATTCTGGACTAAACTTATGACTTAGGTGTTTGTCGATTAGAATGAACTTAGTACGAGTCTAAAGGGAACCCTTAGTGCCTTGTTTGTAATTGGCTTAAGTGTCTAAGCGTTGGGTTATAAGTGGATCGTATAGGTGATTAATCGCGTGTTTTCTTGACTTTGTTTAGATTGTCGGACCCCGCTACGAGCACCTACTACATCCGGAGCACCAGGCAAGTATACTTAACCCTACTCTATTGTTCAGAGTATATATGTTTCAACGTATGGTATATGTCAGTTCAAAGATTTTATCTACAAGTTGCAAGTATTTTATCTCGTTACTCAAATACCGGATATTGATGCATTTGAATGCATGTATATATATTATTGTTGTGAATGTTATCCGGATAGTATATAAGTATAGTAGTATGTGTAAGAGTTATTGGTCCATATGATTGGGACAAGTATCGAGGTACATTGTTCGTACTCGAAGGGAGATAAATGTTTTGAAAAACTATCTTGTTAATTATCGGAGGTGATGAGAGATTTGATCTGGATCATTTTATTCGAATCCATGATCAAAGCAATCGTTCATATTTTTCCTCTTATATTTCAAGAGGAGAGCGATTTATTGGAAGTAGTAATCGTTCGTTGTTTCCGAACGATAATAATTATTATGAATTGAGGTGCACGTGGAATTATACGTGTCATCTAAGATAAGGAGTGTATTGAGGTGCACGTGGAATTATACGTGACATCTAAGATGATAAGTGTTGAAGGTGATCAGGGGTACTCTGGCACCTTATGTTCTGGACTGGAGATAACAAGTATGTATGAAAGCCCGGATGCGGCTTAGGGTGAGGTCCGAGCAAGTCGGCTCATCCTGGGGTGATCAAGGCCGAGCAAGTCGGCTCTCCCCTCTACCGGTAGTAAAAATATTAGACGTAAGGACTGATCATCCATTACAGCCCCGCGGATAAGAATCTCCTGAATATAGTCAATCAACAGTATTTGATAATTGTAATTGATACTACAAATGAGTATTAATTGCAGTATGAATGGTATGTCTTTACTCAGTTTTGTAAGTCAATTCTTGAAGAAGTTTTGTTGGTGTATATATATATGATTCTGGTGTATAAAACTTGCTGGGCAATTTTGGCTCATTCTTGCTATTGTATACTAATGATACAGCACGAAACAAAAGAAGTGAGGCTTCGGCATCTTATTTTGCTAAGGGGAAAGGTCCTGGAGATGATCCAAAGTGTTAGATAAAATGCTGGAAGGCTGGGAATAAGTTGGACGGACTTTTGTTATGTGTTTAGTAGACTCACTGTTTAGAGTCGTAAGGTTGTATGACGTTGCTTTAAAATGAAGGTTTGAGTATTGTAAAAACTTTAAGTAGAGGTTGTAATAAGATTCTGGAGGATACTCTGTTGTGTAATAACTTTTGAGGATTTGTGTTATGTTCTAAGACTATAACCTGTGGAATAAAGTATGGAGTTATTTTGTATATTGTTGTAGATAATGTTGTGAGCAGGTGAATAAATATTCCGTAAAGGTATGTATGGTTAAGGTTGTGATGACCCGGATTCCTGGTAAGGGATTTGGGGGCGTTACAATATGATAATAATTACATAAATGTTATCTGTGATATTTCATGAAAATGGGGGATTTTAGTTAGAAATTATAGAAAAGATGATAGGTTTTAGTTAAAAATAGAAATCGATTAATTATTAGTAATTATAAAATTATTATTTCATTTTATTAAATAGAATGTCCGTGATATGATTAGAAAAATAGAGAATTTAGTTAGAAAAAAATTAAAAATGTAATATGTTTTATGTGAAAATGGTAATTGATTAGTTTATAGTAATTATAATTTAATTACGTTATTTTACTGAATACAATTGCTCGTATTGTTTTTAGAAAAGAAGAAATTAATATTATTCGTGATATTTCTATTAAAAGTGGGATTTTAAAGATTTTAGTTCAGAAGAGTAATCGATTAATTATTAGTAATTATAAAATTATTACTTCATTATATTAAATAGAATGCCCGTGATATGATTAGAAAAATAGTGAATTTAGTTAGAGAAATTAAAAAGGTAATATGTTCTAGGTGAAAAAGGCAATTGCTTAGTTTATAGTAATTATAATTTAATTACGTTATTTTACTAAATACAATTGCTCGTAATGTTTTTAGAAAAGAAAAAATTAATATTGTCCGATGATATTTTTATTAAAAGAGGGATTTTAGTTAGAAAATATAGAAAATATAATACGTTTTAGCTGAAAAAGGTAATCAATTAAATAATAATATTATATTATCATTAGTTTATTTTATTAAATAGAATCGTCCGTGATATAATTGGAAAAAGTTAAATTTTAGATAGAGAAAATAAAAAGGTAACGTGAAGATGATATGATTTATGTGAAAATGGTAATCGATTAGTTTATAATAATTATAATTTAATTTTGTTATTTTACTAAATAAAATTGTTCATAATTTTTAGAAAATGACAAAT
Source organism: Kitagawia praeruptora (assembly GCA_037693485.1). Lineage (NCBI taxonomy): Eukaryota > Viridiplantae > Streptophyta > Magnoliopsida > Apiales > Apiaceae > Kitagawia > Kitagawia praeruptora. Next base: position 127,943,988 of record CM075346.1, on the reverse strand, counting down.
TAATGTTGTCTGTTTGATTTCTTAAAAAAAAGGGAATTTAATCAGAAAAGATGATATATTTTAGCTGAAAAGTTAATCGGTCAATTATTAGTATTATATTATTATTATTATTATTATTATTATTATTATTATTTATTAAATAGAAACACCCATGATATAATTGGAAAAAGGGAGGTTATAGTAAGAGAAAAGAAAAAAGGCAATGAACTGTCCATGAAATAATTGGAAAAATAGAGATTTTAGTTAGAGAAAAGAGAAGAGATAACATGTTTTGACTGAAAAAAGGTAATTGTTTAGTTAATAGTAATTATAATATAATTATGTTATTTTATTAAACAAAATTACTCCTAGTGTTTTTGAAAAGGAGAAATTTTAGTTAGTTAAAATTTAAAAGATATTCTATTTTACCTGAAAAATGAAATTATTTAGTTATTGAAAAATAGAAAAGGTAATATGTTTAACCTGAAAAAAGAAATTGATTAATAAAGGAGAAATTTTAGTTAGATAAAATATAAAAGATATTGTATTTTACCTGAAAAATAAAATTATTTAGTTCTTGAAAAATAGAAAAGATAATATGTGTAATCTGAGAAAAAAAATTGAATAATTAATAGGATGAGTAAGGGTAAATAAGTAAAATCAACATATACCGACCGACCGACCAATTTAATGTTTCGATTTTGCGATGCACGGATATTTTTTAATATTATATAAAAAAAGTTCATCAATTTAAATTAATTTCATAATAATTATATAAATGTTATCCATAATATTTCTAGAAAATGAGGGATTTAAGTTTGAAAATATAGAAAAGATGATAGATTTTAGTTGAAAAAGGTAATCGATTAATTATGAGTAATTATAAAATTATAACTTCACTTTATTAAATAGAATGCCCGTAAGGTGAAAAAGGAAATTGATTAGTTTATAGTAATTATAATTTAATTAAGTCATTTTACTAAATAAATTGCTCAAAGTTTTTATAAAATGAGAAATTAATGTTACCCGTTATATTTCTACAAAAAAATCAATTTAATTAGATAAACTAAAAAAGATGATAAATTTTAGTTGAAAAGGTAATCGGTTAATTATTAATATTATAATATTATTATTTATTTTTATTGAATAGAAATGCCCGTGATATACTTGGAAAAAAGGAGGTTTAGGTTACGTGTTTTGGCTTAAAAAGAAAAAGGTAACCGTCCAAGATATAATTGAAAAAGAAAGATTTTAGTTAGAGAAAAAGGAAAAGTTAACGTGTTTTGATTGAAAAAGCTAATTGATTAGTTAATAGTAATTATAATATAATTATGTTATTTTATTAAATATAATTGTTTGTAGTGTTTTTAAAAATGAGAAATTTTAGTTACATAAAATGTTAAAGATATTCTAATTTACTTGAAAAAGGAAAGTATTTAATTATTGAAAATTGAAAAAGGTAATATGTTTAACATAATAAAGGAAATTGGTCCATAAAGGAGAAATTTTAATTAGATAAAATATAATAGATATTCTATTTTACCTGAAAAAGGAAATTATTTAGTTCTTGAAAAAGTATAAAAAATTATATGTTTAATCTGAAAAAGGAAATTGATTAGTTAGTAAATATGTAATTGAAAAACAGAAAAGGTAATATGTTTAACCTCAAGAAAAAAATTGATTCATAAAGGAGAAATTTTAGTTAGATGAAATATAAAAGATATTGTAATTTAGATGAAATAGAAAAGGTTTTGTTTAGTTGATTTGAGTAAAAATTGAAATTGATAATAGATTAATAATTTTAATATTAATTGGGTGCAAGGGTAATTAGGTAAATTCAATAGGTACCGACCAACCAAACTTTTAATGTTTCGGAATTTATATAATAGTATAGATTATTATATAATATAAATACATACATATATTAATTATACAGTAATTAATATATTACAAATAATGAAATATTAATAGATTAAACAACATAAATGTATGTATGTATGTATGTATGTATGTATGTATGTTATAGTATGTATGTATGTATGTATATATGTATATAATATTATAGTATATTATTATATATCCACAGAAATTTATATATGTATGTATTTATGTTTGTACATGTGTATGTATGTATAAATATGCATATTAAATATACAACAATTAATAGATTACAAATAATGAAATATTAATAAATTATACAACATAAATGTATGTATATGTTATATGTATGTATGTATATATTGTATGTATGTATGTATGTATGCATCCATGTATGTATGTATGTACGTTTGCATGTATAATTAATAATTATGTTATATGTATATATGTATATATGTATGTATTAATGTATGTATGTATGCATGTATAATTAATAATTATACATTATTTAATTTAAGCCAACTGAGATTTATCTACAAATTAATATATATAAACAAAAATATATAGTATGTATGTATGTAATATTATAGTATATTATTACATATCCACGGAAATTTATATATGTATGTATTTATGTTTGTACATATGTATGTATGTATAAATATGCATATTAATTATACAACAATTAATATATTACAAATAATGAAATATTAATAGATTATACAATATAAATGTATGTATGTATGTTTGCATGTATGTATGTATGTATGTATGTATGTTATATAGTATGTATGTATGTATCTATATAATATCACAATATATTATTATATATCAACATAAATATTTAATATATGTATGTATTTATGTTTGTACATGTGTATGTATATATAAATATGCATATTAATTATACAACAATTAATAGATTACAAATAATGAAATATTAATAGATTATACAACATAAATGTTTGTATGTATGTATGTATGTAGTACGTATGCATGTATAATTAATAAATATGTATGTATGTATGTATGTATGTATGTATGTATGTATGTATGTATGGATGTATTTATGTATGGATGTATGTATGTGTGTGTGTATGTACATATGCATGTATAATTATTTATATATGTGTATGTATAATTAATAATTATTTATAGAGTGTATGTATGTATGTATTTATGTGTGTGTGTGTGTACATATGCATGTATAATTATTTATGTATGTGTATGTATAATTAATAATTATGTATGTATGTATGTGTTTATGTATGTATAATTATTGATTATACAAATATTTATGTATGTAGCTAATGATTTTTAATATAAACTCAAATGCTCGCATAGCTCAACTAGTTATGTTGTTGAATTTAGTTCTACTAGATCATGGGTTCGAACCCCTTGAATAACAATATTTTTACAAATAAATAGATGTTCCCTATCTGAGATACTGAGTCCATCAGTTTAAGACGACACGTACAAACACAAACAAACATATGGTCCCATTTGAAAATCTTATTTCTCAGAAATAAATTACTTATTAGGGAAAAAAGTACGTAAATATGTACTTTTTTTCAATAAGTAACTTATTTTTGCAAGATAACGAACATAAAATTCTTCATACACATTTTTTTCTTAAAAAAAATATAATTACGAAATATTTTCCGAAATTATTAACTTATAAGTTTGAGTTAAGATTTGTAAAAGGGGTCATCATTTTCTTTGCAGCTGTGGTTGTCGGTTGATTAGTTTCATTTTATTAAAAATTTACAGAAAATCCAAGGCCATAAGCAGCTTCCTGATATATAAAGAATACCAAGGAGTACGATTTTAAATGAAATGGGTACCAACATTTAACTGCAAGATATCATCCTGTATTGCCTTGCATTTTTTTCTACTATAATTTTATGGAGAATTTTTAGTACCTATGTCATAAGGAAGAATAATTGTTCCAGACCACCAGAACCATCTGGAAAATGGCCGTTTATCGGTCACCTTCATCTTCTTGGAGCAAGCAAGATATTACATCATACTCTCGGAGACATGGTTGATCAATACGGGCCAATCTTCTCTTTGCATTTGGGAAGTAACAGAACTTTTGTGATCACTAGTTGGGAGGTCAATATTTTCATCAAGGACCTATATGAGAAATGGTCAAGCAATGGGAATGGAACCAAAGTTGTGGTGGAAATGAAGGAAAAGTTTGGTGATCTGACAACGAATATCGTGGTCAAGATAGTGGCAGAGAAGGTATATTTTGGTACTGGTGTGCATGGTAATAAAGAGTCGAGGCGATTTCAAAAGGCCATGGCGGATTTCATGCACTTAGCGGGGTTGTTTATGGTTTCTGATGCACTTCCCTTACTTGGTTGGATAGATACATTAACAGGATACAAGGGCAAAATGAAGAAGACAGCAGAAGAGATTGATCACTTGCTTGGAAGCTGCTTAAAGGAGCATCGGCAGAAAAGGGGAAATGAAAGCATTAATCATTCGGAGGAAGACTTTATTTATGTCATGTTGTCTACCATGGACGTTAACCAGTTTCCTGACATTGACACCGATACTGCCATCAAGGGCACTTGTTTGGTAAGTTTTCTTAGCAGAACGTTTTAATGTTCATTCATCCTATGATAAACTAACTCTGATGTAGACGATTTTCTCCTGTAGAAAGCTTTTACCTAGAGTTATTAGCTAAGATTGGACTTGCTCACACAAACATATTTATTATTAATTTGGTTGCAGAGTCTTATCTTAGGTGGTTATGATACGACATCAGCCACACTTATGTGGGCAATCTCACTACTACTAAACAACCCTGATGTACTAAATAAAGCACAAGATGAAATGGACAAGTACGTAGGAAGAGATTGCCAGGTAAAGGAATCAGATGTGAAGAATCTAGCCTACTTGCAAGCCATATATTGTCAAGGAGACACTGCGATTATATCCATCAGCACCACTCTCAGTCCAACACGAAGCAATAGAAGATTTCACAATGGCAGGATTTAACGTTCCTGCAGGAACATGGCTACTTGTGAACCTCTGGAAGATGCATCGTGACCCGAAAGTTTGGTCTGACCCTCTAGAATTTAAACCTGACAGGTTCCTACAAAAACATGTCAATGTCGACATTTGGGGTCAGAATTTTGAGCTTCTACCATTCGGATCAGGACGAAGGTCATGCCCTGGGATCACATTCGCGACCCAGGTCCTGCACTTGACGCTTGCTCAATTGCTTCATGGGTTTGAATTAGGAACCGTCTTAAACTTACCCATTGATATGACCGAAAGTGCAGGAATTACTAACCCAAAAGCAACTCCACTGGAGGTTACACTCAGACCACGACTGCCTCCTGCAGTCTACCTATGAACGACATCCCCTTCAAGCTGTAAACCTGTATTATGTTATGAATAATATAAGCAACACAAGTGATCTTTTGTATGAGGCTAGCCCTATGTGATGGGACATGGTTACAAGTTCACTTTGTGTTTAGTTTAAATTTCATATATATCTTGGATGTAAGTTATCTTAAGAATATACCTAAATTCGCAAATTAAAATCTAAAATATTAAATAAATTAAACTAATAAATAAATAAATAATTTATAGTTATAAAGACCTGACACATTTGCTCTATAGTACCAGGATCATTCTTCTCCCCTCTGAATTTTCTCTCCGTTTGTTAACAAGTATTTACGTAATAATTACACAATTAAAATAAATTTATCAATTAAACTCCATTTAATATTTGTGTAAATTATATGTTGTGATCATGCAAATAAATAGCGAAGATGAATGTTAAATTAGAGAAAATACGGTTTGGAGAGGATATGTGATGAGCTGAGAGACGCTGGCGAGTCCGTTGATCAGAGCGTCCGACATTTCTTGATCGGAGAGAATTAGGGCATTAAAATTAAAAACGTAGAGAGAGAGAGAGACAGAGAGAGAGAGAGCAAAACAAAGTAGTAAGGAAATGAAATGCGTTCACGATCGATCCAAATATCACAATTTTAAAATTTTAGATTAAATGATTCAAAATTTTACAATTTTAAATTAAATGATTTAAAATATCACAACTTAAAAATATGGTCCCAATTATCACACTAAAACATCATATAACGTTTTCAAATTTATTTATTTTATATACAAAGCTAAATCGTGTAGAGTTTAGGGGATGGGGGACGCTACACAATGTAGCGTTCGGGGTTTATGATGAAAAGAAGCAAAATGAAAATTTGAGAAGATGTGTGATTAACTTAACTTGTCGATAAATTTGGTTGTATGATAAACAAATTAGAATTCAAATGCATTTTTTAAGTCATATTTAATATTTTTGGAGTGGTCCAACACCCGTATCTCTTCATGTGATTAATGTTTTGAGCATTTATAAGAACTATTTTGATGTAATATGAAATTTAAATTCATGAATATATGTTTAAAATTGGTACTCACATATTCTAATACTCATATATTAAATCTTATAATAAATATGTACATGTAACTTATTTCTATCTTATAATTTACTCTAAAAATAATTATATAAACAAAATGAAGATACTCTAACATGTTATCAACTTCATCAACTCCATAAAGGCCATGTGTAAAAGTAAATTATAAAATATTAATTGTAAAAGTATTTCAATTGTGGGTGTTAATTGGAAAATTTATAGATACTTCTGTACCTTATCATGATTCTCACGATCATTGATTATGAATTTATTGAGAAATTAAAATCGTCTATTTATTGATTACCGAAAAAAATTGCAATGATTTTGAATGGGGATTGGAAATGAACGATATAAATAATGAAATTTTTATCATTTTGCATTGAAAAAACTGTACTTTTATAGATAATTAATATTTATATAAATACAATAATAATAATGTTCTAATAGAGATTTCTAAAACTTATATTAGATATAAAATAAAGTGTATTTAATATGAACAATTAATGACTAATTAATATGTTATTAAATGTAAGAAAATTATTTTAATAAAAAAATTCATCAAGAAAAATATATTGAAGTTTCTGAGTAAAATTCTCTCTGATCTCCTGTTATTATAATACATATATAGAATATTACAATTTTATAATTTATAATTGTTATTATCCAATCAAATACTAAAATATTTTCCTTTTTTATATAAGTGAGATGTTCGAGTAAATGAATTTTACATTATATATATAATTAAAGTAATCATATATATTAAAAAGTTAAAATTGAATTTTTTAAGTAATCCAGACTTTTATTTACGAAAAAATGCCCAAAATATCTCTTTTTATAGTGTATTGTGACAAAAATATAGATTATCGGAACATATTGCATAGAACACCCGCTTGATACCTCCATTTAGGGCTGCACAAAGGTCCAAAACCGGACCTGACCGAAAACCGGATTTTTTTGAATTCATGGACCGAGGACCGGACCGGACCGGAAAAACCCGGACCGGACAGGAACCGGACCGGTATGGACCGGTTAGTTAATATTTTATAAAAAACTTTATTTTTATAATTTAATTTTCATTCTTTCTTGATATTTAAATTACTTGGTAAGTAAATTTAAATTTAAAAATAAGTAAATGTCATATTATTTGTAAAGTAACATTAATTTGTAAACGTAATTATAAATTATATATAGTATGAAATATGAAATTTAATCATTTATATTATAGTGTTTATATATACTATTTCATAAATTTATTATTTACCAATTTGGATCACTATATTTAATCATTAAATTATATAATTTAAAAGACAAATTAGTGTAAAATTAAATATATACATAAATTCCGGTCCGGACCGGGTGTTTTCAGGGTTTGGACCAGACCGGACCGAAGACCGAATTTTTTTGGTTTTATGGACCGGGGACTGGACCGGTTTTATTCGGTCCGGTCCGGTCCTTGGACCGGTAGACCCGGTCCAGTTTAATTTACCAGTCCAGACCGGAAAGTTGTGCAGCCTTACCTCCATTCGTGGGGCGCATTTCTCGATACTTCAATTTAGGTAGCGTATCTGTGACACTACAACCGAAGTGCCGTATCACCCTAAAACTCTGTACCCGATAGCATAACCCACATTGATTTTGGACCTTTGACAACCCTGCATATAAGTGTAAAAATATTTAATATATTTTCAAATGAACACAAATATAATTATTATTCAAATATTGAACTAAAGTTATTTATCAATTGAACACTTGGTATAAATAAAAATCAATTTTTTAAAAAATTTATTATAAATATGTTTTCAATAAATAATAAAATGAGGAGAATATATTTTTGTTATAAATTATGTATATTAGTAAAATTTAAATTTTTATTTGATAAATAGTATTAAACCAAAATTATATATGTATTGAACCAAATTTTTTGTAAATGTTTTTAAAAAATAGTAGAACTCCGTCCATATTAAATAACTGAGCAAATATCGCTAAGATAGTGTACAAGTACAGTGAGGTATTGACAATCATATATATGTAAATATGATTTCTTATAAAAATTAATAAAGACCGGCTTATAACCTGCGCGGCTGCGCAACGCACGGTTTTTTTTAATATATATAATTAGATTCATTTTTTAAATATTTTTATGTTATTAATTTACAAATTAAAGTGTTATTAAAAATTAATAGATATAAGATTTTACACGTTCAATTTAATATTTGTGCTCTATCGTGAATTCCTAAAATTTGATTCGGTCGATTTTACGATCCACATGAAATTAATAAAATAATCTTTAATTTAGTGATGGTTTAACAATTACTTTTCAATTAAAACTATGCAGAGAGAAAACATTGACGATTTTTTACAATAAAAATTATGTTCGATTTATGAAATCTACTTATATTTTGTTTTTATTATCAAAATACCCTTCTAATTAATTATTTAAAAATAGTTCTACTAACAATCAAATATAATTTTAATAATGAGTGTAAGAGTGATTTTGTCCAATATTTTGCTAGTCGATAGTCTAGTCTTCAGTACGATAAAATAAATAAGAACCATTACATCATAAAATAAATCGATGAAAAATGATGGATCTATAAAATAAAAAGTGTATTTATATTGAAATACGAAAAAGTGTATGTCAATGATTTAAATCATATAATTTGATTTTCTACATTGAATAGGATTATCAATGTATGTCTTTTACACTAAATATGATTAATGTAAAAATTCGTAATTATATTTTCTCTTGATATTATGAGTATTTCCATTTCGATAATAATTAGTAAATCATCACTAAATTAAAGATAATTTTGTGAGCTTCGCATGGGTCATTAAATCATCCAAATCTGATTTTTTGATATCAAGATAGAGCATAAATAGTAAATCTGAACTTTTTTTAATATTAATAAAAACATAAATAAAATTCAATTGTATACTTTTTTTAATTATATCGATTTCATATTATAATTTTCTTTTGAAAATTCAATTATAATAAAAACCTTATTAATTATATTATTAATAAAAAGTTATGGAAAAACATTTATTTGCGAAAAGATCGAGATAAAAAAAAATAGGATTCTTAGAATTTTGTTTTCTTATTATATTGGAAGTTGGATAAGTGATTCATTTGGTAGTATGGGACCCGCATAAGAGAGTATTGTATTTGTATGATTGTCCATGGGACCCATACCCAAGTCCAAAAGTCCAACTTCACAACTGCTAGTGAAGCCATAAAAGATGACAAAATTATACGGAAACATGCATGCAGAGCAAAGCAAAGCAATATGAAAACATGCAACCTTGCAATTTAATACAGATCATTGATATTGATCTAACAGTTAATTAATATACTTGATCTTCGACATATCCTTCAGAGAGACAGACCCTGCTCTGAGTTATATATATTTCGTACCAATAACTTAGCAGCATGGAAGCTGAGCCCTCTTCCATCCCCCCGACATTGATCATGGTCCTAAAAAATTCAAACCTCGACGTTCACCTAGTGATAATAGTAATCCTCCCAAGTTCTCTTCCGAAGCACACTCTTCAGCTCATCCGCAATCATCTCAAGTTCACTCATCTCTAAATGATACTTACCCCAATGTCTAGTCCTCTGGTACATTCAAGGAAAAAGTGAGTCAAGCACCTCCAAAAAAAGTCATCTATGTTGGCTCAGATTCTGACGAGGACATTGTTGAGTCTGAGCTCTCCTCAGATAATGTTGATGGTAGTACTTCTGAATGGCCCAAAGTTGTGGTACTTCACGTAAGTTTTAGACTCCATGGTCTAATTGTCAAGGTTTTTGAAAAGTTTGTCAATTTTTCTATGCTCCTCCAGAAAATTAAATCTATGTGACAGTTACGTGATGAACTTAGCCGGTTGATCTAGGCAACGATTACTATTTGATTCGATTCACCAATTAAAGATGCACAAAAAACACTTCGGATCACGCTTTAAAAAACCGGGCTTTTTAACATTCGGGCCGGGCCGGGTTTTTTAAAAAATAGGGCCGGGCCAGGTCCGGCTTTCTCTAAAATATGAAGCTCGTTTTAGGCCCGGACCGGACTTTTTTCGGGTTTTTTTTTAAATTTATATATATATATATATATGTAATTTTTGTCTTTTTTTTTTTGCAAAACTAATATATTAATATACAAAAAAACACTTCGGATCAGATTTTAAAAAATCGGGCTTTTTAACAATTGGGCCGGGCCGGGTCCGGCTTTCTCTAAAATATGAAGCCCGTTTTAGGCCCGGGGGCTGGGCCGGGCCGGGCCGGGCTTTTTTCGGTTTTTTTTAAAAATTTATATATACGTAATTTTTGTCTTTTTTTTGCAAAGCTAATATATTAATATACAAAAAAAATAAAACCTTACAAAAGAAACAACCTCTAAAGATTTACGTCCTTGAACTTCTATAATCTAGAATACATAAAAAGAGACACCACGAAACCTAATACTAAAAACTTACTAGCATAATACTTGTTTTATCATAAAATATAACTGCAACTCAGTTCAAAAACTTTTTACTCATAACCTGCGTTATGACTTAAGGCGACCGTTAGCCATGTAAATCTTCTCGCATATGACCATTTCGAGAAGCACATCCTCTACACTCAATTAGTCTTCTTTAAAGAAGAGTTCGTCTTGTATATTTTTGATTCTTCCTAGCCTCATGATCAATCACATTCGCTATATTTCTAAGTTTAATATTCTTGAAATTAATTAAAAATCTTATATAATTTTAGATTTTATCTATAAAAATCAAATTATTATCCGGATATCTTAAAAGGCCCGGGCTTTTATCCAACCGAACCAGGCTTTATCCGGGTTTTTTAAAAACCCGGGCTTTATCTGAGCTTTTTAAAAGCCCGGGCTTTTCGGGCTTCGGGCGGGGCCGGGCTTGATGAGAAATAGGAGGCTCATCTTAGGCCATCGGGCCGGGCCGAACAGGGCCGGGCTTTTCGGGTTTTTCTTCGGATCGGATCGCGCGGGCCGAATTCCAGGCTTAAGGCTTTTTGAACATCTCTATCACCAATAATGAGGATTATGGATAAAAATAAAAATGAATTTAAAAATCATTGAAATCTGAATAAACACTAAGTCGTTTAAAAATAATTATATAAACAAAACGAAGATACTCTAACATGTTATCAACTTCATCAACTTTAGGTCATATGTAAAAATATATTATACAATATTACTTGTATTTAAGTTGTGGATGTTAATTGGAAAATTTATACATATTTCCGTATCTTATCATGATTCTCACGATCACTGATTATGAATTTATTGAGAAGTTAAAATCATCTTTTTATTGATTACCGAAAAAAATTGCAATGATTTTGAATAAGGATTATAAATGAACTATATAAATAAAGATTTTTTTTATCATTTTGCCTTGAAATAATTGTACTTTTATATAGAAGATTAATATTTATATTAATATAATAATTATAAAGGTCTAATAGAGATTTCTAAAATTTATATTAAATATTAAATAAAGGGTATTTAATATATATATATTTAAAATGTACAATTAAAGACTAATTAAAATGCAAGAAAATTATTTTAATAAAAAAATAAAAATTTTAAAAAATCAAGAAAATATATTGAAGCTTATGAGTAAAATGCTCTATGATCTTCTCTTATTATAATATATATATAGATATAAATTACAATTTTATAATGTATAATTATTATTATCCAATCAAATACTGAAATATTTTCCTTTTTAATATAAGTGAGATGTTCGAGTAAACGAATTTTACATTATATATAATTAAAGCTCATCATATATATTAAAAAAATAAAATTTTGTAAGTAACCCAAACTTTTACTTACAAAAAAATGCCCAAAATCTCTTTTTATAGTGTATTGTGACAAAAATACAGATGTGATTATGAAAGATGTGATTTTTTGTTCTACAATTTTTTAGTTATAATTGTGAAAATTTGATTTGTAACAAAATAAATTTAATGTAATTTTTTGAAACATTTTTTCAATAAAATCATTGTAATTATTCGTGATTGTATTTGGATTCAAGTTTTGTAGAATTTATTTAAAGTCGTATTTTTATAAAAAAAAAATATTTATTTTTGAAAAAAAGTTATGGAAAAACAATTATTTGCCAAAAGAGAGATTAAAAAAAGATAGGATTCTTAGAATTTTGTTTTCTTATTGGATTGGAAGTTGGGTGATTCATTTGGTAGTATGGGACCCGCATAAGAGAGGATTTTATGATTGTCTATGGGACCCATACTGTATGGAAGTCCAAGTCCAACTTCACACTAAAAGCCATAAAAGATGACAAAATTATACGGAAACATGCAGAGCAAAGCAATATGAAAACATGCAACCTTGCAATTTAGTACAGATCATTGATATTGATCTAACAGTTAATTACTACTTGATCTTCGAGCCATACAAAAAAATGCTACTTTTTGATGGTAATATTTTTAATAAATTAATACAGAAAACACAAGCAAAAAATTTCCAAATAAAGATGGTACAACTAGTTGTTAAATTTTTTGCAATAAGATTAGAACTTGTACTCTGCCACATTTTTCATATCTTGTCATAAAATAAATTTTAGTTGAATGCCAGTTATGGAATCATGGACAAGTGGTATTTAGTTATAGGCATGTCATAGTTTGAAAAATGTATAAAATTCAATGATATATACTAATGACATGAGAAAGAAGATTGCAGTGAGAGAATTTAGTGTATTATATATAGAGTTTTTTTTCCTCTCATTTTTACATTGTGATAGGCTATAGTCTATAGAACAGAGCTAGGTAGATGATACTAGAAAGAAACTAGTTACATGATGATATAGCATCTAGGTGAATATATCATCATTAAGTACAGTAAGTAGTGGTAAGTACCATAAGTGTGTATAAGTAGAACTAATGGTAAGGGGTAAGTAGTGTGGTGAGTAGTGTGGTGAGTGGAAGTACAGTAAGTGTGTACATACACTTATTTAAGAGTAACATAGATGAAAACTATATATTTCTGAAGAGGAATTTGCCGTTAGCCACCTTGTCATGAAACGGATGGTCTCTCAGCTCACTCCCATCTTTGTTCAGAAGTACGAGTATGTCATTCGCAACTGGATGAGTTCCAGGTTTTTGATAACGCACACATGTCTTGACTTTGAAAAACTCATCGAGTGCCTTGAGAAAATCACCTGAGTTGTGATATTTGCCTGTTTCAAATCCTTTTTTCGCCAAGTAATTTCCAAGCGAGTTGTCTAGCAGATATTGGTTAGCAAATTTCAGAATTGAGGCAACGTAATTCGGAATGGAATTCGAATTTGAAAATCTATGGTGCTTAATGAACCGCTTCGACCAGAACTGCTCAGCGCTCTTACTACCGTCAAACCAAAACTCTTTGAACTGTTCAACTGTGATTCCCATAGCTTTAACCTCCTTAACAATGTCCTTTGCAGTCTTATCTCTGATCCCAGGCCATTCCCGAGTATGTCTTATGTCATCATCAACGAGATGAATCAGCCTATCTTCCTCTACACATCCTGCTAACAAACAATGTATACGAAATCGTGGAACGTGAGACACATCTAGAGCAGGAGCTTGAAAAAACGCAAGTTCTATAACCGGATCGTCAGGATTTGTATCGGAAATTTGGCGCTGCTCCACGTTGTATTTGAAATTCCCCTCCTGAATTACTTCTGTCGGATCCGGTGTTATGACCTTTCCTCCACGAAATCCAGGAACACTGTAACTACGAATGAGAGGAACAATCGGAGAGGAGGAAGCGGAAGTTGCGATCGTAGAGTACGGTGAGATTAAGGAGCTTATAGGAGAGATGATCGTCGGCGATTGAGGTGTGAATAGAGAGTTGTTGAAATTCAGAGTAGAATTGAGTGGAGCAACAATCGGAGAGGAAGCGGAAGTTGCGATCGTAGAGTACGGTGAGATTGAGGAGCTTATAGGAGAGATGATCGTCGGCGATTGAGATGTGAATAGAGAGTTGTTGAAATTCGGAGTAGAATTGAGCGGAGCAACAATCGGAGAGGAAACGTAATTTGCGATCGTAGAGTACGGTGAGGTTAAGGAGCTTATAGGAGAGATGATCGTCGGTGATTGAGACGTGAAGAGAGAGTAGTTGAAATTCGGAGTAAGCGACGCCGATCGGAGAGATGATCGGAGCCGCGAGAATCGAGAGAACATTATGCAATAAAATGTCAAGAGAGAGGAGAGGATGGAGAGGTGAGAAACAGTTTGTAAGTAATGGAGTTGTGTTAGTGATGGAGTTTTGAAATGTGTGTGGGTGATTGGTGATGGAGGTGACTGTTATGTATATATATGCAGAGGGAGGGAGACGGGAGTGGAGGGAAGGTCGTTACTTAATTCTAATTTGAATATGGCGGTGTTTGTATTTCTTTTATTCTTTTTTTTTTATACGACTAACTTTTTAATTGACTTTATATCTCTAAAGTTTTTACTCTCTCTCTCTCTCATCTCTCTCTCTCTCTCTCTCTCTCTCTCTCATACAGATAAGTTTATTATATACTGTATGTATGTATTTTACATCTCCATCCCTTTGTTTTCGTCTTCCCAAAGATATCTAGTTCCTTATCACTAATATATGTTGTATATATGTATTTCTTCTAGGGCTACAATTGAATTTATACAAGGCTGTGCGCTGTTCGAGTTTAGTAATTTATTACTAATTTCTAGATTTAGAGTTTCATTATGATTTGTCATAGTAAATGAGTATCTAGTGGATTTGGAAGCTAATTTGTGTGTCAATTTATCTTTTACGAGAGTAATACACAGCTTCTTTTCTTTTCTATTTTGTTAATTAAGCTCGAGAATGTGGATAGGGTATATATACATCTTACGGTGATTATTCATGTATTCGTAGGGTGGATAGTGTTAATTTGTGATTAATTTAATGAATTTTGTCCAGGATAAAAATTGGGGGTTAGGGTTCTTGTTAAGTGATAAAAATTGGGGGTTAGGGTTCTTGTTAAGTGATAAAAATTGGGGGTTAGGGTTCTTGTTAAGTGGTAATAGCTTCAGATTATTTTAAAAATTGGTTTTGGTGGACAGTGATGGTTGAGTGAGGATGGGGGTGGTTCGGAGAATCATTAGTATCGTTGGTGGTGGTTGGGGAGGGAGGGCGGTGGAGTTTTACTACATTGTGTTTTGTTAGTAGCGTTAAAACGATGTTTTTGGTGGGATTTCCTCAATATTCGGGTGAAGATCGTATAGAGTTTTTGTATTATTACATTCTGTTTCATTCGTAGTGTTAAAACAATGTTTTTGGTGATATTTGGTGAAGATCGTATAGATTGATTCTAGTTTAAAGACGGATAAAATGTTTATCCAGTGAATCATTGTGATGTTCAGGAAGTATGCAGTTTACAAACTCAGAAGTAGTGGTAGCTCACATCGAAGTGGAGGGAATAACATACTTATCGGCGGCAGTTCAGTGAGAGTCGTGCAAAAGGTTGCCTTTGAAAAAGAATTTACCTCATTTGTAAGCTCCTCTAGCTGTAAAGCCTATTCATTTTGAATGCGTATAGTCTAAGACTCTTAGTGAATGTTTCTTTTATATTCGTAGCTGCCTGATAAGGTCCAGAGGTGTAGAGAACTGCTTTAAAGCACTCGAGATGCCAATGAGGCATTCAATGCCTAAATCCTTGTTAGCTTAGAGGGGTGGTTTAATGTTGGCATTCTAGGAATCTATGGTGATAGTTTTTACATTTTTTGCCTAGTTTATTTGGGAAGGTAGATAGAAAAAGGAAGCCATATCTCCAGTGTCCTGGTGATGGAAACTGTATTTTCATTCACATTGTCTTAAATGCCTTTTCTGCTTCTTGCCTCTTTTGTCTTTTCCATTGTATGTAAAGAGAGGTATCCCTACTATTGAACACTCTCTCGCTTACCTTACGAATTCCTACTTCATAATTGCACCCTACTTTAGTCTGCTTAACCAAAATTCTGTTTGCCCTGCCCTTTCAGTTTAGGCCTTTAACAAAAAGAGTTCAAATAATTCTGCTTACTTGGTTACTTCCCCCAGATCTCCATTCTAAAAGATCATTAACCCTCTAACCCTGTGCCTTACACCCGTAGTCCTAAGCGTGCATTTTTCATCTTCCGTAGATTGTGATGTGTAATATTAAATGAGTTTAAATGTGAAACCAGTTCTCTACGAGATATGGATTTGTCTTTCATTAATTAATTGTTTAGCTACAACTTTACATCTGTATAATTTGTTTTCATGCCAATGTATTTTTTGTATACAAATCAATAAATGGCATTTTAATTTTTTGTAAGTGCCTTCTTAGTAAGCTCTCTTCATAGTTTGGTGCTTTAAACAAGCGATATACAGAGGCATAAGGCTACTAGTTATATAGAGCATTTTGCCAAGATTTTGTAGTGTTTGAAATGCATATTGACTCTATCGCTTGGTTGCATCCTTGGAATGTGTGACTTAGATGAGTATGTTAAGCCACACATTCTCATGCTGTAGCATGCCAATGTGGTAGCCAAAACATTTTTAATTCTTGAGCCATGCTGCATTGTTTAATTTCTTTCCAGTTTCGTCAAATTTAATTTTTTCTATAAATTTCCTTTGTATTTGAAAAAGTGATTTTCTTGCCCTTTCAGTTTATCCTCGGGAATTTTCGCTCATCTACTTTAGCCCTTTGATGTACCATTTTTATATTTTTGTACAAGCTAACTCGTAGAATTGATTTGGTAATTGACCATGAAATTCACGTCATCTAAAACATAGGCCTAAATCCTAATGCATAGCTACAGTTGATTGCATAAATTGATGACTGGTCCGAAGATGGCTATAGCCATCCTCGCTACCTTATTTTCTGATAGAAAAAAGGAGGGAAATATTTTGTAGTGCAAATATGACAGTACTTGAGTAGCTATATTTTTTTTATACAAGTATAACAGTACTTGGTAGCTAAAACCATTTTAGCGTTAGCAGTGGACTTGCTCTTTGACATATAATTTATAAAGTATTATGACTGTAGCTAATGAATGTGCATAGCTATTCCTAAATAGAACTAGAAAGGATATGGTGTTATTTTCATAAATGCTAGTTAAGATATTCCTAAAATAGCACTAGAAAGGATGTGGTGTTATTTCCATAAATGCCATTTAACTACTCAGCTTGTTTTACAGGAGGTGGAAGTGGCCTTGAGCATACCCATGCTGGATTTATAGTAGTAGAGGATTCTCACAGCTGCTGTATGGGGAGATATATTTGCATTAGTATCAGTTGATGTTATTTTTGATGTGTAGGTCTTCTGCCACTTGATCTTATACTCCCCCCTCCTATATTCTGTCTGGTTTTTATTTTATGGACGATCAAGGTCTAGAATTAATATATATTAATTTTTAGTCCCATACCTGGTCAAACGAGTTTTTATCATATTAACCGGGTACTCCGGTAGTATATAGGCAGCTTAAACATTTATCTAAAAATGGTTACATTGACCCAAAAATGTCCAAGATACTAATATGGGGCACATAGAGTAGCAAAAACATGAATTATTCTCGCTAGTTCACTTTGTCTAATATTTTATGGCATTCGAGCTATAAATGGTCTATGGGATGCCTCCTTTTGGTCAAGATATTATGACTTGTGAAATTCTGGATATTATTAATTTCTCCTATGTTCAGCAACTCCATATGTTTGAGTTTTCTGCTCTACGTGACATTCACATAAGTACATAACTATAGACAAGGAGGATGAATAATAGGACACTCAACTGCTAGGAGTATGTGTCAAAACTTGAGTTCTCAAGTCTAATTTACTTTGAGATTAGGCATTTCTACTGATGTCGGAGGGTTGGTGGAGGCTAGAAAAGGGTAGTGGAGGTCAATTAATCTGAGACTAACATATTTTATAAGATATTAATCCTCGTTATGTCAGAACTATACCAGGGATTGACTAAATTTTAGTTTGGCCGCTAACCAAGCAAAATTCTAGGGCTACAAAGTAGATGTATATATCTCTGTGAACTATTCATCCTCTTTATACGGTGCATTTATGAAAAAAGATCTCTGTAAGTAATAAACATAAAACTATCACATCTCAACATAGGAAATTGAAATGTAATAAAGTATTAGTTGATTTGTGCCATAGAGATAGTTTTTGTTGGAGATAATTGTGCTCTGTCACCATCTAGAGGCTTAGCTGGATGAAGAGGTTTGGCAGACATTTAGTCATTAGGTTTGATGATCTTTATGTTATTCCATTGTATAGTTATGCACCAAAAAATTACATTGAAATATCTTTTGGTATGATTATCTTCATTTCTTCTGCGAAGAATGACATGGGGGCAAGAACTGGGTGTGTTGCCTCCTCCCTATATAAATATGTATCCCTATCTTTCCCTTTGTCTATATAAATATATAAACATGTTGAAAGTAATTTCTATAATATCGGGGCTGTCCTTAATTCCTAAATATTATGGATCTTAAATAAAAATTTTAAGAAATATATATAGCATAAAGATACTTAACCGACATGATCAAAATTCAAAGTAATACTTCGTCCTCTGCATTCTATTTTGTTTGACAACTTTTACTTATTTATTTTACAATTAGGGACGTAAGGTCATCAATGTCAATGTTAAAAATACAATCCTTAGACTTAGCTTGATGCTTTTTAATCCACATACAGAAATTTAATTTGACATGTTAAAAAATCATATATGCAACAGTGACATGATTTTGGCACACTAGTAACTTTTTGTTTGTTTATTTTTCTGGATCCTTTTCTAAAAATAACTTGATGGAGAGTGTTGACAGATCAATTTTTTTTTGCTGCTTGTTTTTTTATTTGAATTTTTCAATATTAGATTGTGTGCATAAAAATTTAAATCTTACAGATATCCGAATACCTGCATGTTACCATGATTCCTTTTTTTAATAAATAATGTTCTCACTTCTAACTTTCTCTTCTACACACTCAGGATGTTTATATTATCTTAAATTATTCTCTTTTGCATTTGTAATTGCCAATCCATTTCTATGTGGGAAAACCAAGGGTTCTTTGGTGCTAGTACAAGAAAATTTGAGTAAGATTAGCAAAGGAATTTTATAGTACCAATATCTGCTTTATTTTATTTTGGTTCTTGTAGTGCAGGTTGCTGGAGCTGCTTCTGGCCTTTCTCTCGCTGGTGTTTCTTCAGAAGCAAAACATGTATCTGAGATGTTCGGGACGATGGGTGTTGCTCTTTCTGTATGCACACTGCCAGGCCAAGTCATCTAGGGACTGGAAAAATGCAGTCTCGGATTGATATAGTATGTAGAATTCTGAAGTAGTCTCAGGGTTATGAACACATTTTCAGAACTCCTTTATGAGATATCTCTGGGGTGTTATCATGCTGAACTTATAGTTTATTGTTGAAATATCTTTTTTTTATTGTTTTTAATTTCTTACTGTATGTGACGAATCATTTCAGCACGGGAACCAGTTGCTGCTGTAACTGACGCCTATCCTGTGGATTATGTGGTTTCTCATGTTTTTTAATTAGATATTGTCACCAGAATTAAGATGAAATAGTTCCTTTTATTGTTCATTGAATTTGTTAGCCTACTGTTTGTAGCCTCAAGGCTCAGTTGTATGAAGTCCTTTCGCATGTCTCCCATCTTTCCAGCCGGTAGAATAGTGAATAGCCAAACAGTTTTATTAGAAGTATTAAGTATATCAGTTTATACTTTATACAGTAATTAGATATGCAAGTAAGTAATGTGCTATGGCTATTGGAACTTGGAAGTTGGTCGAAGCCCTACAAATTAAACAAGATTTTGTGTTTCGACTCAATCTGTATGATATTTGGGCTGCAGCTTAAATTATCCATATCAGGACTTTTTTATGTTTTCAAAAATTATAAAGTACAATACCAATTATGTGATTTCCTATGGAAGGATTTGAGTTTATTTGTCTTTAAATACTTATCTTCCAGCAAGTGATTGTCAGCACTTGGAAGTTTGTTGTCTTTCACCTTTTACTTTCCTGATCTTGAAGTTCTCTTGTTTCTTGGATTACGTTTCGCTGATAATAGTGCTAGAAGAATTTAGCAAACCAGTTGTTACTCGGGCTGTTTTATTACTTGCATATACTCTTAGAGCCGACAATTCGTTCGTTTCGTATACTTTCGTGTTTCGTATACGTAATGTCAAATCCAAAACTGATCCGTTAAGGATTCGTTTCGTTTCGTGTTCGTTTACCTTTATTTTGTGTACATTTCGTGTCGTGTTTCGTGTAATTTTTGAATAAAAATATTTAAATATTAAATTTTTACTAGTCCAGTCTTAAGTCAATATGTCATAAAGAATCAAGTGTGCTCAAGTCTTGTGAAACTATAATTTGAAACTATTTTGTAATTATCTTATGTAAAAATTATATATATAATATTATATTAAAATATTTATTGGTATAATTTTAATAAAATTATTTAAATATTTATTTATTTCGTGTGTTTTCGTTTCGTGTCGTGTACCCAAGGGTAAACCCAAAACCGACACTAAATTTATCCGTGTAATTTCAATTTCGTGTTCGTGTACTTTCCTGTTCGTGTACCGTAAAGATCAACCCAAACTTATAATTTTCGTATCGTATTTTTGTATCGTGTACGAAATTGCCGACTGTATATACTCTGTGCATGTCTAAAGTGCTGCACCTATTTAAAATATTTATTCGTCTTTTTCTTCCTCTTTAAAGTAAACTTTATTAATGTGATTCATTTTGTCTTGTGAATGAGGTTACATCTAATTATTGTTTTGAGGAAACATCTTCTTTTCAAGTAAGGAATGAGAGATACTTATGATTAAAAGGTAGGTCTTTTTTTTTTTTTTGACAAAACTTACCTTCACGTACATGAATTGTATCGAAATACAATGATCAGAGAAAAAGGTTTCTTTCGTTCCAGAAAGTTCATCATCTAACCGAATAGCACGCATGTTGCCCCCGAACATTTTGACAATAAGATCTTCAAATCTGAAAAGTAAACCCCACAAATAAGAGCCTTGTTAAAACCCCACAAGAGCAAAATCCTATGGGAAAAAACTCAAGGGGGGAAAAAGAGTGCCCTCAAAAAAGTAAAAATACATCGTTATACAAAGTGATTACTAAATAAAACTAGAACTTGTTACTTTTGTGAGTCCGCATTGCCATCAGTTGTTTTTGCAGACTTGTCTTCTTTTTTACTCGCTCCATTACTTCCTCTTGAAGTCAAAACCGAGTCTTTTTCAAATTTTCTTGTTGATATTTAACTTCTCGTTTGTCAAAGATTTACTCTGCACCTTGCACCTTGACTGCTCCAAAACTTCATTTTGAAAAAACTTCATTTTAAAAGACAAAACTGAATTTTCTTAAAACTTCTTTGATGCTATTAAAACTGCAAGTTACCAAAACAAACCGTTAAGAAAGGAATAAAATTAAGATCAAGTATATTAAAACTATTATGAACTTTGACAAAATAGATGTTGACTTTTAATTAAAGGGGATCCTTTTGGTTAGATATCTAACACAATAATAGATAATTTTTAAAACTCACATATTAAATAATAACCAAAAACATGGTATTAATTACATTAAAACTAATATGAATTTTGACTAAAAAGGTTTCCTTTTATTAGACATGTAAATCAAGAACCATATAAAATAAAATTGCATTCTAATATTCGATATTTATAAAATAAATAATTACTACCTCAGCAAGTAAATGCTTGATTTAAAAAGTTATTAGAATCACGTAAACAAGATAAGAATATTTAAAACATTAAACAATTATAAAAATAGAAAATTATAATTACCAACTTTAAATTAGGTCCCAAATCATTGCTACGATTTATATAATAAACTTGTAAATCAAAATCTTGATAAAAGTCAAACGTAAAACAAACCATTCCTGATTTTAGCTAACTTAAAACTTATAACATAAATTTTGGTATACACCAATCACGAAATATTTGGTATGCTCCAACCACCATAAATGGTACTTAATACCTCATTAAGGCACAATAAAGTCATCTTCCATGACCTTCATGAATTACATAATTCAGGTACAAAACTAAATGCTAAATTAAACAAGGAAAGAGTATTCAAACATTAAACTAAATCCTAAATTAGTGGTATCCTTATTTTACAAAATTAAAAGACACTAAACAAGAAATTTTAATGAAAAACACTTAATATATGAAAACCAATAAGGAAAATAAATCACGTCAAATAAGAATTTTAAGGAGTCAATCACCAAAGTTGAAAAAAGTAACTCAAAATTACAATTCATTAATTAAGAAATCAATCATCAAATTTGAAAAAAGTAACTCCAAATTAAATACCTCATCTATTACTATATATTATACATCAACACAAGGGCAAAAAGTTCCATTTTATTGGCTATGAAATTACTGTTTTGTCCCTATTTGTTGAAAATTAACAAAAGTGCCACCCTTTAAATATTAGTGTAAAAATTAGTTGAAACTATGTTAATGTTGAGAATTGAACCCATGACCTTCCACTCTTAGTCTCATGCCTTAACCATTATGCTACACTTAGTTTTGAGTACATTTTAAAAATCTTATTAGATAAACCACATTTATCTCCTTTTGTCCAATTTTTTTTATTTCAACTATATATTAAATCTCAATACAAGTGCAAAAAGTGCCAATAAATTGCTTATAAAATTACTATTTCACCCTCATTGTTTGGAAATAACAATTGTACCACCCTTTAAAATCCATGTAAAAAATGGAAGAATTTGGATTAGTTTTCGGAGTCGAGCCACCGATTTCGTTTTAAGAGGTTCATGATACAACCACTATATTACATTACTTTTCGAGTTTTCTTAAAAATCTTGTAAGATATCACGCTATTTTTACTTAACTTATTTTCATTTTTGTTTTCACTTTTGAGTAAATAAAATGTTAGTTTACATTATTTATATAATTTCGTTTTTTCAGTTTTCGTAGTTTTATTTATCTATATACTTAATCATCTTATAAATTTTAATACACCTGTATGTTTTCGATTAAATATATTAAATATGTTATTTATATTTATATTTTATTATATCTCTGATCATACTTTATTTGAATTAGTTGATAATGGATACCTAAAAATAATACTGAAATTTGATCCAATATAAGGAATATAGTATATGCAATGTATTTCATTATTCATTACTTCTATCATTCTAAATTAAGAAAATTAGTTTTAAAATTAGTTTTAAATTATACAATATCCATGTTTATATATTCATCACATCCATTTTTTAATAATTTTTTTTAGAATGTACTCTTCAGTTGTTTATATTTTCTAAAATAATTTATACTCTCTTTGTCATTATAAATGATTAACATGGAAAATAAAATGTTAAGATAAAATTCTTGGTTATGCATGAATCTTACTAAGTCTGGATTTAAAAAAATTACAAACATTTATCTCTATGTATATATTAAATTATTGAAATAAAATACAATTTAGATTTTTTTTTTGACAAACAAGAAAATGTAATTAACTTGCATCGACCAAATCACAATCAAGACAAACCCATAAACTAACACTACAATCTGAATGGAAACAAATAAACGAGCTAACCAAATAGCCGCTTATGTGTACAGACTGTTTTACATCATGAATAACAATATTCTTCGAATTAAAAAAGATTTGAGTGGTTTCCCGATCAATCAAGCCTGCACCAATCCTGGAACCAGTAATATCACAAATGACCCTCACATACGCATCACCTGTAGTCCAATGTTCAGAAACACCCCAGCTATCTACATGCCGAAAACCAGCTATAGACATGCCGAAAGTCCAATAATCAGAAACACTCCAGCTATCTACATGCCGAAAACCAGCTATAGACATGCCGAAAGAGATAGATCTCAAAAGATGAACAAATATTAGTTGTGAAAAGTAAGCTCTTGCAATATCCGATACCAGCCCAAATCCAATGCACGCATTATAGATCTCCCACAAAACCACATAAATCATTTTCAAAGTAACCAACAATAAAACCCATACCAGCAATAACAAAACTGACATTAACCTCCCAATAAAATGGTAGCAAAGTCAAACCCACGTCGAAAGACGAGACTAAAATCCAAAATTCAATGACCTCGGAATGACACCAAATTTTGGTATGATGTTAAGGAGGAGAATTTGAATTTAAAGGTATTTTTAATTTGCGGAATCGAACTCAAAACCAAGATAGATCTGAGAAATAAATTCTAGATGTTTGGCTTTGGTTCGATTTTTATTTAAAAACTGGAGCAAAACAAGAAACTGAGATTAGATGATTGAAAAGAGGATTGGAGGGTGGTTTGATGGGGGACAATGGAGAAGAGGGGTGGCCGACGACGACTAAGAAGATTGAGAGTCGACTCTCATGTATCGGAGGAGAGACAGTGGAGTCCGTTTAGAGACAACAGAAGAAGTTGTTGTTTAAAATAAAATACAATTTAGTTGAATTTTTTTTTGTTAACCATATATCTTCAAGTTTACATTTATCCTGAAAGAACGTGATGCGAAATATTACGTAATACTTAATCTGCTTTTGGATATATTAAAAAGATTACTAGCATAATATGTTTCTTCTATGTTTATCTGATGTAGAAGGATATGAATTGTAATTTATTATTTGTTTACATGCCATTTTTTTTCAAAATCTTCTTTGCAACCTCGGTCTATTTCCTATAGGAATTTTGTTTTTGTAGGTTCATGACCGGTGTGAGAACATTGCATTATAGATTTGCAATAGAGATGACATTAACATATTTTAAGGATTGTGGACAGTTGTAATCGTGTTGATATGGAAACCAATGTCTATCACTATGGAAAGACAAAGATTATCATCTTACTTTCTCAAATTTATAATTACAAGATCCTATTCATAACTCAAAATTGTACATCATACTCAACAATATTATTGTTGGCGTGTATTTACAGTCCTTATTGGCATTCAGTATTAACACATATCACTACTCATATTACAATTTCATAATTACGAGTTTTCAGTTCAAAAATTATTAAACCAATCACTGCCTTCTTTTTTAGAACAAAATTAGAGACCTTCACGTAGAGGCCCGTGCCTTGCACGGGCTGTTACGCTAGTTTAATACTAATTAAAAAAGAACATAAAGTTAGCATTTAAACCGGTAACTGAAAAAATAATTTAAAAAATAAAAATTGACTAAATAGAATTGAAATGATAAAATCGACAAAATTCACAGTAACCAAACTTGCATTCAAAAGTACTGATCTTTCAAAAGAAGATGAAAACAAAATAGTGAACTTATAAAATGTAATCTCAATTCTCAAATATTACTAATCTACTAACAAAATAATTTTACTAACTAAAATGAAACAAAAACACCTTGGCATATCAAAAACTACCACCAAAGAGTACATCTCGTCAAAATTAGTAATAACTTATAGTACAAATGTTGTCTTAATTCCTAAGAAGGATAATGCGTGTTCTCTTAAAGATTTTCGCCCTATAGCTTTGTGTAACGTCTTGTATAAGGTTATGGCAAAAGTCCTTGCAAATAGGTTGAAGAATATATTGCCAACTCTTATATCGGAAAAACAATCTGCGTTGTTCCGGGTCGGTGCATATCAGATAATATTCTTGTTGCATTTGAAGTTATTCATCATATGCGAGGGGAAAAGAGGAATAAGGAGGGGAGTGTTGCTTTAAAGTTAGACATTAGTAAAGCTTATGACAGGGTGAATTGGGGATATTTGAAGCAGAGAATGTATGATATGGGTTTTTGTTCTAAATGGGTGAATTGGATAATGAGATGTGTGACAACAGTTTCATACGAGGTGTGTTTTAATGGTTCGAGTGTTGGTTCAATCTGTCCGAAGAGGGGTTTAAGGCAAGGAGATCCACTCTCCCCGTATTTATTTCTTTTCTGTGTGGAAGGGCTCTCTAATTTACTGGACAATGCAGCTCAGGAAGGAAGAGTACATGGTTGTCGTATCAGTCAAGATGCTCCGGAAATAACTCACTTGTTGTTTGCTGATGACAGCTTCTTGTTTTTCAAGGCATCTACGGAGGAAGCAATTCAGGTGAAGAGTATTTTAGATGCGTATGAGGGTGTTTCAGGTCAAGCTGTGAACTACTCGAAGTCTGGCATTTTTTTTAGCTCTAATGTTAGACGTGATAAGCAAATAGAAATATATTGGGTGTTGGGAGTTTATGGTAATATTTCTAACAGCAACTATTTGGGACTGCCATCTTTAGTTGGGAGATCGAAAAAGAAAGTGTTTGGTTTTTTGAAGGAGAGAGTTTGTAAGCGTATAGAAAGTTGGAGGTCAAAGCCAATTTCGAGAGCGGGGAAGACAGTCCTAATCAGAAATGTGGCTCAATCTTTACCTTCTTATGCTATGACGTGTTTTTTGCTGCCTAAGTCGTATGTATATATGTATATATGTATGTATTAATGTGTGTGTATGTATGTATGTATATATGTATGCATGTATAATTAATAATTATACATTATCTGAGTTAAGCCAACTGAGATTTATCTACAAATTAATATATATATAAACAAAAATATATAGTATGTATGTATGTATGTATGTATGTATGTATGTATGTATGTATGTATGTATGTATGTATGTAATATTATAGTATATTATTACATATCCACGGAAATTTATATATGTACTCCCTCCGTCCCTCTTGATTGTTTACGTTGGGTTTTTTCATGGAGACCAAGGATTATGATTAAAATAAGTGAAGTAGTGGGTGTAATAGTGATTTTATTATTAAAATAAGTGAAGTAGTGGGTGTAAAAGTGATTTTATTGTTAAAATAAGTGAAGTAGTTGGTGTAATAGTGTAAAGTGTTGAAAAAGTGGATTGAAGTAGTGGATGTAATAATGTATTTTATTGTTAAAAATTACTATTTATGGTATGTAAAGAAATGAGAGGGAGGTCACAAAATAGAAACTGTAAAGAAATGAGAGGGACGAAGGGAGTATGTATTTATGTTTGTACATATGTATGTATAAATATGCATATTAATTATACAACAATTAATATATTACAAATAATGAAATATTAATAGATTATATAATATAAATGTATGTATGTATGTTTGCATGTATGTATGTATGTATGTATGTATGTTATATAGTATGTATGTATGTATGTATATATGTATGTATGTATCTAACATATTATTATATATCCACATAAATTAATATATGTATGTATTTATGTTTGTACATGTGTATGTATATATAAATATGCATATTAATTATACAACAATTAATAGATTACAAATAATGAAATATTAATAGATTATACAACATAAATGTATGTATGTATGAATGTATGTATGTATGTATATATGTATGTATGTATGTATGTATGTAGTACGTATGAATGTATAATTAATAAATATGTATGTATGGATGTATGTATGTATGTATGGATGTATGTATGTGTGTGTGTGTGTGTGTATGTGTGTGTGTGTGTGTACATATGCATGTATAATTATTTATATATGTGTATGTATAATTAATAATTATGTATAGAGTGTATGTATGTATGTATGTATTTATGTGTGTGTGTGTGTATGTACATATGCATGTATAATTATTTATGTATGTGTATGTATAATTAATAATTATGTATGTATGTGTTTATGTATGTATAATTATTGATTATACAAATATTTATGTATGTAGCTAATGATTTTTAATATAAACTCAAATGCTCACATAGCTCAACTGGTTATGTTGTTGAATTTAGTTCTACAAGATCATGGGTTCGAACCCCTTGAATAACAATATTTTTACAAATAAATAGATGTTCCCTATCTGAGACACTGAGTCCCTCAGTTTAAGACGGCACGTACAAACACAAACAAACATATGGTCCCATTTGAAAATCTTATTTCTCAGAAATAAATTACTTATTAGGGAAAAAAGTATGTAAATATGTACTTTTTTTTTTGCAATGATTAACTTATTTTTGCAAGATAACGAATATGAAATTCTTCATACACATTTTTTTCTTAAAAAAAATATATAAATATGAAATATTTTCCGAAATTAGTAACTTATAAGTTTGAGTTAATATTTGTAAAAAGGGTCATCATTTTCTTTGCAGCTGTGGTTGTCGGTTGATTAGTTTCATTTTATTAAAAATTTACAGAAAATCCAAGGCCATAAGCAGCTTCCTGATATATAAAGAATACCAAGGAGTACGATTTTAAATGAAATGGGTACCAACATTCAACTGCAAGATATCATCCTGTATTGCCTTGCATTTTTTTCTACTATAATTTTATGGAGAATTTTTAGTACCTATGTCATAAGGAAGAATAATTGTTCCAGACCACCAGAACCATATGGAAAATGGTCGTTTATCGGTCACCTTCATCTTCTTGGAGCAAGCAAGATATTACATCATACTCTCGGAGACATGGCTGATCAATACGGGCCAATCTTCTCTTTGAATTTGGGAAGTAACAGAACTTTTGTGATCACTAGTTGGGAGGTCAATATTTTCATCAAGGACCTATATGAGAAATGGTCAAGCAATGGGAATGGAACCAAAGTTGTGGTGGAAATGAAGGAAAAGTTTGGTGATCTGACAACGAATATCGTGGTCAAGATAGTGGCAGGGAAGGTATATTCTGGTACTGGTGTGCATGGTAATGAAGAGTCGAGGCGATTTCAAAAGGCCATGGCAGATTTCATGCACTTAGCGGGGTTGTTTATGGTTTCTGATGCACTTCCCTTACTTGGTTGGATAGATACATTAACAGGATACAAGGGCAAAATGAAGAAGTTCAGAAGAGATTGATCACTTGCTTGGAAGCTGGTTAAAAGAGCATCAGCAGAAAAGGGGAAATGAAAGCATTAATCATTCGGAGGAAGACTTTATTTATGTCATGCTGTCTACCATGGACGGTAACCAGTTTCCTGACATTGACACCGATACTGCCATCAAGGGCACTTGTTTGGTAAGTTTTCTTAGCGGAACGTTTTAATGTTCATTCATCCTATGATAAACTAACTCTGATTTAGACGATTTTCTCCTGTGGAAAGCTTTTACCTAGAGTTATTAGCTAAGACTGGACTTGCTCACACAAACATATTTATTATTAATTTGGTTGCAGAGTCTTATCTTAGGTGGTTATGATACGACATCAGCGACACTTATGTGGGCAATCTCACTACTACTAAACAACCCTGATGTACTAAATAAAGCACAAGATGAAATGGACAAGTACGTAGGAAGAGATTGCCAGGTAAAGGAATCAGATGTGAAAAATCTAGCCTACTTGCAAGCCATTGTCAAGGAGACACTGCGATTATATCCATCAGCACCACTCTCAGTCAAACACGAAGCAAAAAAAGATTTCACAGTGGCAGGATTTAACGTTCCTGCAGGAACATGGCTACTTGTGAACCTCTGGAAGATGCATCGTGACCCGAAAGTTTGGTCTGACCCTCTAGAATTTAAACCTGACAGGTTCCTGCAAAAACATGTCAATGTCGACATTTGGGGTCAGAATTTTGAGCTTCTACCATTCGGATCAGGACGAAGGTCATGCCATTCACGACCCAGGTCCTGCACTTGACGCTTGCTCAATTGCTTCATGGGTTTGAACTGGGAACCGTCTTAAACTTACCCATTGATATGACCGAAAGTGCAGGAATTACTAACCCAAAAGCAACTCCACTGGAGGTTACACTCAGACCACGACTGCCTCCTGCAGTCTACCTATGAACGACATCCCCTTCAAGTTGTAAACCTGTATTATGTTATGAATAATATAAGCAACACAAGTGATCTTTTGTATGAGGCTAGCCCTATGTGATGGGACATGGTTACAAGTTCACTTTGTGTTTAGTTTAAATTTCATATATATCTTGGATGTAAGTTATCTTAAGAATTTACCTAAATTCGCAAATTAAAATCTAAAATATTAAATAAATTAAACTAATAAATAAATAAATAAATTATAGTTATAAAGACCTGACACATTTGCTCTATAATACCAGGATCATTCTTCTCCCCTCTGAATTTTCTCTCCGTTTGTTGACAAGTATTTTACCTAATAATTACACAATTAAAATAAATTTATCAATTAAACTCCATTTAATATTTGTGTAAATTATATGTTGTGATCATGCAAATAAATAGAGAAGATGAATGTTAAATTAGAGAAAATACGGTTTGGAGAGGATATGTGATGAGCTGAGAGACGCTGGCGAGTCCGTTGATCAGAGCGTCAGACATTTCTTGATCGGAGAGAATTAGGGCATTAAAATTAAAAACGTAGAGAGAGAGACGGAGAGAGAGAGAGAGAGAGCAAAACAAAGTAGTAAGGAAATGAAATGCGTTCATGATCGATCCAAATATCACAATTTTAAAATTTTAGATTAAATGATTCAAAATTTTACAATTTTAAATTAAATGATTTAAAATATCACAACTTAAAAATATGGTCCCAATTATCACACTAAAACATCATATAACGTTTTCAAATTTATTTATTTTATATACAAAGCTACATCGTGTAGAGTTTAGGGGATGGGGGACGCTACACAATGTAGCGTTCGGGGGTTTATGATGAAAAGAAGCAAAATGTAAATTTGAGAAGATGTGTGATTAACTTGCCGATAAATTTGGTTGTATGATAAACAAATTAGAATTAAAATGCATTTTTTAAGTCATATTTAATATTTTTTGAGTGGTCCAACACCCGTATCTCTTCATGTGATTAATGTTTTGAGCATTTACAAGAACAATTTTGTATGTAATATGAAATTTAAATTCATGAATATATGTTTAAAATTGGTACTCACATATTCTAATACTCATATATTAAATCTTATAATAAATATGTACATGTAACTTATTTCTATCTTATAATTTACTCTAAAAATAATTATATAAACAAAATGAAGATACTCTAACATGTTATCAACTTCATCAACTCCATAAAGGCCACGTGTAAAAGTAAATTATAAAATATTAATTGTAAAAGTATTTCAATTGTGGGTGTTAATTGGAAAATTTATATATACTTCCGTACCTTATCATGATTCTCACGATCACTGATTATGAATTTATTGAGAAATTAAAATCGTCTATTTATTGATTACCGAAAAAAATTGCAATGATTTTGAATGAGGATTGGAAATGAACAATATGAATAATGATATTTTATCATTTTGCATTGAAAAAACTGTACTTTTATAGATAATTAATATTCATATAAATACAATAATAATAATGTTCTAATAGAGATTCTAAAACTTATATTAGATATAAAATAAAGTGTATTTAATATGAACAATTAATGACTAATTAATATGCTATTAAATGTAAGAAAAATATTTTAATAAAAAAATTCATCAAGAAAAATATATTGAAGTTTCTGAGTAAAATTCTCTCTGATCTCCTGTTATTATAATACATATAGAATATTACAATTTTATAATTTATAATTGTTATTATCCAATCAAATACTGAAATATTTTCCTTTTTTATATGAGTGAGATGTTCGAGTAAATGAATTTTACATTATATATAATTAAAGTAATCATATATATTAAAAAGTTAAAATTGAATTTTGTAAGTAATCCAAACTTTTCCTTACGAAAAAATGCCCAAAATATCTTTTTTTGATAGTGTATTGTGACAAAAATACAGATTATCGGAACATATTGCCTAGAACACCCGCTTGATACCTCCATTTAGGGTTGCACAAAGGTCCAAAATTGGACCGGACCGAAGACCAGATTTTTTTGAATTCATGGACCGGGGACCGGTCATAACCGGTCTTGGGACCGGACCGGAAAAACCCGGACCGGACCGGAACCGGACCGGTATGGACCGGTTAGTTAATATTTTATAAAAAAAATTAATTTTAATAATTTAATTTTCATTCTTTCTTGATATTTAAATTACTTGGTAAGTTAATTTAATTTAAAAATAAGTAAATGTCATATTATTTGTAAAGTAACATTAATTTGTAAACGTAATTATAAATTATATATACTAGTATGAAATATGAAATTTAATCATTTATATTATAGTGTTCATATATACTATTTCATAAATTTATTATTTACCAATTTGGATCACTAAAATATGTTATGTGTTAATATTTTATCATTAAATTATATAATTTAAAAGACAAAATAGTGTAAAATTAACTATATACATAAAATCCGATCCGATCCGGACCGGGTGTTTTCAGGATTTGGACCGGACCGGACCGGACCAAAGACCGAATTTTTTTGATTTTATGGACCGGGGACTGGACCGGTTATATTCGGTCCGGTTCGGTCCTTGGACCGGTAAACCCGGTCCGATCTAATTTACCGATCCAAACCGGAAAGTTGTGCAGCCTTACCTCCATTCGTGGGGCACATTTCTGGATACTTCAATTTAGGTAGCTTATCTGTGACACTACAATCGAAGTGCCGTATCACCCTAAAACTCTGTATCCGACGTCATATCCCACATTGATTTTGAACCTTTGACAACCCTGCATATAAGTGTAAAAATATTTAATATATTTGAAATGAACACAAATATAATTATTATTCAAAATATTGAACTCAAGTTATTTATCAATTGAACACTTGGTATAAATAAAAATCAATTTTTTTAAAAATTTGTTATAAATATATGTTTTTAATAAATTATAAAATGATAAGAATATATTTTTGTTGTAAATTATGTATATTAGTAAAATTTAAATTTTTATTTGATAAATAATATTAAACCTAAATTATATATGTATTGAACCAAATTTTTTTGTAAATGTTTTTAAAAAATAGTAGAACTCGGTCCATATTAAATAACTGAGCAAATATCGAAGTACACTGAGGTATTGACAATCATATATATATGTAAATATGATTTCTTATAAAAATTAATAAAGATCGGCTTATAACCTGCGCTGCTGCGCAACACACAGTTTTTTTTTAATATCTATAATTAGATTATTTTTTTAAATATTTTTATGTTATTAATTTACAAATTAAAGTGTTATTAAAAATTAATAGATATAAGATTTTACACATTCAATTTAATATTTGTGCTCTATCGTGAATTCCTAAAATTTGATTCGGACGATTTTACGGCCCACATGAAATTAATAAAATAATCTTTAATTTAGTGATGGTTTAACAATTACCTTTCAATTAAAACTATGTAGAGAGAAAACATTGACGATTTTTTACGATAAAAATTATGTTCGATTTATGAAATCTACTTATATTTCGTTTTTATTATCAAAATACCCTTCTAATTATTTAAAAATAGTTCTACTAACAATCATATATAGTTTTAATAATGAGTGTATGAGTGATTTTGTCCAATATATTGCTAGTCGATAGTCTGGTCTTCAGTACGATAAAATAAATAAGAACCATTATATCATAAAATAAATCGATGAAAAACGATGGATCTGTAAACTAAAAAGTGTATTTATATTGAAATACGAAAAATTGTATGTCAATGATTTAAATCATATAATTTGATTTTCTACATTGAATAGGATTATCAATGTATGCCTTTTACACTAAATATGATTAATGTAAAAATTCGTAATTATATTTTCCCTTGATATTATGAGTATTTCCATTTCGATAATAATCAGTAAATCATCACTAAATTAAATATAATTTTGTGAGCTTTGCATGGATCATTAAATCATCCAAATATGATTTTAGATATCAAGATAGAGCATAAATAGTAAATCTGAACTTTTTTAATATTAATAAAAACATAAATAAAATTCAATTGTATACTTTTTTTAATTATATCGATTTCATATTATAATTTTCTTTTGAAAATTCAATTATAATAAAAACCTTATTAATTATATTATTAATAAAAAGTTATGGAAAAACATTTATTTGCGAAAAGATCGAGATAAAAAAAAATAGGATTCTTAGAATTTTGTTTTCTTATTATATTGGAAGTTGGATAAGTGATTCATTTGGTAGTATGGGACCCGCATAAGAGAGTATTGTATTTGTATGATTGTCCATGGGACCCATACCCAAGTCCAAAAGTCCAACTTCACAACTGCTAGTGAAGCCATAAAAGATGACAAAATTATACGGAAACATGCATGCAGAGCAAAGCAAAGCAATATGAAAACATGCAACCTTGCAATTTAATACAGATCATTGATATTGATCTAACAGTTAATTAATATACTTGATCTTCGACATATCCTTCAGAGAGACAGACCCTGCTCTGAGTTATATATATTTCGTACCAATAACTTAGCAGCATGGAAGCTGAGCCCTCTTCCATCCCCCCGACATTGATCATGGTCCTAAAAAATTCAAACCTCGACGTTCACCTAGTGATAATAGTAATCCTCCCAAGTTCTCTTCCGAAGCACACTCTTCAGCTCATCCGCAATCATCTCAAGTTCACTCATCTCTAAATGATACTTACCCCAACGATTCCAAGTATAATGTCTAGTCCTCTGGTACATTCAAGGAAAAAGTGAGTCAAGCACCTCCAAAAAAAGTCATCTATGTTGGCTCAGATGAAGAGTGCGATTCTGACGAGGACATTGTTGAGTCTGAGCTCTCCTCAGATAATGTTAATGGTAGTTCTGAATGGCCCAAAGTTGTCGTAAACAAGAACACTTTACGCAAGTTTTGGACTTCATGGAAAAATCTCTTATTGTCAAGGTTCTTGAAAAGTTTGTCAGTTTTTCTATGCTCCGCCAGAAAATTAAATCTACTTGACAGTTATGTGATGAACTTGAGCCGGTTGATCTAGAAACGATTACTATTTGATTCGGTTATATGATCATCATGTTTTAACATGGGGTCCTTGGTCTATTCTTGGGCATTGTCTTACGGTTCAAAAATAAAAACCAGAGTTCAGAGCATCTGAAGTTCAATTCACAATGAACGAAATACCAGAGATATCTATTGAATATTTTAATAACGAAATCCTCACTAAAACGGGAAATGTAGTATGTAAGGTTACTAAAATGGTACTATAATATCATGGCAAACAAAGGGTGACAAAAACACATAAAGAATTTATATCATGCTTCATGCAAAGTGTATTTTGCTCATCCTAGTTCTCTTCCGAAGCACACTCTTCAGCTCATCCGCAATCATCTCAAGTTCACTCATCTCTAAATGATACTTACCCCAACGATTCCAAGTATAATGTCTAGTCCCCTGGTACATTCAAGGAAAAAGTGAGTCAAGCACCTCCAAAAAAAGTCATCTATGTTGGCTCAGATGAAGAGTGCGATTCTGACGAGGACATTGTTGAGTCTGAGCTCTCCTCAGATAATGTTGATGGTAGTACTTCCGAATGGCCCAAAGTTGTGGTAACCAAAGAACACTTCACGTAAGTTTTAGACTCCATGGTCTAATTGTCAAGGTTTTTGAAAAGTTTGTCAATTTTTCTATGCTCCTCCAGAAAATTAAATCTATGTGACAGTTACGTGATGAACTTAGCCGGTTGATCTACGCATCGATTACTATTTGATTCGATTCACCAATTAGAGATGCACAAAATGTACTTCGGATCAGACTTTAAAAAATCGAGCTTTTTAACAATCGGGCCGGGCCGACTCTGGCTTTCTCTAAAATATGAAGCCCGTTTTAGGCCTGGGGCGGGGCCGGGCCGGGCCGGGTCGGGCTTTTTTCGGGTTTTTTTTTAAAATTTATGTATACGTAATTTTTGTCTTTTTTTTGCAAAGCTAATATATTAATATACAAATAAAAAAAATCTTATAAAAGAAACAATCTCTAAAGATTTACGTCCTTGAACTTCCATAATTTAGAATACATAAAAAGAGACACCACGAAACCTAATACTAAAAACTTACTAGCATAATACTTGTTTTATCATAAAATATATCTGCAACTCAATTCAAGAACTTTTTACTCATAACTTGCGTTATGACTTAAGGCGACCGTTAGCCATATAAATCTTCTCGCATATGACCATTTCGAGAATCACATCCTCTACACTCAATTAGTCTTCTTTAAAAAAGAGTTCGTCTTGTATATTTTTGATTCTTCCTAGCCTCATGATCAATCACATTCGCTATATTTCTAAGTTTAATATTCTTGAAATTAATTAAAAATCTTATATAATTTTAGATTTTATCTATAAAAATCTAATTATTATCCGGATATCTTAAAAGGACCGGGCTTTTATCCAATCGAACCGGGCTTTATCCGGGTTTTTTAAAAGCCCGGGGGGCTTTATCCGAGCTTTTTAAAAGCCCGGGCTTTTCGGGCTTCGGGCGGGGCCGGGCTTGATGAGAAATAGGAGGCTCATCTTAGGCCTTCGGGCCGGGCCGAACAGGGCCGGGCTTTTTTCGGGTCGGGCTTTTCGGGTTTTTCTTCGGATCGGATCGCGCGGGCCGAATTCTGGGCTTAAGGCTTTTTGAACATCTCTATCACCAATAATGAGGATTATGGATAAAAATAAAAATGAATTTAAAAATCATTGAAATCTGAATAAACACTAAGTCGTTTAAAAATAATTATATAAACAAAATGAAGATACTCTAACATGACATCAACTTCATCAACTTTAGGCCATATGTAAAAGTAAATTACACAATATTACTTGTATTTAAGTTGTGGATGTTAATTGGAAAATTTATACATATTTCCGTATCTTATCATGATTCTCACGATCACTGATTATGAATTTATTGAGAAGTTAAAATCATCTTTTTATTGATTACCGAAAAAAATTGCAATGATTTTGAATAAGGATTATAAATGAACTATATAAATAAAGATTTTTTTATCATTTTGCCTTGAAATAATTGTACTTTTATATAGAAGATTAATATTTATATTAATATAATAATTATAAAGGTCTAATAGAGATTTCTAAAATTTATATTAAATATTAAATAAAGGGTATTTAATATATATATATTTAAAATGTACAATTAAAGACTAATTAAAATGCAAGAAAATTATTTTAATAAAAAAAATAAAAATTTTAAAAAATCAAGAAAATATATTGAAGCTTATGAGTAAAATGCTCTATGATCTTCTCTTATTATAATATATATATAGATATAAATTACAATTTTATAATGTATAATTATTATTATCCAATCAAATACTGAAATATTTTCCTTTTTAATATAAGTGAGATGTTCGAGTAAACGAATTTTACATTATATATAATTAAAGCTCATCATATATATTAAAAAAATAAAATTTTGTAAGTAACCCAAACTTTTACTTACAAAAAAATGCCCAAAATCTCTTTTTATAGTGTATTGTGACAAAAATACAGATGTGATTATGAAAGATGTGATTTTTTGTTCTACAATTTTTTAGTTATAATTGTGAAAATTTGATTTGTAACAAAATAAATTTAATGTAATTTTTTGAAACATTTTTTCAATAAAATCATTGTAATTATTCGTGATTGTATTTGGATTCAAGTTTTGTAGAATTTATTTAAAGTCGTATTTTTATAAAAAAAAAATATTTATTTTTGAAAAAAAGTTATGGAAAAACAATTATTTGCCAAAAGAGAGATTAAAAAAAGATAGGATTCTTAGAATTTTGTTTTCTTATTGGATTGGAAGTTGGGTGATTCATTTGGTAGTATGGGACCCGCATAAGAGAGGATTTTATGATTGTCTATGGGACCCATACTGTATGGAAGTCCAAGTCCAACTTCACACTAAAAGCCATAAAAGATGACAAAATTATACGGAAACATGCAGAGCAAAGCAATATGAAAACATGCAACCTTGCAATTTAGTACAGATCATTGATATTGATCTAACAGTTAATTACTACTTGATCTTCGAGCCATACAAAAAAATGCTACTTTTTGATGGTAATATTTTTAATAAATTAATACAGAAAACACAAGCAAAAAATTTCCAAATAAAGATGGTACAACTAGTTGTTAAATTTTTTGCAATAAGATTAGAACTTGTACTCTGCCACATTTTTCATATCTTGTCATAAAATAAATTTTAGTTGAATGCCAGTTATGGAATCATGGACAAGTGGTATTTAGTTATAGGCATGTCATAGTTTGAAAAATGTATAAAATTCAATGATATATACTAATGACATGAGAAAGAAGATTGCAGTGAGAGAATTTAGTGTATTATATATAGAGTTTTTTTTCCTCTCATTTTTACATTGTGATAGGCTATAGTCTATAGAACAGAGCTAGGTAGATGATACTAGAAAGAAACTAGTTACATGATGATATAGCATCTAGGTGAATATATCATCATTAAGTACAGTAAGTAGTGGTAAGTACCATAAGTGTGTATAAGTAGAACTAATGGTAAGGGGTAAGTAGTGTGGTGAGTAGTGTGGTGAGTGGAAGTACAGTAAGTGTGTACATACACTTATTTAAGAGTAACATAGATGAAAACTATATATTTCTGAAGAGGAATTTGCCGTTAGCCACCTTGTCATGAAACGGATGGTCTCTCAGCTCACTCCCATCTTTGTTCAGAAGTACGAGTATGTCATTCGCAACTGGATGAGTTCCAGGTTTTTGATAACGCACACATGTCTTGACTTTGAAAAACTCATCGAGTGCCTTGAGAAAATCACCTGAGTTGTGATATTTGCCTGTTTCAAATCCTTTTTTCGCCAAGTAATTTCCAAGCGAGTTGTCTAGCAGATATTGGTTAGCAAATTTCAGAATTGAGGCAACGTAATTCGGAATGGAATTCGAATTTGAAAATCTATGGTGCTTAATGAACCGCTTCGACCAGAACTGCTCAGCGCTCTTACTACCGTCAAACCAAAACTCTTTGAACTGTTCAACTGTGATTCCCATAGCTTTAACCTCCTTAACAATGTCCTTTGCAGTCTTATCTCTGATCCCAGGCCATTCCCGAGTATGTCTTATGTCATCATCAACGAGATGAATCAGCCTATCTTCCTCTACACATCCTGCTAACAAACAATGTATACGAAATCGTGGAACGTGAGACACATCTAGAGCAGGAGCTTGAAAAAACGCAAGTTCTATAACCGGATCGTCAGGATTTGTATCGGAAATTTGGCGCTGCTCCACGTTGTATTTGAAATTCCCCTCCTGAATTACTTCTGTCGGATCCGGTGTTATGACCTTTCCTCCACGAAATCCAGGAACACTGTAACTACGAATGAGAGGAACAATCGGAGAGGAGGAAGCGGAAGTTGCGATCGTAGAGTACGGTGAGATTAAGGAGCTTATAGGAGAGATGATCGTCGGCGATTGAGGTGTGAATAGAGAGTTGTTGAAATTCAGAGTAGAATTGAGTGGAGCAACAATCGGAGAGGAAGCGGAAGTTGCGATCGTAGAGTACGGTGAGATTGAGGAGCTTATAGGAGAGATGATCGTCGGCGATTGAGATGTGAATAGAGAGTTGTTGAAATTCGGAGTAGAATTGAGCGGAGCAACAATCGGAGAGGAAACGTAATTTGCGATCGTAGAGTACGGTGAGGTTAAGGAGCTTATAGGAGAGATGATCGTCGGTGATTGAGACGTGAAGAGAGAGTAGTTGAAATTCGGAGTAAGCGACGCCGATCGGAGAGATGATCGGAGCCGCGAGAATCGAGAGAACATTATGCAATAAAATGTCAAGAGAGAGGAGAGGATGGAGAGGTGAGAAACAGTTTGTAAGTAATGGAGTTGTGTTAGTGATGGAGTTTTGAAATGTGTGTGGGTGATTGGTGATGGAGGTGACTGTTATGTATATATATGCAGAGGGAGGGAGACGGGAGTGGAGGGAAGGTCGTTACTTAATTCTAATTTGAATATGGCGGTGTTTGTATTTCTTTTATTCTTTTTTTTTTATACGACTAACTTTTTAATTGACTTTATATCTCTAAAGTTTTTACTCTCTCTCTCTCTCATCTCTCTCTCTCTCTCTCTCTCTCTCTCTCATACAGATAAGTTTATTATATACTGTATGTATGTATTTTACATCTCCATCCCTTTGTTTTCGTCTTCCCAAAGATATCTAGTTCCTTATCACTAATATATGTTGTATATATGTATTTCTTCTAGGGCTACAATTGAATTTATACAAGGCTGTGCGCTGTTCGAGTTTAGTAATTTATTACTAATTTCTAGATTTAGAGTTTCATTATGATTTGTCATAGTAAATGAGTATCTAGTGGATTTGGAAGCTAATTTGTGTGTCAATTTATCTTTTACGAGAGTAATACACAGCTTCTTTTCTTTTCTATTTTGTTAATTAAGCTCGAGAATGTGGATAGGGTATATATACATCTTACGGTGATTATTCATGTATTCGTAGGGTGGATAGTGTTAATTTGTGATTAATTTAATGAATTTTGTCCAGGATAAAAATTGGGGGTTAGGGTTCTTGTTAAGTGATAAAAATTGGGGGTTAGGGTTCTTGTTAAGTGGTAATAGCTTCAGATTATTTTAAAAATTGGTGGACAGTGATGGTTGAGTGAGGATGGGGGTGGTTCGGAGAATCATTAGTATCGTTGGTGGTGGTTGGGGAGGGAGGGCGGTGGAGTTTTACTACATTGTGTTTTGTTAGTAGCGTTAAAACGATGTTTTTGGTGGGATTTCCTCAATATTCGGGTGAAGATCGTATAGAGTTTTTGTATTATTACATTCTGTTTCATTCGTAGTGTTAAAACAATGTTTTTGGTGATATTTGGTGAAGATCGTATAGATTGATTCTAGTTTAAAGACGGATAAAATGTTTATCCAGTGAATCATTGTGATGTTCAGGAAGTATGCAGTTTACAAACTCAGAAGTAGTGGTAGCTCACACCGAAGTGGAGGGAATAACATACTTATCGGCGGCAGTTCAGTGAGAGTCGTGCAAAAGGTTGCCTTTGAAAAAGAATTTACCTCATTTGTAAGCTCCTCTAGCTGTAAAGCCTATTCATTTTGAATGCGTATAGTCTAAGACTCTTAGTGAATGTTTCTTTTATATTCGTAGCTGCCTGATAAGGTCCAGAGGTGTAGAGAACTGCTTTAAAGCACTCGAGATGCCAATGAGGCATTCAATGCCTAAATCCTTGTTAGCTTAGAGGAGTGGTTTAATGTTGGCATTCTAGGAATCTATGGTGATAGTTTTTACATTTTTTGCCTAGTTTATTTGGGAAGGTAGATAGAAAAAGGAAGCCATATCTCCAGTGTCCTGGTGATGGAAACTGTATTTTCATTCACATTGTCTTAAATGCCTTTTCTGCTTCTTGCCTCTTTTGTCTTTTCCATTGTATGTAAAGAGAGGTATCCCTACTATTGAACACTCTCTCACTTACCTTACGAATTCCTACTTCATAATTGCACCCTACTTTAGTCTGCTTAACCAAAATTCTGTTTGCCCTGCCCTTTCAGTTTAGGCCTTTAACAAAAAGAGTTCAAATAATTCTGCTTACTTGGTTACTTCCCCCAGATCTCCATTCTAAAAGATCATTAACCCTCTAACCCTGTGCCTTACACCCGTAGTCCTAAGCGTGCATTTTTCATCTTCCGTAGATTGTGATGTGTAATATTAAATGAGTTTAAATGTGAAACCAGTTCTCTCTACGAGATATGGATTTGTCTTTCATTAATTAATTGTTTAGCTACAACTTTACATCTGTATAATTTGTTTTCATGCCAATGTATTTTTTGTATACAAATCAATAAATGGCATTTTAATTTTTTGTAAGTGCCTTCTTAGTAAGCTCTCTTCATAGTTTGGTGCTTTAAACAAGCGATATACAGAGGCATAAGGCTACTAGTTATATAGAGCATTTTGCCAAGATTTTGTAGTGTTTGAAATGCATATTGACTCTATCGCTTGGTTGCATCCTTGGAATGTGTGACTTAGATGAGTATGTTAAGCCACACATTCTCATGCTGTAGCATGCCAATGTGGTAGCCAAAACATTTTTAATTCTTGAGCCATGCTGCATTGTTTAATTTCTTTCCAGTTTCGTCAAATTTAATTTTTTCTATAAATTTCCTTTGTATTTGAAAAAGTGATTTTCTTGCCCTTTCAGTTTATCCTCGGGAATTTTCGCTCATCTACTTTAGCCCTTTGATGTACCATTTTTATATTTTTGTACAAGCTAACTCGTAGAATTGATTTGGTAATTGACCATGAAATTCACGTCATCTAAAACATAGGCCTAAATCCTAATGCATAGCTACAGTTGATTGCATAAATTGATGACTGGTCCGAAGATGGCTATAGCCATCCTCGCTACCTTATTTTCTGATAGAAAAAAGGAGGGAAATATTTTGTAGTGCAAATATGACAGTACTTGAGTAGCTATATTTTTTTTATACAAGTATAACAGTACTTGGTAGCTAAAACCATTTTAGCGTTAGCAGTGGACTTGCTCTTTGACATATAATTTATAAAGTATTATGACTGTAGCTAATGAATGTGCATAGCTATTCCTAAATAGAACTAGAAAGGATATGGTGTTATTTTCATAAATGCTAGTTAAGATATTCCTAAAATAGCACTAGAAAGGATGTGGTGTTATTTCCATAAATGCCATTTAACTACTCAGCTTGTTTTACAGGAGGTGGAAGTGGCCTTGAGCATACCCATGCTGGATTTATAGTAGTAGAGGATTCTCACAGCTGCTGTATGGGGAGATATATTTGCATTAGTATCAGTTGATGTTATTTTTGATGTGTAGGTCTTCTGCCACTTGATCTTATACTCCCCCCTCCTATATTCTGTCTGGTTTTTATTTTATGGACGATCAAGGTCTAGAATTAATATATATTAATTTTTAGTCCCATACCTGGTCAAACGAGTTTTTATCATATTAACCGGGTACTCCGGTAGTATATAGGCAGCTTAAACATTTATCTAAAAATGGTTACATTGACCCAAAAATGTCCAAGATACTAATATGGGGCACATAGAGTAGCAAAAACATGAATTATTCTCGCTAGTTCACTTTGTCTAATATTTTATGGCATTCGAGCTATAAATGGTCTATGGGATGCCTCCTTTTGGTCAAGATATTATGACTTGTGAAATTCTGGATATTATTAATTTCTCCTATGTTCAGCAACTCCATATGTTTGAGTTTTCTGCTCTACGTGACATTCACATAAGTACATAACTATAGACAAGGAGGATGAATAATAGGACACTCAACTGCTAGGAGTATGTGTCAAAACTTGAGTTCTCAAGTCTAATTTACTTTGAGATTAGGCATTTCTACTGATGTCGGAGGGTTGGTGGAGGCTAGAAAAGGGTAGTGGAGGTCAATTAATCTGAGACTAACATATTTTATAAGATATTAATCCTCGTTATGTCA
The DNA here is from genome assembly GCA_037693485.1 of Kitagawia praeruptora. Taxonomy (NCBI): domain Eukaryota; kingdom Viridiplantae; phylum Streptophyta; class Magnoliopsida; order Apiales; family Apiaceae; genus Kitagawia; species Kitagawia praeruptora. The sequence continues at coordinate 127,900,376 of CM075346.1, read as the reverse complement.
GAACTATACCAGGGATTGACTAAATTTTAGTTTGGCCGCTAACCAAGCAAAATTCTAGGGCTACAAAGTAGATGTATATATCTCTGTGAACTATTCATCCTCTTTATACGGTGCATTTATGAAAAAAGATCTCTGTAAGTAATAAACATAAAACTATCACATCTCAACATAGGAAATTGAAATGTAATAAAGTATTAGTTGATTTGTGCCATAGAGATAGTTTTTGTTGGAGATAATTGTGCTCTGTCACCATCTAGAGGCTTAGCTGGATGAAGAGGTTTGGCAGACATTTAGTCATTAGGTTTGATGATCTTTATGTTATTCCATTGTATAGTTATGCACCAAAAAATTACATTGAAATATCTTTTGGTATGATTATCTTCATTTCTTCTGCGAAGAATGACATGGGGGCAAGAACTGGGTGTGTTGCCTCCTCCCTATATAAATATGTATCCCTATCTTTCCCTTTGTCTATATAAATATATAAACATGTTGAAAGTAATTTCTATAATATCGGGGCTGTCCTTAATTCCTAAATATTATGGATCTTAAATAAAAATTTTAAGAAATATATATAGCATAAAGATACTTAACCGACATGATCAAAATTCAAAGTAATACTTCGTCCTCTGCATTCTATTTTGTTTGACAACTTTTACTTATTTATTTTACAATTAGGGACGTAAGGTCATCAATGTCAATGTTAAAAATACAATCCTTAGACTTAGCTTGATGCTTTTTAATCCACATACAGAAATTTAATTTGACATGTTAAAAAATCATATATGCAACAGTGACATGATTTTGGCACACTAGTAACTTTTTGTTTGTTTATTTTTCTGGATCCTTTTCTAAAAATAACTTGATGGAGAGTGTTGACAGATCAATTTTTTTTTGCTGCTTGTTTTTTTATTTGAATTTTTCAATATTAGATTGTGTGCATAAAAATTTAAATCTTACAGATATCCGAATACCTGCATGTTACCATGATTCCTTTTTTTAATAAATAATGTTCTCACTTCTAACTTTCTCTTCTACACACTCAGGATGTTTATATTATCTTAAATTATTCTCTTTTGCATTTGTAATTGCCAATCCATTTCTATGTGGGAAAACCAAGGGTTCTTTGGTGCTAGTACAAGAAAATTTGAGTAAGATTAGCAAAGGAATTTTATAGTACCAATATCTGCTTTATTTTATTTTGGTTCTTGTAGTGCAGGTTGCTGGAGCTGCTTCTGGCCTTTCTCTCGCTGGTGTTTCTTCAGAAGCAAAACATGTATCTGAGATGTTCGGGACGATGGGTGTTGCTCTTTCTGTATGCACACTGCCAGGCCAAGTCATCTAGGGACTGGAAAAATGCAGTCTCGGATTGATATAGTATGTAGAATTCTGAAGTAGTCTCAGGGTTATGAACACATTTTCAGAACTCCTTTATGAGATATCTCTGGGGTGTTATCATGCTGAACTTATAGTTTATTGTTGAAATATCTTTTTTTTATTGTTTTTAATTTCTTACTGTATGTGACGAATCATTTCAGCACGGGAACCAGTTGCTGCTGTAACTGACGCCTATCCTGTGGATTATGTGGTTTCTCATGTTTTTTAATTAGATATTGTCACCAGAATTAAGATGAAATAGTTCCTTTTATTGTTCATTGAATTTGTTAGCCTACTGTTTGTAGCCTCAAGGCTCAGTTGTATGAAGTCCTTTCGCATGTCTCCCATCTTTCCAGCCGGTAGAATAGTGAATAGCCAAACAGTTTTATTAGAAGTATTAAGTATATCAGTTTATACTTTATACAGTAATTAGATATGCAAGTAAGTAATGTGCTATGGCTATTGGAACTTGGAAGTTGGTCGAAGCCCTACAAATTAAACAAGATTTTGTGTTTCGACTCAATCTGTATGATATTTGGGCTGCAGCTTAAATTATCCATATCAGGACTTTTTTATGTTTTCAAAAATTATAAAGTACAATACCAATTATGTGATTTCCTATGGAAGGATTTGAGTTTATTTGTCTTTAAATACTTATCTTCCAGCAAGTGATTGTCAGCACTTGGAAGTTTGTTGTCTTTCACCTTTTACTTTCCTGATCTTGAAGTTCTCTTGTTTCTTGGATTACGTTTCGCTGATAATAGTGCTAGAAGAATTTAGCAAACCAGTTGTTACTCGGGCTGTTTTATTACTTGCATATACTCTTAGAGCCGACAATTCGTTCGTTTCGTATACTTTCGTGTTTCGTATACGTAATGTCAAATCCAAAACTGATCCGTTAAGGATTCGTTTCGTTTCGTGTTCGTTTACCTTTATTTTGTGTACATTTCGTGTCGTGTTTCGTGTAATTTTTGAATAAAAATATTTAAATATTAAATTTTTACTAGTCCAGTCTTAAGTCAATATGTCATAAAGAATCAAGTGTGCTCAAGTCTTGTGAAACTATAATTTGAAACTATTTTGTAATTATCTTATGTAAAAATTATATATATAATATTATATTAAAATATTTATTGGTATAATTTTAATAAAATTATTTAAATATTTATTTATTTCGTGTGTTTTCGTTTCGTGTCGTGTACCCAAGGGTAAACCCAAAACCGACACTAAATTTATCCGTGTAATTTCAATTTCGTGTTCGTGTACTTTCCTGTTCGTGTACCGTAAAGATCAACCCAAACTTATAATTTTCGTATCGTATTTTTGTATCGTGTACGAAATTGCCGACTGTATATACTCTGTGCATGTCTAAAGTGCTGCACCTATTTAAAATATTTATTCGTCTTTTTCTTCCTCTTTAAAGTAAACTTTATTAATGTGATTCATTTTGTCTTGTGAATGAGGTTACATCTAATTATTGTTTTGAGGAAACATCTTCTTTTCAAGTAAGGAATGAGAGATACTTATGATTAAAAGGTAGGTCTTTTTTTTTTTTTTTGACAAAACTTACCTTCACGTACATGAATTGTATCGAAATACAATGATCAGAGAAAAAGGTTTCTTTCGTTCCAGAAAGTTCATCATCTAACCGAATAGCACGCATGTTGCCCCCGAACATTTTGACAATAAGATCTTCAAATCTGAAAAGTAAACCCCACAAATAAGAGCCTTGTTAAAACCCCACAAGAGCAAAATCCTATGGGAAAAAACTCAAGGGGGGAAAAAGAGTGCCCTCAAAAAAGTAAAAATACATCGTTATACAAAGTGATTACTAAATAAAACTAGAACTTGTTACTTTTGTGAGTCCGCATTGCCATCAGTTGTTTTTGCAGACTTGTCTTCTTTTTTACTCGCTCCATTACTTCCTCTTGAAGTCAAAACCGAGTCTTTTTCAAATTTTCTTGTTGATATTTAACTTCTCGTTTGTCAAAGATTTACTCTGCACCTTGCACCTTGACTGCTCCAAAACTTCATTTTGAAAAAACTTCATTTTAAAAGACAAAACTGAATTTTCTTAAAACTTCTTTGATGCTATTAAAACTGCAAGTTACCAAAACAAACCGTTAAGAAAGGAATAAAATTAAGATCAAGTATATTAAAACTATTATGAACTTTGACAAAATAGATGTTGACTTTTAATTAAAGGGGATCCTTTTGGTTAGATATCTAACACAATAATAGATAATTTTTAAAACTCACATATTAAATAATAACCAAAAACATGGTATTAATTACATTAAAACTAATATGAATTTTGACTAAAAAGGTTTCCTTTTATTAGACATGTAAATCAAGAACCATATAAAATAAAATTGCATTCTAATATTCGATATTTATAAAATAAATAATTACTACCTCAGCAAGTAAATGCTTGATTTAAAAAGTTATTAGAATCACGTAAACAAGATAAGAATATTTAAAACATTAAACAATTATAAAAATAGAAAATTATAATTACCAACTTTAAATTAGGTCCCAAATCATTGCTACGATTTATATAATAAACTTGTAAATCAAAATCTTGATAAAAGTCAAACGTAAAACAAACCATTCCTGATTTTAGCTAACTTAAAACTTATAACATAAATTTTGGTATACACCAATCACGAAATATTTGGTATGCTCCAACCACCATAAATGGTACTTAATACCTCATTAAGGCACAATAAAGTCATCTTCCATGACCTCCATGAATTACATAATTCAGGTACAAAACTAAATGCTAAATTAAACAAGGAAAGAGTATTCAAACATTAAACTAAATCCTAAATTAGTGGTATCCTTATTTTACAAAATTAAAAGACACTAAACAAGAAATTTTAATGAAAAACACTTAATATATGAAAACCAATAAGGAAAATAAATCACGTCAAATAAGAATTTTAAGGAGTCAATCACCAAAGTTGAAAAAAGTAACTCAAAATTACAATTCATTAATTAAGAAATCAATCATCAAATTTGAAAAAAGTAACTCCAAATTAAATACCTCATCTATTACTTCTATTACTATATATTATACATCAACACAAGGGCAAAAAGTTCCATTTTATTGGCTATGAAATTACTGTTTTGTCCCTATTTGTTGAAAATTAACAAAAGTGCCACCCTTTAAATATTAGTGTAAAAATTAGTTGAAACTATGTTAATGTTGAGAATTGAACCCATGACCTTCCACTCTTAGTCTCATGCCTTAACCATTATGCTACACTTAGTTTTGAGTACATTTTAAAAATCTTATTAGATAAACCACATTTATCTCCTTTTGTCCAATTTTTTTTATTTCAACTATATATTAAATCTCAATACAAGTGCAAAAAGTGCCAATAAATTGCTTATAAAATTACTATTTCACCCTCATTGTTTGGAAATAACAATTGTACCACCCTTTAAAATCCATGTAAAAAATGGAAGAATTTGGATTAGTTTTCGGAGTCGAGCCACCGATTTCGTTTTAAGAGGTTCATGATACAACCACTATATTACATTACTTTTCGAGTTTTCTTAAAAATCTTGTAAGATATCACGCTATTTTTACTTAACTTATTTTCATTTTTGTTTTCACTTTTGAGTAAATAAAATGTTAGTTTACATTATTTATATAATTTCATTTTTTCAGTTTTCGTAGTTTTATTTATCTATATACTTAATCATCTTATAAATTTTAATACACCTGTATGTTTTCGATTAAATATATTAAATATGTTATTTATATTTATATTTTATTATATCTCTGATCATACTTTATTTGAATTAGTTGATAATGGATACCTAAAAATAATACTGAAATTTGATCCAATATAAGGAATATAGTATATGCAATGTATTTCATTATTCATTACTTCTATCATTCTAAATTAAGAAAATTAGTTTTAAAATTAGTTTTAAATTATACAATATCCATGTTTATATATTCATCACATCCATTTTTTAATAATTTTTTTTAGAATGTACTCTTCAGTTGTTTATATTTTCTAAAATAATTTATACTCTCTTTGTCATTATAAATGATTAACATGGAAAATAAAATGTTAAGATAAAATTCTTGGTTATGCATGAATCTTACTAAGTCTGGATTTAAAAAAATTACAAACATTTATCTCTATGTATATATTAAATTATTGAAATAAAATACAATTTAGATTTTTTTTTTGACAAACAAGAAAATGTAATTAACTTGCATCGACCAAATCACAATCAAGACAAACCCATAAACTAACACTACAATCTGAATGGAAACAAATAAACGAGCTAACCAAATAGCCGCTTATGTGTACAGACTGTTTTACATCATGAATAACAATATTCTTCGAATTAAAAAAGATTTGAGTGGTTTCCCGATCAATCAAGCCTGCACCAATCCTGGAACCAGTAATATCACAAATGACCCTCACATACGCATCACCTGTAGTCCAATGTTCAGAAACACCCCAGCTATCTACATGCCGAAAACCAGCTATAGACATGTCGAAAATCCAATAATCAGAAACACTCCAGCTATCTACATGCCGAAAACCAGCTATAGACATGCCGAAAGAGATAGATCTCAAAAGATGAACAAATATTAGTTGTGAAAAGTAAGCTCTTGCAATATCCGATACCAGCCCAAATCCAATGCACGCATTATAGATCTCCCACAAAACCACATAAATCATTTTCAAAGTAACCAACAATAAAACCCATACCAGCAATAACAAAACTGACATTAACCTCCCAATAAAATGGTAGCAAAGTCAAACCCACGTCGAAAGACGAGACTAAAATCCAAAATTCAATGACCTCGGAATGACACCAAATTTTGGTATGATGTTAAGGAGGAGAATTTGAATTTAAAGGTATTTTTAATTTGCGGAATCGAACTCAAAACCAAGATAGATCTGAGAAATAAATTCTAGATGTTTGGCTTTGGTTCGATTTTTATTTAAAAACTGGAGCAAAACAAGAAACTGAGATTAGATGATTGAAAAGAGGATTGGAGGGTGGTTTGATGGGGGACAATGGAGAAGAGGGGTGGCCGACGGCGACTAAGAAGATTGAGAGTCGACTCTCATGTATCGGAGGAGAGACAGTGGAGTCCGTTTAGAGACAACAGAAGAAGTTGTTGTTTAAAATAAAATACAATTTAGTTGAATTTTTTTTTGTTAACCATATATCTTCAAGTTTACATCTATCCTGAAAGAACGTGATGCGAAATATTACGTAATACTTAATCTGCTTTTGGATATATTAAAAAGATTACTAGCATAATATGTTTCTTCTATGTTTATCTGATGTAGAAGGATATGAATTGTAATTTATTATTTGTTTACATGCCATTTTTTTTCAAAATCTTCTTTGCAACCTCGGTCTATTTCCTATAGGAATTTTGTTTTTGTAGGTTCATGACCGGTGTGAGAACATTGCATTATAGATTTGCAATAGAGATGACATTAACATATTTTAAGGATTGTGGACAGTTGTAATCGTGTTGATATGGAAACCAATGTCTATCACTATGGAAAGACAAAGATTATCATCTTACTTTCTCAAATTTATAATTACAAGATCCTATTCATAACTCAAAATTGTACATCATACTCAACAATATTATTGTTGGCGTGTATTTACAGTCCTTATTGGCATTCAGTATTAACACATATCACTACTCATATTACAATTTCATAATTACGAGTTTTCAGTTCAAAAATTATTAAACCAATCACTGCCTTCTTTTTTAGAACAAAATTAGAGACCTTCACGTAGAGGCCCGTGCCTTGCACGGGCTGTTACGCTAGTTTAATACTAATTAAAAAAGAACATAAAGTTAGCATTTAAACCGGTAACTGAAAAAATAATTTAAAAAATAAAAATTGACTAAATAGAATTGAAATGATAAAATCGACAAAATTCACAGTAACCAAACTTGCATTCAAAAGTACTGATCTTTCAAAAGAAGATGAAAATAAAATAGTGAACTTATAAAATGTAATCTCAATTCTCAAATATTACTAATCTACTAACAAAATAATTTTACTAACTAAAATGAAACAAAAACACCTTGGCATATCAAAAACTACCACCAAAGAGTACATCTCGTAAAATACAAAATTAGTAATAACTTATAGTACAAATGTTGTCTTAATTCCTAAGAAGGATAATGCGTGTTCTCTTAAAGATTTTCGCCCTATAGCTTTGTGTAACGTCTTGTATAAGGTTATGGCAAAAGTCCTTGCAAATAGGTTGAAGAATATATTGCCAACTCTTATATCGGAAAAACAATCTGCGTTGTTCCGGGTCGGTGCATATCAGATAATATTCTTGTTGCATTTGAAGTTATTCATCATATGCGAGGGGAAAAGAGGAATAAGGAGGGGAGTGTTGCTTTAAAGTTAGACATTAGTAAAGCTTATGACAGGGTGAATTGGGGATATTTGAAGCAGAGAATGTATGATATGGGTTTTTGTTCTAAATGGGTGAATTGGATAATGAGATGTGTGACAACAGTTTCATACGAGGTGTGTTTTAATGGTTCGAGTGTTGGTTCAATCTGTCCGAAGAGGGGTTTAAGGCAAGGAGATCCACTCTCCCCGTATTTATTTCTTTTCTGTGTGGAAGGGCTCTCTAATTTACTGGACAATGCAGCTCAGGAAGGAAGAGTACATGGTTGTCGTATCAGTCAAGATGCTCCGGAAATAACTCACTTGTTGTTTGCTGATGACAGCTTCTTGTTTTTCAAGGCATCTACGGAGGAAGCAATTCAGGTGAAGAGTATTTTAGATGCGTATGAGGGTGTTTCAGGTCAAGCTGTGAACTACTCGAAGTCTGGCATTTTTTTTAGCTCTAATGTTAGACGTGATAAGCAAATAGAAATATATTGGGTGTTGGGAGTTTATGGTAATATTTCTAACAGCAACTATTTGGGACTGCCATCTTTAGTTGGGAGATCGAAAAAGAAAGTGTTTGGTTTTTTGAAGGAGAGAGTTTGTAAGCGTATAGAAAGTTGGAGGTCAAAGCCAATTTCGAGAGCGGGGAAGACAGTCCTAATCAGAAATGTGGCTCAATCTTTACCTTCTTATGCTATGACGTGTTTTTTGCTGCCTAAGTCGTATGTATGTATGTATTAATGTGTGTGTATGTATGTATGTATATATGTATGCATGTATAATTAATAATATGTATGCATGTATAATTAATAATATGTATAAACAAAAATATATAGTATGTATGTATGTATGTATGTATGTATGTATGTATGTATGTAATATTATAGTATATTATTACATATCCACGGAAATTTATATATGTACTCCCTCCGTCCCTCTTGATTGTTTACGTTGGGTTTTTTCATGGAGACCAAGGATTATGATTAAAATAAGTGAAGTAGTGAGTGTAATAGTGATTTTATTATTAAAATAAGTGAAGTAGTGGGTGTAAAAGTGATTTTATTGTTAAAATAAGTGAAGTAGTTGGTGTAATAGTGTAAAGTGTTGAAAAAGTGGATTGAAGTAGTGGATGTAATAATGTATTTTATTGTTAAAAATTACTATTTATGGTATGTAAAGAAATGAGAGGGAGGTCACAAAATAGAAACTGTAAAGAAATGAGAGGGACGAAGGGAGTATGTATTTATGTTTGTACATATGTATGTATAAATATGCATATTAATTATACAACAATTAATATATTACAAATAATGAAATATTAATAGATTATATAATATAAATGTATGTATGTATGTTTGCATGTATGTATGTATGTATGTTATATAGTATGTATGTATGTATGTATATATGTATGTATGTATCTAACATATTATTATATATCCACATAAATTAATATATGTATGTATTTATGTTTGTACATGTGTATGTATATATAAATATGCATATTAATTATACAACAATTAATAGATTACAAATAATGAAATATTAATAGATTATACAACATAAATGTATGTATGTATGAATGTATGTATGTATGTATATATGTATGTATGTATGTATGTAGTACGTATGAATGTATAATTAATAAATATGTATGTATGGATGTATGTATGTATGTATGGATGTATGTATGTGTGTGTGTGTGTGTATGTGTGTGTGTGTGTGTGTACATATGCATGTATAATTATTTATATATGTGTATGTATAATTAATAATTATGTATAGAGTGTATGTATGTATGTATGTATTTATGTGTGTGTGTGTGTATGTACATATGCATGTATAATTATTTATGTATGTGTATGTATAATTAATAATTATGTATGTATGTGTTTATGTATGTATAATTATTGATTATACAAATATTTATGTATGTAGCTAATGATTTTTAATATAAACTCAAATGCTCACATAGCTCAACTGGTTATGTTGTTGAATTTAGTTCTACAAGATCATGGGTTCGAACCCCTTGAATAACAATATTTTTACAAATAAATAGATGTTCCCTATCTGAGACACTGAGTCCCTCAGTTTAAGACGGCACGTACAAACACAAACAAACATATGGTCCCATTTGAAAATCTTATTTCTCAGAAATAAATTACTTATTAGGGAAAAAAGTATGTAAATATGTACTTTTTTTTTGCAATGATTAACTTATTTTTGCAAGATAACGAATATGAAATTCTTCATACACATTTTTTTCTTAAAAAAAATATATAAATATGAAATATTTTCCGAAATTAGTAACTTATAAGTTTGAGTTAATATTTGTAAAAAGGGTCATCATTTTCTTTGCAGCTGTGGTTGTCGGTTGATTAGTTTCATTTTATTAAAAATTTACAGAAAATCCAAGGCCATAAGCAGCTTCCTGATATATAAAGAATACCAAGGAGTACGATTTTAAATGAAATGGGTACCAACATTCAACTGCAAGATATCATCCTGTATTGCCTTGCATTTTTTTCTACTATAATTTTATGGAGAATTTTTAGTACCTATGTCATAAGGAAGAATAATTGTTCCAGACCACCAGAACCATATGGAAAATGGTCGTTTATCGGTCACCTTCATCTTCTTGGAGCAAGCAAGATATTACATCATACTCTCGGAGACATGGCTGATCAATACGGGCCAATCTTCTCTTTGAATTTGGGAAGTAACAGAACTTTTGTGATCACTAGTTGGGAGGTCAATATTTTCATCAAGGACCTATATGAGAAATGGTCAAGCAATGGGAATGGAACCAAAGTTGTGGTGGAAATGAAGGAAAAGTTTGGTGATCTGACAACGAATATCGTGGTCAAGATAGTGGCAGGGAAGGTATATTCTGGTACTGGTGTGCATGGTAATGAAGAGTCGAGGCGATTTCAAAAGGCCATGGCAGATTTCATGCACTTAGCGGGGTTGTTTATGGTTTCTGATGCACTTCCCTTACTTGGTTGGATAGATACATTAACAGGATACAAGGGCAAAATGAAGAAGTTCAGAAGAGATTGATCACTTGCTTGGAAGCTGGTTAAAAGAGCATCAGCAGAAAAGGGGAAATGAAAGCATTAATCATTCGGAGGAAGACTTTATTTATGTCATGCTGTCTACCATGGACGGTAACCAGTTTCCTGACATTGACACCGATACTGCCATCAAGGGCACTTGTTTGGTAAGTTTTCTTAGCGGAACGTTTTAATGTTCATTCATCCTATGATAAACTAACTCTGATTTAGACGATTTTCTCATGTGGAAAGCTTTTACCTAGAGTTATTAGCTAAGACTGGACTTGCTCACACAAACATATTTATTATTAATTTGGTTGCAGAGTCTTATCTTAGGTGGTTATGATACGACATCAGCGACACTTATGTGGGCAATCTCACTACTACTAAACAACCCTGATGTACTAAATAAAGCACAAGATGAAATGGACAAGTACGTAGGAAGAGATTGCCAGGTAAAGGAATCAGATGTGAAAAATCTAGCCTACTTGCAAGCCATTGTCAAGGAGACACTGCGATTATATCCATCAGCACCACTCTCAGTCAAACACGAAGCAAAAAAAGATTTCACAGTGGCAGGATTTAACGTTCCTGCAGGAACATGGCTACTTGTGAACCTCTGGAAGATGCATCGTGACCCGAAAGTTTGGTCTGACCCTCTAGAATTTAAACCTGACAGGTTCCTGCAAAAACATGTCAATGTCGACATTTGGGGTCAGAATTTTGAGCTTCTACCATTCGGATCAGGACGAAGGTCATGCCATTCACGACCCAGGTCCTGCACTTGACGCTTGCTCAATTGCTTCATGGGTTTGAACTGGGAACCGTCTTAAACTTACCCATTGATATGACCGAAAGTGCAGGAATTACTAACCCAAAAGCAACTCCACTGGAGGTTACACTCAGACCACGACTGCCTCCTGCAGTCTACCTATGAACGACATCCCCTTCAAGTTGTAAACCTGTATTATGTTATGAATAATATAAGCAACACAAGTGATCTTTTGTATGAGGCTAGCCCTATGTGATGGGACATGGTTACAAGTTCACTTTGTGTTTAGTTTAAATTTCATATATATCTTGGATGTAAGTTATCTTAAGAATTTACCTAAATTCGCAAATTAAAATCTAAAATATTAAATAAATTAAACTAATAAATAAATAAATAAATTATAGTTATAAAGACCTGACACATTTGCTCTATAATACCAGGATCATTCTTCTCCCCTCTGAATTTTCTCTCCGTTTGTTGACAAGTATTTTACCTAATAATTACACAATTAAAATAAATTTATCAATTAAACTCCATTTAATATTTGTGTAAATTATATGTTGTGATCATGCAAATAAATAGAGAAGATGAATGTTAAATTAGAGAAAATACGGTTTGGAGAGGATATGTGATGAGCTGAGAGACGCTGGCGAGTCCGTTGATCAGAGCGTCAGACATTTCTTGATCGGAGAGAATTAGGGCATTAAAATTAAAAACGTAGAGAGAGAGACGGAGAGAGAGAGAGAGAGAGCAAAACAAAGTAGTAAGGAAATGAAATGCGTTCATGATCGATCCAAATATCACAATTTTAAAATTTTAGATTAAATGATTCAAAATTTTACAATTTTAAATTAAATGATTTAAAATATCACAACTTAAAAATATGGTCCCAATTATCACACTAAAACATCATATAACGTTTTCAAATTTATTTATTTTATATACAAAGCTACATCGTGTAGAGTTTAGGGGATGGGGGACGCTACACAATGTAGCGTTCGGGGGTTTATGATGAAAAGAAGCAAAATGTAAATTTGAGAAGATGTGTGATTAACTTGCCGATAAATTTGGTTGTATGATAAACAAATTAGAATTCAAATGCATTTTTTAAGTCATATTTAATATTTTTTGAGTGGTCCAACACCCGTATCTCTTCATGTGATTAATGTTTTGAGCATTTACAAGAACAATTTTGTATGTAATATGAAATTTAAATTCATGAATATATGTTTAAAATTGGTACTCACATATTCTAATACTCATATATTAAATCTTATAATAAATATGTACATGTAACTTATTTCTATCTTATAATTTACTCTAAAAATAATTATATAAACAAAATGAAGATACTCTAACATGTTATCAACTTCATCAACTCCATAAAGGCCACGTGTAAAAGTAAATTATAAAATATTAATTGTAAAAGTATTTCAATTGTGGGTGTTAATTGGAAAATTTATATATACTTCCGTACCTTATCATGATTCTCACGATCACTGATTATGAATTTATTGAGAAATTAAAATCGTCTATTTATTGATTACCGAAAAAAATTGCAATGATTTTGAATGAGGATTGGAAATGAACAATATGAATAATGATATTTTATCATTTTGCATTGAAAAAACTGTACTTTTATAGATAATTAATATTCATATAAATACAATAATAATAATGTTCTAATAGAGATTCTAAAACTTATATTAGATATAAAATAAAGTGTATTTAATATGAACAATTAATGACTAATTAATATGCTATTAAATGTAAGAAAAATATTTTAATAAAAAAATTCATCAAGAAAAATATATTGAAGTTTCTGAGTAAAATTCTCTCTGATCTCCTGTTATTATAATACATATAGAATATTACAATTTTATAATTTATAATTGTTATTATCCAATCAAATACTGAAATATTTTCCTTTTTTATATGAGTGAGATGTTCGAGTAAATGAATTTTACATTATATATAATTAAAGTAATCATATATATTAAAAAGTTAAAATTGAATTTTGTAAGTAATCCAAACTTTTCCTTACGAAAAAATGCCCAAAATATCTTTTTTTGATAGTGTATTGTGACAAAAATACAGATTATCGGAACATATTGCCTAGAACACCCGCTTGATACCTCCATTTAGGGTTGCACAAAGGTCCAAAATTGGACCGGACCGAAGACCAGATTTTTTTGAATTCATGGACCGGGGACCGGACCGGTCATAACCGGTCTTGGGACCGGACCGGAAAAACCCGGACCGGAACCGGACCGGTATGGACCGGTTAGTTAATATTTTATAAAAAAATTTAATTTTAATAATTTAATTTTCATTCTTTCTTGATATTTAAATTACTTGGTAAGTTAATTTAATTTAAAAATAAGTAAATGTCATATTATTTGTAAAGTAACATTAATTTGTAAACGTAATTATAAATTATATATACTAGTATGAAATATGAAATTTAATCATTTATATTATAGTGTTCATATATACTATTTCATAAATTTATTATTTACCAATTTGGATCACTAAAATATGTTATGTGTTAATATTTTATCATTAAATTATATAATTTAAAAGACAAAATAGTGTAAAATTAACTATATACATAAAATCCGATCCGATCCGGACCGGGTGTTTTCAGGATTTGGACCGGACCGGACCGGACCAAAGACCGAATTTTTTTGATTTTATGGACCGGGGACTGGACCGGTTATATTCGGTCCGGTTCGGTCCTTGGACCGGTAAACCCGGTCCGATCTAATTTACCGATCCAAACCGGAAAGTTGTGCAGCCTTACCTCCATTCGTGGGGCACATTTCTGGATACTTCAATTTAGGTAGCTTATCTGTGACACTACAATCGAAGTGCCGTATCACCCTAAAACTCTGTATCCGACGTCATATCCCACATTGATTTTGAACCTTTGACAACCCTGCATATAAGTGTAAAAATATTTAATATATTTGAAATGAACACAAATATAATTATTATTCAAAATATTGAACTCAAGTTATTTATCAATTGAACACTTGGTATAAATAAAAATCAATTTTTTTAAAAATTTGTTATAAATATATGTTTTTAATAAATTATAAAATGATAAGAATATATTTTTGTTGTAAATTATGTATATTAGTAAAATTTAAATTTTTATTTGATAAATAATATTAAACCTAAATTATATATGTATTGAACCAAATTTTTTTGTAAATGTTTTTAAAAAATAGTAGAACTCGGTCCATATTAAATAACTGAGCAAATATCGAAGTACACTGAGGTATTGACAATCATATATATATGTAAATATGATTTCTTATAAAAATTAATAAAGATCGGCTTATAACCTGCGCTGCTGCGCAACACACAGTTTTTTTTTAATATCTATAATTAGATTATTTTTTTAAATATTTTTATGTTATTAATTTACAAATTAAAGTGTTATTAAAAATTAATAGATATAAGATTTTACACATTCAATTTAATATTTGTGCTCTATCGTGAATTCCTAAAATTTGATTCGGACGATTTTACGGCCCACATGAAATTAATAAAATAATCTTTAATTTAGTGATGGTTTAACAATTACCTTTCAATTAAAACTATGTAGAGAGAAAACATTGACGATTTTTTACGATAAAAATTATGTTCGATTTATGAAATCTACTTATATTTCGTTTTTATTATCAAAATACCCTTCTAATTATTTAAAAATAGTTCTACTAACAATCATATATAGTTTTAATAATGAGTGTATGAGTGATTTTGTCCAATATATTGCTAGTCGATAGTCTGGTCTTCAGTACGATAAAATAAATAAGAACCATTATATCATAAAATAAATCGATGAAAAACGATGGATCTGTAAACTAAAAAGTGTATTTATATTGAAATACGAAAAATTGTATGTCAATGATTTAAATCATATAATTTGATTTTCTACATTGAATAGGATTATCAATGTATGCCTTTTACACTAAATATGATTAATGTAAAAATTCGTAATTATATTTTCCCTTGATATTATGAGTATTTCCATTTCGATAATAATCAGTAAATCATTACTAAATTAAATATAATTTTGTGAGCTTTGCATGGATCATTAAATCATCCAAATATGATTTTAGATATCAAGATAGAGCATAAATAGTAAATCTGAACTTTTTTAATATTAATAAAAACATAAATAAAATTCAATTGTATACTTTTTTTAATTATATCGATTTCATATTATAATTTTCTTTTGAAAATTCAATTATAATAAAAACCTTATTAATTATATTATTAATAAAAAGTTATGGAAAAACATTTATTTGCGAAAAGATCGAGATAAAAAAAAATAGGATTCTTAGAATTTTGTTTTCTTATTATATTGGAAGTTGGATAAGTGATTCATTTGGTAGTATGGGACCCGCATAAGAGAGTATTGTATTTGTATGATTGTCCATGGGACCCATACCCAAGTCCAAAAGTCCAACTTCACAACTGCTAGTGAAGCCATAAAAGATGACAAAATTATACGGAAACATGCATGCAGAGCAAAGCAAAGCAATATGAAAACATGCAACCTTGCAATTTAATACAGATCATTGATATTGATCTAACAGTTAATTAATATACTTGATCTTCGACATATCCTTCAGAGAGACAGACCCTGCTCTGAGTTATATATATTTCGTACCAATAACTTAGCAGCATGGAAGCTGAGCCCTCTTCCATCCCCCCGACATTGATCATGGTCCTAAAAAATTCAAACCTCGACGTTCACCTAGTGATAATAGTAATCCTCCCAAGTTCTCTTCCGAAGCACACTCTTCAGCTCATCCGCAATCATCTCAAGTTCACTCATCTCTAAATGATACTTACCCCAACGATTCCAAGTATAATGTCTAGTCCTCTGGTACATTCAAGGAAAAAGTGAGTCAAGCACCTCCAAAAAAAGTCATCTATGTTGGCTCAGATGAAGAGTGCGATTCTGACGAGGACATTGTTGAGTCTGAGCTCTCCTCAGATAATGTTGATGGTAGTACTTCCGAATGGCCCAAAGTTGTGGTAACCAAAGAACACTTCACGTAAGTTTTAGACTCCATGGTCTAATTGTCAAGGTTTTTGAAAAGTTTGTCAATTTTTCTATGCTCCTCCAGAAAATTAAATCTATGTGACAGTTACGTGATGAACTTAGCCGGTTGATCTACGCATCGATTACTATTTGATTCGATTCACCAATTAGAGATGCACAAAATGTACTTCGGATCAGACTTTAAAAAATCGAGCTTTTTAACAATCGGGCCGGGCCGACTCTGGCTT
Source organism: Kitagawia praeruptora (assembly GCA_037693485.1). Taxonomy (NCBI): domain Eukaryota; kingdom Viridiplantae; phylum Streptophyta; class Magnoliopsida; order Apiales; family Apiaceae; genus Kitagawia; species Kitagawia praeruptora. Next base: position 127,883,445 of record CM075346.1, on the reverse strand, counting down.
TCTCTAAAATATGAAGCCCGTTTTAGGCCTGGGGCGGGGCCGGGTCGGGCCGGGTCGGGCTTTTTTCGGGTTTTTTTTTAAAATTTATGTATACGTAATTTTTGTCTTTTTTTTGCAAAGCTAATATATTAATATACAAATAAAAAAAATCTTATAAAAGAAACAATCTCTAAAGATTTACGTCCTTGAACTTCCATAATTTAGAATACATAAAAAGAGACACCACGAAACCTAATACTAAAAACTTACTAGCATAATACTTGTTTTATCATAAAATATATCTGCAACTCAATTCAAGAACTTTTTACTCATAACTTGCGTTATGACTTAAGGCGACCGTTAGCCATATAAATCTTCTCGCATATGACCATTTCGAGAATCACATCCTCTACACTCAATTAGTCTTCTTTAAAAAAGAGTTCGTCTTGTATATTTTTGATTCTTCCTAGCCTCATGATCAATCACATTCGCTATATTTCTAAGTTTAATATTCTTGAAATTAATTAAAAATCTTATATAATTTTAGATTTTATCTATAAAAATCTAATTATTATCCGGATATCTTAAAAGGACCGGGCTTTTATCCAATCGAACCGGGCTTTATCCGGGTTTTTTAAAAGCCCGGGGGGCTTTATCCGAGCTTTTTAAAAGCCCGGGCTTTTCGGGCTTCGGGCGGGGCCGGGCTTGATGAGAAATAGGAGGCTCATCTTAGGCCTTCGGGCCGGGCCGAACAGGGCCGGGCTTTTTTCGGGTCGGGCTTTTCGGGTTTTTCTTCGGATCGGATCGCGCGGGCCGAATTCTGGGCTTAAGGCTTTTTGAACATCTCTATCACCAATAATGAGGATTATGGATAAAAATAAAAATGAATTTAAAAATCATTGAAATCTGAATAAACACTAAGTCGTTTAAAAATAATTATATAAACAAAATGAAGGTACTCTAACATGACATCAACTTCATCAACTTTAGGCCATATGTAAAAGTAAATTACACAATATTACTTGTATTTAAGTTGTGGATGTTAATTGGAAAATTTATACATATTTCCGTATCTTATCATGATTCTCACGATCACTGATTATGAATTTATTGAGAAGTTAAAATCATCTTTTTATTGATTACCGAAAAAAATTGCAATGATTTTGAATAAGGATTATAAATGAACTATATAAATAAAGATTTTTTTTATCATTTTGCCTTGAAATAATTGTACTTTTATATAGAAGATTAATATTTATATTAATATAATAATTATAAAGGTCTAATAGAGATTTCTAAAATTTATATTAAATATTAAATAAAGGGTATTTAATATATATATATTTAAAATGTACAATTAAAGAATAATTAAAATGCAAGAAAATTATTTTAATAAAAAAATAAAAATTTTAAAAAATCAAGAAAATATATTGAAGCTTATGAGTAAAATGCTCTATGATCTTCTCTTATTATAATATATATATAGATATAAATTACAATTTTATAATGTATAATTATTATTATCCAATCAAATACTGAAATATTTTCCTTTTTAATATAAGTGAGATGTTCGAGTAAACGAATTTTACATTATATATAATTAAAGCTCATCATATATATTAAAAAAATAAAATTTTGTAAGTAACCCAAACTTTTACTTACAAAAAAATGCCCAAAATCTCTTTTTATAGTGTATTGTGACAAAAATACAGATGTGATTATGAAAGATGTGATTTTTTGTTCTACAATTTTTTAGTTATAATTGTGAAAATTTGATTTGTAACAAAATAAATTTAATGTAATTTTTTGAAACATTTTTTCAATAAAATCATTGTAATTATTCGTGATTGTATTTGGATTCAAGTTTTGTAGAATTTATTTAAAGTCGTATTTTTATAAAAAAAAAATATTTATTTTTGAAAAAAAGTTATGGAAAAACAATTATTTGCCAAAAGAGAGATTAAAAAAAGATAGGATTCTTAGAATTTTGTTTTCTTATTGGATTGGAAGTTGGGTGATTCATTTGGTAGTATGGGACCCGCATAAGAGAGGATTTTATGATTGTCTATGGGACCCATACTGTATGGAAGTCCAAGTCCAACTTCACACTAAAAGCCATAAAAGATGACAAAATTATACGGAAACATGCAGAGCAAAGCAATATGAAAACATGCAACCTTGCAATTTAGTACAGATCATTGATATTGATCTAACAGTTAATTACTACTTGATCTTCGAGCCATACAAAAAAATGCTACTTTTTGATGGTAATATTTTTAATAAATTAATACAGAAAACACAAGCAAAAAATTTCCAAATAAAGATGGTACAACTAGTTGTTAAATTTTTTGCAATAAGATTAGAACTTGTACTCTGCCACATTTTTCATATCTTGTCATAAAATAAATTTTAGTTGAATGCCAGTTATGGAATCATGGACAAGTGGTATTTAGTTATAGGCATGTCATAGTTTGAAAAATGTATAAAATTCAATGATATATACTAATGACATGAGAAAGAAGATTGCAGTGAGAGAATTTAGTGTATTATATATAGAGTTTTTTTTCCTCTCATTTTTACATTGTGATAGGCTATAGTCTATAGAACAGAGCTAGGTAGATGATACTAGAAAGAAACTAGTTACATGATGATATAGCATCTAGGTGAATATATCATCATTAAGTACAGTAAGTAGTGGTAAGTACCATAAGTGTGTATAAGTAGAACTAATGGTAAGGGGTAAGTAGTGTGGTGAGTAGTGTGGTGAGTGGAAGTACAGTAAGTGTGTACATACACTTATTTAAGAGTAACATAGATGAAAACTATATATTTCTGAAGAGGAATTTGCCGTTAGCCACCTTGTCATGAAACGGATGGTCTCTCAGCTCACTCCCATCTTTGTTCAGAAGTACGAGTATGTCATTCGCAACTGGATGAGTTCCAGGTTTTTGATAACGCACACATGTCTTGACTTTGAAAAACTCATCGAGTGCCTTGAGAAAATCACCTGAGTTGTGATATTTGCCTGTTTCAAATCCTTTTTTCGCCAAGTAATTTCCAAGCGAGTTGTCTAGCAGATATTGGTTAGCAAATTTCAGAATTGAGGCAACGTAATTCGGAATGGAATTCGAATTTGAAAATCTATGGTGCTTAATGAACCGCTTCGACCAGAACTGCTCAGCGCTCTTACTACCGTCAAACCAAAACTCTTTGAACTGTTCAACTGTGATTCCCATAGCTTTAACCTCCTTAACAATGTCCTTTGCAGTCTTATCTCTGATCCCAGGCCATTCCCGAGTATGTCTTATGTCATCATCAACGAGATGAATCAGCCTATCTTCCTCTACACATCCTGCTAACAAACAATGTATACGAAATCGTGGAACGTGAGACACATCTAGAGCAGGAGCTTGAAAAAACGCAAGTTCTATAACCGGATCGTCAGGATTTGTATCGGAAATTTGGCGCTGCTCCACGTTGTATTTGAAATTCCCCTCCTGAATTACTTCTGTCGGATCCGGTGTTATGACCTTTCCTCCACGAAATCCAGGAACACTGTAACTACGAATGAGAGGAACAATCGGAGAGGAGGAAGCGGAAGTTGCGATCGTAGAGTACGGTGAGATCAAGGAGCTTATAGGAGAGATGATCGTCGGCGATTGAGGTGTGAATAGAGAGTTGTTGAAATTCAGAGTAGAATTGAGTGGAGCAACAATCGGAGAGGAAGCGGAAGTTGCGATCGTAGAGTACGGTGAGATTGAGGAGCTTATAGGAGAGATGATCGTCGGCGATTGAGATGTGAATAGAGAGTTGTTGAAATTCGGAGTAGAATTGAGCGGAGCAACAATCGGAGAGGAAACGTAATTTGCGATCGTAGAGTACGGTGAGGTTAAGGAGCTTATAGGAGAGATGATCGTCGGTGATTGAGACGTGAAGAGAGAGTAGTTGAAATTCGGAGTAAGCGACGCCGATCGGAGAGATGATCGGAGCCGCGAGAATCGAGAGAACATTATGCAATAAAATGTCAAGAGAGAGGAGAGGATGGAGAGGTGAGAAACAGTTTGTAAGTAATGGAGTTGTGTTAGTGATGGAGTTTTGAAATGTGTGTGGGTGATTGGTGATGGAGGTGACTGTTATGTATATATATGCAGAGGGAGGGAGACGGGAGTGGAGGGAAGGTCGTTACTTAATTCTAATTTGAATATGGCGGTGTTTGTATTTCTTTTATTCTTTTTTTTTTATACGACTAACTTTTTAATTGACTTTATATCTCTAAAGTTTTTACTCTCTCTCTCTCTCATCTCTCTCTCTCTCTCTCTCTCTCTCTCTCTCTCTCATACAGATAAGTTTATTATATACTGTATGTATGTATTTTACATCTCCATCCCTTTGTTTTCGTCTTCCCAAAGATATCTAGTTCCTTATCACTAATATATGTTGTATATATGTATTTCTTCTAGGGCTACAATTGAATTTATACAAGGCTGTGCGCTGTTCGAGTTTAGTAATTTATTACTAATTTCTAGATTTAGAGTTTCATTATGATTTGTCATAGTAAATGAGTATCTAGTGGATTTGGAAGCTAATTTGTGTGTCAATTTATCTTTTACGAGAGTAATACACAGCTTCTTTTCTTTTCTATTTTGTTAATTAAGCTCGAGAATGTGGATAGGGTATATATACATCTTACGGTGATTATTCATGTATTCGTAGGGTGGATAGTGTTAATTTGTGATTAATTTAATGAATTTTGTCCAGGATAAAAATTGGGGGTTAGGGTTCTTGTTAAGTGATAAAAATTGGGGGTTAGGGTTCTTGTTAAGTGGTAATAGCTTCAGATTATTTTAAAAATTGGTGGACAGTGATGGTTGAGTGAGGATGGGGGTGGTTCGGAGAATCATTAGTATCGTTGGTGGTGGTTGGGGAGGGAGGGCGGTGGAGTTTTACTACATTGTGTTTTGTTAGTAGCGTTAAAACGATGTTTTTGGTGGGATTTCCTCAATATTCGGGTGAAGATCGTATAGAGTTTTTGTATTATTACATTCTGTTTCATTCGTAGTGTTAAAACAATGTTTTTGGTGATATTTGGTGAAGATCGTATAGATTGATTCTAGTTTAAAGACGGATAAAATGTTTATCCAGTGAATCATTGTGATGTTCAGGAAGTATGCAGTTTACAAACTCAGAAGTAGTGGTAGCTCACACCGAAGTGGAGGGAATAACATACTTATCGGCGGCAGTTCAGTGAGAGTCGTGCAAAAGGTTGCCTTTGAAAAAGAATTTACCTCATTTGTAAGCTCCTCTAGCTGTAAAGCCTATTCATTTTGAATGCGTATAGTCTAAGACTCTTAGTGAATGTTTCTTTTATATTCGTAGCTGCCTGATAAGGTCCAGAGGTGTAGAGAACTGCTTTAAAGCACTCGAGATGCCAATGAGGCATTCAATGCCTAAATCCTTGTTAGCTTAGAGGAGTGGTTTAATGTTGGCATTCTAGGAATCTATGGTGATAGTTTTTACATTTTTTGCCTAGTTTATTTGGGAAGGTAGATAGAAAAAGGAAGCCATATCTCCAGTGTCCTGGTGATGGAAACTGTATTTTCATTCACATTGTCTTAAATGCCTTTTCTGCTTCTTGCCTCTTTTGTCTTTTCCATTGTATGTAAAGAGAGGTATCCCTACTATTGAACACTCTCTCACTTACCTTACGAATTCCTACTTCATAATTGCACCCTACTTTAGTCTGCTTAACCAAAATTCTGTTTGCCCTGCCCTTTCAGTTTAGGCCTTTAACAAAAAGAGTTCAAATAATTCTGCTTACTTGGTTACTTCCCCCAGATCTCCATTCTAAAAGATCATTAACCCTCTAACCCTGTGCCTTACACCCGTAGTCCTAAGCGTGCATTTTTCATCTTCCGTAGATTGTGATGTGTAATATTAAATGAGTTTAAATGTGAAACCTGTTCTCTCTACGAGATATGGATTTGTCTTTCATTAATTAATTGTTTAGCTACAACTTTACATCTGTATAATTTGTTTTCATGCCAATGTATTTTTTGTATACAAATCAATAAATGGCATTTTAATTTTTTGTAAGTGCCTTCTTAGTAAGCTCTCTTCATAGTTTGGTGCTTTAAACAAGCGATATACAGAGGCATAAGGCTACTAGTTATATAGAGCATTTTGCCAAGATTTTGTTGTGTTTGAAATGCATATTGACTCTATCGCTTGGTTGCATCCTTGGAATGTGTGACTTAGATGAGTATGTTAAGCCACACATTCTCATGCTGTAGCATGCCAATGTGGTAGCCAAAACATTTTTAATTCTTGAGCCATGCTGCATTGTTTAATTTCTTTCCAGTTTCGTCAAATTTAATTTTTTCTATAAATTTCCTTTGTATTTGAAAAAGTGATTTTCTTGCCCTTTCAGTTTATCCTCGGGAATTTTCGCTCATCTACTTTAGCCCTTTGATGTACCATTTTTATATTTTTGTACAAGCTAACTCGTAGAATTGATTTGGTAATTGACCATGAAATTCACGTCATCTAAAACATAGGCCTAAATCCTAATGCATAGCTACAGTTGATTGCATAAATTGATGACTGGTCCGAAGATGGCTATAGCCATCCTCGCTACCTTATTTTCTGATAGAAAAAAGGAGGGAAATATTTTGTAGTGCAAATATGACAGTACTTGAGTAGCTATATTTTTTTTATACAAGTATAACAGTACTTGGTAGCTAAAACCATTTTAGCGTTAGCAGTGGACTTGCTCTTTGACATATAATTTATAAAGTATTATGACTGTAGCTAATGAATGTGCATAGCTATTCCTAAATAGAACTAGAAAGGATATGGTGTTATTTTCATAAATGCTAGTTAAGATATTCCTAAAATAGCACTAGAAAGGATGTGGTGTTATTTCCATAAATGCCATTTAACTACTCAGCTTGTTTTACAGGAGGTGGAAGTGGCCTTGAGCATACCCATGCTGGATTTATAGTAGTAGAGGATTCTCACAGCTGCTGTATGGGGAGATATATTTGCATTAGTATCAGTTGATGTTATTTTTGATGTGTAGGTCTTCTGCCACTTGATCTTATACTCCCCCCTCCTATATTCTGTCTGGTTTTTATTTTATGGACGATCAAGGTCTAGAATTAATATATATTAATTTTTAGTCCCATACCTGGTCAAACGAGTTTTTATCATATTAACCGGGTACTCCGGTAGTATATAGGCAGCTTAAACATTTATCTAAAAATGGTTACATTGACCCAAAAATGTCCAAGATACTAATATGGGGCACATAGAGTAGCAAAAACATGAATTATTCTCGCTAGTTCACTTTGTCTAATATTTTATGGCATTCGAGCTATAAATGGTCTATGGGATGCCTCCTTTTGGTCAAGATATTATGACTTGTGAAATTCTGGATATTATTAATTTCTCCTATGTTCAGCAACTCCATATGTTTGAGTTTTCTGCTCTACGTGACATTCACATAAGTACATAACTATAGACAAGGAGGATGAATAATAGGACACTCAACTGCTAGGAGTATGTGTCAAAACTTGAGTTCTCAAGTCTAATTTACTTTGAGATTAGGCATTTCTACTGATGTCGGAGGGTTGGTGGAGGCTAGAAAAGGGTAGTGGAGGTCAATTAATCTGAGACTAACATATTTTATAAGATATTAATCCTCGTTATGTCAGAACTATACCAGGGATTGACTAAATTTTAGTTTGGCCGCTAACCAAGCAAAATTCTAGGGCTACAAAGTAGATGTATATATCTCTGTGAACTATTCATCCTCTTTATACGGTGCATTTATGAAAAAAGATCTCTGTAAGTAATAAACATAAAACTATCACATCTCAACATAGGAAATTGAAATGTAATAAAGTATTAGTTGATTTGTGCCATAGAGATAGTTTTTGTTGGAGATAATTGTGCTCTGTCACCATCTAGAGGCTTAGCTGGATGAAGAGGTTTGGCAGACATTTAGTCATTAGGTTTGATGATCTTTATGTTATTCCATTGTATAGTTATGCACCAAAAAATTACATTGAAATATCTTTTGGTATGATTATCTTCATTTCTTCTGCGAAGAATGACATGGGGGCAAGAACTGGGTGTGTTGCCTCCTCCCTATATAAATATGTATCCCTATCTTTCCCTTTGTCTATATAAATATATAAACATGTTGAAAGTAATTTCTATAATATCGGGGCTGTCCTTAATTCCTAAATATTATGGATCTTAAATAAAAATTTTAAGAAATATATATAGCATAAAGATACTTAACCGACATGATCAAAATTCAAAGTAATACTTCGTCCTCTGCATTCTATTTTGTTTGACAACTTTTACTTATTTATTTTACAATTAGGGACGTAAGGTCATCAATGTCAATGTTAAAAATACAATCCTTAGACTTAGCTTGATGCTTTTTAATCCACATACAGAAATTTAATTTGACATGTTAAAAAATCATATATGCAACAGTGACATGATTTTGGCACACTAGTAACTTTTTGTTTGTTTATTTTTCTGGATCCTTTTCTAAAAATAACTTGATGGAGAGTGTTGACAGATCAATTTTTTTTTGCTGCTTGTTTTTTTATTTGAATTTTTCAATATTAGATTGTGTGCATAAAAATTTAAATCTTACAGATATCCGAATACCTGCATGTTACCATGATTCCTTTTTTTAATAAATAATGTTCTCACTTCTAACTTTCTCTTCTACACACTCAGGATGTTTATATTATCTTAAATTATTCTCTTTTGCATTTGTAATTGCCAATCCATTTCTATGTGGGAAAACCAAGGGTTCTTTGGTGCTAGTACAAGAAAATTTGAGTAAGATTAGCAAAGGAATTTTATAGTACCAATATCTGCTTTATTTTATTTTGGTTCTTGTAGTGCAGGTTGCTGGAGCTGCTTCTGGCCTTTCTCTCGCTGGTGTTTCTTCAGAAGCAAAACATGTATCTGAGATGTTCGGGACGATGGGTGTTGCTCTTTCTGTATGCACACTGCCAGGCCAAGTCATCTAGGGACTGGAAAAATGCAGTCTCGGATTGATATAGTATGTAGAATTCTGAAGTAGTCTCAGGGTTATGAACACATTTTCAGAACTCCTTTATGAGATATCTCTGGGGTGTTATCATGCTGAACTTATAGTTTATTGTTGAAATATCTTTTTTTTATTGTTTTTAATTTCTTACTGTATGTGACGAATCATTTCAGCACGGGAACCAGTTGCTGCTGTAACTGACGCCTATCCTGTGGATTATGTGGTTTCTCATGTTTTTTAATTAGATATTGTCACCAGAATTAAGATGAAATAGTTCCTTTTATTGTTCATTGAATTTGTTAGCCTACTGTTTGTAGCCTCAAGGCTCAGTTGTATGAAGTCCTTTCGCATGTCTCCCATCTTTCCAGCCGGTAGAATAGTGAATAGCCAAACAGTTTTATTAGAAGTATTAAGTATATCAGTTTATACTTTATACAGTAATTAGATATGCAAGTAAGTAATGTGCTATGGCTATTGGAACTTGGAAGTTGGTCGAAGCCCTACAAATTAAACAAGATTTTGTGTTTCGACTCAATCTGTATGATATTTGGGCTGCAGCTTAAATTATCCATATCAGGACTTTTTTATGTTTTCAAAAATTATAAAGTACAATACCAATTATGTGATTTCCTATGGAAGGATTTGAGTTTATTTGTCTTTAAATACTTATCTTCCAGCAAGTGATTGTCAGCACTTGGAAGTTTGTTGTCTTTCACCTTTTACTTTCCTGATCTTGAAGTTCTCTTGTTTCTTGGATTACGTTTCGCTGATAATAGTGCTAGAAGAATTTAGCAAACCAGTTGTTACTCGGGCTGTTTTATTACTTGCATATACTCTTAGAGCCGACAATTCGTTCGTTTCGTATACTTTCGTGTTTCGTATACGTAATGTCAAATCCAAAACTGATCCGTTAAGGATTCGTTTCGTTTCGTGTTCGTTTACCTTTATTTTGTGTACATTTCGTGTCGTGTTTCGTGTAATTTTTGAATAAAAATATTTAAATATTAAATTTTTACTAGTCCAGTCTTAAGTCAATATGTCATAAAGAATCAAGTGTGCTCAAGTCTTGTGAAACTATAATTTGAAACTATTTTGTAATTATCTTATGTAAAAATTATATATATAATATTATATTAAAATATTTATTGGTATAATTTTAATAAAATTATTTAAATATTTATTTATTTCGTGTGTTTTCGTTTCGTGTCGTGTACCCAAGGGTAAACCCAAAACCGACACTAAATTTATCCGTGTAATTTCAATTTCGTGTTCGTGTACTTTCCTGTTCGTGTACCGTAAAGATCAACCCAAACTTATAATTTTCGTATCGTATTTTTGTATCGTGTACGAAATTGCCGACTGTATATACTCTGTGCATGTCTAAAGTGCTGCACCTATTTAAAATATTTATTCGTCTTTTTCTTCCTCTTTAAAGTAAACTTTATTAATGTGATTCATTTTGTCTTGTGAATGAGGTTACATCTAATTATTGTTTTGAGGAAACATCTTCTTTTCAAGTAAGGAATGAGAGATACTTATGATTAAAAGGTAGGTCTTTTTTTTTTTTTTTGACAAAACTTACCTTCACGTACATGAATTGTATCGAAATACAATGATCAGAGAAAAAGGTTTCTTTCGTTCCAGAAAGTTCATCATCTAACCGAATAGCACGCATGTTGCCCCCGAACATTTTGACAATAAGATCTTCAAATCTGAAAAGTAAACCCCACAAATAAGAGCCTTGTTAAAACCCCACAAGAGCAAAATCCTATGGGAAAAAACTCAAGGGGGGAAAAAGAGTGCCCTCAAAAAAGTAAAAATACATCGTTATACAAAGTGATTACTAAATAAAACTAGAACTTGTTACTTTTGTGAGTCCGCATTGCCATCAGTTGTTTTTGCAGACTTGTCTTCTTTTTTACTCGCTCCATTACTTCCTCTTGAAGTCAAAACCGAGTCTTTTTCAAATTTTCTTGTTGATATTTAACTTCTCGTTTGTCAAAGATTTACTCTGCACCTTGCACCTTAACTGCTCCAAAACTTCATTTTGAAAAAACTTCATTTTAAAAGACAAAACTGAATTTTCTTAAAACTTCTTTGATGCTATTAAAACTGCAAGTTATCAAAACAAACCGTTAAGAAAGGAATAAAATTAAGATCAAGTATATTAAAACTATTATGAACTTTGACAAAATAGATGTTGACTTTTAATTAAAGGGGATCCTTTTGGTTAGATATCTAACACAATAATAGATAATTTTTAAAACTCACATATTAAATAATAACCAAAAACATGGTATTAATTACATTAAAACTAATATGAATTTTGACTAAAAAGGTTTCCTTTTATTAGACATGTAAATCAAGAACCATATAAAATAAAATTGCATTCTAATATTCGATATTTATAAAATAAATAATTACTACCTCAGCAAGTAAATGCTTGATTTAAAAAGTTATTAGAATCACGTAAACAAGATAAGAATATTTAAAACATTAAACAATTATAAAAATAGAAAATTATAATTACCAACTTTAAATTAGGTCCCAAATCATTGCTACGATTTATATAATAAACTTGTAAATCAAAATCTTGATAAAAGTCAAACGTAAAACAAACCATTCCTGATTTTAGCTAACTTAAAACTTATAACATAAATTTTGGTATACACCAATCACGAAATATTTGGTATGCTCCAACCACCATAAATGGTACTTAATACCTCATTAAGGCACAATAAAGTCATCTTCCATGACCTCCATGAATTACATAATTCAGGTACAAAACTAAATGCTAAATTAAACAAGGAAAGAGTATTCAAACATTAAACTAAATCCTAAATTAGTGGTATCCTTATTTTACAAAATTAAAAGACACTAAACAAGAAATTTTAATGAAAAACACTTAATATATGAAAACCAATAAGGAAAATAAATCACGTCAAATAAGAATTTTAAGGAGTCAATCACCAAAGTTGAAAAAAGTAACTCAAAATTACAATTCATTAATTAAGAAATCAATCATCAAATTTGAAAAAAGTAACTCCAAATTAAATACCTCATCTATTACTATATATTATACATCAACACAAGGGCAAAAAGTTCCATTTTATTGGCTATGAAATTACTGTTTTGTCCCTATTTGTTGAAAATTAACAAAAGTGCCACCCTTTAAATATTAGTGTAAAAATTAGTTGAAACTATGTTAATGTTGAGAATTGAACCCATGACCTTCCACTCTTAGTCTCATGCCTTAACCATTATGCTACACTTAGTTTTGAGTACATTTTAAAAATCTTATTAGATAAACCACATTTATCTCCTTTTGTCCAATTTTTTTTATTTCAACTATATATTAAATCTCAATACAAGTGCAAAAAGTGCCAATAAATTGCTTATAAAATTACTATTTCACCCTCATTGTTTGGAAATAACAATTGTACCACCCTTTAAAATCCATGTAAAAAATGGAAGAATTTGGATTAGTTTTCGGAGTCGAGCCACCGATTTCGTTTTAAGAGGTTCATGATACAACCACTATATTACATTACTTTTCGAGTTTTCTTAAAAATCTTGTAAGATATCACGCTATTTTTACTTAACTTATTTTCATTTTTGTTTTCACTTTTGAGTAAATAAAATGTTAGTTTACATTATTTATATAATTTCGTTTTTTCAGTTTTCGTAGTTTTATTTATCTATATACTTAATCATCTTATAAATTTTAATACACCTGTATGTTTTCGATTAAATATATTAAATATGTTATTTATATTTATATTTTATTATATCTCTGATCATACTTTATTTGAATTAGTTGATAATGGATACCTAAAAATAATACTGAAATTTGATCCAATATAAGGAATATAGTATATGCAATGTATTTCATTATTCATTACTTCTATCATTCTAAATTAAGAAAATTAGTTTTAAAATTAGTTTTAAATTATACAATATCCATGTTTATATATTCATCACATCCATTTTTTAATAATTTTTTTTAGAATGTACTCTTCAGTTGTTTATATTTTCTAAAATAATTTATACTCTCTTTGTCATTATAAATGATTAACATGGAAAATAAAATGTTAAGATAAAATTCTTGGTTATGCATGAATCTTACTAAGTCTGGATTTAAAAAAATTACAAACATTTATCTCTATGTATATATTAAATTATTGAAATAAAATACAATTTAGATTTTTTTTTTGACAAACAAGAAAATGTAATTAACTTGCATCGACCAAATCACAATCAAGACAAACCCATAAACTAACACTACAATCTGAATGGAAACAAATAAACGAGCTAACCAAATAGCCGCTTATGTGTACAGACTGTTTTACATCATGAATAACAATATTCTTCGAATTAAAAAAGATTTGAGTGGTTTCCCGATCAATCAAGCCTGCACCAATCCTGGAACCAGTAATATCACAAATGACCCTCACATACGCATCACCTGTAGTCCAATGTTCAGAAACACCCCAGCTATCTACATGCCGAAAACCAGCTATAGACATGCCGAAAGTCCAATAATCAGAAACACTCCAGCTATCTACATGCCGAAAACCAGCTATAGACATGCCGAAAGAGATAGATCTCAAAAGATGAACAAATATTAGTTGTGAAAAGTAAGCTCTTGCAATATCCGATACCAGCCCAAATCCAATGCACGCATTATAGATCTCCCACAAAACCACATAAATCATTTTCAAAGTAACCAACAATAAAACCCATACCAGCAATAACAAAACTGACATTAACCTCCCAATAAAATGGTAGCAAAGTCAAACCCACGTCGAAAGACGAGACTAAAATCCAAAATTCAATGACCTCGGAATGACACCAAATTTTGGTATGATGTTAAGGAGGAGAATTTGAATTTAAAGGTATTTTTAATTTGCGGAATCGAACTCAAAACCAAGATAGATCTGAGAAATAAATTCTAGATGTTTGGCTTTGGTTCGATTTTTATTTAAAAACTGGAGCAAAACAAGAAACTGAGATTAGATGATTGAAAAGAGGATTGGAGGGTGGTTTGATGGGGGACAATGGAGAAGAGGGGTGGCCGACGGCGACTAAGAAGATTGAGAGTCGACTCTCATGTATCGGAGGAGAGACAGTGGAGTCCGTTTAGAGACAACAGAAGAAGTTGTTGTTTAAAATAAAATACAATTTAGTTGAATTTTTTTTTGTTAACCATATATCTTCAAGTTTACATTTATCCTGAAAGAACGTGATGCGAAATATTACGTAATACTTAATCTGCTTTTGGATATATTAAAAAGATTACTAGCATAATATGTTTCTTCTATGTTTATCTGATGTAGAAGGATATGAATTGTAATTTATTATTTGTTTACATGCCATTTTTTTTCAAAATCTTCTTTGCAACCTCGGTCTATTTCCTATAGGAATTTTGTTTTTGTAGGTTCATGACCGGTGTGAGAACATTGCATTATAGATTTGCAATAGAGATGACATTAACATATTTTAAGGATTGTGGACAGTTGTAATCGTGTTGATATGGAAACCAATGTCTATCACTATGGAAAGACAAAGATTATCATCTTACTTTCTCAAATTTATAATTACAAGATCCTATTCATAACTCAAAATTGTACATCATACTCAACAATATTATTGTTGGCGTGTATTTACAGTCCTTATTGGCATTCAGTATTAACACATATCACTACTCATATTACAATTTCATAATTACGAGTTTTCAGTTCAAAAATTATTAAACCAATCACTGCCTTCTTTTTTAGAACAAAATTAGAGACCTTCACGTAGAGGCCCGTGCCTTGCACGGGCTGTTACGCTAGTTTAATACTAATTAAAAAAGAACATAAAGTTAGCATTTAAACCGGTAACTGAAAAAATAATTTAAAAAATAAAAATTGACTAAATAGAATTGAAATGATAAAATCGACAAAATTCACAGTAACCAAACTTGCATTCAAAAGTACTGATCTTTCAAAAGAAGATGAAAACAAAATAGTGAACTTATAAAATGTAATCTCAATTCTCAAATATTACTAATCTACTAACAAAATAATTTTACTAACTAAAATGAAACAAAAACACCTTGGCATATCAAAAACTACCACCAAAGAGCACATCTCGTAAAATACAAAATTAGTAATAACTTATAGTACAAATGTTGTCTTAATTCCTAAGAAGGATAATGCGTGTTCTCTTAAAGATTTTCGCCCTATAGCTTTGTGTAACGTCTTGTATAAGGTTATGGCAAAAGTCCTTGCAAATAGGTTGAAGAATATATTGCCAACTCTTATATCGGAAAAACAATCTGCGTTGTTCCGGGTCGGTGCATATCAGATAATATTCTTGTTGCATTTGAAGTTATTCATCATATGCGAGGGGAAAAGAGGAATAAGGAGGGGAGTGTTGCTTTAAAGTTAGACATTAGTAAAGCTTATGACAGGGTGAATTGGGGATATTTGAAGCAGAGAATGTATGATATGGGTTTTTGTTCTAAATGGGTGAATTGGATAATGAGATGTGTGACAACAGTTTCATACGAGGTGTGTTTTAATGGTTCGAGTGTTGGTTCAATCTGTCCGAAGAGGGGTTTAAGGCAAGGAGATCCACTCTCCCCGTATTTATTTCTTTTCTGTGTGGAAGGGCTCTCTAATTTACTGGACAATGCAGCTCAGGAAGGAAGAGTACATGGTTGTCGTATCAGTCAAGATGCTCCGGAAATAACTCACTTGTTGTTTGCTGATGACAGCTTCTTGTTTTTCAAGGCATCTACGGAGGAAGCAATTCAGGTGAAGAGTATTTTAGATGCGTATGAGGGTGTTTCAGGTCAAGCTGTGAACTACTCGAAGTCTGGCATTTTTTTAGCTCTAATGTTAGACGTGATAAGCAAATAGAAATATATTGGGTGTTGGGAGTTTATGGTAATATTTCTAACAGCAACTATTTGGGACTGCCATCTTTAGTTGGGAGATCGAAAAAGAAAGTGTTTGGTTTTTTGAAGGAGAGAGTTTGTAAGCGTATAGAAAGTTGGAGGTCAAAGCCAATTTCGAGAGCGGGGAAGACAGTCCTAATCAGAAATGTGGCTCAATCTTTACCTTCTTATGCTATGACGTGTTTTTTGCTGCCTAAGTCGTATGTATATATGTATATATGTATGTATTAATGTGTGTGTATGTATGTATGTATATATGTATGCATGTATAATTAATAATTATACATTATCTGAGTTAAGCCAACTGAGATTTATCTACAAATTAATATATATATAAACAAAAATATATAGTATGTATGTATGTATGTATGTATGTATGTATGTAATATTATAGTATATTATTACATATCCACGGAAATTTATATATGTACTCCCTCCGTCCCTCTTGATTGTTTACGTTGGGTTTTTTCATGGAGACCAAGGATTATGATTAAAATAAGTGAAGTAGTGGGTGTAATAGTGATTTTATTATTAAAATAAGTGAAGTAGTGGGTGTAAAAGTGATTTTATTGTTAAAATAAGTGAAGTAGTTGGTGTAATAGTGTAAAGTGTTGAAAAAGTGGATTGAAGTAGTGGATGTAATAATGTATTTTATTGTTAAAAATTACTATTTATGGTATGTAAAGAAATGAGAGGGAGGTCACAAAATAGAAACTGTAAAGAAATGAGAGGGACGAAGAGAGTATGTATTTATGTTTGTACATATGTATGTATAAATATGCATATTAATTATACAACAATTAATATATTACAAATAATGAAATATTAATAGATTATATAATATAAATGTATGTATGTATGTTTGCATGTATGTATGTATGTATGTATGTTATATAGTATGTATGTATGTATGTATATATGTATGTATGTATCTAACATATTATTATATATCCACATAAATTAATATATGTATGTATTTATGTTTGTACATGTGTATGTATATATAAATATGCATATTAATTATACAACAATTAATAGATTACAAATAATGAAATATTAATAGATTATACAACATAAATGTATGTATGTATGAATGTATGTATGTATGTATATATGTATGTATGTATGTATGTAGTACGTATGAATGTATAATTAATAAATATGTATGTATGGATGTATGTATGTATGGATGTATGTATGTGTGTGTGTGTGTGTGTATGTGTGTGTGTGTATGTACATATGCATGTATAATTATTTATATATGTGTATGTATAATTAATAATTATGTATAGAGTGTATGTATGTATGTATGTATGTATTTATGTGTGTGTGTGTGTATGTACATATGCATGTATAATTATTTATGTATGTGTATGTATAATTAATAATTATGTATGTATGTGTTTATGTATGTATAATTATTGATTATACAAATATTTATGTATGTAGCTAATGATTTTTAATATAAACTCAAATGCTCACATAGCTCAATTGGTTATGTTGTTGAATTTAGTTCTACAAGATCATGGGTTCGAACCCCTTGAATAACAATATTTTTACAAATAAATAGATGTTCCCTATCTGAGACACTGAGTCCCTCAGTTTAAGACGGCACGTACAAACACAAACAAACATATGGTCCCATTTGAAAATCTTATTTCTCAGAAATAAATTACTTATTAGGGAAAAAAGTATGTAAATATGTACTTTTTTTTTTGCAATGATTAACTTATTTTTGCAAGATAACGAATATGAAATTCTTCATACACATTTTTTTCTTAAAAAAAATATATAAATATGAAATATTTTCCGAAATTAGTAACTTATAAGTTTGAGTTAATATTTGTAAAAAGGGTCATCATTTTCTTTGCAGCTGTGGTTGTCGGTTGATTAGTTTCATTTTATTAAAAATTTACAGAAAATCCAAGGCCATAAGCAGCTTCCTGATATATAAAGAATACCAAGGAGTACGATTTTAAATGAAATGGGTACCAACATTCAACTGCAAGATATCATCCTGTATTGCCTTGCATTTTTTTCTACTATAATTTTATGGAGAATTTTTAGTACCTATGTCATAAGGAAGAATAATTGTTCCAGACCACCAGAACCATATGGAAAATGGTCGTTTATCGGTCACCTTCATCTTCTTGGAGCAAGCAAGATATTACATCATACTCTCGGAGACATGGCTGATCAATACGGGCCAATCTTCTCTTTGAATTTGGGAAGTAACAGAACTTTTGTGATCACTAGTTGGGAGGTCAATATTTTCATCAAGGACCTATATGAGAAATGGTCAAGCAATGGGAATGGAACCAAAGTTGTGGTGGAAATGAAGGAAAAGTTTGGTGATCTGACAACGAATATCGTGGTCAAGATAGTGGCAGGGAAGGTATATTCTGGTACTGGTGTGCATGGTAATGAAGAGTCGAGGCGATTTCAAAAGGCCATGGCAGATTTCATGCACTTAGCGGGGTTGTTTATGGTTTCTGATGCACTTCCCTTACTTGGTTGGATAGATACATTAACAGGATACAAGGGCAAAATGAAGAAGTTCAGAAGAGATTGATCACTTGCTTGGAAGCTGGTTAAAAGAGCATCAGCAGAAAAGGGGAAATGAAAGCATTAATCATTCGGAGGAAGACTTTATTTATGTCATGCTGTCTACCATGGACGGTAACCAGTTTCCTGACATTGACACCGATACTGCCATCAAGGGCACTTGTTTGGTAAGTTTTCTTAGCGGAACGTTTTAATGTTCATTCATCCTATGATAAACTAACTCTGATTTAGACGATTTTCTCCTGTGGAAAGCTTTTACCTAGAGTTATTAGCTAAGACTGGACTTGCTCACACAAACATATTTATTATTAATTTGGTTGCAGAGTCTTATCTTAGGTGGTTATGATACGACATCAGCGACACTTATGTGGGCAATCTCACTACTACTAAACAACCCTGATGTACTAAATAAAGCACAAGATGAAATGGACAAGTACGTAGGAAGAGATTGCCAGGTAAAGGAATCAGATGTGAAAAATCTAGCCTACTTGCAAGCCATTGTCAAGGAGACACTGCGATTATATCCATCAGCACCACTCTCAGTCAAACACGAAGCAAAAAAAGATTTCACAGTGGCAGGATTTAACGTTCCTGCAGGAACATGGCTACTTGTGAACCTCTGGAAGATGCATCGTGACCCGAAAGTTTGGTCTGACCCTCTAGAATTTAAACCTGACAGGTTCCTGCAAAAACATGTCAATGTCGACATTTGGGGTCAGAATTTTGAGCTTCTACCATTCGGATCAGAACGAAGGTCATGCCATTCACGACCCAGGTCCTGCACTTGACGCTTGCTCAATTGCTTCATGGGTTTGAACTGGGAACCGTCTTAAACTTACCCATTGATATGACCGAAAGTGCAGGAATTACTAACCCAAAAGCAACTCCACTGGAGGTTACACTCAGACCACGACTGCCTCCTGCAGTCTACCTATGAACGACATCCCCTTCAAGTTGTAAACCTGTATTATGTTATGAATAATATAAGCAACACAAGTGATCTTTTGTATGAGGCTAGCCCTATGTGATGGGACATGGTTACAAGTTCACTTTGTGTTTAGTTTAAATTTCATATATATCTTGGATGTAAGTTATCTTAAGAATTTACCTAAATTCGCAAATTAAAATCTAAAATATTAAATAAATTAAACTAATAAATAAATAAATAAATTATAGTTATAAAGACCTGACACATTTGCTCTATAATACCAGGATCATTCTTCTCCCCTCTGAATTTTCTCTCCGTTTGTTGACAAGTATTTTACCTAATAATTACACAATTAAAATAAATTTATCAATTAAACTCCATTTAATATTTGTGTAAATTATATGTTGTGATCATGCAAATAAATAGAGAAGATGAATGTTAAATTAGAGAAAATACGGTTTGGAGAGGATATGTGATGAGCTGAGAGACGCTGGCGAGTCCGTTGATCAGAGCGTCAGACATTTCTTGATCGGAGAGAATTAGGGCATTAAAATTAAAAACGTAGAGAGAGAGACGGAGAGAGAGAGAGAGAGCAAAACAAAGTAGTAAGGAAATGAAATGCGTTCATGATCGATCCAAATATCACAATTTTAAAATTTTAGATTAAATGATTCAAAATTTTACAATTTTAAATTAAATGATTTAAAATATCACAACTTAAAAATATGGTCCCAATTATCACACTAAAACATCATATAACGTTTTCAAATTTATTTATTTTATATACAAAGCTACATCGTGTAGAGTTTAGGGGATGGGGGACGCTACACAATGTAGCGTTCGGGGGTTTATGATGAAAAGAAGCAAAATGTAAATTTGAGAAGATGTGTGATTAACTTGCCGATAAATTTGGTTGTATGATAAACAAATTAGAATTCAAATGCATTTTTTAAGTCATATTTAATATTTTTTGAGTGGTCCAACACCCGTATCTCTTCATGTGATTAATGTTTTGAGCATTTACAAGAACAGTTTTGTATGTAATATGAAATTTAAATTCATGAATATATGTTTAAAATTGGTACTCACATATTCTAATACTCATATATTAAATCTTATAATAAATATGTACATGTAACTTATTTCTATCTTATAATTTACTCTAAAAATAATTATATAAACAAAATGAAGATACTCTAACATGTTATCAACTTCATCAACTCCATAAAGGCCACGTGTAAAAGTAAATTATAAAATATTAATTGTAAAAGTATTTCAATTGTGGGTGTTAATTGGAAAATTTATATATACTTCCGTACCTTATCATGATTCTCACGATCACTGATTATGAATTTATTGAGAAATTAAAATCGTCTATTTATTGATTACCGAAAAAAATTGCAATGATTTTGAATGAGGATTGGAAATGAACAATATGAATAATGATATTTTATCATTTTGCATTGAAAAAACTGTACTTTTATAGATAATTAATATTCATATAAATACAATAATAATAATGTTCTAATAGAGATTCTAAAACTTATATTAGATATAAAATAAAGTGTATTTAATATGAACAATTAATGACTAATTAATATGCTATTAAATGTAAGAAAAATATTTTAATAAAAAAATTCATCAAGAAAAATATATTGAAGTTTCTGAGTAAAATTCTCTCTGATCTCCTGTTATTATAATACATATAGAATATTACAATTTTATAATTTATAATTGTTATTATCCAATCAAATACTGAAATATTTTCCTTTTTTATATGAGTGAGATGTTCGAGTAAATGAATTTTACATTATATATAATTAAAGTAATCATATATATTAAAAAGTTAAAATTGAATTTTGTAAGTAATCCAAACTTTTCCTTACGAAAAAATGCCCAAAATATCTTTTTTTGATAGTGTATTGTGACAAAAATACAGATTATCGGAACATATTGCCTAGAACACCCGCTTGATACCTCCATTTAGGGTTGCACAAAGGTCCAAAATTGGACCGGACCGAAGACCAGATTTTTTTGAATTCATGGACCGGGGACCGGACCGGTCATAACCGGTCTTGGGACCGGACCGGAAAAACCCGGACCGGAACCGGACCGGTATGGACCGGTTAGTTAATATTTTATAAAAAAATTTAATTTTAATAATTTAATTTTCATTCTTTCTTGATATTTAAATTACTTGGTAAGTTAATTTAATTTAAAAATAAGTAAATGTCATATTATTTGTAAAGTAACATTAATTTGTAAACGTAATTATAAATTATATATACTAGTATGAAATATGAAATTTAATCATTTATATTATAGTGTTCATATATACTATTTCATAAATTTATTATTTACCAATTTGGATCACTAAAATATGTTATGTGTTAATATTTTATCATTAAATTATATAATTTAAAAGACAAAATAGTGTAAAATTAACTATATACATAAAATCCGATCCGATCCGGACCGGGTGTTTTCAGGATTTGGACCGGACCGGACCGGACCAAAGACCGAATTTTTTTGATTTTATGGACCGGGGACTGGACCGGTTATATTCGGTCCGGTTCGGTCCTTGGACCGGTAAACCCGGTCCGATCTAATTTACCGATCCAAACCGGAAAGTTGTGCAGCCTTACCTCCATTCGTGGGGCACATTTCTGGATACTTCAATTTAGGTAGCTTATCTGTGACACTACAATCGAAGTGCCGTATCACCCTAAAACTCTGTATCCGACGTCATATCCCACATTGATTTTGAACCTTTGACAACCCTGCATATAAGTGTAAAAATATTTAATATATTTGAAATGAACACAAATATAATTATTATTCAAAATATTGAACTCAAGTTATTTATCAATTTTTTTTTTTTTTTTTTTTGAAAAGCCCATAAAATTCATTAAGAAAGAACAGGTCTGCGCCTGAGGATACAGCTGAAAGCCTCTAACTGATTGAAAATTGAGGCTACAGAAGAGCTCATCTACGACAAGCTAACTGGGCTAACTAAGCTAAAGAAGGACAACTAAACATAAAGAAAGAACCAACTCTGCTATTATCTCCATTCCTCTAGTTGCTTATCCATTCTGATAATAAGCTATGCTGTTTCGCCCCGTTTTTTGCCAAAAAATCTGCCTCTAGATTAATTTCTCTATCACATTGCATGATATAGAAATTAGTCCAAGTCTGGTCCTTAACTTTAATAGCTGAGAATTCTTCTGCAAGCCAATAGGAGTCTGTACAAATGATGATTTTGCACTTGGTATAAATAAAAATCAATTTTTTTAAAAATTTGTTATAAATATATGTTTTTAATAAATTATAAAATGATAAGAATATATTTTTGTTGTAAATTATGTATATTAGTAAAATTTAAATTTTTATTTGATAAATAATATTAAACCTAAATTATATATGTATTGAACCAAATTTTTTTTGTAAATGTTTTTAAAAAATAGTAGAACTCGGTCCATATTAAATAACTAAGCAAATATCGAAGTACACTGAGGTATTGACAATCATATATATATATGTAAATATGATTTCTTA
Organism: Kitagawia praeruptora; assembly: GCA_037693485.1. Classification (NCBI taxonomy): domain Eukaryota; kingdom Viridiplantae; phylum Streptophyta; class Magnoliopsida; order Apiales; family Apiaceae; genus Kitagawia; species Kitagawia praeruptora. Next base: position 127,860,399 of record CM075346.1, on the reverse strand, counting down.
TAAAAATTAATAAAGATCGGCTTATAACCTGCGCTGCTGCGCAACACACAGTTTTTTTTAATATCTATAATTAGATTATTTTTTTAAATATTTTTATGTTATTAATTTACAAATTAAAGTGTTATTAAAAATTAATAGATATAAGATTTTACACATTCAATTTAATATTTGTGCTCTATCGTGAATTCCTAAAATTTGATTCGGACGATTTTACGGCCCACATGAAATTAATAAAATAATCTTTAATTTAGTGATGGTTTAACAATTACCTTTCAATTAAAACTATGTAGAGAGAAAACATTGACGATTTTTTACGATAAAAATTATGTTCGATTTATGAAATCTACTTATATTTCGTTTTTATTATCAAAATACCCTTCTAATTATTTAAAAATAGTTCTACTAACAATCATATATAGTTTTAATAATGAGTGTATGAGTGATTTTGTCCAATATTTTGCTAGTCGATAGTCTGGTCTTCAGTACGATAAAATAAATAAGAACCATTATATCATAAAATAAATCGATGAAAAACGATGGATCTGTAAACTAAAAAGTGTATTTATATTGAAATACGAAAAATTGTATGTCAATGATTTAAATCATATAATTTGATTTTCTACATTGAATAGGATTATCAATGTATGCCTTTTACACTAAATATGATTAATGTAAAAATTCGTAATTATATTTTCCCTTGATATTATGAGTATTTCCATTTCGATAATAATCAGTAAATCATCACTAAATTAAATATAATTTTGTGAGCTTTGCATGGATCATTAAATCGTCCAAATCTGATTTTAGATATCAAGATAGAGCATAAATAGTAAATCTGAACTTTTTTTAATATTAATAAAAACATAAATAAAATTCAATTGTATACTTTTTTTAATTATATCGATTTCATATTATAATTTTCTTTTGAAAATTCAATTATAATAAAAACCTTATTAATTATATTATTAATAAAAAGTTATGGAAAAACATTTATTTGCGAAAAGATCGAGATAAAAAAAAATAGGATTCTTAGAATTTTGTTTTCTTATTATATTGGAAGTTGGATAAGTGATTCATTTGGTAGTATGGGACCCGCATAAGAGAGGATTGTATTTGTATGATTGTCCATGGGACCCATACCGTATGGAAGTCCAAGCTCACACCGAAGTGGAGGGAATAACATACTTATCGGCGGCAATTTAGTACAGATCATTGATATTGATCTAACAGTTAATTACTACTTGATCTTCGAGCCATACAAAAAAATGCTACTTTTTGATGGTAATATTTTTAATAAATTAATACAGAAAACACAAGCAAAAAATTTCCAAATAAAGATGGTACAACTAGTTGTTAAATTTTTTGCAATAAGATTAGAACTTGTACTCTGCCACATTTTTCATATCTTGTCATAAAATAAATTTTAGTTGAATGCCAGTTATGGAATCATGGACAAGTGGTATTTAGTTATAGGCATGTCATAGTTTGAAAAATGTATAAAATTCAATGATATATACTAATGACATGAGAAAGAAGATTGCAGTGAGAGAATTTAGTGTATTATATATAGAGTTTTTTTTCCTCTCATTTTTACATTGTGATAGGCTATAGTCTATAGAACAGAGCTAGGTAGATGATACTAGAAAGAAACTAGTTACATGATGATATAGCATCTAGGTGAATATATCATCATTAAGTACAGTAAGTAGTGGTAAGTACCATAAGTGTGTATAAGTAGAACTAATGGTAAGGGGTAAGTAGTGTGGTGAGTAGTGTGGTGAGTGGAAGTACAGTAAGTGTGTACATACACTTATTTAAGAGTAACATAGATGAAAACTATATATTTCTGAAGAGGAATTTGCCGTTAGCCACCTTGTCATGAAACGGATGGTCTCTCAGCTCACTCCCATCTTTGTTCAGAAGTACGAGTATGTCATTCGCAACTGGATGAGTTCCAGGTTTTTGATAACGCACACATGTCTTGACTTTGAAAAACTCATCGAGTGCCTTGAGAAAATCACCTGAGTTGTGATATTTGCCTGTTTCAAATCCTTTTTTCGCCAAGTAATTTCCAAGCGAGTTGTCTAGCAGATATTGGTTAGCAAATTTCAGAATTGAGGCAACGTAATTCGGAATGGAATTCGAATTTGAAAATCTATGGTGCTTAATGAACCGCTTCGACCAGAACTGCTCAGCGCTCTTACTACCGTCAAACCAAAACTCTTTGAACTGTTCAACTGTGATTCCCATAGCTTTAACCTCCTTAACAATGTCCTTTGCAGTCTTATCTCTGATCCCAGGCCATTCCCGAGTATGTCTTATGTCATCATCAACGAGATGAATCAGCCTATCTTCCTCTACACATCCTGCTAACAAACAATGTATACGAAATCGTGGAACGTGAGACACATCTAGAGCAGGAGCTTGAAAAAACGCAAGTTCTATAACCGGATCGTCAGGATTTGTATCGGAAATTTGGCGCTGCTCCACGTTGTATTTGAAATTCCCCTCCTGAATTACTTCTGTCGGATCCGGTGTTATGACCTTTCCTCCACGAAATCCAGGAACACTGTAACTACGAATGAGAGGAACAATCGGAGAGGAGGAAGCGGAAGTTGCGATCGTAGAGTACGGTGAGATTAAGGAGCTTATAGGAGAGATGATCGTCGGCGATTGAGGTGTGAATAGAGAGTTGTTGAAATTCAGAGTAGAATTGAGTGGAGCAACAATCGGAGAGGAAGCGGAAGTTGCGATCGTAGAGTACGGTGAGATTGAGGAGCTTATAGGAGAGATGATCGTCGGCGATTGAGATGTGAATAGAGAGTTGTTGAAATTCGGAGTAGAATTGAGCGGAGCAACAATCGGAGAGGAAACGTAATTTGCGATCGTAGAGTACGGTGAGGTTAAGGAGCTTATAGGAGAGATGATCGTCGGTGATTGAGACGTGAAGAGAGAGTAGTTGAAATTCGGAGTAAGCGACGCCGATCGGAGAGATGATCGGAGCCGCGAGAATCGAGAGAACATTATGCAATAAAATGTCAAGAGAGAGGAGAGGATGGAGAGGTGAGAAACAGTTTGTAAGTAATGGAGTTGTGTTAGTGATGGAGTTTTGAAATGTGTGTGGGTGATTGGTGATGGAGGTGACTGTTATGTATATATATGCAGAGGGAGGGAGACGGGAGTGGAGGGAAGGTCGTTACTTAATTCTAATTTGAATATGGCGGTGTTTGTATTTCTTTTATTCTTTTTTTTTTATACGACTAACTTTTTAATTGACTTTATATCTCTAAAGTTTTTACTCTCTCTCTCTCTCATCTCTCTCTCTCTCTCTCTCTCTCTCTCTCTCTCATACAGATAAGTTTATTATATACTGTATGTATGTATTTTACATCTCCATCCCTTTGTTTTCGTCTTCCCAAAGATATCTAGTTCCTTATCACTAATATATGTTGTATATATGTATTTCTTCTAGGGCTACAATTGAATTTATACAAGGCTGTGCGCTGTTCGAGTTTAGTAATTTATTACTAATTTCTAGATTTAGAGTTTCATTATGATTTGTCATAGTAAATGAGTATCTAGTGGATTTGGAAGCTAATTTGTGTGTCAATTTATCTTTTACGAGAGTAATACACAGCTTCTTTTCTTTTCTATTTTGTTAATTAAGCTCGAGAATGTGGATAGGGTATATATACATCTTACGGTGATTATTCATGTATTCGTAGGGTGGATAGTGTTAATTTGTGATTAATTTAATGAATTTTGTCCAGGATAAAAATTGGGGGTTAGGGTTCTTGTTAAGTGATAAAAATTGGGGGTTAGGGTTCTTGTTAAGTGATAAAAATTGGGGGTTAGGGTTCTTGTTAAGTGGTAATAGCTTCAGATTATTTTAAAAATTGGTTTTGGTGGACAGTGATGGTTGAGTGAGGATGGGGGTGGTTCGGAGAATCATTAGTATCGTTGGTGGTGGTTGGGGAGGGAGGGCGGTGGAGTTTTACTACATTGTGTTTTGTTAGTAGCGTTAAAACGATGTTTTTGGTGGGATTTCCTCAATATTCGGGTGAAGATCGTATAGAGTTTTTGTATTATTACATTCTGTTTCATTCGTAGTGTTAAAACAATGTTTTTGGTGATATTTGGTGAAGATCGTATAGATTGATTCTAGTTTAAAGACGGATAAAATGTTTATCCAGTGAATCATTGTGATGTTCAGGAAGTATGCAGTTTACAAACTCAGAAGTAGTGGTAGCTCACACCGAAGTGGAGGGAATAACATACTTATCGGCGGCAGTTCAGTGAGAGTCGTGCAAAAGGTTGCCTTTGAAAAAGAATTTACCTCATTTGTAAGCTCCTCTAGCTGTAAAGCCTATTCATTTTGAATGCGTATAGTCTAAGACTCTTAGTGAATGTTTCTTTTATATTCGTAGCTGCCTGATAAGGTCCAGAGGTGTAGAGAACTGCTTTAAAGCACTCGAGATGCCAATGAGGCATTCAATGCCTAAATCCTTGTTAGCTTAGAGGAGTGGTTTAATGTTGGCATTCTAGGAATCTATGGTGATAGTTTTTACATTTTTTGCCTAGTTTATTTGGGAAGGTAGATAGAAAAAGGAAGCCATATCTCCAGTGTCCTGGTGATGGAAACTGTATTTTCATTCACATTGTCTTAAATGCCTTTTCTGCTTCTTGCCTCTTTTGTCTTTTCCATTGTATGTAAAGAGAGGTATCCCTACTATTGAACACTCTCTCACTTACCTTACGAATTCCTACTTCATAATTGCACCCTACTTTAGTCTGCTTAACCAAAATTCTGTTTGCCCTGCCCTTTCAGTTTAGGCCTTTAACAAAAAGAGTTCAAATAATTCTGCTTACTTGGTTACTTCCCCCAGATCTCCATTCTAAAAGATCATTAACCCTCTAACCCTGTGCCTTACACCCGTAGTCCTAAGCGTGCATTTTTCATCTTCCGTAGATTGTGATGTGTAATATTAAATGAGTTTAAATGTGAAACCAGTTCTCTCTACGAGATATGGATTTGTCTTTCATTAATTAATTGTTTAGCTACAACTTTACATCTGTATAATTTGTTTTCATGCCAATGTATTTTTTGTATACAAATCAATAAATGGCATTTTAATTTTTTGTAAGTGCCTTCTTAGTAAGCTCTCTTCATAGTTTGGTGCTTTAAACAAGCGATATACAGAGGCATAAGGCTACTAGTTATATAGAGCATTTTGCCAAGATTTTGTAGTGTTTGAAATGCATATTGACTCTATCGCTTGGTTGCATCCTTGGAATGTGTGACTTAGATGAGTATGTTAAGCCACACATTCTCATGCTGTAGCATGCCAATGTGGTAGCCAAAACATTTTTAATTCTTGAGCCATGCTGCATTGTTTAATTTCTTTCCAGTTTCGTCAAATTTAATTTTTTCTATAAATTTCCTTTGTATTTGAAAAAGTGATTTTCTTGCCCTTTCAGTTTATCCTCGGGAATTTTCGCTCATCTACTTTAGCCCTTTGATGTACCATTTTTATATTTTTGTACAAGCTAACTCGTAGAATTGATTTGGTAATTGACCATGAAATTCACGTCATCTAAAACATAGGCCTAAATCCTAATGCATAGCTACAGTTGATTGCATAAATTGATGACTGGTCCGAAGATGGCTATAGCCATCCTCGCTACCTTATTTTCTGATAGAAAAAATGAGGGAAATATTTTGTAGTGCAAATATGACAGTACTTGAGTAGCTATATTTTTTTTATACAAGTATAACAGTACTTGGTAGCTAAAACCATTTTAGCGTTAGCAGTGGACTTGCTCTTTGACATATAATTTATAAAGTATTATGACTGTAGCTAATGAATGTGCATAGCTATTCCTAAATAGAACTAGAAAGGATATGGTGTTATTTTCATAAATGCTAGTTAAGATATTCCTAAAATAGCACTAGAAAGGATGTGGTGTTATTTCCATAAATGCCATTTAACTACTCAGCTTGTTTTACAGGAGGTGGAAGTGGCCTTGAGCATACCCATGCTGGATTTATAGTAGTAGAGGATTCTCACAGCTGCTGTATGGGGAGATATATTTGCATTAGTATCAGTTGATGTTATTTTTGATGTGTAGGTCTTCTGCCACTTGATCTTATACTCCCCCCTCCTATATTCTGTCTGGTTTTTATTTTATGGACGATCAAGGTCTAGAATTAATATATATTAATTTTTAGTCCCATACCTGGTCAAACGAGTTTTTATCATATTAACCGGGTACTCCGGTAGTATATAGGCAGCTTAAACATTTATCTAAAAATGGTTACATTGACCCAAAAATGTCCAAGATACTAATATGGGGCACATAGAGTAGCAAAAACATGAATTATTCTCGCTAGTTCACTTTGTCTAATATTTTATGGCATTCGAGCTATAAATGGTCTATGGGATGCCTCCTTTTGGTCAAGATATTATGACTTGTGAAATTCTGGATATTATTAATTTCTCCTATGTTCAGCAACTCCATATGTTTGAGTTTTCTGCTCTACGTGACATTCACATAAGTACATAACTATAGACAAGGAGGATGAATAATAGGACACTCAACTGCTAGGAGTATGTGTCAAAACTTGAGTTCTCAAGTCTAATTTACTTTGAGATTAGGCATTTCTACTGATGTCGGAGGGTTGGTGGAGGCTAGAAAAGGGTAGTGGAGGTCAATTAATCTGAGACTAACATATTTTATAAGATATTAATCCTCGTTATGTCAGAACTATACCAGGGATTGACTAAATTTTAGTTTGGCCGCTAACCAAGCAAAATTCTAGGGCTACAAAGTAGATGTATATATCTCTGTGAACTATTCATCCTCTTTATACGGTGCATTTATGAAAAAAGATCTCTGTAAGTAATAAACATAAAACTATCACATCTCAACATAGGAAATTGAAATGTAATAAAGTATTAGTTGATTTGTGCCATAGAGATAGTTTTTGTTGGAGATAATTGTGCTCTGTCACCATCTAGAGGCTTAGCTGGATGAAGAGGTTTGGCAGACATTTAGTCATTAGGTTTGATGATCTTTATGTTATTCCATTGTATAGTTATGCACCAAAAAATTACATTGAAATATCTTTTGGTATGATTATCTTCATTTCTTCTGCGAAGAATGACATGGGGGCAAGAACTGGGTGTGTTGCCTCCTCCCTATATAAATATGTATCCCTATCTTTCCCTTTGTCTATATAAATATATAAACATGTTGAAAGTAATTTCTATAATATCGGGGCTGTCCTTAATTCCTAAATATTATGGATCTTAAATAAAAATTTTAAGAAATATATATAGCATAAAGATACTTAACCGACATGATCAAAATTCAAAGTAATACTTCGTCCTCTGCATTCTATTTTGTTTGACAACTTTTACTTATTTATTTTACAATTAGGGACGTAAGGTCATCAATGTCAATGTTAAAAATACAATCCTTAGACTTAGCTTGATGCTTTTTAATCCACATACAGAAATTTAATTTGACATGTTAAAAAATCATATATGCAACAGTGACATGATTTTGGCACACTAGTAACTTTTTGTTTGTTTATTTTTCTGGATCCTTTTCTAAAAATAACTTGATGGAGAGTGTTGACAGATCAATTTTTTTTTGCTGCTTGTTTTTTTATTTGAATTTTTCAATATTAGATTGTGTGCATAAAAATTTAAATCTTACAGATATCCGAATACCTGCATGTTACCATGATTCCTTTTTTTAATAAATAATGTTCTCACTTCTAACTTTCTCTTCTACACACTCAGGATGTTTATATTATCTTAAATTATTCTCTTTTGCATTTGTAATTGCCAATCCATTTCTATGTGGGAAAACCAAGGGTTCTTTGGTGCTAGTACAAGAAAATTTGAGTAAGATTAGCAAAGGAATTTTATAGTACCAATATCTGCTTTATTTTATTTTGGTTCTTGTAGTGCAGGTTGCTGGAGCTGCTTCTGGCCTTTCTCTCGCTGGTGTTTCTTCAGAAGCAAAACATGTATCTGAGATGTTCGGGACGATGGGTGTTGCTCTTTCTGTATGCACACTGCCAGGCCAAGTCATCTAGGGACTGGAAAAATGCAGTCTCGGATTGATATAGTATGTAGAATTCTGAAGTAGTCTCAGGGTTATGAACACATTTTCAGAACTCCTTTATGAGATATCTCTGGGGTGTTATCATGCTGAACTTATAGTTTATTGTTGAAATATCTTTTTTTTATTGTTTTTAATTTCTTACTGTATGTGACGAATCATTTCAGCACGGGAACCAGTTGCTGCTGTAACTGACGCCTATCCTGTGGATTATGTGGTTTCTCATGTTTTTTAATTAGATATTGTCACCAGAATTAAGATGAAATAGTTCCTTTTATTGTTCATTGAATTTGTTAGCCTACTGTTTGTAGCCTCAAGGCTCAGTTGTATGAAGTCCTTTCGCATGTCTCCCATCTTTCCAGCCGGTAGAATAGTGAATAGCCAAACAGTTTTATTAGAAGTATTAAGTATATCAGTTTATACTTTATACAGTAATTAGATATGCAAGTAAGTAATGTGCTATGGCTATTGGAACTTGGAAGTTGGTCGAAGCCCTACAAATTAAACAAGATTTTGTGTTTCGACTCAATCTGTATGATATTTGGGCTGCAGCTTAAATTATCCATATCAGGACTTTTTTATGTTTTCAAAAATTATAAAGTACAATACCAATTATGTGATTTCCTATGGAAGGATTTGAGTTTATTTGTCTTTAAATACTTATCTTCCAGCAAGTGATTGTCAGCACTTGGAAGTTTGTTGTCTTTCACCTTTTACTTTCCTGATCTTGAAGTTCTCTTGTTTCTTGGATTACGTTTCGCTGATAATAGTGCTAGAAGAATTTAGCAAACCAGTTGTTACTCGGGCTGTTTTATTACTTGCATATACTCTTAGAGCCGACAATTCGTTCGTTTCGTATACTTTCGTGTTTCGTATACGTAATGTCAAATCCAAAACTGATCCGTTAAGGATTCGTTTCGTTTCGTGTTCGTTTACCTTTATTTTGTGTACATTTCGTATCGTGTTTCGTGTAATTTTTGAATAAAAATATTTAAATATTAAATTTTTACTAGTCCAGTCTTAAGTCAATATGTCATAAAGAATCAAGTGTGCTCAAGTCTTGTGAAACTATAATTTGAAACTATTTTGTAATTATCTTATGTAAAAATTATATATATAATATTATATTAAAATATTTATTGGTATAATTTTAATAAAATTATTTAAATATTTATTTATTTCGTGTGTTTTCGTTTCGTGTCGTGTACCCAAGGGTAAACCCAAAACCGACACTAAATTTATCCGTGTAATTTCAATTTCGTGTTCGTGTACTTTCCTGTTCGTGTACCGTAAAGATCAACCCAAACTTATAATTTTCGTATCGTATTTTTGTATCGTGTACGAAATTGCCGACTGTATATACTCTGTGCATGTCTAAAGTGCTGCACCTATTTAAAATATTTATTCGTCTTTTTCTTCCTCTTTAAAGTAAACTTTATTAATGTGATTCATTTTGTCTTGTGAATGAGGTTACATCTAATTATTGTTTTGAGGAAACATCTTCTTTTCAAGTAAGGAATGAGAGATACTTATGATTAAAAGGTAGGTCTTTTTTTTTTTTTTTGACAAAACTTACCTTCACGTACATGAATTGTATCGAAATACAATGATCAGAGAAAAAGGTTTCTTTCGTTCCAGAAAGTTCATCATCTAACCGAATAGCACGCATGTTGCCCCCGAACATTTTGACAATAAGATCTTCAAATCTGAAAAGTAAACCCCACAAATAAGAGCCTTGTTAAAACCCCACAAGAGCAAAATCCTATGGGAAAAAACTCAAGGGGGGAAAAAGAGTGCCCTCAAAAAAGTAAAAATACATCGTTATACAAAGTGATTACTAAATAAAACTAGAACTTGTTACTTTTGTGAGTCCGCATTGCCATCAGTTGTTTTTGCAGACTTGTCTTCTTTTTTACTCGCTCCATTACTTCCTCTTGAAGTCAAAACCGAGTCTTTTTCAAATTTTCTTGTTGATATTTAACTTCTCGTTTGTCAAAGATTTACTCTGCACCTTGCACCTTGACTGCTCCAAAACTTCATTTTGAAAAAACTTCATTTTAAAAGACAAAACTGAATTTTCTTAAAACTTCTTTGATGCTATTAAAACTGCAAGTTACCAAAACAAACCGTTAAGAAAGGAATAAAATTAAGATCAAGTATATTAAAACTATTATGAACTTTGACAAAATAGATGTTGACTTTTAATTAAAGGGGATCCTTTTGGTTAGATATCTAACACAATAATAGATAATTTTTAAAACTCACATATTAAATAATAACCAAAAACATGGTATTAATTACATTAAAACTAATATGAATTTTGACTAAAAAGGTTTCCTTTTATTAGACATGTAAATCAAGAACCATATAAAATAAAATTGCATTTTAATATTCGATATTTATAAAATAAATAATTACTACCTCAGCAAGTAAATGCTTGATTTAAAAAGTTATTAGAATCACGTAAACAAGAAAAGAATATTTAAAACATTAAACAATTATAAAAATAGAAAATTATAATTACCAACTTTAAATTAGGTCCCAAATCATTGCTACGATTTATATAATAAACTTGTAAATCAAAATCTTGATAAAAGTCAAACGTAAAACAAACCATTCCTGATTTTAGCTAACTTAAAACTTATAACATAAATTTTGGTATACACCAATCACGAAATATTTGGTATGCTCCAACCACCATAAATGGTACTTAATACCTCATTAAGGCACAATAAAGTCATCTTCCATGACCTCCATGAATTACATAATTCAGGTACAAAACTAAATGCTAAATTAAACAAGGAAAGAGTATTCAAACATTAAACTAAATCCTAAATTAGTGGTATCCTTATTTTACAAAATTAAAAGACACTAAACAAGAAATTTTAATGAAAAACACTTAATATATGAAAACCAATAAGGAAAATAAATCACGTCAAATAAGAATTTTAAGGAGTCAATCACCAAAGTTGAAAAAAGTAACTCAAAATTACAATTCATTAATTAAGAAATCAATCATCAAATTTGAAAAAAGTAACTCCAAATTAAATACCTCATCTATTACTATATATTATACATCAACACAAGGGCAAAGAGTTCCATTTTATTGGCTATGAAATTACTGTTTTGCCCCTATTTGTTGAAAATTAACAAAAGTGTCACCCTTTAAATATTAGTGTAAAAATTAGTTGAAACTATGTTAATGTTGAGAATTGAACCCATGACCTTCCACTCTTAGTCTCATGCCTTAACCATTATGCTACACTTAGTTTTGAGTACATTTTAAAAATCTTATTAGATAAACCACATTTATCTCCTTTTGTCCAATTTTTTTTATTTCAACTATATATTAAATCTCAATACAAGTGCAAAAAGTGCCAATAAATTGCTTATAAAATTACTATTTCACCCTCATTGTTTGGAAATAACAATTGTACCACCCTTTAAAATCCATGTAAAAAATGGAAGAATTTGGATTAGTTTTCGGAGTCGAGCCACCGATTTCGTTTTAAGAGGTTCATGATACAACCACTATATTACATTACTTTTCGAGTTTTCTTAAAAATCTTGTAAGATATCACGCTATTTTTACTTAACTTATTTTCATTTTTGTTTTCACTTTTGAGTAAATAAAATGTTAGTTTACATTATTTATATAATTTCGTTTTTTCAGTTTTCGTAGTTTTATTTATCTATATACTTAATCATCTTATAAATTTTAATACACCTGTATGTTTTCGATTAAATATATTAAATATGTTATTTATATTTATATTTTATTATATCTCTGATCATACTTTATTTGAATTAGTTGATAATGGATACCTAAAAATAATACTGAAATTTGATCCAATATAAGGAATATAGTATATGCAATGTATTTCATTATTCATTACTTCTATCATTCTAAATTAAGAAAATTAGTTTTAAAATTAGTTTTAAATTATACAATATCCATGTTTATATATTCATCACATCCATTTTTTAATAATTTTTTTTAGAATGTACTCTTCAGTTGTTTATATTTTCTAAAATAATTTATACTCTCTTTGTCATTATAAATGATTAACATGGAAAATAAAATGTTAAGATAAAATTCTTGGTTATGCATGAATCTTACTAAGTCTGGATTTAAAAAAATTACAAACATTTATCTCTATGTATATATTAAATTATTGAAATAAAATACAATTTAGATTTTTTTTTTACAAACAAGAAAATGTAATTAACTTGCATCGACCAAATCACAATCAAGACAAACCCATAAACTAACACTACAATCTGAATGGAAACAAATAAACGAGCTAACCAAATAGCCGCTTATGTGTACAGACTGTTTTACATCATGAATAACAATATTCTTCGAATTAAAAAAGATTTGAGTGGTTTCCCGATCAATCAAGCCTGCACCAATCCTGGAACCAGTAATATCACAAATGACCCTCACATACGCATCACCTGTAGTCCAATGTTCAGAAACACCCCAGCTATCTACATGCCGAAAACCAGCTATAGACATGCCGAAAGTCCAATAATCAGAAACACTCCAGCTATCTACATGCCGAAAACCAGCTATAGACATGCCGAAAGAGATAGATCTCAAAAGATGAACAAATATTAGTTGTGAAAAGTAAGCTCTTGCAATATCCGATACCAGCCCAAATCCAATGCACGCATTATAGATCTCCCACAAAACCACATAAATCATTTTCAAAGTAACCAACAATAAAACCCATACCAGCAATAACAAAACTGACATTAACCTCCCAATAAAATGGTAGCAAAGTCAAACCCACGTCGAAAGACGAGACTAAAATCCAAAATTCAATGACCTCGGAATGACACCAAATTTTGGTATGATGTTAAGGAGGAGAATTTGAATTTAAAGGTATTTTTAATTTGCGGAATCGAACTCAAAACCAAGATAGATCTGAGAAATAAATTCTAGATGTTTGGCTTTGGTTCGATTTTTATTTAAAAACTGGAGCAAAACAAGAAACTGAGATTAGATGATTGAAAAGAGGATTGGAGGGTGGTTTGATGGGGGACAATGGAGAAGAGGGGTGGCCGACGGCGACTAAGAAGATTGAGAGTCGACTCTCATGTATCGGAGGAGAGACAGTGGAGTCCGTTTAGAGACAACAGAAGAAGTTGTTGTTTAAAATAAAATACAATTTAGTTGAATTTTTTTTTTGTTAACCATATATCTTCAAGTTTACATTTATCCTGAAAGAACGTGATGCAAAATATTACGTAATACTTAATCTGCTTTTGGATATATTAAAAAGATTACTAGCATAATATGTTTCTTCTATGTTGATCTGATGTAGAAGGATATGAATTGTAATTTATTATTTGTTTACATGCCATTTTTTTTCAAAATCTTCTTTGCAACCTCGGTCTATTTCCTATAGGAATTTTGTTTTTGTAGGTTCATGACCGGTGTGAGAACATTGCATTATAGATTTGCAATAGAGATGACATTAACATATTTTAAGGATTGTGGACAGTTGTAATCGTGTTGATATGGAAACCAATGTCTATCACTATGGAAAGACAAAGATTATCATCTTACTTTCTCAAATTTATAATTACAAGATCCTATTCATAACTCAAAATTGTACATCATACTCAACAATATTATTGTTGGCGTGTATTTACAGTCCTTATTGGCATTCAGTATTAACACATATCACTACTCATATTACAATTTCATAATTACGAGTTTTCAGTTCAAAAATTATTAAACCAATCACTGCCTTCTTTTTTATAACAAAATTAGAGACCTTCACGTAGAGGCCCGTGCCTTGCACGGGCTGTTACGCTAGTTTAATACTAATTAAAAAAGAACTTAAAGTTAGCATTTAAACCGGTAACTGAAAAAATAATTTAAAAAATAAAAATTGACTAAATAGAATTGAAATGATAAAATCGACAAAATTCACATTAACCAAACTTGCATTCAAAAGTACTGATCTTTCAAAAGAAGATGAAAACAAAATAGTGAACTTATAAAATGTAATCTCAATTCTCAAATATTACTAATCTACTAACAAAATAATTTTACTAACTAAAATGAATCAAAAACACCTTGGCATATCAAAAACTACCACCAAAGAGTACATCTCGTAAAATACAAAATTAGTAATAACTTATAGTACAAATGTTGTCTTAATTCCTAAGAAGGATAATGCGTGTTCTCTTAAAGATTTTCGCCCTATAGCTTTGTGTAACGTCTTGTATAAGGTTATGGCAAAAGTCCTTGCAAATAGGTTGAAGAATATATTGCCAACTCTTATATCGGAAAAACAATCTGCGTTGTTCCGGGTTGGTGCATATCAGATAATATTCTTGTTGCATTTGAAGTTATTCATCATATGCGAGGGGAAAAGAGGAATAAGGAGGGGAGTGTTGCTTTAAAGTTAGACATTAGTAAAGCTTATGACAGGGTGAATTGGGGATATTTGAAGCAGAGAATGTATGATATGGGTTTTTGTTCTAAATGGGTGAATTGGATAATGAGATGTGTGACAACAGTTTCATACGAGGTGTGTTTTAATGGTTCGAGTGTTGGTTCAATCTGTCCGAAGAGGGGTTTAAGGCAAGGAGATCCACTCTCCCCGTATTTATTTCTTTTCTGTGTGGAAGGGCTCTCTAATTTACTGGACAATGCAGCTCAGGAAGGAAGAGTACATGGTTGTCGTATCAGTCAAGATGCTCCGGAAATAACTCACTTGTTGTTTGCTGATGACAGCTTCTTGTTTTTCAAGGCGTCTACGGAGGAAGCTATTCAGGTGAAGAGTATTTTAGATGCGTATGAGGGTGTTTCAGGTCAAGCTGTGAACTACTCGAAGTCTGGCATTTTTTTTTAGCTCTAATGTTAGACGTGATAAGCAAATAGAAATATATTGGGTGTTGGGAGTTTATGGTAATATTTCTAACAGCAACTATTTGGGACTGCCATCTTTAGTTGGGAGATCGAAAAAGAAAGTGTTTGGTTTTTTGAAGGAGAGAGTTTGTAAGCGTATAGAAAGTTGGAGGTCAAAGCCAATTTCGAGAGCGGGGAAGACAGTCCTAATCAGAAATGTGGCTCAATCTTTACCTTCTTATGCTATGACGTGTTTTTTGCTGCCTAAGTCGTATGTATATATGTATATATGTATGTATTAATGTGTGTGTGTATGTATGTATGTATATATGTATGCATGTATAATTAATAATTATACATTATCTGAGTTAAGCCAACTGAGATTTATCTACAAATTAATATATATATAAACAAAAATATATAGTATGTATGTATGTATGTATGTATGTATGTAATATTATAGTATATTATTACATATCCACGGAAATTTATATATGTACTCCCTCCGTCCCTCTTGATTGTTTACGTTGGGTTTTTTCACGGAGACCAAGGATTATGATTAAAATAAGTGAAGTAGTGGGTGTAATAGTGATTTTATTATTAAAATAAGTGAAGTAGTGGGTGTAAAAGTGATTTTATTGTTAAAATAAGTGAAGTAGTTGGTGTAATAGTGTAAAGTGTTGAAAAAGTGGATTGAAGTAGTGGATGTAATAATGTATTTTATTGTTAAAAATTACTATTTATGGTATGTAAAGAAATGAGAGGGAGGTCACAAAATAGAAACTGTAAAGAAATGAGAGGGACGAAGGGAGTATGTATTTATGTTTGTACATATGTATGTATGTATGTATGTATAAATATGCATATTAATTATACAACAATTAATATATTACAAATAATGAAATATTAATAGATTATACAATATAAATGTATGTATGTATGTTTGCATGTATGTATGTATGTTATATAGTATGTATGTATGTATGTATGTATGTATCTAACATATTATTATATATCCACATAAATTAATATATGTATGTATTTATGTTTGTACATGTGTATGTATATATAAATATGCATATTAATTATACAACAATTAATAGATTACAAATAATGAAATATTAATAGATTATACAACATAAATGTATGTATGTATGAATGTATGTATGTATGTATGTATGTATGTAGTACGTATGAATGTATAATTAATAAATATGTATGTATGGATGTATGTATGTATGTATGGATGTATGTATGTGTGTGTGTGTGTATGTGTGTGTGTGTATGTACATATGCATGTATAATTATTTATATATGTGTATGTATAATTAATAATTATGTATAGAGTGTATGTATGTATGTATGTATGTATTTATGTGTGTGTGTGTGTGTATGTACATATGCATGTATAATTATTTATGTATGTGTATGTATAATTAATAATTATGTATGTATGTGTTTATGTATGTATAATTATTGATTATACAAATATTTATGTATGTAGCTAATGATTTTTAATATAAACTCAAATGCTCACATAGCTCAACTGGTTATGTTGTTGAATTTAGTTCTACAAGATCATGGGTTCGAACCCCTTGAATAACAATATTTTTACAAATAAATAGATGTTCCCTATCCGAGACACTGAGTCCCTCAGTTTAAGACGGCACGTACAAACACAAACAAACATATGGTCCCATTTGAAAATCTTATTTCTCAGAAATAAATTACTTATTAGGGAAAAAAGTATGTAAAAGTATGTAAATATGTACTTTTTTTTTGCAATGATTAACTTATTTTTGCAAGATAACGAATATAAAATTCTTCATACACATTTTTTTCTTAAAAAAAATATATAAATATGAAATATTTTCCGAAATTAGTAACTTATAAGTTTGAGTTAATATTTGTAAAAAGGGTCATCATTTTCTTTGCAGCTGTGGTTGTCGGTTGATTAGTTTCATTTTATTAAAAATTTACAGAAAATCCAAGGCCATAAGCAGCTTCCTGATATATAAAGAATACCAAGGAGTACGATTTTAAATGAAATGGGTACCAACATTCAACTGCAAGATATCATCCTGTACTGCCTTGCATTTTTTTCTACTATAATTTTATAGAGAATTTTTAGTACCTATGTCATAAGGAAGAATAATTGTTCCAGACCACCAGAACCATATGGAAAATGGTCGTTTATCGGTCACCTTCATCTTCTTGGAGCAAGCAAGATATTACATCATACTCTCGGAGACATGGCTGATCAATACGGGCCAATCTTCTCTTTGAATTTGGGAAGTAACAGAACTTTTGTGATCACTAGTTGGGAGGTCAATATTTTCATCAAGGACCTATTACACAATAAGCAATCAAATACTGTATGAGTAACTTAACAAGAACACACTGTTTAACAATTAAAAATTGTTTGGAATTAATAATTCCTCTCTCGGTGATGTAAATATCACAGAGAGCTGCTTAGGTTACAATCAAAAGATTTCTCAATGTTCGATTACCCTTCTAGGGTTAACCTAACTGTATTTATAGAACATACAGCTTCGTACAATCAGTAATTGATTCTCCTATAATTAAGCTATACAATTGATATCAATCACTATTGCTCCAGTCTTCCAAGTCAACTCAATCTCTTTGACAGCTTTCCAATCTTCAAAGATATTGCTTCCATATTTATCTTGAATCAATCTTCAAACACTGTTGACTCTTCAGACAATACCGCTACAGAGTTTAACAAACTCTGTTTGCGCTTCCAGTCAGTGTTTAACTAAACTCTGACTGCTTCCAGCTAAACTCTGTTTTCTGACTTTAGCTTCCAAACACTGTTTCCATCAATCATTTCTAACAATCTCCCCCAACTTGTCCATTAGCAAGAATGTACAAGTTTTACAGTAAATGATGATGTCAAAACAAATACAAAGTTTACAGTGTTTAACATACAAACAGAGTTTAAGCTTTTACTTAACAAATTCTACAGAAAATAAGAAAATTCTTACAGACTTTAATTTCTAATCTCTTGTAAATCAGGCATTGTTCTGAGATAGTCTATAAGCAACCTTCTTTCAGCATTTTCAAGCTCTATCTGCATAGCTTCTTTGATTTCTCTCAACTGAGGATCATTCTCATCAGTTTGATAGATAGCAGCTCTAAGATCGTAGATTTTGTTTCTTCTCATCTCATTTCCCAACCTGATATATTTCACCTCTTCAGATTTTACATTGAAATCCAGAACAGTAATCCCAAGATCAGTCTTCAGTTTAGTAGTTCCCTTCTCCATTTCAATCAGATTGCCATTCCAATCTCTGTATTTAGGAACATACTTGCTGTTGAATTTCATTTGCCTTCTTGCAAGATTTTGAATCATTCTTTGTTGAAGCACATTTGCAACTGACTGAGCTCTTTGATTTCTAACTCTGAGAATGTATAGGACATATTCAAGTTCTTCAGCATACTTTAATTCGATATCCTTTTCAGAGACTTTAAATACTGTTCCATCAGCCATGAAATATAGCAAGAAATCCTTTTCTAGACTCTTCTGATATACAAGCTGTACTAACTCCAGTTTGTCCAAACTCTCTTGAGTGACACCACGACCTGGAACAGACAATGAAGAAGGATCTCTAGGACCAACATATTGCCTTTTATCTCTGTGTGAGCCTATGCCTTCTTTGTTGTATCCAACTTTACCAGATAAAGCTCTACCATCAGTAAAATCCATTGGAATTGTAGCTTCTAGGCTTGAATCATGAGGAGCACCCTTCTTAAATGTTGATTTCAACTGAGAAGACAATAATGGTGTGGTCACAACTTGTGCAGCAACAGAGGTTGTGTCTTCATTCTTCTGTACAACATGTGTATCAACAGAGGTTGTAACTATACTTTTCAGCTTTTGCTTGGCTTCTGCATCTGTTGGTTTTCTGAATATTTGCATTCTTTGATTTGTACCAACAGGTTCTTTAATTTGAATGCCTTTAAGAACAGGCTTTGCAGCTTTAGCAACTTTCACATTCTTCTTTGCTTTTTCAGACTTTAGAGCTTTCAGATGCTTTTCTTGTAAACTCTTCTCTTCAGCTTTAGCATCTTCTAAAGTAACTCCTTCTGCATTTTCTTCCATAAAAAGCTTAACAGCTAACTCCTCATCAGTCTTTGGATTTGATATTAATTCCAAACTCTTGGTCTTTGAAGTACCTTGAGTTTCAGTGTTTATTCCAACAGACTGTGATTTAAGAGATTTATCAGATCTCAGAGTTTGCTTTTCAGAGTTTAAGACCTTGCTCTTATCACTTGCCCCTCCATCTCCAGCATCATCCTTTTGAGTCAGAGTTTGAGAAACTTTGCATTTAGACTTATCAACTCTCTCCCCCTTTTTGACATCATCAGGAATAAGGATTGATGTAATGAGCTCCAAAGAATTAGCAATGGAATCAACCTTAGCAAATAAAGCAGTCTGATTTTCTTCAACTTTTCCTAGCCTGGCAAAGAGAGTGTCTTGAACTTTAGACAGCTGAACAGCTTTTATTTTAGACTCTCTATCCATCTTCAATTCTCTTGACTGAATCTCAGTCTTCAAGGAAGCAATTTCTTGTTTAGTTTCAGCAAAATTTCCTTCCAGAGTCTTGACTTGCACCACAGTTGCCTTTAAACAGGATAGGATTTCTGGATTCGAAATTTGCTTTGCAGTTTGCTTAACAAACTCAGATGCTCTTCCTTTTGGAAAAATGCAGTCTTGTTTATACCAATTTTCAGCAGACTTAGCAAGATGCTCTACTTCAACTGCATGAGATGGACAAGGCTGAGCAAAAGATGTATGCTTATTATCTGTCTGTACAGGTGCACTCACAAAAGAGTCAGAGTTTGCACTACTAGCAGATTCATCTTCAGCACTTGCATCCTTAGATTGATCATCTTTTAAAGAACCACTGTGCTGAGCAGTGTCAGCCACAGTTTCTTCAATAACTGCTGCAACCTTTTCAATAATCATCTCATGTTGCACAGGCTCTGCAACAGAGTTTGCCTTTGTAGCTTCAACAGGCATGGATTCAGAAATTATCTTTGTTGCCTGATCAACTTCATCACCTTTGTCTTGAATTGGAGAAGATACCAGCTCTGTGGGTGATGCTTCAGCTTCAGGAACTTTTACTGCAAGCTCATCAGCTACACAAGGAGCTTCAGTATGAACAATAGGTGAGATAGGATCAGAGAATGGTTCAAATGAGTCAAAAATATTATCCATTGGTGAAAAACCATCTCTGTTATCCTCTTCTACAGGCATTTTATCCTCTGTAGGTAATTCAACTTTGTCAGTCATAATATCCTCTGCAGGCATTTTAACCTCTGCAGGTATAGCAACATTCACTGTAACCTCAACAGTAGGTGTTTGCTGTAAAACCACCTCTGGAGCTTCAACAAGATTCTCTTCATCTGAATCAGAAAGAATTAATCTCCTTTTCTTGATTGGAGGTACCACATTCTCCTCTTCATCTTCACTTGAGCTCTCTCTTGGTGGTGAAAGTGAAGGTCTGTTTGCTTTCTGTTTCTTCCTTCTTGTATAAACAGCTTCAGGTGTTGTTTGTTTAGCCTTTGAGTGTTTAGTGTTTTGGGCAGTGTGTTTCTTTCTTTTTGGCTTGGTTTTAGGTTGTTCAGTAGGTGCTGGCTCAGGGTTTAAGGTTTCAGTATTTAAGGTTTCAGTGTTTAATGTTTCAGTGTTTGAGGGTTCAGCGTTTAAGGGTGGAGAGTTTATTGGTGAAGAGTTTAAGGTTTCTAGCTGTGGTTGATGAGATGTAGTAGGTACAGTGGGTGTAGGTGTTGTAGATGTTGGTTCAGAGTTTATGGTGTCTATTGGTTCAGGCATTTGTTGTGGTGATTTAGAGTCTTGTGGTTGGTTTACATAGTTTTGTAAGGCTAAAGGCATAAACATATCTGGTATTTGCTGTTTAGTGATATCTTTGTTTGTCAAATCAGAAAACATTCTCTTAGCAACTTGAAAAGGCTGAATTACATCAGCTTCATCAATTGGAATGTTAGGCACACAGGCAGTAAATAGCAGTTGACAAAAACGAGCAAAATAAACAGTAGTAGATTCAGACAAACGCTCTCCCAAGTTCATTGGTACTAGTCTACCAAAATCGAAGTTACCTCCATATAGTAGAGCATGACCAATTTGGAGAGTATCCAGAGGAAGTGCATCCCAGTTTGTTGTCTTCTTTCCAAAAGCCCTTGTTATGCAATCGAAAAAGAAACTCCATTCCTTTCTCAAACTTGGCCGTCTCAAAGACCCTATCTTGTTCAAGTTTCCTGCACATCCAATTTGTTCCAACATTGTCCTCAACCGATCATGACCAACAACACTGTAAGAAGTGTGTGTCTCAAAATCCAGAGCATCCCTAACAGTAGTTGGAGTAATAATATACTCTGATTCATCATGAGTGAAAGTGATTGTAGGAGTGCCAGACTCTTCTCCATCATCATATACAGAGTTTGTCCAGAAAGCAGCAATTTGCGAAGCAGATAGTGTAGGTGGTGCTGTTAGAGCTTTCCCTATCTCAGAATCGTTCAAGAAATTTTGGAACAAATGAAATGCCTGTGGAGCAGTTGCATTCTCCAATGGTGCTGCATAGTTACTAGGGAGAAAAACTAACCCTGCTGCATCAAACGCTTTAGTTGCCATCAGTAAAAAAAATGATACGAAGATATTCAGAGAAAAGATGTGTATGCACTGTAAGTGTTTATCAAAATGTGAAGGAGAGTATATGAGAAGTGTGAAAGTGAATGAGTATGCAAGTAACTGTGAGTGGGTGAATGTGAATCGATATGGAGTAAGAGACTAAAGACGATTTGAGTAAAATTAAAACTCAATCGTTTATTTAGTAAAAGCGCGCAACTGTTGTAGAGTAGTGTGTGAGTGGGACACAATCATGGGACACGTGTCAAACAACCAATGGATTACTTAATAATTACCGCTGTCATTCCTATAATCATGACACTTTGTTACGACCAACTCAACACGCAAGTGCACGTGATCTCAAGTAATACAGATAGCAAATAAGGTTCGTTCCTACAGGGACTCGTTGTCTTGTCTAGCTAATTCACTCACCAATGTATGATTATTTTCCGATGCTAAAACAAATAATAAAGTGGATTGTTGTTATCACTAAAATTTATCTAAAAATTATAACTAATTATCAACTGCTTGAACTGAGATTTATGTCGAATTACTTATGCAAATAAAACATGGGAATTTAGTTTCCTTAAACAATCCATCTATAGTCTCCAAATCCCTAGCCTTGTTCATGTGATTTATTAACACCTGATCGAACACACAAAACTGATATAAGCCAACTTCCGTTCACAAATACCATCCTAAACAATATCCACAATAAAGATAGAAATCATTTAGTCTTCCGATTATGCCAAGTCTTCATATGTCTATAAAGAATAAAACATAATGGTTGAGGTGCAAGCATTCAATTGATCACATAGTCGTCATAAAACGATTAGAGTTACGACACTAATTACGAATGATATCATCACGCATAAACCTACGCTAACATGGCAAGTTCTAAACTCTTATTTCCACTTTCGCTTCAACAAGAATTAACACACAATTACAGGAGTTAGCTACTCTCCTGCAACGAATTAAAATCAACCATGATAGGATATCACATCAATCACACTATAGGCATCGAGAAGATTCAACACATAAAATTCATGAATAAGTCCACTAAACCCCCATGACAACGAATTAGTTCATGATCGAACTAATCATCATCATGGGTTCCAATGGAAACATGATAGAAAGAGACGAATAATGACTGAGATAAATATCAAAGGTTTTAAAGAATACACCAAGGTTAAGCATCCACAAACTAGGAAGAATACAAGAATAAAATTGTGAACTATCTTCTTCCTTCCTTCTTTGTGCTAAAAAAACTACGTACATAAAACAAGCTGTCACTTCCTCATTTCTAGGGTTTTCTTTACTTCCCTTATATAGGCCTCCAGGTGCTAGTACATAGAAGAAATGTTTTTTTTATTTTATTTAATTCACCCAAAACAAATCAGGAACCGGGTCAGACGAGACGGCGACGCGGCGCCGGCTTCAAGCACAAATTCAGCGATGCGGCGCCAGGACCTCCACCACGGCGATGCGGCGCCGTCCTCCAGTACAATTGCAGCGACGCGGCGCCAAGCCTACTGACCAGCAACTTCAATTTTTTCCTTTTCTTTAATTTAACTCCGTTTTGCACTTCGATTGCTACGCTTCGTTCCTCTAACACCTGTGATTGATATCCCTGCACAATACCCTTAAAAGAGATCAAAAACACCACAACTCAAGTACAAACCATCGTTTTAAGCTAAATGGAAACGTTTTAAGTAGATAAAATACCCACTTATCACACCCCCAAACTTAAACCGATGCTTGTCCTCAAGCATAACAAACAAAATATTTACAACTACCTAGTACCACTTTCGTAGGTGATCACGGTTGCATTTGGCATATGCAACAAGCCCTTTAAACCCCTAGGCAGCCCTAGTGGACGAGTAAGGTCTCGTGAGGGCCTATAGTGAATGTACCCACAAAATCCATCTAATAATGCAACTAACAATGCAACTAACTACATGAATGCAACTATATGAAAATGCAACAATCCCCTTTAAACTGACCAAAACCAACTAGCAACCAGCTGCCTCAAAGAATGCAACTAAATCCGAATAGAGCTCGACTAAGCCCCCGTATACTAACAGTACATGAACAGAAACGTGTGTGTGTGCAATGCTCATCAGAAATGCTCCCAACACTAGGTCAAAAACCATACCTATCCTTTGCCAAGACAATCACAGGTTTATAAACAGAATAGACTGTAGACACTTCATAACCTAGGAACACCACCATCCTTATTCAAGTTAACCAAGAATTCATGCTTTATTACTACGACACTAAATACTATATACACTACGCATGCTTATTTAACCGTGCAATGAGTGAGACCCCAAAAGGCTTATACAATAATACCCATGTAGCGAGTGTTAGGTCAGTGGATCCCAGACTATAAAAGCCTTAGGTCACTAGGACTAAGTCCCCTCAGACTTAATTACTCGAGTATTAAAGAGCTCACTCGTGGTTAATTTTGCATTTACACTATTTACATGACTCTTTTTTTTCTTTTTTTCTTTTTCTTCATTTTTTTCATTTTTTTCTTTTTTTTTCATGTATGCAATCTGGAACGAGAATTCTCAATTCCAACCCTAGACTACTCATATAAAAATGAGCCGGCTACTAGCCGTTTGACGCCTAGCCATTATTGACCAAAATTAACACTAGCATGAAATCCTTGGTGTCCCCCAAACTTAGACTTTATTGCTCCTACGCCATCAAGGGAATAACGAAAATTCTAATTATAATCAAGTGATTAAGTCTCAAACATCCAAACAAGCATGACCCTAACCTAGCCCAAAAGCACCTAATGAGACTAGTGAAAAGATTCTGTTTCCGTAACATGCAAGTCAATTCCATGGGAACTATAAATCAACCCTCTATTCATCATTACCACACCCAATTAGACATCTATCCACCAATCAGAATTAGCTCGTTCTAAGGGATCATGAAAAATGCATGCTATGCAATGCAAATGCAACTATATGAACATAAATATCACAATAAACAGAATGTCCTATATGGCATACATAAAAACAAAACAAAAATGCTCAACAAAAACGCTCTACACTAACATGCAATTATGCTCCTAACATGACATGCAACACATCTATTATACAACTAATACAAATGCACCTTTAATCCCCACCCCCAAACTTAAAAATTGCAATGTCCACATTGAAGGTAAGAATCAAAAGAGTGCAAGGCATACCTACTCGTCGTCCGAAGTACTCCCATCGGGAGTGTCCGGTGGCAGATAGACAGCGCCAGCTCCTGTTCCAAACGGCGGAAAAGTCACGTCCACTCCACTAGCACGGAAAGCTGTGCTCAAAGCCTGTGCAAACTGACTAAAATCTGCTGCAAAACCCACCTGCACATCGTGCACTGCGTCAATACGCCTCATCATACGCCTATACTGCCTCTGATCAACAAAATCTCTAGGCTCCTCGTGCTGCTGCTGCTCCGCCGGCTGCTCCTCTGGCTGCTCCTCCAGCACTACATACCCAAGGCCCCAATCATCGGCCACACCACCAGCCCACACAGCCAGCCGCTCTATACTCTGATGATCTAGCACTGCCTGTGGCTGCTGCACCGCCTCCGCCTCTGACCAAACAGCACCATGAAAACTAGCCAACCTAGCAATGACCGAACCATAAGGCATCGCCGCAGTAGAACTCCCTTGCATAAACCGTAGAATACCCTGATGGATCAAACTAGCCACATCCACGAACTCTCTACTGCATATAGCATACAACAGAATAGCCCGCTCAACCGTCACCTCACTCGAATGCCTAGTAGGGATGAGGTTGGCACAGATGAACGAGTGCCAAGTACGCCCATATTGATTCAAGGCCTTCGATACAAACGTAGTGGGCTCAGTAGTGCCCCTACTCAACTTCCATTCAGTACCAGGAACACATAACTGCTGAATAATCATCTGAAGATCCACACCATCACGAGTCTTCCCCGACCAATCCTCTCGAGCCTTATCAATACCCGGAAGCTCGAGAACACGACGAATAGCCCTCGGCCGATAATCCACCCGAACTCCACGAACCCGGCTAATACCATTCTTGTCCACACTAGCATTCGCATAGAACTCGCGAACCACAGACATCGGAACAGGTTCCGGAATCTCACAAACGCGCTCCCAACCTCTCTCTTGAATATTATCCAACATCCTCCCATCATTCATAGTAGGCAAAAGACCCCTCTCACGGGCAATAGGACACTCCAATAATTCAATATACCTCTCGCTAGCCTCATTAGAGATAAATTGAGGCCCACCATTGCCACCCCCAAAAGCAGATGGAGAAGAAGAAGGAGGATTTCTACCACCACCCGCACTCCCACTAGCACCCTCACCGCCACCAATTACCACCCTTTGTCGCTTGGATGCCATTGAATTGAATGGAGGATGTATTTAGAGTGTTTATAGGGTTTGAGATTTGTAAGAAATGTGTATGTATAGGTGGAGGTGTATAAGTGTATATATAGGAGAAATTTAGGGTTAGGGATGTGTATAGGAGATGGGTTAAATTTGGGGGTGGAGATGGGTATATATATATAAATAACAACAATTACAACATCTATTTTTTTTTTCGGCAGAGGCTTCGGCGACGCGGCGCCAGATTTGCACTGGGGAACGGCGACGCGGCGCCCTGCTCACTGATGAAAATTTTTTCTTCTCTTTTTTTTTTTTTTTTAGTAACTCCTGAGTCTGAACAAAACAACTACCTACCAAGTGGGTTGCCTCCCACAAAGCGCTCTTTTTACGTCATTAGCTTGACATAGCTCCATCTCCTTAATTTGCACAAATTAGAACCGCAGTCTCAATTTCGCGATTCAACTTCTCTCCAAAATATGGTTTCAACCGCTGACCATTGACCTTGAACGACTGTTCCGGTAACTTGTCAAAAATCTCCACTGCCCCATGTTGAAAAACTGTTTTGACTGTGAATGGGCCTGACCAACGTGACTTCAACTTCCCAGGAAATAACCGAAGCCGAGAGTTATACAACAAAACCAATTGTCCGGGTACAAACGTCTTAAGAACCAACCGACGATCATGCCACCTTTTTACTTTCTCTTTGTAGAGTTTGTTGTTCTCATAAGCTTGCAAACGGAACTCGTCCATTTCATTCAACTGAACCATACGCCTCTCACCTGCTGCTGTAAGATCAAAATTCAACTTCTTCAATGCCCAATATGCCTTGTGCTCTAACTCAGCTGGAAGATGGCAAGCTTTCCCATACACTAGTTGAAATGGTGACATTCCCAACGGCGTTTTATAGGCTGTCCGATAAGCCCACACTGCTTCATCCAGCTTCAATGCCCAATCCTTCCTAGAAGGACTAACTACCTTCTCAAGAATCCGTTTAATTTCGCGATTAGAGACCTCGGCTTGCCCATTGGTTTGAGGATGATAAGCTGTAGCAACTCGATGATTGATGTTATAGCGTGCCATCAGAGATGTAAACTTCCGATTGCAAAAATGCGTACCCTCATCACTGATTATAACTCGTGGAGTGCCAAATCGAGTAAATATGTTCTTGTGGAGAAAATTAAGCACCACCTTAGCATCATTCGTCGGAAGTGCTTTTACCTCCACCCACTTAGACACATAATCCACGGCCAGAAGAATATATTGATTACCACATGACGGAATGAACGGTCCCATGAAGTCGATTCCCCACACGTCAAAGATCTCTACCTCCATCATGACATTCAGAGGCATCTCGTCCCTACGAGAAATATTACCAACTCGCTGACATCGATCGCACCTCAACACAAACTGATGAGCATCCTTGAATAGAGTTGGCCAATAGAACCCTGCTTGAAGAATACGTGTGGCTGTCTTCTCACCCGCATAATGACCTCCATAAGCTGTAGCATGAAAATCACTTAGAATAGCCTCGGTCTCACCGTAAGGAACACAACGCCTAATAATCTGATCAGCTCCTTGCTTGAACAAAAACGGTTCATCCCAAATATATTGCTTGACATCGTGCAAAAATTTCTTCCTTTGAGCATGAGAGAGCTCAGGTGGAATGATGTTGCTTACTAGATAATTCACGAAGTCTGCAAACCATGGTTCATCATCTTGCACTTTGAATAATTGCTCATCAGGGAAGAACTCATTAATGACCGTGTTGTCTTTAGGTGACTTGCCATGATCTTCCAATCTAGAGAGATGGTCAGCTACCTGATTCTCCGTCCCCTTTCTATCCTTGATTTCCACATCGAATTCTTGTAACAGAAGAACCCAACGAATCAATCTTGGCTTAGAGTCCTTCTTCGTAAGGAGATAGCGAATGGCAGCATGATCCGTATAAACTGTCACCTTTGTACCAAGCAGATAAGAGCGAAACTTTTCAAACCCGTAGACAATAGCAAGTAGTTCCTTCTCAGTGGTCGTGTAGTTCAACTGAGCATCAGTTAGTGTTTTACTTGCATAGTAAATAACGTGGAACACTTTTTCTTTCCTTTGGCCTAGAACGGCCCCAAGTGCATAATCGCTGGCATCACACATCAAAGCAAATGGTTGACCCCAATCAGGAGCTGTAATAACTGGAGCAGAAATTAGTTTCTTCTTCAAGATATCGAACGCATGTGAACAAGCCTCATCAAACTTGAATGGCACATCTTTTTCCAAAAGATTGCATAACGGCTTAGAAATTTTTGAGAAATCCTTTATGAAGCGCCTGTAGAATCCCGCATGACCAAGAAAGCTGCGAATACCCTTGACTGAGACAGGGGCAGGAAGATTCTCAATAGTCTCCACCTTTGCTTTGTCAACTTCCAAACCTTTACACGACACCTTGTGTCCCAGAATGACACCTTCTTGTACCATGAAATGGCACTTTTCCCAATTTAGAACAAGATTCGTCTCCACACAACGTTTTAGAACCAAACTCAAGTTTTCCAAGCACTCATCAAAAGAATCCCCAAAGACTGAGAAGTCGTCCATGAATACTTCCACATTATTTCCAATCATGTCAGAGAAGATGGCCATCATGCACCTTTGAAATGTAGCTGGTGCACCACACAACCCGAAAGAAACACGTCTGAATGCGAATGTGCCAAATGGACAAGTGAATGTAGTCTTCTCCTGATCCTCGGGTGCTATACAAATCTGATTGTACCCAGAATACCCATCAAGCAAGCAATAGTACTGATGTCCAGCCAATCTGTCGAGCATCTGATCAATGAATGGAAGTGGGAAATGATCTTTCCGAGTGGCCTTGTTCAATTTCCGATAATCCATGCAAATCCTCCAACCCGTAACTGTTCGCGTAGGAATGAGCTCGTTCTTCTCATTAGTCACCACTGTCATGCCCCCCTTCTTAGGCACACACTGTACCGGACTCACCCAAGAGCTATCAGAAATTGGGTAGATAATGCCCGCGTCAAGCCATTTAAGAATTTCCTTTTTCACAACTTCTTTCATGACAGGATTCAGTCTCCTTTGATTATCAACTGTAGGGTTAGCTCCCTCTACCAAAGGAATTTTGTGCATGCAGTACGACGGACTGATACCCTTGATATCTGCTATAGTCCACCCAATGGCTGATTTGGAATCCCTTAAGATTCGCAATAGTTTTTCCTCTTCTATTCCTGAAAGCTGAGAAGATATAATAACAGGTAAGGTAGAAGAATCACCAAGATAGGCATACCTTAAATGTTCAGGCAATGGCTTAAGTTCCAATGTAGGTGCTTCCTCGATGGATGGCTTAAGTCTAACATGAGACTTTTTCAATTCTGACAACCCCAATGATTCAAATGAGCTTTGAAACTTCTTCCATGGTGATGCATTAAGATATTGCAATTGTTCTTCATCCTCTTCTGTCTCAACCTCCAAGTCATTAGCAAGAACTCTTTCCAACACATCAGCTTTTATCAAGTGTTGAGTTGCGGGGTTAACCACCTTGTCGACCATATCAATTTTGAAACACTCTTCATCGTCAGTTGGGAGCTTCATTGCATTGAAAACATTAAAAGTGACATCTTGATCGTGCACCCTCATAATGAGTTCCCCCTTTTGGACATCGATAAGAGTTCGGCCCGTCGCCAAGAATGGTCGTCCCAAGATGATAGGGATCTTCTTGTCTTCCTCGAAGTCAAGAATAACAAAGTCTGCTGGAAAGATAAGCTTGTCGACTTTCACCAAAACATCCTCAACTATCCCTCGCGGATAAGTAACAGAACGGTCAGCAAGTTGTAGAGTCATGGTAGTGGGCTTTGGCTCTGGAAGACCAAGTTGCATGAAAACTGATAAGGGCATGAGATTAATACTTGCACCCAAATCACACAAACATTTGCTGAATGAGAGGTCTCCAATAGTGCATGGAATGGTGAAGCTTCCAGGATCCTTCAACTTAGGAGGCAACTTTTGTTGCAAGATGGCACTACATTCCTCCGTCAAGGCAACGGTCTCTAACTCCTCAAGTTTCAATTTCTTCGAGAGAATACCCTTCATGAACTTCGCATAGCTCGGCATTTGCTCAAGAGCCTCCGCAAATGGTATGTTAATCTGCAGCTTCTTGAATACATCCAAGAACTTAGCGAATTGCTTGTCTAACTTTTGCCTTTGAATTCGTTTTGGGAATGGAGGAGGTGGAAACACCTTATCTTCTACTTCTTTTTTAGAATTAACGCTCTTGTGAATGATAGGAGTTGAAGGAGTAGCATTAGGAAGCAAATCAGAACCAGATTCGACCTCAACTGAAAATTCAAGTTTTTCCTCCAGAGAGCTCGGCGACGCGTCGCCGTTTTTGTACTGTGAGGCGGCGCCGCGGCGCCGTAGGGCCTGCTCAGGAATTTCATTTTTTTCCTCGGTTGCTTTTTCTTCGTTCTGACCTTGTAGACTTCTTCCTGATCGTAATGTTATTGCCTGAACCTGTTCCTTTTGATCTTTCTTGCCTGGATTCACCTCTGTGTCACTCGGAAGCGTTCCTGGTTGACGGTTCAACAAAGCATTGGCTAGCTGGCCAATTTGATTCTCTAAAGTTTTCAATGACACTGCCTGACTCTTATACATCATTCGAAGCTCTTCCAATTCCGACTTCTCAGACTGATTCAATGAAGTTCCTTGAGATGGTTGAAACCCCGGTGGATTGAATGGTTGCCTTGGAGCATAAGGTGGTGGTTGATAGTTCTGATTACTTGGCCTTGCATTGAACTGCTGATTTTGTGGTTGCTGAGCACCTCCCTGATTGTTGCTCCAACTGAAGTTAGGATGATTCCGATTGTTGGGATGATAAAAATTTGGCACTGGTTGCTGAGATCTTTGAAAATTACCAACAAATTGTGCAGATTCAGCTGAGATAGCACACATATTTGTGTCATGTGCCCCTGCACACAATTCACACACCATAGCAACCTGGTTAGTCCCAAGATTAGAAAGGGAATCTACCTTCATTGTCAACGCTTTGAGTTGGGCAGCAATAGCAGTAGCTGCATCCAAGTCAAGAACTCCAGCCACTTTAGCAGGTGGCAAGCGTTGAGTAGGATTCTGGAACTCATTGGCCGACATCATTTCAATCAGATTGTAAGCATCCTCATAGCTTTTTGCCCATAGCGCACCTCCAGAAGCTGCATCTAACATAGGCCGGGACTGAGCTCCCAACCCGTTATAGAAATTGCCGATTATCATCCAATCCGGCATTCCATGATGAGGACAACGTGCCAATATCTCCTTGTACCTCTCCCAAGCTTCTCCCAAAGATTCCTGGGAATGCTGAGCAAACTGAGAAATGGCATTCCTGTAAGCTGCTGTCTTCGCCATGGAGAAATACTTGGTCAAGAACTTTTGAGCACAGTCTGCCCATGTTGTAATAGAGCCTGATGGCATAGAATGTAACCAACTCTTGGCTTTATCCTTAAGAGAGAAGGGAAATAGCCTCAATCTGATTGCGTCATCTGTAACTCCGTTGAATTTGAAGGTGTCACAGATCTCAAGGAAGTCCCTAATATGAGCATTGGGATCTTCAGCAGGACTACCCCCAAACTGGACTGTGTTCTGAATCATCTGAATGATGTTTGGCCTTAGCTCGAAATTGTTAGACCCTATAGCTGGGCGAACAATACTAGTATGGATGTCCTCCACTTTCGGCTGAGAGAATTCACTCAAAGCCTTCGCTGCTTGTTCTTGATTTGCCATAACTTCCTTTGCTTCAAGATTGTCTTCTAACCCGAAATCAAGTCTTCTCCTAGCTAGTTCGTCTCTACGTGCCCGAGCTCGTGTACGCATAAACTCTCAACACGTACCTGAAATTCACCAACAAGAAATTTTATGAAAACGTCCTAGTCACCGAAATTCAATGACCACTGATGGCAAATATTGAAACTAAACAAAATAAAACCGCGTCCCCGGCAGCGGCGCCAAAAACTTGTTACGACCAACTCAACACGCAAGTGCACGTGATCTCAAGTAATACAGATAGCAAATAAGGTTCGTTCCTACAGGGACTCGTTGTCTTGTCTAGCTAATTCACTCACCAATGTATGATTATTTTCCGATGCTAAAACAAATAATAAAGTGGATTGTTGTTATCACTAAAATTTATCTAAAAATTATAACTAATTATCAACTGCTTGAACTGAGATTTATGTCAAATTACTTATGCAAATAAAACATGGGAATTTAGTTTCCTTAAACAATCCATCTATAGTCTCCAAATCCCTAGCCTTGTTCATGTGATTTATTAACACCTGATCGAACACACAAAACTGATATAAGCCAACTTCCGTTCACAAATACCATCCTAAACAATATCCACAATAAAGATAGAAATCATTTAGTCTTCCGATTATGCCAAGTCTTCATATGTCTATAAAGAATAAAACATAATGGTTGAGGTGCAAGCATTCAATTGATCACATAGTCGTCATAAAACGATTAGAGTTACGACACTAATTACGAATGATATCATCACGCATAAACCTACGCTAACATGGCAAGTTCTAAACTCTTATTTCCACTTTCGCTTCAACAAGAATTAACACACAATTACAGGAGTTAGCTACTCTCCTGCAACGAATTAAAATCAACCATGATAGGATATCACATCAATCACACTATAGGCATCGAGAAGATTCAACACATAAAATTCATGAATAAGTCCACTAAACCCCCATGACAACGAATTAGTTCATGATCGAACTAATCATCATCATGGGTTCCAATGGAAACATGATAGAAAGAGACGAATAATGACTGAGATAAATATCAAAGGTTTTAAAGAATACACCAAGGTTAAGCATCCACAAACTAGGAAGAATACAAGAATAAAATTGTGAACTATCTTCTTCCTTCCTTCTTTGTGCTAAAAAAACTACGTACATAAAACAAGCTGTCACTTCCTCATTTCTAGGGTTTTCTTTACTTCCCTTATATAGGCCTCCAGGTGCTAGTACATAGAAGAAATGTTTTTTTTATTTTATTTAATTCACCCAAAACAAATCAGGAACCGGGTCAGACGAGACGGCGACGCGGCGCCGGCTTCAAGCACAAATTCAGCGATGCGGCGCCAGGACCTCCACCACGGCGATGCGGCGTCGTCCTCCAGTACAATTGCAGCGACGCGGCGCCAAGCCTACTGACCAGCAACTTCAATTTTTTCCTTTTCTTTAATTTAACTCCGTTTTGCACTTCGATTGCTACGCTTCGTTCCTCTAACACCTGTGATTGATATCCCTGCACAATACCCTTAAAAGAGATCAAAAACACCACAACTCAAGTACAAACCATCGTTTTAAGCTAAATGGAAACGTTCTAAGTAGATAAAATACCCACTTATCACACTTACACTAATTAACAGTTGTCAACTACCCCAATTACTGCAAAATAGTCAAATCATCTCAATGAGATTTTACCTCAGAGTACTTAACATAACTCAACAATGTTTATCAATTATCCAACTTTGTCACTTAAACCCTTTCAAAAATTGCACAGTTGTGAATTAAGTGTGTGTGAAGCAGAGTTTACTGAAATCAATTTTTAGAGCATCTAATATTTCATAAAATCCATAACAAAAATCAATAACCACTGAATGCACAATCTCTCATCTTAGACACTGATTGTTTGATGAATGCTAAACTCTGTAGTTACTGTAATACAGAAATCTGAAAACTTCTATTCCCTTTGATGTCCATGATTTATCCAAGAAAGCACACAGTCTTTGAAGACAAAAAGATCAAGAGATAGAAATCAGAGTTTCATTCAGTGAATAACAGTCATGAACTGGATAATCTTACAAACTCTCAAACACACAAGTGTTTAGGTGAAGTGTTTACACTCACATTCAATCAGAAATAGCAGAATCTACCATATGCTTGAATGTCCACCAATTCTACACTACTTTGAGTACATGTATTCACAAATCAAAAGGACTTTATTCAGGGTTTAAATGGAGTAAGATCAAACAGATGAAAAGAGATGTTTTATTCATGAGTGACTTCAAGCTGAACATCTTAATAGAACAAAGTGTTCAGTCACAGTATATATCTGTATAAGATCAGTATATATGCTCTTTTTTTTTTCTTTTTTTTTTCTTTTTTTTTTTTTTATTTTTTTTTTTTATTTAGCATATATACTGAATAAACTTTTCTTTTCTTGAGAAATACTCATCTGTTTGAGAAAAAAATATAACTGCTCTTAACACTTCAGAGTATAAGAAAAATGAGCAGTTAATAAGGCTCAAAGGGGTTTACTAAGGATGGAATTTATGAACAGTGTTTATACAGTGTTTGTATAATGTTCAAAAGAATTTTGAACAGTGTTTAAAAGAATGGTAAATCCTATTGCCTTTATCATTTTCATGCATACACATATCATGTAGTCTCAAAATGGTCTAATACAAGTTCTAGAGAAACATACTACCTGATGAATATCACACAACAATAAATACTGATTGATAGAAAATGTATCAATCACTGATTTGGCTCAAACTCTCACAGGTTGTAGACATGAATCTGAACTCACCAAACTAATCAATTACACATCTCAAGTTTTATGGTTTTCACAAGTACAAACAAAGAATCATCATGAACCATACCATTGGAAACAGAATGTCACTTATCAGAGTTTAGAGTTCATCAATAACCAAAATTATTTATGAGAGGCAATGCACACAATATTCATAGACTCAGAGTTTAGGACTGAATAACCTAAGAGATGCTATAAATATGAAACAGTATCATGCTGTGTTGATTTACTGCACAAAGTCTGATTAGATTACATTGACTCAGAAAGAATCATGATTTATTTGCTGAGAATCATGCTTCATACATTTTTCTTCATTGGTGTTTTCATTCAGACAATAATCAATTCTGAATTCACTGAGTGTATCTAACATGTTAACAGTGTTTAACAGATAGACATGCTGACAGAGTTTAAAAAGTTTTAGACATAAGCATGCATAGCAGAGTTTAGTACTAAGGTTCACATAGCACTTAACAATTTGCAGAAACATGAGCAACATATTTTAGAAATAAGTTTTTGAGTCTAACCAACATCTCTAGTCAAAACTAGAGACCATTCCTAGTTCATTGACCAGTCTTGTAAATGTAGCTTCACTCAATGGCTTGGTGAAGATATCTGCAAGTTGTTGTTCTGTAGACACAAAGTGAAGCTCAATGTTCCCTTCCTCTACATGCTCTCTGATGAAGTGATACCTTATGCTGATGTGCTTTGTCATTGAATGTTGTACTGGATTACCTGTCATTGCAATAGCACTTTGATTATCACAGTAAATAGGTATTTTGGTATACCTTAATCCATAATCCAGCAGTTGATTCTTCATCCATAAAATTTGTGCACAGCAGCTACCAGCAGCAATGTACTCTGCTTCAGCTGTAGATGTAGATATTGACTTCTGTTTCTTGCTGTACCAGGAAACAAGTCTGTCACCCAGAAATTGACAACTTCCACTGGTGCTTTTTCTGTCTATCTTACATCCAGCAAAGTCTGCATCAGAGTAACCAAGAAGTTTAAACTCTGATTCTCTTGGATACCACAGCCCCAAAGTCATAGTGCCCTTGAGGTACTTGAATATCCTCTTTACTGCTGTTAAATGTGGTTCTCTTGGATCTGCCTGGAACCTTGCACACAAACAAGTTGCATACATGATATCAGGTCTGCTAGCTGTCAAATAAAGTAAAGAACCAATCATTCCTCTGTAACTTGTCATATCTACTGATGACCCTGCATCTTTGTCCAATTTTGTTGCAGTTGCCATGGGAGTTGTTGCAGATGAACAATCAAGCATACCAAATTTCTTGAGAAGGTTTCTGGTATATTTTGCTTGATTTATAAAAATTCCATCATCTGTTTGCTTCACCTGTAGGCCTAGAAAATAACTAAGCTCTCCCATCATACTCATTTGATATCTTGACTGCATGAGTTTGGCAAACTTCTTGCAGAGTTTATCATTAGTAGACCCAAAAATAATGTCATCCACATATATCTGAACTAAAAGCAAGTCACTACCATTTTGGAAGTAAAACAGAGTTTTGTCAATAGTACCTCTGTGAAATCCACTTTCTAGTAAAAATTTGGCAAGGGTTTCATACCATGCCCTTGGTGCCTGCTTAAGTCCATAGAGTGCCTTATCTAACCTGTAGACATAATCTGGATATTTTGGATCTACAAACCCTGGTGGTTGTTCCACAAACACTTCTTCTTCAAGTTTTCCATTCAAAAATGCACTTTTTACATCCATTTGAAATACTTTGAATTTCATGTGAGAGGCATATGCAAGAAAGATTCTGATTGCCTCCAATCTAGCCACTGGAGCAAATGTTTCATCATAGTCTATTCCTTCCTGTTGTGAGTAGCCTTTTGCAACCAGTCTTGCCTTGTTCCTTGTGATAACACCCTCACTGTCAGTTTTATTCCTGAAAACCCATTTAGTACCAACAATGGATCTGTTCTTGGGTCTTGGTACAAGTGTCCACACTTCATTTCTTTCAAATTCATTTAGCTCTTCTTGCATTGCTGTTATCCAGTCAGCATCTTTAAGAGCTTCTTCCACTTTCTTTGGTTCAGATTGTGACAAGAATGCATGAAACAGACATTCATTTATTGTTGCACTTCTTGTCCTTACTTTTGCATCAGGATCACCAATAATCAAATCAGGTGTGTGAGATTTAGTCCATTTTCTTGCAGAAGGCAGATTGCTTCTGTCATCATGTGATCCTCCCCCTTGATCCATGCTCTCCTGATTTTCTTGGTGCCTTTCTTCATTTTCTGATGCTCCCCCTGAATGTGACTTCTCAGAATTATCAACAGAGTTTGAATCAAAATCATTAACTGAGTCACTTTCAGTGTTTGAATTATCACATTGATGTGATTCTTCATGCTCCCCCTCAACTGG
The DNA here is from genome assembly GCA_037693485.1 of Kitagawia praeruptora. Classification (NCBI taxonomy): domain Eukaryota; kingdom Viridiplantae; phylum Streptophyta; class Magnoliopsida; order Apiales; family Apiaceae; genus Kitagawia; species Kitagawia praeruptora. The sequence goes on along the minus strand of CM075346.1, from coordinate 127,823,357 downwards.
TTCTTCCCTTGTTTCTGATTGAAGAGTTTCTTCAGTATTTACCAGTAGAGGTTCAGAGTTTAGATCAACAGAGTTTGTTAAATCAGTCTGATCAGAGTTTACTTTTTCAGAGAATAATTCTTCATTTTCAAAGTGCAGTTGATCATGTTCATTGACATCTTCAAGTCCAGTTATTTTCTTGTCATCAAATGACACATGAATTGATTCCATGATCACTCTAGTTCTCAGATTATAAACTCTGAATGCCTTTGTTGACAGTGGATAGCCAACAAAAATTCCTTCATCTGCCTTTAGGTCAAACTTGGTCAACTGTTCAGGATGAGTCTTCAACACAAAGCATTTGCATCCAAAAATATGAAAATATTTTAGATTTGGCTTTTTCTTCTTCACCATTTCATATGGTGTTTTACCATGCTTGTTGATCAGTGTTGCATTTTGAGTAAAACAAGCAGTTTGAACTGCTTCTGCCCAGAAATATGTTGGCAACTTTGCTTCATCTAGCATGGTTCTGGCAGCTTCTATCAAGGTTCTGTTCTTCCTCTCCACTACACCATTTTGTTGTGGAGTACCAGGTGCAGAAAACTCTTGTTTTATCCCTTTACTCTTGCAAAATTCTTCCATTGATGAATTCCTAAACTCAGTTCCATTGTCACTTCTGATTATCTTCACTTGATTCTCTGACCCTTTTTCCAGTTGTAATGTATGTTCTGTCAGTGTTAATGCAGTTTCATCCTTCTTTGCAAGAAAATATACCCACGTGAACCTGGTATATTCATCAACAATGACTAGAGCATATTTCTTCTTTCCAAGAGACATCACATTCACTGGACCAAAAAGATCAACATGTAGTAGATGATAAGGATCAACAATTGAAGACTCAGATTTGCTTTTGAAGGAGACTTTTCTCTGTTTAGCCTTTTGACAAGAATCACACAGTCCTTCTACATTCAACAAGGACTTTGGTAGACCTCTTACAAGATCATTCTTGATTAGCTCATTGATGTTGTTCAGGTTCAAATGAGAGAGTTTCTTGTGCCATTTCCAACTCTCTTCACTGGACATCCTTGTAGACAGACACACTGCTTTGCCATCAGTGTTTGTTGACAATTTGATTTCATAGATGTTATTGTGTCTGTTTCCAACTAGAGCAACTTTCCCTGTAGATTTGCTGATCACTTGACAATATTCAGGCTGAAAATCCACATGATATCCTCTGTCACAGATTTGACTCACAGATAGCAGATCATGCTTGAGTCCTGGAACCAGAGCTACATTTGTGATGATGACATTTCCAAGATTAATATTGCCATATCCCAGTGTATGTCCTATGTTGCCATCTCCATAGGAAACTTCTGGGCCAGCCTTCTCCTCAAACTCTGATAGCAGGGCTTTATTTCCTGTCATGTGTCCTGAACATCCACTGTCCACAACTAGGGTACTAACCCTGGTGCCCTGCAATCATAAACAATCACTGATTATTAGTTTTAAGGATCCAGACTTGCTTGGATCCTTTGGCTTTCTTAAATCTGTTAGCTTTTGCAGCGGAATTTTCATTAACAGAGTTTAAGCTAACTTTTTCAGAGTTTACATTTGCAGAGTTTACTTTAACCCATTTCAAATTTGGTTTGGGTTCATAGTAATTATAATAAATAGCATGATAATCTCTGCAAGTGTAAATAGAATGCCAAGTACTTCCACAGTGTTTGCATAAAGTCTGTGGTCTAGTTCTCACATAATCACTCCTTACTGCAGTTTTAGAGGGCAAAGAATTAATGTTCTTATTCTTATTGCAGAAACTAGCAAGATGATTAGTGCTACTACAATTAAAGCATGTTTTTCTAGGAGCTAATGAAGCAAGCATTGGCTTAATTCCTGATGTGATGCCTACTTTTCCATTTTTATTTTTCTTAGGCAATCTCTGTTTGTTGACAGATTTTATCTCCTTAAGCTTATGCTTGAGTTGTTTATCTGTCATTAAACCAATGTTAGCCTCTTTAACAAAAGTTTTAGCATATGACTCTTTAACAGCCTTTTTCTGTGCTTCAGTCTTAGGTCCACCTGTTCCCATGACATTACCCTCAGATGAACAATGTGGTCTAACCTTTACCTGATTTTCAAATCTAAGTTCATCTCCTACAGAGTAACCTAGACCTACTGTATCTGACTGAAACACTTCTTGAGTGTCTTTACCAGAGTGTGTCCAAGTTTTAATGATGTGTTTAGTATCCTCCAATTCAGATTCTAGTTGCTTATACTTACCTAGCAACTCCTGTTCAATAAACACTGCATCATCTCTCTCTTTTTGAATTTTATTCATGTTCTCTAGCTGTTCCTCAACAAGTTTATTTCTTTCTTTGAGTTGAGAACACTCAGACTTTATCCTTTCATTTTCTAAAGTCTGATCCCTATAACTGATATGCAATGCTTTAAGATAAATTCTCAATTCAGTTATATTATCAGTGTTATAAGCATAGGTAGTTGGAGGTACCTTGAGATCATCATTTTCAGTCTGAGTAGTGGCCATGAGAGCATAGTTGACTTCCTCATCTGAATCTGAAGTGTCTGCCCAATCTCTGCCTTTGGTGTAGAGTGCCTTTTCAGTTTTACCCTTCTTGCACTCAGGAGCATAGTGACCCATCTCCTTACACTTGTAGCATTGAATTTCATACTTATCTTTCTTACCAGATTTGAAGTCCTTTCCCTCAGCTTTCTTGAAATTCTTCTTGTCAGACTTTGAGTAGTCCCTGGAGAATCTCTTTCCCTTCTTGAAGTTCTTGTATCCCATCTTCTTGAAGGTCTTTACCATCAAAGCAGCCATTTGCATCATCTCTTCATCATCTTCAGAATCAGATGATCCATCAGTGTTTGAGTCAACATCAGTGTTTGATGACTCATTCTCTGAATGTATGACTAAGGCTTTCCCTTTTGCTTTTCTCCTTGATGCCTCCTTCTTTGATGGTTTCTCCTCAACTTTGAGTGCAACAGACTTTGACTTTCTACTTGATCTTTTGTTTCTTTGCTCCAACTCCAATTCATGGGTTTTGAGCAGTCCATAAATTTCATCAATCTCTGTTTCACCAAGTTCATAATTATCTCTTATAGTGGTTGTTTTCACATCCCACTTTTCAGGTAGAGAAAGAAGAAACTTGAGATTTGAGTCTTCTAAATCATACTCTTTGTTAACCAATGACAAATCATTGAGCAGTTTACAGAATCTGTCAAATGTTTCTGTCATGGTTTCATCAGACTTTGCCTCAAAGTGCTCATACTCCTGAGTGAGTATGTTTCTTCTGTTTTTCTTGATTGCAGGAGTTCCTTGACACCTAACCTCAAGTGCATCCCATATTTCCTTTGCAGTTGTGCAGTTAATCACTTTATTAGACATAACATTGTCTAATGCACTGTGAAGTAAATGTCTCACTTTTGCATCCTTTGCAATAGATGAAAGATCCTCAGCAGTTAGATCTTTCTTTTCCTTTGGAATGACCTTTGATTCCTCACCAGCAGCAGCAGCAGATAATTTTGTTGGTTTGTGAGGTCCTTCATATATTCTATCAAGGTATTCTGGATCTGTAGCCTCCAGAAACATGGTCATTTTCACCTTCCAAATTGCATACTCTGATGGCCTAAGTATAGGAACCCTTATTGTCTCATACCTACTAACAGTAGTAGGGGTTTTCTCAGATGGTGGAGGTATCTCTGCCATTGATTACTCTTGTGTTTGGATCTTTAACTGTAATAAAGTAACAGATTAGTCTCTGATACCACTTGTTAGGTCGAATACACAATAAGCAATCAAATACTGTATGAGTAACTTAACAAGAACACACTGTTTAACAATTAAAAATTGTTTGGAATTAATAATTCCTCTCTCGGTGATGTAAATATCACAGAGAGCTGCTTAGGTTACAATCAAAAGATTTCTCAATGTTCGATTACCCTTCTAGGGTTAACCTAACTGTATTTATAGAACATACAGCTTCGTACAATCAGTAATTGATTCTCCTATAATTAAGCTATACAATTGATATCAATCACTATTGCTCCAGTCTTCCAAGTCAACTCAATCTCTTTGACAGCTTTCCAATCTTCAAAGATATTGCTTCCATATTTATCTTGAATCAATCTTCAAACATTGTTGACTCTTCAGACAATACCGCTACAGAGTTTAACAAACTCTGTTTGCGCTTCCAGTCAGTGTTTAACTAAACTCTGACTGCTTCCAGCTAAACTCTGTTTTCTGACTTTAGCTTCCAAACACTGTTTCCATCAATCATTTCTAACAACCTATATGAGAAATGGTCAAGCAATGGGAATGGAACCAAAGTTGTGGTGGAAATGAAGGAAAAGTTTGGTGATCTGACAACGAATATCGTGGTCAAGATAGTGGCAGGGAAGGTATATTCTGGTACTGGTGTGCATGGTAATGAAGAGTCGAGGCGATTTCAAAAGGCCATGGCAGATTTCATGCACTTAGCGGGGTTGTTTATGGTTTCTGATGCACTTCCCTTACTTGGTTGGATAGATACATTAACAGGATACAAGGGCAAAATGAAGAAGTTCAGAAGAGATTGATCACTTGCTTGGAAGCTGGTTAAAAGAGCATCAGCAGAAAAGGGGAAATGAAAGCATTAATCATTCGGAGGAAGACTTTATTTATGTCATGCTGTCTACCATGGACGGTAACCAGTTTCCTGACATTGACACCGATACTGCCATCAAGGGCACTTGTTTGGTAAGTTTTCTTAGCGGAACGTTTTAATGTTCATTCATCCTATGATAAACTAACTCTGATTTAGACGATTTTCTCCTGTGGAAAGCTTTTACCTAGAGTTATTAGCTAAGACTGGACTTGCTCACACAAACATATTTATTATTAATTTGGTTGCAGAGTCTTATCTTAGGTGGTTATGATACGACATCAGCGACACTTATGTGGGCAATCTCACTACTACTAAACAACCCTGATGTACTAAATAAAGCACAAGATGAAATGGACAAGTACGTAGGAAGAGATTGCCAGGTAAAGGAATCATATGTGAAAAATCTAGCCTACTTGCAAGCCATTGTCAAGGAGACACTGCGATTATATCCATCAGCACCACTCTCAGTCAAACACGAAGCAAAAAAAGATTTCACAGTGGCAGGATTTAACGTTCCTGCAGGAACATGGCTACTTGTGAACCTCTGGAAGATGAATCGTGACCCGAAAGTTTGGTCTGACCCTCTAGAATTTAAACCTGACAGGTTCCTGCAAAAACATGTCAATGTCGACATTTGGGGTCAGAATTTTGAGCTTCTACCATTCGGATCAGGACGAAGGTCATGCCATTCACGACCCAGGTCCTGCACTTGACGCTTGCTCAATTGCTTCATGGGTTTGAACTGGGAACCGTCTTAAACTTACCCATTGATATGACCGAAAGTGCAGGAATTACTAACCCAAAAGCAACTCCACTGGAGGTTACACTCAGACCACGACTGCCTCCTGCAGTCTACCTATGAACGACATCCCCTTCAAGTTGTAAACCTGTATTATGTTATGAATAATATAAGCAACACAAGTGATCTTTTGTATGAGGCTAGCCCTATGTGATGGGACATGGTTACAAGTTCACTTTGTGTTTAGTTTAAATTTCATATATATCTTGGATGTAAGTTATCTTAAGAATTTACCTAAATTCGCAAATTAAAATCTAAAATATTAAATAAATTAAACTAATAAATAAATAAATAAATTATAGTTATAAAGACCTGACACATTTGCTCTATAATACCAGGATCATTCTTCTCCCCTCTGAATTTTCTCTCCGTTTGTTGACAAGTATTTTACCTAATAATTACACAATTAAAATAAATTTATCAATTAAACTCCATTTAATATTTGTGTAAATTATATGTTGTGATCATGCAAATAAATAGAGAAGATGAATGTTAAATTAGAGAAAATACGGTTTGGAGAGGATATGTGATGAGCTGAGAGACGCTGGCGAGTCCGTTGATCAGAGCGTCAGACATTTCTTGATCGGAGAGAATTAGGGCATTAAAATTAAAAACGTAGAGAGAGAGACGGAGAGAGAGAGAGAGAGAGAGCAAAACAAAGTAGTAAGGAAATGAAATGCGTTCATGATCGATCCAAATATCACAATTTTAAAATTTTAGATTAAATGATTCAAAATTTTACAATTTTAAATTAAATGATTTAAAATATCACAACTTAAAAATATGGTCCCAATTATCACACTAAAACATCATATAACGTTTTCAAATTTATTTATTTTATATACAAAGCTACATCGTGTAGAGTTTAGGGGATGGGGGACGCTATACAATGTAGCGTTCGGGGGTTTATGATGAAAAGAAGCAAAATGTAAATTTGAGAAGATGTGTGATTAACTTGCCGATAAATTTGGTTGTATGATAAACAAATTAGAATTCAAATGCATTTTTTAAGTCATATTTAATATTTTTTGAGTGGTCCAACACCCGTATCTCTTCATGTGATTAATGTTTTGAGCATTTACAAGAACAATTTTGTATGTAATATGAAATTTAAATTCATGAATATATGTTTAAAATTGGTACTCACATATTCTAATACTCATATATTAAATCTTATAATAAATATGTACATGTAACTTATTTCTATCTTATAATTTACTCTAAAAATAATTATATAAACAAAATGAAGATACTCTAACATGTTATCAACTTCATCAACTCCATAAAGGCCACGTGTAAAAGTAAATTATAAAATATTAATTGTAAAAGTATTTCAATTGTGGGTGTTAATTGGAAAATTTATATATACTTCCGTACCTTATCATGATTCTCACGATCACTGATTATGAATTTATTGAGAAATTAAAATCGTCTATTTATTGATTACCGAAAAAAATTGCAATGATTTTGAATGAGGATTGGAAATGAACAATATGAATAATGATATTTTATCATTTTGCATTGAAAAAACTGTACTTTTATAGATAATTAATATTCATATAAATACAATAATAATAATGTTCTAATAGAGATTCTAAAACTTATATTAGATATAAAATAAAGTGTATTTAATATGAACAATTAATGACTAATTAATATGCTATTAAATGTAAGAAAAATATTTTAATAAAAAAATTCATCAAGAAAAATATATTGAAGTTTCTGAGTAAAATTCTCTCTGATCTCCTGTTATTATAATACATATAGAATATTACAATTTTATAATTTATAATTGTTATTATCCAATCAAATACTGAAATATTTTCCTTTTTTATATAAGTGAGATGTTCGAGTAAATGAATTTTACATTATATATAATTAAAGTAATCATATATATTAAAAAGTTAAAATTGAATTTTGTAAGTAATCCAAACTTTTCCTTACGAAAAAATGCCCAAAATATCTTTTTTTGATAGTGTATTGTGACAAAAATACAGATTATCGGAACATATTGCCTAGAACACCCGCTTGATACCTCCATTTAGGGTTGCACAAAGGTCCAAAATTGGACCGGACCGAAGACCAGATTTTTTTGAATTCATGGACCGGGGACCGGACCGGTCATAACCGGTCTTGGGACCGGACCGGAAAAACCCGGACCGGACCGGAACCGGACCGGTATGGACCGGTTAGTTAATATTTTATAAAAAAATATTAATTTTAATAATTTAATTTTCATTCTTTCTTGATATTTAAATTACTTGGTAAGTTAATTTAATTTAAAAATAAGTAAATGTCATATTATTTGTAAAGTAACATTAATTTGTAAACGTAATTATAAATTATATATACTAGTATGAAATATGAAATTTAATCATTTATATTATAGTGTTCATATATACTATTTCATAAATTTATTATTTACCAATTTGGATCACTAAAATATGTTATGTGTTAATATTTTATCATTAAATTATATAATTTAAAAGACAAAATAATGTAAAATTAACTATATACATAAAATCCGATCCGATTCGGACCGGGTGTTTTCAGGATTTGGACCGGACCGGACCAAAGACCGAATTTTTTTGATTTTATGGACCGGGGACTGGACCGGTTATATTCGGTCCGGTTCGGTCCTTGGACCGGTAAACCCGGTCCGATCTAATTTACCGATCCAAACCGGAAAGTTGTGCAGCCTTACCTCCATTCGTGGGGCACATTTCTGGATACTTCAATTTAGGTAGCTTATCTGTGACACTACAATCGAAGTGCCGTATCACCCTAAAACTCTGTATCCGACGTCATATCCCACATTGATTTTGAACCTTTGACAACCCTGCATATAAGTGTAAAAATATTTAATATATTTGAAATGAACACAAATATAATTATTATTCAAAATATTGAACTCAAGTTATTTATCAATTGAACACTTGGTATAAATAAAAATCAATTTTTTTAAAAATTTGTTATAAATATATGTTTTTAATAAATTATAAAATGATAAGAATATATTTTTGTTGTAAATTATGTATATTAGTAAAATTTAAATTTTTATTTGATAAATAATATTAAACCTAAATTATATATGTATTGAACCAAATTTTTTTGTAAATGTTTTTAAAAAATAGTAGAACTCGGTCCATATTAAATAACTGAGCAAATATCGCTAAGATAGTGTACAAGTACACTGAGGTATTGACAATCATATATATATGTAAATATGATTTCTTATAAAAATTAATAAAGATCGGCTTATAACCTGCGCTGCTGCGCAACACACAGTTTTTTTTTAATATCTGTAATTAGATTATTTTTTTAAATATTTTTATGTTATTAATTTACAAATTAAAGTGTTATTAAAAATTAATAGATATAAGATTTTACACATTCAATTTAATATTTGTGCTCTATCGTGAATTCCTAAAATTTGATTCGGACGATTTTACGGCCCACATGAAATTAATAAAATAATCTTTAATTTAGTGATGGTTTAACAATTACCTTTCAATTAAAACTATGTAGAGAGAAAACATTGACGATTTTTTACGATAAAAATTATGTTCGATTTATGAAATCTACTTATATTTCGTTTTTATTATCAAAATACCCTTCTAATTATTTAAAAATAGTTCTACTAACAATCATATATAGTTTTAATAATGAGTGTATGAGTGATTTTGTCCAATATTTTGCTAGTCGATAGTCTGGTCTTCAGTACGATAAAATAAATAAGAACCATTATATCATAAAATAAATCGATGAAAAACGATGGATCTGTAAACTAAAAAGTGTATTTATATTGAAATACGAAAAATTGTATGTCAATGATTTAAATCATATAATTTGATTTTCTACATTGAATAGGATTATCAATGTATGCCTGTTAGGTCCGATAAGATTGTAGAAGGGGGGGTTGAATACAATCTATAACAATTTATCGAAATTTGTCTGTTAAATAAAATTTAGTTTAGACAAATTTATGCGGAATAAATTGAAACAAATTTTCAAGTTGAATATAACAATATATTAACTTGATGGGTGTTACAATTTCAGTACAGATTAATTATCAAGATGATAAAAACTAATTAGAAAATTCGACATGAACTTTTCTAATTTAGTTAATAAAAATCAAGATAAGAACTAGGAAACTTAATTCGCTAGTAGTACAAGAATCACAAATAATCAAGTTCCACCAGATAAAATATTACAAAGGAGATGAACTTGATTTTACAGAAATTAATTTGTTCTTGGTGTGTTCTTGAGCTTTTTGAGAGAGAAGAAGGCTGATGGGTTTGTTTGGATATAATGTTGTCCGTGTGTATGTCTGTTGCTTTCTTTCACTTTGATGCCTTTGGTTTATATAACAAAACAAAGCTCCTGACTTTGTTTTATGATTGTTTAGACTATCCAGAGACTATCAAATGACTTGCAGACTACCGGTGTGACTATCAGCTCTCTTGTAGACTACCGGTGTGACTATCTGACCTCTTGCAGACTACCGGTGTGACTATCTGGCTTGGCAGACTACCCAACTCTTTCTCCAGACTATCAGAATGACTATCCTGATAGTCTTTAATACATGATTTTTCTGGCAGACTATCATGCAGACTTTCTGGTAGACTATTTCCTTAGCAGACTATCAACCTGTGCAGATTATGCTTTGCAGACTATCTCACAGACTATCAGAGATAGACTTTTAACAATAAAACCATAGTCTAAAAACATTTCTGATAGTCTTTAGCATTTCATATTAATTCTAAATTAATTAATTTCAATAATCAACTTAATAAATAAATTAATTCTTGAAGAATTAATTTCTTAATTAAGTTAACTAAATACTTTAAATTAATTAATATAGAATTAATATAATTCTTTTTCTTGGCCATTTAGACTATCTTCTTAATTCACACTATTGAATAGACTATCAAATTAAGAAACCTGGCCATTTTCTTTCATTCCTTTGGGCACGTGGCACCACCAGATTGGTTTCTTTCAAAACAATAACCACCTGCCTTGATTGTCGTAGGTTCTTTTATATTAGCCCCGTAGAAATGCTTTTTGTCCCGCACAGCTTATAATCTTTAATTAATAAATAATTATTTTAATTCAGAAATTATAAAAATAAATATCTAATATTATTAGATATTTATAAATATAATTTTCCAAATAAATAAAATATTTATTAATATAAATAAATCCTTACGCTCTAAGCTGCGGTCTCTTGAGGATCTGGAACCGGACTCCTTTTGCTTAACAAAAATTATATCAATTCCAACCGGGGTTCCAGCTTTAAGAATATATCACTTTCCATATTCTTGTGATAATTCTATTTCCTCGTAGCCAGTCCACTTGATAATAAAATCCTTGTGATTAAATAATTTAGCACTCATGTTGCTTGCACAATGATTTTCTCTCATACCAGTCTTGATATCTTGAACCACTGAAGTTAATGATGAACAACCACTGTTAAATGTTGACACTCGATGTACTGTCTGGTTCATGAGTGACTAACCGCAATGACTGTTCTTCATATATTGACTTTAAAATCTGGTTCCTTTTCTTTTCTTCTCTCTCTCTTTAATCTTCTGTACTATCTCTGTCACTGTTGAAATCTCTGTCACTTTAAACGAATCCACTTCTTTAACGAATACTTCACTGAGGCTTGATCAGATGACTGAGCTTCTTTCAATGCAGTAATTCCCCAAGTCTGTAGATTGACCTTTATCTTTTTCTTCTGACAGATAATACAATCTGAGATTCCTTGTGACAGTCTATATACTATTTACTATTACAATCTTGTTTAAGTTGAGTTGTATCCTCGAAATACAAATAGGCTACATCATATGCCTTTCAATCTCCCCCTATTTGTTTGTTAGACAATAACAAGCAAATACCTAGAGGATAACTCAACTAACTTACTTAAACAAGAAAAAGATTAAGCATTTAGGAGCTTAGCAAATAGTACATTAAAAAAATTTCTCTGGTTTGAATTTAACAATTCCAGAATCCTCAGTTGATGAAATGATAGATGATTATTCCTCTAGCACTGAACTGATCTTCAATAGATAACTCATCTTCATTTCTGATTCTTCATATCTCTGCCTGATAATCCTTCACATTTTACATTGGTGATTATCAACAGTTCTTGATTTACAATCACTTCCCTTTTCTGACACAACTTTTCTCACTTAAGAAAAACAATTGTTCCTACTATATAGACAATGGTGAATCAATACCATTTCTATAACTTCTGGGAAATCTACTACTCCTCCACTTAGCCTTTATACATAGTACATTGAAAGACTAATAGAATAGTATTGTGATGTAATCTTCTCCTTATATCTCCCCTTTCTTCTCAACTGAATCTCACCTTACTTTTCCGTCTAAGGCTCCCCCTTAGTAAATGCTCCCCCTTTCTAACCTACTCTCATTTTTCTTGTACCCCCTTTACTTCTCCCCCTTAGTTGAGGAATCCTCCAATCAACTAGTTGACAAAGTAGTTGTACCAATTATAGAGTTCTGTTAGAAAGAAAGTTTCATCTTCTTCCTCACGGTGAGTGTGTGATAGTGTTTAGTGTACCTCACAAGTGTTTCACTCTTCTCTCCACTCATTTGTGTTGAGTGTCTCACATCTCTCTGTGTTTACACTCTTGCTCACTAGTGTATCACTCATAGCTCCAACATCCTTTAGTGTACCTGCAAGGAAAAATCACCCTAGCCCCTTCAAGAGAGGTCAGTGGTGGTGCAATGGGAGTTCGCAAATCCCAAATCCTCGTTAGACTCGTCAGATCAATCTGAGTCATAATCTACAAGTTGCTAGTTTTCCCTTTTTAGGGTTTTCAGATTTGAATTCTGAGAAGGTAGACAATGATCTATAAATTAGCATTGAGATCAAGATTTCCTTCTAATGTCTGTGAAGACACTTAGTTCATTAAAGAACCTTTAACTTATAATCCTAACCGTAAAATGGTTGGATTACAGGTTTCCGTCAATTCATCCTTAGTGTGTGCATTCTCACTTTGTGCATATGAAATATTTTGGTTAGTGTATAAGGTAGTGACTCTCCAACTTAATATCCCACATATCCTTATTTACTGCATCAAGTGCAGTTACTCCCTGGTGACCTTTAGTCTGATAGGTTACTTCCTTTTAGGGTGTAAGATAGAATGTGTTTGAGTTTGACTGTAGTCTGGGATAAAAGTTGTTGGGTTTACAACCTTATGACTAAACATGTGAGAAAGCAAAACTCCATTTAGATGAACCTGCATCACAGAATATGAGCAATAGAGATATAATGATATAAAGTTGTGATTTCAAAAGATTTACAATGTAAGCAATCACAACTATGGAAAGAAATTTTGAGTTATGGGAAAGATATAGATCTTGAGCCGGTTTTACTAAACAAAAACATAAACAAAAATCCAATTAACAATAAATATTAATCAAATTAATGAATGTTAATGTTTAAACCAATACAAACAAAACTATTTTATCATGTTTTAGATCCTGTATGTTAGATACCAACAATGGTCCTATATAAGAAATTCTGTTAATAACAACAACACAACAAAGATTAGAAGTTAAAACAGCATGATATGTGTGTGTTAAACAGAAGAAGTACAAAAGAACCAAGTACAGGGACCTGTTTGTAAGTTTTGAAAGTATAGTGACTAAACTGAAAAACTATACAAACTATTTATAAACACATGAAAAATAATATACAAAAATAAGAAATAATATACATAAAAATAATATTAAATAAAAACTAAAAAGAAAAGAAAAATACGATTTTTTTTTTATTTTTACTATTAAAAAAAATAACTGTATTAATAATATTTACAGAATATTAGAAATAAAAGAAAATAATTTACAAAAATATTTACAACAATATAACTACTTAACAATAGCTAAATATAAAGTAGAAAATACTAAAAATACCATAGGTTATCCTTTTTACGAAATCAAACAATAATAACAAAAGGACAAACACTACAAACTATTTAATAAACTATTAACTATTTACATAAATATTTGTAGTAAATTAATAAATCTATATATTTTCTTAATAAAGTAATTTTCTTATAGAAAATCATTTAAAGAGAAAATATGACTTATTAAATCAACACAAATATTCAAAAGTAATTTTCAATAAAAATAGATTTCTCACTAATTTCAACTTGTAAAATTTGAGAAAAATATTTTTAGAGAAAATTAAAATATTCTAAAATTAAAAGAAGTAAGTAGGAATATATTAAGAAGATAATGACAATGATTTTAGAATTAACAAGCAAGAAGATAAGTTGATAAAATAATTATACAAGTGATTTTAATAACAAATATTAACAAAGTAATCACTTATAAATTATTAAAGAGCAAACCTCAGATATTAACTAGTTTAATTACTAGGACTATTTAACATACCCAATTCACCAACAATTCTGGTGAATGTGGATTCGTCAAGAGACTTAGTAAAAATATCTGCTGTTTGTTCTTCCGTGGGTACAAAATGTAACTCCACGGTACCATTCATGACATGCTCTCTAATGAAATGATACCTGATATCAATGTGCTTTGTCCTCGTATGCTGCACAGGATTGTTGGAGATTGCTATGGCACTTGTATTGTCACACAAGATAGGAATTTTGTCAAGTACAAAGCCATAGTCTCTTAGCTGATTCCTAATCCACAAGATCTGTGCACAACAGCTTCCAGCAGCTATGTATTCAGCTTCAGCTGTTGAGTTGGAAACTGTTTGCTGTTTCTTGCTGTACCAGGAAACCAACCTGCCACCTAGGAATTGACAACTCCCAGAGGTGCTTTTTCTGTCTACAACACTTCCTGCATAATCTGAATCTGTATATCCAATAAGATTAAAACAAGAATCTTTAGGGTACCAGATGCCTAAGTTAGGCGTACCCTTAAGATATCTTAAGATTCGTTTAACAGCAATGAGATGAACATCTCTAGGATCCGATTGGAACCTTGCACACAAACATGTAGCATGCATAATATCTGGTCTACTTGCAGTAAGGTAAAGTAATGAGCCTATCATACCTCTGTAGCTTGTGATATCTACCTTAGCAGAATTTTCACACGCTCCAAATTTAACAGCTGTAGATGATGGTGTTCTTGCTGAAGATGAGTCCTCCATTTGATATTTCTTGAGAAGCTCTTTGACATACTTGGATTGACAGATAAATATCCCATCTGTCCTTTGACTTACTTGCAATCCAAGAAAGAACTTCAGCTCACCCATCATGCTCATTTCAAACTTACCCTGCATTAACTTAGCAAATTTCTTGCAAAGAAGATCATTAGTAGACCCGAATATTATATCATCCACATAGATTTGAACTAATATTGTATCATTTTTATGTTTCTTTGTGAAGAGAGTTTTGTCTATGACACCTCTAACAAAACCATTTTCAAGTAAAAATTCAGAGAGAGTGTCATACCATTTTCTTGGCGCTTGCTTAAGACCATAGATAGCCTTGAAGAGAAAGTAGACATAGTCCAAGAATTTTGGATCTTCAAAGCCAGGGGGCTGTTCTACATATACCTCTTCATCTAGCTTACCATTCAGAAAGGCACTCTTGACATCCATTTGATAAACCTTAAAGTTTGAGAATGCTGCGAATGCCAAGAATATTCTGATAGCCTCAAGTCTTGCTACTGGAGCATAGGTTTCATCATAATCTATTCCTTCAGCTTGTGAATAACCCTTTGCTACCAGTCTTGCTTTATTTCTCGTCACTGTACCATCTTCATCTAGCTTGTTTCTGAATACCCACCTTGTGTCAACCACTTTCCTGTCTTTGGGTCTGGGTACCAGCTTCCATACTTCTTGTTGTTTGAATTGATTGAGTTCATCTTGCATAGCAATCACCCAATCAGGATCAGAAAGAGCTTCCTCAGTTTTCTTAGGTTCCATCTCAGATAGAAACCCTGAATAGTTACATTGATTTTGAGTAGCACTTCTAGTTTTGACACCAACATCTGGATCACCAATAATCAGCTCAAAAGGATGAGCTCTATTCCAAACTGTTTGTCTTGGAAGATTTAATCTTGATGATTCGCCTTGTTCTTCATTGTGATGTTGAGTATGACTAGTTGATCCTTCATTATCTCCCCCTGAGTTGTTGCCAGGTTGACTAGATGATTGTTCAGGAGTGTCAGGTGTATCTTCATTATTCTCATTGTTTTCACCACCATTACTCTGATCATCATCGTTGTCATTAGCATCAGCAAAAATCTCAGGTGAATTGTCATCATCTGAATCTGTATCTGTCATGTCATCGAAAGATAGCTTTTCAGATGGATCCTCAGTTTGGATACTAGGGAGTTTAGTGTCATTAAATGTTACATTGACACTTTCCATCATCTTCTGTTCATCAATCACATACACCCTGTATGCCCTCATTGAATAACCAATAAAAATTGCTTCAAATGCTTTGGTATCGAATTTACCACCTTGATCATCACCTTCTTTAAGCACAAAGCATTTTGCCCCAAATACATGAAAGTATTTGAGTGATGGTTTCTTATCAGCCATAATTTCATAGGGTGTCTTCATATGGTCTTTATTGATTAGAGTTCGATTCTGGGTATAGCACGCAGTGTTGACAGCTTCAGCCCAAAAGTACAATGGAAGCCTTGATTCACTTAGCATAGTACGTGCAGCTTCAATCAAGGTTCTATTCTTTCTTTCCACTACCCCATTTTGCTGAGGAGTTCTTGGAGCTGAATATTGTCTGGTTATACCCTTCTCAGTGCAGAAGTCATTTAGAACCGCATTCTTGAATTCAGTTCCATTGTCTGATCTTATAGCTCTCACTGGATATGTAGAATCTCGCTCAATTAATTTGATGTGATCAATCACCAGTTGTGGAGTCTCATCTTTAGAATTCAAAAACAGAACCCATGTGTATTTTGAAAAATCATCAACGATCACTAGAGCATATCTCTTCCTTGACATAGACATCACATTAACTGGACCAAACAAATCCATATGAAGTAATTGTAATGGTTCAGTTATTGAAGATGTGTCAGTGCTCCTGTGACTTGCCCTTTTTAGCTTGCCTTTTTGACATGCATCACACAGTCCTTCTTGAGTGAATTCCATTGAAGGCAAACCTCTCACCAATTCTCTTTTAACTAGAGAATTCATTGTTTTGAAATTAAGATGAGAAAGTTTCTTGTGCCATAGCCAACTCTCGTCATTAGATGCTTTAGTGTAAAAGCAAGTAATTTCTGCAGTGCTTCCTGAGTTCATATTGGCTACGTACAGATTGCCTTTTCTAACTCCTGTCAGTTGTGGCTTTTCATGTCTCTTGTGTGAAATTAGACAATTCTTCTTGTTGAAATAAACTTCATATCCTTTGTCACAGAATTGACTAACACTGAGCAAATTGTGCTCAAGTCCTTTCACAAAAGAGACTTCATCAATGATAACATTTCCAGCTTCAAGTCTGCCATATCCATCAGTTCTACCTTTGCTGTTATCTCCAAAGGTAACTACTGGGCCGGCCTTCTCCACCACATTTGTCAGCAGGGTTCTGTCACCAGTCATATGCCTTGAACATCCACTGTCCAAGATCCAGGTCACTCGCTCAACCTGCTCAACACCCTGCAATGACAAAAGGATTAAACCTTCTTCGGAACCCAAATTTGATTGGGTCCAGAATACTTAAAGAATTGGCCTTTGTCAGGCAAAACAACATTTTTCACCTTAACACCAATTTTACCATTAGTCAACAAGCATTTTACCCTATAAACAGATTTTACAATCTTTTGTTTCATTTTGGGTATCCATGTTTGTTTACCAGCAATAATACTTGTTTCATTGACTGGACATTTGACCTTGTAAACAGCCTTAGTAAAACTTTGTTTAGGCTTAGATACAAATGTCTCTCTCCTAACATGAGGAAGACTAGCAGTCTTTGATCTAACATTATTATTCCTGTTCATGTGTTGTCGAGGAGCAGTCTTATTAGCACATGCATGATTACCATTAAAGTAAGCAGACATTACATTAAAAGCACAAGACATACAATTGACAACACCACATGCTTTATGAGAAGTATCAATAATAGGCATGGTATTCATGTTAGACATGTTATCATTCTGCTCCAACTTGTTATCACCTAACTCAATTTTAGATGAACTGGGAACAAACTTCACTGGTTTCATAGAAACAACCTTGTTAGATTTAACATTTTTGGTTGTAGGTGCCTTAACAGATTTTTCATTAAGTTGAACACTACCACTAGCAATGTCCTCAGTACGCATCTCCTCTTGAATAACAAGAGAAGTCATATCTAGAGACTCTGCAACAGACTTCTTAAAGAGTGGATCTTCAACATTCTTAAGCACATGTGGTATTCCCCTTTCTTTAGCACTAACAGGATTAGGGGAATTTATGCCTAACATTCCAACAGCTTCGTTGTAGCCAAACCCTATTCCTACGGTTTGTTCTACAGCTTGTTTATTGAATAACTCTTTAGAAATTTTAACAGAATTAAAACAAGCAGATAATTTGACATTCTGTTCCTTTATCTTAGTTTCAAGTTCAACAACTTTATCAATTTGTTTATGCATGTATTCTGATATCGACTTTTCTCTGTAGTTAAGTCGAGCTATTTCTTTTATTTGCTGATCATTATTATCAGGCACCTTTTTTAACTCTAACACTTCATTTTCAAGTTTAGTGTTTAATAAAGTTATTCTTTCAATTTGTTTCTTTGCATTACCCATGGAATTATATAAGCTATCAATCAACTCAGCGTCAGTAAGAATTACCGGTGTAGTATAACGAGTTGATGTTTCAGTATTTGCCACCAACGCAAAATTTCCATATTCTTCGTCTTCGCTATCTGTGTCATCCCAGCTTTTACCGGCAGCTACATAAGCTCTTCCAGTTTTCTTCTTTTCAGAAGCATAGTCTCTTTTCTGTGCTTGTTTGGGTTTTTGACACTCAGTAGCAAAGTGTCCCAACTCATTACAAATAAAGCAACGAATCTTGCTTCTGTCAACAGTTCCAGTTTTGTATCCTCCCCTGTTACTAGAGGATGAAGAACCTCCTCTTTGAAATCTGCTATTTGACTTAAACCTGAACTTTGGATTTCGTCTGAATCTGAAGTTACTGAATTGTCTCACCATCATCGCCATGGATTCATCTTCCAATTGATCTAGCTCTTCCAGTGAATAGAATTCTCCACCATCCTGAGTGGCTGGTGTCTGTCCATGTTCCACTTCAGTTTGTTCCTTGTTGAAGCTTTTAGGTTGAACAATTTTATCTTCCACTTCCTTAGGAACCTCAACTACCAGAGCTGTAGAAGAACTTGCCACTCTCCCTTTGCCAGAGAACTCCTTCTGCTGTTCTTGTTCCAACTCATAGGTCTTCAGAACACCAAACAGCCTTTCAAGAGCGATCTTATTTAAATCTCTAGATTCTCTGATGGCAGTAATTCTATGCTCTAGGTGAGTAGGCATAGTCAGTAAAAACTTCATGTTGATCTCCTTCTGGGTATATTGCTTGCCATGAACTTGCAAATTGTTGATTATTTTGTTATACCTTTCAAACACTTCCTGAATGCCTTCGTTAGGGCCAGCTCTAAAGTGTTCATATTCAGAGGTCAAAATTTGAAGTCTATTTTCCTTGACTTCATCAGTCCCTTCATTAATAGTCTCAATAGTTTCCCAGATGTGCTTAGCAGTTTTACAATTCATTACATGACTATACATTACAGCATCTAGGGAATCTATTAGAATGAGTCTCAGATTTTTGTCCAATCCAGCATCCTCCTTTTCATCATCAGAAAATAGCTTAGGATCCTTTTCATAGGTTCTAGCAGGTGTTGTAACATCTCCATCAGTAACAACTTGTTCTTCATGAACCATAGGAATTTTTGGTCCATTTTTCAAAACATCCAAATATTTGGAATTTGTAACATCAAGAAACAACTCCATTTTATTTTTCCACATATCATAATTATCCTTATTAAATATGGGAATCTTAACAATGGCTTTTGAAGACATGATGAATTTTTAAGTGAGTTAAAAATTCGAGATAAATTTTTGATTGAATAAAAATAGGATCTTGATTTGTGTATCAATCAATAGGCTCTGATGCCAATTGTTAGGTCCGATAAGATTGTAGA